>CM060979.1:132542349-133792349 GCA_030765065.1 Deroplatys truncata | reverse complement strand
TTGTGTAGTATATTTTCCTCTATCATTTAACATTTGTTTACCAGTTATACAGATTGTACAAAATTCCTTTTCGAATGAAGAGGACTTCACAGACTTTTCCCAGAAAATTCAAGATATACATTTTATTTGTCATGTAAATATGTTTAATACATAGTATTATTTTAAAGTTTTTATGTTGCATCTTTTGAATACACCAAACTTAAAAAAAAGTTTGCTATTTATCCAGCTTTTTGTTTTGAGTTGCATTGTTCGCAGACAAACACACACACGCACGCACACTTTTTTTTCTAAAAATCCTTCTTTTGGATTTGTCCTGGAATCATATTTCCAATGAAATTTCGATATGGAATTTTTGGTTGGAATGCAATGCTTCCTCTCTTTACTATAGGCACGTAATAGATAAAGTAAAAATGTAAATCTCCTTAAAGCACACAATTTATCAAATAAATTTTTACTTTCTCTACTACATATAGTAAGTAGGGGAAGTATTGTATTCCACCCAAAAATTCGATACCAAGATTTCACCGGAAATATATGTTTTGAGACCTCCTGAATCCAAAAAAAGCATTTTTGGAAACATGTTCGCGTGTGTGTCTGTGTCTGTCTGTGAACAGCATAACTCAGAAACGAACAGTCGGATAAACACCAAACTTGGTGTTTAGGTTCAGTATCTTCCAGAGATGCGACACGAAGGTTTTCAAGAAAATCCCCCACCCCATATTACCCTTTACATGGAACATTTTTTGAAAATTTTAATTTTCTCAAAAATGGCTCTTAACGATTTTGATTAAAATATCACATGTTTAAGATATTGTATATCTCGAATTTTCTGGGAATGTCTCCAAAAGTATTCTTCATTGTGAATGACTTTTGCATAACTGGTAAACCATTAGAGATGGACAAAATTTTACTACACAAAAAATGTAGATCGCAAAAAAATACACAATTTGTCATATACATTTTTTTGTTGAGTGAACCATTTTCAATATGTTGCTTGTTATTCCCTTAAATTTTCCAATATTTATACTTTTTCTCAAATGGAATTTTTGTGTGTGTATGTGTGTGCGTGCGTGCGTGTCCTGGTGATGCAAAGAGAATGGAGTACTCGACATAGCAACCACTCTTAAAAGATTTGACTATAGCTTAAAGCCTACCAATTCCCCTTGCATCTACAAGAAAATTAGCAATAACATTAACATCTCGATATCTCGATTAACATGAAGCATATGGAGAATAATCATTTGTAAAAATAGTTTGTACAAGAGTAGAAAAAGTCATGTGAGTGTAACACATCAGATTTTTTTGTGTACCATTTGTGAGATATTCTTTGTTATTGGTTGACTTTTCAAATACTTATACTTTTTCCAAGTAGCAAGTCAGAATTTGTTTTTCTCAAGGTTATACTAAGAGCATGGAATTCCAAAACCATCACATAGTAATCTGCTTTTTAAAAATCTGAGTATTGCTTTGACCTACTGTAACCTTATACCTACAAGTAAATGTGCAAACATGTAACAAAAGTTTATTTCGATTAACAAGAAGTGGATAGAAGAGTAAATATTTCTAAGAAGGTAGTAGAACGGGTAGAAAAAGTGACCTGATTGCAACCCATCATGTTGTTGTTATATTTTTTTAATGTCAAAAATGAAATGAAATTCGTTCATGGAACAGGTTGTAACTTTTGTTTACAACAGCACATGCTTATTTCAAGCATATTTTATTTCAATCTAGGGTGAATAAGTAACTGTGAAATATATTTTGCCATAAATTATGGCGGTTAATTTAAATTATGATTTGTCCACAGTTTGGGCTCCATAAAAAGGGTTTATTTTTGATTAAGTGAATTTGCTGCATGTTGAGTGGCTGGCTTTGGCAGTATCTTTAATATAATGTACTCACTGGTTGGAGTCTAGAAGCACCAACATCTCTCTGCGACGTTTGGGTTTGCAATTTATATCCCGGTTGCCTTCTCTTGCTGTATCTTAGAAATTGTTTTGCTCAAGCTATGAGTGCTCTATATTTTATCTCAGTTCGAGATACAGGAAGGTATTGTGAAATAAAAATATGATATTCAGAAAACTTCAATTTATTCTAAAATGCCTATCACTGCACAAGAATAGTAACTGATTCACAATTAGCGAATTATTAGTGACTCACTGACCTATTCCGTAGGTCTTTGTAAGCTGAGATACCCATCCAGAATATTGCTACTGAAGTCACCTATCTGTAGTTTCTAGTATAACTATGTTAATTTTGCCCCTTCTCTTCGGAAAAAGCTTATATAGAAATTGTCGTTGCTATGGTTACAAATCTATAACCATTGTTGCCCGACACCTCTCCATAGCTAAAATTAAGTAATATAATTTTTTTTTTCCAATGATGAGTTTCTTCCTGGTAGGCTATGCAATTTTTCAAATAATTAATATTTTCCCTTTTTCCTCAATATTCTGGACATTTCCATTGTCCAAAATGTATACAAATATTATTTAGGACAAATAAAGAAATGTTACAATCTTAATAAATGTTTAACTCGACTCAAGTTAACCAGTATTTAAATGTATAACATCTTTAAACAAAGTCTCCATTTTGGTATCTGCCTCAAAGCTCGGGTTAATATTATTTGCAGCAGGCAGCCACAGAAACAGGATCACCGGAGGTATCACCCCAGAGAGCCAATTGTGGTTCGTGTATGAATGTTAATGTGGCCACCATTCAGCAGCCCATTATATCCATGGAAGATGACGATATGTCTGACCAAGAAGTGGTAAGTATCCACATAAGCTTAAAATATTTACATATTTGTCTACTTTTATGTTTTGTCTGTAAAATATATGGGAGCGGATGTCTTTTTGTGGCAAAGGAGGCAGATTCAGATTGTTGATTTTCACCACACACATGAGAAAGCATTACAGAGTTTACAGAATGTAGCTCACTAATTGGTATCTAATGCTGCGAGAGACCAGCGCTCATCTGTGTATCTATCCTTTGTCACGATCATGGTCCTCTTTCACTGGGCTGCAACAAAATGCATAGCATGCAAGTTTAAAATTTGATTGCACCACTAGTGACCTCTAGTAACCAGGGCACGAACATTCAGTAAAGGATGATGGATTGTAAAGTCAACTCTTATGTAAATTGTGTATCCTACTCACATTTTATGTCTGTGGGATATGTTTTCAATTGTTTGTGACGTTTTTGTTTATAGTTGATTGTTATGAAGCGTAAAATATGGACTAGAAATATATGTGTAGCCTAGGAAGTGGTGTTCTTTGCTTTAATATGTGTTTAGTGTGGTACCAGGAAGAATTTCAGCATGTGTAACAGAAAAACCAGTCTTCAAGGTTTCTTATAAAACAGATTACCCATTTATTTTTCATTTAATTTTTGTACATTTACAGTACTGAATATTTTATGCATTGTAAATTTCATGCTATTGCAAAATAATATGCTTTGCTCTACAATGAAGTTTTTATGGGTTTCATTTCCTGGAAGTTGGCAAATATGTATTTATAAGCTTTTAAATTATTACCACATATGCAACAAGCTCAAGAGTAGTTAACGTAATTATGATTTATATTTCAGGGCCAGTTGGAAGATCATGGACCATTCAAAAGTCTGTCTAAATTATGGCAACACCACGCACATTTAGCTGTCTTCATGAATTATGTGATATCAAATAGTGATCCCTCTAGTTTGGTATGTATAATTTGTTTATGCTTGGTTGAAAGAAGTTATTCTTGGTTTTAATATTTTCTCCTTACTTTATTCCATATGTCGGCAAAACCAAATGCTTCTAATCTTCTCTTACTGGTTGCTGGTTGCATAACCACTTATTACAATATAAATTAATTCCGCATTTAAAACAGTAATTTGCTTTCACATATTCAAAAAAATTATAAGAAAACGTAAGCACATGCATGAAGTAAGTATGTGGAGGCATTGACTCATTTGATATTAGTAATTATTAGGTCGATTTGTAACACTACATCATTTACTTGTTTTTAAAACGAATACATGTTTTAGGAGCTAATTGCTCCCATTCTCAGTTCCCTGTCGACTGCCCGCAACCTTCGTCTTGGTTGTAAGCTTGATCTCTGATGGCGGTTGAAAGAACTTCTTCAAAAGTAAGTCTCCTGGCGGGGTTTCAAAATTATAAGTGCGGTATCTCTTCTTCCAAATATAAATGTTTTCCCAAATTGTAAGTTCTGCTTTTCCTGAGATGTTTGTAAGTATTTTTGGGTCTCTGTCTATGGTGTGTTTGTCTCTCCAAAAGTGCCAAGCTACTGCTGATTTATCTTCCTGTTTTTGTTTTATGTAACTGAGGTGTTCTTTTGTTCTTGTTTTTATATTTCCCTTGGTTTGCCCAATGTATATTCTTTCGCAGTCATTGCAGTTGATCTGGTATATTCCTGGTTTGTTCTCCTGTCATCTTTTAATTTGGAGTTTAGTAGGGTTTTTTTTTTTTTTTGTGTGTATTTGTTTTTGGGGCCAAAGAGATGTAATATCATTTGATATTAATGCTGCAATATTGTGAGACGTGTGGGAGGTTAGTTCTCATGTAGCATAAGGCACATGCAGGTTGTTTACTGTTTGGTGCTTGACCACAGATTAAAACTCTTGTAGAGTGTAAAGCTGAAGTGCACTGATATCTACTTATTCACTGAGTGCACGAGTTTTCTGTACATTGTATGTAAATGATACATAATGGTAGAATTGATAGGTAGCTTTGACCTCAAACATCCTAAGGGGAAACTTTTACAAAGTGCAAGAAAAAAAATCATGTTACATGCTTTTAGTGTCCTTTTGGAAAGAAATCCAACTCTACCAATACAGCAAATTGAGGAGCTTGTATCTGAGTTTGTGAGTATAAGTGTTAGCAGTGTAGGGAAATCCTGTGAAAGCAAATTAAAACTCCTGGAAAGTTCTTCTTGCAATAGTGAACCTGACATCACCAAATCAGACACCAACAGAGAAGGAATTGTAGCATTAATAAGCACTCCATAACTGTAAGTTATATATGATTGAATAATACTTTATATTTATTTGTATGAGTGCATGTTGTTACAATTCAATTACGGCTGTGTTACTGTTGCTCTCATGGTCTCCATGTGTTAGGAAATGTGCTTTTTAGGACAAAAACAGCTTGGCCAATCAGATTAAAGTGGACACAGAGTAAGCTTAGAGAAACAGGGTTTACAGCAGGTTTTACCAGTTGATGTTAAATTTTAACTTAGTGTTAAAAGTGATTTAACATTAAAGTTATCCTAAATTGTGTTTCATAGAACAATGTTAGCTGTAACATTTGTGTTCAACCTCATCTATGGTTCCAAAGTCAAAATAGGCTATTTGACAGCGTGAAAAGTAATGTCATAATTATTTATATCTGCATAGATTGTGAGTTTTAAAAGTGATTTGCATTAATCTGACTAAAAATAATGGATTATTTATTCCAAAATTTGTTTTTGTTTTTTTGTAGCTGGAGCCATGTGATCGAAAATGGTCTCAATTGGCTGAATCTATGATCACATCACACCCCAGTAAATATGTCTGTCATTGATTGCCATTCCTTGATGTCTTGCGATTTTGAAACTACTATTTATTATAGTATTGGGTGATACTGTGATATTTTACGGTTTCCATATTACATTTTTGTATTCCATCTAATCATGGAGAGTAACTTTGTGAAAGCAGACAGCGTAAACCTGCCTAAAGTTGATGCTATTATGGTTAGAGTTTTCTTTAAAAATAACCCCGAGGTTTTATGCTGCTGAGCTGAAAAATGGAAAAGCAGGAATGTTAGTACCTTAGCAAGTTGTTTAATAACATACCCTAAACCTGTTGAGATGAAATAATAGTACCTATAGTATAAATTTGGGTTGTTGTGATAATGTAAAATATTGTAGGTTAGGTTAAGTTAGTTATGCGGCTGTCGTAATTTAGATATTATGTCTTCACATGAAATGTTCATTAATAATAATGTGCTTATTTACTTGAAGTGGTCTCCACAGAAGAAAACTGAATTATCTGCTATATCATTAGGATTTCTGCAAGCTAGTTGCAGCCACATTTTGTGCATTTTGGCATTGTATGGACAACATACATTCTGGTGTTTTTATTGATGTATTTGTGCACGCTGGCACTACACACAATTTGTAACTCATTTTCTTGGGTAAATCACTGTAAAAAAAAATAACACAAACAGCAGAATGGTAATTTAACTTACAACTTTGATGTTTACTTACTGAGGTATGGATTCATTGAATCCAGTGCGACACCATATTGCTCAAGATAGTGTTTTGCGGCTTATTTAAATAGAGCATTTTTATTTGCTATTTTTTTAAGAAATGCATAAAAGAATTAAAAGTAGCCACTTTTGTGCACCCAATAAGCACCACTAAATAATCTGAGATGGTTTCCAGGAACCAATCAAATAGTCTATTATAAAAGTAATAGAAGTGAATACAAAGAAACTTCAGATATTTCCAGTTAATGAACTGAGAGAACAGTTGTCTTTAGATTTCTTAACTGGATTGAAAGACACTAAGGGCCGGTTTCACCAACTGATGTTAAAAATACTCTTACATCCTGTTTGTTAACAAGATGTTCAAAGTTTAACATAATGTTTGAGGTTTTACAGCAAATTGTTAGCTAACATTTTGTTAATGTCAAAGACAACTAGCTTTTGAGAAGGCGGTGGTCAAAACTACACTGATTCTGAAGTACTCTGATGCACTTTTGTCTACATATCTCTGCGCTCTCTGCGTCAGTACCGACAACTATTAACATTCATGGCAATGGCCCTATGATGTTCCCGATTGAGGTTAGAATCACGATGTCAACTGAAATAAATGTTTCACCTTTTGAAACGTGTTAATTAACATCTTGTTAATAAGTATAAACATATTATCAAGTGCGAAAAAGCCTACGGTCTTACATTAAGGGACGAGATTGTAACCTGGGACAAAATCTGCGAGTAATTTAATTGGAATGAACGTGTTTCTCTTAAGTCCAGTAAGCAACTGCGACAATGCACCAGAAGCGTTAGGTGCGAAGAGCCTTTAAGACGGTTTAAAACTGGTGGTGGACAGTGCATTGAAACTGGACAAAAATGTGTTATCGCAGATTAATCAAGCACACCCGAAAAAAAATACTGTTTGCTTCTTGAAGCAATTGCTTTGGAAACCTTCTGTATAAACCCACAAACGATAGCTTTGGAAATACCAACAGTATCACAATTTAATGAAAAATGTTAGTAGCATGGAATCTAAGTACCTAATTAACACTTGTAGCATAGGAGAAAGAGGCATGCTTCTGTTGATAGTATTCTAGCTTCTCGTATTTCCCATAACACCATGCTCATAGCCCTTTGGACAATCTATATCACTTTAAAAATTCCTCCTTTTGCAGGGTTTCAAATTTATTATGCGTACTACTACTCTTCTATTAGGATTGTTATTCAAAAATGCCAATTGTAGCAAACTTGTATCAAAGCTTGGTTTGTGGCAGCCATTTTCCAACTTCTAACATTTGTTAAACGCCTTAACACAGGGATATGGGGATGTTAACTTAACACAGATTTTAACTTTTTGTTAAAGTTAATATTGATGAAACAGAAGTAGTGTTAACTTTAGTGTTAAATCAGTTTAACATTGTGCTAAAATTTAGCATCTGTTGGTGAAACCGGCCCTAAGACTCCTCCTTACATAGTTAGAATATTCCAATGCTGGAGCATACGCAAAATGTATTGGGACAGGGGTGCTGAAACAGGTATGACTTAGTCGTCCTCTGTGGACTAGTGGTACCGTGCTAGCCTCTAGTTCCCAAGGTCGCGGGTTCAAACCCGGCAGAGGGCGATGGATTTTTTTCGGGTGTAAAAATCCTTAGCACAGCTTCCTTCGGAAGGGAAGTAAAGCCGGTGGTCCCGTGTCGTAGATTTATGGCACGCAAAAGAACCTCAAGCCTGATAAAGAGGCCTCTGAGCAAAATTACCGGTGTTTCACACCCAATATAGAATGGGACGCTAAGGACCATAGTGGTTAAAGAGCGTCCATAAATAAAACTCAATTTAATTTTAGGTATGACTTAAATTGAGTTTTATTTATGGACGCTCTTTGTAACTGCTATGGTTCTTAGCATCCCCTTCTATATTGGGCGTGAAAGGTGGGTAATTTTGCTCAGAGGCCTCTTTATCAGGCTTGGAAGTTCTTTTACGTGCTGTAAATCTATGACACAGGACCACTGGCTTTACTTCCCTTTCGAAGGAAGCCATGCTAAGGATTTTTATGCCCAAAAAAAATCCATCGCCCTCCGCCGGGTTTGAACCCATGACCTTGGAAACTAGAGGCTAGCATGGTAACCACTACACCATGGAGGACGATACACGGAGGCATGACAGACACCACGTACTTCAGTCATCCCTTCATTCAGTAGTCGCTGTAATAGATTAGCCATATGAGAGGGATATCACTGGTACAGTATTCGCAATGTTTGTTACTGCATTAATAATGATGATATGGCTTTCAGGAGATTCTATAGTTAGATATGAAGTTAAATCAGTTACCTTTCAAATCTTGCTTTTTATTGTTGTTATGAGACTCCTTCCTTTCTTACAATTTTCTTCTTTATTTTTTGAATAATATAATGTTTAACATTCAATTTAATACATGATGAAGTTTCCAACATTCATTTAAATAATTTTCTTTCTAGGCAACAAAACCTCAAGAATGATACTGTTGTTTCATTCCTGATTTTATTGACTTTGTCATTTTTGGAGCCGCATACTTTGCAATTAATTGCTTTGCATTTTTGTTAAATTGGTAGGAGCTATAGACTTTTAAGTCTGCCTTGTGATAGATCTAGTTCAGCTAGTTCAGGTACTACTCTATGTGGAATTAATTTCTCAACATGTTCTCGCGGAACTATGTATTTATTCAAGCAGACTTCCCACTTTACTATTAATGATCTTGTGGTATATCGTCACTCAACCTCACCATACTTCTCTATTCTTTGAAGATCTCCAAAATTTCTCTGCTTTGATGATTGTATACTGATGCTCTCAGTCACAATGGCGTCTTTTTACCTTTGGTTTTCTCTGTCTTTGACGAGTATTGCTTATTGCTTTGTTGCATGCTCACATTGCTAGTGTTCCGCACTTATTTGAGTTTATCATCATAATCTTTCTGTTCTTTTCTTGAGATCTGTTTTACATTTGTTTTCTTCCTGTGCATAAATTATTCAAAAGTGTTACGTTTTAAATTTTATAGGGTTTTATGACTTTCTTCTTATTCTTTTCTCTTGATGTTAGTCTATATAAATTTCAACTTTCTTTTGCATTCTTATAGTTTTACAATTTTACTACCTTCTTTCTTATAAATAATTCCTCATTTAATTTTGTTACGTTTCTAAATTAAGCGTACTTGGACTAATTCCTGCTACACAACCGAATCACTGAACAGGATATAATTACTAAATGCAGAACTTCATGGGTCAGCATGATCAAACTTTTTAAGTATTTATAGGACCAAAAGGCAAACTGGAGTACATAGGGACTGAACTCCCCAGTGAGGTGTGTTAACCACTAGACTACCACTTCACTACAACCACGCAAGTGCTCTGTAACTATATAGCAGTAACTACCTGTGACTAAACATCTGCGGATAGTAAAATTATTAATATTAATCAATATTGCCAACCAACTATGGAATGACAATTTTCCAAAAGAATGGATTGAATTCCATCATCCTCCAAAATTTACCACTGGTTTAATGTGTATATTTCGCAGGCTTTTGCTGAAACCCGTATTTCGCGTAGCTCCTAGGCAGTGGCATATACTGACAAAGTGTGGAAGTACACATTCTGTTGTGATTCTTCATAAAATGACAAAGTTAGTCGGGGTTATATTGTGGCGTATTAGTAGCTATTGTCATGCCAGACACATTATTGCGTTGTATTAGTGATAGTATTGTTGAGGATAATTCAGTTTTCTTTCGGCCTTGTGTTTAAATTTTGTCTGACATGGCAACTCCCTGGATTTAGCTAGCAAGCTTAGCCGGAGGTGAAGAGAGAGGGGGAATAGTTTTAGCATCACTTTTCTTTGTGTGTTGAGTGCTTGAACATCAGTCTAGTCTGAGAGTCTGGTGTGTGAGTTTGTAGGTGAAAGAGAGTAAATGTAGTTCGTGTGTGAGTCATCTCCCCTCAATTCTTACTTTATCTCTTTTGTGTGTGATGTAGAGACAACATTTCTTTTATTGAATAAATCACAGGTAATGTGAATGATGTGAAATTTGTGTATTTTGTTATAAAAAAAACCCCATGCCTTCGGTTGAATGTGAACATTAAGTCTTGGTCCTCTCGCTGTTTCCATAGCTACGCTTCCCTATGTGCATGTTGGGGTGATCCAAATTTAATATTTTGCTGGAATCCTTGTGGCCCTCATCCCAGTATGAAACAATATTGTAACTCTAACCTAACCTAAATTAAGCTAAGCTTTCGCGCCAGCTTCTAGAGAACCCATAGAATGAAGTTACACTATACACTGTCTCTTTGTGATCTACCTAGGATCTATGGGAAACCATGGAGCAGCAAGAGCTGCAATGTATAGAATTGCTCCACTCTTAGACCCCAACTTGACGTAAATATATAACATCATTAACTAGCCCTTGATATTGCAGAAAACCAAAGCACACCATGACATATACCTGTTTTTCCCTGCTTTGCAATCGCCCCCCACTCCACTCAGTTCCCCTCTTGCAGTAACTGTAGTATTGTTGTAACTCTGGTCTCAAGCTTTGAGGGAAGGAAGCATTGGAGGTGAAACTGTAGAAATAGACAGAGAGTGGGGTTTACCATGCCTGATCTGACTGGACTGAAACCACTTTAGTACCTTAAATATGCTAATTATTTGTGGGTTGAAAAGAGTAAAAACATTTGTTTAATAGTAAATGAGCATGTCTACTGATACTGGAAATGCTAGAATTAATCGCGTACTGGAAAAATTGGATGGACTATCCAGATAGCATTAACCCTGTAATGCATGAATTTTTTACTATATATGCCACTCTTCTAATTCCTATACCCCTGCCGTTGAATCTTTACACTTGACAGTTCGTGTGGCTTTGCATAACGTTGCCAGAGTGGCTAGTAAACAATAACAGCTGATTGTTTTCCTTTTTATCGTGTGTAAGCCTCATACAAAAAGTGTATGTAAGTAGCGAACGTCAATGGATAACAACTATTTTATATTATTATTGTTAATTGAAGATAACTCAGCATAAACATTGCAACATATGTAGAATAAATTATGCACGTTTGTCAATATAGAAACAGAATAATGCAAATCTGCCTGCTATAATCAGGAGAAATAAAACAAATTATAAGCTGTGATAACAAAGTTATTTTCACTCACGCTGTGTTCCAAATGGTTCAGAAATTTTGTCCTCTTTCTCTTGGAGTTTCCCTCCCTTGTAGACAACAGTTCTCTTGATTAGTCCAAGAGCTGCTGCAGTTCGTTGTACAGCTTTATCAGCAGGAATAGAGGGATACCCATGATCCTCCACATACTCCTCCTCCTGCTCAAAGAATTCCTGGGTCCTTAACAGTTCCAATGCCTGACTATTGTTATATCCCGGGGTGAGGCCAAGAGGTTTTGCAGCTAGATATTAAATTTAGTTACCCCGGCATAAACATTGGGGAGCGTAACATCAGTGGCAACGAGAGGACCAGGACCTTAGCTGCACATTCTAAACAGGCGTGGAATATTCATAACAAAATACACATAATTTCACATTTACTGTGGTTTATTATAAATTTACCGTGGTGCCACTACATCATTCACAGAAGATTACAGCACAAATATTGGAGGGAGATGTTCCACACTCACATGAGACACGCACACTACAACCACTCGCCCTGAAGAGACTCACACGACTGACCCACGCTACTAGACTGACGCCACTAGAACAAAGAAGCTAGTCGCTCTACTTGCCTTCACCCCCTTTCCTCTCTCCACCCCTTACTTGGAGGTGGGGAGAGATGCCCTGTCGGACGAAATTCAAACTCCCAAACGAAATAATTATGCCCAACAATGTCATGCTAAAAAGCAATAATGTGTCTGATGCAACAATGCACACACATACACGCTACACTATTATAAGTGGCACATCTCGACACAAAGAATTTTCACTTTGTGAATCATTACTTGGTGATTGGCGTTGTTTTTGAGACATTGTCCACTTCAAATCTTGTATAAATAATATGAATGAAATATATGCATAAACGAACACCAACGATAACCACAAATATAAATAACAATGAACAATATTAGCTTGCAAAGAACAACTCGACGCACATGCTAGAGATTCATAAACTGAAGCACGTGATTGGAAATAGCTACATCCAGCAACAGAGCCACTTATAGTTCTGCTTCTGCTTTGTCATAGACCACGCGAAATGCTGCCTTGTGATTGGTTTGAGTAGTCTAACGGTTAAAGCTTTTTTTTTTTTTTTGTGAGTGTACTAACTTAATCGCTAGCAATCAAGTGCGTTTCAATGGCAGGGGTATAAATTGGCTTTTATATCCCTTTCACTGGCACCACAGCTGAAGCGATTTGAATAGCCGTGATCGTTAGAGGGATACAAAATGGACTAGCCATCCGTTCAAAGCCACACGTCACGAGTTCGAGTCCCAGCAACTGCAGTCAAATGTGTCTGTGGTAAAGGACGGGGAGGGCCCAAGTAAAATAACCGTGTAATGGCACGCTTGGATGTTCATGGGGTTGCATTTTACTGCAGTCACATGGATTTTGCTTCTTATTATTAAAAAACAACACTACGCTTTTATCGAAAAAATGTAATACTTTTAAAATATAAAAAAACTTAATGTTGTTATATGTTATACTATTAAAAAAAAATGTTTAGATAGTCTAAAACTTTGTCAAAACATCTTTTTTTGCCAAATGGCAATGCAAATAAGTATTTTCTGAATGTTATTGTTTTGCATAATATCTGTTGTTTCATAATTTTTGATCTTATGTAAAACTGACAAACATTTGTATAACCTTTCACTCCTAATAATTTTTCATGCCTTACAACATTTCTGGAATTGTGTTGCGGGGAAGGGAATGGGGGGACGGCTAAGATAAATACAAAATCTTTGATATTTCATTCCCATTTCTATGAACATTGTAAGTTTTTGGTTCATTATTATGACTAGCATGGGAGCTTTATGAAAATACAGTTCTATGAAGTGACGGGGAGAAATCAGCATAAAAAGTTCTAGATCATTGTACAATAGTTTAATAGAGAGTGCAGGGAGTAAATGTAGTTAAATCATCATTCGATATTTAAAAAGCTACCTGTTCAACACATGGTATGGCAGCTAGTAATGAACACAGCATATGGCTATGGAAACAAAACAGTAAGGATATTAAGCTAGCCACAACATGCTGCTAATTTTTACTGCAATATAAACTGGAATCTTGTCAACATTTATACAAAAATTTTTTAAGCCTTCAAAGCAGTAGACACCCTGCGTTTGATTAATATGAAATAGTAAATAATATGACTAGTGAAAATAAAGAATGTTTTAGCTTCCATTCAATTCTGTTTGGTCTTATTCACCTTCCTTCTGCATTCATATGATAATTCCTCACAGCTCCTACGAGCATGAGGCCAACATGGAGGAATACAAAATGTTTTACTTACATCAAGTCCACCTCTAAGGTGGATCAACTATAATATTTTTATTTGCCTGTTTATTAAGAAGTACAATGTGGTATGCTTAAGTATAAACGAGTTAGAGAAAATAAAAATGAGACCGTAGTGCTTCAGTATTATGGTTTTGAGTATCTGAGGGGGATTTTAGTCCCTTATCCCCCTCTGTATGTGCCCCTGTTGAAGTTGTATTGCACATTTGATAGTAATTAAACTTTTTCTCTTTGCAGTTGTTTTACTTAGTAACAGACTTGTACAAAGAAGGAAATGCAAAAGAAATGAAGAAATGGGCTTATGAGATACATTCAAGTTTCCTTGTTCCAGGAGCTGTAAGTAAACATATTACTGTTAATGACTCATAGCTTTGCCAAGAACAAACTTCATTGGCTTTAGAACTATTGTGCTGTAATTGCACTTCTGATTATAATTTAGTAATGCCTCCAGGATTACTAAATTAAGTTTTAGCAGTTTTATAAAGTACTTTGCAATGAATCAATTGAAACATTGTATACAGGAAGTGTTATATTCTCCAGTAGACAAGATGTTACCAAATTATTATAACAGCTTTACCTTTGTAGAATTTAAAGTTAACCCTGTGCTGCTCTCATTTAAAGCTTAGTGCATGGCTAGGAAGGCTGGACATTTAAATTCAGTTGCTCATAGAAGAAACTGTCCTGCACTGTGAGCTGGAGTTCAGTGCTCTGGTTCTTAGCCAGGGAATGTGTGTGGGTTTGATCCCACCCAGGAAGTGCGTATTTTTTAGTCCTGGGTATAGAACTGGTGCCCACTCAGCATACAGAGAAGCTGTGATAGAGAGTGATCCCGGCCATGGAGATCAACATTCTGGCTGTGGGATGTGCGATGCTGGCAATATCATCTGCCCTTATTGGTTGGATGATCGCCGACCTCAACCATGTGTACATGGTGTGAGGCTGACAGGTTGGCAAGTCAAGGCCCTTCATAGGCTGTAGTGCCATGGCGGGGGGTTAGAACAAACTACATCATCCCTTGTAAAAAAAAAAAACCATAAAATGAACCAAAAAAGTATATAAATGAAACACTTTTTACATTTTATTCTTAAAGGTTCAAAGCATGCATTGGCCAGCTCACCTAATTTTGCACCTGCCCTTTTTGCTGTTTATGGTACTCCAAAAGACGTGCCCATGAAACATCAGAAGATCACACTCTCTGCATTTTTAAATTGTTTGTTTACCCCTTCTAGATGGTGGTTTTCTTTTTTTCCCACTACACAATCACACATTTTTGCACGACCTGAGATTTTCTCTAAGTGATGAAAAAGACTAGGAGATGCAGTTCTGGTAGTAAGCAAACTGCCTATCCTGCCTGTACGCTTGCAAGAAATAAATGCTCCTATAAGTTGGCACACCAAGTTGATCTTGGCAAATGTTGATCACTTTACGAGGTCGTACAGAATAAATGAGTTCATAATATATACATTGAGTACAAAATTAATATATACAAAATCTTAGCACATTTGTTGTCTGTGGACATTATCTTCATCCTCTTCTTCAATTAGTGCTTTCATCTAGAATTTGTAACAATTCTGCATCTGTTACAGTTTTATAGGATGCATGAGATGTAGAAGTCATTGTCTCAAACAAATCTGAGCTATGAGGAAACTTGAAACATTTGACACTGAATATGTGTGCCTTGTGTCAGGATTTAGTTCTTATTTATGTTCTTGCAAGAATGTTTACTAAGCGATTGCACTACGTCAGGTTTCAGCCAGGTGCTGTTCCATTCTCACAATGTGACACACACATAAGCAAGAGCATTCTGCAGCATTTAGGCCAGTAAGGAACATTTAAGTCTCAAGCACTTGAGTTTGTTGTTCACCAATGGCACTGGGGATTAATTGATCTGCATCATTTTCCCTCTGACTTTCCAATATAAAGCCAAGCTAAAAAAGTTAAAAGAAGAGCACTTTAGTTTGTTTGAGCTGGCAAAGGGTTAATTTAACGTAGCTTCGTCTACTCTCTGTTTTGCCTGTCATTGGCGTTGTTGGTATATAACTCATTAAGCGGCGTGCACCAACCTGCAGTAAGCTATACTTTTGTAGTAAACTATTATCAAGTCAACATTTGGCGAGAGTAAACTACTTCCGAAGAATTTTACTCTTTTCAGATACTCCAAGATTAAATTACTGCAGAAGTAAATGTCGGAGAGCATCGTCATGTAGTATGTTACTGCAGAATTAAATAGAGCACAAATATAGGGTAGAATTTACCCTTGCAACCTGGTTGGAACAACTAATCTGTCGATTGAACTAGAATACTGTATCGTATTTGGAGGAAGATATTTTTTATGTATTCACGGATTACTTAGATTACATTGATGATCTCGATGAAGAAAGCAGCGATTACTTAGGTTACATTGATGATCTTGATGGAAAAAAACGAGAATGCGATAGTGGTGTACGAGAACCATATGAGATATTTCATGTGACGTTAAGTAAAGTTCATCATAATCCCTGTATTACAGGTGACCTTATAAATAAACATTCACCATGTGTCTCCTGGCCACGTATTTCATTGCATTTCTAGAGCGCTTTTGAGGTTAAGAGCAAGGTACCTACACATATAATATACACGAGAAAATAAAAGGCAGGTCGTCATTTTTACAGATTTCCCACACATTGTGCGTGGAAATACTGTACGCATGTTACTATTTTGTACCCATCCGTGAATGTGGAGAACTTTTCTGAAATCGGAAAGGGTATTTCTCTATCAACACGCAAGTAATCTACCATACAAAATGAAGTTTAGAAACATTGTTTCCAGAATTTTAAGCTGCTCTTCAGTACATTTCCCGTCGCTCGAATTATTAAACTCGTCAATCACAATTTTCCAGCATTTCTCTTCCATCTTTATGACACATTTTGGCTTTGCTGCATTGCTTTGTTCTTAATTGAAAACGTCAATAAAAGTAACCTCCCGTGAATCAGAACCTAAGCTTTTATATATCTATAAAAAATACCCGCCGTAACCTAACCTCCCGTAAATCAGAAATGTAAAAAACTAAACTAATAAACCTAAAATAAAAAGTAATTAGGAACGCACGCTGTGAGCGTTGGCGGTATTTCACTGGCTTTGAAGACCAACGTAATGCAGGTTACCGCACTTTTTTTACACTCATATTGTTGAAATGGATTTTCTTTATTTCTACCAACAAACATTAATCTCTTTCGTTGACGTTTCTCCCCTTTTCCTGTTGCACATAACCTTATTCATGATCGCATCAAGTAAATCGCACAAACAAAACAATACCTCCAGGAGTAAATGAGCTCTTACTTCTGTAGTCATAACTAAAATAGCAAATATTGAGCTCTC
This sequence comes from Deroplatys truncata, assembly GCA_030765065.1. NCBI lineage: Eukaryota > Metazoa > Arthropoda > Insecta > Mantodea > Mantidae > Deroplatys > Deroplatys truncata. Next base: position 133,775,289 of record CM060979.1, on the reverse strand, counting down.
CAACATTACTTCTGGAGTAAATTGCTCCCGTAGTAACCTACTTCCGTAGTGGGGACTTCTTTAGTAAACGTTACTTCCGATGTAATTTACCCCAACATGGTGCACGCTGCCCATTGTATATTAATAAAATACATTGAAACAGTAAAAATATAATGTAATACCTTCATCTGTTTAGCAGTTAATTTGAAATAAAAGTTGCAGCTTCTCAACACAGAAATTAATGGTATTTATAAAATGTTATACATTAAATCTGTGACCTTTACAGTCAGAATTCTGCAATTATAAGTGAATGTAGCATTTAGAACGTACCATTGGAAATATTGCAAAGAGTTAATTTCTTGAGCCCAGAAATTACAGCACTGGTGCATTATTTCGATTATTATTTATGTAGCTCTAGATAAATGTGCATCACAACAGTTTTGTATACATGTGGTAAATGAATCAGTAACCTTATATCATACTGAAATATTAATATTCAACAGTCCCAGAATATGTATTTTTAGTCTGAGGTGCAAACATGCAGGTGGAAAACTTCCTAATGAAATATAAATCACTTTATTTTTTACAGCCGCTCAGACTTAATAATGTGGATGAGAATGTAGCAAGAGAAATCGATGATGTGCTGCAAAAGGAATCAGATAAGGAGGAAATATTGAGAAAAGTGAGTATAGACATTTGAACATCTACGTGTAGTATTGCCATTGAGTATTGATATTAATTAAGCAACTGTGATTCTGTGTACACAAGCAGCAGCATAATTCAATTATGAAATTATCACTGCAAGGCTCATTTAAGACTACCAGCTGATCTACACCTTATCATCTCCTTAAGTACCTCGTTTCAGCACAGTTTAGCAATTTTTTGTAATATAACGTCCATTAAGGAGGTAGGTCATACTGGACGCTGAATGAATGAATGAATACTTGTCATCTCAGGATAAGGAAAAACCCTGGACAGATCCTGATCTGTTGAATGTGAGGTGGACATCCTTAACCCCACACTTTAGAAGAAGGATTTTGCTTTGGATAAACATAATTTACTGTAGATTGGATCTGGTATACAATCCAAGTAATTGATATCGTGTTTTTAGGATAGCTTTACTGCTACTATAAACCATGACTTTTTACTTTCTCTACTACGTATAGTAAGTAGGGGAAGTATTGCATTCCACCCAAAAATTCGATACCGAGATTTCACCGGAAATACATGTTTTGAGACCTCCTGAATCCAAAAAAAGCATTTTTGGAAACATGTCTGTGTGTGTGTCTGTGAACAGCATAACTCAAAAACTAACAGTCGGATAAACACCAAACTTGGTATTTACGTTCAGTATCTTCCAGAGATGCGACACGAAGATTTTCAAGAAAATCCCCCCACCCCAGACTACCCTTTACATGGAACATTTTTAGAAAATTTTAATTTTCTCAAAAATGGCTCTAACGATTTTGATGAAAATATCATATGTTTAAGATAATGTCATGAGAAATGAAATGTATATCTCGAAATTTCTGGGAATGTCTCCAAAAGTATTCTTCATTATGAACGACTTTTGCATAACTGGTAAACCATAAGAGATAGACAAAATTTTACTACACCAAAAATGTAGATCGCGTTAAAATACACAACTTATATCATATACATTTTTTTTGTTGAGTGAACCATTTCTGAGATATTGCTTGTTATTTCCTTAAATTTTCCAATACTTATACTTTTTCTCAAATTCGTTATTCATTTTTTTATGTCCTGGACATGCAAAGAGAATGGAATGCGCCACATAGCAACCAAGGATAAAATATTTGACTATCGCTTAAAAGCTACCATATTCCCCTTGCATCTACAAGAAAATTACAAATAAGATTGACATCTCGATATCTCGATTAATATGAAGCATATGGAGAATAGGCGTTTGTAAAAATAGATTGTACAATAGTAGAGAAAGTCATGTGAGTGTAACACATCAGATTTTTTATTTTCCAATGCATAAAACAGATGAGTCACTTCTTAGTCTGTTCTATTAAACATTATTTGTTTTCATTGAATGCTGAGAGAAATGTGTGAGCTTTGTATTATTATTATTATTATTATTATTATTATTATTATTATTATTATTATTATTATTATTATTATTATTATTATTATTATTATTATTATTATTATTATTATAATATTTGCAAATGAGCCCATGTAGGTCTACGCAAATTACATAGAGACATTTCTTTGCTTTCCTTTGAATGCATAGTTCTCTTGTTCTTTTCCTGTGGGCTCTCTTTCTCTCGTCTGTCCATGTTCCAAATTTTTTCTTCAGTTTGTCCTCTTGGTCAACTTTCCACTTAAGCACTTTGATTCTAAAGATTTTTACTTCACCAATTCTTTTCATTGTGTCTACTTGTGCTTTACTTCTATTTTTGTAGAATTCAATTATTGGTTTTGTAACCCTGTTTGAGTACATTTGTTTAATATGTCCATAAAATTTTAACCTTCGTTTTGTGATGTCACTGTGAATGTCTATATATATTTCATTTTTTACTTCTGAGTTTGCATTGCTCACCTATGCCTCCTGGACATAATTTTTTTTTTGGGTAATTTTGCATTCTTTTCTCACAAAATTTCCAATATCTGCTTTTCTGTTCAAAATTAATTTTTCTGCTCTGTAGAGGTACTCTGGTTTAATTATAGTGATACAATGTCTTAATTTTGTATTCTTAGACATGTAATTATTATATGATTATTATTATTATTAATTTATTTTTATATATTTTCTAATAATTAAAAATTACTACTTCTATGTGATTTGAATAAGAAAATATGTATATAAGTTGAAAATTTGTTTTCACTTGGTTGTGTAATTTGAAGTTAAAGCAAGTCATGCATTTTTATCATACCGGTGACACAGATAAAATAGTCACTTGAGACAGATGGGTTTGTGGGTTGTTTTTTCAGGCGATAAGTTTGTGTGGTGGATTATTAGCTGCCAAAATGTAGTCTCTGCTGCCCTCAGCTGTACACTCATATCTCAGGTATGGTTGTGCAGGTGAATGAATGGATGCTGATTATTTACACTTGACTTTGTTAATTCTTGACACGTCATTGCCACTCACCAACCCCTTAATGTGCCTCATTATTTTCTGTACACATCCTGTCACAAGCAGATGACTTAGCACTAAGCAAGCAGAATGTTAATCTTGAAAATGCACCCAGTTTCATCCTCACACTCCCTTTTATACAATATTGGCTATAACATTTGCAGACACTATTTTTCCCGGGCGTTTAGATACATGAATCTTATTTGCTAATACATATATTTTAAATCTTTTCATCTATCCTTATTGGCTCACATCAGCAAACATCTTTGGAAACCTCTGGAACCTCGCACCCCTCATGTCAACGAATTTTCAGTCATCTGGCAAGTGTCATGTCTCTCACCCCACTTGCCTCGTCGACCTTTGTGTCCTGTTGAAGGAGGTGTGTCCAGGAAGTCAACCTAGCGCCACAAGATTCCAGTTGTACATACATTTTGTTTCTTATAACTAAAACATATAAAAAAATTTTATAACTAAAATATTTATGCATATAAATCACTATGTATATATGTCCCGTCTCACACTTAAGTATAGAGTAAAAATAGAAGCGAAATTCTGGAAAGCATTCACCATATATAGATGTTGAAAATGCTTCCTGCAATTTCCTGTAGGGTGCCACCATTTAACCAAACTCTCTTTGCCAGTTTTCCTCTCTTTGTAAACCTGTCCCTGAAAATTTTGTGAGTTTCCTTAATTGAACCTGTTTTCACATACACTTCCACTATTTCCACTCTATCTTGTATCAAGCACCTAAGTAATTTTGTAGAATACGAGCAGACACATGTAATTCAACTGACGAAATAAAGTGAAGTGCTAACAGAATCAACTAGGGATGGGAATGTAAGAACGTAGGTTTTCACGGCCGGAGTCACAATTATAACTAATATGATTTTCCGGGCTGTTATGCCGTGGTCTGCTGAAGAAAGATTTCCCAGACGTTTCGTCCACAACTGCGGTGGACATCTTCAGTGGCGCGGACGAAGTCTTCTCGGTGAAAATATCGCAGCGTCTGATGCGTTGGCCATTAGTGCCGCTCTCTTTATAGTGTGGGCGCTCTCTGCTGATTGGCCCGCTGGTATGAGGGGGCTGGCGCCGGCTGTGTTGTTGCTCTCTTCTGATTGGCTCGCAGTGTTTTTCGGTTTTGTATGACCTTTCTTGTTTTTGATGACTAGATGCCAGTTACTGTTGAGTTTCAATGCTTCTTCTTTCCTATTGAAATTATTGTGATGTTTATAAATCTCTATTGCTTCGCGTTGTAGCCGGGTATGGTAAGGCTTTATGGAGGAAAGAATGTTGGTGTCCTGAAATCTAATAATGTGTTCGCCCTCGGCTTCAATGGCATGTTCGGTGACTGCCAATTTTTCTGTATGGCCCAGGCGGCAGTTTCTTTTGTGTTCGCTAAGTCTGGTGTTAGCGCTCCGCTGTGTGGTACCAATGTAGACTGAACCACAGGAACAAGGAATACGGTAAACACCGGCCGATGACGGGATCTCGGGGGTCTTTGGAAGAGCGCAGTAGGCTGTTTAATTGTCTTGTAGGTTTGAATACTGTTTTGACGTTATGACGAAGTATATGTTCAATACGGTCAGTGACATTTCTGAAATATGGCAGAAAGACAATGGACTTGCTTTTGGGTTGGTCCTGAGTAACCGGTCGGGGCTTGGCCGGACGGCAGGCTCTTCTCACCTCTTGGACTGAATAACCATTTGATTGTAGAGCTGTTTCCAGGTGTCGGATTTCTTGTGGAAGTAAGTGTGGTTCACAAATACGGGAAGCACGGTTTGCGAGTGTCTTAATCATAGCACGTTTTTCTCTAGGATGGTGGTTGGAGTTCTTGTTAAGGTAACGGTTAACGGTCTGTGTGTGTGGTTTTGCGGTAGACAGTATGACCCAGCGTGCCGTCAGCCTTCCTGCTAACGAGTACATCATCAAACCGCCGACTACTCTCAACCACTGCCGCACGGTAGTGAACTTATCTGATCACCAGCTGTCACCTGCTGAAACGTCACTCCTTGCTAAAGGAGGTAACTACGCTGTTGTCACTCCAACGTTGCCAGTTGAAGACATCATTTCTCACATTGAAGCAGGAATACGAGTTCTGCCAAGGCTTGCAGCTGATGAAATTCGCCGGGAATCTGCCAGGGTTCTCGAGAAGGCCAAACCTCCTACCAGTAATTTAACCAATCAAGAGAGAACTGCATTAAAAAAGCTGAACTCCAACCGAGACATCATTGTTTGCTCAGCGGACAAGGGTAATGCCACAGTTATTCTTAACCAGCAAGACTATCAACAGAAAATCTCTGAACTCCTGCAACCAGCAACCTACCATAAGATTAAACGTGATCCGACAGCCCGTATTCTACGGAAAACTAATCTTTTGATCAAGAACTCCTCGCTTTCGAAGGAAGACAAACGCCACCTTACCAAGTCCAAAGCTCAGCCGCCTAGACTTTACGGGCTACCCAAGATCCATAAACCAGATGTTCCGCTCAGGCCCATTGTTAGTGGTATTGGTTCTTCCACATACGACATAGCTAAATACCTCACCGGTCTTCTACAACCCCATGTCGGCTTGTCCGACTCTTTCATCAAAGACTCTACTCATTTCATTCAAATTCTCCGCAACCTCAAATTGCTACCTAAGGATTTACTAATTAGTTTTGACGTTGTGTCTCTATTCACCATGGTTCCAGTACAAGAAACTCTGAAGTTGTTACAACCCATCTTCTCTGATGATATCATTACACTTTTTCACCATGTCCTGACTACCACTTATTTCCAGTGGAACCGGTCATTTTACGAGCAAATAGATGGTGTTGCCATGGGCAGCCCCCTTAGCCCTGTTGTGGCCAATTTCTTCATGGAGGCATTTGAGTCAAAGGCACTAAACTCAGCTCCACTCAAACCAACAGCCTGGTTCCGCTATGTGGATGACACCTTCGTCATCTGGCCCCATGGTGAACAAGCTCTTCAAGATTTTTTGTTACATCTAAATAGCATCAATCAGCGTATACAGTTCACAATGGAACAAGAAAAGGATGGCCAACTAGCCTTTCTAGATGTACTCGTTAGCAGGAAGGCTGTCGGCACGCTGGGTAATACTGTCTACCGCAAACCCACACACACAGACCGTTACCTTAACAAGAACTCCAACCACCATCCTAGTCAAAAACGTGCTATGATTAAGACACTCGCAAACCGTGCTTCCCGTATTTGTGAACCACACTTACTTCCACAAGAAATCCGACACCTGGAAACAGCTCTACAATCAAATGGTTATTCAGTCCAAGAGGTGAGAAGAGCCTGCCGTCCGGCCAAGCCCCGACCGGTTACTCAGGACCAACCCAAAAGCAAGTCCATTGTCTTTCTGCCATATTTCAGAAATGTCACTGACCGTATTGAACATATACTTCAACGTCATAACGTCAAAACAGTATTCAAACCTACAAGACAATTAAACAGCCTACTGCGCTCTTCCAAAGACCCCCGAGATCCCCTGTCATCGGCCGGTGTTTACCGTATTCCTTGTTCCTGTGGTTCAGTCTACATTGGTACCACACAGCGGAGCACTAACACCAGACTTAGCGAACACAAAAGAAACTGCCGCCTGGGCCATACAGAAAAATTGGCAGTCGCTGAACATGCCATTGAAGCCGAGGGCGAACACATTATTAGATTTCAGGACACCAACATTCTTTCCTCCATAAAGCATTACCATACCCGGCTACAACGCGAAGCAATAGAGATTTATAAACATCTCAATAATTTCAATAGGAAAGAAGAAGCATTGAAACTCAACAGTAACTGGCATCTAGTCATCAAAAACAAGAAAGGTCATACAAAACCGAAAAACACTGCGAGCCAATCAGAAGAGAGCAACAACACAGCCGGCGCCAGCCCCCTCATACCAGCGGGCCAATCAGCAGAGAGCGCCCACACTATAAAGAGAGCGGCACTAGCGGCCAACGCATCAGACGCTGCAATATTTTCACCGAGAAGATTTCGTCCACGCCACTGAAGATGTCTGGGAAATCTTTCTTCAGCAGACCACGGCATAACAGCCCGGAAAATCATATTAGTTATAATAGGGATGGGAAGTTTGCAAGTGATTATTGTATGAAATTCTTCATTGTTGTATTGTTCACTCATTGCGATACAGTAATATATGAGGTACGTCCAGAAAGTAAGTTCTGTTTCAATTTCTCTCCGCTGCAGCGCTGCGATCGCAGTTCCGCACATGCGCGGTAGCCGCTCTGTATCAAGGAGAAGAAATGTGCGCCATTTTCAGATCGCTTCAGCCACGTACGCTTTGTTGTGCTTGTTTACAATGTCGGTGTTGATTGAAAATCCCGCCACTTGTGAAATCAGATGTGTGATTCGTTTTCTGAGTGCTAGGAAAGTGAAACCAGTTGAAATTTATCGGCAAATTTGCGAAGTTTACGGACAAAATGCAATGAGTGATTCAGTGGTGAGAAGATGGGTCCGACAGTTCAATGAAGGATGTAGTGAAGTGCACGATGAAGAACAAACTGGGAGTCCATCTTTGGTTACAGAAGAACTGGTTCACGCGATTGATGACAGGATCCAGGAAAACCGCAAGTTTACAATTAGTGCTCTCGCTATGGAATTTCCCCAAATCTCACGATCACTAATTCATGAAATTGTTACCAAAAAACTGAAATTTTGTAAACTTTGCTCTCGTTGGGTACCAAAGATTCACTGAGCAACACAAAACAAACCGGATGGGTAGTGCACTTCAGTTTTTGACCCGTTATGATGAAGGCGGCGAAGAATTTCTGACACAGATAGTCACAGGAGATGAAACTTGGGTTTCTTACGACACCCCTGAAAGTAAGCGGCAATCAATGGAATGGAGGCACACTTCATCCCCAGCAAAGGTTAAGCCGAAACAAATCTTGACACCTCGAAAAATGATGTGCACAGTGTTTTGGGACTGGAAAGGCATCTTACTCATTGATTTCTTACCGCGTGGTCAAACAATCAAAGCAGATGTTTATATTCGAGACGCTTAGGAAATTGCGCCGCGCAATGCAGAATAAGCGCCGAGGATTGCTGTCAAAAGGTGTTGTTTTTCTTCACGACAACGCACGACCACACACTGCAAATGTGACGCAAAACCTCCTACAGGGATTTGGCTGGGACGTGTTTGACCATCCTCCGTACAGCCCTGACCTCGCTCCTAGCGACTTTCATCTGTTCTTACATCTCAAGTCTTTCCTTGGCGGTCAACACTTCAACAATGATGAAGAGCTGAAAGAAAATGGTTCCAACTGGTTGAAGACACAGGCGGCAAACTTCTATGAAGAAGGTATACAAAAACTTGTGCCACGCTATGACAATGCCTGCAAAATTTCGGCAGTTATGTGGAAAAGTAGTTTAGGAGTTGTAGAATTTTGTGCAATAAATAATTTTTCTGTATCTGTACACAATTTAATTTTATTACCAAACGGAACTTACTTTCTGGACGTACCTCGTAATTCAACTTCAAGCAGTCAAATGTCACACTTGCTTTCAGATCGGAGGTGGGCTGCTTTGATCTGTGCCACCCTCTAACTGTTTCATTAATTATAAATAGTTTTGCTGCAAATACCTGAAACTTGCTTGGGAGATAAATACTAAAGGCAGGAGGTAATGTCAACTCCATAACACAGTAATGAAATTGCAGCTGCCTTGAGAAACTCTGCACACCTGTGGGACAGACATCACTTTACGTCATGCATGACGTAATTCATCATTCCACAACTCAAAGCGTCGTGCAGAGTTACCATTGACAGATTTGCTTCATGCCACTGACACCAGTGCCATCATGCTCGTAGTCAACTTCAGCAACTCCTGGGCAGGCAGCAGAGGCTCTCTTTAGCCAGGGACTGAGTGGATAGCACCCAGACTCGTGTTCTGGTTTTGTGACGGTGGGATTTGGCATAAACCACCAAGAGTAACCTTTTGTCTTTTCTAAATTATTTTCACCTGTTGATAAGGTGCAAAATTTAACCTTTTTACTCTTGGTGTTTTTCTAAATTCACATTTACGGGAGAAGCATTTATATTTTTCACTTCGTGTAACATTGCAATGTCTTCGTTGCCGTTTCAGAAATATTCTCGATTTGTAGGGCAGCTTAAATTCTAAAAAGGTGAAAGAGTATATTATTGTCGTCTCTGAGCATATTATTTGTAAATCACAAAACTTTTAAAGTGTTAAAGCAAGCTGCTGATGGAATTGTTAACAAATGCAAAACTTTATAATAAATAGTTAACATATGTGGCGGTGATTCTTTTCAATTCCTAGCTCCTACACAATAGTCCTTTCCACAATATTTAACATCTCTGGGTATTGGAAAAGCCTAGTGGTGCAGTATACAAAAGATTTATAGACCCAAGATGTAAATAATATTATAAAAGATATATATATATATATATATATAGTAAGAATACTTTTATATACATAACTGAAAAATGTAACATGTAAAGAAAGCAAATGGAGGCAAGGCTACCTGTTCATATGTTGACATCTGATACATTTACCAGTTGTGGGACAAGGAAACAAAGGGATATTGATGGGAATGACTTTGTATTTTCTCTTTTCAGTCATTTGACAGATAGAGGTTTGGAAGTGAAACATTTTCCTAAAGAGGCTCTTTGAGGTCAGGCAATAAGAGCTTTTGGAATATATATTAATTTAATTGTTGTTGCTAAGATATTAAAACATCTAAAACTCTGAAACCTACCAACTGAAAAAAAGAATTGACTTCAGTTAAAACAAAAGTCTTTATCACTTTAATAAGTTAAGTAATACCTCTTTACTGTCTCAACCACACCACACAAGAAATTCCAGTTTTTCTGTCATCGAGAACTACATGTCTCCTAGAATCCACAGTATTCATTTATCACTTTATCTAGTCATTAAAAAATCATATTCAAAGTTGAGCATATTGATAATCTTTTTACATAGTGTTTGTTGAACCTTATCATTTTAAACAAATGAGTTTTTATTGGTTTCAAAAAATGGCATGGACAGTGTGGATAACTGAAACATGGTCAGTGAAAGCTGACAGTTATTAAATGGTGAGGAAAAGGATTCCCTACCCTTGTATTATGCTTTTCTTTTCTATAGTATCAAACCTTCTTTCTTTTTTTGTTTCAGATTTTCTGGAAAGGTAGATTAAAAGCGAAAGAAGAGTTAAACGAACAGCTGGCAGATTTTCAACAAAAGAGAACTGCTGGTCTGGGCACAATATTTGGCCCACCTGAAGCTCAGCTCGATGAAAGTATTCATGACAAAAACAAAGAAACCAAAATAATTGAAAATATCCTTGTACCTAAAATGGAGTCATACCTGTAAGTATTTTCTGAACATATTTCTCTATTATGCAAACCCTTTTACTTTTACTGATTGTCACCTTCATTAATTAGGTCATATTTCATTTTAGGAAGTTGGCTTTTTGTGCTTGACTTTAAAGTCCAGAGGAAATGCTTACAGAATAAAGTGTAAGGAATAATTATAATCTGCACAAATCAGGAAGGTGATTGAGGTTTTACGGAGAGAGACAGGCATTGTTGTCACTTATTGCAAGCACATGGAGAGCATAGAGGCGATCATGTTACACGTTTTAATGAAATATCTGTATTATTATTATAACTATTATTATTAATAATTTTTACTTTCTCTACTACGTATAGTAAGTAGGGGAAGTATTGCATTCCACCCAAAAATTCGATACCGAGATTTCACCGGAAATACATGTTTTGAGACCTCCTGAATTCAAAAAAAGCATTTTTGGAAACATGTCCGTGTGTGTGTCTGTGTGTGTGTCTGTGTGTCTGTGTGTGTGTCTGTGTGTGTGTCTGTGAACAGCATAACTCAAAAACGAACAGTCGGATAAACACCAAACTTGGTATTTAGGTTCAGTGTCTTCCAGAGATGCGACACGAAGGTTTTCAAGAAAATCCCTCCACCCCAGACTACCCTTTACATGGAACATTTTTCGAAAATTTTAATTTTCTCAAAAATGGCTCTAACGATTTTGATTAAAATATCATATGTTTAAGATAATGTCATGAGAAATGAAATGTATATCTCGAATTTTCTGGGAATGTCTCCAAAAGTATTCTTCATTGTGAACGACTTTTGCATAACTGGTAAACCATAAGAGAGAGACAAAATTTTACTACTCAAAAAATGTAGATCTCGTTAAAATACACAACTTATGTCATATACATTTCTTTTGTTGAGTGAACCGTTTTCGAGATATTGCTTGTTATTCCCTTAAATTTTCCAATACTTATACTTTTTCTCAAATTCGTTATTCATTTTTTTATGTCCTGAACTTGCAAAGAGAATGGAATGCGCCGCATAGCAACCAGCGCTTAAAATATTTGACTATCGCTTAAAAGCTACCATATTCCCCTTGCATCTACAAGAAAATTACAAATAAGATTGACATCTCGATATCTCGATTAATATGAAGCATATGGAGAATAGGCGTTTGTAAAAATAGATTGTACAAGAGTAGAGAAAGTCATGTGAGTGTAACACATCAGATTTTTTTTATTGCGAATGAGCCCATGTAGGACTGTGCATAGTACTTGGAGAGGATTCTTTTGTTTTCCTTTGAATCCATAATTCTCTCATTCTTTTGAAGTGGGCTTTCTTTCTCTCATATGTCCATGTTGTTCCAAATTGTTTCTTAGGTTTGTCCTCTTGGTCAGCTTGCCACTTATGCACTTAGATTCTAAAGATATCTCTGTTTCGGATATCTTCTTGTGTAATTACTGCCAATTTTAAATCTTTTTTACTTCAATCCACTTCATAGATCTACTTGTGCTTTACTTCTATTTTTGTAGAATTATATTATTTGTTCTGTGAGCCTGTTTGAGTACATTCATTTAATATGTCCATAACATTTTAACCTTCATTTTCTAATGTTGGTTTGAATATATATATTTCATTTTTACTTCCGAGTCTGTAGCATTCACCTATAACTTGTGGACCTATAATATTTGTTATAATTTTGCACCCCTTTTTTTTCGCATACTTTCAATATCTGCTTTTCTGTATAAAATTAATGATTCTACTCCATAGAGGCACTTACTGATCATAATTGTTATTATTTATTATGATTTATATATAGTAAAATTGTGCCAGATGTTCACAGGGACTATAACAAAATAGGGTATGCATGCAAAGAATGGAAATGAGCTTGCAAACATCAACCTACTGCTGAAGTATTGATGCTTATTCCAATAGGAAAATGCTGCTACTTTCATCACTGTTGATGCTGCTTCTGCTAGCATGATAGTTGATTTTACTGCTGCCACTGTCATTGTCTGAAGAGCTGCTGGAATTTTACATGGAAATAACAAGCTGTTCTATCATTTCTTCCAAAATACCTTCAGTTTCCCATACTGTTGTTATGCCCTGTGGGTGAGTTATCGCTTTGTTCCAGTTTTCAGCTTTTATTGTTATTAGTGTCTCTTCTGTCAGCATTATTATTGGTGACGACACTGAAATCCTTATTGTTTCACCCAACATAACCTTTTATTTCAGCCTAAATGAACTTAATTGGGTTAAAATTCCAATAATAAGGGGAAGACTAATTATTTTGTTTGGCAGCAATGCCATTGAATACATAACTTTGAAACCACATTCTTGGACATGTTTAAAGACCCATTAAAAGTGTATATAAAATTGTAAATGCTCACAGCACACATGCACAAAAACAAACCCCAACACACGTCGCCTACAACGCAATGGGAAGATGCAAAGTACTTCTCACTACACAAAAAACTTCTAAATTGATGCAAGAACGCAGCAGGAGCTACAGAAAAGTTTTATTTGTTTATACAGGAGCAATAGCAGATAGAAGTCCATATTAATGTAACTGACGAACATAGGCCAGCACATGTTAATCATGTGTTACACCTCAGCAACACAGTGGTGGTGTATACAGTTGCTATGGAAATGTCCTAGCTGTAATTGGTTCATCTACACGTTATGATGTTTGAATCCCCTCCTGTCATTTTAAAGCTCTTGTCTCACATGTTATGTCAATCACTTTCTTAAGGTGCACAGATTGTAAAGTTAATTTTTTATATACTAACAATTTTCTTAAATTGCAGTGAGGACATTGAACGTGAACATGTTGATGTCCGTCGGTTTACAACGGCAGCAGCCCTGGGTACAATAATGGGCAAAGTGTTCGGACTTCGAAGCCCTCATTCCAGTGCTCTGTTAGAACGTTGTCCTACATTTGTTTCCAAAGACAAGTCTCTCAAAGCAAAACTTATTGGAAAGTCCAGAAAGGTTAGTAAAATCTGTGTAGTTTTCTGTTTTGCGCAAATTTATGTAGTGGTTCTAGAAGTTGACGTGACCAAGAAAACACAAAGTTTAAGAATGTTTTTTTTCCCAACATATTCACATGGTAAATCGATATATTTCTTGCAGCAAGTTCCAATGCATTGTAAAATAAAATTTGTCCAACTGTACAAACTAAGCATCTGTCTCAGCTTCAACATTATTATTTATTGTGACTCTTCATCCACGCTGTCATTTCATCAGGTTTGGGAACAAAAAGTAATCACTGGGATCTAAATCAGGTAAATATGATGGATGTGGAAGCACTTTTAAGTGAAGATCATGCAGTTTTGCAGCAACATTCCCAGATATGTGTGAAGGTGAACTATCGTGTTGAAAGAACTTTTCTTTTGGTGCATGTTCAGCCTAATAGCATCCTTCAGTTGGTCTTGTAGTAAAGGATAATATTCCTTGGTGATGGTTCTGCCCTTCTGGAGGTAGTCTATATGCACCACACCATGAGAATTCCAGAAAACCACAGCCATGACTTTTTCTACAGATGCAACTGTTTTTACTTTCTCTGATGCACTTTCACGTGTTGCCACCCCCTGTTTGGACCGCTCCTTCTTTTCTGGCATGTAGTGATGAATCTTATGTTTCATTTACTGTTATGAAACATTGGAGAAACTCACTGGAATGTGTAAACAAGTCTGAACAATTTTGAGAAGTGTTCATTCCAATGCATTTTTGGGCCATTGTTAACAAGAGCAGCACACATCGAGCGGAAGGCTTTTTCATACCCAAAACTTTGTATAAAATGTAATGGACACGGCCTACCAAGGTCTTTGCAATGCCAGCCAACACACATACAGTGGAATCTCGTTAGCACGTTCCTCATTAACACGTTTTCCCGTGTATTGCGTTGAATTATAAAAGTCCCGGCACAAAATGCATCAAATGCATTAATAACGTTCGTTTAGTACGTTTTCTCGCTCCCGCTTACTACGTTCGAAGTTTGATGCCCTCATTCGCTATTTTGGCCAATGCCAATGCTTGGTCGGTCGGTATTAATAGTCATTTTTGAGAACATAAAAGTAACGGTCCAGCGGGAGTAGATTTACTACATTCAAGGTTAGACGTTCTCATTCGCTACTTTGGTCAAACCAGGCGGGGTGGAACCGGCAGCCAATACCATGCATGTACGTATTTGTGGGACGCGTTTTGTGTGTGTGGGGAGGGATGCTTTAGTGACGCTCTTTAGTGTTCTGCGGTGACGCTTTAGTTTAACAGTGGCTTGGTGTGGTTAGTTTATGCTGTTGAGTGTTGACGAAACGTAAAAGTATTTTAACTTTTTGTTCGCAATGGAGAAAAAGAAAGTGCGGCAAATTGCACTGTTTATTGATCAGTGTGCTGCTCATCCACCAACTGTTTCAAATTTAAGAAACATAAAGATCATTTTCTTCCCAGCAAACTGCACGAGTAAGCTACAACCTTTAGATCAAGGCATAATTCGGTGCATGAAACATGCGTATCGTAAGAGGCTGGTACAGAGAAGGTTGGCTGCACTGAAATCGACGACAAGAAAAATCACCGTCTTAGATGCCATGCATTTTATTAGAACTGCTTGGGATTGTGTGACGCAAGATACCATTAGGAACTGCTTTAATAAAGCCGGTTTTTGCCGAGTTCTTGGTGATGGAATTACGCAGGAAGACGAGTTTTCCGAGAGTGAAGAATGGCGCCAAATAGCAGACGATGCCGGCGTGTCTTTCGAAAACTATGTAAACATTGACAATGAAATTCCAGTGTGTGAAACAGCGACGATAGATGAAATACTTGAAGAACAAGTGAAAGATGAAGCATTAGTGGGAGACAAAAGTGACGATGAACCAGATCCTGAGCCAGTACCTACAGTGTCAGAAGCCATGCAGGCAATGGACATAGTGAAGCGATATGTGTGCAGTTTCAAAGTTGATGATGTAATGACTTTACTAAACAAGTTGAACAGTAAAATTTTGGCATTAAAACCAACAAAGCAATCAACTATCGATATGTATTTCAAACCAATTTAAATAGTGTATATTTCACATCCGTTTTTGAGGTAAGATGTATTATTAGATTTTATTACATAAATATGTTCTTAAGTTGCAGATTATGTATTTTCGTTAACACGTTTTCCCGTCTATGACGTCCAAATCCTTGGGTCCCCGCAAAAACGTACTAACGAGATTTTACTGTACATTCAATTGGTGTTCATTGATTATAGTATTGTGAGACAATCTCATAGGTCATAGCGGTTTTGGAACATCTTGAGCTCTCATCATCTTGAATGGATTTACAAACACATTGAAATTCAGCAGCCCAATTTTAACGTTGAAAATGAAGGCAAAGAATCCTTTAAAGCTGAATCTAACTCCTTGTGTATTTCTGTTCGGGTTAAACACTTCAAATACTTATCATAGCTCATATTTCACTTTCATCCATTTTGTAGATAATGTTACACTAGTTTGTTTACAGGATCATCACAAACAAATGACTACACTTACACATCTGAAACATTATAGCACATCATCTAAAGGATGATACTTAACAACTATCATAGTAATTTGGCCATCTTCACGACAATTGTGATTGAGGTCAAGAACCTCTAGAACATCTTTCATATATCAAATCAGGACCACTGATGTACCTTTTGTTGATATAAAATAAGCATTGGAGAACTTTTAAACAAATATTAATGAAGAAACCAACATCTTAAAGTAGCAAAAGCTTAGGCAGCAATTCTTTGTAGATAATTTGTGCAGTGCAAGTCTGTAATATACCTAACAGAGTTGGTTGCACAGTATAAAGTACTCTGCCTACCACAGCAGTGACTTATGTCTTGTAAAAACGGGCTATAGAAAAGTTATGTTCAAAATGAAGTATAAAAATTGTGTATGAAAATACAGTGCCACAGATCGCACATATGCATGTTCTGCACAGTAATGCACTGGGGATTTTTTGTTCCATAATCCCCGCAGTACTTATGCACTATAATGAGTACTAACCTTGCTATAAGTGGTGTTCATCCGTGTAAAAACATTCCTGCGTCTTCGGATGAAATTTCCATTCACTCACATAAGTTCTTCTTCTGTAATATTCATAATTTCTGTTTTTATATTGTCCTTAAATTTGTCTATGGTAGGGTATTGTTCTTATAAACTTTCTTTTTATTAAGGTTCCCACACATACACGCACCAATTTTGTCAATTTTTTTCTTCTATTAGAACATCTCGTTTTCGCTTCTTGGGTTTAGTGTTTAGCGATCTCATCCTAAACTTATTAACGTACGGTACTCTGAAATGGTAAAAAATCACATTTTTTGTTTTAGGCACTAATAAAATCTCTGTTATTTCCAGTTTCAGAAAATATATACTTTTTGGGGGTTAAGAGATTTTTAAGACATTTAAATACCATTTAAATGCTAGTCTGCATTCCCTTAAAGCCATCATGCAACTCCCCTGATGTTTTTGTATGTCAACAACGAATGACTATATCATGCCCAGCAAGCAGTTCAGCAATTAACAAAAGAGGCCAGCACCAAGAGAAGGCAATCAGAAAAGCTGAAGCAATCCAAGAATGAAGGTGCAGATGATTATGACCCTGGAATGTACTGAAGTGTGTCAGAATTGTAATGTTCAAACTTTAAATTCAGTTTTCTCAAAACAACACTTTTGGATACTTATGTACCTTTTTCTCACAAAGTATGAGAGGTTGAGAGCTGAAATTTTCAGTACATGTATACAACACATAGTTAAACTATCTGAACCACAATCATAAGTTTATAATGTATATTAGTGATATTAAGAAAGCAACAACATTGCAACTTTTCTACATTTTTACTTTTTTGACTTCGCAAATAATTTGTTTTCAATTTCTAGTGAACTGATATACATAACTAAATAATTGAGGTTCAGATGATGGCTGATTATACTACAAATAAGCTTGCGAAACTGTGATTCTGTATTGCAAGTGGTATCAGAGAAAACGGTACATGAATTCACATGTTTTAAGAGTAAATTTTATTATTTTTCTACTGAATGAAATAATTTTTATGAACTCGACTACATAAGCTATCAATGCAAACAAACATTTGAAATGATTGTCATGATTTATAGAATAATTCATAAAAATTTCAGGAAAAACCATTGAGAACGTTAAGAGCAGTGGTAATTTAACACACTTAAGGTGTAATTTCCATGTGTTCAGACTACCTTGTCCCCTTAAGCAGCTGTCTTAACAGTTTTTCTACCGCAACTGGAATACCAGGAAATTTCTCCTGAAATTGTCTACACATCTGTCTACCTGATTGGGTTTTTGCATGTGTATCGTACATAAAAATTCATTGTTCAAGCGGAAATTTGTTGGCAGGCATTACAGTGTACTAACAACAAGATGTTAACACTTCTAAGCAAATCAAACTCAACACAGATGTGTTGAATAAACTTTCATCTTTGAGATGCTCAGTGTCAATTCTCTTTTACGGCATGAACACAAAGCAGCAACTGAAGCCAGCTGAAAAAGATAACCTTGAACGTGTCATGCACCGGCAGTTGCGCATCGGAAAATTACTGAGATCATTGCATACAATGTGCTATGCACATAGCCAGTCTGTGGCCTTTTCTTAAAACGACCACACTGTACCTAGTTGCTATCCTCAAAACACCAAGCTTCCATCGCTTGTCCTCTTTCAAATTGTTGGATTCTTACATCTTTCCATTGTATATTATATTGCTTATTGTATGCTACTTTTGAACTTTCCTTTTCTTGCTTTAATTTTAGCTGCTCCTTCCATGTAATAGCTGTCATATTGGAAAATTTACTTTGCACAAAAATACTTAATTATTGTTTTACTACATAAGATGCATTTACAATTACAGGTGACAGTTCGTGGACATCACTTTGTGGCTCATCAGTATTACACGGTCACATACTGTAACCATTGTCAGCTTATAATTTGGGGCATTGGACCACAGGGCTACCAATGTGCAGGTAAGTGCTTTGTGTCAGATTGGGGCATTTGCATGGTACCTACATTTTTTCTAAGTTAAAGTGAAAGTTGAAGCAGTGTATTTCATATCTCTAATTACATTGTGGCTGCTTTGTCTCTGGTTCTGATGTTTCGAGTGATCGAGAGCGGCAGTGTTGCTCGTTCTTGCCCTTACTGTTAACACGTGTGTAAACATGCCTAGTTACAATTTACACAGTTGTTCTGACCACTTTAGTGCATCATAAGCTTTATCCATTGCTATTCTTAAAGTACCTGCGTAATTTGAGTATAAATTCATGACTTTGACTCCACTAAGATCCAGTTTTTACTTTCTCTGCTACGTATAGTACGTAGGGGAAGTATTGTATTCCACCCAAAAATTCAATACCAAAATTTCACCGGAAATATATGTTTTGAGGCCCCCTGAATCCAAAAAAAGCATATTTGGAAACATGTCCGTGTGTGTGTGTCTGTGAACAGCATAACTCAGAAACGGACAATCGGATAAACACCACACTTGGTATTTAGGTTCAGTATCTTCCAGAGATGCGACACGAAGATTTTCAAGAAAATCCCCCCCATCCCAGATTACCCTTTACATGGAACATTTTTCGAAAATTTTAATTTTCTCAAAAATGGCTCTTAACGATTTTGATTAAAATATATGTTTAAGATATTTTCATGACAAATGAAATGTATATCTCAAATTTTCTGGGAATGTCTCCAAAATTATTCCTCATTGTGAACAACTTTTGCATAACTGGTAAACCAAAAGAGATAGACAAAATTTTACTACACAAAAAATGTAGATCGCATTAAAATACCATTTTATGTCATATACATTTTTTTTGTTGAGTGAACCATTTTCGAGATAATGCTTGTTATTCCCTTAAATTTTCCAATACTTATACTTTTTCTCAAATCGGAATTATTTATTCATGTTTTTTTTGATGTCCTCCACATACAAAGAGAATGAAATACCCCACATAGCAACCAGCTCTTAAAACATTCGACTATTGCTTAAAGTCTACCAATTCCCCTTGCATCTACAAGAAAATTAGCAATAAGATTAACATCTTGATATCTTGATTAACATGAAGCATATGGAGAATAAGCTTTTGTAAAAATAGTTTGTACAAGAGTAGAGAAAGTCATGTGAGTGTAACATGTCAGATTTTTTTCCTTTGATTCTGTTGAACCACTAGGCACATTGCTGTAATGATAAATATAAGAATAACTATAACAATAATAACTCCACTTAGAGTAAAGCAAACAGTAACTGACGTGATGTGTTCCCCTTACAGGAGAGTTGGCAACATACGAGGGCTGTCCCAGAAATACTTGGCCTAACAAAGAAAACACAAACATTTTGGGAAAAAACATCTTTATTTCTCTACATAGTCTCCTTTCAGCTTGGTACACTTTTCCCAGCGATGTTCAATAGCTTTGATACCCTGTTTATAGAGAACCATTGAGTTCGGCAAAATAGCCATCAACTGCAAATTTCACCTCTTCACTGTTGACAAATGTTTTAGCACCAAGGTATTTCTTCAACTTTGGAAATAGAAAATAATCAGAGGGCTAAATCTGGTGAATAGGGTGTATGAGGAAGCAATTCAAACTTTAACTCATTGATTTTGGCCATGGCAATAATGAATGTGTGAACTGGTGCATTGTCTTGATGAAACAGAACTTTCTTTTTTGCTAAATGCGGCTGTTTTTGCTTGATTTCATCATTCAAACGCTGCAATAAGTTTGCATAATACTCGCCATTCATTGCTTTTCCTTTTTGAAGATAATCAATGAAAGTTATTCCACGCGCATCCCAGAAAACTGACACTATGACCTTGCCTGCAGATGGATCTGTTTTCACCTTCTTTGGAGCTGATTCTCCCCTTTCAATCCACTGTATTGATTGTTCCTTCACCTCAGGTGTGAACTGATGAACCCATGCTTCATCCATGGTTATGAATCGACGCAAAAATTTGGCTTTATTGCAGCAAAACATCACCAAATACACGACTGAAACATCCTCATGATGTTGCTTTTGTTCCATTGTGAGTAAATGCGGGACCCATCATGCGCACAGCTTTCTTATGTCTAAATTTTCAGTTAGTATCCGATGTACAGCACTTTTTGAAATGCCTACGATGCCTGCTAGCTCGCGCACTTTCAGTCGACAGTCATCCAATACCATTTTGTGGATTTTCTTCACAATTTCTGCCATGGTCACTCATTTAGTCAATCACTGCGATGTTCGTCTTGGCAGCTCGTACGTCCTCGCTTAAACTCTGCACCCCAATATTTTACTGTTGTAAATGGAGTAGACTCCCCCAGAGTAGAATCTAACTTAGCTTTAATATTAGTTGGACTAAGACCTTTCCAATGAAAGTATTGTATCACAAAATGATGACCAGTTTTAGCCATGTTTACAAATTCGCTGAGAGCATTCACTATTGATGGCTGCCAAACAATTACTAAACAAACTTCAAACTTAAGCTTTATAAGGGTGGTACTTTCTACCAAAATCATTTGTTTGAAACAACAATCGTTATATATATACGTCAGATCGGTACTTCTGGGTCTGCCCTCATAGCTTGAAATGCAGTGGACATGCGTGAGGAAGAAGTTTGTGATTGCAAGTAGCAGACAACCTCTTTACCTTTGCTGTGCAAGTCATCCTCATCAGCACTGCAAACTGTCTGATTTTATTTTATTTTCTGTTGGTTTTTGCATGTAGCAAAGCTGTAGCCAACAAAAGTAAACTATATTTGTTTAAAATGTTACAAGAAATCAAATCAAAGTGCTGATTTAGCAGCTGAAAAGAGTCAGAATGTCTTCTTTTACCTTGGAAGTTGACAGCGTTATTGTTAGAAGTGGCCATACTGATCTATACCTACCTCTTTCTTTACAAATGACCAAAGATACATATGGTGCAGGGTTTTTGGTAATAGAATCAATATCATAGTTGTAAAGCTGAAATGTTCACAATTTTCATGTTTGGAAGCAAATTCACTTAGCTGTTTTTTAAGAAGTGGTTTGTGTTCTCCTCTGTAGAACATAGTGATACAAGACTATAAAAAGCATTTGTTTATGTCTGTGTCCTACTTATAGGAGGCAATTGGTGAAAGGATGATTTGGAGAGAGAAAGAATTAAAAGAAATAGGCTTTTGGAAAGTAATAAAACTAAGAATTGAAATCCAGGAAATATTTGGTGTTGTAAAAACGGTTGCTGAACATTTACAGGGAGTTAAAGTTAGAATGTGGAAGGGAAAATGATGTGGAAAAAGGAGATAAAGCTGCAAGGGAACGAATTGCATGGGATAAAGGTTAAAGAGGGCAAAGAGATTTAAATTCAGTATACAATATGCGGAATGAGATTCTTGAATATGAAAAAACTGAAGTGATAGTGATGATGATAATTTATTGATCCAGTAAATTGTTAGTACAGCACAAAGTCGACATTGCACAAGTCAGTTTCTATCATAATACAGTAAAACCTGCCTTTATCAGACCCCTTGTTAAACGGAAATCTTATTTCATGGTCCCATGAATTTTGACATGGAAAACATACTAAATTCCCTTTATTAAATGGAAACTGTCTTATGTGGACAATGGAAATCAAAGTACACCTTTTAACGGAAACTTTTCAGTACCGGAATGCAGAATTTAGAAAAAATTTTCAGGCACTCTGTGAAAGTCTGCGTTGTCTGCTCGAACTACGTGATGTTTAATTTGAAACATTACCATTTTGCTGCTACCTGACCATCTAGAGGGGGGTGCGCTAACGGTGGTCCAAATATTGAGAACCCTGTCACACTCATCCTTCACACATAGTTAAGTTAACAACAAGCAAGGCTGATTGTCTTTTATTGTTGTCTCTTCCCTTTCCATTTCCTGCTTTAATGACTTTTCAGCTCTTAACAGTACACCTGTAAACTTACATAGGTGATGATCTAGTTCAGCAATAGTCACCATGGCTTCGAAAATAAGAGTTGTGCTAGATATTAAGACGAGAATGAAAGTGATTTATGCTAGTGAACGTGATAAATTGAGCGTAAAGCGCATCATGAAGGTGTGCGATGTAGGCAAAACTCAAGTTTACGAGATTTCTAGAGAACGAAACAGAAATTCTGAAGCAATGAGAAAATTGTGCTAATGCAAAAATAAAGAGGGAACTTAAGAAAACTGAAAACCAGTACATTAATGAAATAGTGTGGGAGTGGTTCGTTAGGGTTAGGGCAAAAAATCTCTGCATATCGGGGCTTATGTTACAGGAATATGATAAAAAGGTAGCTGAACAACTGGGTAAGACTGAATACAAACATCTAATGGATGGTTGTAGTGTTTCTGCAAAAGATATCACATAGATTTTAACAAACTTTGTAGTGAATCGAAGGACGTTGATATTGAAACCAATTGCTGATGAGATTGCTAAACTACCTTCAATAATCTAAGGATACGAACTTGAAAACATAGCAAACGGCGAACAAGACGGGACTATTTTTCCGCACATTACCGAATAAATCATTGTGTTTAAAAGCTGAGAATAGGTGTATGTTTATGGTTTAATTTTGTTAATAGCCTGGGCCTACCTTTGTTAAACAGAAACCTAACTTTAATGGAAATGTTCGAGAGCCCGTTCAGTTCTGCTGAAGGCAGGTTTTACTGTAGTAAAATATGACATAGAGAATATAAAACAATAATATTTAAGATAATTAATGTGACATACAAGATAGAAGGAACAAAATTTAGTTAACATGTGTACGCACCTATACATCATAATGGCTGTTCACCCTCAGATCATCTAGAATATACAAACATTTGTTAATTAGGTACTCTTTTACTTCATGCTCAAAACACATTTTTGAGGTGTTGGTTAAATTTTTCAGTGCCACTGGTAACCTGTTAAATAAAATAACCACTCTCATACTAACGTCCTTCTCGGAGATACTTTTATTTGTAATGCGTCTAAAATAATTACAGTTATTTCTTGTATTATAGTGATGTGCTTGATTGTTCCTTGTTAATATTTGCTTTTCTATTGTATATATTATAGTTCTATAAACATACAGAAAATAAATGGTGAACATTTTTTCATTAATGAAGATAGTTTTACAAGTTTCCCTTGGTTTCAAGATGTGTATTAGTTTAATACATTTCTAAAGTGCTAACCTTGTTAGTTTGCAGCTTTCCTACTATTATTTGAACAAATTGACTGAAAGCAGTAACGGTCAATCTATTTTTCCGAAAGGTTGAGGAAAGTTATGGTTGGAAATGGGCTAACTTACCAATAAATATAATGGGAAAAAATGTTAGAATTAAAGTCACATAAGGATGTTAAGCAGATTGGTAGTTACTTATGGGTAAAAAGAAAATGAATGAATAAATAAATAAATCAATCAATCAAGGACGATAAAGCAGATTCTTGAAAATAGATAATGGGTAAATGTTTTGTATAGAGCATCCCTGGTAGCAAGAAAACTGCAATATTCAAGCTTAACAGAACCAATAGAGTAGTCAGCAACTAGCAAGAGTGGGTTACCAGTTAATAAGACTTGCCTTATTTAATAATAATATGGTTATCCAAATGAATATTAATATATATGTTGAAGAAATAAATATATGTTATTGCAGACATATCATAGCTGCTGTTTTGGTCAGCAGTGTATAACAATTTCATGCTGCATAAAAAAGGCATTTTATAGCCTAATTTTGTATTGCATTAGACATCTTCATATTGATTAATGATCAGTGACAATTCTAGAGGCACTGCAACATTAAAATGATTCATAGTGCAGAAAGTATTGCAGTCTTGAAAAGAGTATTATTGAAGACCAGCTTTGCCACACAATATTATATTATTAGCAGTGTAGTGTAAGAACAAGAGAAAAATTGAGACCAACAGAAACAAGTGTACTTCACATGAAAATTTGAGCAGTCCACAATAAAGTTTGAATTTTTTTTAGGATTTTTACCTTAAAACCTCTCTTTGTGCTGTATAGGAATATGCTTTGGATCTCAATCATATTTACCATATACAAATATGTCCTTAACTCTTAGTCCAGATTTGTTATCGCTACTACTTTGTGATACATAGAAGCTGGGTTGGACCGATGTAAAATAAATTCACTTCCTCCCTCCATTTTCTTTTGTTTTACATGTAAATTAAAACAAAAATCTGAAAAAATTATTTCAATTTAGTTTATTTAACATACACATGCCAATATTTATAAATTTATCAGTGTACCAATAAAGGTAAAGAATTGCTCAAAGTATACAATTTCATGCAGCTCGTTTTGTTTTGCCACAAGCTTATTTATAAGTGAATGTCCATTATAATGCATCTGAGATTGAAAAGGTCAAGTACTGATTTTTCCAAAATACTTTAACAGTTTTTAAGAAGATATGTAATAAACTAAAAACTTGATTTAATGCAATGAGATTTAAATGTTTTATGGTATATTACTAACTGGCTTACCCATGTTTCACGGGTGGCCTTCTAAATTTGAATGTCTTTCTGATTAATTTCATTTACCTCCCACTGTTCGTGATGAAATTATTGTACAACAATCTAGAATATTTTTTGGAGAACCCTCCACTTTACCTCTTAAAATTGCAATTCTGTATAGCCTCAGCTATTCCTAATATGGATAAAAAAGTTCCCTGATATTCACACAAAAGGACATGAAACATCTGACTTTGTTAACCTCCCCCCCGACAGTCTTCCAAGTTTTGGAAATGTTGTATAGCCTATAATTATCGTTTGGAGATGGAACAATCTTCGGTTGGGATGGTTGAGTAACTCCTTATATAATTACAATAGCTGACACTTCAAACCTTTACACCCTCCCTTTGGTCCCATAGGTATTTAATAACATAAAGGCTTATAGTTTTCACGCCCTTATTATATACAGAGAAGTAAAGGTGAAGCTGGGTGAATTTAAAGATTCCCACTCCCAGGCCACCAAGTTATGCTCTGGAAAAAACACACAGTGTGCGACCATTGAGAAAAATATCTTCTCAGTTGTTACTTATAAAATATTGGTTCAATGATTTCATAGTGCTCAATGCAGTGTTACTTAGCTTGCTAACGAGCTTGATTACAACAGACAAAGGAAATAAAGTAAAACTTTGCTACATGGGAGTTACAGTCAAACCTGCCTGAACGTCACCTTAATAAATGGTCATTTTTCCTTTGGAACTGATTAATTTGCCCATAAAGCCTGTGTTTATGTTCCCTTCCTTTAACGGTCACCTCCAACCGTGGCAAGCGCCCACACTAATTTCACAAAATGACCTGAATTATACGGCCGACTGGTCACACTCTCAGCCACTACAAATAGAGTACAGTACTTCGTTCACCCCTTAGACTGTCACACAGTAGGCTTTTGGGCAGCGTGAGATAAAGTGAGGTCCATTATTGCAGATTCTGCAAACGTGCATGTGCTGGACAGAGGTGTGGGGACACATTAGGTCAGCTTTTGCTATGGCATCAAACAACAATCATGCCAACACTGATGATTTTGTGTATTGTTACTATGATACTGTTAAACTTCTTGATTGGGTTCGGTGTATTCAGTTAGTGAATGTGCTAAGAAGGACAATTTTTTTTTATTCTGTATATTATGTTTGTTCCATTATTCTTTCTTGCAAGGCAACTTCTAATATTAGAGGAAAACAAATAAAAAATAGCATACTGCATATGTCTATGTTCATATACATTACTATGTAAGGGGTTTACTATAATTTATTGTGTTGTATATCTGTTAAATAAGGACTAATTACTCATTGAACATGTTTGTTTCTTTTAATGTATCATAGGTCCTGCTATGAACTAGACCTCTTCCCTGATTTCAAATATTTCATAACCTCAATTTAGCAGTCACCTGTACTAACAGCCATTTTTCATAAGGATGGCTGATGACCACTTTGGGCAGGTTTCACTGTATTAAAATATTTTGGCATTGATATTACAAGCGTATTGTAGTGTTATAAACAGATTCTATTCTCATTTGCTTTTCTGATTATATTTATATTTAGAAATGAAATATCTGTGGCATTTGTCTTATTTTATATGCATTTTCTTTGGAGTAACAGCTATTTTCTACTCCATGGCATTCTCAACTAAAAATCAAAGCCTTCTTCACAAATATGTTTTATAACCCCAATTTGTTTGTATTCAAGTACAAGGGCTTTGTAGTCCTTTTTAATAATTTATAATTGAAATTAGAAGGTTTCTGTCAAAAAGAGAAGCACTTTTCAAGGTGAAAGAATTATCATATATACACATTTTCTTGTTTATAATATCAGTATAGATTTTAGAAGCTAACATTACTGTTCATTTTTCAGACTGCATATTTAACATTCACCGTCACTGTGTCCGCGTTGTTGAAGAGAACTGTCCTGGACCACTTGTAAAGAAAGAGAAGGGAAATGACAGGATAAGCAAACTAATGGAGAAGATAAGGCCAGCTGAACGAGACACAAGAAGGAAGCCCAGCTCCATCAACATCGCTGCAAGTGAGTGCTTGTCAATAAAGTTCTACATTTACAAACAGGGTGATAAAGAATTCCTCGGAATAAAGAGGAAGAGAAATGAGGTAGTCTGTTAGTGTCTAATATGTGCTATAGCATCTGTAGGTCTGGTTTCACCAATCGATGTTAAATTTTAACACAGTGTTAAAATTAACTTAACATTTAAGTTAACACAAATTCTGTTCCATTGAACTCTGTTAGTTTTAAACTTTGTTAATTTAGCATTGCCATACCCTTGTTTTAGGCATTTAATAAAGAATTTGAAAAATGATTGCCACATTCAAGCTTTTGATGCAGAGTTGCTGTGTTTGAAGTTCTTTAATGCTGTTCCTAACAGAAGAAAAGGTGTGTGACATAATGAATTTGAAAACTTACAAAAGCAGGAATTTTTAAAGTGATACAGACGGTCCAAAGCAATTGTGAGGAGGGTTGTAGTGGAAATATGAGAGAGTAATTTTACTATAGTGGGTGCAACCTTAGTTGGTGAGCAATATTTCCCAGCCACGTGGTAATGAGCTGTGGAAACCAAGAGAAGGGGTAAACATGTGGCTGAGACATCATTACGGTTGCCTAGCAACCAGTAATCCTTCAATCAAAAGCAAAGTCATCCCCCGTGGTCAAGGGGTACCATGCTAGCCTCTAATTCCTGAGATTATGGGTTCAAACCTGGCTGAGAACAATTTTGGGTTAACATTTCCAAAATCTATTATAAGGTTAGGATTTTAGTCTGCCTCTGCCAGCGTAATTTCCCCAGCGACTGCCAGCTGTCTCATGCAGTAGAGAGAGGCTGCGAGTGGGTTCGAATATAATTTAACTACCCTATATTTAGCAAATTGTTTTATCACTCATGGCTGCGTTAAGCACTCGTGTAACAGAAGCAGACAAAAACTGTCCGTGAAAGCCATATAAATGTGCAAGCATGGTCTTCTTGTTTATAAACTTTGAAATTTAAAGCAACTGTGCATTTATTTTGGTCCTTGCACGGATTTCATCTGTTGTTATTGTTAGGTGATTGTGCACTTAAGAAATGTGTAGCCGGTCTTCTGACTATGCAGCAGTATGCAAATAATTTCAAGAATGTCTGTATGTGCAACCATTAACATTTATGAAAGTATAATCCCCAAGTAGAACTCGCATCCTTGGAGATACAATACCACATTTTTGTATTTATTTCGCTCTCTCTGATGTAAGACACAGTTATCCTGGGCATTACTGGATATAGCATCGATAAATAAACCAGCAGTGACAATGTTCAGATCCCAACGCGAACACACAAATATCTTCTCCACTCCATCTATCTTTACTGCATGGCCAGGGTATTAAAATGGCAGCATTGGAATCCTGCTACTTCAACTATCAATCACCAACTTAGGATGAGCCCATTATATTTGTTCTTTCACACAAGCGATGTTTAGGACATGGTTGGAAAAGTAGAATCAAACTGAAAAATACAATGCCATAGATGGGATTTGGACCACGGGTCTTGTAATTTCCGTCTGGTTGCTCTAGCCAACATTGCAACATACTGGCTTGACCTAATACAGTAGACCCTCGCTAATTCGAAATCTGATAAACCGAAAACTTGGTTAATCTGTAGTAGCTGCTCAGTCCCTGCTGAATTACATGGAAAAATCTACCGCTTAAACCCAATTTCGGATAATTCGTACTACAAACTAAAATTTGGTCCCCTCATTACATATTCCATACGTTATTCTTCATTTAAACTAAATATGTATGTTGCGCTGTGCACTATGGAATTTTCCGACACTCATTTCACATATGTTTTCTCAATGCTGTACTGTAATTTCTCAACAATGGTCCAATTGCTTACTTGTTGCTTATATATCACTTCCACAGCATATGATGTAAGGGTGGGGAAAGAGGGGGTTGGTCAGCAGACCGTACACAGCGCGTGACTTGCAACAATCCAGAGAGCTGTTTGTCCCTGTTTGTGAACAGAGATGTTTTATTTTTTCCCCTCCTTTCGCTCCATCACTCCCTATGCCGCCGAAAGAGAAACGTGCTCATAATGCTCTCACACTGATACAAAATCAGCAAACTTTACATATGGTCGATAGTGGAGAGAAGACCAAAACGCGGGTTGCAGAACACTTTCAGATTCTGAAGTACACTCTCTCATCAATTATAAGTTCATAACAGAAAATGGAGGCAAGTCTGACAAGCTATTCATTTAGTAGCAATAGCAAGCGCATGGGATCAGCGAAACATGAAGAGTTGGAGGATTCGCTGTTAGCATGGTTCCAACACTGCATTCTCAGCAAATTCCACACCGTGACTCTGCGCTGAAGTTGCCGCTGCAATTTCGGTTTTCGAGAGATTTGCTGCCACTTCTGAGTCTCCATGGCATTTCAGGCTGCCCTGAATGTGGAATCTTCAGAGAGTGCAATAATATTACGACCAACGTTCTGCCAAACAACAATTAATGATTTTTTTCAAATCATAGAACTAAAATGTGTAATGGATAAGAGTTATAACTAAAATATGTGATCCGATTAAAACTTAATGTTAAAAGAATGGTATATTTAAAGTGTTTCTTAAAGTTATTGTTTGTTGTATTATACGACTCGCTTATTGTTCCAAATAGTACTGATTTAAAAAAAATTACGACAAGCATTTGACAGTATACTTTCTCAATTAAACATATGCCAGATATACCGTATACAGCAGTTATTTTTGCTTTTTCTTAGAGGTTATGAAAGTGGAACACCCTCATTCGTTAGTACGTATAACAAGAGTGAACTCAACAGTCGTATTTTACTATTTCAGAAAATATGGGACTATTTTTACAAAACCTCGTTAATTCAAACTTCTTTAAACCGAATTGGCTATTTTTCAGTCTCTTGGAATTCTGTTAAACAAGGGTCTACTGTGGTTGTTAAACTATGAAGTTGGGTACTTCAAGTACTTAAGACATAGTAAGCCAGCATTGGGGTATGTCATCTCAAAATAATTTGAGATCTCTTTGAGGTTTACCGGAAAAAATGCAAATCAGTTGGAGAATATAATGTTGTGCCATGGTAGCTCAATTGGTTAGAACTGCAGACAAAACCAGAAGATACAAGGCTGAAATCCCTGCAGTGGTATTGGATTTTCAGTCTGATTCTACTTTTCCAAATATAGAGAGATTAGAATACTAGTAGGGCAACCTGAAAGTTTTTGTAAAATCAAACAAGGATTAGTTTTAAAATATTTAAATGATTTTATTGTTTTTCAAAATATTCCCCTTTAACATCAATACATTTCTGCATTCGATGAATGCAATGTTGCCACTCTTGCTAAGGCACTTTAGAAACCAGGTTTTATAATGTTCCGCTGCTTCATCTGATGACAAAAAGTGATTCCACACATTTTATCTTTAATTTTTGGAAACAAAAACAAACCGCAAGGTCCTAGGTCAGGACTGTATGTGAATATGCATTGTCATGATGTATAGGCTGATTTTTTCATTGTGACGTGCTTATCTGTATGTACAATAGTTGGACGAGTCCATTTATCTTCTGGGAGGGGAGTTAGACCAGTAGCAACAGAGCAGTAGGCACGTACACAATGTGAGATAAGATGCCATCCCACGCCTTCCGAGTGCGTGTTTGTTCCATGCAAGGGGAATACTCCCTGCCCTAGACTACCTTCTCTTCCTCTGCATTTCTGCCTTATCATGATGAAAAAATTGACCTGTAACATTATTTTTCCTTTTGGGTGTTTTTCATGAACTTTTAAAAAGTTTGCAGTTAACAGATATTTGTGTATCAATCAGCAGCAATCGGTTCTAATGCTATAGTAGTAATATGACCCATTTTAGAAAATAAACTAGCATCCATCTTGTTACCAGCACTGTGTCGTATGACTTTTGTTGGCTTAGGTTCTGTTCAAAAGACCCATTGAGTCGATTGACTTTTCTTTTCAGGTTCATAACAATAAATCCAAGATTCATCACCAGTAACAATATTCAATATTCCAAACCAAATTTGAAGTGCCACCTTGGATTTTTTCCAGAGTTTTTCTGCACCAATCAACATGTTGTTTTTGATTGGGAGTCAGTTTATGTGTAATCCATCAACAACAAAGTTTTCTCATGTCCAACTGTTGATATAAAATGTTTGGATTTGTTTCATACCAATGCCCAATGTTGCTTGAATAAGTTCATAAGTTGTCTGTCGGTTTGCTTCAAGCATTGCTCGAACAGCGGCAATATTCTCATCAGTAATAGTATTCAGCCATGCTCCTACTTCTTTCCCATTCTCTGTCAGTATTTTTATTGTCACTATAATATTTTCCAATTTATCCGAAATACCTTCCCTGCCCTTACTTGTTTCTTTGCACTGCATCAAACAATGGAGCACACACACTGCTTCTCCACACATGACACATATTTCCATGTTACTGTTCTTAACCCTTTGATATACAATACATTACATCTGTACAAATCCCTCTCGTCCTTGCTTGTCACAACTATCCATATACTTCTCCTTTCCCCATTCCTTGTTTATTATCTTGTACAACCTCAAAGAACTTTTATTCTCAAAACTTAACCATACCTCTTGCCTCTCAATATCTTATAATCTTCTCCTTACTTTCTTCCAAAAATCGATTGAATTGATTTCCCAACTCTGCCATACATCCCCCATACCAATCTCTTGCAGGGTTTCTTTCAATTTCTTCCCCTAATTATTGTGTTCAACTGCATTTTGGTAATGCATGCATGTTTTAATTATATCACTATCATTTCATTTCAGATTCCTGTACCACTATTTCAAAACTTTTTCCAGCACTATTTCTTTTCTTCCTGTTCTACCTAATTCTGCCAATACTACTCCTTGGTGATGATTTTGGCAAGACCAATAATTCTTTACAAAACATCCTATGTACTCTAAACCCTCTGTTACAATGGTTCAATTTATTACAGGTGAATCACGTGAACACATTTTGTTTTATAAATTGAGCTGTTAATGATGGTGATGATGGGTATTTTAAATTTTCTGTACCCAAGAATAACCACAGATGTTACAATCTGAACCCAGCTGGAAGAAAGCATTCTAAGCTGGAAAAATTAGTTTGTCCACCAGCCAATGAGATGTTCCCTTGTCACGTGGTTTTGTTACAACTGCTTTGAACTTAGTGAAAGCACTTTAGACAACATTGTTTTCTCTGACAAAGCAACTTTTCAATTACGTACAACTGCTGGCTGGATATGGGGGGTCGGAGAATCCTATGGTTGTACGAGACATGCTGAATGTGAATGTTCGGTGTGGTTTGTCATTGGGCAATGTTTTTTCAGGAGATTGCAGTTACCGTAAATGTGTATCTGGACATGTTACATAACTTTTCTGTTGATCAACTCCCCCTGGGATTGGTTTTTCGGCAGCATGGGACCCCACTCAATTATCATCAGTGGGTGTGGGACTTTTTGGATGCAGACTTCAGTAGATGGATAGGAAGAGGAGTTCTCCTTGTCTGGCCATCTGATTCCCTTGGACTTCTTGTTTTTTCCTGGGCTTTGTGAAGCAGTCTGTTTATCAAAGAGGCAAACAACACTTTGAAGGAACTGAGGCAACACATTACAAATGCAGCTGCACTAGGCTCTGTACAAATGCTACATAACGCTTGGTGGGAGGCTGATTACCATTTAGATGTCTGCAGCACACATTGAGTTACATTGACCGTTCTCCAAAACTCTTTAGAGGTTTACATCCAGTTCAATAAAATGACATTTTAATAAACCATCATTTGCAATTGAAATTATCACTTATTTCTCTGTCCCTGTAAATGGGATGTCCTGTATATCTATGTACTATACCCCCGCCATCAAAACATTGCGCTTGACAGCTATCGATTAAGTTGGTACACTTGCAAAACAACAGATGAAAAAACTTTAGACTTCCTAAACCAATCAGAAGGCAGCATTTCGGGTGGTCTATGACAAAGCGGAAGCAGAACTGGAAGCGGCTCTGTTGCCAGATGTAGCTATTTCCAAACACGTGTTTCTATATTTGAATCTAGGACGTGTGTCGAGTTGTTCTTTGCAAGCTAATATTGTTCATTGTTATTTATGTTTGTGCTTACTGTTGGTGTTCAAGTGCGACAATGTCTCAAAAACAATGCCAAACACTGAGTGATGATTCGCGAAGTGAAAATCCTTTGCGTTGAGATGTGCCACTTAATAGTCAGGCATTGGAACTGTTAAGAAAGATCCGGGAATTCTTTGAGCAGGAGTACGTGAAGGTTCATGGGCATCCCTCTATTCCTGTTGATAAAGCCGTACAACGAACTGCAGCAGCTCTTGAGCTAATCATGAGAACTGTTATTTACAAGGGAGTGAAACTCCAAGAGAAAAAGGACAAAATTCCTGAATCATCTGGAACGCAGCGTGAGTGAAAATAACGTTATCACAGCTTATAATTTGTTTTATTTCCCCTCATTGTAGCAGACACATTTGCATTTGGTTTCTATATTGTCAAAAGTGTTAATTTATTCTGCATACGTTGCAATGTTTATGCTGAGTTATTTTCAATTAACAATAATAATAATAATATGAAATAGTTCATTATTCAATGACGTTCGCTACTTACTTACACTTTTTGCATGTGGCTTAGACACAATAGAAAGGAGAACAAACAGCCGTTGTTGTTTACTAACCACTCTGGCAATGTCGCAAACTACAATATAGCCAACGTTACGTGAAGCTACACAAACTGTCAAGTGCAAAGATTTAACGGCGGGGGTATAGCTTTATTTGCTATTTATTATTAATTTTTTTTTTGTATTTTTCCAATATATGCTTCCTGGGCATATCATAGATTGACTGTTTAACATTATTTTTTGAGTGATAGCTTTATCAGGCCTAAGATGCCAATGACTCATGAATATAAAGACACATTTCTGGGTTGAACTTTGTGCAAATTTGTATTGACTCATATGGCTATAATGTTATTTTTTGTTGCATGCTGCACATAAGATGGAGGTTTTCAGATTTTACCATCCATGCCAACTATAGGACCACTAATAGGTATGAACTGATACAACATTTGTGTTAGTTATGTAGTCCATGGTTCATAATGCACCTTTCCTAAATGCTGGTTCACACCAACCCAGTAACGAGAATAGGAATGCATATCAGTATTTATAATGAAGTGGAGAGTCACTTCAGCCAACATAATGCAGATAGCCAACATCTAAATTTGATAGAGTAAACATTTTGTAAATGCAGATCCATTACTATAAGGTGTGTTTTTAAAGTAAGTGCTGTTTTAAAATTTTGCCTTGATTTTGAGCACCTGTGAGTGATTATTACTTTGCGTTTTCCTGTTGTTACAGCATTTCGAAATATATTCAAAACAATCAAACGACTTGCTGACTGTGAAGTCAGACCAGTGATTCCTTTCTTAAATGCGAAAAATGTTACGCCAACAAATATTCATTGCCAATTGTGTTAGGTTTATGCTGAAACAATAATGCCTGGTCACGCAGCCAAACAAACTCAAAATCTGATTGCATCTTTTGGTTCGGAACAATTTGACCACCCTCCCTACAGCCAGTATTTAGCATCAAGCGATTTTCATGTTTCTTCATGTGAAGAAATTCCTTGGTGGAAAACATTTCAACAACAATGATATGAAAAAGAGATGTAGACTTGGCTTTTACTTGATGGCATAATTCTTTGAGGAAGACACAAAAGCTGGTTTCCCATTACAAGTGGGTGACTATGTAGAGAAGTAGTGTAAAGTAATGAATGATCATAAAGTATTTGAAAAATAATGTTGTGTTGTTTTTTAAAAAATTATCACTACTTTAAAAACACCTTGTATTTCTGATTTCTATGGTCTATATCACGCTTTCCTTCCTTTATTAATGGGTACATTAAAGTTCTTTGTTGTACTTTGTGAATTTGCACCAGTTGTTGCTGCTCTTTGTAGTTTTTGCTATTGTGTTTTAGGCAAAAGCCATTTTGAGTTGCACATAAACTACAGATGACGTTTTACTAGAAAGAACCAAGACTCAATAGATCTGCGGGTGTCAGGATCTGAGGTTAGGATGCACGCATGCTAGAATTTCTTCCAGTTTGATTATTGCAACTTGAGAGAGCAGTAGCAGCCGTTTCATGTACAGCTGCTTTGATAATTCCTACAGTGAAAAGTTTAATATGCACAATATGGAAGTAATTTGCCATGTCCGGGAACAAGAACGAGAAACTTAAAACTTGGCCAAGTCTTATTTCCTGTTCCTGGAACTTGTGAACATTCATGTTATGTGTATTTTAACTTTGTCGTTGATCGGGTTACTCTTTTGAGTTATTGTGAACCAGCCATAAATTTGAACGCTGCTTTGTATGTAATCTGTCACCACCCCCTTAGAATCCATTTTGCCAAATGCAAAAGGCATCGTAATTGCGATGCTGGAAATTACTTTCACAATAGGATAGTGAAATATTTGTATTAGGATAGATAGGATATATAGATAACTTTATTTGTACATTTTTTTATACACAATCTTTTTACAATATTCCACTTATAAACTAACTTAACCTGTACAAATTTCCTTGCCAGCTATGCTGCTCTTTTTGTCTGGCCTTCTGACTCATCTGAGCATCCCTTGCTACCCTTAATCCCTATTGTCCATCCTCTCCCTCCTCCGTTTGCCCTTCTATCTTTCTTATCTCTCTTACTTTTCTAATCCATTTCTCTTTTACTTTCTTTAAGAATGACCCCCCCCCCCATATTCTTATTTTTCTTTTCTTCTTTTCTTGTTAACATTTTAATTGCTACTATTTTTCCATCCATTTTTTCCATTTTTCCTCCCATACTTCTTGTCTCCATTCTGCTAATTCATTGCATTCTGTCATGTAATGCTCTGTGCTTTCACTACCTCTGCATAGTTCACAAATTCCATTTTTTCTGCCTCTTAGCCCTCTCAGATACAATGATCCTGTTCTCATCCATGCAAATGCTTCTTTTTCCACTCTATTACAATAATCCACATACCCTTCTCTTCCATTTCCTTTTTACTAATCTATAGAACCCTAGTGATTTTTATTCTCTAAGCTTCCCCAAATCTCTTGTCTTTCTATGTCCTCCACTCTGTTTCTTACTGTTATCCAGAAGCCGTTGCTATTTCTTTCTCCTGTTCTCCAAATATCTCCCATTCCTATCTTCTCCATAATTTTTTCTACCCCTCTCCACCAGCTATTTTTATTTTTCTTACTCTTTTGTTGTTCCATGCATATCTTTAAAATTTCCCCTTCATCTTTTCTCAGGCATCTAAACCAAAATTTCCATATCCTTTCTAGTATCACTCCCTTTCTTCTTGTTCTTTCTAATTCCACTAATGCTACTTCTCCTGGTGCTGATCTTGGTAACCCCAATAGCTCTTTACAGAACGTTCCGTAGCTCTGGTCTATTTTTCTGCTTAATTCAGATCCCCCCCCCCCCAAATTTCTACTGCATATAGCATTCTTGCTTCTAACAATGCTTCATACATTCTTTCTGTCTAATTATTTGGCATTTCTAATTTGTATTTGCACATCTTTACTCCTGTCATTGCCGCCTTTCCTTTAACCATAACCTTCCTGCTATGCGCCCCCCATTCACCATTACTGCTCATCCTCGCCCCCAATTAATCCAACTGCTTGACAACTTCTAACTTTAAGCCTCCCATCTGCAATTTTTCTTCTTTTTTTAGTTTATTTCCTCTTTTAAATGCCATAACTTTTGATTTATTTATATTTACTTTAATTCCCCATTCTTTGCAGAATTCATGTTTGTATTAGGTTGAAAATGTAATTCAGGCTTTCAGCATAAACTTTCCTAATTTGAATTTGCAGAAATACCTAAAGTTATATACTGGGGTGAGGCCAAAAGGTTTTGCAGCTAGATATTAAATTTAGTTACCTCGGCATAAACATTAGGAGAGTAACTGCAGTGGCAGCGAGATGACCAGGACCTTAGCTGCACATTCTAAAGCAGGTGTGGGATATTCATAACAAAATACAATAATTTCACATTTACTGTGGTTTAGTAAAATTGATATGCTGCCACTACATCGTTCATAACATTCCAGGACAAACATTGGAGGGAGATGTTCCACACACACACGAAAACATACATTCCTACACACAACACTCGCCCCCTGAAGACACATTTGACTCTCTGACTACTGACGCCATTCTCCCCCCCCCCCCACATGCACGCACACGCACACCCACACCCACACACACACACACACACACGAACAAAGAGGCGTCCCTCTGCGTACCCTCACCCACCCTGACTAGGAGGTGGGGAGGGGAATGCCGCTCTGGGCATAAATTCCGCAAACAAAATAATTAGTTCAACAATGTCATGCTACAAAGCAATAATGTGTCTGACACAACAATGCACACACATACGCTACATCAGCGAGATTCAGAAATTGAATCAGATGGGAACTTTCACACAGCAAAGCTATTAAGATTTTCAATCTTTACTATTACGTTTTAGCAACACTTCATTTACCTAGTTCTAAGTAGAACATGTTTCACAGGCCTTTGCCCTCTTCGTCAGGTAGTGTCCACTGAGTTCTCTAGGTGAGCCTCGTAGCTCTGGTGCTGTTTTTAGAAGCTTTAAAATAGGAGGATCTTCTAGGATGTCAAAATTTACAAGTTTCTTAAGTAAATGTTCAATTCATTTGCATTGTTTATTTCTTTCACGAAATTTATATCCTTTTTGTGTTGCGTTGTTCTCCCCAAAAATGATATCCACTTGTTTGAATTTTAAGTGTGATAAACTACCACTGAATGAGAAATCCAGAATCTATTAAGGTGTGCAAATTTGTAATGAGACTTGCATTGCTAAGAGAAAAATAAATTTAGGTACTAGATGAAAGAACATCTAAGGAACTTAAACTTAAACAAATGGATGAATCGGCCATTGCTCATCATTTTTACTTTCGCTACTATGTACTTCCAGTAATTAAAGGAAGTATTGTATTCCACCTAAAAATGTGATATCAAGATTTCACTGCAAATACATGTTTACAGGCCCCCTTAATCCAAAAAAAGCATTTAAGGTCCGTGTGTGCAAAAGAGAGACAGATTTTAATATCTTCCAAAGATGCGACATGAAGATTTTCAAGAAAATCCTCCCAACTACCTTTTACGTGGAACATTTTTCAAAATTCTTGATCTTCTTAAAAATGGCTCCAACAATTTGATTAAAATACCATATATTAAAAATATTTTCATGATAAAATGTATATCTTGAATTTGCCAGGAATAGCCTGTGAAGCCCACTTCATGAGGAGTTTTGTATAATCTTGTATAATGGGTAAACATTAAGTGATAGATGAAAACGTACTACACAAAAAAAGTATATCTCTTTAAAACACACAATTTATTTCAAATAACTTTGTTTTTTGGTATAAGCGATTTCCGAGATATCTGTTATTAATGGTTTGAATACTTTGTCATTCTTTTAATGTCCTGTAGACATTCAGTTGTTACTTGCGATTGCACGAAAAGAGTGAGGCTAGCATGTTAAACATTTTACTATTGCTGTTCCTTTTTAGTGTGTATAACAAAATGTGTAATGCAACTATTTCTGGAAACATTTTATCTTGATTAAAATGAAGTAGATAGAAAAATAAGCTTCTGTAGAATAGTTTTTACATCCGTTAATAAATGATACAGGGTAGAGAAAGTCAACACATCAGAGTTTTTTTAAGAACAGCACAACATATAAAGAGAAATACATTTGATGAAAGCAATTAGCAATGCAAATGACTTGAATATTTGGGAGGAAATTTCCATTAAATCTACAGGAAATGATTTGTGAATTTTGACAGCCGAGAGGATATTCCACCTTCAAGTTCATAAAACCAGCGCCAGAGCAACCTCAATGGATAAATCTTTGGATCTAACAGTGGACAGTAGCTGACGATGCTGGCAATCATGGGCACAGCGTCAATGGATTTGAGAGATATACTGCATACACTGTAATTTTTTTCAAACTGGTGGCAAAATTGGTGTTTGTTATAATTTTGTGATACACGGTCGTTTTAATGTCGTTAAAAATCAAACTTTCCTAAATACTGTGATTTGAATTTGTGCCACAATTTGCACCAGTGCGTATCGAAACAAAGCTCAGATCAACGGCACCTACCGTCAGCTGGAGGAAACTGGTGTTATGAACTTGACCCTGGTATGTACTGAGTTGGAGTACATCTCGTTTTAAAAATCGTGCTCTTACTATTGCAAGTTGTTTTGTTTCTTGTATATATGCTTGTTCAATTGTGAAAATTTGAGCTTGATTTGGACACTTGGTTACTCACTATCAAAGCAAATATAGGTTAAGATGTGCGTGGGTTCTGGGAGAAGGTATGTACACAGACAGTGTACATCCGAGAGGTCACAAAGTGGATAACAGCTACAATAGCAAACAGTACATTGTTTCAGTGCGGTTGTAGCAACGAAAATGGAAATAAACTGCTCTGTGATCGACAAACTCAAGGTAAGAAGCTTCCAGACATTAAATTTCTCTGAAAAGGAAGATGTAATTAAAGTGGGTCCTCCAAAGCCCATACTCAGTATTACAACTAACATTTAAAAATGTGTAAGGCATTTCATCATCAAAGTTTATGAAAGTGAGGCATGGCTGTGCAGTTGTAAAACCTTAAACTGTTTTGTTGGTCATGTCTTCTTTTTTCAAATGAAAAGTGTGTCTGGAATTCCTGCAGTTATGAAGATTTAAATAACATTTATAAAGCAGGCAAAAAATACAACTATTCTTGTAATCGTATAATATGTGAAAAACAACTAAAATTTGTTTGGAAAACTCCCAGAATAGAATTTTCATTGAATAGTCAGTAAGCTCTCAGTTGAACAGCATAACAATGAAGTGAAAAATAATAGAGCTTTACTTTCTCATTTTGTATGGGCTGTATGCTTTTTAGGAAAGCAGCCACATGCTTTTCGTGGTCACAATGAGAATGAAGGATCTTCAAACAGAGGCAACTATATTGAATATTTAAATGAACTATCAATATATAACACCTCTCTGAAAAAGCACTTGGAAAAGTCGACTGTTTTTTGTACAACTTCGCTGATATTCAGAAATTGAATTTGAGTTTTTATTTATGGACGCTCTTTAACTGCTATGCTTCTTAGCATCCCATTCTATATTGGGCATGAAAGACCGGTAATTTTGCTCATAGGCCTACGACACGGACCACCGGCTTTACTTCCCTTCCGAAGGAAGCCATGCTAAGGATTTTTACATCTGAAAATATCCATCGCCCTCCGCCATGTTTGAACCTGCGACCTCGGGAACTAGAGGCTAGCATGGTAACCACTACACCACGGAGGACGACTGGTGATATTCAGAATGACTTAATTTCAAGTGTGAGTGCCGTCATGACACGTGAAATTAAAAAGGAAATTTCTGGTACCATTGTTTCATTGATATTACATGAAACTCCTGACATAAGTAGTAAACAACAACTCTCTACCGTTTTCTGATACATAACTGTTGACGGAAATGTTGAGAAGTTTATTTGCTTTAAAGATGTAAGTTTTGACAGAAAAGCAGATTCTCTTTTGAACCATACTCTCAGTATTCATAACGACTTATTTTGTTCAAATAAACTAATTGTCCAAACATATGATGGGGCAGCAGTCATGGAAAGGAAACACAATGGACTGCGGTGGATGCTGAGAGAACATTGTAAATCTGCCATATTTGTTCACTGCTAGCTCATCAGTTAAATCTTGTGCTGTTGCAGTCAGCTAGCTTTATCAAAGAAGGTAAAAACTTCTTTACCTCTCTAGCAGGTTTTGGAACATTCTTTCTTAAAACGACAAAGAGAGTTCATGCTTTGGATATACATATGAAAAAATGAACTCATACTGTTCCTCAGACTCGATGGAATTTCCAAAGTCGTTTAGTTCGGGCAGTGAAGGAATACAAAATTGATATTGAACATTTGTTTGAGACAATGGTAAAAATGAAAACTCCAAATGGGACGAGGACACAGTTACGTGTGCAGGAGGTTTATTAACCAGGATAAAAGATTTGACTTTTAATTTCCTTTTGAACAGTTTTTGCTAACATATTCCAGTACTCTGATGTTCTCTTCCAAATTCTCCAGAAAAAGCTTCCAGACATTGCTTAGTGCAACAGAATGCTAGAAAATTTCAAGAAATATTTGCATAACTACAGGAATGAATGATAGTGGCAGTGATCTTCAAGCAAGTCTTGGCAGTATATCCGCACCAGCAGTGATGAATTCAACTATAAACAATTGTTTTTTGAAATTGTTGATACCGTAGGCAAAGCGTATCTCAGAGATTTAGTGAAATTTCAAAGTTACAGTTCCTCTGTCTTCTTGACCATGCACAATCCTCTAACTTAAAAAAGTTCCTGGAGGAGGTATTTGGAAGTTTGAAAATTAATTGTGTAACTTTTTTTATTTTTTGCATTAAAAAGTGAGCTGCGTTTGTTGATTTATGGTAATCCTGATATGAAAAGAAATAGTATATAAGGGCAATGGAACTTTCTACAGTGTTCTCTGAAACTTTTAAACTGACAGCTTTGATACTGACTATACCAACAACTAATGCTTCAGTAGAAAGAACCTTTTCCTACCTGAGAAGAATTAAAGATTTTCTTCGTAACTCTCGGCATGAAGAAAGACTCTCAACTCTTGCTGTGAAGAACATCGAAAGCAAGCTTCTACAAGATCTACGTTCGCAACCTTCATTTGATCTTTTTGCTCAGGAAAATCGGAGGATCCAGCTGATTTACGAGAAGTAGGCTAAACTAAACGTGAGTGAATAACATTTATTTTTGATAACATCATGATTCTAAATTATGTTATTAAACTACCTTCCAGTTTACTCAACATTCGTTAATGAATTTACTAGGTAATCTAAATTGAATTAATGAACGTCTTGTTTACACTACATGTTGTCTAGCTGAGATTAAGCATGCTGATATGGGCAATTCTGTTTATATTGGGCCAGATTTTAAAGAATTTTACAATATACATTGAAGTGCATACCCAAGTCTGATAATCAGGCTACGCCACTGTTGGCAATAGCCTGTGAAACTGTTGTAAATAGAACTAGGTAAGTGAAATGGTGTGAACACTCGATAGTAATATTGAAAGCCCAGCAAGATTTTCTCAAACTAAAGTACTGATGGCAAACTTAATTCTTACTGCTGCAACTTAGAAAATAAAATCCTGAAAGAGTTTTTTACTTTTTGACATGTAATTTACAGTCAACTTAAGAAAACATTTAGTGGCAATAGCATCCATATTATGGAGTGTATTTCAGAGTTAAGTTTCTACCAAAATAATGGATTTAGTATTATCTTACTAACCTTCCCTTATGGGTTTTAAA
Source organism: Deroplatys truncata (assembly GCA_030765065.1). Lineage (NCBI taxonomy): Eukaryota > Metazoa > Arthropoda > Insecta > Mantodea > Mantidae > Deroplatys > Deroplatys truncata. The sequence goes on along the minus strand of CM060979.1, from coordinate 133,732,943 downwards.
GACACCAGTTTCTATTTGCCTTATCTTTATAATGAGAATAAAGAAAGCACACTGCCCAGCTTAGAATATGGTTTTGTAATGACTAGATAAGTTGATAAATAAATATTCTGGATTTTAGTAGACATATAGGTAGTGAAAAGGTATTATTTAACCTATGAAACGATAGACATTTTTGTGAACTGATGTTATAATTTATGTTTAAAAATTCTCTCAGTCATTAGATTATAAACCGTGAGATATTTAAGTATCTTTTTAACAGCAATTAAATACATTTGCTGGCTTAACGTATTGTGACTCTTTTCATAAACAGTTCATCATTTTTCCAGAATAACATTTTTATTACTGATGACATTTCAAAATTACCATTCTACTATTTTTGCGAGATTTTTATGTCCTTTACATTAGTTCATTTTGTTTCAAGTTACATTATTTTACTTTTCTGCAAGGAGATAATAAGTATGAGTGTTTTATCACGTCTAAGGCCACAGGTACTAATCCTTATCATCAGGATAGCTCTTATGTACTCTATGCTTCCCTCACAGAGGTCACTTAACATTTTGTGCTTGGGTACAATTTCCTGGTATTAAATCTTAGGCTATGTATAATAAATCTTAACCTTTGACATTTCGAATTTTTCACCGCCTGTCGTGACTTGTCTGCATGTATCAGTGGTCGACTCATATCCTCTGCATCTTTTTGCACTATTCCTACACTTACATTGTTCCTCATTTGTCTCATTGCAAGGTTATGTAGTTTTACCTATTGTGAATATTATTTTCTTCCCTAACAATTAGCCTTCGTTTTGTGTTTCACCTTTTCACTGTAGCTTTCATTCTTATTTTGTCTTTTAAATGTCCGTTTATTTCCTTCTGAACCACAATTTGCGCTTCCTTGCCATTTTGAATTATAAAGTACATACAATAATATACAACTTTTTGGTTTGAGTGTTACATGTTAATTTGTCTTGAGGCTTCTCTATATGTATGACTTTATATAAACTCTTAACTTCTAGTTTAAAAAATGTACATGTCTACATCATTTCCTGTCACTGGATAATTAATTTTTCCCCTAGTTATTTGCGTAATGAAACTATATTAATTCTTTGTCTTGTCTTTTTGACATGGATTTAGTTCCCATTTCAACTCATTCACTTATATCCATGTTACATTACAATATACTTCTATTTAGGAGTGATTTCAAATTAAACAAGACATGTGTGTTATAACAAGCGGAAACAATATTCAGATGTTCATTCTTGGTAACAAGCTGTTGTGATGGATTGAAAAAAAGAGATGAAAAATCAGTTTCAAACTTTCAGGCATGTCCATTAGATAACACTTTGGAAAGGTTTAAATTTGTAACATGGAGTACTTTGAAAACAGCAAACACTATGAACAAATTTAACACAAATGATAAATCTTTCCTGTAGTAAGGTTTTCTTATCTCCTAAGGTTTCCTACAAAATTATACAGAATTTAATCAAATAAATGGGACTTACATGGGCTATTAACACCAGAACACCTAGAGGGGTCAATTTGACCCCTAAGTAGAATCTAATTGGTACGTTTGGTAGAAGAAACTAATTCAACACAATTTCCTCTTAGTCCCGAGTTCAAATCTTCGTTAGGATGAGTTAACTAGGTCTGATTTTTCCAGGGTATTCCCTTATCCTGAGAGGACAAATTCAGGTAACTCAAGGTCTTAAATCTAAGGGACCCAGGCTCATTTGAGCATTACTTCACGTATTTCATTCATTCATTCATTTATCGTCCTATATCATATACCAGGCTAAAGGACTTTAAACTTCAAGCCCCATCCCCCCAAAAAATTGTTTCTTGACATTCAGTTGTGACCTATGAAGTCATTTACCTTAAAAAGCCGAGGTGGGTCATATTTTGATCCCTTTATGCAATACTGGGCTTTTCCATACTTTTTCCATAAAGGTGTTTCAGGTTATATCAATGACAGGTAATACTGTATAGTGTTACTATAAATGACCTTTCTGTTTACAAACTTCAACAACTATCATTAATGAAACATTTAGAAACATGGTATTGGTATCAATGAAAAGAGAAACTTATATATTTTTGTTATCCAATTTGTTCTTATCATTAAATCACATGTGCTACCCTTGAATCAGTAAAGATTGGAAAACATGAAGTTGGTATCAACAAAAATAGAAATTCCAACACTTGATCCATTGGAAAACATGAAACAGAAAGAGAAACATTTGGTTCACAACCATACGTAAATCACATGTGCTCAGTGTGAGTTCCCTGTGTCACATGACATATATCAAGCCTGTAGTACAGTTCGTAGCATTGGACCGTTCACCAATGCAATGGCCTCTGTGATATGAACACAAGATCATCAATGGTAGATGGAAAGGGTGGCAAATACTTGTGTTTAATAAAACCCCAGAGAAAAAAATCACAAGGTGTGAGGTAGAGGAACGTGGAAGCCAATGCAAGTAAGGAAAATCTTCACGGCCAGCACTTCTAATCCATCTCCTTAGAAGACTTTTATTCGGTTCGTTTCTGACATCTGAGCAGTAATGGGGGTGGTGTCCCATCATGCTGAAAAATGAAACCTTCAATGTCCTGTTCCAGTTGTGGAAGAAGCCATAATTGTAACATGCCGAGGTATGAATTACCCGTGACTGCCTTCTCGACGAAAAAGAAAGGGCCATGCACCTTATCACGGCTTATAGCCCAAAACACATTCACTTTGGGGGAGTTGCAAACATGCTCCACATAACTGTTAGGATTTTGCAGAGCCCATATCCTGACATTGTGTTTGTGCACTTTTCCTGACAGATGGAAAGTGGCTTCATCACTAAACACTAGTGATTCAATGAAACCTTCAGTCTCCATTCTGAGTTACATCTCTTTGCACAAAGACAGTCGCTTGAGTGTATCATCTGATTTCAGCACCTGCAACAATTGCAGATGGTATGCATGGAACTTCAAACATTTCCGTAAAACTTTCCACATAGTTTGTTGGGGATGTTTAATTCTCTACTGGCTATTATGATGGATTTCTACGGACTTTGTGCGAAACTCTCTCTCACACACTCCACATTTGCCTCAGTTGCTGATGGACGGCTGGTTGACTTTCGCGTACATATGTATCCTCTCATTTTGAAGTTAAGCATACCACTTACGCATACTAGGCCCACTGGGTTTCTCTTCATCAAATTTTCTTTTAAAATTGCATTGTTCAGTGACACCAGGCTGGGATAGGTGAAAATCCAGCACAGAAAATGCCCTCCTGTCTTCCTTTGCAGCTATTTTCTGTTCTATCGTCTCCTATCAACGAAATTAATAAATATGTGACAGTTCACAAACATAAAAATATTTGTGTTTCTCTTTTCAATGATACCAATATTATGTTTTTAAGTGTTTCCTAACGATAGTAATTTAAATTTGTAATCAGAAAGGTCATTTACAGTAACACTGTATATATTTCAAATTGAAACCACAATGCTTGTATTCAGAAATTATAGCATTAATGACATTTCACCAGACATTCCATTCCTCATTCAACTCAGTTATAAGTAGGAAGTTGTAAAAGAAGTAAAAACTTGTAACATGAAAAATTATAACAATGGGTGCTGTTATGAGAAGATACACTTGGAGAACTAAAATGTTCACTAGTATGAAGTGATTATAATATTCAAACACTTTTTGTTATTTTTAGGAGTCAAATTGATCCTCTTCAGGCATTGTATTATGTAAGAAAAATAAGCCATTCTAAAGTTAACATATATACAGGTTGAGCCAAAAAACTACGAACCGCCTGTGCTGTGTTTTTTCCTGTCCGCATCCTCAGTGCTCGTTGCCATCTGCCGTTATCATAGAAAGGCGCGGATGAAACCATACAACATTTTTAAAACTACTTTTAAAGGCTTTACTTACCAACCATCATTGATAGTTTCCTAAAGAGGTGCCAAAAATGTATGGACAACGACGGTGGCCAGTTTCAGCATTTCTTTTCATAAAGTTGGTAAGTAAAGCCTTTAAAAGCAGTTTTAAAAATTTTGTATGGTTTCATCCACGCCTTTCTGTGATAGCGGCAGACGGCAACGAGCGCTGAGGACGTGGGCAGGAAAAACACCGCACAGGTGGTTCATAGCTTTATGGCTCACTCTGTATTTTATTAGTTGTACAAATATGTTAAACATGGATTAAAATTGTTACAGCCAATTTTGAGAAAATCAAAAAAAGAAACATTTTCTGTGTAACAGGTAGTTTTGGTAGTAGTTTGTTTCTCATTCTTCGAAGATGCTGAACTTAAATACAGGGTGTCCGGCCTATATGTTTAACATTACAAACTTTTATAACTAAGTTGTATCACATCCAGATAAAAAAAAACCTTTGACATATGATTAGTAGGTCTCTTGTTATTTATTTTTGCAGCAATGATATTGACAACAATGATCACATTATTAGATTAGAATGTGCAAAGATGGTGATGTGGACACCACAAAAGACGTTCTTGGATTGGCTGAAACAAAATCTCTGAAGTGTGTACAACAAAATTTTCGCAGTGAATTTAACCATGGCCATCTTAACGATGTATCATCCTGTGTAAGCATCTTGAAATGGGACAAACGGTTACGAGAATCTAATAGTCTTTTGTCTAGATGTGGAAAGCACAGTAAATGGAATGTGTCTGTGGAAAATGTGGAAAGGATTCGTTCAACCTTCGTTAGAAGTCCAGAGAAGCCAATTTAGTGTAGAACTTGCCATTCCTTTGTCTACAATTCATGGTGTAGTCCACAAAAGATTTGTCTAAAAGCCTACAAGATTCAGTTATGTCGACGACAAATCTATCCCCAGGACAAAAACAAATGAAAGACATTTTGGATAAAATTGAAGATGACAGTGCTTTCCTGGATAAAGTGTGCTTCTCTGATGAAGCAACTTTCGTGTGAATGGGAAAGTTAACAGACATAATTGTCACCTTTGGGGTAGTGAAAATCTGAGATTCATGAGGTTGAAAGTGACTTGTCAAAATTAAATGTGTGGTGTGCACTAATAAAAACTGTCTGTCCCATTTCATAATGCTTACATAGGAGGTGACATCTTCATAACAGCCAAGGTTAAATTCATGGTGAAAATTTCATTGTACACGTTTCATGATTTTGTTGCAGCCAGACGAAAACACAAAACCTTCTGTTGTGGTATCTACATCACCATCTTTGCACATTCTGATCTAACCTAATAATGGAATAATTGTTACTGTTGCAATCATAAATGGCAAGAGACCTACTAATCATATATCAAATGCTTTGCTTTTTTATCTGAATCTAATACAAATAAGGTTATAAAAGTTTATAATGTTAAACATATAGGCCGGACACCCTGTGCTAAGTTTTTTAACTGACTTCTCATTTTTGAGTATCACTGTTAACAGAAACACGTAGACCTTTTTTTAAAAATGCTTTTTTTGTTTGTTTGTTTTGTTTGTTTATTTATTCACAGTGCCTCAAAGCTTGTGTTCTGCTAAAATATCGATATCAAGTTTTTGGGTGGAATGCAATCTTTTCTCTAGTTACTATAGATAAGTAGTGGAGAAAGAAAAAAATATGTGCACTAGGAGGAGACAGACACGCACACAATTATTTTATACTTTTAACTGTAATTAATGCAGGTTTTAAAATACATATACCCTATTGGAGCATTGAAACCTAGTATTTAGGATTTAAATTCCAGCCCATGGTGTATACAGTCTTTTAAATACCCTGTACTTAAAGGCTAATAGCCCCTAGCCCAGAGCAGAGTAGAGTAGAGTTGTAAGTACTTCAGTAGCACTAAATAAGCTCTTCATAACCATTTGTGAGAGCCTTTATCATATTGCACGTATAGAAAAATCTAAGTTTGTAATTGTGATATTTATATATGTATTTCTTTTTCAGTTGACCGAGTCAAGAGGCAATCCGAAGAAGACCCTGGAGGGCTTACAGACAACGAAAGCAGTTCAGGTAGGCTTGAAAACTGTCACTTTCTCACATGACATGTTTAAGCATGTGGAAATTATCAATAATAGACTTATTTCGAGCATGATGTTGTTCACCAATGGAACTGGGGATTAATTGATCTGCATCATTTTCCCTCTGGCGTCCCAATATAAAGTCTGTAAGTTATCACTTTTAAGGCCTTTGCATTTGACGAGATCTTATTTGTTCAGGAAGACATCTTCTTCACAGAGAGTGCACTTGGATGTAGGTGGGCATCGTATCCTGTAGAGGTGTTCTGCGAGGCAATTGTGGCTAGTTGCCATCCTCAATACTGCAGTCTTACTTGTCATTTTTGTATATCAACTCTATCTTTAATATTCTTATAATCTTTATCTTTTAATTTATCTTCTTCATCAAGTCTCTGCTGTCTTTTGAAATGTTGTTTAATGTTATTTAATTGTTTATTTATTTCTATTTGTTCTACAGGTTTTATTTGTTGTATTGCACCTTTCTTGCTAATTGACCCGCATATTCATTGCCCAAAAGTCCGACATGAGCTGGGATCCATTGTAGAGTGACATGCTTTCTAGTTTTGAGCATGTAATGATGAAGAAATAGCTAAGTTGGTTAGACTATAACAGTGCACATTTGATTACTGATGTCATATATGAGCATTTATTTTACATAAAAACAATTTTACGCATGCAGGACTAAAATGATCTTTCAACTGCATGTGTAATTTTGTTGTCCAGAATATACTTACAGTTCAACATTAAATGAGTAACTAAATACTAGGAGTTTAAAATGTTGCAACATGGCTGCTGTTAACCAGTAGAGCAAAAATGAGAACTCTTAATTCGTCTCAAGTAGAATCAATTATGTAGAAAAAGGTTAATATTAATGAAATCAAAATTATTACTGCAGATGATAATTTTTTTTTTGTTCATAATGAATCAACTTCTCCGCTGCACAAAGCTTTATCATGATGTTGTAACATTCACCGTATTTATCAATACACTATAGTAAGAACAGATTTAAATTGTTCAGAGTTCATATACTGCTATCTTCTTTATAAAAATTCCAATTATTCATTAATATCAAGACTTAAAATAATAATCTTCTTTATTATTTATTAATCACAAGTCAATTAATTTCTGTTACTCTTTAACATAACAAATTATCCTTCAACTTCCCCATTTCAATTACATATGATATTGAAAGAGCAGTATTTTACGAATTTCTCTTCTTAAATATTTTATTTAAATATAGACAACAAAATTATTGTTTGCTCTTGATTTGAGTAGTAGCTTTTAATCGAATGTTAAATGTTAATATCCAGCTGAACCTCAGTTATACGTCACTCACTTATTGATAATCACATTTTTCTTGTCCCCATGCACAAAATATATCATGACTGTTCAATTTTTACCTGTCGCCTCGCTTTCTTCACGACATAGCGGCATAATAAAATACATGCAAATCAGCCTTTTCTTTGGATGTTGCATCTGCTGGGGGGACGAACACAAGATGCCTCTAGTCTCTCATGGAAGCAGCACTCACAGTATGTCACAGACTCACTTGTAGAACTACACTTGATGTTACACCAGAAACGCACTCGCCAACTAACTTAACTGCTATAGCAGTTGGAAATTTCCAGTGACCTCTAGAATGTTCTGGAGAAGCGAAGCTTACAGAAGATTCTGATTCTGCTTATCTGATTATAGCACATCTAGTGTTTGCACTGGATGAGAGTGCCACTTATCTCTGTTTATCTCTTCAACTGCCCAGCGCTGACCTCCCAAAGCTTGGGCAGTAGCCACTGCATCACTATATTATTTTACTTACTCATTTATACGTTATGTTTTGCTATGTTAAGATATGTTATGCATGGTTTCTGTATACTGTATCATTGCTGTCGCATCATGTTTGGTGTAGGCATCAATATTTTTGTTGTGCATATGTTAACAATACAATCAGGCAAAGTCATTCTTCCCCAGGTTGTATCTGATGATGGTGATGATGAAGTAACCTAAATGATGAAAGTGTTTCCAGTGTGCATGAGACAATTCAAGCTCTAGAAATTACAAAATGATTTCTGTCATTGCAAATCCTAAATCATGACAACATTTCTTTGAGTAATGGGTATAATCAACTAGTGTATGATACTGTGTGGAAAAATCAAAGAAGCAAGGAAGGATTTATGATTTTCTTTTAAACCACTGTAAAGCACCAGTATTCTGGTTTCTTTTTACTTTCCCTACCATATACATAGTACGTAGAGAAGGTATTGTATTCCACCCAAAAATTCGATGCTGAGATTTCATTGGAAATACCTGTTGTGAGGCCCTCTGAATCCAAGAAAAGCGCTTTTAGAAAAGGCTCTGTTTGTGTGTCTGTGAACAACATAACTCAAAAACAAAAAGACGGATAAATACCACACTTGATATTTTAGGTTCAGTACCTTCCAAGGGTGCAACATGAAGATTTTCAAGAAAATTCCCCCCCCTAACTACCCTTTACATAGAACATTTTTCGAAAATTTTGATTTTTTAAAAAATGGCTAACAATTTTGACTAAAATATTGTATATTAAAGACATTTACATGACAAAAAAATGTATTTCTTGAATTTTTTGGGTATTGTCTGTGAAGTTCTCTTCATTTGGAAGGAATTTTGTATAATCTTGTATAAGTGGTAAAAGTTAAGCAATAAACAAAAACATACCATACAAAAAATGTAGAGCTCTTTAAAGCACACAATTTACTTAAAATAAGCTTTTCTGGCCATAAGCCGTTTCTGAGATATCTGTTATTAAAGGTTCAAATTGTTCATTACTTGTCATTCTTTCAATGTATCATCAATGTTTGGTTGTTTCTTGCAATTGCTTGGAAACAGAATGGAATTTAAGGCCGGCATATAGCGTCCAGTTCATAAACATTTGGCTATCGCTGTTACCCTTTGTATCTATATCAAAATGTATAATGTAACTATTTTTGCAAAGATTATTTGGATTAAAATGTAGTAGATAGAGAAATAAGCCTGTGTAAGAATAGTTTGTATATGTACTAATAAAGATAGAGGGTAGAAAGTCATGTGAATGTATCACATCAGATTTTTAGAAGTGTGTATATGTGTGTGCGTGTACGCACATGCAAATGAAAAGTCTGATAAATACAAAATTTGGTATTTAAGTTCAGTATCTTCCAAGGATGCAACATGGAGATTTTCAAGAAATTCCACCCACCCCAAACTACCCTTTAGATGGAGGATTTTTCAAATTTTTTATTTTCTAAAAAATGGCTGTAAAGATTTTGATTATAGCAGCATATATTAAAGATACTTAGATGAGAGAGAAAAAAAAATGCATATCTTGAATTTTCTGGGAATAGTCTGTGAAGTTCTCTTCATTTGGAAGGAATTTTGTATAATCTTGTATAACTGGTAAACGTTAAGTGATATGCAAAAGCGTACTACACAAATAATGTAGATCTCTTTAAAGCAAACAATTTATTTCAAACATCTGTATGTGGCATCAGCCATTTCCGAGATATCCGTTATTAATAGTTTGAATTGTTCAATACTTAGCCATTCTTTTAAAATCCTGTCAACATTCAGTAGTTTGATGCGAAAACGTGAAAACAGTATGGAATTTTAAGCCCAGCTTATAGCGTCCACATTTTGCATAAGAATTGGTAATTTTGCTGTAGAGGTCAATGTATAATGGCAGACGATGTTAATGCACAATGCCAGGTACCAACTGTAAAGCAGAAAAAATGCTGTGGCTATACGAAACATGAAATAGTTGGAGTTGCGAAATGTTATACAATGCAGTAATAGGAAAGTGCGAAACAGTAAATGTAAGACAATAAATAATTACCACAAAGTTGTAAAAAAATGTAATACAAGTGAATAAAACTGAATGCTACTGTAATTATGGCCAAAAACATACTTGCTCTTTTGTGATGCAATTGTTAGCCTTAATAAAGGCTGTTTTGCATCAATATATTTAAAAAAGAAAGGCAGATAAGAGTTCTGGAAGAGTTCTTTGTAGAACAAAGATGCAGTTCTGGAGGACAGGACAGACATTGAAGAATGTAATGCCAGATAACATAACCAGAAATCAGTAAATTGTGCCATAATATGTAATCGGAAGTGGTGTAACAACTTTTGCATATTTAAAAGGCCATATGCCATACATTTGCAGAATTTTAGCAATGTTTATTGGTACAAGGTAGCCTGCCTGATGTTGCACGGTACCCACCATGACACATCAACTTCTGCAGCAACATTAGCAGATACAGTCAGCTAAAGTGAGTCAGATTTTTAAAAAAACTAATTGCTATGTAATGAATTGGAAATTCCATGCTGCTTGTGTGACCAAGAGAAAAAACGAATAGCAACTTCCCAGATGAAAGAAGTATAAATATTTGAAAATTTAAACCAGCAGCAAAAAATACTTTGGAAATGGTTAACACAACAAAAAATTTTATTTGACATCAATTGTGTGCTTTAACAAGATCTACATTTTTTTGTGCAGTAAGATTTTGTCACCTCTTACCAATTTCACAAAAGTCATTCAGAATGAACAGGACTTCAAAGGCTGTTCCCAGTGAATTCAAGATATGCAAATGTCTTAAACATAGAATTTTTTAATTAAAATTGTTTTTGAGAAAATCTAAAGGAAAAAATCTCGATTTAAAGGGTAGTTTGCAGTGGTGGGATTTTCTTGAATATGTTCCTGTCGCATTGTTTGTAGATACTGAAGTTAAATGCCGTCCTGTGTTTATCCAGGATTTAATTTTTGAGTTAAGGGGTTTAAAGACCTATACACACAAACAGATCTTGTAACTAAGAATACCTCTTTTGGGGTGGGATTCAGGGGCCTCAAAACATGTATTTCAGGTGAAATGCTGGTATAAAAGTTTTGGTTGGAATTCAATACCTTCTCTACCTAGTAGGTATGCGATAGAGAAAGTAAAATGTGATTTGCAACATTTTTAGGCTGAAAAGTGCTCCCAAATTTCATAAGAGCAGCCAAACGCATGTAGCAACTGTTAAAATGCACTTGTACAATGTACAAAGCAGTCATAACCATAAACGAAGACAGAATGATATTAGGATGGAATTTACTTGCTAGAACTTGCCAACTGTTTCTAAGGGAAGCACTCAAGCATTCATAACACATTCTTGGCTCTATGCCTATGCCACTTAAGAGTGGATTGAGAATTTGCTGTTGAGACAGTGTGGGCAACAACTGATAGCAGATGAGGAGCGAGAACTAACTTCTCTGCTTTATTTCTTCCTCCTTCCCTCATATCTTCCTGCCCACTACTAGCCATATTTCTTCTTCTTCTTCTTGATGTAGCAGGTCTAAAACATGCTAACTGCGCATCTTTTCTGTATTTCTTGGCTCACAGCAAGATTTAAATACAGGTAAATAGAAGAGAGAAGAGTTGTTTGGAATTCAATGGAAGTTACAGCAAATTATACTGATTTAAGTCATGTGGTGCTATAGCCTGCGAGAGGCCTGGCCTGCCAGCCTCATGCCTACTTATGTCTGTGAACAGCATAATCCAAAAACAAAAATTTGGTTAAATACCTATTAAACTTAGTAATTAAATTCAGCATCTTCCAAAGATCCGACACAGATCTTCAAGAAAATCCCCCCTCACAGCAAACTACCCCTTATATTAACTATTTTTATTTATTTTTTTTTTTTTTATTTTCTCCAGAATGGCACTAATTTAATAAAATACCATGTATTTAAGATATTTACATGACAAATAAAATATATATCTTGAATTTTCTGGGAATAGCCTGTGAAGTCCTCTTCATTCTAAATGCTTTTGCATAATTGGTAAACCGCAAGAGATGGACAAAATCTTATGACATAAAAAATGCAGATCTTGTAAAATCGTCTAGTTTATGTCAAATAACATTTGTTGTGGTATTAACCACTTCCAAGATATTCATTGTTATTGCTTTTAAGTTTCAAATACTTATACTTTTTTCAAATGGTAAGTCACTATTCGTCTTTTCTCGTGATGCAAAGAGCATGGAATTTCAAAGTCATCACTAGGGCCCGAATTTTTAGGTTTTAACCTATATTTTTCCTCGCTATTTAATTAACACATTTCAAGATACATATTCGTTTCACACTTCCTGGAGCAGAATATGCGAATTTCATTGCACCTAAAAAAACCTAAATGAGGGGTTGACACTTAAAATAACCTAAATAGTTGTTTTTCCTTTTTCAAAATGAATGTTATTTTCGGAATGAAACTCACTCGTAAAATTATTTCTAGCACTTATAGCCAATACGTAGTTAAAGTTACTACAGCTAAACGCAGCACATGTGACGTGCTGACACCTGGATGCAGCTGATAGAAGGTAAGGAGGAGCGTAACCTGCGTAATGGGATTGCCTCCAAACGTCAAGAGTACAACAGATTACACTGAGAGTACTTTTCTAATGTAATTCTAAATCACATTTATTGAAAAAGTGGATTGCTGCAGATCCACACTTCGCTTTTGTTAGTGACAGACAGTGCTGCCTACATGTTGAAGGCCAGGGAGGGTGGTTTCTACAGTCCTTTCACCCAACCATGCTGTATGTTGTGTGCTTGGCCTATGGCTGCACCGACTTGCGAAAGAGATTAGAAGCCACTTTGATGATGTGAACATTCTTATATCTTTGGTCAAGAAGGCTTTCTTAAAAGCCCCAACACGTATGCAATTGTTCAAAGAGAAAGTACTGGCAACCCCCTCTTCCACCTGAGCCGATACTTGCTCGCTGGAGAACTGGTTGTCTGTTGCCATTTACTATGCCGAGCTCCTAAAAGACATTAAAAATGTTGTCAATGAATTGGATGAAACAGAAGCTTCCTGTATTGCCAAGGCTAAGAAATCACTCAAGCGCCCCACCCTTACTGCTTCCCTTGTGTATGTTAAGACACATTTTTGTTTTATACCAGAAGCTATTCTCCAGTTGGAAAGTACAACTTTGCCACTGAAAGGTGCTCTAGATATCATTGGCAATGTTTCCAGCAAAGAAATTCCTGGACCAGTGGGAGTTGCATGTTCTTCGAAGTTGCAGAAGATTCTTCAACGAAATCTTGGTTTTGAAGATTTGAAAATCATCAATTCATTATTACAGGGAGAAAAGTATACAGAAAAACTACCCCTAGAACCTGCTGCACTGGCATTTATGTTCTACGCTCCAATGATGGCATGTTCCGTTGAAAGAACCTTTTCTACATACAAGAATGTGTTACGTGAAAATAGGAAATCGTTTACGCCAGAAAATTTTAGAATGTATGTAACTATCTATGGCAAGCCAATAAATAAATCTTACAACTAAGTACCAGAAAAGCAAAATTATTGATACCTGTATTGATCTACGAAGCAAAACAAAAAAAAAAACAAACTATTTTAATCAAGAAAAACCTAAAAAAAAACTATTTTAAGCATATAAGAAACCTAAACTGAAGGTTTATTCCACCTAAAAATCTGGGCCCTAGTCATCACATAGCGACCTGCTTTTTAAAAACCTTACTCATCTTAGCCTACTGTATGTTCTTATACCTACAGCAAAATGTGTAATGAATGTTTGTCTAGATTAACAGAAGTAAGCAAAATGTGTAATGAATGTTTATCTAGATTAACAGAAGTAAATAGAAGAATAAGCTTTTGTTAGAATAGTTTGTAGAAGAGCAAATAGAGAAACTCGTGTGAATGCACCACATCGGATGTTTTTCTTCCTTCTCTGCAAATTTCTGCATGCATATAAGGTAATAATGTGATTCAGATTAGAGTTTAAATACTGAATGCAAAAAAAGACCTGAGTTGACATGAAATTGAAATACGCACAAACTAAATATAATAAAAGATGAATTGTTGAAAATTAAAACATGATTTTACAGTCTTAGTTAAAAAATATTTTTTCCTCAACAGGCATGAACAACATTTTTATTTGGCTGTGGGAATTAATACATTTGCATAAAATTTTCTAGTGACCTATAATTTGATGTGTGTCTGTCTCTGTGTCTTGAAGTTTAGCACTCTTGGCTAGCATGCAAAGGGACATGGGTTTGATTTCTGATGGAGGTGGGGATTTTCTCGGTTTGAAAGCAAACATAATGATTGTATTTAAACTGCATTTGTGTTTCGTTAAATTAAAACAAAAATTCTAAGTTAATGTTTCTCTGTATTAATGGTTTTTTAGGTTTCTCAAATATTTTATAAAATAATTGTTTTAGTAAAACATTTTTCAGACAAAAGGTGTTTGCTTTTATGCGTAAAACTAAAATTTGTGTAAAAAGATTGGGGTTCCGGTTTTACAAAAATTGAGTTGACCACAAAATGACTTTGAAAATATGCATTAAATAAAATTAGCCAAGATCATTGGTTTTCTCCCTCAAGGGAAGAAACTTTCACCATAGATTGTTTTCTTGAAAATGTGTTGTTTTCAAAATAATCGGCTGGAAAGTTTTAAAAAAAGTGCAATGTGTATGATATTGCTAATGGTATATACATGAATGCTTTTATCCTGAGAGTGGTAAGGATTTAGAAAAGGAATCTTGGGAAATGTGCTTCTTAACTTTACACTCTCATAATTAATATTTGTTTAAAAAGCTAAAATTCTTTGTCATTTTAAGTATTCATCATCCAGATTTTGGGAATTTTGATCTCATCGGTTTGATGAGAAATAAAAAAAATTCTACTGAAATTACCAAGAAAACATTGCATGTGCATAATGCTCTCGGTTTGATAGTTCAACACGAACAACTTCAGCAACTCCCTTCCAGAAGGATATTGAGTTAAGACAAATACCTCAAGATTGCCCAGCTCAATTTTTCTTTTATAAAAGTTCCCACATGCATGCAACTCGAAAATGATAAAATTTATAGATGAAATACGAGGGAAAGATACCTCTTGATCGATGAGGGTTGATGTGAACGCCTTTCTCTCATCGCAGGAGTTTCACCAGCTATCCTGTAGGAGATTGTTATACTACAGAAAGTGTTTAAATCAGAAAAATTAGTGGTTTGTTAATTGCTTCGGCGGAGGATATCCGAAACAAATACAAAACTTGATAAAAGAAAATCTGTTACATTCATATGACTTCCACTACCCACTATCGTTTACTGCTCTCTCTACCACTTAAATAGTACGTAGAGAAGGTATTGCATTCTACCCAAAATTTGATATCAGATTTCACCGAAAATACATGTTTTGGGTACCCCTAAATAAAAAAATTACTTTATCTACCACGTACATGGTAGATAGATGTGTTGCATTCTACTAAAAAATCGATACCGAGATTTCACCAGAAATACATGTTTTGAGGCCCCCTGATTCTAAAAAAAAGCATTTTTATAACGAGATACGCGCGCGCGAGTATCTGTGTGTGTGTGTGTGTATGTGTGAACAGTAGAACTCGGAAACGAAAAGTTGGATAAATGCCAAACTTGGTATTTAAGTTCAGTACCTTCAAAGATGCGTCACGAAGATTTTCAAGAAAATCCTCCCACCCCCAACTACCTTTACATGGAACAGTTTTCGACATTTTTTTATTTTCTCAAATATGGCTAACGATTTTGAATAAAATACCTTATATTAAAGACATGGCAAATAAAATGTGTATCTTGAATTTTCTTGGAATATAATGTGAAGTCCTCTTCTTTCGGAAGAAATTTTGTATAATGTTGTAAAACTGGTAAATGTTAAGCGATAGAGGTAAAAACACTACGCAAACAATGTAGATCCCTTTAAAACACACAGTTTATTTCAAATGACCTTTTTTGTGGCATCAGCCTTTTCCGAGATATCCGTTATTAATGGTTGGAATTGTGCAATACTTAGCCATTCTTTTACAGTCCTGTCGATTTTCAGTTGTTTCTAGCGATGTCATGGAAACAGTATGACATATAACGTCTAGTTCTTAAACATTTAACTATCACTGTTCTCTTTGTATCTATAACGAAATGTGTAATGTAGCTATTTCTGCCAAGGTTTATCTCGATTAAAATGAAGTAGATAGGAAAATGAGATTTCGTAAGAATTGTTTGCATACTCACTAATAAACGATAGAGGGTAGAGAAAGTCAGTGAATGTAACACTTTAGATATATATAACTTCTACAAAGTATTTATGTTAACCGTTAGCCTTTGCGGAAATAGCATCATTACACATTTCCGTGTAGGTACAAGGTGGATAGAGAAAACCGATTGGACAATCATATATTTAAAAGCGAGTCGCTATATGCTGGCCTTGAAATTCCACACTCTTTCTAGGCCATTGCGCGAAACAACTGAATGTTAACCACTTCAAAAAAATGACAAAGTATTGAAAAATTGAAATCAACAGCAACGGATATCTGAAAAACTGCTGAAATAAATAAATTGTGTCCTTTAAGGAGGCGTGGATTTTTTGTACAAGTTTTTGTCTACTCTTGTACTAAATTCCTTCAAAATGAAGAGGACTTCACAGGATATTCCCAGAAAATTCAGTATACCAAGTGGCCCAAACAAGCCGTCCCCTGCAGTTTTATGCTTATCGCATACATAGGTACAAAAGGAGTTGCCGTATCACTGTTGTTCAAAGGGGCAGTGCAGGTACAAAGCGCAAGGTCACTGAGGTAGTACTGTTGTCTGCATATGTGTAGGTGATAGTTTCGTACTGATTAGCGTCGCGTGGTCGCCTGCATGCAGTCCGAGCCAGGTTATTCAGATAAAATGGTAACGTTCACCAATAACGAACACACAGATATGGTTTTGATCTTGCGGAGACACACCAAAATGCAGTTGAGGCCCTAAGGCTGTGTTCTGAACGTTTTCACACGCTGCACCTGTCTTCTGCGCATTCTGGGCATACCGTGAAATGTTTCTGCTTAAAGATAACTTTCTGAAGCCCAGCCGGGAATCGAACTCGAACACCTCATATAGCAGGCAGTTTCGCTACCAAAAGACCTCTGGAACCAGTAATAGCAGTTAAAGTGTTCGTTTTCAAACATTGGTCTTTTATGTAGCAGTCTCCCGTCTGTCGGTATGGAGTCCCCTTTGCAGCGCTGCTTAGGCAAACCTTTGGCATCTGCGCCATCCGGTATAAACTAACTTCAAGTAAGGACGGCTTGTGTGGGCCATCTGATACATTTTGTCATGTAAATATCTTAATGTGTGGTATTTTAATAAAAGTTGTTAGCCATTTTTGCGAAAACAAAAAATTTCAAAATGTTAAGAGATTGTGTTGGGAAGATTTTCTTGAAAATTTGCCTTCTATCGCATCATGGAAGGTACTGAAATTAAATAGCAATTTGGTATTTATCCGACATTTCATTTTTGAGTTATGCTGTTTACAAACACACACACACACACACACACACACACAGGGTATCAAAATTTGTATTTCCGGTGTAATCTCGATATCTATTTTTTTGGGCTGGATTGCAATACTTCCTCTACGTACTAAAAAGTGCTTAAAAAGTGACCCATAATGCAACGCAGCTGATTTTGTTGGTTCTGACAAATCTAGCCCCACCCTCTGACAGTTTGACCACTTCTGTTTCTGTTGTTCTCCGTGGTGTAGTTGTTACCATGCTAGCCCCTAGTTCCCGAGGTCGCGGGTTCCAACCCGGCGGAGGGTGATGGATTTTTTTCGGGCGTAAAAATCCTTAGTATGGCTTCCTTCGGAAGGGAAGTAAAGCCGGTGGTCCCGTGTCGTAGATTTATGGCACGTAAAAGAACCTCAAGCCTGAATAAAGAGGCGTCAGAACAAAATTGCCGGTCTTTCACGCCCAATGTAGAATGGGACGCTAAAGACCATAGCAGTTAAAGAGCGTCCATAAATAAAACTCATTTTTTTATTATTTTTTTAACCTCTTGTTTCTTGAGCATAATCGTAGCCAGTGGATTGGCAGGCTACTTTACCTACCCCAGAATATGACCGAACTGCCAAAGTGTAACATCACTAGCGGAGAACCGTTAAGGCAATGGTTCGTTGAATTTTGGTGCAAAAACAAAATACATTGCCGTTCGTGAAAATTGCAACACCGAGAAGGAAACGCATGAATTCAATGAATTTAATACCAGAGATTAGGTACATGACAAGTAACAAATGGTAAACTTTTTAAATCTATACATGACATTTGAGCCCTAATATTCAGTATTTGGTGTGGCCTCCATGCGCTGCAATTAGAGCTGCTATACGCCGTGGCATTGAATCAAAAAGGTTCTGAATAAGTTCCTGAGGGATTTCCCTCCACGCAGTTTGTATTAGAGTCCACAAATCCGTGACACTGGTTACTAGAGGACCGTGCCGACCAACCATATCCCAGACATGTTCAATGGGCGAAATGTCAGGCGAACGTGCAGGCCAGGGAAGCAATGGTACCCGTCGCTGTTCGAAGAAGGCTTGAAGCAGGGGGAGTACTTCAGGCTCTACAACCACCGTTAGGTATCGGTTGCTGTTCAAAGTGCCCTCATTGTAACCAATGGCGCCCCAAACCATCACACCTGGTGTTTATCTGCTATGCTGCTCAACAATGCAGCCCTCCAGGTTGCGCTTACCACGGTACCGCCGCACACGTATGCGACCATCACTGTAGGACACGTTGAAGCGGGACTCGTCCGAAAAGACTACATTTTGCCACTAGCACCCGTGACGGTGTTCACGTGCCCATTGAGTCGGAGGAGCTTGTGGTTTCTGGACAATGGAAGCCGACGTAATGATATGCATGCAACCAGTCCAACCTGCAGCAGACTGCGACGAACCGTTGATGCAGACAAGTTCACACCTGTAGCAGTGCTCCAGCGTCGAGCCAACACTGTGGATGGAGCTGTACGGTACGTTATGGCCTTGCGGACAAGATGACGGTCATCCCATGCTCTGGTCCAGTACCCGCTCTTCGCTCCGTACGACCTTCATCTATCCACTGCTTCCACACGCATCGCTGTCGTCGCAAGCATGCCCTGTACGAGCCGAAATGTCACGGTATGACAAACCCACTTTCCGGAGACCGATCATTCTGCCCCGTTCAAGCTCGCTCACATGCCGATATGGCTCCCTTTGACGTCGACGAGGCATATTGGCACTCGCTTTATTGTTTCCAGCTTGTTTGACAGCTCTGCACTGACTACACTGGACGCAACACTGACCTTGTCGGACCGACACGAGAGAGCTCTGCTCGGTTTACGTGTGCCCCAATCTCTCTGCAAACCTAATCACTTATTGCTTGTACATTCTACTACACTTCTACCAAGTTTGGAGTATTTGGGAAATTCTTTCTTGGTGTTGCAATTTTCACAAACGGCAGCGTATATAGTAAAAGCTCAGAAATGAAGACGATTGTTAAGTAGGGTTTTTTTTTCTTTTAATACAGATAAATCTTCTGTTTTTATGCTACACTGCGGTTTTCTTATTGCCTTTCAATGGCGGCAATCACCTTCGTGTCTATGTCGCTGTTGAAAACTCTAATATAATAGTCGTCCAGTTTAATTATTCCCCTATGGATGAATTATGTTGTATTGGTTTAGCCTTTCCTTGTGTACCAGTCGAATGAAACTCTTTCATAGAGGCGATATTCAAACCATCCCTTCATTTCATATCGATTAGAATATTTATTGGTTCATTTTTGTTTCCCTGAATTGCTTTTCAGGCCAGGCACATGCAGAACTGATACCGGCTGGGTGGAGTCAAAAGTTTGTTATCTAAAGGTGGAAGCCGTAGTTAGGGAAAAATACTGCTTCAATCGGCCGATTTTTATTGGCGTCAATGCACCTGATAGAGAAAGTTATCTAAAAGTGCGTTATTTTGTTGCAAAGCAAACCTTAATTTAATCAAAATAGCAAGTACACCAGCTCTGCTCCCAGAGAACTCAAATGACAGTGGTCCAGTTTGCGGTGTAAGATCCGCCTGGGGTTTCACAGCGGCAGCATTGTGACCTAAATGTGCCGTCCACGTTTGTCATTTATTGCTGCAATTCATCAATCCTTGCACAAGGAAGCGTGAGGCACGTAATTTACTATCGCCCAATTTTCTCTGGGGCCTGTGTCAGTGCTGCTGCCGCCTCTAGCATTGTTTCTAGACTATCTAAAACTGTGAACAATAAATGAAACAGTTTTAACCTCTATTTTTTGGAGAATGTAAAGAAATTAAGTGGAGTTCGTATTGTTTTAGAATGTTTACTTTCTTTACCGCGTACCTAGTAAGTGCAAAAGGTATTGGACTCTACCCAAATATTCGGTAGCGAGATTTCACCGCAAATACACGTTTTGAAGCCTCAAATAAAAAAAGAAAAAATCGGTTAAGTGCCAAAGTTGGCTTAGTGTCTTCCAAGGCTGCGACTTAAAAACTTTCAAGAAAATTCCCCCTCCCCAAACTACCCTTTACATGAAAAGGTTTTCGTCATTTTTAATTTTCTCAAAAATGTGTAATGATTTTGATTAAAATACCAATAAGAAAGATATTTGCATGACAAAATGTATATTGTGGCGTATTAATAATTTGGGGTGTTACGTTATTGTTCTACATTGTCATTACCAGACACATTGTTGTTTACGTCACTCTTGGCTGGTATCTTTGCTAGCCACGAGTAGAGAGGGATAGCGTCTGTCTCAGGATTCCGCGAGGAACGGAAGGTGGCAGAAGTCCGCCGATCCAAAGCCCGTCTTACACACGCTGGTTCCTCACGGAGTCGTGAGACAGGCGCTGTATCCCCCACGACTCGAGGCTAGCAAAGCTACCAGCCAAGAGTGACGTAAACAACAATGTGTGTGGTAATGACAATGTAGAACAATAAAGTAATCCCCCAAATTATTAATACGCCACAAGATGTTGAATTTTCTACGAATAGCCTGTGAAGTCCTCTCCATTTGGAATAAATTTTGCAAACAGTAAGGGAAGACAAAAACGAACTATACAGTAGAATGTATATCTCTTGAAAATGTACAATTTATACCGGATTACTACTTTTTCTTCATCAACCACTTCCAAAATATTTGTTATAATTGGCTTGAATTTGTCAGTACTTTTGTATTTTTTAAAGTGCTGTCGCTATTCAGTTTTTTCTCGCGATGTCGTGGGAAAAGATATGGAATTTTCAGGTCAGTATATACGGACTAGTTTTTCAAGCATCTGTCTATCTATTCAGTCTTCTCTATCCCTCTTGCACTTACAACAAAATGCCTAATGAAACTATTTCTGTAAAGGTTTACTTCGATTAACATGAAATAGATAGAAAAATAAGCTTTCATAAACATAGTTTGTAGGAGCTAAATAAAAATAAACGATAGTGAGCTGAAAAGCCATGTGAATGACATCTTTTTCCTTAGTTTGCTTTAAAGGTTTCAAATAATTTGCACTGGAGAATACATTAAAAAGTAATTAGTTACCTTGAAATTGGATTGCCCCTGACACATAGGCAATCTGCCTTCCTACCACGTTCAGCGTATCACAGCCCACTCACGGCGATGCCATTTCATGTATAAAAGGCAGGGCAGGGTTGCGAACCCTGAAATATCGTGGGAATGCTTCAAAATTATGACTGTTTACTCAAAATATCGTTTTAATTAAATAAAATTGTTTTATTATTCACGGTACTGTATAATGCAAACTTTACAGATAGTGCCGTGTCAACATTTCATTTTCCTCTATGAAAATCACACGCATTTTGACACACCTTCGATGTGAAAATAATCAAGTGAAACCCACTGCAGCATTTGTTTATATCGACCACTTCACAGTGTTGCAATTATGCAAAGTTATAGCGGTCTGACTTTACTTCAGAAGAGAAATAGCATAACAAATATGCATATGCGAAATTTGACCAAAAATTGTGAAAAATTAAAGATTTAACTTTTTTCTTAAGAAAATAACATGAATTCTAAACTTCATGCGAACATACCACTATTTCCACTTAGCATTTAAACTGCCAACTAACTGACATTGTAAATCGACAGGCGCATGCTTATTAATAGGCACGTCCAACTTTAAACCTGGTTTCCTCGTAACCCTTTATCATCATTTTTTTCCATACTCAAAATTCTTCCCACGATGCAATTTTGTTTAACTAATTTATTTTAAAATGCATGTATTACCTCTCAAAAGTTTCAAGAAAATGACCGTTTCCTTTTTTACTTTCTCTACTGTGTATAGTAAGTGGGGGAAGTATTGCAGTCCACCCAAAAATTCCATATCGAGATTTCACCGGAAATATGTGTTTTGAATCCAAAAAAAAATAGCATTTTTTTTAGAAAAAGGTCCGTGTATGTCTGTGAACAGCATAACTCAAAAACCAAAAGTCGGATAAATATCAAACTTAGTATTTAGGTTCAGTATCTTTCAGAGATGCGACACGAAGATTTTCACGGAAAACCCCACCCCAGACTCCCCTGTACACGGAACATTTTTCGAAAATTTTGATTTTCGAAAAAATGTCTAAGGATTTTGATTAAAATATCAGTATTTAAGATATTTTTATGGCAAACTAAATGTATATCTTGAATTTTCTGGTATGTTCCCAAAAGTCCACTTCAGTCTGAATTTTTTTTTTTTTTTTTTTTTTTTTTGCATAACTGGTAAACCGTAAGAGGTAGACAAAGTTTTACTACACAAAACATGTGGATCTCATTAAAATACACAATTTACGTCATACACTTTTTTTTCTATGGTCGAGTGAACGTTTCCGAGATATTCCTTGTTATTTGTTTGAATTTTGCAATACTTTCCTCAAATGGGAATTCGTTATTCGTTTTTTTATGCCCTGGACATGCAAAGAGAATGGAATGCTCCACAAGGCAACCAGCTCTTAAATATCGCTTAAGGCCTACTATATTCCCCTTGCACCTACAAGAAAATCGGCAATAAACGTTTGTAAAAATAGTTTGTACAAGAGTAGAGAAAGCCATATGAGTGCAACACAACAGATGTTTTTAAAGTAACGCTCCGATTTCGAAAAATAAATTGTTTATTAACGTTTGAAAAATCAAAAGTTTGGAGGGTATAAAAATAATAATTTTCCTACAATAATTAGAGATTAATATAAAAATCTAATATGATAGATATTGTTGTAAACTCGTTTATTGTAAAGCCTGAATGTTTTAAATGCATCATGTGGAGAATTTGTATTAGAACAGCTATTATGTCTAATAATAACTGGCATAAATTACACCAAGATGTCGTGCATACTGTGGATTTCTCAAATTTCACAGATGGAATTCCATAAACGTATTGCGAACATCGAAGCAGTTGATTATTACCAAAAATGTTAATAGACATAGAATATTGTACAATGCAATTCTCAGTAAGGCTAGAACAGGATCATTATATTAACAACTTCAAAAATACTGTATAGATTAGATTAGTATCGTACAGATTGGCAACCTGATTGAGTCTTGCGTCGCTTCTAATTAAAATTCTCATATCCGCATCACACTTCCTCTTGGTATAAATAACTGAAATCCACGTTTTAAGTTTTAAACATTACTACTTTCTGTACCACGTACCTACTTAGTGTCGTGTTCCACCCAAAACTTCCATGTCGAGATTTCACCGAAAATAAAGGGCCTTTCAACAAGAGTGTCCTATCCTTAACATTTGATAGCTGCCGTTGTTATTGAGTTACAGTAGTCACTTTTTTCACATGGTTACAGTTGTTATTGTCAAATAGCCATGGAACGTTACAGCATTCAGCAACGCGTGGAAATTGTGAAAGTTTATTATCAAAATGGATAATCTGTTCGCCAAACCTTTCGTGTATTGCGTGAAGTTTACGGTGTGCATAATCGTCCCTGCGAGAGAACGATTCGGCGTTTGATCGATAAATTTGAAAGAAGTGGTTCTGTCAGCGATCAAATAACGTCTATACGTAATCGACGTAAGCGCTCCAACGGAAACATAGGCGCCGTTCGTGAGAGTGTACGCGAGAACGAAAACAAATCAATTGCTCGTCGAGCGCAAGAATTGGGGCTTTCGCCGACCACAACTTGGCGAATTCTGCATCTGGACTTGAAGTTTCACGCTTACAAAATGGTGTTAACTGAAGAACTAAAGCCCAAACGACCATAGGTTGCGCCGTGTATTCGCTGACTGGCCTATGGAGCAATTGGAAGCTGACCCGGATTTTTGTCGAAAAATCATCTTCAGCGACCAAGCCCACTTTTGGATGGATGGTTGTGTTAAACAAAACTGCCGCTATTGGAGCAATCACAATACAATGCAGATTCAAGAACGACCACCTCATCTCCAAAAGGTTACTGTGTGGTGTGGACTTTGGTATGGTGGAATCATTGGTCCATGTTTTTTCCAAGATGAAGATGGAGAAGCTCTGACACTGGATAAAGATACCGGGCTCTTATAAGGGACTATTTTTGGTCTCAATTGGATGGTATAGATCTCAGAAACATCTGGTTCCAGCAACATGGTGCCACATGTGAAACTGCTCTCGAAACAATCGATCTTTTGAAGGAGAAGTTCAGAGGTTTCATCATTTCCCGTGGTGGTGATGTTAACTGTCCCCCGAGGTCATGTGATTTAACGCCGTTGGATTACTTTTTGTTAGGTTATGTTAAATCTCGAGTTTGGTAACAAGCCAGAAACAGTAAATGATCTTATGAATAACATCACGCGTGTTATTCGTGAAGTTGGACCTAATTTACTTTCTGTCATTGAAAATTCGGTCAACGTATACACGCAACCCAACGAAGTCGCGGCGGTCACTTAACTGATGTTCTCTTCCACACGTAATGACATTAATTATGTTCCAAAATAAAAAAAGAAATAAACCTCTATCATTTATAGAACGTGTTTTATTTAAATTCAAAGATTGGACACTCTTGTTGAAAGACCGTATATATATTTTGAGGCTCTAAATTAAAAAAAAAAAGCACAAATGAAAAGGAAAACTCGGTGCTTAAACGTAGTATCTTCCAAAGATGCGGCATAAGGATTTTCAAGAAAGTCCCCCGTTTCAAATTAACCGTTACATATTAAAGTTTTCGAATTTTTTTTATTTTCCCCAAAAATGGGTGTAACGATTTTGATTAAAATACCATACATTTAAGATATTTAGAAGACAAACAACCCATATTGGATTTTCAAAGAAAAATCCGTGAAGTCCTCTTCATTCGAAACGAATTTTGTATAATGGGTAAACTTTGTGTGTGTGTGTGTGTGTGTGTGTGAGAGAGAGAGAGAGAGAGAGAGAGAGAGAGAGAGAGAGAAACATTACTGCACAAAAAAGTATATTTCTTTAAAACACACAACGTATTTCAAATAACTTCCATTTCCGAGATACTCGTTATTGATTTGCATGTTTGTTTCCTCTACTACTATAGTAAGTAGAAAAAGTATTGCTTCCCACCCAAAATTTCTGTATCGAGATTTCACCGGAAGTACACGTTTTGAGGATCCCCGAATGAAATAAATTAGAAAAAGGTCCATGTGCCCGCGCGTTTGTGTGTGTGATTAGCATAACCCCAAAACGAAGGTCGATTAAATACAGAACTTGGTATTGAGGAAATGAAGCAGAGCAAAGGACAGTTGGGCAGTTTGTTGGACCAGAGCCGACTCTGGGAGCATTTGTGTTTGCTAAGAACTGGTCCAAGGTACAGCATTATGGAACCTGACTTAAAACCCCAGGAAATAACCATGATAAACTATTTATTAGGAATCCATGCAAGATAACTTGCAAGGATACTTGGTAGAGATTTGGGTTCAAAAAGTCGATTTTTACTTTCTGTACTACGTATAGTAGGGGGAGTATTGCATTCCACCCAAAAATTCGATACCGAGATTTCATCGGAAATACGTGTTTTGAGGTGCCCTGAATTCAAGCAAAGCATTTTTGGAAACATGTCCGTGTGTGTGTGTGTGTGAACAGCATAACACAAAAACGAAAAATCGGATAAATACCAAACTTGGTATTTAAGTTTAGTATCTTCCAAGGATGCGACACGAAGATTGTCAAGAAAATCCCCCCACCGCAGACTACCCTTTACATAGAACATTTTTTGTTAGTCATTTTTTTTATTAAAATATCATATTTTTAAGACAAATGAAATGTATGTCTTGAATTTTCTGGGAATGTCCCCAAAAGTCCTCTTCATTGTGAATGACTTTAGCATAACTGGTAAACTGTAAGAGATAGACAAAAGTTTACTACACAAAAAATGTAGAACTCTTAAAACACAATTTGTCACAATTTTTTTTTTTTTTTTTTTTTTTTACTAGTTAACCATTTTCGAGATATTCCTTATTATTTGATTTTCCAATATTTATACTTGTTGTCAAATGGGAATTCGTTATTCGTTTTTTTGTATGTCCTGGCATGGAATGCGCCACATAGCAACCAGCTCTTAAAACATTTATCGCTTAAAGCCTACCATATTCCCCCTGCACCTACAAGAAAATTAGCAATAAGATAGTTTCTGCAAATGTTTATCTCGATTAATATGAAGCATATGGAGAATAAGCGTTTGTAAAAATAGTTTGTACAAGAGTAGAGAAAGTCATGTGAGTGTAACACAACAGATTTTTTTTGTAATGGATTATAAATGTCACAAGGAGCATACCTGTGTAATATTTTGTTTATTTGGACCTTTAAAGAGCGTTTATGGTCAAGAGATGTTACAGTCTATTGGTATGTAACATTGTGTTCAACTTTTGTTTGTTTGTTTTTGCGATTTCCCGTAAGTTGTAT
Source organism: Deroplatys truncata (assembly GCA_030765065.1). Lineage (NCBI taxonomy): Eukaryota > Metazoa > Arthropoda > Insecta > Mantodea > Mantidae > Deroplatys > Deroplatys truncata. Next base: position 133,706,288 of record CM060979.1, on the reverse strand, counting down.
TTTTTAAACTTCAGGAGCACGTTTTTCAAAATCTATTCAATATAAAAATTTGAAATCCTTGTGGTTGTACAGAATGTTTATCTGCATTTAGTAGGTTAAAGGTTTTGATCCTAAATTACATAGTTACCTCGAACAAAATTCTAAATATAAAAAAATGACACAAAAAATTATTTCTTTGTGACTATTTTTTAAAAATTAAATTAGTCCCTCAAATGGACAAATAGTTAACCGGCTATGCTAACGGCGAAGTGCTTATCTTTATTTTCAGAGAAAAGTGAAAGTAAATTCTCTTTGGAAATTTTTTTACGATATTTAAATATTTTTACATTTAAAAGATTTAAAGCTAGCTAAAAAGAATCTTGATACAGTCTACTCAGAAATCCTTGTTTAATAAAAGTAAAAAGTCCATTGTCCTAGATAGTGTAATTCTAGAGAAAGCTTGCTTTCTTTGAAATGCGGAAAAGCGTAAAAGTGTCCTGCGATCTCTACCAAGTGACCTTAAATGCAACCGAGAACAGTAATTCCTGCTTGAAATACTGTTGTGAAAACGCATGGGACTGCTTCAGGGTAACTTAGATTGCAGATTATGTAAGGAAGCAACTGAAATAGGCCACCACACACACACACACACACACATATATATATATATATATACATATACATATACACACACTCCTCCGAGGCATTGGCTCACAGAAGATAGGCAGTATAACTTCAGTTAAACGTTTTTAATGGGAGACAGTTAAAATATGTGAATGAGAAAATTGTAAAGTGAATTTTCTCATCTAACTGAAAATATTTAATAGATTGCTACTTTAACTAACTGCGTATTATTTAATATAACAAAGCAATAAGTGAAACAAACACACAAATAAGAAACACAATACACTATATGCATACCATAGTTATATTCATAATTTAAACTGAAATGTAAAAGATGCAAGGTCAGTTTTTCTTTGTTGTTTGATTTTTCCACACACTAGTCGATTATATGCACTATTCACAGAAATGCTGTCATCGTTCAGGCTTGGTGATGATAGAAATCGTTGTGTAATTTCTAGATTTTGAATTCTCTCTTGCACAGTGGGAACACTTTCATTATTTAGGCTACTTCATCACCGGCATTAGATACAGCCTGGGGACGAATGACCTTACCCGACCGTATTTGCTTTAAATTCATTTACTTAATGTCGCAAGTTTTACAAATCCTTACATAATTGTGTAACATTCAACACATTCTTGGAGAAAGCTGGATCACCAAGAGCAGTTAAGATGGTTGTTAGCGTTTTTAATCTACTTCTTGCATCATTGTAGAAACGGCAGCTGGTGAGAATGTGAGTGACTGTGAGTGGAGAATGACATAGACTGAAAGTAAGAATAGGTAAATGCAGATGTTCGAGACGTAGGCAAGACAGGAGAACTTGATGGTGACACTTGAATTGTGTGAGAGGGTAGAACAGGAATGGGAAGGGTATAGGAATTACGTAGTTTGCTTCTAGATGAGGTGAACCACTCTTCCATTGCCGGAGAATGGTGTCACGCGTAAAGCGGTTGAAATCTTGGTGGAGAATCTCATGTTGCTTCCTTAGCTGTCATTCCCTGGCATGCATGAGATACTAGCAGAACTTGTTTATGATGTGCAACACACGTTGTTGGCTTGAGCTCGCTGCTGAAGATAGGAGAGCACTATCGAGTCCGTGGAAATAGTATAGGAGAGAGCATCTCTCTCAAGGGCGTACTCCAAAGCGAGGGAATGGCTGTCGTTCGCAAGAGAAAATGGATGGGAATTGCGGTAGACTGTAGAGCAAGATCTTATGGGGTAGTACCACCGCACAGCCGCAGTGATCGACTGTATTGTTAACACGTGCACAGCAGTAATGCGTTCCGAAAACGTTGATGCCTCACCCAACATGCCTACTGTTTTGTGCTGCGACAGCAAGGATACAGTACACAGAAACCATCTTAACATGGCATAAACGTAAGTATAAACGAGCAAGTAAATTATTATACAGGATGATTTATGAAAAACTGACACATTTATTTCTTTCAATACGAGTTATGCTAGCGACAACTTATTATACCTGAAATGCAGAGGAATTTTGGGAGATTATTTACCTCTATAGCAAATGTTGAAAATGTCCTCCATCCTGCATAAGGCACAACTCAACATGTTCCATGTTACTGGCCACTCGTTGGAGGACTCTTGTCAACAGCTTGAATCTCCTGTGTAATGTTGTGCTTCAGACCGTCTAATGTCTGGGGACGTGTGGCATAAAGCCTGTCTTTTAAGTAACCCCATAGAAAGAAATCCGGTGATGTCAAATCCGGAGATCTTGGTGGCCACAGGTTCTTGGAAATTATCCGGTCGTCAAAGAAACTTGCAATTAGTGCCATAGATTCATTTGATGTATGGCATGTAGCGCCGTCCTGCTGAAAATATCCTTGACTCAGCTCTACATCGTCAAGTTGCTCAGCAAACTCCACGAAAATCCGTCGGTACTCTGCAGTGTTCACATTGTTTTATTTTTTTAAACAAAATTGGTCCCACTATTCTCTGTGCGGATATTGTACACCACACTCCGATTTTAACCGGGTGCATAGGTGCTTCATGAATAATATGTGTATTTTCGCTGGCCCAGTAGTGTGAGTTATTTGAGTTCACATAGCCGGATAAATGGAGCCAAGTTTCATCTGTAACCATGTAACGGACAATATGGCAGGATTTTGCACAATCGAACGCCTGAATTCAACGACAATAATTCAGTCGTCTACCCTTATCTGGTTCCTGTAACTGATGCTTTAGACCTGCCTTTTCACAGCTCTCTGACACATTGAGTAGCTGTACCCTGTCTCCTGCGATAAACGTCTTAATGATTTTTTGGATGACTGATCCAGTCGTACTTTTACGTCAACAACAACCGTGGGAAGCCTAGATGAACGAGCTTTGCCCTTTTTACTCGCCAGAGATCCAGTTGTTTCCAATTTGTTTACCAGTCCCAATATTGTGTTTCTTTGGGGAGGATTCCGAACACCAAATTCTCTCTGGTATGCCCTTTGAGTAGCTGTAATTGAATTCGAAATCCAGCATTGCCTTTACAAGGAAGAGTCGTTCATTTAATGTGTACTCCATTTTCACGTTGACTAGAACAAAATCTCAAAAACAGTTGCCGACAATAAAACTAACAATTACGAATAAAACATGAACATCTACACATCTAGTGACAGGGAATCGAAACTCCAGAACATTCTGCTTAATATGGTGCTAAAATTGGGACATTGAGTGAATTTCGAACAGAATAATTAAAGAAAGCAATGTGTCGGTTCTTCATAAATGACCCTGTATTTCGTGCATGGGGACCAGAAAATGTGACGCATAATGAGAAAACGTATAATTGAGAAATATTAATGGACAAAGTTCGGCGCCAAAAAAAAGAAAGAAGTAATATCTGCAAAAAAACAAAAAAAAAAAGAACAAAAAAACGTAGAAGTGAATAACACATAGTTGTGATTCAGCTGTTTTACTTTTGGGGAAATTTTTTGAAGAAGTAATATTGTTTTATTAGCCCCACATTTAGGTGCCAGTTTGGAGTAGGTATTATGCCCACATATGGAACCTAATTTGAGAGAGTTGTGTTATAGTTCTGTTGGGGAGGCAACTTGATGAAATAACTGCCCCACGTATGCTACAAAGTTTCTGGTGGTCTTCGCCCCAACGTTTAGGCATTAACTTTGTAATTTTATGTTCCTTTAAATATTATATATATATATATATATATATATATATGTTTGTCTCGGCTGCGTGAGTATTAATTTGTAGAAACATGTATCTCTTAACAGGGGGTGATGCGGCTAAGGAATGTAGGCATACTCAAATTATAATGTTTACTTCGCTCTTTTATTAATCCTTCACACTATTAAATAACACTTCACTGATATAGAGAGCTGTGAGATTATTTATTAATTGCGCTTTTTAACACGTACTTTATAATATTCTCGCCGTAATTAATTGTCTCACACTGAATACGTATTTAACTGCTCGGGAACGCATATAGCGTCCGGTTTGGAACGCTGTCTACTAGCGACTGGCGTTTACCGCTTAAATTTTTAAATTTTTCTATTTCACGTCTCTGATTGGCTAGTTTTTCTCCAATAGAATACTTTTATTTAACTTTCAGCTTTTCTAGTTTTTGATTGGCTATGTATAAACTATTTTAAATATTACATTATTGTTTCCAAGAATTACAAGTAGCATTATTAAACTTTCAAATTCATTATTGCCTCAATGTTACCTCATTGTTAGCAACTTTCAGCCTCTATTCTCACAGCTCCTAAATTATTAAATTACGTAATACATTCACATAACATTATTATACACACATTGCTTTAAGGCGGGCTGTTATTTTTTTATATTATATAATTAGACTGATATCATTTAAGTGTTAAAAATACTGCCTCAGTTTTTAGTACCAGAAGAGTTTGAATGAGTATCTGTCATGAGACCTTGGTAAGGGATACAGACATAAGAAAACTATACAGGTTGTACAATAAGCCTATAGGCTGAAGTACACCCTGAGTAAACGGCGGAAAACTGTATCGAAACAGATAAGACAAGGTTAACTAAAACAGATGGCGGGTATGTTTGGTTCATTCTTGACCACATTGGTTTATGTGCAAATATGCGGAACAATAAAATTGTAAAAAATCTGATGTGTTACATTCACATGAATTTCTCTACTCTTGTACAAACTACTTTTACAAACGCTTATTCTCCACATGCTTCATGTTAATCCAGATGTTAATCTTATTGCTAATTTTCTTGTAGATGCAAGGGGAATATGGTAGTATTTAAGCGATAGTCAAATCTTTTAAGCGCTCTTTGCATGTCCAGGACATAAAAAAATCTGATGTGTTACACTCTCATGACTTTTTCTACTCTTGTAAAACTATTTTTACAACGCTTATTCCCCATATGCTTAATGTTAATCGAGGTATCGTGATGTTAATCTTATTGCTAATTTTCTTGTAGATGCAAGGGGAATATGATAGGCTTTAAGCGATATCAAATGTTTTAAGAGCTGGTTGCTATGTGGAGTATTCCATTCTCTTTGCATTACCAGGACAAAAAAATTCTGATGTGTTACACTCACATGACTTTCTCTACTCTTGTACAAACTATTTTTACAAACGCTTATTCTCCATCTACTTCATGTTAATCGAGATAAACATTTGCAGACTCTATCTTATTGCTAAGTTTCTTGTAGATGTAAGGGGAATATATATTTACAAGGACAATATAGAAATACAGTAGCCTTTAAGCATATACATATCTCGTAATAGCTGGTTGCTAGGTGCAGCACCATTCTCTTTGCCACAGATTAATACTCTTTGCATATACAAGACAAAAAGAAATGAATAACGAATTCCCATTTGAGAAAATAAGTATTGAAAAATTTAAGGGAATAACAAGCAATATCTCGAAAATGGTTCACTCAACAAAAAAAATGTATATGACATAAATTGTGTATTTTAACGCGATCTACATTTTTTGTGTAGTAAAATTTTGTCTATCTCTTATGGTTTACCAGTTATGCAAAAGTCGTTCACAATGAAGAATACTTTTGGAGACATTCTCAGAAAATTCAAGATATACATTTTATTTGTCATGAAAATATCTTAAACATATGATATTTTAATCAAAATCGTTAGAGCCATTGTTGAGAAAATTAAAATTTTCGAAAAGTGCTCCATGTAAAGGGTAATCTGGAGTGGGGGATTTTCTTGAAAACCTTCGTGTCGCATCTCTGGAAGATACTGAACCTAAATACCAAGTTTGGTGTTTATCCGACTGTTCGTTTCTGAGTTATGCTGTTCACAGACACACACACACGAACATGTTTCCAAAAATGCTTTTTTACTTTCTCTACTACGTATAGTAAGTAGGGGAAGTATTGCATTCCACCCAAAAATTCCTTACCGAGATTTCACCGGAAATACATGTTTTGAGACCTCCTGAATCCAAAAAAAGCATTTTTGGAAACATGTCCGTGTGTGTGTGTGTCTGTGCGTGTGTGTGTCTGTGAACAGCATAACTCAAAAACGAACAGTCGGATACGCACCAAACTTGGTATTTAGGTTCAGTATCTTCCAGAGATGCGACACGAAGGTTTTCAAGAAAATCCCCCCACCCCAGACTACCCTTTACATGGAAGAATTTTCGAAAATTTTAATTTTCTCAAAAATGGCTCTAACGATTTTGATGAAAATATCATATGTTTAAGATAATGTCATGAGAAATGAAATGTATATCTCCAATTTTCTGGGAATGTCTCCAAAAGTATTCTTCATTGTGAACGACTTTTGCATAACTGGTAAACCATAAGAGATAGACAAAATTTTACTACACAAAAAATGTAGATCGCATTAAAATACACAACTTATGTCATATACATTTCTTTTGTTGAGTGAACCGTTTTCGAGATATTGCTTGTTATTTCCTTAAATTTTCCAATACTTATACTTTTTCTCAAATTCGTTATTCTTTTTTTTTTTATGTCCTGGACATGCAAAGAGAATGGAATGCGTCACATAGCAACCAGCGTTAAAATATTTGACTATCGCTTAAAAGCTAGCATATTCCCCTTGCATCTACAAGAAAATTACCAATAAGATTGACATCTCGATATCTCGATTAACATGAAGCATATAGAGAATAGGCGTTTGTAAAAATAGATTGTACAAGAGTAGAGAAAGTCATGTGAGTGTAACACATCAGATTTTTTTTTATTCAGGGAGTCTCAAAACATATATTTCCGGTGAAATCTCGGTATCGAGTTTTTGGGTGGAATACAATACTTCCCCTACTTACTATACGTAGTAGAGAAAGTAAAAATGAATAATGAATTTGAGAAGAGTATAAGTATTGGAAAATTTAAGGGAATAACTAGCAATATCTCGAAAATGGTTCACTCAAAATAAAATGTGTATGACATAAATTGTGTATTTTAACGCGATCTCCATTTTTTTGGGTAGTAAAATTTTGTCTATCTCCTATGTACATTTCATTTGCCATGAAAATATCTTAAACATATGATATTTTAATCAAAATCTTTAGAGCCATTTTTGAGAAAATTAAAAATTTCGAAAAATGTTCTATGTAAAGAGTAATCTGGGGTGGGGGGATTTTCTTGAAAACCTTCGTGTCGCATCTCTGGAAGATGTTTGGTGTTTATCCGACTGTTCGTTTCTGAGTTATGCTGTTCACAGAGACACACACGGACATGTTTCCAAAAATGCTTTTTTTGGATTCAGGGGACCTCAAAACATGTATTTCCGCTGAAATCTCGGTAAGGAATTTTTGGGTGGAATACAATGCTTCCCCTACTTAGTATACGTAGTAGAGAAAGTAAAATTCTGATTGATACATTCACATGACTTTGTCTACCCTCTGTGAATTATTAGTGGGTATAAAAGGTATTCTTACAAAAGTTTATCTATCTACTTCATTTTAATCCAGATAAACGTTTCCGGAAATAGCTACATTACACATTTCTTCATAGATACAAAGAGAGCAGCGACAGTTAAGTGTTTAAGAACTGGACGCTATATGCTGGCCTTAAAACTCTTTCCAAAATATCGCAAGAAACAACTGAAAATCAACAGGGCTTGAAAAGAATGGCTAAGTATTGAACAATTGAAACATTAATAACAGATATCTCCGAAATGGCTGATGTCGCGCGCGCAAAAAAAAAAAAAATGGAAATAAATTGTCTCTCTTAAAGCGATCTACATTTTTTGAGTAGTAATTTTCTTCTACCGGTTAACGTTTACCAGGTATACAAGATTATACAAAATTCCTTACGAATGAAGAGGACCTCAAAGGTATTCCCAGAAAATTTAAGATATACATTTTATTTATCATGTAAATATCTTGAATATATGATATTTTAATCAGAATCGTTAGAGCCAGTATTTAAAAACCAATGATTTCGAAAAACCTTCCATGTAAAGGGTAGCTTGTTATGGGAAATTTTCTTGAAAATCTTCGTGTCACATCTTTGGAAAGTACTGAACATAATTACCCAGTTTGGTCTTTACCCGACTTTTCGTTTTTGAATTACGCTGTTCACACACACAATATATGTCTACGGACCTTTTTTCTTTTTCCTTTGTAAAAATGCTTTGTTTGGATTTGGGGGGCCTGAAAACATGTATTTCCGGTGAAATCTCGATATCGAATTTTTGGATGGATTGCAATACCTTCTCTACCTACTGTGTACGTGTAGAGAACGTAAAAATGTGCACCATAACATTCAAAACAAATGAACAAAGGTCAGACAACTATTTGTTTTGTGGCTAATCTGTTGCCAATGCGTGTAAGCATTCTTGTACCTTGCCACCATTAGCATTCGGCCGTAGTGAAACTACAGGGTCATCTGGTTTCGGAATTTTACCAGAGATTAGACTAGGGTATTTTTGTATGAACGGGATTCGAACTGGTTACCGGAACATTTATTCATTTCAGACCGTGAATATTTGGATTTGAACTAATCTTGATCTGTACATTTTTTTCACCCCTTCTCACCCCTCCCCCCATGCAGATGTTGGCTGAATTTGGATGACCAGTGGTCTAAACAATAGGTGAAGCTCTTTTGACACAAAACAAGACATGCAACACACCTTGTATATAGTTGACTCTCCTATCCTTTCGGTTGGCATACTTCTCGATGTCGTCGTGGAGTGGGTGCCTCCCCATTAGTACAGTACTGCTTCAATTACTACCTTAAACAATAATCGGATAACCTTTATTATTGCGCTACATAAAGACGTGAATTTTGTTTAGAGCGTCATCGAATGTTGTATTCTGATGTTTCTCAAGCTTTTTGATTGAAGCGCGCTTTTGAGATGTTCAGCAGAATCTGGTTGTTTATGCAATGACCGATTTATATTCAGAATGTCACAAAAGCCATCAGCTGTTTCCTTTATTCCAAGTAATAGACAAGCCTAGCAAAAGCGCTTTTGCAAATAATTACTACCTCACAACCACTCAAACTGTACTACGAGCTTTTAAAATGTTTGGTTTAATATATCGCACCTTTCCTTTCCACTTTATATGCCGAGACGCTAAGAATTGACTTTAGTTTACCGGTAAATATCAGTCTCGTCCTCAGTCTACCGCGAAGAGGAGGTTTGTAAGGTGTAACATAGTATGGCTTTTTGCGGATTCATTGCAAACCCTCAATAGTTTGTGTTTTTAAGACAAACTTATTTTTTATACTTTAATTAAAACTAGCAAACTTCTAAGACAATATGCGCAACGACAATCATTACGTTCAGATTGTTTTTGCACGTGAACTGAATTGACACTGAAGGGTCAGTTCGAGAACTTGATTGAAAAGTGATTTGAGAGGGAAAACACTCCGTTACCCCGGGGAAGCGATATTTGCAAGTCTACATAATACTTCACAAGTGTCAATGACCACCGAATAGCCTCTACAACGGATCTTTCTATTCTTTCTACTTAGTTTCCCTGTGGCCTCGAAACAGGTAGTTTCTGCGAGGCGCAAAAGTCCAAGCTTGAGTTAGTTGTCGGGGCAACCAGACTAAGCAGTGCAGCTGAGCATTTCAAAGCCGAGAGTTGTTTCACCAACCCTCTGTATTTGCTCATGGACATTGCGGCTTTCCCATTTCGCTCGTTTACAACCAGTTTTCCTTATTCCCTGCTACTGCCACGATCACACTTTGGAATGGGCGACTTTCGCCCTTACATAGACTAGTGATTTGTAAAGCTTTATATCTTTATATATTGTGGAATATGCAAATATAAAATGTTTAAAATGGAGATAAAATTATATTATAATGCAGCTAGTTAGAAAATGCGGAAGCAGTGCTTCACTAGCTTCAACTGAGGAGCCGCCCCTGGACTTGACTGAAATTGGGAGTGTCACTGTTCATCTCAACGACCCTGAAAACTATGGATTTGACGCTAATATCGGTCGTATGTTTATTAGTTTTACTTGTCACGCCTTCCCACCCCCACAGTATTGTAAGTCATATGCGTAACGATTTTGGTTGAAATTCCTCCAGGTTTCCAGAGATATGCCGAAACATACATACAATTTTATATTATATATTGATTGTAGAGGCGTTGTTAAGTAGTGGTAATACACATAAGGAGAGTATCCACTGGTAAACACATCTTTATCTCCTCAGATAACCAGACTGCACTTAAGGCTCTAAGTAGCCATAACGTAACGTCAGGACTGGTTTTAAACTGTCTAAACAAGCTCACAAGCTTGACAGAACAGAAAAGTTCAACTTATCTGGGTGCCGAGTCATAGTGGTATAAAGGGAAATGAAAAAGCTGATGAACTTGCAAGACAAGGAGCAGCTTCACAATTTATTGGGCCAGAGCCGGCTCTAGGAACATCTCGGTGTTTAGTAAGAGGGACTATTAAGAACTGGTCCAAAGTAGAACATAAAACCTGGCTTAAAACTCCAGGAAACAAACACGGTAAACTATGTATTATAAAAACCATGTAAGAAAAGAGTTACTTAAATGTAACAGACTTCAGCTGAGAACAATTATTCCATTTCTCACAGGACATGCTCCTGTGAAAAAACATCTTAACACAATGGGAGTGTTTCAGGGTAACTTAGATTGCAGATTATTCAAGAAAGAAACTGAAACAGCCCAGCACATTATATGCTCCTGTGAGGAGATATATTGGTTTTGGGAAATTGTTTTTAGAACCAGAAGAATTTGAAACCATATCTGTTATGAAACTACATTCCTTGGTAAAGGGTGCAGCATAATGAATTGGCTTTAAAACGATATAGTGCGTCCGGAGCAATGACGGAAATTGTATCGAACAAGACTTTGCTCAGAGGCCTCTTTATCAGGCTTGAGCTTCTTTTACGTGCCGTAAATGTACTACACGGGACCACCGGTTTTACTTCCCTTCCGAAGGAAGCCATGCTAAGGATTTTTACTCCCGAAAGAATCCATCGCCCTCCGCCGGGTTTGAACCCGCGACCTCGTAAACTAGAGGCTAGCATGGTAACCACTACACCGCGGTGGACGACAGGCAGATACTAGTTAATTACTGATTAGCTAAAGGGGAAAATTATAATTTAATACCGAATTCTCGACTAAAACATTAATTTTTGTTTTGAAAATTTAAAACACTATTTTTCCCCTGAAATATCTTGCCTTATGAAACACTGCTCAAACTGTCTGTGAAAGTGTGACTTACAGATTATATCATTTCCGCAAAGCTTTAAATATATAAAAAAAAAACTGATGTGTTGCACTACCCTTGTACACACTATTTTTACAAACGCTTATTCTCCATCTACTTCATGTTAGTAGAGATAAACATTTGCAGACTCTTATCTTATTGCTAATTTTCTTGTAGGTGCAAGGGGAATATGGTAGGTTTTAAGCGATAGTCAAATGTTTTAAGAGCTGGTTGCTATGTGGAGCATTCCACTCTCTTTGCATGTCCAGGACATAAAAAAACGAATAACGAATTCCCATTTGAGAAAAAGTGTAAGTATTGGAAAATTCAAACAAATAACAAGGAATATCTCGGAAATGGTTCACTCCACAAAAAAAATGTATATGACATAAATTGTGGATTTTAGTGAGATCTATATTTTTCGTGTAGAAAAATTTTGTCCCCCTCTAACGGTTTACCAATTATGCAAAAGTCATTCAGAATCAAAAGGACTTTTGGGAGCATTCCCAGAAAATTCAAGATATACATTGCATTTGCCATGAAAGTATCTTAAACATATGATGTTTTAATCAAAATCGTTAGAGCCATTTTTGAGAAAATTAAAATTTTCGAAAAATAATCCATGTAAAGGGGCTTGAGGTGGGGAATTTTCTTGAAAATCTTCGTGTCGCATCCTTAGAAGATGGTTAACTCAAGTACCAAGTTTGGTTATTTATCTGGCGTTTCGTTTCTGAGTTATGCTGTTCACACACACACACACGCACACTTGCGGACCTTTTTCTAAAAAAAGTTTTTTCTTTTTTTTTGGAATCAGGGGGCTCTTAACATGTATTTCCGACGAATCTAGATAACTAATTTTTGTGTGGAATGCAATACTTCCCGTATTTACTATACGTAGTAGAGAAAGGCATTGCATTCCGCATATAAGTCCAGGCTGTAGTAATCAGCTTGTAACTCCAGTGTAGTATGTACGCGCGGTTCGGTTTCCCCCTCACTCCGCCGCAGACGCATGGTCATTGCGTGGGCGTGGTTTTATAGCATCCATCAAGCATTTATTACGTGTATCAAGGTTTTACTGTTATGGCTCACAACAAACGTTTGTACAGCGGAGGTGTAAGGTGGCATTAAAACCGCTTCTTTGATCACAGACGAGCGGCTTTATGAGCAATATAAGGCGGCTTGTGTTATTGTGACAAAAAAACAAAATGGACTTTCGATGTTCATTTGTTAGTTCTTCCTTCACACTCCGAACTGGTGCGCATTTGGAATGTTGTGGAAAGTTTGTGGGCTCATTTCAAATATATCTCAAATCCGTATGAAATCAATGATGGTCTCTCAAGAATTCACAATACCAAGGTAATTTCCCAAAATATCTAGTGCATCAAATCTGCTTTTCATAACTTGTAAAGTTGGACAAGAATGTGCGAGGGCCTAACAGCCTTAAAGTTTTTGACGGTATAGAATCAAAGTTCCTGGTTCCTGGCCACGGGTTCGATCCCATCCCGGGTATAGGACTAATACCTACTCAGCATCGTGAGGAAATTGGGGAACTGCGATAGGAGCTGTCCCCGTCTGGGTATTACGTGTTGCTGGCCACATCATCTCCCTGTAGCGGTTAGATGGTAGATGCGTACGTGGGCGTGAGATCAGCAGTCTAGTTGGTAGGTCCAGGCCCCAAACGGGCTGTAGCGCCTGGAATTATTAGAAGCAAAGAAAGAGAATTATATAGCGTGTAAAGTGTATGAAATTCACCGGGATTAAAAGAGTAACATTTTGTTGCATAGGACCAGTTTCACCAACCGATTTTAAAACTACCGTGAACATCTTGTTTCTTAATATAATGTTAAAATTCTTGTGTTTCATCAAGTTTTACAGGGATCTGTTAGCTAACATCTTGCTAATATCAGACAACTGCGAACGGCAGTGCCTAAACTGTAGAGGTTACTAAAGTGCAATTTTGAAATTTTCCCACCATTATGTGATAAGTCACTAGAATGTAGTGATATTCGGGTTGTTAGGTTCTTTTCATAACCGGCAACTGCTTCTCAAATACGCACCCGTTACATGTATTGGGGAGGTTAGTGATATTGTAACTGTTACATTGGCGCCTTGTTTTTATATTAGCAGGTGTTCAAACTTTGCACGCCGACTATTTAATGACAGAGTGACACACTGACTGTAATTATTATTATTACTCTATATATTACATTATGGTTTTAATTCGGCTAATTATACGAACATTTAATTATTCAATTATTAATTATTATTAGATTAGGTTATTGTTAATTATTAGATCTTAGCTTTGCAGTTAACTAGACATTTTGAATTATTTTCACAATTTTTTGTGTAAGCGTCTGCTTGTGTGGGGTTTTATTTTTAGAGGAAGATGATCTGCATAGAAGAAAACGAAGAAATTTAAATGTTTGGTTTAGGCAAGTTCGCCGAAATCGTATTAAAACGTAACTGTAAGTTGTTCTGTATATGCTATTATAGTACAGTCATTTATATTGTTTGATAACGTACACATGTTATGTAAATTGACGGTTCAGTGCTTAATTTAACTTTTAAGGCACATCCATTTTTTAGGTTATGAGCGATTTTGGTGGAGAAGGAAAGTGATATCCAAACCTTTGCACCGAAGAAAAGAGTATTACAGAGCAGTATATAATATAGAGCGTTCGTAGCTCGGCCGGAACGTTCCGCGGTGACCTTGGCCTGGGTGAGGATTGACTCGCCTTCCGCCAGAGTTACACGTAAACGACCGACAAGTCATGGGTACTAACTTACGTTAGGCTTACCTGCATCACAACAGATGTTGAAATTGATGACCTTCACATTCCCTATATCTCCGAAAACATTTCTGGTTTACTCGCAAAAGTTCATGTTGACTGACTGACTGACTGACTGACTATTTTTCTCGTGATGTTGTCCTTCAATTCTTGTAACGTGTGCGGATCTGATGCGTACACTTTATTCTTTAACGTTCCCCATAAATAAAAATTCCATGGAGATGGGTCATGGGAACGAGGTGGCCACAATCCTCGACTAATTATTCTGTCACCATACACACTTCGCAATTCATGCATAGAATTCGCATCAGTGTGCGCTATAGCTGAAACCAGCCACACAATCTTTAATTTCTTGTTAGTTGCGGTAAAAATGTATTCAGAATTGAATTTACATAAACGTGTGGATCGACTGTTGTGTCGAAAAAATATGGGACCAATAAATCTACTCACTGCACACCAAAGACCATCTTTTGCAGCGTGATGAGGAACTTCATGAATAATATGGGGATTTTCGGTAGCCTAGTATCTATTGCTCTGAGTAGAACCCTACCTTGAAGATAAAACCACGCTTCATCAGTGAAGAACGTTAAAAGTGCGGTAGCTACAGCGCTGCTCCTCACTCAGTCCAATGGCGCACGGTTTATAACAGTGACTCGTAATACTAGCAGAAGGCCGAAATAGTGATATTTTGTAAATAAATTTTCTAATGCTTTCTTTGATTGCATATCTAGTGACTCAAGTTGGAACGTTGACCGCCCTGACATGCGACATGAACCATCTTTCTTTTTTTATTATTAGTAATCTGAGTTATGTTGCGTCCACTGAACACGGTCCGATGCACTTTTGTTTACGTATCGTAGCGCTGTCTCAGTAGCAGACTAGTTACGCCATACACAATTGCAATGTGATTTTCCTGATTGCTTGAGGTTAGAATCGCGATGTCAACTGAAAAATCTAGTTGCAGATAGACTAGTGTTCCGCCGTTCTAAAAGGCATTCAATCTAGAACTGGTTACTAAGCATAGAGAAACTATCGAGTAAGAAACTCTGCGAGAAATGTACGCGTTTCTCGGGTGTAAGGTCCAGTAAGCAACTATGGTAATTTTAAACTAACATAAAACGGAGCACCCAAAACTCAGGTGAAAAGAGCCTCTAAAATAGTTTAGAACTGATGGTCACCACATTCAAACTAAAGTGGACGAAAGTGTGTTATCACTGATTGAGGATCAAGCAGACACATTCGCTTCTTGAAGCAATTGCCTCGGAAATCTTCCATATAAACCGTCAAGCGGTAACTTTGGAAATGCCAGCATTAAATGAAAAGTACCAGTAGCATAAAACACTTGTAACTTTGGAGAAGGAGGCATGTTTCTGTTGGTAGTATTGTAACCCATCT
The DNA here is from genome assembly GCA_030765065.1 of Deroplatys truncata. Lineage (NCBI taxonomy): Eukaryota > Metazoa > Arthropoda > Insecta > Mantodea > Mantidae > Deroplatys > Deroplatys truncata. Next base: position 133,690,867 of record CM060979.1, on the reverse strand, counting down.
CGTATTTCCTCTACAACCCTGCTCACGACCGCTTTCGACAGCGCGTTTCGCTTTAAAATTCCTCCTTTTGCAAGTTCTCAAGTTCATTATGACGTGCGGCTCTTCTTGTGTTAGGAACGGCATTCAAAAACTTCAAATTCTATCATATTTTGTTAAACGCCTTAACATCGGCGATGTAATCATGAAGTTTAACACAATGTTAAATAGCTTAAAGGTAATGCATCTCTGAAATTCGGCAAAAAACTTAAACGTTGCGATTTTTTGTTTTAGGCATTTTTATTATATCGAGACGCAGCGGCGATGACCTAAGGTTATTAGGAGGTCGGCACTAGGCAGCCGGAGATAAACAAAGATAAGTCGCGCTCTCCCCCGGCGTAAACACCACAATCGGCAGCTAACCAGAATGTTCTGGAAGTTTCTTTCTCCCCGCTTCCAGAACTTGTATCCAGATAGTTCTAGAATGTTCTGTGGAAGATTGCATTGGCCATATAAGTAAGGGTTTTTGCGACGGTCAGTCGGTTGAATCGGTCAGTAGGTGCGTTGATGAGCGCGTTTCTGCTGCGACATCATTGCAGAAGTCTTGTGTTCGACTCGCCAACAGCGAGGCTACGTCACGCAGAAAGTGAAGTGAAAGGGAAATTGGCTAGTTCACATTAGTGAAGCGACAGTATGAATTAAGTGAAAGTTGAACCAGACAAAATCACAATACTTACATGTACGTTCATGCTACACAACATCAATTTTAAAGCGACAGATGGCTGTTTAATTGGTTCTGTACCATTTAGCTAAACCACCACATTAAACTTTTAACTCCACCTTTTCTCAATTCCTTTTGTTCGCAATTTTCGCTTCTTGGACCAGAGTTTATAACTTATTATCTTGAATTTTTCAGGAATTACGAATTTAAAAATGTTGTGCACTAGTTAAAAAATACTGAATAGTTCAGTTGAAATTAACGGTTTCTATAAATCGCATCGAAAAAGTTGAAAAATTCTTAAATGAATTAAAATTAAGAAATGCCTGCACAAGAATTTTTATTTGTATACTAAGGTAAAATTAAAAATCTGATGTTACATTCACATGACTTTCTGTATCCTCTATCGTTTATTGGTGGAAATACAAATTATTGTTACGAAAGTTCATTTTTCTATATACCTCATTTTAATCTAGATAAACCTTTGCAGCAATAGTTACATTACACGCTTCGTTATAGATGCAAAAGGAACAGCGATAGTCAAATGTTTAAGAACTGGACGCTGTACGCTGCCTTAGAATCCCATACTGTTTGTATATCTCGAGAAACAGCTGAATGTCGACAGTACTTTAAAAGAACGACAAAAGTATATTGCAAATCGAACCATTAATAACCGATATCTCGAAAATAGCTGATGCCACAAAACACTTATTGTGTTTCAAAATATCTACCTTTTTTATGCAATACGTTTTCGTCTATCGCTTAACGTTTACCAGTTATACAAGATTATACACAATTTCTTCCGAATGAAGACGACTTCACAGGCTATTCCCAGAAAATCCAAGATATACGTTTTATCTGCCATGTAAATATTTTTAATATGTGCATTTTAATCAAAATCATGAGTCATTTTTTAAAAAATAAAAAATTTCGAGAAATGTTCCATGTAAAGCTTATTTGGAGGTGAGGAGATATTCTTTAAAATCCTCGTGTCATATATTTGGAAAGTACTGAACCTAGGTGTTTGGTATATATCCAACTTTTCGTTTTTGAGTTATGCTGTTCGTAGACACACACACACACACACACACACACACACACACATGCGGACCTTTTTCTAAAAAGGCTTTATTTGGATTCCAGGCCACAGAACATGTATTTCCGTTGAAATCTCGTTATGGAATTTTTGGCTGGAATGCAATACCTTTTCTACCTACTAGCTAGGTACGTGGTAGGGAAGGTAAAATTTAGAAGCGATACGATAAACCGTAGGTTCCAAGGAGCATCTCTTATTACTATGTCAATAAGTTATAAATTTTGTCTCAACAACGGTTTGACATAATTGTTAAAATGTGCGCACTATGTTCTGAGTAGAGTAAACAGTTGAAAGCAGTCAGAAGGAAACTGTAGCGTTTTGGATTTTCAGAAATACATTGTATTACAATTTAACAAGGGCTGGTGAAAGGGGCCCTAAGTGCAGCAACCATGTCGCGCGTCTTGACCTACATCTCTCCCGTTGCAGCAGCACGAATAACAATGCTGCTGCAGACGCTGGCGTAATGGACTGAGATTTGTAGAGACGGAATTGAGCATTTCGCCGCAGTGGCCTTGTTACTGGCGGTAATTGGCAGAGGGGGAGCGGCACGTTCCCACACTAAATCACATGTCAGGGTCTTCCGCGATAATGGAGACATGAGCCCCTGTCGTAAAAATAAATAGAGATCTCGTCTGTGAAGGTGGTCTTGAACGTGGATTTGCATGTCTGAGAGGTAGTGTTGTTGCTTATTGATGCACGTGTCTTGCTGTACAGACCTGTCAAAGTACATTTTTACTTTCTCTACTGCTTTACCTATAGTAGGTAGAGGAAGTATTGCATTCCACCCAAACTTCGTACATGTTTGAGCTTTCTTGAACCCAAAAGAAGCATTTTTAGAAAAAGATGTTATGTGTGAACGTATAACTAAAACCTGAGAGTCGTTTAAATCCAAAACTTGGTGTTTACGATCAGCATCTTCTTAGGACGTGACACGAACATTTTCAATAAAATCCTCCCAACCCAAACTACCCTTTACATCCAAACATTTTCGTTAGTTTTGATTTTCTCAAAATGGTTCTGTAAGTGAAATGTATATCTTGAATTTTCTGGAAATAGCTTGTGAGGTTTTCTTCATTCTGAATGACTTTTGTATAATTGGTAAACCATAACAAATAGATAAAATCTCACTCGACAAAAAGAAAATGTAGATCTTCTTAAAACACACAATTTATGTCCCTTTATCACGTACATAGTAGGTTGAGAAGGTATTGCAATCCACCAAAAATTCTATAAGATTATTCACGAAAATACATGTTTTGAGGACCCCTGAATAAAAATAAAAATTTACAGAAAGGTCTGTGTGTGTGTGTGTGTGTGTGTGTGTGTGTGTGTGTGTGTGTGTGTGTGAACTGCATAACTCAAAAAACAAAAAATCGGATAAATACCAAACACGGTATTTAGATTCAGTACCTTCCAAAGATGCGACACGAAAATCAAGAAAGTCCCCTTACCCCGAACTACCCTTTACATGGAATATTTTTCGAAATTTTTTATGTTCTGAAAACTGGCTCTTAACGATTTTGATTAAAATAACATATATTAAAAATATTTATATGAGAAATAGAATGTATATCTTGACTTTTCTGGGAATAGCTTTTGGAGTGCTCTTCATACGGAAGGAATTTTATATTTTGCATAAATAACTGTTAAACATTAACTGATAGACGAAAACGCACTACACAAAAATGTAGATCTCTTGAAAACACACAAATTATTTCGAATAACGTTTTTGTGGCATAAGCCATTTTCAGGATTTCTGTTATCAATGGTTCGCATTGTTAATATCTTGTCATTCTTTCAACATTCAGTTGTTTCTCGGGATGTCATGGAAACAGCATGGAATTTTATGGCCAGCATATAGCGTCCAGTTCTTTGACTATCGCTGTTCTATAATAAACCAGAAGTATTGTTTATTGTGATGTTGTATGATATTTAAAATTTGGTAACAACTAGCGCATTTATGTGATGTGAATTAATATTTTCCAACTCAAATTTTAAGTATCGCTGTTCTCTTTGTATCTATAACGAAATGTGTAATGTAGCTGTTTCTGTAAAGGTTTATCTCGATTAAAATGGTGTAGATAGAAAAATAAGGTTTCGTAAGAATAGTTAAATGTTGTATACCCTTTAATAATCGATAGAGGGTAGAGAAAGTTGTGTGAATGTAACACATCTGATTTTTAAATGCTGTTAACATGATTATTGTAATTTAGGGTCTAATGATTTACTGTATGTATTTTCGTATCATTATTTGCCACCAGACAACCATCTCGGACGCACCTTGATTTGGCATCCTTGTGCTCTACCCCTGTGTTAATGAGAATGATAGGAAATGTTGTGTTTGTAATAATGGAACCGGTTACATTGCAATTTGCCACTAAGGCTGTTTCACATCATTCTAACTGGACATGAAGGAGTATCTCGTAGCTCGCTGTGCCAGCTAAAATTAGAGTTTATTAGTACGGTTTTTATTTCCTCCTCGTTCAGTGATTTACTGTTTTCAAGTGTTCCCTTGGCAATGACATTGGCAGTACAGTCAGCCAACCAGCCAGCAACGTAAATAACGAGCACGAAACCATTTGTACAGGTGCAAGCATTTAGTATTACAGTAAGAAATAAGTTGACATGTGAAACTGATCTGATTTGACGTTTACTTCCACAAAAGTATGAAGAAGTAAACTGTTTCGGAATTCTCGCGTTGCTATCCCTGTCTACTTCGAGTAACAAGTGAGGTAGGAGTAGGTGCATATGGGATAGCACCTCAACCTACGAGGGCAGTCCTAGAAGTACCCGACCTGACGTATATATAGCGGTTGTTGTTTCAAACAAATAACAATGGTAGAAAGTACCACCCTTATAAAGCTTAAGTTTGACGATGCTACGTTGTTTAGTAATTGTTTGGTAGCCATTAATAGTGAACTCTCTCAGTGAATTTTTAAACATGGATAAAACTGGCCATCGTTGTGTGATACAATACATTCATTTGAAAGGTCTTAGTCCAACTGATATTAAAGCTGAGCTAGATTCTACTTTGGGGGAGTCTGCTCCTTTGTTTACAACAGTAAAATATTGGGTGGCAGAGTTTAAGCGAGGCCATACAAGCTGCCAAGACGAACATCGCAGTGGTCGACCAAATGAGGTGACCACGCCAAAAATTGTGAAGAAAATCCACAAAATGGTTTTGAATGACCGTCGACTGAAATTACGCGAGCTAGCAGACATCGTATGCATTTGAAAAAGTGCTGTACATTGCACACTAACTGAAAATTTAGACACGAGAAAGCTGTGCACAAGGTGGGTGCTGCATTTACTCACAATGGAACAAAAGCAGCGTTATGAGGATGTTTCAGTAGAGTGTTTGGCGATGTTCTGCTGCATTAAAGCCGAGTTTTTATATCGATTCATAACCATGGATGAAACATGGATCCATTACTTCACACATGAGACGAAGGAACAGTCAAAACAGTGGATTGAAAGGGATGAATCGGCTCCAAAGAAGCTGAGACAGTTCCATTTGCAGGCAAGGTCATGGCGTCAGTTTTTTGCAATGTGTATGGAATACTTTTCATTGGTGATCTTCAAAAAGGAAAAGCAATCAATGGCGAGTATTATGCAAACTTATTGCAGCATTTGAATGATGAAATCAAGCAAAAACAGCCGCATTTAGTGGAAAAGAAACTTTTGTTTCATCAAGACAATACACCAGTTCATACATCCATTATCGTCATGGCCAAAATCAATGAGTTAAAAGTTCGAATTGCTTCCTCATGCACCCTATTCGCCAGACTTAGAGCCCCCTCTGATTATTTTCCATTTCCAAAGTTGAAGAAATAGCTTGGTGGTAAAAGATTTGCCAATAGTGAAGATCTGGAGTCTGCAGTTGATGGCTGTTTTGCAGAACTCGACGCTTCTCACTATAAACAGGGTATCCAAGCTATTGAACATCACTGGGAAAAGTGTATCGAGCTGAAAGGAGACTATGTAGAGAAATAAAGATTTTTTCCCCCCAAATTTGTGTGTTTTCTTTGTTAGGTCGGGTACTTCTGGGACAGCCCTCGTAGGTACATCTTTTGTGCCTGCCTATCTTTGACGGGATGCCCCATCTTGAGGTGAGATGAGACAGAGGGGGGCCGGACCAGGAGGCAGGACAAGGTCCCTACCTTTTACAGATTTAAGCTCTCCGGATGGCAGCTGGTGCAACCGGCTCCTCTCCCCCTGCAGGGTTGCACATCCCACTGATGGGCACTGAACTAGGAGACCGCACCCATTCCGGGTACAAGGGTTGTATAGAGCGATGCAATGCCAACACTTTCAGCCCTGGAACAGACCACCCAGATGAAAGGTAAAGTGAAATGGAGGAACAGGAAATTCAGGGGATGTTACCTCCCCAGCAATCGCCTAACGACCGGGGAAACCCTTGATAAAACCTTTGGGTCGTCCGCGGGAATCGAACCCACAACACCGTTACCGCCTGAGGTTACAAGTGAGGTAAGTGGAGGACGAGGAAGAGTTTGAAAATACGAGATTCACCAATGATGCACCTAACGCATGTGATTTGCATACTATTTTTTTCGACAACGGTGAATAATAGAAGTGGTACATAACGCGAAAATAATATTAATTACTAACAGCTGTTGAACATTGGTTCCAGTGGCAAGGTCACCAACATCAGACATAATGACCATAACTCACAAAGATGTTCAAAACATTACTGATGATGTTCTAATGTGGAAGAATATTCAAAATGTCTTCCATTGGCAGCAGTACATCGAGAACACGGAATGGATAGCCACTTCATAGTCAACATAAACAGCTCTCGGAGAAATAAACTGGCTGACAAATGATTATTCAGATGTTGAAGGTCCGTTTTGTGCGTATCAATAGACTTGCATGTTAATAAAAAAAACAGTATCTGTATATAATTCTTAAAACCATGAACCACGAAAAGTTGGTTAAACAGGAGCGACAGCTTGTAAAAATACCCTCCATAAATAACGTATCACCTGTATTAAAAAGACAGGTGGTTTTTTGCTGTAGTCAGTCCTACAATGTTATTCTCGACATCGTTAACAAATAACCAATTTTCATCTAATATAATTCATGAGTAGTTTAGGTACTGAGGCATAATCGCGTGCAACACCGATAGGTCCCTTGGCAGTTTAGGACGAAGTCACATAAGAGTATACTTGTTCAGAATGAAATCTTTGTTATTTAAGTCGTCAACAGAAATCTCGGAATGGAGAGAACTATTCAATCGCACGTTTCAAAGAGTCGCCGTAGTGTAGAGTGGACATCGTCAGGTCTGTGGCTCTGTTCACGAGTTGCACCTTTATGTACATTAATCTTCAGATATGCTTTGCAAGTCTTTTTGCAGCATGACCATCGTTGAATTTCACCACTTAGAGTTCTCTGGAAACGAAACCTTTACCCCCTCTATCGACAAACATCGTTGAAGGCCCACTCTACGTTCCACTATAGCGAACCAAGATCGTGTGCGCAACTGGGTATTGTTATGGTTAACCGTGTGTCCGTAACTCGGATGTTCACTACAGCGTCTCCAGTGGATCCAGCATGCAGTCCTTCGCTGAACTGAAGCATAGGATGTGAGCGGGGGACTCTTGTAAATATTGACACCATCACTGTAGCAAAATTAGATCTGAAAACTTGTGTTAACCCGGTGCTTCTCTGCCACGAGCAGTCGATTACATCTGTAAGGCATCCTTTTTACTTTCTCTACCACGTACCTAGCAGGTAGAGAAGGTATTGTATTCCATCCAAAAAATCGATACCGAGATTTCACTGGAAATGAATGTTTTGAGGACCCCTGAATACAAAAAGCATTTTTAGGAAAAGGTCCGTGTACCTATGTGTGTCTGTGAACAGCATAACTCAAAAACAAAAGTTGAATAAGTACCAAACTTAGTATTTAAGTCCAGTATCCAAGATTTCCAAGAAAATCCCCCCACCTCTACTAAACTTTACATGAAACATTTTTTGACAATTTTGATTTTCTAAAAAAATGGCTAACGATTATGATTAAAATACCGTATATTAGGGATATTTACATGACAAATAAAATGTATATCTGGAATTTTCTGGGAATTGTCCCCGAAGTGCTCTTCATTCGGAAGGAATTTTGTATAATCTTGTATGACTGGAAAACGTACTATACAAAAAAATGCAAGTCTCTTTAAAACACACAATTTAATTCAAATAAGTTTATTTTGTGCCATAAGCCATTTCTGAGGTAATCCGTTATCAATGGTTCGAATTGTTCATTACGTCGTCATTTTCTTAAGTGCTGTCAACATTCAGTTGTTTCTCGCGATGTCATGGAAACAGTATGGAATTTTAAGGCCAGCATATACCGTCCAGTTTTTAAACATTTGACTGTCGCTGTTCTGTTTGTATCTATTACAAAATGTGTAATGTAGGTATTTCCGTAAAAGTTTATTTGGATTGAAATGTAATACATAGGAAAATAAGCTTTAGTAAGAAATGTTTGTATAACCCCTAATGAACGATGTCAATGTATCGCATCAGCTTTTTTTTCTCTCTCTCTCTATTACGTACTTACGTAGTAGAAGTTATGTTTTCCACCTAAACATTTGATACTTAGATTTTAATGGAAATACAAGTGAGCAGCATAACTAAAAATGAAGGCTCACCATCTTCCTAGGATGCGACTCGAAGACGTTTAAGAAGATCCCCCGTCCCTAAACTACCCTTTACACCAGACAGTTTTCGTTGTTTATTTTCTCAAAATTGACTTTTAGCGATTTTGATTGAAGTGCCATATCCTTAAGATATTTACGTGACAAAATGCATATTTTACGCATTTGCTATGGCCCAAGGTTATCGGGAGGTCGACACCGGACAGTCGGAGAGATAAACGAAGATAAGTAGCGCCCTCGCTAAATATAGGAAGCGCTATCGTCAGATAACCCGAATCTTCTGGAAGTTTCCCTTCTCGGCGCTCCAGAACAGTCTAGAATGTTCTGTGGAAGATTCCATTGCGTATATAAGTGCAGCATTCTCGCGAGAGAAGTCAATCAGAGTGATTGCGCTTCTGATGTGACATCAAGTGCGGTTCTACGGGCGAGTTTGTGGTGACTGCTGTTGCTGCAGTGAGTGCTGCTTATGCGAGAGAAGAGATTAAAAATGTCTTGTGTTTGATTCCCCAGCTAGTGAAGTGGACCGAAGACGAGGCCACGTAGTGCGTGTTTCATTACTACGCGAAGAAAGTGAAGCGATGGGGGAAATTAAACTGGTTCGCATTAGTGAACTCACAGTGTGAACTAGTAAAGTCACAGAGGAAGTTGAACTAGATCAAAACAGTGAAGTGACAGTGAGAATTTACTGAAGTGGTAGTAAAAAAACTGGACAGTACGAAATGTTGAATTTTCGGGAATCGTCTTGAACTTCATTCAGAAGGAGTTTGCACGATGGCGGATCGAAAAGTAACGCACAATAATTGTTTTACAAAAAGTTTAATAGTTAAAACAACCACAAAAATTACACATGAACTTGAGGCAGTATTTTTAACACTTGGATAAATTCAATTAAATTATATAATATGTAAATTCAATAACAACCCGCATTGAAGCAATATGTATGTAATAATTTGTAAAAAAATGTATGTAACAGTCATTGCAAATGCTTATATTATTGTAAATATGTTTAATAATGTCATGTGAATGCATTACGTAATTTCATAATGTATGAGCTGTGAGAATAATAAGTTTAAAGTTGCTAACAATGAGGTAACCTTGAGGCAATAATGAGTTTGAGAGTTTGAATACTACTAGTCATGATTAAAGCAACGATAATGTAAATTTTGTGACAGCTTAAAAATAGCCAATCAACAGCCAGAAAAACCTTTAGTAACATGCAGGTATTCTATTGGACTAGGATTAGCCAATCAGAGACTTGAAATACAAAAGTTTACGTGTTTGGACGGTTGAAATATGTTCAGTTGCCTGCAGACCTTGGTAGTGACCAGATGGAAGATGTGTTCTCTAAAGAAATATTACGTATTCATGTGAAACGAAAAATAATGTATACGCGTTAACAAAGTGCAAGTTTTAAATTAAAGAATCTCACAGCTCTTGATATCAGTGTAGTGCTATTTAATTTGTGTCAAGGATTATTAAAAAGAAGTTAATTTAAAATCTCTGTAAGGCTACATTCTTGTCGCACCACGCCCTGATTAAGAGAAACGTGTCTCTAAAACAATACTGACGCAGCCGAGGCAAACATAAACATAAATAATATATATAGAAGCAGTTTATTAACAAAGTTAATAAATTTTTTTTTTTAATTTGAGTGTAACAACAAAAATACATCTTCAAGTCGGCTTCTCATACGTAGCAGCATATTACGTAACAATCTTCTTCAAATTGACGCCCAAAGCGTGGTGCAAACTCCTTCAACAAGACAAACCCTTACTTCAAACGTACACCTTTTACCTACTTTTCGACATAGTCACTAAGTTTCTCAACACATTTCTCCATCGTGATACCAGTTTCAATATGCCCTGTTCGTAGAAATCCGTTTCCTTGGCGTATGGCCATCTGCGGACTGCTGATTTCACTTCCGCATCTGTCCAAAACATTGGCCAGCCAGGAATTTCTTCATGGGACCAAACAGATGAAAGTCCGACGGTGCAAGGTTCGGACTGTATGGTGGATGCTGGAGCAGCTCCCAACCAAATTTGGTGATTTTCTGACGAACAGCGGCAGCAACATGGGGGCGAGCATTGTCATGAAGAATTTTGACATCGTCAGCATTCATGTTGTAGCGTTTGTCACGAAGGGCGCGACGCAACTTCACCAAAGTTTTCATGTAGTCTGTAGATTTCACAGTGGTCCCGTGTTCAGCAAAGTCCACCAATTCAACACCATGCATATCCCAGAATACCGTCACAAGCACTTTCCTAGCAGATTGAGTCACTTTGAATGTTTCTTCACTGGGGAACCAGCATGTTTCCACTCCATACTTGCCTGCTTGGTTTCGGGCGTGTAGTGGTATGCCCACAACTCATCACCAGTGACGATTCCTTTCAGAAAGCCATGCCCTTCTGCGGTGTACCGCGTAGGTGATCCAAGCTCGTCATTATTCGCTGGCCCTTGCGGTTGTCTGCCAGGTTCTTAGGCACCCAGTGAGCACTAACTTTACGAAATTTCAACGTGTCATGAACCATATCGTATACTGCACCATAGGAAACGTTGAGCTGTTGCGATAAGGTTCGCAGTTGCACACGCCGGTCGTTCAAAATTGCCGCCTCTGCGGGTTGCAGTGGTTACTGGCCTCTCGGAGCGTGGCGAATTACTAAGGTTCTCGCGGTCCTCTAGGAAGAATGCATACCACCTGGAGACAATGCTACAGTCCATACAATCATCCCCATACACACCACGCATGTGCCTGTGAATTTCACTTGGTTTTTGCCCTTTGGCCCACAAATATCGATCCACACCTCTCTGCGCTTCACACGTGGACGGCAGTAACATGCGCGCCATCTTTGTTGCATAATTCACGCTTCTCTCGCTAGAGCTGCACATGAAAAAATAATACCCTCTGTAGTGAAAACTTCAAGCTATATCTGTGTGAAACTGCAACATTCCAACTGCAATACCAAGGTAGAAAAAAATATTGTTGTGAATGTAACACATGGTTTTTAACTTCGACATTGTTTTCTCAAGCTGGATTAACTCAAAAAACCTCTTTGGTGAAGCTTACAAAGCAAATTAATCTGGCTCTTCAATTAAACTGTATTTTGAAAGTTAACACAAGACGATTAAGGTAGTGTTACGTTAAACTAAAGATGGGACTCTTACATCAGCTGTTGCGCGAGAGTCGATTTTTGTTCAGTGGCTGTACAGGCTGTTGTATCGATTGGCAGGTGGAGTCGTCTTGGAAACGAGAACGTGCGAGATGATGACACACACACACACACACACACACACACACACACACACACACACACACACACACAGTTTATCGACTTCGATACGTACGTTTCCTTCCGTTCCTGTCGAGACGGAAGCAATTTCGCCTTTCTCCGAAAGCAAATTACTGACTTGCCACCTATGCCACCATCAGGCTAAGGGAATTGGCACATCGGTTTATAGTAATGCTTCTTCCTGCAACGAAAATGAAATCTTGCCACCGAAATAGGAATATATTTCTCTCCCAACTTCACACAAAATCTGCATCTCCAGGCACATAAGCTTCTGCTGTATTTATTAGGGGTCGAATAATAAGGAATACTTGCCACATTTTACGTTTTGGGACTTTTTAGGCTAAGCGTCAAAGGTAGTTTTTTTTAACAGCTTTGTGGACAGTTACAATGTGTTGCAGATTTTCACGTCGGACATGAGAAAGCATTAAATTCCATTGCATTATATTGTAACTTAAGATTACAGACTGAATGGTATACAGTGCTGTGATAGGCCAGAGCTTAGCTGTGTGTATCCTTCATCACGATCATGGTCCCCCTTCACTGGGCTGTAAAAAATGTATACCACCACTAGTGACCTCTACTAAATGGTATACAGTGTTATGATAGACCTGAGCTTATCTGTGTGTCTATCCTTCTTCATGATCATGGTCCCCCTTCACTGGGCTGTAAAAAATGTATTCCACCACTAATGACCTCTACTAAATGGTATACAGTGTTATGATAGACCTGAGCTTATCTGTGTGTCTATCCTTCTTCATGATCATGGTCCCCCTTCACTGGGCTGCAACAAAATGTATAGCATCACTAGTGACCTGTAGTAAATGGTATACAGTGCTTTGATAGGCCAGAGCTTATCTGTGTGTCTATCCTTCATCATCGGTCTTTCACGCCCAATGTAGAATGGGACGCTAAGGACCATAGTAGTTAAAGAGCGTCCATAAATAAAACTCAAAAAAACGATCATGGTCCCCCTTCACTGGGCTGCAACAAAATATATAGCATCACTAGTGACCTCTAGTATAGTAAATGGTATACAGTGCTATGATAGATCAGAGCTTATCTGTGTGTCTATTCATCATGATCATGGCTCCTCTTCATTGGGCTGCAACAAAAATATATATACCACTAGTGACCTCTAGTAAATGGTGTGCAGTGCTATGATGGATTAGAGCTTGCGAAATGTTTCCGTACTCCTGCCCTTTCGCCACTCACCTAAGCCTGACTTTTATTCATAGGCTAATGCGTGTGTGTCGGACTTCAATTCAAACTAATAAGAGATCGCCTCACCTAGGTCTGGTTTGGAACACAGATGATAACGAGATTCTGCCAGCATTAAATAAAGAAAAGTACTATAGTCGACCAGAAGCATCAGTACGTTTACGTGCTCTTGCCTATACTCTGTATTGTGGGATTTAAGATTTGATTGCACCACTAGTGACCTCTAGTAGCCAGGGCACGAGCATTCAGTAATGGACGACGTGAATTGTAAAGTTAACTCCCTCAGGTATTTATCTTTTTCTCTCGTTCGCGTTATATGGTAGCGGGTTATAGGTTCCCCAATTTTTGTGACAGTTTTTGTTTATAGTTCATGTTATGAAGTGTAAAATATGAACTAGAAATCTGTGTGTAGTCTAGAAAGTGGTATTCTTTGCTTTAATACGTGTTTATTGTGGTACCAGGAAGAATATCAGCATGTGTGACAGAAAGCAGCAGTACTACCAGGTCTTCAAAGATTTTTATAAAACGGAATCCCTATTTAGTTTACATATACTTTTTGTACATTTACTACACTAAACATTTTACGCATTCTAACTTTCATGCTATCGTAAAATTATTACACTTTGCTGGACGGGGGAAAGTTTTATGGGTTTCAGTTTCAGAAGTTGGCAAGTATCGAGTAGGTATCGATCAGCAGCTGCTGATCAAATGTCCTATTTTCTGTAAACTTCGAAAGATGTGTAGCACCGTATGCTATTTTGTAGGATATGTTATTATCGTCTCTGACATGAAGTAGGCGAATAGCTGGCATGCAGCATACATGAAAAACAAAAGGTTGGGGGGAGGGGGCAGAAGAGGTATGGAACTGTATATTTGGAAAGAGTAGTCACTTGCTGCAGCCAAGTCGTTGGATAACTTCCAGCACAATGGGACCCTGCATTATCTCCACACGGTAACATGCACATTCACATATCCTTGACATCTTTTGCAGCATATCCAACGAAATGGGCATTTTGGCCTTTAGAAGACTACAATTGATGTGCAAGCCAGGGAGCAAACACATTTTGTTTCTGAACTATACTTGAAGCATCATGTGTGTTTGTTATGCGCATGCACATTTTATAAACCTTTAATCGTTTTCTTCGAGGTTTTCTCTAAAGTGTTTTAGAGCATTTAAACCTTTTATTATTTATGCTTTTATTTAAATTCGCTTAAATGTTTCTTGTTGCAGCTACTTCATTAACAATTGTTGTATATAGTGTCACTTCAGCAATGTGGTTTAGTTCAGTTCTCACTGACACTTTGGACATAGCAGTGAAATGAAACGTGCGAAGTCTCCTCTTCATCCATCCAACTCACTTGCTAGGGCGTATAGCACGAGACTGCTCTAATCTCTCGCAATAGTAGCACCTGCTATACGTCATAACGTCACTCGTAACCAGCATTTGATGTCGCATCAGAAACGCACTCATTATCTCAGTGACTGACTCGCATCCTCGCTTATACAGGTGTTTCTTTATTGGTGTCATATATTTGGGGGACGTGTTCCTGACATCAAAACAGTAAAAAACGGTAATGTAAATATGAGCCTGAAAATCATTTATTTCAGAGTTACAACACAAAATCGAAAGTTACAAAAATTGGTCGAAGTGGCTTCCTCTTGCTTCGATGCATGCAGTAAGCCTTCGTTCCATGCCCTGGCATACTCTGTTGAACATTCCTGGTGTGTTTCGCATTTGGTCAAATCCAGTATGGATACGTGCTCTCAAAATGTCAACATCAGGTACAGGAGTCGCATAAACTAAGACTTCAAATGTCCCCAGACGAAGAAATCCATTGAATTCAAATCAGGCGATCGAGCAGGCCATTCAATGGGTTCTCCTCGACCAATCCATCCTGTGGAAATCGATCATTCAAAAACTTACGAACTTTCATACTGAAATGAGCTGGAGCACCATCGTGTAAAAACCACATTCGTTGGATGATGTCCAGAGGCACATTATCAGTTAAGTGATGCAACTTATTTCTGAGAAACTGGAGATAGGTTTGACCACTCAGACGCGGAGGGAAGAGGTAGTACCAATAAGGTGATCATGAATGATTCCACCCCAAACGTTGAGAGAGAACCTCTGTTGACTGTTGTTCTGTCGTACTTCATTAGGATTTTCAAATGCCCAGCTACGAGTGTTATGATACTTGAAGATGCCGTTGTGAGTAAATCCAGCCTCATCCGTGAATAAGATACAGGCTAGGAAATTGATGAACACAGCGCACTGCTGTAACATGCGTTGACAGAAACGTCTTCTTAGCTCAAAGTCCGGCTCATTTAATCCTTGCACACGTTGAAAGTGATACGGGTACAGAAGATTTTCCTGCAGAATTCTCCAGATAGTCATACGACTAACTCTTTCCCTTACAGCCAGACGTCTTGTGCTTTGTGATGGGTCTGCATCCACAGCACGAAGAACTCGTTCAAGTTCAATGCCTCGTACCGCTCTTGGTCTACCAACATCCCTAGTACTACTCTCAAATGTACCATTTCTTTCAAGCGTTGGTTAATTCGTGCGAATGTTCTTGCACACGGTAACGTCCTGTCAGGGTACCTTTCTGCATAAAGTTCACGTGCTCGTGCTGCATTGCCGTCTGCACGGCCATACGTATAGTGCATATCCGTCTGTTCACTCATGGAATACATCTTTTTTGACCTATAACAACGAAACGGTTGATTTTCAGACCCATGTACATATGGACTTTTTTTTTTTTTTACTGTTTTGATGTCAGGAACACGTCCCCCAAATATATGACACCAATAAAGAACATCCTGTATAGAAGTGCGGGAGTTTATGCTGTGTTCGCGGGAGAGGTGGGGAGAAACGTCCAGAAGAATCTGGTTTTATCTCTCGATAGCGCTTCTGGAATCTGCGTTGCGTGATGGTGCTTCTCCATGTCCTTATCTCTTACATTCCCCTCACCGGTCGATCGGTATGTAAAGTCATTGTAAATACTTATTTTTATTGTAAACGTATTTGTTAATATCAAGTAAATGTTTATATACTCTAATAGTGCAAAAACTGTGAGAATACTATGTTTTAGGATGTTAATAATGAGGCAATAATGTAATTTGGTGATAATAATGTGTTTGGAGTTTTAAAAGTACTGGTTATGAAAAAGATCGGTAATAACGTAATTTCGCTTACAGTTTGGAATTAGCCAATCAAAAGTAAAGAAAAGATTTTAGTTTGAATACTTAAATTCTATTGGACTAGAATTTAGCCAATAAGAGAGTGGCATTATCGAAGCTAAAGGTTTTTACCGTTGAATCTAGTCAGTCGCGGACATGAAATTGTAGAGAGTCGACGTGAAAGTCGTGGGTAAATATGTTGTAAAGTATAAACGATAAAATTTGTGTTCTCCGCCAAAAAAAATGAATTAAGTGCTCACAGTTATCGTTTATAAAGTGTTGTGTTTATAAAATGTGCATATATAAAGTGAAATAAAAAGAAGTAAAAAATTAAAAAGTAAATTGTGTGGCGTCTTATAATTTGAGTCTTATCACAACCCTACAAGAACTCGTGTTTCTGTGGTGCGACTGAAAGCAGCCGAGGCAAATAACTTTAATAATATTACGTAAAAACAAGCATCATCTTCAGTATAAAAGTTTGGCGTCTTAAAAATCAAACAACATCAAAGTGTATCTTCATTACGTAACATTAATAATATTTACGTAACCAAAAACCTTCTTCAAATTGGCGTACAACTGTGGGGCAATCTCCTCCAAATAATTACGCAACCTACTATCTGCAAGTTGAAGAAACATACTTCTTAAAATTGGTGCCCAACGTGGGCCTACGAATACGACGAGAATTGATGACGTCACAGAAGCGAATCCAATAGGGCATGCTAAAAATCAAACATCAAAGTGTATCTTCATTACGTAACCTTAATAATATTTACGTAACCAAAAACCTTCTTCAAAGTGGCGTGCAACTGTGGGGCAAACTCCTCCAAATAATTACGCAACCTACTATCTGCAAGTTGAAGAAACATACTTCTTCAAATTGGCGCCCAACGTGGGGCTACGAATACGACGAGAATTGATGACGTCACAGAAGGGAATCCAACAGGGCGTCCTAGAAATCAAACATCAAAGTGTATCTTCATTACGTAACCTTGATAATACTTACGTAACCAAAAACCTTCTTCAAATTGGCGTACAACTGTGGGGCAAACTCCTCCAAATAATTACGCAACCTACTATCTGCAAGTTGAAGAAACACACTTCTTCAAATTGGCGCCCAACGTGGGGCTACGAATACGACGAGAATTGATGACGTCATAGAAGAGAATCCAACAGAGCGTCGTAAAAATCAAACAACATCAAATTGTATCTTCATTCCTTAACATTAATAATATTTACGTAACCAAAAACCTTCTTCAAATTGGCGTACAACTGTGGGGCAATCTCCTCCAAATACTTACGCAACCTACTCTCTGCAAGTTGAAGAAACATACTTCATCTTCTATAAAACCAAATAAGCACCGCAGAATATAACGATGTCTTCTTCTTTTGTGGTCCATTGCTTATTGAAACAGTGATGACAAGGCGATCAGATGTAATCAGAGGCAGATCAGGATACATTTAGGAAGGGGCTAACATATTTTGAAAGATATCTTACCAATCAGTAAAATGAGAGAATTTTAATTTATAAATTTTTAAACATCATGTAACTGATACACGAATTATTCCTTGGATGCAAGATTTAATATTCAGAAAATTTATTAAATTATTTTTTAAATAAAGATGCATATGAAAAATAAAATGCATATGTTGAATTATATGGGAATAGCTTGTGAAGTCCTCTTCATTCTGAATTACTTTTGTATAAGTAAATAACCGTAAGAGATAGTCTTACTATACAAAAAATGTAGATCTCCTTAAAGCGCACAAATTATATGTCAAGTACAGCTTTTGTGGCGTTAACCATTTCGGAGACATTCTTTGTTATTGGTTTTAATTTTCAGGGTGTCCACAGAAACTCTATAAACACGTATAGTGTTGCTGTCGCGGGATTTCCTGAAATTGGTGTCAGTAGAAAGAATATCGCAAAGAATTTCAGAGCATGTGTGATTGATACTGTTAACTGAAACAACAACGATGCCGGCACAAGAAAAAAGAAGTACTCTGTGTCCGGTATTTCGCTTGTCGCTATGGCATTGCTGGATAGAAGCAAATTGTGTTAAACGGTGTAGCTTTACAAGTCGGTGTGAATTATGCAGCATTTAGAGGGTTATGGCGAAACCACAGTAATGTACGAGGGCGGATCGAAAAGTAACGCACAATAATTTTATTCTGCCTTGGTATTGCAGCTGGAATGTTGCAATTTCACACAGATATAGTTTGAATTTTGTGCTACAAAGGGTATTTTTTGTTTCATGTGCAGCTCTAGCGAGAGAAGCGTGAACTACGCAAGAAAGATGGCGCGCATGTTACTGTCGTCTACGTGTGAAGAGCAGAGAGTTGTGGTTCGATATTTGTGGGCCAAAGGGCATAAACTGAGTGAAATTCACAGGAACATGCGTGACATGTATGGGGATGATTGTATGGACTGTAGCAATGTCTCCAGGTGGTGTGCATTCTTCCTAGAGGGCCGTGTGAACCTTAGTGATTCACCACGCTCCGGGAGGCCGGTAACAGCTGCAACCCTGCAGAATGTCAGAGGCATTAAGGCGGCAATTTTGAACGACAGGTGTGTACAACTGCGAACCTTATCGCAACAGTTCAACATTTCCTGTGCTGCAGTGTACGATATGGTTCACGACACGTTGACATTTCGTAAAGTTAGTGCTCGCTGGGTGCCTAAGAACCTGACAGACAACCACAAGGGCCAGTAAATGATGACGAGCTTGGATCACCTAACGCGGTACACCGCAGAAGGGCATGACTTTCTGAAAGGAATCGTCACTGGTGATGAGTCGTGGGTATACCACTACACGCCCGAAACCAAGCAGGCAAGTATGAAGTGAAACATGCTGGTTCCCAGTGAAGAAAAAATTCAATGACTCAATCTGCTAGGAAAGTGTTTGTGACGGTGTTCTGGGATATGCATGGTGCTGTATTGGTGGATTTTGCTGAGCACGGGACTACTGTGAATGCTGCAGCCTACATGAAAACTTTGGTGAAATTGCGTCGTGCCCTTTGTGACAAACGGCACAACATGAATGCTGACGATGTCAAAATTCTTCATGACAATGCTCGCCCCCATGTTACTGCTGCTGCCGTTCGTCAGAAAATCACCAAATTTGGTTGGGAGCTGCTCCAGCATCCACCATACAGTCCGGACCTTGCAGCGTCATCTGTTTGGTCCAATTAAGAAATTCCTGGCCGGCAACGCTTTGCGACAGATGCGGAAGTGAAATCAGCAGTCCGCAGATGGCTATACCTCAAGGAAACGGTCTTCTACGAACAGGGCATATTGAAACTGGTATCACGATGGGAGAAATGTGTTAAGAAACTTGGTGACTATGTCTAAAAGTGGCTGAAAGGTGTAAATTCATTTATGATTATTTTGTTGTTGTTTTAACTATTAAACTTTTTTGTAAAAAAATTATTGTGCGTTACTTTTCGATATGCCTTAATATTTGGTGTGCATTGGAATACCATAGCTTAGCACATGGAGTCTATGCTTTGAGGCGGAATTTTCAGTACGAGATACTTATTGACAATGATCCTGAAGTTGAATAGAGAATCTGTAGAGTATATAAGTAAACTGTGTTCATCAAGAGGTCAAAGTAAGCATAAACAAAACCTCGTGCGTTTTGACCGCAGCGTGGCGGCTTCACGGTTTGCTTGATGCTTCCGCCCTCTAAATAGTTCCTTGAAAAGTGTTACTAGATACTAAGGTTTGAAGCTCACTTAATTTCATTAGGCACAAACTATTAAGTACTAAGCATAGTTCAACTCAATATGTTAAATGATAAATAAATTAATTTGTAACTAGCGTTACTAAATTTGTAACGGCGCTAATTGGTTGCTGGAACTGGTAAAAGGGGAAGGAAGAAAAAGCAAAACACTCAGTATGATCAACATGGCGGAAATAACCGGTGTTGTTAAACATAAGCGCGGAAAACCTTTACGAAGTTGTGAGAAGACAATAGTTTTGAACGTGTATAACAAGTTCTGCGAGAAATATACAGAACTTGCTATCGATGATGTAGTGAAATTAACATCTGAGTTTACCCGTGTGTCAATTTCAAGTGTTTACAGTGCACGCAAAGAAAAATCCACAGTTGGTGAGGTTAGAACTCCTGGCAAGAAGAGACCACGTGCGAGACGAGTACTGGATGTTGTTTGTGATGAATTTGTGAGGTCAGCAATCCGCAGAAAAGTTCACCAGTTCTTTGTTAACAATGAACCCCCCTTAAACAAAGTGCTGTTAGCAGTTAACTCTGATCCGGACCTCCCAAACTTAAGACGAACCTCCCTCCACAAGTTGCTCCTGGAGATAGGTTTCGAGTTTGCCAGCAGGAAAAGAAAAAAATATTATTGTGGACAGAGATGACATTATTTTATGGCGTAGAGATTTTCTCCGTAGAATAAAAGAACTGCGAAAAATGCGAAAAGTGTACCATTTGGATGAACTGTGGATAAATGAGGGACACACGACAAGCAAAGCATGGACAGACACCACTGTAAAATCAAGAAAGCAGGCATTTCACGCGGGTTTAAGTACAGGGCTTAAAAATCCTACGGGGAGGTGTAAGCGCCTTATTGTGCTGCACATAGGAAGTGAAGATGGTTTTGTCGAGGGTGGAGAGTTTGTGTTCGTATCCAAAACAGGAGACTATCACGAGGAAATGAATGGCGACGTTTTCAGACCCTGGCTTGAAAAGGTTGTGCCCAAATTAGAACCAAATAGCATCATTGTGATGGACAATGCCCCCTACCACAGTGTGAGGTTAGAACGCCTACCAAATGAATCTTGGAAAAAAAAACTGACATAATAGCATGGCTGCAGGTAAAAATATAGTTTTCGACGAGGGTCTTGTTAAGGCGGAATTGCTGGCATTGGTCAAGTCTCGTGCTAAACAGTACGAGAAATACGTAGTTGATGAAATGGCCAAACCTGCGGGTCACACTGTACTCCTCTGCCGCCTTATCACTGTTACTTAAACCCGATAGAGATGGTGTGGAGTCAGGTGAAGGGTTACGTCGCCAGAAATAACACGACCTTCAAACTGCAAGACACGCGTGCGCTGGTTGATGCAGCATTCCGTGTTGTAACACCAGATAACTGGAGTGCTTGTGTACAGCATGTGGTTCGAGAAGAACAACATTTGTGGGACTTGGAGGGTATTATTGACACCGTTGTGGAAGAATGTGTGATACATCTTGGAGATGATGAATCGAGTGACACAGAGACGTCCGACCTGGAGGGCATCCAATCAATGTCAAGCTCAGATTAGAGGAATAGAGATGACGTAAGTAAATAGCAATTTTCGTTACTAGCGTGCTGTATGTGTTTTTAGAGTGAATAAATATGTCCTAGTGGTGAAAAAACTCATATAATAGTTACCGTATGGGTAAATGTGTTCAATAAACTGAACATAATTAACTAACTACTGATACCTGATGGAGTGTGGGCGTAACCTCATTTGAAACGCACGTGGCCGCGGAGTGATACAACCTGTGATTTGTTTGTCTACTTTATTCTCCAGGTGTACGGAGTTTAGATGCATATGTGATAAGAGGAAAGCTCATTCAGAATCTTGTGTAGTATCACCCTACCTCGAAACGTGCAACAACTGCAAGTTCGTATCACTGCCCCCATCGAGTCCATATCTGTAGTAGATACATATGTTGGAACGCGTGTGCCACGAGTGGCACTATCACCTTGATGTCTGCAGCGTGACACGTGGAGCATACATTCAGTGTGCTGAGGCAGATAGCACTAAAATGGCAGTTACTTTTTTTCTAACGACACCAGACTCGTGTAAAGCCAGCAACCGATAGCGACACTTTACCTGTTTATAATCACGGAGTGTTTCTGTGGACACTCTGTGCTTACTTTCCGTGCTATATATAGTAAGTGGGGGAAGTATTGTACTCCACCCAAACATTCGATGTCGTGATTACTTCGGAAATACATTTTAGAGGCCCCTTGAATTAAAAAAAGAAAAACGTTTTAGAAAAAGGTCCGTGTGTGAGCGTATCTGTGCCTGTCTGTGAACAGCGTGGCTCAAAAACGAAAACTCGGATAAATACCAAACTTGGTATTAAAGTTCAGTTTCTTCCAACCGAAAAGACACTAAGATTTTCCAGATAATCCCCCCACCCCAAGCTACCCATTTCGTGGATTATTTTTCGAAATTTTCGATTTTCTTACAATGTCTGTAATGGTTTTGATTAAAATATCACATTTTAAAGGAATCTACATGGCAAAAAAATGTAATCTTGATTTTTCTGGGAATAGCCTGTGAAGTCCTCTTCATTCGGAGGGATTTTTGTGTAATCTTGTATAACTGGTAAACCTTAATGCGATAGACGGAAATGCACTACGTAAGAATGCAAGTCTTATTAAAACACACAATTTATTTCAAATAACGTTTTTTGTGGCATCAGCCATTTTTGAGATATCCGTTATTAGTGTTTCGAATTGTTCATTACTTGGTCATTCTTTTAAAGTCATGTCTATTTTCGGTTGTTTCTCATGTTATGGAAAGATTAGGAATTATAAGGCCAGCATATAGCGTCCAGTTGTTAAACATTTGACTATCGCTGTTCTCTTTGTATATATAACATAATGTGTAATGTAGCTGTTTCTGCAAAGGTTTATCTCGATTAAAATGAAGTAGGTAGGAAAATAAACTTTCGTAAGAATAATTTGTATACCCACTAATAAGTGATAGAGGGTAGAGAATGTCATGTGAATATAACACATGATATACTTTTTTTCCGCCTCATGTAGACTCACCGAGATGAAATGTTTCTCAATTGTTTTCACACAAATAATATTTCATGTTTGACATAAGGTTTTATTTTTGGAGTGGTTTCCGTCAGTTGACTTGGCTCAGGTAGGAAGTATGCGTCACATTGGTGGTCTGCAGACTCGGCCAGCAGTCTGTCTGTACCTGTCTTCGCACCTCATGACACATTCTGCTTAGTCATAGCCTCGGAAGTAGGAGGGGGGGCGTGTATTTCAGTAACGGATAGGCTACTTGTTATAGTCACCAGACAGAGCGTTGAACTGATCCAAGTTCCTCTTCATTCTGTCATTGATGTCTGAACAGATTTGTTCTTCCTCGTGCAAGTTTACTAGTGTCGATTTAGTCAGAGGTCGTCCTGAAACAGAAACGTCTCACATCTCCGAGACTTAAAATGAGGTGGCAGATGCGGTAATTCATTCAAAACCTCGTTTTTCTATCTGCTTCCTCTTAATCATGATTAATATTTTCACAAAAGAAGGCATCCTGACTCGGTCCCGTTATCTTCGTGAATAAAATGTCAAGAACCCAACTTGGTCCCTTAACTGTGTGAAAGCTATTAGTTTAAAATATCTCCCAGTTACAAGCCATTAAAGTGTGCCTATGTGGCAGGTAGTTTTAAGATTTTTAATCATACCTGTACTCCTACAGTGAGGGCAGAAAGTGTAACGGTGAAACCCATCTCGATCCCAATTTCTACTTTCGAATGCTAAATCTTGAAAAATTCTAGCAGGCACATTAATGAAGCGCTTACACAAAAAAGGAACCGTTATTGCAGATTACGTATTCTATCATTTTTCAAAACCTTTCATTTAATTAGAATTATATCTTTTTAATAATATGCCGATTTTCAACTATTTCGTTTGTGGAGTTTACAAGATTGTTACATGCATTTAGTGGAGAAAAAATTTTATGCAACATCGATTTTGCTGTTAAATTCGTTTTTAGCGAAGCATGAAACTGCAATATCTTTTTGCAGTCACTATCGGTCTCCTGAAAGTATGAATTTTAAAATGAGGAGATTAATTTCCTACAGGACTGAGTTAGGTTGTTTACATTTTGTAAAATGGACCGAGTTAGGTTGTTTACATTTTGGAAGACCGATCGAGTTAGGTTGTTTACATTTTGGAAGACGGAATCGAGCTGGTTGTTTATATTTTGGAAAACTGACCGAGTTAGGTTGTTTACATTTTGGAAGACAGGATCGAGTTAGGTTGTTTACATTTTGGAAGACGGGACCGAGTTGTTTACATTTTGGAAAACGGACCGAGTTAGGTTGTTTATAGTTTGAAAAACGGACCTAGTTAGGTTGTTTACAGTTTGAAAAACGGACCGTGTTAGGTTGTTTACAGTTTGGAAATCGGACCGAGTTAGGTTGTTTACATTTTGGAAATCGGACCGAGTTAGGCTGTTTACAATTTGGAAGACGGTACCGAGTTAGGTTGTTTACATTTTGGAAGACGGGATCGAGTTAGGTTGTTTATATTTTAGGATACGGGACAGAGTTAGGTTGTTTACATTTTGGAAGATGGACCGAGTTATGTTGTTTGCATTTTGAAAAACGGACCGAGTTAAGTTGTTTACATTTTGGAAGACGGGATCGAGTTAAGTTGTTTACATTTTAGGATACGGGGCCGAGTTCGGTTGTTTACATTTTGGAAAACGGACCGTGTTAGGTTGTTTACAGTTTGGAAATCGGACCGAGTTAGATTGTTTACATTTTGGAATACGGGACCGAGTTAGGTTGTTTACATTTTAAGAACGGGACCGAGTTAGGTTGTTTGCATTTTGGATGATGGGACCGAGTTAGGTTGTTTTCATACGGGATCGAGTTAAATTGTTTACAGTTTGGAAGACGGGACCGAGTTAGGTTGTTTACATTTTAGGATACGGGGCCGAGTTAGGTTGTTTACATTTTAGGATACGTGACCGATTTAGCATTCGAAAGTTGAAATTGGGATCGAGATGGGTTTCACCGTTACAAAACGTTGCAATACTTTGTGTGTGTGTGTGTGTGTGTGTGTGTGTGTGTGTGTGTGTGTGTGTGTGTGTGTGTGTTAAGAGTACAGGACCATACACGATGCTGAGAAAAGAAGTTCTCTTAACAGTTGTAAGTGCACTGCTCAAAATGAAAACGATCCATATCAATGTTTTCAGAAGCGCTAAAGCCACAAATGCATTTATTTTGCATAAATTATACCATTTAAACAAACAAGTTTTTGAATATTTTTTAGCTTTCAGTTAAATAAAATTCAATACATATAAAGAGGACTTCATAGGCTATTTATACAGGAGATTCAAGATATGAATTTTATTGGTCATTCAGGATCTCAAATGTGTGACATTTTTAAAATCATAGACCCTATTTGAAAAAAAGCCTATTGCGTTAGACAGAATTAAACAAAAAGTGTTGTTTTCACATTACTTTCTCTACCACTCTTTTACAAACTATTGGTAAAAACTTACTCTTCTGTCTACTTCTTGTTAGTCCGGAAAGCTTTCATTACACTTTACATCGATGTAGGTATAAAAGAATACAACAGGCTAAAGCGATAGTCAAATTTTTGAAAAGTGCGTCGCTACGTGATGATTTGAAATTCTATTTTTGTATCGCCACGAGAAAAATTCAGATGTGATACTTTTACATGACTTTCTCTATAATCTATCGTTTATTAACTTTCTCTATACTCTATCGTTTATTAGTGAGTGTATAAACTATTCTTACTACAGCTTATTTTTCTATTTACTACGTTTTAATCCAAATAAACATTTGCAAAAACAGCCACATTACACGTTTGGTTATAGATACAAAGGGAACAGCGATAGTCAAATGTTTTAAGAACTGGACGCTATATGCTGCCTTAAAATTCCATACTGTTTCCATGGCATCGCGAGAAACAACTGAATGTTGACAGGAGTTATACAAAAGTGACTAAGGAATAATTCGAACCGCTAATAACGGATATCTCAGAAATGGGTGATGCCCCGAATAACTTATTTGTGTTTTAGAGAGAGCTACATTTTTACTTTCTCTACTACGTATAGTAAGTAGAAGTATTGTATTCCACCCAAAAATTCGATACCGAGATTTCACCGGAAATACATGTATTGAGATCCCCTGAATCCAAAAAGAAGCATTTTTGGAAACATGTCCGTGTGTGTGTCTGTTTGTCTGTGTGTGTGTGTGTGTGTGTGTGTGTGTCTGTGTGTCTGTCTGTGAACAGCATAACTCAGAAACGAACAGTCGGATAAACACCAAACTTGGTATTTAGGTTCAATATCTTCCAAGGATGCGACACGAAGGTTTTCAAGAAAATCCCCACCCCAAATTACCCTTTACATGGAAGATTTTTCGAAAATTTTAATTTTCTCAAAAACGGCTCTAACGATTTTGATTAAAATATTATATGTTTAAGATATTTTTATGACAAATAAAATGTATATCTTGAATTTTCTGGGAATGTCTCCAAAAGTATTCTTCATTGTGAACGACTTTTGCATAACTGGTAAACCATAAGAGATAGACAAAATTTTACTACAGAAAAAATGTAGATCGCGTTAAAATACATAATTTATGTCATGTACATTTTTTGTTGTTGAGTGAACCATTTTCGAGATATTGCTTGTTATTCCCTTAAATTTTTCAATACTTATTTTCTCAAATGGGAATTCGTTATTCATTTTTTTGTCTTGGATATGCAAAGAGAATTAATCTGTGGTAAAGGGAATAGTGCTGCACCTAGCAACCAGCTATTAAGAGATATGTATGTGCTTAAATGCTACTGTATTTCTATATTGCCCTTGTAAATATATATTCCCCTTACATCTACAAGAAAATTAGCAATAAGATAGCCTCTGCAAATGTTTATCTCGATTAACATGAAGTAGATGGAGAATAAGCGTTTGTAAAAATAGGTTGTACAAGAGTAGAGAAAGTCATGTTAGTGTAACACATCAGAATTTTTGTGTAGTACTGTGTCTTATCACTTAATGTTTACTACACTGGTGTGCAAAACCTAAGGACGTAAGTAATCTTCGCATGCTGTGAGAGTGCCAAGTAACATAGTTCGATGAAACTTGAATCATACATAGAGGGAACTGCTACAGTAGCCAACTAAACGAAATATGCAATGAGACGAACAGAAATGCCACTTTTATTCATAGACCATAAGCTACACTAAAGTCAATACGACATATGATGGCTCAGAAACCGATACACAGTGCTTGAAAGGGTGTATGATCACCACGGACAGCAATGCATGCCCTGCATCGTGCTCCCATGCTGGTCACAAGGTTGGTAAGTAGTTCTTGTGGTAGGACGTTCCATTCCTCCATCAGCGTTGTTGACAACTGTTGGATGGTCGTTGGTGCATGCGGATGTGCTGCAATGCGTCTCCCCAAAGCATCCTACACGTGTTCGAAGGGATTTCAATCGGGGGAACGGGCAGGCCAGTCCATTCGCTGAATATCCTCTCGTTCCAAGAGATCCTCCACCTGTTCGATGCGGTCGCGCATTGTCATCCATAAAAATGAAGTCAGGGCCGACTGCACCCCTGAAAAGACGCACATGGGGAAGGATTACAGTATCATAATAACGTTGACCAGTGAGCGTACCGTGTTCAAAGTTTTGGAGGTCGGTGCACCCATGCAACATTATGCCTCCCCAAACCATAACACCCGGAGCACCAAAACGAACATGTTCAAGGATGTTCCTGGGTTCATTACGTGTTCCCACCTCTCGCCAGATGAGGGTTCGTCGAGAATCACTACTTGGACTGAATCTGCTCTCATCCGAGAAGAGCACGCGACGCCATTCCTCGTTGATCCACTTTTGATGCTCTTGGGACCATCGCAAACGGTGCCGCCGATGTGCGGATGTCAGTGGAACGCAATATACTGACCGTCGAGCAAAGAGACCACCTCTGTGTAGTAGCCGTGCCACTTTGTATCGTGAGATTTTGTGCCTAGCTCTCCTGTTAAATGTGGTTGCAATTGCACCCTTGGATACCTTCTTGCCTGTTGCACAATGTAGCGGTCATCACCCCTTCTTGGGACAGCAGTGCCTGTGGTTTGGAAAGTTCCTCATGCACGTGAAAAATTCTGTGAGCAATTCCAAACTCCTGAGCAACACTCGTCACACTTCGCCCTTCTTCCAGTTTCCCGATGTTTCCTCCCTGTGTGAAGTCATCCAAATGTTGCAATGAAGAACACCACTAGAGTCTATCGTAACAGCTCGCTAATTGCCACACACCGTCTTGACCCGTTTCGTGAACTGCCCCGTGTTGCGGGACTAGACCCATTTGGTACTATAGGATCGCTACACTCACGCCATGTGACGTCCAGCATATGTGTACGTGTGAGAGACCTCTGACAACATGCTCCCGCACCTTCATCTACTTCCAGCAAGTAGTTCATTTGTTATGTTGCTTTACTCAACTCGTCCTTAGGTTTTGCACACCAGTGTAATTATATACGATTATACAGAATTTCTTCCAAATGAAGAGAATTTCACAGGCTATTCCCAGGAAATTCAAGATATGCGTTTTATTTGTGATGTAAATCTCTTTAATATATAGTACTTTAATCACAATCATTAAATTCATTTTAGAAGATAAAAAATTTCGGAAAATCTTCCGTGTCCGTGTACAGGGTAGTCTGAGATGGAGGATTTTCCTGAAAACGTTTGTGTCGCATCTCTGGAAGGCACTAACCTAAATACCAAGTTTGGTATTCATTCTACTTTAGGTTTATTTTGGTTATGCTGTTTAGAGACACATAGACACACACACCATGGACATTTTTCTAAAAAATCGTTTTTTTTATTCAGGGGGATTGAAAACGTATTTCCGGTGAAATCTTGATATCGAATTTTTGGGTGGAACGCAGTACTTCCCCTGCTTACTATACGTAGTAGAGAAAGTATAAACGAGTAATGAATGATTTACCACTTAAAAAAAAGTGTATTTAGAATTCAACTCGATAACAAAAATATCTCGGAAGCTGTTAACGCGAAAAAATAAAAATACAAATTGTGTGCTTTAATGCTATCTACAATTTTTGTGTAGTAAGGTTTAGTTTATCATCTTACCGGCTATACAAAAGTCATCCAGACTGAAGAGTTAACGGTTATTCACAGAAAACTTTAACGTATGCATTTTGTCATGCAAATATCTTAAACGTATGGTATTTGGCTGACTTTTCGTTTTGGGGTTGTGCTGTTCTCTCTCTCTCTCTCTAGTCGTAGACTGTTTTTTTTTCCCAGCAAGCCTCAAAATGTGTATTTCCAGTGACATCTTGACATTGAATTTTTGTGCGGAATGTAACACTTCCTGGACCTGACTAGATACGCGGCAGCGAAAGTTAAGAAGTTAAGATCGCCAGCTTTAAGGTTGAAGTCTGGTATTTATTCGACTTGCTTGTTTTAGGTTATTCACTCTGTACAGACGCAGTATCGAATTATTTGGCTGAGTACGACCTACTTGACATAAAGGCTAAAGGTAATAAAGCGGCATTTGTAATGCTTGTCAGGAATGTAAGTGGCCTTTCCAATAAAAGCTCCTTCGCCATGAAGAGGTGCTTCAAACTCTATGTTTGACATGATTGGTTTTAATGTATTAAAACCAACAGTTGTGTTAGAATGTTGCAGAACTTTATCTGTAAAGACATGAACTGCGCCTTTGGAAAATATATTATAATACTGAGGGAGAGTCTATGTGATAGACACATTTAAAGCTATGGCAGCTAACTCTGTATGCAGATATTAAAGGGTAACTTGAAAACCTGCCTTAGAATTTCACTCCTTTGGAATTGGATAAAGTATTTATTACTTTTTCTACCATGTACCTAGTAGGTAGAACAAGTATTGTATATTGTGATACCGATATTTCGCTGGGAATACACGTTTTGAGGCACCCCGAATAAAAAAAACATTTTAGATAAATATCCTTTGAACAGCGTAACTGAAACGAAAAGTCGGTTAATACTAAACTTGGTATTTAAGTCCGTGTCTACGAAGGATGTGACACAAAGATTTTAAAGAAAATCCCTCCACTACATCTCATATTATCCCCTGCATGTAACAATTTTCGTTATTTTTTTATTTTGTCAAAATAACTAACGATTTTTATTAAAATATCATATGTATATTATGCTTGCATGATACATAAATTGTATATCTTGAATTTTATGGAAATACCCTGCGAAGTCCTCTTCGTTCTGAATGACTTTGTATAACTGGTAAACCGTAAGAGATAGACAAAATCTTACTACAAAAAGAACGTAGATTTCGTTGAGGCACAGAAATGTCAACTACACATTTTTTTTGTGTGTGTAGCAATAACCATTTCCGGGATGTTCTTTGTTATTGATTTGAATGTTCAAATACTTATACTTTTTTCAAGTGTTAAGTGACTGTTTTTCCACATGGTCATACAAAGAACATGGAATTTCAAACCCTTCACATAGCGACCTCCTTTTAAAAATCTGACTATGGTTTAACCTAGTATAGTTTTCTTACACTTACGAAGTACAGAAGTGAAGAAAGGATACATTCCGCTTTTAATTAATAGTTGAAGGGCCCAATGGAAATGGGACACATGCCACCAGAGTGTGTTTTCTTAGGAAAAGGGTATTAAAGAAATCTGATTTTGTATGGAAATGTGAACTCCTGCTGTTATAGCAACACTTGTTACATAAGATAGATTTTTTTTAAATAGTACTAAACGTTATGTAATATTGGTTTGGTATTATGTCGTTTTATAACAATTTAAAATAAATAAATTTAAAAAAAACTTGGAATATTCTCACACTTGTATCATTCTTTGTGATAAGGTTTCAGGATAAAACCATGGCAGGTAAATTGGGAATTAAAAAGATTTTAGCATTTTGTAAATTCATATCACTTGAATCTGTAACTGCTGTATAGATAAATGGGTATTACCCTATAAACTACATAGGACTTCATACAGTATCAAACTCGTTATCAGTGTTTCCAATTCCCATTGGATCTTCACTATCATCATTTCTCAATGACTGATAAAATGTGAATATATTGGAGGCACAAATTTTAGTAATCTTTGAAGGTCTCTGAACTTTGCTGCTTTAGTTTGACGTTCATTTGATGCTTAGGAACTGGCAGTCCATAAACCTAGTAAATCGTCCACGAGACTTATAAATAAACTACTTTGAGAAACGCTTTCTAATTGGTTGTCTGAAACAAAGCTGACCAAGAAGCAACATCGACTCAAAACCTAGAGACAGGAATGGCATAGGCTACTTTTCAAGTGGAAGTATGTAGTCATGTAAATGAGCAAATATATGATGTTCTCTTTCAAAGAATAGGCACATGCCTTTCAGCTAGTAGTTACGATACTGACATCGGCTGTCTCCCTATACCAGAATCACAGACATGTGCTCCTTTTCCACTTGGTCCCTCAATTATAAAGCTCCAGGAAAGAGAGAAATCGATAGGCAGCAAAGTGAAGAGTGCGAGGACGGAATAGGCAAAATGCCTAATCCTTGAAGTGAAGAAGAACACGAAGTACAGTGAAGCCACAGACCGGCTATATGTGTAGCACGCTGTACTGCAGTGACCTCGGTACTTTTTCGATGCGCAACTGGCGGCGTATGACACGTTTAATGTTATCTTTTATCAGCTGTTCTTCAGTTGCTGCTTTGTGTTCGTGCTGCAAGGAGGATTATGCATCTGTGTTGTGTGTGATTTGCTTAAGGGTGTTAATGTCTATTGCAATGTCCCCCCAGACATTCGCGTTTGAACAACGAATTTATGTGTACGATACATGCGTAAAAACCGAATCATGTAGACAATTCAGGAGAAATTTCCTGGTGCTTCAGTTCCAGGTAGAGAAACTGTTAGTCGTCTGTTTAATAAGTTTAGGACAACGGATCAATATACGCTAAACCAAAGAAGCGAAAATGATATGTTCTAAGGGAGGAAAAAATTAACAAAATTGGTGCATCTATTTGTGTGGAACCTTAAAAAATAAAGTTTATAGGCACAATCCCCACAGTGTACACGAACTTAAGAACAGTGTAAAAACAGAAATTATGAACATTGCCCAAGAAGAACTAATGTGTGTGAATAGAAATTTCATCCGAGGATGTCTTCACGGAGATGGACCCCACGTATAACGAGGTTATTACTCATTATGCTCATGTACTATAACGCCTGAGAACGCGGGAGTTACGGAACGAAAAGCCTCCAGTGTAAGAGTGTTTGGGAGCAGGCATGCGCGTAATCGGTGGCCTCACTATAAAACGATCGCACTATAGATAGACTAAGATTTTGTAGAAGAGTGAGCAGAGAAAGTTCAGATGAAGGTAATATAGGCACTGGAACTGAGTTGTGCCATCACTACTCGGCGTCTACATCCAGTGAGTGCACTTGGTACTGCAACCTTGCCCTTGTTCGGTGATCCATCTTTCCCAGCAGTTGGCAGCAGTTGCTCTTGTTTGCGTTGGACAGGCGTTTAATCTTTTTATGATCCGCCAGCGTTTGACATTGAAGCCATATTCTTAGCCCCAGGACAAGAAGGAGAGTGCCCGGCCAGCTCCGTACACAGTGACACTTTTTATTTTTTCTTACTTTTATTTTTAACTTTATACTTTTGGAGCGGGGCGTCGACTTTGCGATTATGGACGGCACATTTTGGCAACAGCTTCATTTCAACTGTTATGCGCTTACAGGAAGACTTTCTGATACATGTCGCATACATTGGGTCGAAGAGGTCGTTAACATGCCCATACGCGCTGGGATAGTAGTTTTGTACCGGTAGAAAAGTGAGAGACGATCAGGTTGATGAAATTTAAGTCCCAGTTAGGGTTACTAGCAACGTGTATACACTCGGCCGGTCTCTTGAGCTGTGATCGCGCGGTTCACAACAGTCAACCTCTGTGCGTCGCTTTGGCTAACTCTATAATACAAACCACAACGCGCTGATTTGTGTTGCGAGGGATGTCCCAGAAGTACCCAACCTAACAAAGACAACACAAAAATTTTGAGGAAAACATGTTTATTTCTCTACATAGTCTCCTTTCAGCTCGATACACTTTTCCCAGCGATGTTCAATAGCTTCGATACTCTGTTTATAGTGAGAACCATCGAGTTCTGCAAAATAGTCATCAACTGCAGACTCCAGGTCTTCACTGTTGGCAAATCTTTTAACACCAAGCTATTTCTTCAACTTTAGAAATAGAAAATAATCAGAGGGGGCTAAGTCTGGCGAATAGGGTGCATGAGGAAGCAATTCGAACTTTAACTCATTGATTTTGGCCGTGGCGATAATGGATGTATGAACTGGTGTATTGTCTTGATGAAACAAAAGTTTCTTTTCCACTAAATGCGGCTGTTTTTGCTTGATTTCATAATTCAAATCCTGCAATAAGTTTGCATAATACTCGCCATTGATTGCTTTTCCTTTTTGAAGATCACCAGTGAAAATTATTCCACACACATTGCAAAAAACTGACGCCATGACCTTGCCTGCAAAAGGAACTGTCTCACCTTCTTTGGAGCCGATTCTTTCCTTTCAATCCACTGTTTTGACTGTTCCTTCGTCTCAGTTGTGAAGTGATGGATCCATGGTTATGAATCGATATAAAAACTCGGCTTTATTGCAGCAGAACATCGCCAAACGCTCTACTGAAACATCCTCACGACGCTGCTTTTGTTCCATTGTGAGTAAACGCGGCACCCATCTTGCGAATAGCTTTCTCATATCTAAATTTTCAGTCAGTATGCGATATACAGCACTTTTTGAAATCCCTACGATGTCTGCTAGCTGGCGCAGTCAGTCGACAGTCATCCAATACCATTTTGTGGATTTTTCTCACAATTTCTGGCGTGGTCACCTCATTTGGTCGACCACTGCGATGTTCGTCATGGCAGCTCGTACGACCTCGCTTAAACTCTGCCACCCAATATTTTACTGTTGTAAACGAAGGAGCAGACTCACCCAGAGTAGAATCTAGCTCAGCTTTAATATTAGTTGGACTAAGACCTTTCAAATGAAAGTATTGTATCACATAATGATGGCCAGTTTTATCCATGTTTACAAATTCGCTGTGAGAGTTCACAACGTAGCATCATCAAACTTAACCTTTATAAGGGTGGTACTTTCTAGCATACTCATTTGTTTGAAACAACCACCACTATCTATACATCAGGCGGGTACTTCTTGGACTGCCCTCGTACCTCCACACCATGCTTGGCGTGGAGCAGTAGTTATGCTACTTAACTCACACCCAAGCAGCTCGAGTTCGATTCTCTGTACTGGATTGTTAACTTCTTTACTATAATATAGTTAAATATTGTGTTATTCCATTTTACTTAAAAGTACAATTACAATAATAGTGAAATTTGTGGTTATAAAATTTAATTGACGGAGAATGAAACCTCCTCCCGGCCGATAAGTTGTCGGGTTGCCATCTATCGGTATTACAAACCACTATATAACCGCCACATACATAAAAATGTAGAAAATCTGTTATACTTCAACTCATGTACCTATTTAAAATGAAAGGGGAAACAATTTGAGTATCTCCACGGAGATTTGAACTTGCAACATCAGTAGCCGTAAGCTAACTCTCTACTATTGAGTTAAGAGTGCTGCAGCAAGCGTGGGCATTGTAACGAGCTTTAGTCGTACTCCACTTGAGAACCATAAATCAGTTAAGTGTGTTTTAATTAGAAATATTCGGTGTTGAAACACACTGAAACATCTGTCTGTTTGAAATCTCGCATATGAACGTTTTCTCGGAAGACTTTTGTGATTATAGTTGTGTTCCCCATTATAACTACCACAAGAATATACGAGTGTTGTGAACAAACCTGACTGTCCCGAGCGCTTACCCGGTTCGAACTCCGTCATTCAAACGCCGGCAATATTTAAATTGACGGAGTATACAGGTATCACCATGAGGCTATTACTTTTTCTGCCACCTACATAGTAGGTAGAGGAGTTACAGCATTCCACCCAAAAATTCGATACTGAGATTTTACCGGAAATACATGTTTTGAGGCACCCCGAATCCAAAAGAAGCATTTTTAGAAAAAGGTCCCTGTATGTCTCTGTGAACAGCATAACTTAAAAACGAAAAGTCGGATAACACCAAACTTGGTATGAGGTTCAGTATCTTCCAAAGATGCGGTACGAAGATTTTCAAGAAAATCCCCACAACAAACTATCCTTTACATGGAACATTCTTCGAAATTTTTTATGTTCTAAAAAATGCATATAACGATTTTGATTAAAATACCACATATTAATGATATTTGCATGACAAGTAGAATTATCTTGAATTTTCTGGGCATAGCTTTTAAAGTCCCTTTCATTCGGAAGGAATTTCGTCTAATGTTGTGTAACTGGTAAACGTTAAGTGATAGACGAAAACCTACCGTACAAAAAATGTAGATCTCTTTAAAACACCAATTCAGGGTTAAGTTTTTCTGTGACGTAAGCCGCTTGTGAGATATCCTTATTAATGGTTCGAATTGTTCAATAGTTGTTATTCCTTTCAGGTCCAATCGATTTTCAGTTGTTTCTCGCAATGTCATGGAAACAGTTTGGAATTTTAAGGCCAGCATATAGCGTCCGGTTCTTAAACCTTTGTCTATCGCTGTTCCCTTTGTATCTATAACGAAATGTATAATGTAGCTGTTCCCGGAAAGGTTTATTCGGATTAAAATGTAATAGATAGAAAAAAATAAGCTTTAGAAAGAATAGTTTGTGTACCCACTAAAGATAGAGGGTAGAGAAAATCATGTGAATGTGTCACGCCAGATTTTTAGAAAAAGACCCGCGTGTGTGTGAACAGCAAACTCAAAAACGAAAAGTCGGATCAACATAAAACTTGTTATTTAACTTCAGTATCTTCTAAAGATGCAACACGAAGATTTTCAAGAAAATCCCCACCCCAAACTACCCTTTACATGGAAACTTTTTTTTTATTAACAAACCTGAACCTTTGGCAGTGTTAAATAGCAAAATGTGAACATGTTCCTACCATATTTATGTACGGTAGGAATTTACTGTAGACAAAAATGTATTTAAACTTCACCTGGTAATCGGAACTGATTACTCGAGCTGGAGTGAAGTGGTTGGAACATCTGCAGTCAGATTGAAGAGAACTTCACAGACTATTCACACAAAATTCAAAACCTACATTTTGACATGCATGTTATTTTAATAAAATTCGTTATAGCAATTTTTTAGGAAGTAAAAAATATCGAAACATTTTGCATTAAAGGTTAGTTTTGAGTGCGGTAGCTTTTGTACTTTTTTAATACACTGGTGTGCAAAACCTAAGGACGAAAGTAATCTTCGCATGCTGTGACACTGCCAGTAACATAGCTCGATGAAACTTGAATCATACATAGAGGGAACTGCTACCGCAGGCAACTAAACGAAATGTGCAATGAGACGAACAGAAATGCCACTTTTATTCATAGACCATAAGCTACACTAAATCAATGACATGATGGCTCAGAAAGCGATACACAGTGCTTAAAAGGGTGTATGATCACCACGGACTACAATGCATGCTCTGCATCGTGCTCCCATGCTGGCCACAAGGTTGGTAAGCAGTTCTTGTGGTAGGACGTTCCATTCCTCTACCAGCGTTGTTCACAACTGTTGGATGGTCGTTGGTGCATGTGAATGTGCTGCAATGCGTCTCCCCAAAGCATCCCACACGTGTTCGAAGGGATTTAAATGGGGGGGAACGGGCAGGTCAGTCCATTCGCTGAATATCCTCTCGTTCCAAGAGATCCTCCACCTGCGCTGTTCAATGTTGTCGCGCATTGCCATCATAAAAATGAAGTCAGGGCTGACTGCACCCCGGAGAAGACGCACATGGGGAAGGAGTACAGTATCACAATAACGTTGACGGTGAGCCTAACGTGTTCAAAGATTTGGAGGTCGGTGCGCTCATTCAACATTATGCCTCCCCAAACGATAACACCCGGACCAGCAAAACGATCATGTTCAAGGATGTCCCTGGGTTCATTACGTGTTCCCACCTCTCGCCAGATGAGGGTACCTCGAGAATCACTACTTGGACTGAATCTGCTCTCATCCGAGAACAGCACGCGACCCCATTCCTCGTTGGTCCAATTTTGATGCTCTTGGGACCATCGCAAACGGTGCCGCCGATGTGCGGATGTCAGTGGAGTACAACGTTCTGGCCGTCGGGCAAAGAGACCACCTCTGTGTAATCGCCTTGCCACTGTGTATCGTGAGATTGCGTGCCTAGCTGTCCTGTTAAATGTGGTTGCAATTACACCCGCTGTTTGACGTGGATCCCTTCTTGCCTGTTGCACAATGTAGCGGTCATTTGCTGCTGTAGTTGAGCGTGGTCGACCACCTCTCCTTGGGACAGCAGTGCCTGTGGTTTCGAAGGTTCCCCATGGACGTGAAACAATGCTGTGAGCAATTCCAAACTCCTGAGCAACACTCGTCACATTTCGCCCTTCCAGTTTCCCGATGATTCTTCCCCATGTGAAGTCATCCAAATGGTGTCTACGGCCATGTTGTAATAAGAACACCACTACAGTGCACCGTAACAGCTCGCTGATTGCCACACACCGTCTTGTCCTGTTTCGTCAACTGCTCCGTGTTGCGGTACCAGACCCATTTGGCACTATAGGCTCGCTACACTCACGCCATGTGACGTCCAGCTTTCTGTGTACGTGTGAGAGGCCTCGCGCACCTTCATCTACTTCCACCAAGTAGTTCATTTGTTATGTTACTTTACCCATCTCGTCCTTAGGTTTTGCACACCAGTGTATTTGTGTCGCATATTTGGAGGGTACTGAATTTAAATATCAGGTTTATTATTTATCGAACATTCCGTTTTTTGATTTGTTATTCAGACACACACACATTGACAATTTTTATAAAAATGCTGCTTTTTTAGCTTCAGTGGGCCTCAAAACTTGTGTTTGCTTTGAAATTTATACATCGGAATGCAATACTTCCTGAATCTAGTATATACTTTGATTTATGTATCACATTCTTTAGACTTTCTCTACCCATCTTCAAACTATTGTTACAAAAGCTTATTTTTCTGTGTACGTCATGTTAATCAAATAAACATTTGCATTCAGTTTGCATGACCAGCAATTAAAAAAAGTAACAAAAAAAACTACTAATCGTTTTAGAAAAGTATAAATATTAGAAAATTCAAACCAATAAAAAGAATATCTCGGAAATGATTAACCCCTATATATGTGTGCGGAGTGCTAAGCAAGCAGTGGAAGAGAGTGGACGTGTGAGGAGGAAGCTCCTGGAGTGGATGAAAGAGGGGCTTAAGTAACCATGGGAATTGGCACTGAGGTGTATAGAGCAAGAATTGGAGCATTTAACAAGTTAAAGTGGAAGGATTCTAAAACAAACAAAGGTGTAGAAGAGATGGCAAACATGTTTCTTCTCACATGTAATTGGTGGAGTTGAAATCAACCCTGGGCCAAATGGGGATCGAAACGTCATGGAACAAACGTTGGCATACATTAAAGATATGGATGAGAGATTAGGAATTAAACTCAATGGGATGGAAAAGGAACTAATAGATATCAAGGGAGAGATCAAAAATTAAATGCAAGATATACGCAATGAGGTACAGAAAGTTAAAAGAAGAGTTGAGCTGCTGGAAGAGAGACACCGCAGATTTATGCAGAGAGTGGGGGGGAGGGGTAATAATGGAAAGAGCTCTTAAATATTGGTACAGACTATTAAATTTAGAAGAGAAGAGTTTGTTGAGACAGTGTTTGG
The DNA here is from genome assembly GCA_030765065.1 of Deroplatys truncata. Classification (NCBI taxonomy): domain Eukaryota; kingdom Metazoa; phylum Arthropoda; class Insecta; order Mantodea; family Mantidae; genus Deroplatys; species Deroplatys truncata. The sequence goes on along the minus strand of CM060979.1, from coordinate 133,652,129 downwards.
AATTCCAAGAAAGGAGCTTAAAGAAGAATGGGTGGAGTTATAGTATACAAACCAATTTGGAAAATAGTGGTCTAGGGAAAATCTGGAGAAGGAGGGAAAATAATGCTAAGGGTTTTTGGAAAGAAGCTAGGCAGAGGTTTGAAGATATAGAGATACAAAATTTATTTAGCAACGTTGGGAACAAAAGTTCCTTGGAATCATATATATTAATAAAAAATGTATGGGCTAGAGAACAGTATGTGGATAACTCAAATAAGGAACAAAGAGAAAGTATTGCCTGGGCACGAGCAGGTGTATGGAGATTAATAGGAATGAGAAATGGGTTCCCACAGAATCAGTGCCCAATATGTGGGGAAAGAGAAGATTTAGAACATATCGTTTTTGACTGTAAAGGTACACAGCATTGGAGAAAGGTAGCTATAAATGGGAAATGGTTAAAACGGGACAGGAAAGTAGCTTTAAGCAAGATTTTTAACAAGGATAGTAAAAAGGTAGGAGAATACTTGTCCAAAGTTAAAAAGAAATGGTTATGGACAATAAAAAGAGATGTAAATTAATTTCATCAAGTGATGTTAAGTTATGTAATTATATTATTATTATGTTTATATACTATTACTATAAGATTATTATTTTGGTATCATTACTATTATTTTTACTACTATTTGTATTATTATCATCATTTTTTATGTTATAATAAGAGTGTAATATGGGTAGAATATGGCAAGATAACAGCTTGGGCTGATGTATAGCCATATTCTAAGGAAGATTGCTAGCACAAATAAATAAATAAAAAAAATATGTGTGCTTTAACCAGATTTACATTTTTTGTGAACTGAAATTTATCTACCTATTTTTTACGGTTTATCAGTTATACAAATCCATCCAAATGAAAAGGGCTTCATAGGATATTCCCAAAAATTCAAGATTAGATTCCATTTGTCATGAAAATTTCCTAAACATGGTATTTTAATCAAAACTGCAATAGCTAGTTTTGATAAAATCAAAATTTTGGAAAAATGTCTAATTAAAGGGTAGTTCTTGAAAGTGTTTGTGTCGCATCCTTGGAAGCTGGAGTATTTATATGCTAAGTTTAATATTTAACACACGTTTTGTTTTTGAGCTATGCTGTTCACACACACCAAGACCTTTTTCTAAAAAAATGCCTTTTTTCTCTATTATTATATGTAATTGAAATTATATTTTTTTACAGACCTTAGCCGGCCTGGGAAGTTTTTTTAATAGTCAGCTGAAAATTCAACGCCACAGCCGAGATTTGAACACGGTTCCCCCGCGGTGACAACATGCCGGTGGGGAATTCAATGTCCCACCGGCATGTTGTCACAGTAGCTCAATGGTTAGAGCAACCGCACGAAGAGCGGGAGACCGTGTTCAAATCCCGGCTGTGACATTTAGTTTATCAGTTGACTATAAAAGAAATCCTTTTTTATTGAGGGGGCCTCAAAACGTATATTTCCAGTGAAATCTGGACATCAAATTTTCGGGAGGAATATAATACTTCGCTTACTTACGTGGTGGAGAAAGAAAAAAATGAACCCAAACTGTACAAGTTTAACATGGTAGACGCAGGCTGTGTAACCTATACGACCCACAATGCTCTTGCTTATAGAGCATCATGATATTTAGTGTGCACAGAGTTTATCCCGGCGTCGCGACGCTAGCTAACCTAGCCGCAAGGTCTCTTTTCACCAACATTTCGTACGTAAACACGGGCTGCGGCAAACTTTACTCGATAAAAGGCAGAGGCACATGCATTACATCAAGTTTCCTTCCTTGTTGGAGAAGCGTTTCTTGCAGTCGACAACTTTCCTGTTAACACTTTAAAATGGTTTATAGCTTTTAACGATTCTTTTTACTTTCTCTATTACTTGTGTAACTACTATAGACAATACCTAATTGTTTTACACCCAAAACTTGATACCGAGATTTCACAAAAATACACGTTTTGAGGACCTTGAATAAAAAAGTAATTTTAGACAAAGGTACGAGTGCGTGTGTCTGTGAACAGCATAATCCAAAAACTAAAAGTTGCTTAAAATATCCAACTTGGCATTCAAGTTCAGCATAGTCGTCCTCCGTGGAGTAGTGATACCGTGCTAGACTCTAGTTCCCAAGGTCGCGGGTTCAAACCCGGCGGAGGGCGATGAATTTTTTCGGGCGTAAAAATCCTTAGCACGGCTTCCTTCGGAAGGGAAGTAAAGCTGGTGGTCCCGTGTCGTAGATTTACGGCACGTAAAAGAACCTCAAGCCTGATAAAGAGGCCTCTGAGCAAAATTACCGGTCTTTCACGCCCAATATAGAATGGGACGCTAAGGACGATAGTAGTTAAAGAGCGTCCATAAATAAAAACTCAATTTATTTTTTGTTTAAGTTCAGCATCCTTAAATCCCCCCAAACTACGCTATGCATGAACACTTTCCGATATTTTTTATTTTCTCAATAAAACGGCTCTAACGAGTTGGATTAAAATACGATACACTAAAGATATTTACATGACAAAGTGTATATCTTGAATATTCTAGGAATAGCCTGAAAAATTCTCTTTATTCTGAATGATTTGTATAATTGGTAAATAGTAACAGCGAGCGAGGTGGTGCCGCGGAAACATGTGCGATTCGCATCCGGGAGATTTCAGGTTCAAATCCCTGAGGTCGACCAATGTGACCGAAGCTTTTTTCGCTGTTTTCTCAGTCGTTTGGCGAATGCTGGGTTGGATAATTTGGTGCGTGAATTTTCCTTTGATCACTACATTTCTTTTCTTCTTTACCGCCATACCATACATTGGGTTGATCACCCATCCTGGATATGCTATAATTCAGAGTTTGCTTGCTCCTCGATAGACTACTGACTAAAGACATTGGACTGATCACTCATCCTGGATATGCTATGATCCAGAGTTTGCTTGCTCCTCGACAGACTACTGACCCAAGACATTGGGCTGATCACTCATCCTGGAGATGCTATGATACAGAGTTTGCTTGCTCCTCGACAGACTACTGACTCAAGACATTGGACTGATCACTCATCGTGGATATGCTATGATCCAGAGTTTGCTTGCTCCTCGACAGAGTACTGACTCAAGACATTGGACTGATCACTCATCCTGGAGATGCTATGATACAGAGTTTGCTTGCTCCTCGACAGACTACTGACTCAAGACATTGGACTGATCACTCATCGTGGATATGCTATGATCCAGAGTTTGCTTGCTCCTCGACAGACTACTGACTCAAGACATTGGACTGATCACTCATCGTGGATATGCTATGATCCAGAGTTTGCTTGCTCCTCGACAGACTACTGACTCAAGACATTGGACTGATCACTCATCCTGGATATGCTATGATCCAGAGTTTGCTTGCTCCTGGACAGGATACTGACATAAGACGTTGGCTTCTGAGTCCTACAACGAGGAGGATATTCCGTCGTAGGAGAAGGGGGTAAATAGTAAGACATAGACAAGTTTACTACACAAAATTGGCAAATGCCGTTTTTTGTGGCGTTAACCATTTGAGAGCTATTCTTTGTTATTGGTTTAAATTTTCAAATAGTTATTTATACTTCCTTGATATAGAAAGTCACTACTCTTACTCTAGCATGGGTTGCTGGCCACATTGGGGGTAATTGGAAATAAAAATGCAGACAGGCTGGCCAAAGTGGGAGCGTAGATCCCATTTATAGGATCAGAACCGGTCTTTGGTATTACCAAATTAATGGTAAGGACAAATCTGTTAGACTGGATTCAAAGACAGCATATAGAATACTGGAAACGTATTCAGGAACAATGCATGGAAAGTCAATGATGCAACAACCGTGTCTTAGAAGGACTACTCAGTGCTTGAATTAAGTAGGAAGCAGTTGAGGCTCATGGTGGGTTTGATGACTGGTCATGGGAATTTTAAAAAGAACCTCCAAATAATGGGGCTTTTAGAAGGCCCAAGATGCAGGATATGTGGTGTAGAGGAGGAAACGGTCTCGCACTTAATATTCCAGTGTGAAGCACTGAAAGTGAATAGATGCAATCAGTTTGGAACTGTTGATCCAAATGATATATTATCTAATGAAAACCTAATCAATGGACTCCTGAGACTTATTAGCGTTTAGGGAAGTGATGATTGGGGGAAAAAAAGGGAAGAAACCGTGCAATGAACCTAAGGTTTCATTGCGGGCAGTAAGGGGTATTTCTCTTCTGTTCATCTCCCTGTCTAAGTCACCATTTGTCTTTCTGCCGTGGTCATGCAAAAAAATGGAATTTCAAAGTCATTACATAGCAACACGGTTTTTAAAAATCTGACTACCTATTACTTTAGCCTACTGCATTTCACTTACACATACAGTGAAGAGTGTAAAGAAAATGTATCTCTGTTAACAAGTGGAGAAAGTCAAGTGAATTCAAGGCATGAGATTATTGTTTATATTTTTGTAGCTCATTACCCCCCCCCCCCCGCCACTGTGTTGACATCTGTTGAATGGTCACCTTGTCGAGACAGGAACTCGGGGCAGTTGCGTGATGAGGACATCTGATCGGTTTGATATTGTTGAAGAACACGTGGGACTGTCGTGCGTGTTAGTTCCCATCGAGTGAAACGCAACGCTTCCGCCTGTCTGCTTATCCTGAAAAACGATCCTCGTCACGTTTTGAGCGTCGCATGGCTCCTTCAAGCTCTACCGAGCTTCAGCACTCTGTGCTAATGCCTGCTCTCCACGCTCTGCTTCTTGCATACTCGTCTTTCCTTGCTCGAGCGTGCTTTGAACCTCCTCCTAGCTTGCAAGTACATTTTCAATACCTGCTTTTGAATAGAGGAAATACATGATTTGAGCCGCACCTGAATAAAAAAAACATTTTTTAAAGAAAAACAGCATAACTCAAAAACGAACTTGGTATTTAAGTTCAGTATCTTTCGGGAATGCTACACAAAGATTTTCAAGAAACAAAACCCACCTCAAACTACCCTTGCATTGGATTGTGAAGCGGAGGGGATTCGGCAGTGATCCAGGAATGAGGATATTGTACTGACGCCCCACGAAGGGGGCGCCCCCGGGAGGGAGCGATCAGGTAAAGGGAGATACCGGACGGCCGGAACCAGGAGTGGAGGCGCAGCAATGACACAGACCTTACAGTTTTCAAACATAGATGCCCCGGCAGTCGGACAGGCAGACTGGGCACCCCCACTCACAAGGTCCAACCCCTCCAGGGGCGGTCCTTATATCTCAGCAACCAGCCGATGACCGAGGGACGGAAAAAGTTCAGAGAGCATCCTTTTCTCCTGCCACGCAGCACCGAAGCACCATCGCCGACACTTCCAGCCCTGAAATAAACCAAACGGGGTGAAGGACGAAGGAATGATGAATGGAACTAAATGGAGGAACAGGAAATTCGGGGGATGAAGCAAATAACTCCAGCATTCGCCTGACCCGTGAAACCCCCGATAAACCAATGGGTCAGAGTTGGTGGTCGAAAACTACTCTTTGTGATGCATTTTTGGAAATGTTTTATTTTCTCAAAATTTCTTAAGATTTTTATTATATATACATAAATAAAATCAATATCTTGAATTTTGTGGGAATAGCCTGTGAAGTAGTCTATATTCTAAATTACTTTTGTATAGCTGATAAACCGTAAGAGATAGACAAAATCTTACTACAAAAAAAAAAGCAAAACAAACAAAGAAAGAAAACCAAACAAAGAAAACCTCTTTTGGCGTGAGCCATTTCCTGATATTCTTTGTTATTGGTTTGAATTCTGAAATGTTTTTTTTTTTTTGTTTTCAGATAGTTATTGTTTTTTTTAAAATAGTAAGTTATTTTTTGTTTTTTTGTTTTTCTTCTGCTGGTCATGCAAGCAACATGGAATTTCAAAGCCATCACACAACGACGCGCTTTTTAAAAATCTGATTCACTTTAGCCTACTGTGTTCTTCTTACACCTACAACGAAATGTGTAAATGTGTGATGAAAGTTTTTAGGCAGCTGGAACTAAAGCTAGAACTTTTAACACAAGACACACGAATTAAACGTGCTTTACCGCACTAGTGCGATAAAATTTTCATGCCACCCCATTAATTCGGTTTCAAGTCCAATCAAATGGTAATTACCCTTTGTATTTGCACATGTTTAATAAATCGACTTGGTTTGATTAGGTTTTATATTTCTTTATGTCGTTTTACACGATTAATTTCTGATGGCGGTCGCATTAGAAAGATATTTCGCATATTTCAATTGATCGCAGTGTTAACCTCTTCCTTGTGTTGGCAGCGTTGTACTTTCTTTGATGTGAATCGTTATTCGTTTATCTATGATACGGTGACCGGACTGTGCTATAGCACCGCTTTGCTAGAACCATATTGGTTCTCCAGTTCCTGGAAGAGAAAAGTGTCAAGCATACGGACATGTCGATTAGGAGTCACTGTTGCTGTTTGCCCTTCCTCATCTTCAACAAAATAGGGATCAATAACCAATCCTCTGTGAAGAAATTGCATACCATAACGTGTAAAGGTGTTTCGTGTGGGTGTTGATTTTCTGGAACTGCTTAGGTGACATTCATAGTTTGCTTAGGAATTGGTTATCTTCAATACTGGTTACAAAATTCAATTCGGTTAAGTTTATCTGTAGGTTTTAATTGATGGAGAATCCGCAACTTGTATAGATGAAAGTGCAAGTACTTTCTCAATATTCTGTGAACACTTGCCCGGGATATGTTCAGTAGAATTTGTTGTCCACACTTTTGCTTTGAGCAGCTTTTTCTGGTATCAATATAGCGTTTTCTCAGAAACTATAGAATATAGCTAAATTATATTTTAAGATAATAAAAACACCTCAAATGTTGTGAGTCTACTTTGATATTGATAACATGGTTGGTTGCTTTAAAAAAATAATAATCTAATGTGATACACTCATATGACTTTCTCTACCCTCTATTGTTTATTACTGGGTATACAAACTTATTCTTACTAAACCTTATTTTACTGACTACTTCATTTCAAATCAAGATAAACCTTTGCAGAAATAGCTACGTTACACGTTTAGTTATGGATGCAAAGAGAACAACGATAGTCAAATGTTTAAGAACTGGACGCTTTACGGTGGCCTTAAAATTCCATACTATTTCAATGACAGCGAGAAACAACTGAAAATCGACCGGACTTTAAAAGAGTGACTAAGTATTGAACAATTCGAACCATTAATAACGAATATTTCGGAAGCGCCTAATGCCACAAAAAAGTTATTTGAAATAAACTGTGTGTTTTTAAGAGATCTATATTTTTTGTGCATTATGTTGTCTATCGCTTAACGTATACTAGTTATATAAGGGGCGTCCAATGAGTAAGTTTCCCTATTTTATATAAAAAAAACATTACACACAGCTGATCATGTTGAATTAATTTTATTTATATTGTACGATCCTTCTGTTACTTTTCTGCATAGTCAACTGTTTTTCCAAGCATTTTTAGGGACGTGACAAAAGTTTTTCCAAGCCAGTGTTGTACCAGGTCGGGTCCTGTGCTCGCAACCAGCTGTTCACTGATTTGATTTTAGCATCGCTGTTAAAAGTGCTTACTTTTGAGTTGGAGGAACATGTGAAAATAACTTGGGGCAAGCTCCGGTGAATACGGAGGATACGAGAAAACTTCCAAGTTGAATCTTGGCCCAGGCGGAGCTCAGAAGATTCAACTGGTAAGTTTTCTCGTATCCTCCATATTTACCAGATCTTTTCCCCTGACTCAAAGGTCATCATGGACGTAAGCACTTTAACACTGTGATGAAGATCAATCAAAAGTGATCAGCTGGTTACGAGCACGGATCCGACTTCTGGTTCACTTCCCAAAAAATGCTTGGAAAAACACGTTGACCATGTAGAAAAGTAACAGAAGGGTTGTACAATATAAATAAAATTAATTCAACATGATCAATTGTGTGTAATGTTTTTTTATAAAATAGGGAAACTTACTTATTGGACGCTCCTCGTACAAAATTCCTTCCGAATGAAAAGGACTTCACAGGCTATTCCCAGAAAATTCGAGATAAACATTTTTTGCATGTAAATATTTTTAATTATGTGCTATTTTAATCGAAATTGATAGAGCCGTTTTAGTAAATAAAAAATTCAAAAAATGCTCCGTATAAAGGGTAGTTGGGTCGGGGGATTTTCTTGAAAATCTTCCTGTCACATCTTTGGAAGATACCGAACTTAAATACCAAGTTTGGTATTTATTCGACTTTTCGTTTTTGAGCTAAGCTGTTCACACACACCTTTTTTAAAACTTCTTTTTTGAGGCTCATGGGGCTTCAAAACATACATTTCCGGTGAAATCTCGACATCGAATTTTTGGGTGGAATACACTACTTCCCTCTACTTATGTGTAGTAGAGAAAGTAATAATTTCTGATAAATATTAATCAAAAAGTGGTATAATTAAGGAAATCTTATCTTCCTTAATATCTGAAATAGTTTTCTGAGATAATGGGGCAGGAATTTAACATTGGTGGGATAGAACAGGACTTCCATTCTCCGCTTAATAAGCACGGAGCGCAGTATGTCCTCCTGGATGAAATGGTCGTTCCGATCCTGTTTATGAAATTGGGTAGTGTATCGATAAATCGATTGTTGGAAGATAATGGCATTGACGTGGCTCGAGTTACTACTAACAGTCATGTAATACCAACACAACGTAATGGGTGGCATTAGTCTGTTCATTGCTTGAATACCGGTCCGTTACCAGAGGGGAGTTCTTTAATGGCCGTGCTACATACTGTACATAAAGGCAATTCTTGGGGCTGTATATGAGAAAAGAAAACAGTTATAAAGTTTCTCTACTATCTATATAGTAGAGAAGAGGAAGTGTTGCATTTCACCCAAAAGTTCCATACCGAAAAATCACTGGAAATACACGTTTTGAGTTCTCCTAAATAAAAAAAACCCGCATCTTTAGAAAACATTTCTGTGTTTGTGTGTATTTGAAATACCATAACTCAAAAACGAATTGTCGGATAAATAACAAACGTGGTATTTAAGTCCAGTGTCTTCCAAACATGCGACACGAATATTTTCAAGAAAATCCCCTAACCTTCAACTACACTTACATGGAACGTTTTTTGAAACTTTATTTTCTTAAAAATGTCTAACGATTTCGATTAAAATACCACATATTAAAGATATTTACATGACAAAGTGCATATCTTGAATTTTCTGGGAATAGCCTGTGAAGCCCTCTTCATTCGGAAGGAATTTTGTATAATCTTGTTTAAGTGGTAAACGTTAAGGGACAGACGAAAACGTCTATACAAAAAAATGTACATCTGTTTAAAACACACAATTTATTTCAAATAACGTTTATTTTGGAGTTTCAGCCATTCCCGAGATATCCGTTATTAATGGTTCGAATTGTTCAATACTTTGTCATTTTTTTAAAATCCTGTCGATTTTCAGTTGTTTCTCGCGATATGTAGTGCACCTGTTGCTGGAAAGGTTTATCGCAATTAAAATGAAGTATATAGGAAAATAAGGCTTCATAAGAATAATTTGTATACCGACTAATAAGTGATAGGAAAAGGCATGTGAATGTAACACAGCGTTTTATTTCCTTTGTCACATCAGCTCCCGTTGTGCAAACATTGATTATGATGGCACGTAGCAGCCAAGTTTCACAGCAATCGTCCAATCCTGTAAAAAGAATACACAGTGTAACCCATTTTATACGTTGTGTATCCAAAATCGAAAATTATCAGACAAAATTTGCTTGGTTTGACGTCTTCATGGGTGTAAAGTACGGTTTCTAGTTTTCTCAACTGCAGCTGTTAAGTTACGTCATTGTGTTTATCTTTTCATTCCTTGTCACTAGGTCAGTAATTTTTTACACTTAATTACTTGCACTGAGTTCTGTATTCCACTTCCCTGACCTTCTTAAATCACTCTGTTACGCATAAAGTGTCTCTGTTCATTCTGAAAGGGACACAGATCTAGTGGAGTAATTCTCTGATTAGCTTATTTCCTGGTGGTTTTGGGGTACATAACGGTTGAAAAATATTTCAAATGAGGTGAAGGATAGAATCGTGTTTAAATCCTGTCTGGAAAATGTTTTTATATTGTGTTATGGGTGTATGTGTCCATAAATATAAAGTCGCTGTGGTTTGTAATTCAGAAAGTGTCCGTTAGAAATAAAAATCTGAAATGTTACATTCACATGACTTTCTCTATTCACTATCACTTATTTTTACTTAACTCCTGCAAGCCATTCTTACAAGCTTATTTTTCTAACTACTTTATTTTAAACGAAATAAACCTTGCAGAAATAGATTTCGTTATAGATACAAGGGAATAGCAATAGTCAAATGTTTAAGAACTAGACGCAATATGCTGGTCTCAAAACTCCATACTCTATTCATGACATCGCGAGAAACAACTGAAAATCGAAGGACTTTGAACGAATCGCTAAGTATTGAACAGTTCGAACCGTTAATAACGGATATCTCGGAAATGGCCGATGCTACGAAAGAAGTTATTTGAAATAAATTGTGTGTTAGAGCTACAGTTTTTGCGTTGTACGTTTTCGTTTATGTTAAACGTTTAGCAGTTATACAAGATTATACAAAATTCCTTAGGAATGAAAACTTCACCGGCTATTCCTAGAAAATTCAAAGATATACCTTTTATTTACATGTAAATATCTTTAATTATGTCGTGTTTTAATCAAAATCGTTAGTCATTTTTGAGAAAATAAAAAATTTCAAAAAATGTTTTATGTAAAGGGTAGTTTGGGGTGGGGATTTGCTTGAAAATGTTGGTGTCGCATCCTTGGGTTTGGTGGTTAATTGATTTTTTTCAGTTTTGATTTATGCTGTTCACACGCGCGCGCGGACCTTTTTCTAAAATGTTTTTTTTTTTTTGATTCAGGGACTCAAAACAGTATTTCTTGTGAAATCTCGATATGGAATTTTTGTCTGGAATGCAGTACCTTCTCTACCTACTAGGTACCTGATATAGGGATAAAAGTGACGAAGTATTGAACATTTCAGACCAATAGTAACGGACATCTCGAAAGTGGCTGTTGCCAGAAAAACTTATTTAAAACAAATTAAAGTGTCTACACTTTTTGGAAGTAACTTTGTGACTATCGCTTAGCGTTTAGCAGTTATACAGAATTCCTTCCGAATGGCGAGGACTTTATAGGCTATTCTCAGAAAATTTAATATATACATTTTATTTGTCGCGTAAATAACTGCCTTAAATAATTGCGTTTTAATCAAAGCCGGGAACTAATTTAAAAATATAGATGAAATATGGTGTACATATTGAACATTAACGCTTGGTTGCTGCGTTAAGATTTAAATGAATCGAATTGAAATTGTGAATTTTAGAAATGTCACAAATGGTATGTTTGGCATGCACATTAGCCGTGTGATCGTATAGAATCAGCGTAGCTTTCAGTGGCGGTACCTTTAATTTGTGGGCAAGGGCAGAGGAATTTGTCGTTGGCCGGATTGCATACCTGAATTTGCTCACAATGTATGATACTCGCGAGGGGCGCTGTCGGCATCCCCCCCTCTTCTACGCGGCTCACGCTTGTGTCTATTTTTTTAGGAGGCGGCAGTATGCGCTGAGCTAGCTCGTCAGCTGGTCGCACGCCGCGAACGCTCGGTCGAGTTCCTTGCGGATGGTCGCGGACTCGAGTGAACCCAAATGTGAGATGTAGCATCAGATTGTGAATCCCAGTGGTTGTGATTTAAGTGAGGCAGGTTTTGTGTTACGTTATACTGCTTGGCAAACAAAAGAAACGAGAGCCTCGCTGCACATTTATACAATGTAAATATAGGGTGTTTAGAAAGGAAGGCATGCGCAGAACCGTAACTTTTTTTGTCACAAGCAATTCGTGTGAAAGTGTGAAAATGAACGTGTGGCGGCGGCAGCTATATGGATATATGTAATAACGTGTTCTATATGGAACACCATGAGCCTACAGCAACCCGGACAGGATCTCTGAAGAGGAGCAGCAGCTTTAAGAAGCTCCTCAAGTTACCGATATGGGGAGGCTCAGGTTAGTGAGTACAACACACGAAACATCTCATTCGCTTAGGTCTCGTAGGCGTTGCAAAGTAGCAAGGGAGCAAGCGCAATTATCAAGCTCTGCCTTAGTGTGTGTATTTTCACTCCTGTTATTGTTATTAATATCAGTGAAAGGCGTATTAAGAAAGACAACTAATGAACGCATTGCGTTACATTTTAGTTGCTATAGAAATATTTGAGTTGGTGCCTGCCAAAACAGGCAAACCATCATTTTATCAGAGCAAACAAAAGTATAATAATAATAATAATAATAATAATAATAATAATAATAATAATAATAAATTTTGACCATTTATTAGAACAGAGGGCTAGTAAAATTTAAAAAAAGGCTAACCATTATTTTATCAGAGAGAAAAATCAGAAAACAAGCTAAGAGAGCAGAGAAAAGTATTTAAAAAGGGGGGGACTAGACGTAATTTTTTCAGAACAGACAAGTAAAAAGAAAGAAAAAAAACCAGCTAACCACCATTTTATCAAATCAGACAAAAGTTAAATAAGACACTGATCATTTTATTAGAACAGAGAAGTTGAGGCCAATCAGAGCAGAAAAAAGCGAGCTAACCAACATGTAATTAGAACAAAGAAAATTCAGAAGCATGTTAATCATTATTTTGTAAGAACAGAAAAATCAAAAACAAGCTAACCAGCATTTTATCAAAACAGACAAAAGTAAAATAATAATAAAAAAACAGGCTAACCAATATTTTATCAGAACAAAAGTAAAATAAAAAAGAAAGAGGCTAACCAGCTTTATTAGAACACAGAAAAGTAAAATGATAATAATAAAAAAAGAGGCTAGCCAAAGTTTTATTAGAACAGAGAAAAGCAAAGAAACAAAAAAGGGGGGGACGCAAGCGAACCATCAGCAGAGGAACGTTAACCTTAACAAATGCCAATAAAAGAAATCACCAATAGAGTCTTAACGACGTAGCAATAAAGTAGCAATGGAGCCGTCTTATGTAGTTACTCGTGGTCTCCTGTCTTAAGCGCCAAGGAGCCTAATTTTGTTAGAACAAAACAAAATGAATAAACTGTCATAAAATCACAAGCTTTGTATCTCATTGTAACGTTAGCCGAAATCAGAGAGGATCTATTCCAGTTTTGCAGCAAATCTAACTTGCGACCTCAATGACGGTTAGCCCGTTATTGCTCGCGAGCAGCCATTCAATTGCTGTCGCATTCTGCTAATCAGTGAACATTTTTGGAAACAATCCTAGAAGTACCTGATTTGTTACATTCACATTGCTCGCTCTTACACAAACTATTATTATGAAAGCTTGTTTTTCTATCCACTTCATGTTAATCGAGATAAACCTTTGCAGAAATTGTTCATTAGACATTTCGTTGCAAGTATAAGAGGGGTAGAGGAAACAATCGGTAGTCAGATGTTTAAAAGCGGGACGCTATACGCCGGATTTAAAATTACATAGTCTGTTCATGACGTTAGAAGCTGGTAAACGCCTGATGCTACAGAAAAAAAAAAAGTTATCTTGAATATCTGGTATGTTTTAAAGAGATTTGCATGTTTTTATGAAGTAAGGTTTTCTCTCTTTCGTGTCTTACCAGCGACATAAAATTATACAAAGTTAAGTGTTTTAGCATTTCATACCTCCTACCCGCATAAGGAATAATGTCCAGAGTTTCTTCCTAAAGAAGAGGACTTCACAGGCTGTTCCCAGAAAATTCAAGATCTATCTTTTGTCATGTAAATATCATAAAAAATATGGTATTTTAATCACAATCGTTACATCCATTTTTGAGAAAATAGAAAATATCGAACGTTTTTCATGCAAAGGGTGGTTTGAGGTGGTAGGATTTTTTTGAAAATCTTCGTGTAACATCTGGAAAATACTGAATTTAAATGTTAAGTTTGGTATTTATCTGACTTTTCGTTCTTGCGTTACGCTGTTCTGCACGCGGAACTTTTTCTAAAACTGTTTCTATTGGGGAGGGGGGAGGTTCTGGGTACGTCAAAACATGTATTTCCAGTAAAATCTTATCATGGTAATTTTTGTGGAATACACTACCTACTTCCTCTACTTCGTGGTAGAGAAAGTATAAAGTATTGAACGTTCAAACCAATAATAAAGAGTATCTCAGAAAGGGTTAATCCCCCCCCCAAACGACATATTTTGTGTTATAACGTCATCTACATTTTTTGGTCGGTCTCTTACGGTTTTTTAATTATAGCTATATGTCATTCGGAATGAAGAGGACTCGCCAGGAAGTTCATGATACACATTTTGTCTTGTAAATATCCTAAAGTGTTTTAATCAAAACCGTTCGAGCCATTTTGAGAGAATTAAAGATAGCCAAAACATTTCCTTGTAAAGGGTATATTGGGGTGAGGGAATTGTCTTTAAAATCTTTGTGTCGCATCATTGGAAGGTACCGAACTAAAATATCACGTCTAAAACAAAAGATTGTTTCGATTAGGGGCCCTCAAAGGATACATTTCCGGTGAAATCTCGATATCGAGTTTTTGGGTGGAATGCAACCTTCTAGGTGCGTGGTAAAGAAAGTAATAAAACCAAATGCTCAGGACGGGTGAGTTAATGGGAACCAAAAACATAAGACAGGAAGGAAATAAATGAAGACATAATTACAAGGTTGAGCAATAATCCTAATAGTTGGAGAAATCTGGAATTACGTCAATAAACATTTCTAAGTCGTATTGGAAGTTATTTTCCGTTCGAAAAATATCGCCGAAATTGCTTGTTCATGCTGAAGATTTTCTCGGGCGAGAGATTGAGTCCGTAACTTAAGAAGACGACGACGACGTTCGTCTGTTACAACGCAAACTCGAGATATTGGGGTTAATCTTTACTGCGAGGCCCCGAGACAGGACGGCTGTGAAGGAATTGATATTGCAGTAATGTGCGTGCGATAAGACAGGAAGCAGCCGGAAAACCAAATTACATTAAAGAAAGCAATAACAATATGAAGTTAAATTTCAAATGTGTACATAATGTGACGGATGTTTGAAAGACTGAATCATTCAATACAATGCCCGGGCTCCCTGAATAAAAAATAACGTTTTTAGAAATGTGTATGTTTGAACAGAATAACTCAAAAACGAAATGAGATAAATAAGCTTGGCATTTATGTTAGTATTTTTCAAAGATGTGACACGAAAATTAAAAAATCTGATGTGTTACACTCACATGACTTTCTCTACTCTTGTACAATCTAATTTTACAAACGCCTATTCTCCATATGCTTCATGTTAAACGAGATATTGAGATGTCAAACTTATTGCTAATTTTCTTGTAGATGCAAGGGGAATATGCTAGCTTTTAAGCGATAGTCAAATATTTTAACGCTGGTTGCTATGTGGCGCATTCCATTCTCTTTGCATGTCCAGGACATAAAAAAAATGAATAACGAATTTGAGAAAAAGTATAAGTATTGGAAAATTTAAGGAAATAACAAGCAATATCTCGAAAACGGTTCACTCAACAAAAGAAATGTATATGACATAAGTTGTGTATTTTAACGCGATCTACATTTTTTGTGTAGTAAAATTTTGTCTATCTCTTATGGTTTACCAGTTATGCAAAAGTCGTTCACAATGAAGAATACTTTTGGAGACATTCCCAGAAAATTGGAGATATACATTTCATTTCTCATGACATTATCTTAAACATATGATATTTTCATCAAAATCGTTAGAGCCATTTTTGAGAAAATTAAAATTTTCGAAAAATCTTCCATGTAAAGGGTAGTCTGGGGTGGGGGGATTTTCTTGAAAACCTTCGTGTCGCATCTCTGGAAGATACTGAACCTAAATACCAAGTTTGGTGCGTCTCCGACTGTTCGTTTTTGAGTTATGCTGTTCACAGACACACACACAGACACACACACACACACACACACAGACACACACACGGACATGTTTCCAAAAATGCTTTTTTTGGATTCAGGAGGTCTCAAAACATGTATTTCCGGTGAAATCTCGGTATCGAATTTTTGGGTGGAATGCAATACTTCCCCTACTTACTATACGTAGTAGAGAAAGTAAAAAGAATCCCCCACCCCAAAGTACTCTTTACATGGGAAACTCTCAATTTTCTCAAAATTGCTCTGATGATTTTGATAAAAATTCCTTATGTTCAACACATTTACATGACAAGTGTAATGTATATTTGAATTTTCTGAGAATATGATCTTCATTCGGAAGGAACTTTTATAGTATCGTAAAACCATAAGAGCAATGACAAAAATGTACACATAAAAATGTATCTCTCTTTAGAACAAACAATTTATTTCAAATAACGTTTTCTGTGACACTAGCTATATGCGAGATATCTGTCCATGGTTTGAGTTTTTCAGTACCTTTGTTAGTTTTACTTTCTTTTTATTTTATTTTCTCCGAAGTAGAAGTATTGTATTTCATGTATTGCACCCAAAATGTCAATGTTGAGATTTCACCAGAAATACACGTTTTCAGACCTGGGAAAGAAAAGAAAAGAAAAGAAGAAAAAAAGGATTTGGAAAAAGGTCCGCACTCGCACGCGCGTCTCTCATTGTCCGTCCTTCCGTTCAGCATCTCCCAATGATGCGATAGAATTTAAAAGATAAGTATTCCCACATCGCAAACTGCTCATTACTTGGAAGATTTTTCGAATTTTTTTATTTTCTCTGATGTCTCTTAATAAAATGCCACACAGTTAAACATTTACAGAACGAATAAAATGTATATCGTACATTTTTGGGGAATAGCTTGGTGGTGGGCCTCTTCATTGGGAATCAGTTTTATATAATTTAGTATAACTGGTAAACTATAAAATCTGGACAAAAACTCGCTGCACAAAAGAATGTAGATCTTAAAACGCTCAATTTATTACAAATAACGTTTTCTGTCGCATCAGCCATATCCGAGATATTCATTATTGATTTGAATTTTTAAGGCCAGTGAGTATATGGGGACCAGTTCTTAAAACATTTGACTCTCCATGTAGGTTATCTCGATTAACTTGAAGTATATGAAAAAATAAGCTTTCGTAGGAATAGTTGGTAGAAGCTACATACAAATAAACTATAGTGGGCAGAGAAAGTCGTGCGAATGTAACGCCCCAGATTTTTATGATTAGTACTTGAAACAATGCAGTTGCGATACAATGATAAGTATAAGAAACAGTTACAAGTTGTGTACTTTTACATAATATGTATTTTTATTAACGCCCAGAAAAAAAACAAATTACTGGTTTTCAAAACATCACATGGCATGCGTTGCACAAAGAGTGAGGGAGGAACCACTGCGGAGCTGAGACTTCTGCTAGCACCGTATAAGACTGTCGCGCACTGTTAAAGTACATTACCGCGGCTTGTTTCTGCGGAGAGTCATTTTATCGGCACCCCACGAACCGACAGTATTACTCCAGCTGAGATGGAAGATCGCGGACATAAATGTAGCATTTCCTGCAATCTTGAGAAAGCCGCAATCTTTTTAGGAATCTGAGTGTTGTTGCAAGAGCGGTGATCTCAGTCGGTGGAGTTCTTGCTAAAATTATTTGAATGAGTGATCATTGTTTAAAGACTGCAAAAAAAAAAAAAAAAAAAAAAATCTATGATATATTCACATGACATTCTCTATCCTCTATCATTTATTAGTGGGTATACTAACTATTCTTACTAAAACTTATTTTTCTGCTTACTACATTTTAATCGAAATAAGCCTTTGTAGAAATAGCTACATTACACATTTCGGTATACAGGATGTTAAAGAAAAAAAATATTCCGATTTTGAAGGGTGGTAGTGTGGACCAAAACAAGAAAAACAGACCAGTAAACATGGGCTCTAAAAGCATAACTTAAGAGCTATGAGCACTTGTTCATCTTCGCTACTGTGAAACATATCTTCTACTGCAAGCTCTGTGCTATTACGTATGACCTACAGAATGCAGTAAACAAATGAGGACACATTACTGTGAAACAGCATAGCTTCTAATGTAATCTGCTTGCGATTACATACGACCTGAACCATCGATAAAGGAGGTATTAAAATATGGTGCCCATTCATAGTAAGACATGCTTCTGTCGACGTCTTAGGGAATCGTGTACTTTCACCACTCCAGGTTGCTCAGGGATGCTCCGGCAGGCATTGATGAGGCCACATCATTAATGGGGGCTGCACACACCAAAGATTTCAAGATAAGACTGCAATGTAAAAGCGTTTCACAAACTTATCCAAACACAAACTAATTCCATTTGAACTAATAAGAATATGCGTTGCACTTACCCAGAACTGTGAATACGGTTTGCAGTAACACTAACAGGCGTTTACTGCCTGCTGTAGTTTGTATGTAATAGCGAAGAGCTTGCAGTAGAAGAGATGTTTCGCATTAGCGAAGATGAACAAGTGCTCATAGCTCTTAAGTTATGCATTTTAGAGCATATGCTTACTGGACATTTTTTTTCTTGTTTTGGTCCATACTACCACCCTTCAAAATGTGGAATATTATTTTTAATACAAACAATACAAAGGGAGCAACAATAGTCAAATAACTGAATGCTATATGCTGGCCCTGAAATTCCATGCTCTTTCCATGTAATCGCGAGAAACAACTGAATGCTGACAGCACTTTTAAGAGAATGACCAAGAAACGAACAATTTGAGCCATTAATAACGGATATCTCAGAAATGGCTATTGCCCCCCAAAAAAGTATTTAAAATAAATTGTGTGTTTTAAACAGATCACATTTTTTGTGTAAAACTTTATCGTTTATAACTAATAAATGAATTACAACTATCCGGGCTTGTAGGCCGTGGTCTAGAAGGCATCGTGGATACCGACGTTTCGCCAAGTACAGCGCTTGGCATCTTCAGGGTGAAGTGATTCAGTGTCTGCGGTGGTCGGAGTCTAAATGTGGAGACTTTTTTTCGATTGGAGGAGAAAATGATTTAATCACTGACCTCAGCCCCGATGGGAGTCGGGACTGACAGTGTGGGACTCGCCGACAGATCGGCATACCCACTAAAAACTCCTCCACCGGAGAGGGAAAAGTCAAGAGTGAAGGTGAGGCAGTACCGCATTAAGCACCTGCGGATTTAAGGTGATAGGTATTGTTCGGCAGGCATGGCCTAAGCCGGGTGAAGGAAGGTGCCAGGACGCAAGCATGACCGAGGCCCTACTTTCGCCCTTGGGAAATTAGGGTGAGAAAATGTAGGAAGTTAGAGTGGATGTATGACAGGATTGTAGGGTGATTACTTAGGCTTCCGGCGTGCTCGGTAGTCGACCGTCGGAGCGTTCTGTTGGGGCCTCCGGGGGCTCATGTAGTTGTTGTGGAAGTCGTTTGCTTATAACAGCATCCAGCGTCGTCTGGAATGCTGATAACTCGTCCTTAATGAGTAGTCTGACGTAGTGTTCCTCGAAGTAGGTTGGTATTGTAATTCGGCTAGGAAGCGTTGGTATTATCTTGGCTGCTAGTAATATGGTGCCGTGGTCCTCTTGGAGTTCGGTGAGTTCCTCCTCAAGGAGGCCAGTTTGGTGATGTTGAGAAGCTCCGCCTGTACATCCTCCTGCTTCTGGAGGATCTCAGTTGAAGCTCGCGTGCAGTTGGTTGAGGCAGTTTCAGGTATGTCGTCTACTTCAGGAGGCCCGTTCTCCAAGGTGCGGTCAAGCTGCGGTGACAACCGCTGCTGCCGCGCAGGCACCTTGGCCTTCTGCTGTGACGGTGTGGAGTCTCTTTGTTGGCGTAGCGGGCAACAAGCTTGTCCGCTGAAGTGGTCGTGTCTCCAGCAGGTTGCACAGAAGCGGCGTCGACGAGTCAAATCGTGCTGCTGGCAGACAGACGTTAAGTTAGGTGCCCCACAATAGTGGCACCGTGGCTGAGCGGTACAGCCTACAGCGCTATGCCCGTAAAGGCAGCAGCGTCGGCAGGGCGGCGTCCATGTGGAGCGGCTCGGTTCGATCCTTAGGCTCTTGCCCAAGAACTGAAGGCCGTCGGCGAGGGCAGCGTCGTAATGTGCCTTTTCCCGAAAGAAAAGGCGCACGAGCGGTGTTGGGCCCTTCCGAGATTGAATCCTCGTGGTCTTCCAGGCTGATGACCACAACTGCTGTACGCAGCTAAGAATGGTCTGCGTCGGCAGATGCTGGTGAGCACCCACGACCACAGCGCTGAAAAGAAGATAGCGCTGGGCTTGGCCTTCACCAGACGAAGAGGCTCCGATACGCTATCGTCCGGGACTTCAGCGTAATGCGGCTGGGGCGGCGAGCTGGAAGAGCCAGCTGCGGCGGCTGTTTCGTCGATCGGCGAGTCCGATTCGTCGGCGGAAGTTTCTGCTGCAACTGCAGCCCTGCGGTGTCTCCTTTTTCCCATGGTGCTAGAAGGTCCTGTCGACTCGAAGGATCCAGGCGAAGTGTGTGTGCGTGACGATTTTTTTTTCGAGTGGAGGAGAAAATGATTTAATCACTTACCCCAGCCCCAATGGGAGTTAGGACTGAGAGTGTGGGAATCTCCAGTATGGCATATCCACTAAAAACTCCTCCACCGGTGTGGATTCAGGTATTGTGCAGCAGTACCGCTATTGCACCTGCGGATTCAAGGAGCGGGATGTGTTGGCCGGCCACTAGGACCTAGACCAGGTGATGGTAAGGAGCCAGGACGTTACAATGGCCGAGACCCTGATAACGCCCTGGCGGATTGAGGGTGTTAATTTGGGACATTCAGGGAGCTTCATTTCTTGACCACGCCTGGGCGCTGCGTCTTCTAGTGGTTTGTAGGTTGTGCGTTACAGGTGGTACCTGTACGCGAGTCGGTCAGCTCGAGCCGGAGGCTGCGTCTCTGGAACAAACTAAACTAGACATGCAAAACCGTAGAAATACATAGATATACATGTAAGTTAAAAGTGTGTTTTCTATATACATAAACGCAGTTCAATAAGAGTCGTAAAATACTTGATAGTACTTCGTTTCAGCCGTGCGGCTTCGTCTTTGCAAGAAGTGATTTGTTAATTTTAAGGATTTACGTGCTCCGCCGTATGGCGTCGTCTATTGTACATGATAATTTTGTTTGAATATAATTGCGTGTCCTTTAATCAAGCCTGGTCACATAGAGTGCACACACAGCGGGCTGCCTGCCTACAGATGCAGGTGCGAGCCGGTGCCACTTGCGGGGGGGCCCTCGTCCCCCAGGGCCGCCTTGGCTCAGAGAGCAAGGACTTCGAGGGCTACTACTGGTCACGTCGTGTAACCTAGTCATGGGTAGTTTTATGGTAGTATTACAAGGTTTTCTAGATATTCTTGTATGTTAATTTGGGGTTCCCCCAGGCCGAAGGTTCTGTCAAATAGTGACAGCGGTCTTTTGTGTTTGTTTGGCTGGTTTCGTATGCACCTAATTCTTGTATTAGAAGGCTTTTGTCCTTTTCCTTGCGTTTGTAAAGGTTGAAACTTTGGGTTTTGATGAATTCTTCAATTGTGTGGAGTCTTAACTCTTGATGCAAAAGATAGGCCGGTGCAAACATCGGTTGTTTAGTTATTATTCGGATTATCCGATTCTGGAGCGTTTGTAGCTTATTTATGTGCGTTTTTGCAGCGTATCCCCAAACTGGAGCTGCATAAACAAGGATGGGCCTAATTAACGTTTTGTATAGGGTTAGTCCCATGTTCAATTTGAGTTGGCTGTTTGTGTTAAGTATAGGAAAAAGTCTATTTAGCTGACCATTGGCCTTCGTTCTGATTTTAGTAATATGCTTATTCCATGTTAAGCCTTGATCCATAGTTAGACCTAAGTAGGTCACTTGGTCAGTCCATTCGATTCTATCGCCTCGGTAGTTTAGCGGCTGAAGATTGTTTCTATCTTTCCTGTGCTGTAATCTTTGTGTGAATATTATTGCCTGTGTTTTTCTGGCATTTACTTTAATTCTCCACTTAGCGAACCAGGGTTCGAGTGTATTTAGCACATTTTGCAGGCGTAAGTGTATGATTCGCGGTTGAGTCGACTGTGTTACGATGGCGGTGTCATCCGCATGCATATATTTGTCCGTTCTTACTAGTTCGGGCATGTCATTTATGTAGAGATTGAATAATACCGGTCCCAAGAGACTTCCTTGAGGGACCCCGGCTTTTATTCGTTTGGTGCTGAGATGCTTCCTCAACGACCGTGTGAAAGCGTCGATCATAGAGGTAATCCCTAGTGAGGGCCATTGTAGAATCTGGAAAATCGTACTGTTTAAGTTTTCTGAGAAGTCCGGCGTGCCAAACTTTATCGAAAGCGCGCTCAATGTCAAGATAGAGGGCGCCTGTTGATTTGTTCGTGTTATATCCTTTAGTGATTTCCTCCGTCATTCTTAGTAGTTGTAGTGTCGTAAAGTGTTGTGCTCTAAAGCCAAACTGCTCTGGTCTTAGAATACTGTGCTTGTGTATGTGCTTATTTATTCGTTTCAGTATTACTTTTTCTAGTACTTTGCGTATGGTGTTCAGCAGGCTAATTGGCCTATAGTTGACGGGTAAAGCTAAATTTTTATTTGCTTTCGGGAATAGCAGGGTTTTGGCTTCTTTCCAAGAAGGTGGAAATCTGCCGTAATCCAGAGTGAAATTGAATATGTTCGCTAATAGCTTAATCGCTCTATTTGGTAGATTCTTTATCACCTTATTTGGTATCTTATCTGGTCCTGGCGCTTTTCTTGTGGGCAGGTGTTTGATTATCCAGCCTATTTCGCCCGGGTTTGTTTTTCGCATTTTGTTGTGTATCCGTGTTTGGCCTATGTTATTGGCTTCGTTTTCAATTTCTAATTCGAATTCATCTTGTCCAACTGTCGGGTTGGGAGAAAACACTTTCTCTAGTGTGACCGCAAAGGCTTCTGCCTTGGCCTGGGGCGTTTCGGCTGTGGTGTTGTTAATTTGTAGAGGAGGTATATTTGTACGTGTTCGCGTTAAGCATTTCGCTATTCGCCAAACTTCATTTTGTCGGGGGTTTAGATTTTCAAGTGTATTGTTCCATTGGTTTTGTATGTACGTTCTGGCGCATTCATTTGCTAACGTTCTCGCTTGGTGATACTCGTTCCGGTGTATGATATTTCTAGTTCTTTGCCATTTACGTCTCGCTTTGTTTTGCGCTTGTTGTATCTTTATATCTATGGGAAATCTCGCATTTGTGTGCGTGGTTGTATCAGTGGTACGCAGGCCGTGGTGGCTATTTTAATAGCTGTTTCTAGTTTACTAATTGCCAAGTCCTGCTCTCTATCGGAGTTTATTTCAATATCTGGGAGATAATAATTTACTGTGTTTTAGAAAGATTCCCAGTTTACCTGATTGTAATTGTGCCTTAAAGAGGCCTGTTTGAATGCGACTGTTGCGTTGATTGTCATCAAAACCGGTAAGTGATCCGAAGTGAGTTCGTGCTTTACTGTAGATCTATGTTAAAGGGTATATTATTTAATATTACGATATCAAGTATGTCCGGCGTATGATTCGGTATGTGGGATATGTGTGTTGGCTCATCGGGACCTGCAACTAAGTAATTTGTACTATTAATGTAGTTTAGTAATTTGGCGCCTTGCGGGTTCGTGTTTGTACAATTCCAAGGATAATGCTTACAATTGTAATCTCCTGCTGCGATTACTTTTGGTCCTAAGTTCAAAATTCTGTCTACGTCATTGGTATCTTATGTCCCCCGGACGGTTGTAGACTGATGCTATAATGATTTCTGTATTGTGAAGTTTGAGCTTTATGGCTGTAGTTTCAGCGCGAGTTAACACTGGAGAGTTAATTTGATAATGTTCAATGTTTGATTGTATGGCTATCGCGGTTCCTCCTCGACGGTCGCGATCGTTTCTATATACTCTTGCGTGACGATCGTAGGATGGCGCTCTTATATAGTGGGGGTGGGCGGGGCTTACTGTGAGGTCCTGTGCATTGATTGGCTCGCGTCTCTGGGAGTGGGTGGGTTTGGCGAGGTATTATTATGTCTGTTATTTCTATGTATCTGTTTCTCCAAGATAGGTGTCCAGGCTTTATGCACCCGGAGAGCTTCTTCTTTCCGGTTAAAATTGTTTTTGTGTTTATATATTTCAATGGCCTCCCTCTGTAGTCGAGCATGGTAGTTTGTAATTGTAGATAAAACTTCGGTTTCTTTGAAGCTGATGTCATGGCCGAATAATAGCGAGTTTTCCGCCATGGATGATTTTTCTGTTTGTCCCAATCTGCTGTGACGCTCGTGTTCTTTCAGTCTCGTGGCCACGCTGCGCACAGTAGTGCCGTAAACCTTGCCGCAGATACAGGGCACTTTGTAAACACCTGCAGATGTATGTGGGTGACGCTTATCTTTGGCTGATCTCAGCAAGTCCTTGATTTTTTGTGTTGGTCTGTAGACCGTGTCAATCCCGTATGAGCGCAGAAGTTTGCCTATTCGATCGGAAACATTCTTAATGTAGGGGAGGAAGGCCGTGCTTGTTGTGCGGTGATCCTTCTTTTCCGTAGGGCGCCTAGGATGAAGCGCGCGCCGGATTTCTTTCCGCGTGTAGTCATTGGCCTGGAAGGCCGAATTTAGATGTTCGAGATCTTCTTTCAAATATTTTTCGTCGCAGATTCTTTTTGCCCGTTCTGTGAGAGTTTTTATCACTCCTTGTTTCTGCCTGGGGTGGTGGTTTGATGTTTTGTTTTGGTATCGATCTGTGTGGGTGGGCTTCCTGTATATACTGCATTCTAGGCCTAGAATCTGTCGAGTAATCTGTCGAGGAGTAAGCAAACTCTAGATCATAGCATATCCAGGATGGGTGATCAGCCGAATGCCTTGTGTCAGTAATCTGTCGAGGAGTAAGCAAACTCTAGATCATAGCAATCCAGGATGGGTGATCAGACCAATGTCTTGTGTCAGTAGTCTGTTAAGTAGCAAGCAAACTCTAGATCATAGCCTATTCAGGATGGGCGATCAACCCAATGCCTTGTTTCAGTAGTCTGTCGGAGAGCAAGCAAACTCTGGATCATAGCAATCCAGGATGGGTGACTAGCCCAATGGCTTGTTTCAGTAGTCTGTCGGGGAGCAAGCAAACTCTGGATCATAGCAATCCAGGATGGGTAATCATTCCAATGCCTTGTGTCAGTAGTCTGTCGAGGTGCAAGCAAACTGTGGATCATAGCAATCCAGGATGCTGATCAGCCCAATGCCTTGAGTCAGTAGTCTTTCGAGGAGCAAGCAAACTCTGGATCATAGCATATCCAGGATGGGTGACCAGCCCAATGCTTTGAGTTAGTAGTCTGTCGAGGAGCAAGCAAACTCTGGATCATAGCATATCCAGGATGGGTGATCAGCCCAATGCCTGGTGTGGTGTGTAGATGAAACGTAGTGATGAAAAGAATGACAGGAAAAATAGCTGATCAAATTATGCAACCCAGCACTAGCCTAGCGACCAAGGAAAACCGCGAAAAAGCCTGCGGTCAGATTGATCGGTCCCAGGGGGTGTGAACCCGTAACATCCCGAATGCGAGTCGCATATGCTGCCACTCTCGCTGAAAATTCAAGATATACATTTTATTAGTCATGTGAACATATTAAACATGTGGTATTTTAGTCAAAATCGTTAATAACATTCATTCATTCATTATCTGTTTACCCTCCTCTTATGTAGGACTTACACCCCCCAGGAATTACAGGCGGGTGCCTGGGGTCAGAGGCCCGTCGAGGAGCAGACACTCATGGATCAGACAGAACATCCAGGATGGGTGATCAGCCCGATGCCTGGTATGGGATGAAGCAAGTAGATGAAGCGAAATGCTGGTTAAATGGATGAAAGGAAAGGTGATGATGGAGCAGTTGGTGGAATGAATGGCGGGGGAAACCGGAGATCCCGGAGAAAACCCGCCCAGACGCCGCTTCGTCCACCACAAATCCCACATGCAGGTCCCTGGGATTGAACCCGGTCCGCCTCGGTGGGAGGCGAGCGGTCTAACCACTCGACCACGGCGCCGCTCGATAACAGTTTTTTTTTTTGAAAATAAAGAAATATCGAAACTTGTCGCAGTTCTCTGGCTTGTGTTATCTTATTTACTGGGCGCCTCTTGTTTTATTATTTTAAATTGGGGTTCTTTGTTCTCCGGCTAGCTATTATAACTCAGTCGAACGCGTGTCTAAGCAGGGTGTGTAAACAAAAAGGAGTTGTTGCTAAAAGATAACACTGATGAAAAAAAATTGTTTCTACACTTTTATTGCAGTCACACTTAATTAATAATTCACATATTTAATCTTTATACACGCCTGACTGAAACTGTGATATTTCCGAATGTAACTACAGTCGTATTCGTTGCCGCGCACCCATTATTTCGCGTGCTTTACATTTTTGTAACTAACTCTGCGACGTGCATCTCGTGAGAGATTCTTCCAAGCTGTGTAACTTGCACCTCGTGCGAGATTCTTCCGAACTGTACGACGTGCACCTCGTGATAGATTCTTCAGAACTGTGCGAAACTTGCTTATGGCTCGAGAATATATACTCCTTCATCTCGAATTGCCTAAATGTTATAATAGAGCTGTTATTGGTTACCAAATCGCGCCCACTTTAGCGTCTGTTTCGTCAGCCAATCACTACTACTAACATATATGCTCTAGGGAAGATATTCCCTCCATTTCTAAAAAAGTGCAGGCTACCCTGACGTCATTTGTTTATCTCTTATAAGTGATAAACAACTCACCCCCTCGGTTTATTGTTACCCACTTCTATTGTCAGTTTCAGTGAGGCCGTGTAAACTTATTTCCTAACCATACTTATGGCTAACAAACATCTAATATCCTGTACATACAATAATATTAATTTACACTACAATCACTTTGGCATTCACAGCATGTTATGATATAAAATACTGCCTCAAACTTTTTCCCTTTCTTTAATTGCTTTATGGTGGTGAAATTTTCTTGAAAATCTCCGTGTCGCACCAATTTTGCTATTTATCTGATGTTTCATTTTGAGTTATGATTTTCACATATATGCACCTTTGTTTAAAACAATTTATGTGTTTATTCGTAGGACATTAAAACATTATATTTGTAAAATAGGTATAAGTATTAAGATTGTTTAGAAGGAACGCAATACTTCCTCTTTCTACGAGTTACGTGGTGGGGAAAGTACAACCATTTGAAAATTCAAACCAGTAACAAAGATTTACTGGGAAATGGCTTATGCTACAAAACGATTACTTAAATAGTGTGCTTTAACGAGATCTACATTTTAATGTGTAGTGAGAAATTATTCGTCTATCTCTTACTTACTTACTTACTTAATTATAGAAAATTCCTTCCGAATTAAGAGAACATCACAGGCTATTCCCAGAAAATTAAAGTTATAAGTTTTTTTATGATGTAAATATATTTAAACTCATGGTATTTTAATCAAAATCGTTTGAGCCATTTTTAACAAAACCCAAAATAACCAAATATTTTTCCGTGTAAAAGGTAGTTTACGGTGAGGAAATTTCCTTGAAAATCTTTATGTCGAATGTTTCACACACAGAGGAACTCATTTTCATAAAAAGTTCTTTTTTCTATTCAGGGGGCCTCAAAACATGTATTGAAAGGTGGGTGTCGATTTTTTTTGTTGGAATATAATACTTCCTATGCTTACATAAGCAAAGAGTAGAGAAAGTAAAAAGTACAGTGTGTGCCAAAGACTCCGAACCACCTGCGTGGTGTTTTTCCTATCCGCGTCCTCTGCGCTCGTTGCCGTCTGCTGCTATCATAGAAAGGCACGAATGAAACCATACCATACAACATTTTTAAAGGCTTTACTTACCAACTTAATGAAAGGAAATGCTGAAACTGCCACCGTCGTTGTCCATACATTTTTGGCACTCTTTAGGAAGCTATCCATCATGGAATTTTTTTTTGGGGGGGGGAGTTTTCCAAGCGATGACCGATGTTGTCTAATGTTTCTTCAGTAAGAACCGAACGCCTTCTTTTAGATTTCTTAGCTTGAACACTTCCTGTGGCCTGAAATTTACTGTAAAGTTCATGGATTGTTGTACGCCCTGGAACTTATATACCTGGAAATCTTTCTGCAAATCGTACTTTCACTTGGCGAGCTGACCGAGTTAACACATACGAATCATAAATAAATGCACGCTGTGCAGTAGAAAACATATACTGAGCCATAATATACTTTGTGACTAAGTACAGGATAAAATAATAAATAACTCGTAATAACTGAACTACATCATATCATCGGCAACTCAAAACTGCACTTCACACTGCACAGCAAAATCACAACAGCGTGGCTTTGTTTATAGCAGCAGTGCGTTATGTGTTTATCATATTTCCACACGCCCAGTGGAAAAACACCGCGCAGCCGTTAATATTGCTCATAAAATACCCCTCCGGGGTAACTTGAAATATAAAGTATACAAGACAAACCCACACACCCTGGAAGAATTAAAACAAAATATCCGCCAGGAAATTGCCAGCGTTTTTCCACGTGAACTACGGCGAGTGATGGTTAGTTTCCTAAAGAGGTGCCAAAAATTTATGGACAACGACGTTGGCCAGTTTCAGCATCTCCTTTCATAAAGTTGGCAAGTAAAATCTTTAAAAGTAGTTTTAAAAAATGTTGTATGGTTTCATCCGCGCCTCTCTATGATAGCTAGACGGCAACGAGCGCCGAGGACGCGGATAGGAAAAACACCGCGCAGTCGGTTCGGAGTCTTTTAGCTCACTCTGTAGATGTACGTACAATATTGGGGTTATAAACCAGATCCACTGGACAGCTCCCAGGAAGATACATGCTGTCATGTTCCAGCCAAACAACAATACTGGCGATGATATTTCCAGTATTTACTGTGTAAATAGCAAAAACTAAAATGTCTGTATCCGCTCAGACAAGCTGTATATGTGCACGTGTTCTTTTTCTGTTACGAAAGATTTCTTATCTAATGAGCTGATAAGTTTATCATATAGAATAAATTAGCGCTTGTCACAGGCAATGCGCAATGTTCTCATTTCTATTGCTTTGCAGGTGTTGAATGTTGGAAGTTGCCTAGGGGAAGATTAAAAACCTCACGACCCTTATCAGACTGAAGTTTTTACAGGATGTAGATGCACTCATCCAAGTTCACTGATATTCTTTTATACAGTCAGGGCTATTGTGTAACATTTTGCTAACGCTTAACAAATTGTTAAAGCCGCTAACCAAGTGATTGTAACTTGGTAACAAAACAAAATGTTGTTAAGAATAAAGTTTTGGTGGTTGAACGCAACAAACCCCGAGACCCTGTTGCTAACGCGTTTGTTACATAACAGTTTCGCATAGACGTCGTTTTAATGCTGTAGGAGGAAAAGTATGATAGAAGTTTGACATTTTAATGTTTATTTATTCGTTTACGCTTGAGTAAGCACCGTTCCATGTGGTAGCATTGATAAATGATTCTTCCAATATAGCTTTTAAGAGAAGCATTAATACAGGGAGAGCCAAAAAACTACGAACCGCCTACGCGGTGTTTTCCTCTGCGCTCGTTGCCGTCTGTCGCTATCATAGAAAGGCGCAGATGAAACCATACAACATTTTTAAAACTACTTTTAAAGGCTTTACTTACCATCTTTATGAAAGGAGATGCTGAAACTCGCCACCGTCGTTGTCCATACATTTTTGGCACCTCTTCAGGAAACTACCCATCACTCGCCAATTTTTTTCCAGTCAACAGGTGACGTCCGTACATATGTGAATACAGTTTTGCCGCCCCCCTTTTTTTAGAGAATTAACAGCCAGGGAGCGTGATTTTGCCTTTTTCAAGAAGACTCTGCAACAGCTCATATTTCTATGAGAAAAAATGAAAGTGTGTTTGAGGACAGAATTATTAGTACAGATTTGTGGCCCCCTCGGTCCCCCGACCTAACCCCCTGCGATTTCTATCTCTGGGTAACTTAAAACAAAGTGTATAGGACAAACCCACACACTCTGAAGGAATTAAAACAAAATATCTGCCAGGAAATTGCCAGCATTTCTCAACGTGAACTACGGCGAGTGATGGTTAGTTTCCTAAAGAGGTGCCAAAAATGCAGGGACAACGACGGTGGCCAGTTTCAGCATCTCCTCTCATAAAGTTGGTAAGTAAAGCCTTTAAAAGTAGTTTTAAAAATTTTGTTTTGTTTTATCCGCGTCTTTCTATGATAGCGGCAGACGCCAACGAGGACCGAGGACGCGGACAGGAAAAACACCGCGCAGACGGTTCATAGTTTTTTGGCTCACCCTGTAACAAAATAAATTATGTAATCTCGTATCGTAATAAAAACTAAAGTTATTGATTTAAGAATTTTAGCTTAAGATTAGAAAAAGCTGGGCTTTTTTTTTTTTTCTTTCTTC
Organism: Deroplatys truncata; assembly: GCA_030765065.1. Lineage (NCBI taxonomy): Eukaryota > Metazoa > Arthropoda > Insecta > Mantodea > Mantidae > Deroplatys > Deroplatys truncata. The sequence goes on along the minus strand of CM060979.1, from coordinate 133,621,769 downwards.
TAAGGATATGTTTCTGGTATTATTTTAAGATAATTTCCAATCTGCTAAAAGACGTGGCTAGCAGGAAGCTATTTATCAGTTTCTTGTAACCATAGAAACTTTAATTTATAGTGGCTCCTGGAACAGGAATAAAGTTGGGCTATAAAATAATCTATGAAAAATAATCGTAAATAAAACACTTGTGGCTGTAACATTCTCCCAGATAACGCGTTTGGTGAAACTAACCATTATTTTCATTACGACCTTCCATTTAGCGAATTCCTAAAAATATTAATATTATCAGATAGCAATTATGAATTTCATTCAAAGATTATGATGCAAGAACATTTCCACGAACCGAACTAAAGCTGAACATCGCCAAATCATGAATAAACAAAATAAGTACCTACTTATGCTTGATGGTGTACATTAACATATTTTCAGAAGAATCTGCATGACCACGGCTAAAAAGTGTAATTAAAAGCCAAAAATCATACAGAAAATTAAGCAATAATGCAGGTTGATATGAATGTGCTAAAACTTGCATCAGAGCAATATGAAACTGCGCTGCTAATTCTTTTGTTCTGTATTTTCGAACATAAACTTATACTCATTTTACGGGCTGTTGAACAGCTTTACGAATTTCACCCATAAAAAAAATCTGATTCTTTGGGGTTCACAAGAAGATGCAGGTCTTGCTATTGTAAGCAATGGGTGTGAATTTTAAAAATTGACAATACATATATCTTTTTCAGCACCTTTGTCTCCATCTTGGCAAGGTAAAACTGACAAAAACACTCGGTAGTCCCTATTGAGGCGCTGGAGACAGTGTGAAATTGAGGCGCTGGAGACAGTGTGAAACCAAGACGCTATCGCAGAACGCATGATTTCCGAGTAGTCACACCAACGGGCTAGCAAACCGCGAGAAAACAAAAACCGCGTTAACAAACAAGTTTATAGAATGCCAAATAGCGGTTCTTTAAGCTTAACAAATAATTATAGTTGTCCTCTTAACAACGAAGTTACAAAATAGCGCTGAATGTCTTAGTTTTTAAGGAGGATATCATCATTTGATTAAAATTTATCAATTAACCTTAAAAAAAAACATGTTATTAACACCAAAGTAGATGCAAAACAGCATTTCGAGATTGTTTTTATCATACTAAAATGTCATTTGGTCATCTTCAATATTTCTTAGAAAACGGCTCATTTATACCAGAAAATGTCGTTAAAAAACTGTTCAAAGCAAAAAAATTGAGAAAATACACTTCCATATAAAGAGTGGTCCCTCAGCCGTCTTACCGGTAGTCGCGAGCCGCGCGCTAATTCAGTGTATCTGTTATTTATTCTCATTATTGATACTGACACCATATTATTACTGATTTTATGATGATTATTACGATATAGTGATTACCTATTGCACAAATATAATTACTTATTTTATCGGTACTAACCTTTTTCACAGTTGGTGTAAAAAGTGGTGTCCTTGGGCAGATAAACATTCTTGACACCCTCTGATGAAATTACCATTCACACGCTAAGTTCTTGTTTACGTGATCTCCTTAATTTCTGTTCTCAATATATTGTTTTTAAGATCGTTTTTACTCATTTTGAGAGTTCCCCACAGATAAAAGTCACACACAGTAATTTCAACAGTTTCGTAGACCTATGTACTGAGGTTTTTGAAACACTGACTTGTTGTGCTACACGTCGTGAAAGATTTATTCGGAGACCGTTCAAATGCTTCGCCAAATTCATCAAGTTTTTCTTCCGTTAGAACCCTTCGTTTCTTTTTACAGCTTACAACATTAAATTATCCGTTCTCTTCAATTCATTCACTAGATATCTAACTGTTTCTCTACTCGGAACTGGAACACCAGGAAATTTATCGTGATATTGCCTGCACACCTGTCTATATGAGTCGGTTTTCACATACGTGTCATACATAAAAAGTCTTTGTTCAAGCGAGAATTTGTGTACCGTTTATGGGTTGTAATAATCTGATAATTCAATCGCACACAAATACACACGCGTCTCGCGTCTATACACACGCAATAACAGCTGACTGAAGCCCACTGCCACATGTCCGATGAGTGGAAGAGCCCGTGACCTTGAGTTCATTCTGACGTGTCGCACAAGACTGCCGTGCAATTCCTGGCCATAGCGCTGAGGGACCGCTCTGTACTTGCGAAGAAGCCGCGTGGCTTGAGCACACAGAAGCTGCCGTACTTAACAGTGATACTAACTTGTAGAGCAAAACTTCCTCTAAAACATAGACTAAAGTTTACCATTCTACTCCAAAGTGTGTCGGAGTTATGATTTCTTCCTTTAAAGTATTGCGGAATTCACAGCACGAAGTGTCAAATATAGTACAATTTTTAGGAATTTATTCCAAATATAAGTATTGTCGCTACAATTATTATACAGGGACTTTGGTTAATAAGACTGTAATCCGATGTGTCGCATTCACATCAGTTTCTCATCTCACAAGGGGTTACTGTCTACTTCATGTTGAGGGATAATGGGACCGAATTGTTAGGTGGAAATGACAAAATTGGCATTTTTTATTTATATCATATAAATATTTTATCGACATCTGTGAATCATTTTTGCCGAACATTTTTCACGACCGGCTATTTTTAAAAGCCGAGCGACATATTTAAATCACCGTGGACTCCCTTTTATCCTAACTGCACCCTTTCTGTAGGTTTTTCTCAGTTTTTACATTTTTAAGCATGCAATTTATTCCTTGCTTTTCAGTTTTGCTCAGATTTGAATGCAAATCTCCATAGTTAATCTAAAATTGCTATCTAAAAATTCAAGCATGCATTTTATGATTGCTTTATTCATTGGCCCACAAAAAATTAATTTGAACTGAAAAGCAAGGAAATTTTAAACACCAACAACTAGTTAGTTCATTGGAGTATATGAGAAACCATTTGAGCTTGAGCTTTTGCACAGTCATTTCTTTATTTACTCATATTAAGTGTGTCAATTTTCAAGTAAAGGGCTTAAAATTAAAAGAAGTGACAAAATTAATTCCCATTGTCCCTTAATCGAGATAAACTCATTATACATTTCGTTGTATGTATAAGAAGAATACAGCAGCCTAAGAAAATAGTCAGGTTTTTAAAAATTGGATTGCAATGTGAAAACTTTGTAAATTCATTCTTCTGGCATGATAAACGATAAAAAATCACATGTGTTAGGTTTACTTGACCTTCTTACAGCTCGCGCATTCGTTCTTAATAGAACAGTTAGCGAGCCGGGACCTACCCTTCTCTCTTTTGGTTCTTGTTACTTGATGCGATGTGCAGTGTGAATCGTCTGTCCCTGAGTATTGTCATACGGCTGGTAGTGCGCTTTTGTATGTAGTGGTTAACCGAGCGGGAAGTCCTGGATCTCAGGCGAATGCTGGAGTGGTTTCGTTAGCCTCCGAATTTCTTGTCCCCCCATTTCATTTCACCCTTCATTCCGCTGGTCTCTTAACAGGGTCGGAAGTGTCGGCGATAGTTTTCGGTGCAGCGTGACGGGAAAAGGATGCTCTTTGTAACTTTCTCCGTCCCTCGACTTTCGGCTGACTGTGTGCGGTGGGGTCCTCGGTCTGCCTATTCGTCTGCCGGGGTGTCTGTATCTGGAAACTTAGGGATCCTGCCATTCCTGTACCATCGCTCATGGATCAGTCCGCCCGGTGTCTCCTCTCGCCTCTCCTTCCTAACGGAGACCTCCCTCGTGTGGCGTAGGTATAGGTCACGCCACGGATTTTGGCGTGTGAAAATTTCGAAGGAAACGTACGATGCGAGTCATTTACCGTATAGATGTGTGATATACGGGGCTGCAGCTCGAAGAATGGTGCAAGTTGAGACGGGAGTTGCATACAGTGGAAGGAACTGGACAGAAGGAACCACGTGTTACTTGCAAGGGAGGTATGAAACAGTTGGCTGGCTGACTGGACTAGCCCTGAAGGTCATACGCCAATATCCCTGGCGAGACCTATAGAATATCCACTCTGGATCGGTACCGAGTCCCCTCCGTAAGTAAAATAAAGTAGGTATGTTATTTAACTTCGTGCTTATGCCTCGTTTAATTTCAAAGCTAAAAGGAAAAACATGCCTTAGTCAAACTGCGAGGTGTGATACCCTAATTATTGACAGGAAGATATAAATAAATGACAGTAAGTAGAGGAATAAATAATTTGTGTATATTAAATCAGTGTGTAATGTAATAAGTTTGAATTGAAACATTTGTCCGAGGAAGAGGTCATTAGCGAGCCATATTAAGCAAAGTCATTAGCAACATCCGAAGTAGCGTTATTATAAAGATTCCTGGAATGCAGTTAATATTATAAATTCAGTGCGTTTGGGAGTCGCGTAGACAGAAATTCTGTAGAAGAAAAAGGTAAGGTAATTCTCAGAATCAGGGAGGTAGCCCATAGCAACAAGGTAACAGACGCACACATAAGAATGGTAATATTGGTAAGGTAGTTCTAAAGTAGGCGAAGCTTAAGTAATAAGAGTAAGTATTGCTAAAATTAGCGTTATGTCTTTCTTTTCTTTCGTGTACAGCCTTAGGGACTTAGTCTTTTATGGTGATACGCAGTTCATAGCGCCTTGGATCGCATAGGTTAATCAGTTACTTTAGCGGTAGCCGCGAGGGATTTTGCCGGTAAGCCTTTTAGCGACTCTCGGCAATTTATGCTTCTAATTTCTTTTATTGCGGAAACAGTTATTTCAAACCGTAAAATTGAAGTTAACAGGTGTAGTCATTCAATTGTTATAATTTCGAATGCTACGATTCATTATCAGTTTCATTCTTTACCTTCAAACGGTCGGCAACTCGCTTCAGTAACCCAAGTATTATATCACAATAAATTTATCAGCCAATTTATGCTAGTGATATCCTGAGAGAAAGTTCTCATAACCAACCACTGTAGCAGCGGTCAGCAGAATCAACAGTAGATATTGAAACAGCTTCAAAAAAGGAACGACCATCGCCTGGCTTCAGTTGATTGTTATGTTTATGAATACATGAAGGAAGAGATCAAGCATAAAGATCGGTGGTTTCCTAACCTTTTTAAAGAAATCCAAAAACTGCAGGAAGGCACTGCTGCAACCAATGCCGTCTCGCACAGTTCTGTTCGTAGAATTCCCCCCCCCCGAAAAAAAAGAGCAAGGATTATATTTTGGGACTCCTAGAAAGAAAGAAAAAGTTCTGGAAAAGAGTAGCAGAAATTGACGAAAGATGGAAGAAAGGGGTGTAAAGGAAGAAAAAATGAAAAAAAAAAAAACTATATAATTGAAGACAATGGGATGGAAAGCGTTGTCAAGGATAACATTGAGAATACGAAGATCATGTTAAGCATAGAAGAATTACAATGTGGTAAAAGACTAAGCTATTGTTTTATTGAGTGCGAAGTGTTCTGTGGAACTGAAATCCTTGCTGGAACTATGGTGTTTAATTTCGTAGTGACTGTAGGAATTCTGGGCGGGTCTAGGCGAGGCTGAGACTAAACGTTGTTCTATGTCCTATTGCGGCCCGGTATATTTTTCATGTGCGGTCGGCAAGATAAGCGTTCCAAGTGCGAAATGTACTACCGATTACCTATGGGAAAATTGTATTATGAGTAATGCAATGTTTCCTGCCAACATTTGGGCAGAATTTATCACTTAGACATACACAACAACAAACGCCTGTGAAACGTTTTATTCACGCCTGAATGGGTTATTCTACAGGGTGATTTATAAAGAACTGACGAAATTCACTCAATGCCCCAATTTTAGCACAAAATTAAGCAGAATGTTCTGGAGTTTCGATTACCCGTCACTTGATGCGCAGATGTTAATGTTTTATTCGTAATTGTTAGTTTTATTGTCGGCAACTGTTTTTGAGATTTTGTTCTAGTCAACGGGAAAATGGAGTGCACATTAAATGAACGACTCTTCTTTGTAAAGCAATACTGAATTACAAATTCAATTACAGCTACTCAAAGGGCATACCAGAGAGAATCTGGTGTTCGGAATCCTCCTCAAAGAAACACAATACTGGCACTTGTAAAAAAATTGGAAACAATTGGATCTCTGATGAGTGAAAAAGGCAAAACTCGTTCATCTAAGTTCCCACGGTTGTTGATGTAAGAGCACGACTGGATCAGTCACCCAAAAAATCATTAAGACGTTTATCGCAGGAGACAGGGTTCAGCTACTCAATGTATCAGAGAGCTGTGAAAAGTGCAGACTTCATGGAGTTTACTAATCACTAGACGATGTAAAGCTGATATTTTCAGCAGGACGGCGCTACGTGCCATACAACAAATGAATCCATGGCACTAATTGCAAGTTTCTTTGACGACCGGTTAATTTCCTGTGGCCACCGAGATCTCCGAATTTGATATCGCTGGACTTCTTTCTATGGGGTTACTTAAAAGACAGGGTTTATGCCACACGTCCCCAGACATTGGACGATCTGAAGCACAACATTACACAGGAGATTCAAGCTATTGACAACAAATCCTCCGAGTGGCCAGTAACATGGAGCGACGTGTTGAGTTGTGCCTTATGCAGGATGGAGGACATTTTCAACATTTGCTATAGAGGTAAATAATCTCCCAAAATTCCTCTGCATTTCAGGTATAATAAGTTGTCGCTAGCGTAACTCGTTTTGAAGTAATTAAAGAAATGAATGTGTCAGTTCTTCATAAATCATTCTGTATATGTCACCCAAATATTTTCCTTTTTATTGACGTTTTGAAGGGCATCCAAACAGAATCGTACGTAAAGCTTAGAAGTCAGCAAGCAACCAACAATAAGAAAACCGAAGAAAAAGAACACTTTTTAAGAACCCAAATGAAAACACTGCAACAAAACTCCATCACAAAGCTTCATTTCGTAAAGGAAAGTTACCTTCAAATTCCTACCAGTGTAAAAATCAGGCACACCTTGAACAGACGGAAGCCGTAGCTTTACGAATAACATTTTTAACCATACCTGTAACGGCCGTGTTCTCAAATTGTTAATGGCGGCCCTAAGTCTGCAAAATGGAAAGGAAAATGTTGTTTGAACGATTTGGACGATCATATAACAATTTGTGGGGCCACTTTTGAACGATCAAATTGTAATTCTGGGGCCGCATCTGGATGAACACCAAAAATTCTTAGGCCGCATACAGACATATCCGGAATTCTCTGAATAGAGAGACGTGAAATAAACGGTCCAGTGATATTTGTGAGTGTGACGTCATCACAGTGAGAGATCTCTGTTAAGGCAGGTAACGGACTCGCATGCGAAGCTTTCATTTAAATGTTTCAGTGTTCAATAACGATTGCGCGGGCTTTTACACCAGCTCTTATACCAACTAATATGTCACAAGCTGTATTTTTCAATCTGCTTCATGGTAATCTACATAAGGAGTTGCAGAAATGGTTTTAGTACCTGCATATTTAGTTGTAGGTACAACGGGAATACAAGTAGTTTAAGCGATAGTCGAGGGTGGTTCGCTATGTGATGGCTTGAAATTCAGTTTTCTTTGCATGGCCTTCAGGAAAGGGGGAGGGGAGAAATAAAGAAAGACAAAAAATCTGAGTGATACATTCACGTGACTGTCTACTCTCTATTTGTATTAGTGGTTATACAAATTATTCTTACTGAAGCTTATTTTACTCTCTACTACATTTTAATCCAAATAAACCTTTGCAGAAACAGCTACATTACACATTTCGTTATAGATACAAAGAGAACAGCGATAGTCAAATGTTTAACAACTGGACGCTATATGCTGGCCTTAAAATTCCACACTGTTTCCATGACATCGCGAGAAACAACTGAATGTTGACAAGACTTTAAGAGAATGACAAAGTATTGAACAATTCGAACCTTCAATAACGGATATCTCGGAAATGGCTTAACCAGAAAAGCTTATTTGAATTGAATTGGTTGTTTTAAAGAGGTTCAACATTCTTGTGTAGCACGTTTTCCTCTATCGCTTAACGTTTACCAGTTATAGAAGATTATTCACTCATTACCTGTTTACCCTCCTCTTATGTAGGACTTACACCCCCCAGGACTTACAAGCGGGTGCCTGGGGTCAGAGGCCCGTCGAGGAGCAGACACTCATGGATCAGACAGAGCATCCAGGATGGGTGATCAGCCCGATGCCTGGTATGAGATGAAGCAAGTAGATGAAGCGAAATGTTGGTTAAATGGATGAAAGGAAAGGTGATGATGGAGCAGTTGGTGGAATGAATGACGGGGGAAACCGGAGAACCCGGAGAAAACCCGCCCAGACGCAGCTTCGTCCACCACAAATCCCACATGCAGGTCCCTGGGATTGAACCCGGGCCGCATCGGTGGGAGGCGAGCGGTCTAACCACTCGGCCACGGCGCCGCCTTATAGAAGATTATACCTACAAAATTCCTTCCGAATGAAGAAGACTTCGTAGGCTACTTCCAGAAAATCCAAGATATACATTTCATTTTTCATGCAAGTATCTTTAATATATGGCATTTTAATCAAAATCATTACAGGAACTTTTAGAGAAAATCAAACATTTCGAAAAATGTTCCATGTAAAGGGTAGTATGGGGTGGGGGGTTTTCTTGAAAATCTTCGTGTCGCCTCTGTAGAAGGTACTGAACCTAAATACCAAGTTTGGTAATTATATGGACTTTTCGTTTTTGAGCTACGCTGCTCATTTTTTGAGTTACGCTGTTCATAGGCACACGGCCGTTTTTCTAGAAATGCTTTTTTTTTCCGGAGACCTCAAAACATGTATTTCCGGTGAAATCTCGGAATCGAGTTTTTGGGTGGAATGCAATACCTTAGACAAATGGTAGAGAAAGCAAAAAAGCGACTTGCCGCTTGAAAATATGATTATTTGAAATTTCAAACGTTAAGAAAAAATGGAATGGCAGAATCAGACGACTGAAAAATTGAATGCGATTGCCGGTATTTGAACCACGGATCTCCCGGTTTCCGTCCGGTTAGTACGACATTAAATTACTCAACTTATTCGCATTTTTCCCGGTAAACCGCAAGCAGATCTCAAATTGTATTGAGATGACACTCACAGAGTGAGCCAAAAGACTCCGAACCGGCTGCGCGGTGTTTTTCCTGTCCGCGTCCTCGGCGCTCGTTGCCGTCTGCCGCTATCATAGAAAGGCGCGGATGAAACCATACAACAGTTTTAAAACTGCTTTTAAAGGCTTTACTTATCAACTTTACGAATGGAGATGCTGAAACTGGCCACCATCGTTGTCCATACATTTTTGGCACCTCTTTAGGAAACTATCCATCACTCGCCGTAGTTCACGTTGAGAAATTTCCTGGCGGATATTTTGTTTTAATTCTTCCAGGGTGTGTGGGTTTGTCATGTACATTTTATGTTTTAAGTTGCCCCGTAGGGGTATTTTATGAACATTATTAGCGGCTGCGCGGTGTTTTTCCACTGGGCGTGTGAAATATGATAAAAACATGATAACGCAACGTGGCTGTAAACAAAGTCACGCTGTTGTGGTTTTGCTGTGCATTGTGAATTGCAATATTGAGTTGACGTTGATGTGATGTAGTTCAGTTATTACGAGTTATTTATTATTTTGTACTGTACTTAGTCACAAAGTATATTATGACACAGTATATGTTTTATATTGCACAGCGTGTATTTATGATTCGTATGTGTTAACTCGGTCAGCTCGCCAAGTGAAAGTACGACTTGCAGAAAGATTTCCAGGTGTAAAAGTTCCAGGCAGTACAACAATCTATGAACTTTACAGTAAATTTCAGCCCACAGGAAGTGTTCAGGCTAAGAAATCTAAAGATGGCGTTCGGTTCTCACCGAAGAAACATTAGACGACATCGGTCATCGTTTAGAAAATTCCCCCAAAAAATCCTATGATGAATAGTTTCCTCAAGAGGTGCCAAAAATGTATGGACAACGACGGAGGCAGTTTCAGCATCTCCTTTCATAAAGTTGGTAAATAAAGCCATTAAAAGTAGTTTTAAAAATGATGTATGGTTTTATCCGCGCCTAGCTATGATAGCAGCAGACGGCAACGAGCACCGAGGAAAACACTTCGCAGGCGGTTCGGAGTCTTTTGGCTTAACCTGTACTTACAGCGTTGTAAGTCGCTATTGGGGTATGTCATCTCAATAGAATTTGAGATCTCCTTGCGGTTTAACGGACCGACTTCTTCAGTCATCTGTTTCTACCATTCCAACCTTGTCCAACACACGGCTTGTGAGGAAGAACAATTAATTCCTTAACAAAGAATACTTGGAAAGGTTTAACACCACAAAAAATGTTATGGCATAAATTATCTTAACGAGATTTGCGTTTTTTTTTGTTTGTATAGTAAGACTTTGCCACGGCTCACGAATTATACAAAGATTACTCAGAGTATTAGTAGAAAATTCAAGATATACATTTTATTTGTATATAAGTATCTTTAATACAGGCTGAGCCAAAATACTCCGAACCACCTATCCGCGTCCTCGGCGCTCGTTGCCGTTTGTTGCTATCATAGAAAGGCGCGGATGAAGCCATACAACATTTTTAAAACTACTTTTAAGGGCTTTACTCACCAACATTATGAAAGGAAATGCTGGAACTGGCCTCCGTCGTTGTCCATATATTTTTGGCACCTCTTTAGGGAACTATCCATCATGGGATTTTTGGGGGGAATTTTCCGAACTATGACCGATGTCGTCTTAATGTTTCTTCGGTAAGAACCGAACGCCATCTTTTACATTTCTTAGCCTGAACACTTCCTGTGGCCTGAAATTTACTGTAAAGTTCATAGATTGTTGTACTGCCTGGAACTTTTACACCTGGAAATCTTTCTGCAAATCGTACTTTCACTTGGCGAACTGACCGGTTTAACACATACGAATCATAAATAACTACACGCTGTGCAATATAAAACATATACTGTGTCATAATATACTTTGTGACTAAGTACAGTACAAAATAATAAATAACTCGTAATAACTGAACTACATCACATCACCGTCAACTCAATATTGCAATTCACAATGCACAGCAAAACCACAACAGCGTGACTTTGTTTACAGCCACGTTGCGTTATCATGTTTTTATCATATTTCACACGCCCAGTGGAAAAACACCGCGCAGCCGCTAATAATGTTCATAAAATACCCCTCGGGGGTAACTTAAAACATAAAGTGTACGACAAACCCACACACCCTGGAAGAATAAAAACGAAATATCCGCCAGGAAATTTCTCAACGTAAACTACGGCGACTGATGGACAGTTTCAGCATCTCCTTTCGTAAATTTGGTAAGTAAAGGCTTTAAAAGTAGTTTTAAAAATGTATGGTTTCATCCGCACCTTTCTATGATAGCGGCAGACGGAAACGAGCCCCGAGGACGCGGACAGCAAAAACACCGCGGAGGCGGTTCTTCGTCTTTTGGCTCACTCTGTAAATGGCGTTTTAATCAAAATCGTTCGTCTTTTTTGAGAGAATCAAAACTAACGACAATTTTTTTCAGGGAGATTTTCTTGAAAATCGTCAGGTCCCATCCATGGAAGATACTGAACTTCAATATTAAGTTTGGTATTTAACAGACTTTTCGTTTTTTTAATTACGCTGTTCACACACACACACACACACACACACACACACAGAGTCCTTTTTCTGATGTTTGGATTCAGTGAGTCTCAAAACTTGTATGAAATCTCAGTATCGGATTTTCGGGTGGAATACAATACGTTACTTATAGTAGGTTACTAGAAGAGGAAGTAAAAATGACTTCTTTTTTTGGTCAGTTCTGTCAATTTTGTTCCTTAACAGGCGCACTGCTACCATTTCCGAACTAAAAAATTAAATTTTTCCATAGGGAGAAAAAACAGCAGCACGAGTTTGATGTAAAGTTGAACCTGTTCGCAACTTGGTCACTGCTATTTTCAGTGCTGCATCACTCACTAAGCAGTGATCGATTTGCACATATTCGCTGATGACATATCTACCTGAAAGGCGACAACCCAATTGATTAGGAAGAAGGCGAAGTGCTTGGGTGTGGCTCATATATCGTTTATCTTAAAGAGTGAGTCATAGGTAGCCAGCTCTCTTATTTGGTTGGAAAATCATTTCTTTTTGTACTTGAATATGTAGGAGACGTTTCAATGAACATTAAACCAAATTTATTGCGCTTTGTTGTAAACGTAGGTGCAATCTTTGCCACTACCTTACAAAACTGGAAACACTAGCATCGGGAGGTACTGAACAAACCGGTACGAATGCTGTAACAGAAAATGGCCGTAACCAAACTGAACTAACTGTATATCATCATTGTGAAGCAGTAATTCGTTTTTAGTCGACCACACTAATGAAATTACATGTGACGTAACTGGACCGTTACGGCACCCATTATACTTCAGCGTCTCGTGATCTTACTCGGCGACGTGCCCAGCTCCCCTATCACCCATACCTTCCAAGCAGCAGTCCAAGATGGATCAAAGTTCTGACCATTCTAATTTTAATATTCTTGTAAATTATGTTGGTTTTCTTTGGTTCAATGTGTGTTTCTTTCACGTTGTCTGCAAAAAAAAAAAATAAAAAAATAAGTAAATAAATAGAGCGTGGATTCAACAGTGCTGCCATCCGCTCAGCACTTAATTACACATATTTAATAACGTAAGATCTTTTGTAAAAACTCAAAAAGTTTTGAAGTTATAGCGTGGTCGTATGCAACTTGTCAATAATCGTAGTTAAGACGCTCGTATGAGAAGTGATACTTGCGTCTTAATTAGTACCATTATAGCCTTGTTGCATAGTGCACTATTTTGAGTGCTTATGTAGTCAAAGCTTCGCACGTTTGTTCACGTTGTTTGGCATGAGCTTGTGATTATCTCTACTCACGTATAAAGACATACAGATTTTTTAAATGTTTTGAGGCCTTCTGAATAAATTAATAAATAATACTTTCTCTACTACATAAAGTATGTAGAAGAATTGTTTCCCACCAACAAATTTCATGTCGAGATTTCGCTGGAAAATGCATGTTTTCACATCTCCTGAATCCAAGAATGCATGTAAAATTCAGAAAGAATTTGTATGTACCTGGTAAATGATAACAGGCAAGAACATACTACACAGAAAATAGAATCCTTAAAATACACACACACACACACACACACACACACACACACACACACACACACACACACACACACACACACAGTTTGTATCAAATAATTTATTTTGTGGCATCAGCCATTTCCGAGATATCCGTTATTATTGATTTGAATTCCAAGTAATTTGATCATTTCTCTAATGTGCTGTCGCTATTCAGTTGCTTCTCTGTCATGGTAAATGCATTTAGCGACATTAAGCACATGTCGATGCGGTTTCCTCTATCCCACTTGTACCTACAACGAAATGTGTACTGAAACTATTTCTGCAAAGGTTTATCTCGATTAAATAATCGGTGTTTTTACGGTAATTCAATATTAAGATTCCCTTTTCAGTTCTGAATGCCGCCCTCAGCCACCGTTCACGTCTATAATAAATGCTGTTACTTGTTCGTTGGTTGCGATTCCAGCTGCGAGTTAGGTCATTTAACATAGATTCCCAAACATTCGCTGCCCATGTCTCTCAAATCACTTTCCTTTCAAGTTTTAGGCACTATGGCGTGTTACAATCTCACAATTTAATTTTCAATCCAACGTTTCCTGGAACAAGCTAAACATATCTTCCCGTTTGGACGATGGTGAAGTATGGCTTTTGGCATTCTATTCTTGCGCATGCGATGTAGATGATTTATCCATATGTTCTAGTAATGTTGTATGTAATCAAGTACTGGTTGTAATTATAATTCTTTCATTATTTCATTGTGTTTATGGTCCCATTTAGTATGTCCTGCTGTGTATCTCGTACATTTCTGTTTTCATTAGCAGTTATTCTGATTTCATCCTTCTTAATGTCCATGCCTCACTGCCGTTAACAAAGTGCAGGTCTCGCCAAGGTGTTGTATACAGGGTGATCCACGTAAAACTTGCACCGCAAATATTTCGCAAATGGAAGATGCTATTGAGGAGCAGTTTTCATAGCATTGATTGGTGGTCAGGGGCTCGTATATTTAGCCTATAAACAGATTTTAATAATACTGAGAAAGTGTATTTTTTGAGCAAACATATCATTTTTTTCAATGGAACAATGCCTAGTTACCTCAACAGAATAGAGGTAGGGTAAATTAGAATGTCAATGGGCTTTGTTGCAGGATTCTAGTGCAAGTGGTTTACAGAAATCGTATTTTGAAAAGTTTCCACCCCGACAATTTTTGTCCCATTCAACCTGCTTAGTTGCTAGGTACGATGTTATGTTTGTTTGCGTTGTGTTTTCTGTTCATTGAGACTTTCTGGTCAGTTAGTTTGTGACAGTTCAAGCAGTAAGTCGTGAGTGGAAGATGGGGTTTACTAATGCAGAAAAAGCCGACATGCTCATGGTGTATGGAGAGTGTAGAAAGAATGCAGTTCGTTCCTGTACGGTGTATGCGAAAACGTATACCAATAGACGTCAACCATCTCGCCAATTATTTATCAACCTCTTCAACCAATTACGTGAAAGTGGTACTGTAACACACAGAAAACTTAACAGAAACAAAGAGCTGCATGGAAACGATTTTGAGAATCGTGTTAACTTTTGTACATGGGCATTAAGACATGATACTCCAGATTCATCATGTATCTTGTTTAGTGATAAGGCAACATTTACTAATCATGGCCAGGTAAACCGCAGAAACATGCACTATTGGTCAGTTGACAATCCCGTTGGCTTCGTCATGTGGAACGTCAGCGTCCATCGAGTTTAAACGTGTGGCGTGGGATAGTGAACCATCAACTCATAGGCCCTTTGTTCATAGAAGGAACAATGAACTCGCACAAGTATCGCAGCCTCCTGACAGACCATCTGCCACAGATGCTAGAAGACGTTACTTTGCAGAGTAGGAGGAACCTGTGGTACCAACATGATGGCTGTCCAACCCATAGTGCACGAAGCCTTACAGGTTGTCTTAAGATTGTTTACAAATCGTTGAATTGGACGAAGAGGACCTGTACCTTGGCCGGCCCGTTCACCGGATCTGGCCGCTTTAGACTTTTTTCTGTGAGGAAGGCTGAAAGACACTGTCTACAAGGATGTACCAACTACACCAGTCGATATGAAACGACGTATTACTGCTGCCTGCTCTGAAATTTCCGCTGGAATTCTAGAACATGTACAGCAGTCTTTCCATAGCAGACTGGAAGTGTGTATTGATGCTGCCGGTGGTCATTTTGAACACACCATTTGAAGGGCTATGTTCTCTTTACTTGTAAGAATCCATTGAAGTATGGTAATTCCCTTTTGTTTTTCTTTAGTTTGTGCTACCACAGGTTGTACAAGTGTCAGTGTGTAAAAGTTTCAAAATAAGATTTCTCGTAAACCACTTGCAGTAGAATCTTGCACCAAACGCCACTGACATTCTAATTTACCCTACTTTTGTTCTGTTGATGTAACTAGGCATTGTTCCATTTAAAAATTGTATGTAAGCTCAAAAAATACACTTTCTCAGTATTATTAAAATCTGTTTATAGGCTAAATGCACGAGCCCCTACTACCAATCTATGCTGTGAAAACTGCACAGCAATAGCACTTTCCATTTCCGAAATATTTGCGGCGCAAGTTTTAGGTGGTTCACCCTGTATAAGCGAATTCTAGTATGCCTTTGTATTAATGTTTCATAATGTTATGAATTATTGCGATTATTTTGGTGTATTTAGAAATTTTCTCTGAAATATCTGCTTCATCGAAAAAGGATCATACATAACCGGGATGTGTAAATCTATTTACTCTTTCTAAGATTTTTTTAATCCACACTTAGATTGCTAGCTATAAGTTATTTTCCGCAAAGGGCTATAATTTTTGTTTTTTCTTTATTGATTTTCATATCATGTCCACTTTTGTTAAAGTTATGTACAGAAGGTTAAATCATCTTCTGAGGAAGCTATCAAATATAAATCATTTGCAAAAAGTAGTGAATCTAATTGTAACTTTCGATTGAGTCGCGCGCGCGCGCGTGTGTGTATGAAACATTTGTTTCCATTCTCTTAAGTATTTTATTTATATAACGGGTCTTCAGCCTTTATTCGATATTTACTGCCAGTCGGTTTAGATGAGTGACGTCATTAATGCAGCGAGCCCCTTGTCTCAAAGTAGAGGTGCAGAATTGAACCTCGTACTGCATCCGTTTCCAACTTTGTAAACAGGTTGATGTACTGCGGCGGTGCTGTAAACCGCTTTTCACTAAAACATTTTGTGCGTTTTGCACGCGAGATGGAAATGACTACGCTCACAGAATTTGCATGGTTGAGTGCTAAACCGAGACACACTGTGCTACAAAAGCCGTCCAATTGTTTGGGTTATCTGTCAGCGTACGTGCTGAGACTGCGAGTTAACGAGACGCAAGCGAAAGGCGTTGCTAATGCAAACAGTGTATAGGTGCGATAGAAGTCCCATTTCATTAAAGTCACCTCGAAACTGTTGACACCCACTCATCTTTCGCTAGTCCTCTGCCACAGGCACTGGTGTTAAACTCACTTCAAAGTATTGATGTCATGCGCAGACAACCGACTGGCGGCAACAGCCGAATATATCTGAAGACCCCCCCCCCCTATGTAAGTATATGTGTGTGTGAAAGGGCGTATTCTTGCTTTACTCCGGTATCAAACTTTGTCACACCTTACTACAAATAAGCCATTTTACTATTATACGTCACCACTGCATAAAGACAGGCTTGAAATCTGGTATAACTATTTCGAGTTACCAGTAATCCTAGTTTTGGGGATCTTGTTCCGAAATGGCAAACGTCAGCCAGTATGGCGTCATTCGACGCTCCTCCCCCAGGAGCATCTGCGTCAGTAGGTCAGTCATTTAATTAGCTATGAACCAATCTTTGTGAAAGCTGGTCTTCGAAATGGAATATTAAACCAATACAAGTTTTCAGTAGATTATGAACGCCAGCAGTCGGCTTTGGTATCGATCCATCTGGTATGTTGAGGTTTTGTGAATGGTGTGTGTATTTGTGGAATTTAATAAAAGATGCTGTATGCCTCTGGCAAATGAAATTCCCTGATTTGATCTTGATTTTGCTAAAGGACATAGGTACAGGAGAGAGTATGCAACTTGAGAGAGAGAGAGAGAGAGAGAGAGAGAGAGAGAGAGAGAGAGAGAGAGAGAGCAGCGAGCACAATGAGCTGACCTAAAAGTGTTGACAGAACACCAGAATATGAGCAGCAAGCAACACACAGTTTTCATGAAAGCAAACGTGTTTCTGCATTTGAGGGGGAAAACAGTTATATTAGTTACATTTTATTTAGTGCATATTTTCAAGGTCATATCATGGCCAGCTCTGAAACAAACCGCTTAAATAACGTAAATATATTTGCTATCAAATATAAGGGAAAATTGAAAACTTGCAAGAATTTTGTGTTTACCTACTACATTTTACACGAAGTTTTGGTTATGAGAAAGCTTTCCGCTCGATGGGTGCCGCGTTTATTAGCAATGGACCTAAGTGATTATTACTATTATTGTTATTATTATTGCCTTATTTAGCTTACTATGCTCTTGTTCTTATGGTATTTGGACTTGAGAAAGAACTCGTGTTCGAATGAGAATTTTTCAAGAGTTTCTAGACTTTTAAACGCAATTCTAGTGAGTTTTTTTTCGATGTTTCCTAACAGTAGATGAAACATGGATTCATCGCTACACGGCTGAGACGAAGGAGCAGTCCAAACGGTGGGTGGCAACAGGTGAAAGTGCAGAAAGGAAAGCACAAGCCGTTCCATCTGCAGGAAAAATCATGGCTACAGTTTTATGAGATTCTCATGGTATGATGCACCAGTAGGGCAGAACCATCACTGGGGAATGTTACGCTTCACTACTTGACCAGTTGAAGGCTAAACGTCCACATCTTGCATGAAAGGAAGTTCTGTTTGACCATGTAATAACGTACTCATTTAATTTATAAAGCCGCCCGATAGTGCGACAATTTTGAAGCCGTTTGTTTTACCTGATTCGTTGTTGAGCTCCCCGATGACGTCTGGTGTGCCAGCTGCTCTAGTGGTATGGATATGAGATCTTTCTGTCAGGGTATACGTGGGCGGTGTGAAGGGATAACACCAGTTTAAATTGGCTGAGAAATTTAATGTGATCTAATACTTGAGCTATTGAAGCGTGTTGCCGACCGTTTGAAGATATAGAATGAAACTGATAATGAATCGTAGCACTCGAAACAACAACTGAATTAATGTAGCTGCTAACTTTTGCAGTATCAATTTTACGGTTTGAAGTAACTCACCGCAATAAAGAAACTAGAAGCATAACTTGCCGTGAGTCGCTAAAATGTTTATCGGCAAGATCAGTCATGATGCCCGCTAACTCATATTCACACAAGCGCATCACTGGCACTTAAAATAGCACACCAGATTAATTATCAAGAGAAAGGATCACGAATGTGTGTCTGATTAGAATGCACGCCCTTATGTTGACTCAAGCTCCGCCTACATATTATTACCCCTACCAACGTTACCTCTCGCGTGGAGGCAATCTCAAAACTTTTAAGATGTACGTCTGTTACCATGGAATACCTCCCCGAATCTAAGATTTACCTTCCCTTTCTCTTTTGCAGAGTTCTGGTCTACGTGACTTTAGAAACGTACTGAACTATAGCATCGAAGTGCATTCGAAGAATCTTTATATTAACGCGTTCGCTACTTCGGCTGTTGCTAATGACTTTGTTTAACATGGCTCGCTAATGACCTTCCTTGGACAAATCTTTTCAATCGAGTTTATTACATTATACACTGGTGTGCAAAACCTAAGGACGAAAGTAATCTTCGCGTGCTGTGACACTTCCAAGTAACATAGCTCGACGAAACTTGAATCATACATAGAGGGAACTGCTACGGTGTGCTACAGTAGGTAACTAAACGAAATATGCAATGAGACAAACAGAAATGCCACTTTTATCCATAGACCATAAGCTACACTAAAGTCAATACGACATATGATGGCTCAGAAACAGATACATGGTGCTTAAAAGGATGTATGATCACCACGGACAGCAGTGCATGCTCTGCATCGTGATCCCATGCTGGCCACAAGGTTGGTAAGCAGTTCTTGTGGTAGGGCGTTCCATTCCTCCACCAGCGCTGTTGACAACTGTTGGATGGTCGTTAGTGCATGTGAATGTGCTGCAATGCCTCTCCCCAAAGCATCCCACACGTGTTCGATGGGATTCTAGTTCTAGTTTAAAAAATCTGATGTGTTACACTCACCTGACTTTCTCTACTCTTGTACAAACTATTTCTACAAACTCTTATTCTCCATCTATTTCATATTAATCGAGATAAACATTTGCAGAAACGGTCTTTTGACATGCAAAGAGAATTACATTTTGCACATAGCGACCAGTTATAAAAATATTTGACTATCGTTTAAGGCCTACTATGTTCCCCTTGTTTTGCAATTGCAAGGGCAATATAGAAATACAATAGCCTTTAAGCATCGACATATATCTTAATAGCTGGTTGCTATGTGCAGCACCATTCTCTTTGCCACAGATTAATACTCTTTGCATATCCAAGACAAAAAAAAATCAATAACGAATTCCTATTTGAGAAAAAAGTATAAGTATTGGAAAATTTAAGAACAAGCAATATCTCGAAAATGGTTCACTCAACAAAAAAAGATGTATATGACATAAATTGTGTATTTTAACGCGATCTACATTTTTTGTGTAGTAAAATTTTGTCTATCTCTTATGGTTTACCAGTTATGCAAAAGTCGTTCACAATGAAGAATACTTTTGGAGACATTCCCAGAAAATTCAAGATATACATTTTATTTGTCATGGAAGTATCTTAAACATATGATATTTTAATCAAAATCGTTAGAGCCATTTTTGAGAAAATTAAAATTTTCGAAAAATGTTCCATGTAAAGGGTAGTCTGGGGTGGGGGATTTTCTTGAAAACCTTCGTGTCGCATCTCTGGAAGATAGTCAACCTAAATACCAAGTTTCGTGTTTATCCGACTGTTCGTTTCTGAGCTATGCTGTTCACAGACACAGACACACACACGGACATGTTTCCAAAAATGCTTTTATTGAATTGAGGGGGTCTCAAAACATATATTTCCGGTGAAATCTCGGTATCGAATTTTTCGGCGGAATACAATACTTCCCCTACTTACTATACGTAGTAGAGAAAGTAAAAAAGGGTGGCTTTTATGCCCAAGCACTGCAACCTTAAGGATCTATTGCGCATCCCCCCTTCATCAGTTAAGTAGTCTGTTGCTCGTTATGAACTTAACCGGACTGCTAACTGAGGCTTTCGATAGTTTATGTATCTTTGGAAAGTGATTGCCAAAAATACTTGCTCTTTGATTCGCAAGAGCAGGGCAATCACATAGCAGAACAGTCTCATCTCCTTCTAGGCATCTGCTACAGATAGGGTTGTTAAACAATCCCATTCTGTATAGACTAAACTTTAGGGCACAGTGTCCTGTAATGAATCCTGTGGCCATGCAAGCCTTCTTCTACTAAGACCGCGCAGGTACTTTGCCCGGCTGTTATCCAGGTCTGTAATAAACAACTTGGAATGTTTGCAACCCTCAATGGAGTTACAGTAGTTATTGTGTTCTGCTTGAGCCCAGCACTTAATAGCCTGTTTCACTGGTCTGTAGGACACCCCCAGTACAGGCTCCGGACCCAAAAATGGGATTTCGCTGCCAATCTCGGCTGCTTCATCTGCTTTCTCGTTGCCTGGTACACCTGTGTGTCCTGGCACCCACATAAGTTGAACCTTTTTGTGTTCAACAAGTATCATTAATGATTCCCGGCATTCTGAGACGAGCTTCGATTTTATTGATGGTGATTCAAGTGCTTTAAGAGCAGCTTGACTGTCTGAGATAATAAGAACACTTCTATTCTTATATCTCCTTTAATGCTTTCCATGACACTGGCTAGGATTGCATAAACCTCAGCCTGGAAAACTGTAGCTAAGTTACCCAGACTATAAGAAATCTTGGTGTCATTACCGTAAAGCCCAGCTCTCGTTCCTGATTTGGTGTTAAAACCATCAGTATACCAGATTGGACCTTTGTTATGAGGTTTTACCGGTCTTTCCCATTCACCCCGCTGTGGATAAGAGACCGTAAATTTCAATTCAAACTTGAATCTTGGTTCAAGAATGTCAGTCCTCATGTTGAGTATCGGTTGTATATTCTTGTCCCAAGGAAGCTTGAGATGATTAATATGTCCAGTATTGGACACTTTAGTTTGGCGACAAATACGGTGATATGCGATGATGGCTTCTGCCTTCATCCATGTGTGGTGTGAAGAGGTGTGAGCCCAATCAGCATCTCCATTGCCGCAGTTGGAGTAGTTTTGAAAGCTTCCATAATTGAAATACAGAAGGTCCTCTGTAATTTACAGTTCCTTTCTGCACACCTTTAAATTAACTCTAGGCCACTACATCAGTGCGGCATAGGAGAATATAGGTCTCACAATGACAGTGTATATCCAATACACTATACTAGATCTCAGACCCCATGTCTTACCAAGCATACCTCTACATGTCCAAAAGACTCTGTAGGCCTTGGTAATACATAATTCCATGTGATGTTTCCAAGTAATTTCTTGTCTAAACAAGCCCAAGATTTTTAACTTGTGTTCAATAGGGCACTACTTCATCAAAGAGAGAGAGAGAGAGAGAGTGTGTGAGTCTGATTAAATCAGGCGCCCTTCTCCTGGTAAAGGGTACCACTGCGGTTTTGCTTGGATTAACAGATTATTCATCTTGCACCAAGCTTCCACTTTCTTAAGCGCCATTTGTGAGGGATCGATGGGATTTAAATCGTGGGAACGGACAGGCCAGTCCATTCGCTGAATGTCCTTTCGTTCCAAGAGATCCTTCACCTGCAATGTTCTTTGCGGTCGCGCATTGTCATCCATAAAAATGAAGTCAGGGCCGACTGCACCCCTGAAAAGACGCACATGGGAAAGGAATACATTATCATAATAACGTTGACCAGTGAGCGTACCGTGTTCAAAGATTTGGAGGTCGCACCCATGCAACATTATGCCTCCCCAAACCATAACACCCGGACCACCAAAATGATCATGTTCAAGGATGTTCCTGGGTTCATTACGTGTTCCCACCTCTCGCCAGACGAGGATACTTCGAGAATCACTACTTGGACTGAATCTGCTCTCATCCGAGAAGAGCACGCGACCCAATTCCTCGTTGGTCCAATTTTGATGCTCTTATGACCATCGCAAACGGTGTCGCCGATGTGCGGATGTCAATGGAACACAACGTACTGGCCGTCGGGCAAAGAGACCACCTTTGTGTAGTCGCCGTGCCCTATGTATCGTGAGATTGCGTGCCTAGCTGTCCTGTTAAATGTGGTTGCAATTGTAGCCGCTGTTTGGCCTGGATCCCTTTTGCCTGTTGCGCAATGTAGCGGTCATCTGCTGTAGTTGAGCGTGGTCGACCACCTCTCCTTGGGACAGCAGTGCCTGTGGTTTCGAAGGTTCCCCATGCACATGAAACAATGCTGTGAGCAATTCCAAACTCCTGAGCAACACTCACTTCTTCCAGTTTCTCGATGATTCTTCCCCGTGTGAAGTCATCCAAGTGGTGTCTTATCTTCCTGTCAATAATTACGGTATCACATGATAATTCACCTTCACACACGTTTGGATTGTTTCTGCAAAACTGCATGAGCTTGTTTTCCAAGTGCTTCCACAATCGCTACGTTTTGTTTCCCAGCGATTACTTTTCGTTCCCAAACCTGAGGAAATGGCTGGCTAGACGAAGATTCACATCAAATGACGAGGTTGAAGCTGAAGGTATTAAAAGTTGGAATGTCGTTATTTTACAAGCTGACTATGTTGAAAAAAGGAAACAACTTTTCTTGCTCAGGACGAGAAGTTTTTGAACGCCCCTCGCATATACGTCTGTCGCACTGCAAATGAACTCTGCGATCTAACTGAACTACTTGGTTTTCATCCTAGGGGCTGGGTTATAATTCCTGGCCCCTAGTGAGATACTTTCATTAGCACGTACGCTAATGTGTGTATTACATTTCACCCACAAATTCCATACCGAGATTTAAACGGAAATGCGTGTTCTGAGACCTCTGAATCCAAGAAAGCAGTTTTTTTGGGGGGGGACAGTGCGCGCGTGTGTGTGGGTTCGCGCAATATAACTCAAAAATGAAAAGTTGGTCAAATACCAAACTTAATATCTTCCAAAAATGGGACACAAGGACTTTCTCAAAATCGACTTTAACGATTTTCTGAGAACAACCTATGCTGTCCTCTTTATTTGATTGAATTCTGTATAATTTTAAATTACAAGGAAACCTTGAAAGATAGGCGAAAACTTGCTGTACAAAAATACAAAAGCCTTTAACCCGCAGAATTTATTTCAAATAAACGTTTTCTGGCATTAGCCATTTCCGAGATATCCGTTACTATTAGTTTCAGTTGTTGAATTTATTTTAGAGAGTTTGGAATTACAACTCCAGCATATAGTGTCCCGCATTTTAACACCTGACTATCGATTCGGTTTTCTCTATTCCGCTTGTGTCTAGTGTGTAATGAAACTGTTTCTGCAAAGGTTTATCTCGATTAACATGAAGTAGATAGAAAAATATGTTTTCGAAACAATAGTGCGTAGAGGTTATACAGGGTGCCCATGAAGTCCCAGTACATTTTCATGTTCCTGGTCTCCTACTGGAAGAAGTGTGAGTGTTGCGCAGGAGTTTGGAATTGCTCACAGCATTGTTTCATGTGCATGGGGAACCTTCGAAACCACAGGCACTGCTGTCCCAAGGAGAGGTGGTCGACCACGCTCCACATTAGGATAGAGTAGGACCTTATAAAGTTCAGCAGTCCATCTTCACCATCAACACAGTGTCCCCACCGCCTTGTGGTTGTACGGAACACGAGGGGTTATCAGAAAGCGTGCCGCTCTTATTCTTGTTTCAGCTCATGCACATCCGGCACCCTGGTAGCGTAAACAGTCATGGGGTAGTGAGGTCGGGGGAACGGGAAGCCCACGTACCATCCGCCGATTAGGAAAAGTTTCATTCAGGTAGTCCCCCACAATGTTTGCATACGGTGCGTATCACGAATCGGCCCCCAGAACCGGGGCAGAGCAGTGCAAGTAGGCCCAGCTGCCCGTTTTGCTTCCAACGTAACCCTTTGGAGGAAGGGGGAGGGAGGGATGAGGTGAGAGACCCGAAGGGTGACCAGATCCGAGTGACGGGCGCGAGTATGGGCGTTGCCTCTAACGTTTCCAGATAGAACGCATCCGACGTCGCCCGGTCCATGTCCACAAGCCACCAGTCTTCACGGTCCCCGGTGCGGTGCCCATTTCGGAAGAGAGATCTAACTGAGCGGTACCGCAACGGCGCAGGGAAGAAACCTTTACAGAGCACACAGACACCGACCAGCCGCAACCCGCCGAACAATTTAAATTGACCCTAATTGTAGGTTCTCATTTTAAAAAAAATTAAATTGACTCTAAAATGACTATCATAACGTCCTCCAAACAAAACATGACTAATGGCATTTACTTTCCCCCATAATATCAAGCAACTTTTATTAAAGACATTTCTTTCTTAAACGCTTAGTTTTGGAGATTTTTACAGTCTTAACTTAAACGGTCCACCCCGTATGACACGCCTGCCCTAACCGTGGCTCCAGGAACAACTGAGCATGTCCAGGTGAATTGTCTTGTGTTAATAATAAAGGAGCTGCATTGGGCTTTATAAGGTCTACTCTATTCTAATATAAAATTTATTGTGTTGTAGCAGACCAGAAACGTGCAAAGGTATTGGCACTGCATGGATACCTGTATAAAAATAAACGATAGGGAGTAGAGAGTCGTGCGAATGTAACACATTAGATCTTGTTTTCTCCAGCTCCTTACTTTGATGCACATCGAGGAATGATATAAATTCCACAATTTAAAAAACAAGTCTAATTACAAAATTAGGGGCTTGATGGAAGCGCGTAATAAAAATTCCCATGAAGGCTCATCTGTTTTTCAGAGAAACAGTGTGTAGTAGAGGTTTGGAAAGTGGGAGATAAAAGCCCCTACATGCCGCTTGTCTTTCATAGGGAGCCTATTCACAAGATTAAAGGACAATTTTGACTACGGTGATAAATGGGAAAAGGAGTTTCTCACAATGGACTGCTAATTGGACTCGCCAGCTCTAATTCTGCTCCACAAATTGCCATCGTGGCTGTTTGCTGGTCTTAAAGGTCTTAGGATAGATGCTGTGTGCGCGAGTAGAATGACTCGAAAAGTTTGGTATCTAAGTTCAACATTCTCCAAAATGCGACATAAATGTTTTCAAGAAAATTCCCCTCACCTCAAACTATTCTTTGCAAGGGTAAGTTTTCGTTGTTTTTTTTATTTTCTCCGCAAAGACTAACGATTTTGAATGAAATACGACATGTTTTAAGTTGTTTGTTTAGCAAGTAAAATGTATATCCTGAATTTTCTGGGAATACGCTGCAAAGACCTGTTCATTCGGAAAAAATTTTGCGTAATTTTGTATAACGCGTAAGAGAAAGACAAAAACACATTACACAAAAAATGCACATCTCTTTAAAACGTACAATTCTTTGAAATAATTCTTTTTGTAGCATCAGCCATTCCCGAGATATTCGGTATTATTAGTTTTGAGTCTTTCAGTAGATCATTTTTAAGTGCTGTCGCTCTGCAGTTGCTTCTCGCGGTGTCGTCTAAGGAATTTGTAATTTTAAGGGCAATATATAGCGTCGCTTTTAAAACAAACATTTGACTGTTACGTTCTTTTGTATTCTCCTCCTATCTACAACGGAATTTTTAATTAAATCATTTCTGCAAACCTTTATATCTATTGATTAACCAAATGCAGTTAGAAAAAATGAAACTTTTATGACATAGTGGTAAGTCTAAATTCGTATTTCTTTCTCGTCACACAAAGAACAAGAAATTTCAAAGCCATCAAATAGCAGGCACGTTCTTTAAAAATCTGACTATCGCTTTACCTGCTGTATTCTTTACACCTACAAAGAAATGCGTAATGAAAGTTTATCTTGGTTAACAAGAAGTAGATAGAAGAATAAGGGTTTGTGGAGGAGTGAGTAGAGAAAGTCGTGTGAATGCAACACATCAAAAATTGTGTTTCCGTTTGGTAAGTTTTGGTTTGGCTCTTGTGTTTTCTATTTAAATAAAATCAGCGAGTAAAGAGATTCGTGCATATCTGAAATAAGCGTGACTTGTCGAGATTTTCCAATGCACATAACGCTTGTGTGTTGAGTACCATTTGTTTACACCATAGTGAACAATAGAAATAGCACTTATCAGAAAATAGAATTAAGTACGAATAGCTGTTGAATATGGTCATCGACATTAACCCTGGTGGCGAACTGGCCACCCTTGCCTGGTTGTTGCCTTAAAAAAAAATCAGTGACTTACAGCTCATACTTATGAATTAAGTCCTAAGTAAATATTAACAAATAAAAATTTAAATGGTAAAATTTAACTACGAAACATGGTTATGTTCCATTTTTGCAGTCGTAAATATTTCAAAAGTTAGAGGATTTAATATTGCTCACGCAAATACGTAGAGTGAGCCGGGCGATCGTCATCTTTTTGAAGCCGTACCCTTTGCTTCAGTATCTGCTGACGATTCTGCTGCCAGCAGCAACAGTGGTTGGCTATGAGATCTTTCTCCCAGGGTATGCGTTGGCGGGTGTGAAAGGAAAACAGCAGTTTAAATTGACCGAGAAATTTAATGCCATCTAATATTTGAGCTCATGAAGCGAGCTACCGACGGATTGAAGATAAAGAATGAAACTGATAACGAATCGTAGCACTTGAAACTATAAGAATTGAATTATTATACCTGCTAACTTCTGTAGTATCAATTTTAGTCTGAAGCAACTGTCCGCAATAAAAGAAACTAGAAGCGTAATTGCAATGAGCCGTTAAAATGCTTACCGGCAAAATCCCTCGGCCTACCGGTCTTAGGCGCTGCGAACTGCCGATCACCGTAAAAGACTCTAAGCCCCTAAGGCTGTACACGAAGAAAAGAAAGGGCGACAAGAACCAAATTTTAGCATTACACGCTCTTTTATTACTAAAGTTCCGCCTCCACCAAGGTTACTTCTCGCGCTGGGCCAATCTTAAACTCCTATGTATGCGTGTTACCTTTGTTGCTATGGGGTACGTCCCCGGATCTAAGACTTTCATTTACTTTTCTCATTTACGGGAATTTCTGTCTACGTGACGTGGCAAACGTACTGAACTTATAACGTTAACTGCATTCCAGGAATCTTTATGCTAATGCTTTCGCTACTGGGCTAACATAACACGCTGATTACCTTTTTCTCCAGACAAATCTTTTCAACTCATGCTTATTACATTATAAATTGATTTAATGTACAGAAATTATTTAATGCGATTATTTCTGTATCGTAGTATGATTTTTTTATTTCATTTTTTATACCTCCCTATAAATAATTATGGTATTAATAGTAAAATAGACATAACATGCAGATTGGTTAGATTTACCAGCACTGAATGTAGGAAGTTGAACTTTGCACCATAACAGCATGAACAGGAAGTGGATAAAAAGACATTGTCGTCGAAAAACATTACAGCAAAAACAACAGCGTGTCTGTGTGGATTTTGTGCTTGGCTTTAGGCGTGGATCAGTTTTATAATGGCATAATATATTCCAGTTACTCAAGACTGCGAGCAAGCAACGAATAAACAGAATGTTTCAAGAGAAGAGGAAAAACAGCTTGAAAATTTAATTTCACAGTCGGAGGTTGCCCACCCAAACATCGTGCGAGCTTGCATTTAACACTAATGCAGAATGGTGAGGATTTTTCTTTAACTTTATGGCCACAGCCCAGATTCACTGATGATGGGAGCGAAGGGTCCCGGATATAAGGAAACTTCCTTAATGAACGGAGAAAAGAGGTCACAAGCAAGGGATAGTAACCCTCACTCAACCTTTAGTGTGAAGGTATTATCTCTGCAGGTAAACAGGTCCAGATGGAACAGTTAACGGCTACCCTATCTCGCTTGATTGCGTTCTCCTTAGTATGGCCGTGTTAGCCTCCTTTCCATAGAATGGTGCTGCTTCGCCAGAGCGATGGCCTGAAACCGTACACTTTGCTCCAGTATCTCTGTTGATTCTGCTGCCGGCTGCTACAGTGGTTGGCTATGAGATCTTTCTCCCAGGGTATGAATGGGCGGATTTTGAAAGGATAACGCCAGTTTAAATTGACAGAAATTTATTGTGATCTAATACCTGTTAACTTCTGCAATATCAATCTTACAGTTTGGAACAACTTTTCACAATAAAAGAAACTAGAAGCGTAAGAGTCACTAATCCTTACCGGCAAAACCCCTCGGGGCTACCGCTAAGTAATTGGTAACCCAGCGCGGTCTTAGGTGCTACGTACTGTCGATCAATGTAAAAGACTGCAAGTTCCTTAGGCTGTACACGAAAGAAAAAGGTAAGACACTAATTTTAGCAATACACGCTCTTCTATTACTTAAGCTTCGCCTACTTAGAAGTATCCCACCAACATTGCTTCATATGTGCTCCAATCTCAAATCCCTACGTATGCGTATGTGGCACTATTACTAGGCGGTACATACCCGACTCTAAGAATTTCATTTACCTTTCTCTTTTGCAGAATTTGTGGTCTACGTGACTGTTCAAACGTACTGAATTCACCCCTTAACTGCATTCCAGGAACTTTTATACTAACGCGATATTATTTATTGCAGCTATTTTTGCTATCTTACTGTTATTTCTTTATTTAATTATTTATATTTTCCTGTCAATAATTACGGTATCACAGCTGCGTTGAATAATATCAAACATCTTATGACTATCTCTACTCGCCTTTCTTCAAACTATTTTATTAAACTTTCATTACACTTCTACATATTTCGTTGTGCGTATAACACGAATACAGTAGGCTAAATCGATAGATGGCTTTGAAATTCCATGCCCTGTGTATGACCACGAACAAATTTCTAATGCTTTACATTCACATTAATTTCTCTACCCTGTATTAGTGGGTATACAAACTATTCCTAGAAACCTTATTTTCCTATCTACTTCATTTTAATTGATATAAACCCTTGCAGAAATAGCTACGTTACACCTTTCGTTATAGATACAAAGCGATAGTTTGAGATCTGGACGCTATACGCTGGCCTTAAAATTCTATACTGTTTCCATGACATCGCGAGACAACTGAAGAACCAACGCTTTTAAACATTTAGAGTAGTAGTAGTAGAGAATACCTCAGATACAGCTTATGCCTCAAAAAGAATATTTGAAATAAATGGTGTATTTTAAAGATACTGCATTTTTTTCTGTAATATGTTTTCGTTTATCCCTTAACGTTTACCAGTTATTCAAGATTGGTATAATTTTTTTTGCCATGTAAATATCTTATATATTTTGTTATTTTAACCAAAACCGTTTGAGCCATTGTTGAGAAAAGAAAAACTTTCGAAAAAGTTCTGTGTAAAGAGTAGTTTAGGGCGGACGGATTTTCTTGAAAATCTTCGTGCGGGCGGATTTTCTTGAAAATCTTCGTGTCGCATCTTTGGGAAACAGTGTGCCTAAATGCCAAGTTTGATCTTTATCCGAGTTTTGGTGTTTAGGTTGTGCTGTTCACAGACACACAGATCTTTTCTAAAAATGTTTTGGGAGGGGCTTAGTAGACCTCAAAACGTGTATTTCTCAAGAAATCTCGCTGTAGAATTTTTGGGTGGAATGCAATATCTCTACGTGAGTAGAGAGAAGTAAAAATGGTTGTCGCATATAGCTGTAGGTATGACATGTACGGAGAGTTGGGAAGTAGGCCTTCTAGTTGTTGCATCTTGTGCCCTCACTCAGCTGTTGAACCAGTATACCATCAGCAGGGCACAGGAAGGATCTAATTAATCCTGTCGTGGGGACTTTTCGCTTGTCGGCCTCCTCGGCTTTTAAATGGGAATGAGTGCGGTTCAGTACTCAACGCGATAGCTCTGGGCTGCAAAACCGCAGCAGTTTGTTTTCTAACGTCTTGCTTCAACACTACGGATCCCTAAAGGCATTTACATACTCGCTCCTCTACAGACTATCCCTACAAATGTATTTCTTGTTAGTGCAGATAAACTTTCAATTCTCATTCACACATTTCGTTAAGTCGAGTTTTATGTACGGACACTCTTTAACTACTATGGTCCTTAGCTCACACTCTACAATGGGTGTGAAAGACCGGTAATTTTGCTCAAAGGCCTCTTTATCAGACTTGACGTTCTTTTACGTGCCGTAAATCTACGACACGGGACCACCGGCTTTACTTCCCTTTCGAAGGAAGCCATGCTAAGGATTTTTACACCTGAATGAATTTATCGCCCTCCGCCGAGTTTGATTAGATTAGATTGCATTGCATTGTGTGAGTTCACTAGCAGCCACAAAGGCGTGTGAACATAGAACATGTCAAGGAAATGTACAAAATTTACATATAAACATATATTACACAGAATATAGAACATTTGAAATAAAGGGTCTTTCAACGAGAGTGTCCTATCTTTAACATGTGATAGCTGCCGTTGTTATTGAGTTACAGCAGTAATTTTATTCATGTGGTTACAGTTGTTATTGACAAATAACCATGGAACGTTACAGCATTCAGCAACGCGTAGAAATTGTAAAAATTTATTATCAAAATGGATCATCTGTTCGCCAAACTTTCCGTGCATTGTCACTGCGAGAGAACGATTCGGCGTTTGATCGATAAATTTGAAAGAAGTGGTTCTGTTTAGCGATCAAAGAACACCTGTACGCAATCGACGTAAGCGCTCTAACGAAAACATAGACGCCGTTCGTGAGAGTGTACGCGAGAACGGAAACAAATCAATTGCTCGTCGAGCGCAAGAATTGGGTCTTTCGCCGACCACAACTTGGCGAATTCTGCATCTGGATTTGAAGTTTCACGCTTACAAAATGGTGTTAACTCAAGAACTAAAGCCCAACGACCATAGGTTGCGCTGTGTATTCGCTGACTGGGCTATGGAGCAATTGGAAGCTGACCCGGATTTTTGTCGAAAAATAATCTTCAGCCACGAAGCCCACTTTTGGATGGATGGTTGTGTTAACAAACAAAATTGCCACTATTGGAGCAATCACAATCCAATGAAGATTCAAGAACCACCACTTCATCCCCAAAAGATTACTGTGTGTTGTGGATTTTGGTATGGTGGAATTGGTCCATATTTTTTCCAAGATGAAGATGGAGAAGCTCTAACTGTCAATGGAGAAAGATACGGGCTCTTATAAGGGACTATTTTTGGTCTCAATTGGATGGTATGGATCTCAGAAACAACTGGTTCCAGCAAGATGGTGCCACATGTCATACTGCTGTCGAAACAATCGATCTTTTGAAGGAGAAGTTCAGAGGTGTCATCATTTCCCGTGGTGGTGATGTTGACTGGCCCCCGAGGTCATGTGATTTAACGCCGTTGTATTACTTCTTGTGGGGTTATGTTAAATCCCGAGTTTGTCAACAAGCCAGAAACAGTAAATGATCGTATGAATAACATCACGCGTGTTATTCGTGAAGTTGGATCTAATATACGTTCTTCTACCATTGAAAATTGGGTCAACCGTATACGCGCAACCCAACGAAGTCATGACGGTCACTTAAACTGATGTTCTCTTCCACACATAATGACATTAATTATGTTCCAAAATAAAAAAAAAGAAATAAACCTCTATCAAATAAAACACGTTCTAGAAATAAGTTCAAAGATAGGACACACTTGTTGAAAGACCCTATAAAATGGAGACATACTATATGTCAAGGAAATGTACAATAGAGTTACATATATACATAAATATTACATCGAATACAGCACATTTAAAATAAAATAAAGACATATTATATACAAAATGAAACAAATCAGGTGTAATTTTGCACAAAATCGAATACCTCTCTACCGTTATAAGGCTAACATTATATTTATAGACAAGAATAGTTATTTTAACTTTCACTAGTCTTGTAGCTTTTGTTCGTCTCATCATTTTGTTCTATTTGGTTTGTAATGCATAGCATTTACTGTCAGTTCTTAATATATATATATATATATATATATATATATATATATATATATATATATATAGAGCTTCATTAATTCTAGAGCAGGCGTCAAATGTAACTGGCAATTTCCATTAATATTTACTAGTACTACTTACAGAACTATATATATATATGTATATATATATTATCAGGATAATTTTTCATTCAGATAAACTTGTACAGAATAAGATGCTTTTGAGCTTTAACAGCAGTTTTAAAGACACTGTCAACTTTTCCCTTAAAATCATTAGGGAGAGTATTAAATATTTTTATGGTCTCATAATATACACCTTTCTGGAAGCAAGAATGCTTTGCACTGGGATAATGGATGTTACCGTTTTGTCTAGTGTTTATCTCATTGAACCCGCGACCTCGCGAACTAGAGGCTAGCATTGTAACCGGTGGATGACACACATCTCGTACGACACAGTAGGTAAAGCGATAGTCAGATTTCTAAACGGCGTGTCGCTATATGATGGCTTTGAAATTCCATGCCCTGTGTATGACCAAGATGGCGACTTTCCAGGTGAGAAAAGCAACTGCTTGTAAATTCAAACATTAACAAAGAATACTTCGGAATAGTTAACTACACAAAAAGGTATTTAGCTATCTCTTACGTTTTACCAATTATACAAAACGGAATGAAGACTTCCAGGCTGTTCCCAGAAAATTCAAGATATGCATCTTATTTGTCTTGCAATATCTTAAACATATGGTATTTTAATCAAAATCGTTACAACCATTTTTGAGATAAACATAACGAAATTTTTCATGTAAGGTATAGTTTGGGGTGGGGGGATTTTGTTGAAAATCTTCCTGTTATATCTTCGGAAGATACTGAACCTAAATTCCAAGTTTGGTATTTAACCGACTTTTCATTTTGTAGTTATGATGTTCGGGTGTCTGGAATGTGTATTTCTGATGAGATCTCGATATAGAACATGCTTGGAATGCAATAGATGTGTTCTCTATCTACTAAGGGTTAGTAGTAGAGAATGTAAACGCATATCATAAACTAGTAATTGGGACTAATGATCAAATTTCCAAAGTTTGGTTTAAGGAAACTGGTTCAGTTCAAGTGAAATGTATTGTTAAATATATCTAGCTTCTGTGTGATTAGGTCTATGTGTTCTCCAGTGACAATCTCAACATGATTTGAAATGGTTGAAATGTTAACAATGTCCTTATTTCATCATCTACCGATCCTCTTTCAGTAGTAATCATGTTAACGCCACTAGAAGAATTCTTATCTGCACAATTTGGACATTTTTATCAAGTTCTTCATTTTTTGGGTTATTAAAAAATTATAAACTTGAAACTCTTAAAGGGTTTGTTAATAGTGTCGTGACCTCTAAACAACTCGCTCAATGGGGTAAAGCACTCGCTAATAAGGTACCAGGAAGTTAAAAAATTTAAATAAGGCGAGGTCACGACAAGGGACGCAGCTAATTGAATATGAAAAACATTATAGGATAACTACTAAAAGGATACCTACATGGTTCAGAATGGAAGGAAGGAGCTTTATAATATGGTAAATGAAACAGGTAAGGCCTGGATGGTACTATGTTGTATTACTGAAAGGGTTTACATTACCTCCTTGACCACGCGTCGAGGACGCCATACATCCCATGTATGGAGAGTACGTAATAAGACGACCTGTCCGGTGCGCTCCTACTCACTGACTGACTAGCCAAAACAACCCAAGCCACGCTTACTGCGTGGGTACGCTATCTATGCTCTACCCCCACCACTCTTACGTCATCCCCGATCCAAGCGACCAACGGACACGTATGCACTAACAATGCCTGCATACGCCACAATAGTAACCTTTAAAATTGAAACATTAGACAGTATATGTTTGTTACTCGTTGCACAGAAAATAATGAAATTGAAACAGTAGACAGTATAGCTTGTTATTCACTGCATTGAAAATTCTTTTAAAGTTGCTAAAAATAAAAATAAAAAACTTTAACATTGAAACACTAGACAGTATACGTTTGTTACTAATTGCACAGAAAATAGTGAAATTGAAACACTAGACAGTGTACGTTTGGTACTCATTGCACAGAAAATAGTGAAATTGAAACACCAGACAGTATAGTTTATTACTCATTGCACAGAAAATAGTGAAATTTAAACACTAATACAGTATACGTTTGTTACTCATTGCACAGAAAATAATGAAGTTGAATCACCAGATAGTATACGTTTGTTACTCATTGCACAGAAGATAGTGAAACTGAAACACTAGACAGTATACGTTTGTTACTCATTGCACAGAAAATAGTGAAATTGAAATACTAGACAATATGCGTTTGTTACTCACTGCATTGAAAATTGCTTTAAAATTGCTAAAAAAAAGAATAAATAAAATCTTTAAAATGGAAACACTAGACAGTTTTGTTACTCATTGCACAGAAAATAGTGAAATTGAAACACTATACAATATACGTTTGTTACTCGCTGCTTTGAAAATTGCTTTAAAAATCTTTAAAATTGAAACACTAGACAGTATACGTTTGTTACTCACTACATTGAAAATTGCTTTAAATAATCTTTAAAATTGAAACACTAGACGATATACGTTTGTTGCTCACTGCATTGAAAATAGTAACCTTTAAAATCGAAACACTAGATAATTTACGTTTGTTACTCATTGTATAGAAAATAAGAAGCCTTCAGCTAATATTTCCAGTAATACTTGTGAAGTAAACCTGCTGTAGAAAATTTATATAAGGTACATTCACTGTGAGTGTTAATGCACCGCAATCTGCATGCTCGTCGTCACTTGTTGTGCAGCACTGAACTCACAACGATTGCTGATGCACAGGCTTAAAATTGGATGTATTTTCACCTTACAATTTGTCGGGATGTAATTGACTTATTGCGATGCAACAAACTCCATTCTTAATGTTAATGTGTGTCCTCATTCCTGTAAAAGCACAAACATTAGAATTTCATTTTAGTGTAAAATTTAGTTTAGTTCATTTTTCAGACTCCTG
Source organism: Deroplatys truncata (assembly GCA_030765065.1). Taxonomy (NCBI): domain Eukaryota; kingdom Metazoa; phylum Arthropoda; class Insecta; order Mantodea; family Mantidae; genus Deroplatys; species Deroplatys truncata. The sequence goes on along the minus strand of CM060979.1, from coordinate 133,586,572 downwards.
GAACTAAAACTAGAACCTTTAGCACACGAATTACAAGTTGTACTTAATCGCACTAGTACGATGAAGTTTTTATGCCACTGCATTGTTACCAGCTTTGGTTTCAAGTCCATCCACGTGGCAATCACCCTTTGTAGTTACACATGTTTAATAAATCGACTTGGTTTGATTAGGTTTTACTTTTCATTGCCTTTTTACGCGATTAATTTCTCAGGGCGGTCGCATTATCTGTTCACAATTAAAATTGTCATACTTCAATTTCTCACAATGCGTTGTCCAGTTAGCCTTTCCTTGTACTTTCTTTGATCTGGATCGTTATTCTTTTATCTGTGATAAAATGGCGGCATGTACGAATATAGACGAAATTGAATTGCAAGAGTTGGACGAAGCTGCCAAAATTGTAACATAGGAATTGCTAGTAGAACCAATATGATATAATCGCTTCATTGACTGGCGGCACTGCTCTGTTGTTGATCTCGCTCTAGGTGCCATTTCTCGTATTTGCCTGCAATCGATATAGTATTATTTTATTGTCATTTTGCAAATATCAGGGCTGTCTAAAAATAATGTATGCCACACATGTTAAAATTTGTTTTATTTTGCTCCTAGAATGGTTGCACTCTCAAAATAAAACCCTAATTTTAAGCCTTTCCTGTAATTTTTTTTTTTGATATCGAACCCATGTTGAAATACTCTATTCAATTGTACACATACTTTCGCCCACCCCTGTAAATTATAGCTCAGGCAGGTATTGCCAGGCTGTCTTCATTGAAACCCTCCTGTTTGTAACGAAATGGATTATAAAACCAGGTAGCTTCCAAATATTTTACCATGTAGGGTTTTAGAGTTTGTTTTTGGGAACCACGCTTTATTTATTTTGGAAATTGGTTTTGAGAGCAATAATGGATGATCCAGTATAGCTTGAGCAGGAACAGCGGTTTTTTAATTGGTTCTAAAGCAGTAACACTGCCTGGGGAAAGAGCAGTTGTGGCCTGGAGCTAGACACGTGCGTTTGTGAACAGTACACCATTGACGTGCGTTTTGGAGGCTTCTGGTTCTCGAGAAGGGATCCTGCGATCAATGATTGTGCTCCCCCATCTCTTTGCGTGTCTCAAGGGTACCTCTCGATGCCTCCCTATCTGCGGAAACGGAAGTGCTGCACAACAATTTCATGGCCACCGCCCTCTCATTGCTATATCGTTTTGATGTGATTGCTAAATGGAAATAGATTGCCAATTACTCTAATGTACTGCACACAAGTACAAGAAACGATACTGAGGTCTATAATGTGCCAATGTATCACTGATAAACCGGACGTTGCTTGTTTCGCTGGTGACCATGAAAGCTTAGCGAATAACATATTACCACTTGAGAAAAGTGTAAGTATTTGAAAATTCAAAACAATAAGAAGGAAAATTTTGTCTATCTCTTACGGTTGGCCATTTATACAAAAGTCATTCAGAATAAAGAGAATTTTAGACAATTTTCAGAAAATTCATCATATACACTTTGTCATGAAAATATATTAAACATATATTTTAATCAAAATCGTTAAGAGCCATAAAAAACCAGAAACATTTCCATGTAAAGGGTAGTTTGGGATAAGGGGATTTTCGTGAAAATCTTTGAATCTCATCCTTGGAAGATGCTAAATTTAAATACCAAGGTTGGAAAGGTAGAATCAGACGACTGAAAAATTCAACGCCATAGTCGGGATTTGAACCACGCATCTCTCGGTCTCCGTCCAGTTTATATATATATATATATATATATATATATATATATTAAGTTTAGGGAGCCTCAAAACCTATATTTCCTGTGAAATCTCGGTAATGAATTTTTCGGTGTAATCCAGTACCTACTTCATCTACCTTAGGAAGTAGTAGAGAAAGTAAAACCAATTTCTAATGAAGGTCATGTAAATATCTTAAACATATATGTTAATCAAAATTATGAGAGCCATTTTTAGAAAATCAGAAATTACCATGTACCGGATAGTTTGGGTGGGGGGATTTTCTTGGAAATGTTCTTGTCGGAACTTTGCATTTATTCGTCTTTTCGTTTTTCAGTTAGACTATTCTCCCTCTCCCCACCCTCTCTCTTTCTCTCTCTCTCTCTCTCTGTCTCATACACACGGAGCTTTTGTAAAATTAATTCTAATTTATTATTCAGGAAGCCTTTAAACATTCATTTCTGTTGAAACCTCGATTTCAAATTTTTTGGTGCAATGCAGATACTTCCTCTACATACTAGATTCCTGGTAGAGAAAGTAAAAATAACATAGGCGTCTAAAAACTGAATGTTATAACACAAATGACTGACGTCACAAAAAGCAGTGTTTGAAATAAATAGTTTTAAAAGCTTTTTTGTACTGCCTATTTATCTATTTCTTATGGTTTATTAACACAAAATTACTTCCGAATGAACAGGGCTTTACAGACTATCCATAGAAAATCCGAGATATACATTTTATTTGTCACGTAAATGGTATTTTAATTAAAATCGTAAGAGACATTTTGAGAAAATCAAAAGCTTCGAAAAAATATACACGTAAAGTGCATTTTGGATTCGGGGGGATGTTTTTGAAGCTGCTGAACTTGAATACCGAGTTTGGGTTTTTATCCACGTTTCATTTTTGATTTATGATGCTTACACACACACACACACACACACACACACACGCACACACTCACAGCCTAGTAGGTAGAGAAAGTATTGCATTCTATCCAGAAATTTAATATTGAGATTTCACTGTACAGGTTTTGAGGTCCCCTGAATTAAAAAAAATCAGATAAAGTTTAACAGCATAACTAAAATGCGAACAGTTAGTTAACCATCAAAATTGGTATTTAAGTTCAGTGTCCTCCAAAGATGCGATACGAAGTATGTATCAGGAATTTTTCTGGAATAAGCTCTCACTACACAAAAAATGTAAATCTTGTTGAAGCACATAATTTATGGCAAACAAAACTTTTTGTGACGTTAGTTTCCTAGATATTCGGTGTGGTTGGTTTGAATTTTTAAACACATATTTTTCAAGCGGTAAGTCGCTATTCGGTTTTTCTGCATGTCATGCTTAGATCATGGAATTTTAAAGCCATCACGTAGCTACACGCAATTTAAAAATCTGACTATCGCCTTACGTACCTCTATGCGTCTTATACCTACAACTGAAGGTGTAATGAAGGTGTTTCTCGGTTATCAAAGTGTATAGAGGAATAAGCTTTTTGAATAATCTCGGGAGTAAACGTGATATGAGAGCTTGGCGAACAAGATTTGTTGGTAAGGCGTCCTCTTTAAACATAAAATTTCAGCGCCGCCTTAAAGGTCGAGTGAGGCGTTGGCGTATTTGCTCTGGGGATGAGCAGAAATAATACATCCCATTGACCTTTTCCCAAAAGCGTTTCATAGTCCGTGACACATACAGCATGTTCAATCTAAAACCCCTTCCACGCAAGAAGAGATAAAAACCACCAGCATTTTCACAAAAAGTGACGACGTCGTCATCGTTATTGTCAATGGCATACCACACACTGCGTCAAGTTGCTCAACACATGTTGCAAGCCGGTTGACGAGTCGAGCATTCTTCAGTGCACTTAACTCATGTTTAGTGCCAACTATTTTTTCGGTGATAATGAATAAGAGAAATAGTAATTTCGTTCAAATAAAATTAATTATTAACAGTTGTTGAAAATGGGGCGGCGCCGTGGCCGAGTGGTTAGACCGCTCGCGGCCCGGGTTCAATCCCAGGGACCTGCATGTGGGATTTGTGGTGGTGTCTGGGCGGGTTTTCTCCGCCATTCATTCCACCAACTGCTCCATCATCACCTTTCCTTTCATCCATTTCACCGACATTTCGTTTCATCTACTTCCTTCATCCCATACCAGGCATCGGGCTGATCACCCATCCTGGATGAGTGTCTACTCCTCGACGGACCTCTGACCCCAGGCACCCGCTTGTAAGTCCGGGGGGTGTAAGTCCAAACATTAACGTTGGTAACGACCTGGCCATCGATCATCCACGCCTTGTTATCCACCTTAAAAAAATTTGGTTTTACGTTTATCTGGCTTTCTCTACCTACTATGGTGTATTTCTATACAGGATGTATCTTTATTGGTGTCATATATTTGGGGGACGTGTTACTGACATCAAAACAGTAAAAAAAGTTGAAATGAACATGGGTCTGAAAATCACACACACAAAATCGAAAGTTACAAAAATTGCTCGAAGTGGCTTCCTCTTGCTTCGATGGATGCATTCCATGCTCTGGCGTACTCTTTTGAAAATTCCTGGTGTGTTTCGTATTTGGTAAAATCCAGTTTGGATACGTCCTCTCAAAATGTCAACATCAGGTACAGGAGTAGCATAAACCAAGGACTTCAAATGTCCCCAGACGAAGAAATCCATTGGATTCAAATCAGGCGATCGAGCAGGCCATGCAATGGGTCCCTCTCGACCAATCCATCTTTGCGGAAATCGATCATTCAGAAACTTACGAACTATCATACTGAAATGAGCTGGAGCACCATCGTGTAAAAACTATATTCGTTAGATGATGTCCAGAGGCACATTATCAATTAAGTGATGCAACTCATTTCTGAGAAACTGGAGATAGGTTTGTCCATTCAGACCGGAGGGAAGAAGTAGGGACCAATAAGGTGATCATGAATGATTCCACCCCAAACGTTGAGAGAGAACCTCTGTTGATGGTTGTCCGTCGTACTTCATTAGGATTTTTAAATGCCCAGTTATGAGTGTTATGAAAATTGAAGATGCCGTCGCGAGTAAAACCAACTTCATCCGTGAATAAGATACAGGCTAGGAAATTGCAGAAAAAACACCGCGCAACCGGTTCGTATTCTTTTGGCTCTCCCTGCATAACACAGTATGTTATTAAACGTTACAAATTACTGTACTGTAATAGTATGAAGAACAACCTATAGTTACGTTTTATTATGATTTCGGCGTACTTACCTAAACCAAACAATTATCTGCATTTCTTGGTTTTCTTCTACGCAGATCTTCTAACACCCCCACAAACAGACAACGCTTAAGCCAAAAATTGGGAAAACTGTTCAAATTTCTAGTTAACTGCAAAGAATAATAACATAACCTAATAATAATAATAATAATAATAATAATGAAATACTCGTATAATTAGCCGAATTAATATGGCTAGATATAATTAATTTAGTATAAAATTTAATATAACTAAATAATATAATTAATTTTATAATCAATGCATCAGTTGGTGACTAAGTTGTGGACGTACAAAGTTTGAACACCTGCGAATATAAAAACAGGGCACCAACATAGCAGATACAATATAACTAACCTTCCCAATACGTGTAACAGGTGCGTATTTGCGGAGGAGTGGCCGGCTATGAAAGGAACTAACAACCCGAATATCACCAGGTTCTAGTGACGTATCACATAATGTGAAAAAATGTCAAAAGTAGTAATTTCTCGTATATTGTAACCTCTATAGGTTAGGTTAGCAGCCCTCAATGCAGGAAATTCACTTTTCAAGCATTTAAACTTTTTCCAAGGTTTAATTAGGTATTCCTTTTTTCCGTGGTTATGCAAACAGCGTGGAATTTGAAAGCCATCACGTAGCGACACGCTTTTTAAAAATGTGACTATCGTGTTTTTATGCTTAAAAGAGATGTGTAGTGAACGTTTATCTCGATTATCAAGAGGTAAACAGAGAGTTGGTTTTGGTTGCGCTGCCAACTTCTTCAGATACGATTTGATTGAAAAATGTTGCTCGTGTTATGTTTTGACATGTATACGAATTGCAAGAGACGTGATGGTGTGTATTGTTCATGTTGAAGGTTTTATTTTAGTTCCGTTGCTATCGTTTTTTGTAGTGCTTTTTGCTTGCTTCAAGCACACATGGCTGCTTCCTACAAGATGTTTTGCACAGGGACGGCCCCAAGTGTTTATACTTCAGATCAGAATCTGTGTATTAAAATGTGACAGATATAACTTTGCAAAGGCTCCTACGTCATGACTCTAAAACGAGGGGGGGCATCGGGAAATATCGTTATGGCGGGGAGGATCAAGAAAGTGTGTCGAGGACATACTAAAGTCAGTTTTTGTAGACTTCAAATCCGTATATTAACTTTATTTGCACTTGAAATCCAAAAGGCTGTACGTGACTAATTGTCGCATATATTTCATTCATTAATATTGTGACTTTTCAACTGCCACTTCTCTCATTTCTCGCCTCTTTACGCCGGACGGTTCGATTATAAGACCTCCACAACCCGTCGCTCCGCAGTAGCACTCGCTGCACGCCACAACACCTGTTAAACTCGCTCGGTGAATCGCTCTTGATGTCGCATCGGAGATGTACTCGCTGACACAACTACTCTCACTTTTCTACTCCTCTCTTGCTGTTGGTAGGCCGAAGTTCAGCCTGAGAGTTTTTGCTGCGTGCCCACCCTCAGTAGGTTTTTACCGCAGGCTTTTTTTTTCGGGATGGGTATTAAGGATGGCTTTTTCTGATTGGGACAGATCGAGATAGATAGGAAGAAGCATGTTGTTCTTCGACAGGTCTCTGTTAGGATGCAGCGCCCTTCTGCACCCTAATGGGAGTGGTTTTAAAAACCTATGAGTTCATTGGGTGATGACTCGACTATTTGCGAGAGCGCTCGCTTATATAATCAGTGGAATCTTTCCACAAGGTTCTCGAATGTTCTAGAACTATTTCGACACACTTTCTGGAGAGGGGGAAGAAGAAGCTTCCAGAAAATTCATTTATCGCCGATAACGCGCCCGGTGTTTTTGTCTGGCGAGTGGACGTTTCGTTGTTCACTCCGACCGCTCGGCGCCGACCTTCTGATAAGTTTGGACCATAGCCACTACCTTAGAATATTTGAACACTAATTAAAAATTGTCGACCATCGCGGGGCTGGAAACGGCTTATGGGCTTATTCATATAAAAAGTGATTCTTCTATGTACGTAACGTTACTCACGATATATATATATATATATATATATATATATTTACTTAGGAATTATTTCAGTAAGCAACAGTTACAACATATGTACCTATTCAAATGTTTATTAGTGGTAACGAGCTCTTACAATAAAACATTTCAACATGTAATTTCGAAAACGGCTAACGCTACAAGTTAATTCGACACCGAGCGGGATGGCTCAGGCGGTAACGTCTGTGGCCCGCATTGTGAGCCCCCGGGTTCAAATCCCGTGGGCTGACCAATCCGACTCAGGTTTTTTCGTGGTTTTCCTCAGCCGCTAAGGTAAATACTAGATTGGATATTTAATATCGCGACCTAAAGTTCCACCTTAAGTCTAAAACAATAGTGAAAACGAAAAATAGGTGGTAATAGCGAACGCTGTACCATCTATCCACAGACAAGGAAAGCAGGTAGACTGAACGGCACCCTGATGCCATCTGTACGGCACGAAACAGAAGATCCACTTGCTTTGCACTAAGGTCTCGGTGTACACGTGACGAAGCGAGTGGCTACTGGTATAAAACCTAGAAAGCTAACTTGTCCGCCACACTTCGATCTAACAGATCCGTCACGATATGGCACTGTAGTTACAGTGACGTAAAATAAATAGAGTAAATAAAATAAGTTAATTCGACTCAAATTGAATATTTTTACATTCTCTATCAGATTGTACCTCGTAGTAGAATAAGTGTTGCATTTCACCTCCCCAAAAAATCAACGTCGAGTTTCAGCGGAAATACAGGTTTTGAGGCGCTCTGAATAAAAGAACATTTTGAGAAAAATATATATTGTGTGTGTGACTCAGAGAGATAGAGAGAGCTAAAGAACCATATATTTAAGACATTTACATGACAAAATGTATACTTTGAATTTTGGGAATAGCCTGCGAAGTGCTCTTCATTCGGAAGGAATTTTTGAATAATTTTGTATAACTGATAAACGATAAAGACAGCACAAAACAAAATGTGGATCTCATTAATGTACATATTTTATTTTAAATAACTTTCTGCCATTGTCCATTTATGGTAATATCTCTATATGTTTGAATTTTTCAAGACTATCGTTTACATTAAGTGGTGTTTCTATTTAATTGTTCCTCGCGTGTCGCGAAAGGAGTACGGAATTTCAAGGTCAATATATAGCGACTCGCTAAACCATTTTGATTAAAATATTACATATTAAAGATATTAATATGACAAATAAAATATATATCTTTCAATGTTCTGGGCATAGCCTGTGAAGTCCTCTTCATTTGGAAGTTCAGAATTGTGTATGACTGTAAATTACAAGAAATGTTCAAAAGAATGACAATTAGCACAGGAAAAATCTAGAGATCACTAAAAATCCGGTGTTACATTCACATGCCATTCTGTACCCATCTCGTTTATTTGTATATGACTTCTACAAAATATTCTTACGAAACCTTATTATATACTTCGTGTTCACTAGTATCATTGTTTTCCCTCTCAAATGAGGAAATATTTACGATAAATTGTTTTCTTAAAAAGGTGTTTATTTGAAATTAATCAGGTGGGAAGGTTTTTTAAAAAAGCATTTACATACACAAACATGCACATTCTACGCGATTTAAGAATTAAAAACAGTGGCGTTAGGATGCTAAAACCAGAATTGATCTGTCAAACCTAACCCATGAGCGAAGGTGAAGATTCTTATGAAGAATTGGAATGCATACTTCTGTAGTTGCTGAAAAATCTGGAATTGCATTAGGAATTTTTGCTTGAGAGTAGGAAATGTCCATCACCGTTATAAATGTCCTCTAATAGCAGGTATAAATAAGCCTGCAATGCGGGATTAGCTTTAAGGGAATGCTCAAGTCACTGTGCACTCAGTCCCTTATCCCCAAAGGGTTTCCTCATTAGCTCACTCCGCTGTGGTATCTCCCCCCACCCACCCTGTAATTTGCATCGGTCCCGAGATGAATGTGAAATGCCTTCTTTTTCACTGATTGAGCTTGGGTAAGGAAGAGAGCGCCGTAGTCATGGAGACACCCTTCTGTCTGCCGTGCCGTCTCGATTATTCAGCCGAAAGGGATCTGGCCGTGGACTGGAGGCGTGACGTGCATGAAAAGTGGCCTATAATGGAACGCAGCTGTGTGTGTTGGTACGGACAAATCTAGCCCCACCCTCTGCCACCGTGACCGCTTCTGTTGCTTGAGTAACCGGATTGGTAGGGTACTTCACCTCCCCCAAAACATGGCCGAACTGCCGAAAGGTTACATTACAAGCTGTTGTTCATGTTTTCACCAACAGAGCGGAATGGCTGAGGCGACAACGTCTCTAGCCTGCATTGGGAAGGTCCATCTTCTACCACAACTCCCCTGCCCCACCCATTTCCTGTACCAAACATCTGTTTCAGGGTTGTAGGACTATGTGACGGTGTCCGGCGGGTTGCGGCTGGGCGTTCTATAGAGGTTTCTTCGTTGGCGTCGTTGCGAGGACTGCTCAGTTACCTACGTCTCTCCGAGTGGGCTCTACCCCGGGGGAACTGCCGGAGGTTCGGTAACTTATGGGCAGGACCGGGCAGCGTCGGATGCGTTCAATCTGGAAACATTAGGACCCCGTTTGTCCTTGCGCCCGTCGTTATCCGATCTGGTCGTCCATAGGGTCGCTTCCCTCCCTCCCAATGGTCACAGGTAGAAGCACAAAAAGCCGACTGTCGAGTGCGGTGCTCTGCCCCCGTTTCGTTCGTACCTTTACCATAGACAAGGCTTCATTGAATTTTGGCGCGAATATATAATGTAATAACTTGCAAATAAAGAAGAAAGTTGAACATTTAATATTTTGTTTCTTATATACACTAAACTTGTATTTTCATGTCACACGGCCTTAACCCTTTATTGCCGGAATTATTTGCTACATATACCGCACTTCCTCTAATTCTTAAACTGACTTCTATATCCCTTTCACGGGCACGTAACCGAAGCGATTCGAGTAGCTGTGATCGTTAGAGCGATAAGAAATGGGCTGGCCATCCATTCAAAGCCAGTCGAGTCCTACCGACTGCAGTCAAATAGCCTGTGGTAAAGGACGGGGAGGGCCCAAGTAAAATAACTGGTGTGAGGACACGCTTGGATGCTCACAGGGTTGCATTTGACTGCAGTTGCATGGATTTTGCTTCTTTGTATTAGAAAGAAAGCACTAGTTTTATTTTTACAAAATAACAAAGCTATAAATACGTTTATTTCATCACTGAAGATTACTACAATATGAATTAAGAAGGGAAAAAAGGGCCAACTAAAAAAAACTAAAGCCTAAAAATACCTATTGTAACGAATACACCAGGCTATAAAGGGTTAATGTCGGTTTTGTTATTGCCATTCGATGGCTATTCGTCTCCATGTCTCATATAAATATCCAGATATGCAAATAGTTCTTAACCGCTTCCTCTAGAAGGCCGAATAATGTTGTTCAGCCTTTCCTTGTCTACCAATTGTAGCGAAACTCTTTATAGAGGCGGTATCCGAAACATCCCTTCATTTCATATCGATTATAACACCGTTCACTGGTTCGTTTTTGTGTCCCTGAGTTTTTTTGTTTTTCAGACCAGTCATATGGAGAGCTGATACTGGCTGGGTGGATTCAAAGGTTGAGTATACTTACGGAGGGAAAAACACTAATGCGATTTAGGGGATAGACCACTTTTTATGCACGTCAGTATACCAATAAGTACAACAAAATTCGTATGGCAAAAATGTAATTGGCTACTAAATATACTCCTCTATTTTCTTAGTTTTCAGCTTTTCTCTTCCTCCCCGCATATTCACAAATCCATTAGCAAGCAGCAGCTTCTCATATATCTGATCTAATATCCATGGTCAGTTGAATTTTGGCCATTCTTTTTACAGCAGCTCCATCAGTCAGTTTCTCCATCTCTTCATATCCACGTTTCAAACGCTTACAATAGTTTTTTCCTCACTTAGCCGCAAAAGTTCTTCCACCTCAGATTGCCTCTCTTCTCATAAAAGCACTTCTCTGTCCAGAGACAGTATCTTTACTTTTTCTATCTTGTACCTGACAGGAAGAGACGTCCCACCCATAATTTCACCGGAAATACATCTTTTGAGGCTCCGAATAAAACAAAACATTTCTAAAAAAACGTTTGTGTGAAGAACATAACCCCAAAACGGAAACCGGCAAATAACAAACTAATCTCAGCATCTTCCAAAGATACTGCACGAAGATGTTGAAGAAAAATCATCACAGCACAAACTACCCTTTATATGGAAGATTTTTTCGAATTTCTCAAAAATCGCCCTTGATGCTTTTGATTAAAATACAGTGTTTTAAGATATTTTCATGACAAAATGTGTACCTTAAATAGCCTGTAAAGTCTTCCCCAATGGGAAGGAATTTTGAATAACTGGGTAAACGTTAAGAGAGACAAATTCTGACTAAACAGAAAAAATGTAGATCTGATAAAAAAAATCTGATGTGATACATCCACATGGTTTTCTGTGCCCTTTATCGTTTATTAGTGTATACAAACTATTCTTACTAAAGCTCATTTTTATGTCTACTTTATTTTAATCCAAATAAACTTTTGAAGAAACAGCTACATTACACATTTCGTTATAGATACAAAGGGAACAGCGATAGTCAAGTGTTTAACAACTGGACGCTATATGCTGGCCTTAAAATTACATACTGTTTCCATGACATCGCGAGAAACAAGTGAACGTCGATAGGATTTAAAAGAATGAATAAATATTGAACAATTTCAAACATTAATAACTGATATCTCTGAAATGGCTGATGCGAGAAATAAATTGTGTTTTAAAGAGATATACAATCCTTGTGTAGTACGTTTTCATCTATCGCTTAACGTTTACCAGTTATACAGAATTACACAAAATTCCTTCCGAACGAAGAGGACTTCATAAGCTATTCCCAGAAAATTCAAGATAAACATTTTATATGTCATGTAAATATCTTAAACAGTTTTATTTTAACCAAAATCGTTAGGGCCATTTTGAGAAAATCAGATGTTTCAAAAAAATTTCCACGTAAAGTGTAGTTTAGGGTGGAAGGAATTTTTTGAAAATCTTCGTGTCGCATCTAGAAGATAGTCAACCTAAGTACCAAGTTTGTGTATTTCCGGGAAATCCCGGTATCGAATTTTTGAGTGAAATGCAATACCTTCTCTAACTACTAGGTTCGTGGTAGAGAAAGTAACAGCAATCGGCCATTTCATGGACATGTATTATTATAGGTTCGAATTTTTCAATACTTTTGTCACTTTTTATAGGTGCTGTTGTTATTCAGTTGTTTCTCCCGATGTCATTGAAAGACTATGGAGTTTTAAAGCTACAATACACTGGCTTTTAAACATCTCGCTATAAATTGTTTCCTGTATCCCTTTAGTACCTCCAATTAAATGTGAAAAAATGCTGGAGTAATGTAATATGATTCAACGTTAAATAAAGTGATGCAGAAGAGCTCTTGAACATACTTGACACTTTTATTAAGCTCTGTTGCAGGGTTATCCCTCTCCCCATTCCCAGCCCCGAGTCTCTACTTTGTTGATTCAGAAACTAAACCCCCAATTCAACATCAAAGCGAATCGCTGCTGGACAGCTGAGATTTATCAGCACTCGGTGCTATCTGGAAAAGCACAGGTAGACAGGGATGGTGAAGTAACGTCTGCCCTCTGTCAGTCACAAACACACACACACCCTTAGCGAAAGGGAAACCATCAGTTCAATGGCATTCTCTGCTGCCTGTTATTGACAGCGTGCTCAAGTATGTGCAGCGTTCCTTTCACAACCTGCGCCGTTTTCTATTATCTTCACCACCTACTTCAAGTATTGCATTCCACCTAAAAACTGCATGTCTGTCTAATAACCGAATGTCTCGTACCATGGACGAGACACCCCAATCCGAACTGTGTACATGGAAAGTTGTGCGTTATTATTTATCTATTTCCCCAAAACTAGCTCTTAATGATTTTGATTAAAATACTATATGTTTTTAGTATATTGGAATGCAGGTTCGATAAGTGCATCATTGAAGAAAGAGGAAGAGTTGAAAACATTTCCGAGCTTGTGACTACCATAAGTAGGACTTGCGAAAATAAAATTACTTACCAACAGCTGTTGAACATAGTGGTTCCAGTACCGAGGTGGCGAACTAGCGATCGATTATCCACGCCTGCTTATGAACTTAAAAGGCAGTTACTTCCAGCTATACTTAGCTGTTGCGTGAATTAAATCGTAAGCAAATATTAACAAACCGAGCGATGTGGCGCCGCGGAAACGCATGCGACTCGTATTCGGGAGGTCCCGGATCCAAACCCCAAGGGCCGGTCAGTGTGACCGAAGGCTTTTTCGCGGTTTTCCTCGATCGCTAGGCGAATACTAGGTTGGATAATCTGATTGTGAATTTTCCTATCGTCCCTTTCATCACTAAATTTCATTTCCTTCTTCACCGCCATACCAGGCATTGGGCTAATCACACATTCTGGAGAGGCTATGATCCAGAGTTTGCTTGCTCCTCGAGGGACAAGTGACCGAGGTATTGGGCTGATCACACATCCTGGATATTCTATGATCCACAGTTTGCTTGCTCCTCAACAAGCTACTGACACAAGACTTTGGGCTGATCACACATCCTGGATATTCTATGATCCACAGTTTGCTTGCTCCTCAACAAGCTACTGACACAAGACTTTGGGCTGATCACACATCCTGGATATTCTATGATCCACAGTTTGCTTGCTCCTCAACAAGCTAATGACACAAGACTTTGGGCTGATCACACATCCTGGATATTCTATGATCCACAGTTTGCTTGCTCCTCAACAAGCTACTGACACAAGACTTTGGGCTGATCACACATCCTGGATATTCTATGATCCACAGTTTGCTTGCTCCTCGACAAGCTACTGACACAAGACATTGGGCTGATCAGCCATCCTGGATATTCTATGATCCACAGTTTGCTTGCTCCTCGACAAGCTACTGACACAAGACATTGGGCTGATCAGCCATCCTGGATATTCTATGATCCACAGTTTGCTTGCTCCTCGACAAGCTACTGACACAAGACATTGGGCTGATCAGCCATCCTGGATATTCTATGATCCACAGTTTGCTTGCTCCTCGACAAGCTACTGACCCAAGGCATTGGACTTGATACCCATCCTCGATATGCTATGATGCACAGTTTGCTTGCTCCTCGACAGGCTACTGACCCAAGGCATTGGACTTAATACCCATCCTCGATATGCTATGATCCACAGTTTGCTTGCTCCTCGACAGGCTGCTGACCCAAGGCATTGGACTTAATACCCATCCTCGATATGCTATGATCCACAGTTTGCTTGCTCCTCGACAGGCTGCTGACCCAAGGCATTGGACTTAATACCCATCCTCGATATGCTATGATGCACAGTTTGCTTGCTCCTCGACAGGCTACTGACCCAAGGCATTGGACTTAATACCCATCCTCGATATGCTATGATCCACAGTTTGCTTGCTCCTCGACAGGCTGCTGACCCAAGGCATTGGACTTAATACCCATCCTCGATATGCTATGATGCACAGTTTGCTTGCTCCTCGACAGGCTACTGACCCAAGGCATTGGACTTAATACCCATCCTCGATATGCTATGATCCACAGTTTGCTTGCTCCTCGACAGGCTGCTGACCCAAGGCATTGGACTTAATACCCATCCTCGATATGCTATGATCCACAGTTTGCTTGCTCCTCGACAGGCTGCTGACCCAAGGCATTGGACTTAATACCCATCCTCGATATGCTATGATGCACAGTTTGCTTGCTCCTCGACAGGCTACTGACCCAAGGCATTGGACTTAATACCCATCCTCGATATGCTATGATCCACAGTTTGCTTGCTCCTCGACAGGCTGCTGACCCAAGGCATTGGACTTAATACCCATCCTCGATATGCTATGATCCACAGTTTGCTTGTTCCTCCACAGGCTGCTGACCCAAGACATTGGACTTAATACCCATCATCGATATGCTATGATCCACAGTTTGCTTGCTCCTCGACAGGCTGCTGACCCAAGGCATTGGACTTAATACCCATTCTCGAAATGCTATGATCCACAGTTTGCTTGCTCCTCGACAGGCTGCTGACCCAAGGCATTGGACTTAATACCCATCCTCGATATGCTATGATCCACAGTTTGCTTGCTCCTCGACAGGCTGCTGACCCAAGGCATTGGACTTAATACCCATCCTCGATATGCTATGATCCACAGTTTGCTTGCTCCTCGACAGGCTGCTGACCCAAGGCATTGGACTTAATACCCATCCTCGATATGCTATGATCCACAGTTTGCTTGCTCCTCGACAGGCTACTGACCTAAGGCATTGACTTGTGAGTCCTACAAGGAGCATGACGATCCGTTGAAGAAATAAATATTAACAAACCAAAAGGAAGTGGAGACCCAAGTAAGATTTAAATGGTGAAATTGAGCTATCAAATGCGTTAACATTCCATGTCGTCAATAATACATAAATCAAAAGTTACACCATTTAGCATAGTTCATGCACATGTGTGCAGTAAAATAGACAAAACACACAGTTAGGTTTGGTTACCAGCAGTGAATGCAGGAAATTCGGCTTACTCTACCATGACAGTATGAACGGGAAGTGGATCAAAACATTATCGTCGAAACAAAATGTTTACATTGCAAATAAAATCTCTGTCCTGAATATGTTTTTTCGGAATGAATCAGGGATAATTGGTGAACAAAAACTAGGAGGAAAGCTTATTACACAAAACTGTAGATCCAGCTGAAATACACAGTGAATGTTAAACATAATTTTTGTGGCATTAACCATTTCTGGGATATTCTTTGTTAGTTGGATTTCCTAGTTCTTCATACTTTTTACTTTCTCTGCTGCTTACCTGTGGTTAGTATAAGTATTGTATTCAACCCAAACATTCGATAGCGGGATTTCACAAGAAATGCAAGTTTTAAGGTTCCGTGATTAAACAAAAAAAAAAAGGCTATTTAGAAAAAGGTCTGACTGTACACCATAATTAAAAACGAAATGTCGGTTGAATACGTAACTTGGTATTAGTTCACATCTTCCAAGGATTGTGAGATGAAGACTTTCAAGAAAATTCCCCAACCCAAACTACCCTTTACATGAAAATTTTAAATTATTTTTTCAAAAACAGCTCTTAACGATTTTGATTCATTAACATACCGCAAGTGTAAGCTATTTACCTACAAAACAAATAAGATGTATACGTTGAATTTTCTGCGAATAGCCTGGGAAATCCTCTTCAGTCTGAATGACTTTTGCATAGTTCGAGAACCTTAAGAGATAAAAAAAATCTTAGTCTTCAAAAAATGTAGATCTCATTAAAGCACAAAATTTGTATTGTAGCGTGCTACATGTTAAAATCGGCAATTGTGGGATGATGTGTGGGACTGCTACAGGAAGATTGGGGGGGGGGGGCGAAGTTCTCTCTATCTGTAGACGTGGCGTTAGCTTCTGAGGTCATCTGGGCGCCGAATCAGGAACTGGTGAATCCTGAAAGTCTATGTCTACGCTTTACTCAGAAAAGTAAAAACTGTATCATTAAATTCAATACTGTTCGTAGCTTGACAGAAGAGGAAACCGGAGCGGATATAAAGTTGCCTATAAAGGAAGAGTGAAAATAATACTAACTTAAATCCAAAACACACACACACACACACACACACACACACACACTCACTCACACACACTGTTTATCCTTTACAACTTTACCTTACTTGCTTCACATCATGATTCCCTGGTCATCCCCGGCTGGGCCGCGTCACTTTCGGCGTCAAACCCTACATCATTTGCACTGTTTGGTGTCTTGATTACAACTAACTGTTACCCACGCTTACCTAAACGCTTCTCTGCATCTGCGCAGCGTACAGCGCTAAAATGCTTAATCATGCTCACAAGTGTTTCTCCGACATGCCACCAGACAGTCCTGTCTTTGACAATGTTTATAATAATGAATAAATATAAACAGCACATCTCTCCCCGGCCTAGAAGACGACGACGACCTCGCCTCCTGAAAGTGAACAGCAAAGAAACATGAACAAAACATTACGTGCAAGAGAAAGGGTATCCTGGACCCACAAGCTAAGGAAAAAGCACAGCAAATACATTAAACAAGCCAAGAAATCCTCTTCTTTTCTTGCTCTACAATCTTATATTTTATTAAGGTTTGTGTGACTGTTTAAAAGAAAATTTTGGATCAGTGTTCCGGTAGACTCCCCCTGCCAATCCTCGATGAACACAGGAATTAGTTTACCTCGCCCACTGCAACATATCTCGCTGACACTTGCACTGAGTTGGCGTCTACGGGAGCAAACTTGCTGACAGCATTGGCTGGCGTATGAACTGGAATTGTGCTTTGAGGAGGACCTTTCCCCTCGAGATGTTATCAGGATAGAAGGTGAACGTTGGCTTTGTCTACCCTGCCAATCAGCAACCTAGCAACGACATTAGTGTCTGCTCTCACAGTTCTTTCTACTGCTCATGGGACAGTGCAACTGGCGGGTAACTGCTGCTGGTAGCGATCACCGATGATCATTTGTCTACAACAGTTTACAGAACTGATTGGTACGGAAGCATAAATGAAAGTCCTGTTTACAAAACTGGAAAAACAGAGAGAAAAGGAAAACCCTAATTAAGTTATAGGTAAACGGCTAGTTTAACTGAAAATATACCATATGGGCAATTGAAAAAGACCGTTAAAGACAAACGAATTTCACGTGGTATATACAAAGATAATATATCTTGTAACTGATTCCCCTCCCCAAGAGAAAACGTTTGATAACTAAACTAGAAAATAGTAAGATTACAAAATTAGAGGAACGATGATACAGTAAAATGAAGTTGAATAGTGCGATGACATGGTCGCGATGCGCAAGGATGAAAATAAACGCAGGGCGCTAAAATGATGAAGGCGTAGCGCATAGGAAGAGTACTTACAAACCCATAGGGACTGTGGGTACCAATATTCTACTCATGCAGGAGTAATTTCCGCACTAAATTCTGGATGTACAAGGAAAAAGGAAACTGCAAGGAGGATCTGTAGAATCCACACCAAATCCTGGAGTTGTAGTTAAACATCTGGCTGTGGATAGTCCGTAAGGTCTGTTGCATCCATCCCTGACAACTGGAGAGCATAATACAGCAGAAATCACCTGGAATGAGTTCAAAGAGCACAAAATATACCTTTAATGGTTACTTATATGTGGCGAAAGAAATCACGTGCACTCATCTCTCAAAGGCGTCAACAGTGGTTACACTTATACGGTCACTGTATCGGACATTGCACAATAAAGGAATACACACGTCATAGTTGAAGCGATAGCAGCATATCAGCTAGACAGAAGAACAATTACATAGCATTCATACACTTTCCCATATCAGCAAGGTATTGCTATTTTACACCCAGTAGACATCATTTCATACATACAGGACTACATCACGTCATAACCAGGACTGCTGTAATACACTCATTAGACACAACCATTTGTTCACTAAAATCCCGTAACAGTACTCAGATATAAATAACTATGACAGTAAACTGTAAATAAACACCACAAATGGCAAGTGAAGGCTTTGCTACCTGAAACTCGTTTTTTAAAGAATAGCATAAGACAAAGAAACACCATATTAAACAGAAAATTAGCTTAATGTGTACTTGCGTGTCAAGGGACCTGGTTGGTGGCATCTTACAGATTAGAAAACAAAAAGGACAAAGCAAAAATAAATCATAAGTACACCACTAACAAGTTAGGATACAGACAGGCACATTAGTGCAGGATAAATCAGTTCAGAACGTTAGTTACAAGGTTCACTACAGCTACACCATGCTGAAAAAATATATACCCTGGTTCCTACAAGATAGGCATAAAAAGAAATTACCTAAACCAGAGTAAAAATCTTGGTCTGTCTACCATAAAGGGAGATAGTTCCACAGGAATGTCGAAACATAAGGGTAGCCACACCGATCGGCAAATAAATTAACCAGGCGCGACACTCGCACTAAAAACAAGAGCTACAAATGATTATCCCTGTGAACACGTAGGTTTCGTAACACTAACTAGCACTAGAAGCCCACGGCGACAAGAAAATATCACAGCACTTCAAAAAAAATGAGATTAAAATCTTTTTTGCAATTGCAATCGTAAAGCAGAAATACTTAAATGCACATGCAAAAGGAATGAAGCCAGAGGTTAGCTACATGCTTATACCAATCGACGGAGTACATACACACAGGGGTCACTGACCGCAATACTAGCAACAAACACGTGAAAAGTCAACACTTCCTTACCTGATAGATTTGGCAAGTAAAACCAATATATCAAGGTTCACAATATCACCGTTTCAAAAGTGGTGAGAGCAGCACAATACACGCACTTAATTGAAGCAAAATGCATCACTTACGGAAACGCACGACGTGCACATGCCACATCGGTGCAAGTTAACGCAAGTTTAAAGAATTTTATAAGTTCCAGGGTATAGATTCATTCAATATTAAATAATTTCACAGATTTCACACAATATTAACTTTCCCAAACAATGGCAGTGAAATACAAGCACAAAGTTATTGAGGAAATTAAATAATTGCAACAGACCCATGAAGGGTGGGAATAGACTAGTTGGAAGAGCGGCCATATGCGGTTACAGGTCCGGAAGACAAGCACATATTCAGGAAAAACGGGAAATAAATAGAAAAAGTATTAATCTGAAGCATGAAAATATATCAATCTGTAAAATAAAGAGAATACACAATACAATATAACATGTGAAATAAAGTAGGATGCTTGGGATACATATGGATGGAAAAAGAGAACTTTGGATTCTATTCCCGCTGCCTTAGAAGCCGCCATGATGAGTCAATTACACACAAGCGCACATGGGTGCATGTATGAAATACAAATACGACACATTTTTGAACAATGGCCGAAAAAAATATCAACAATTCGTGGAAAAGCAAAGACAACACGGCGAACTCCACCATATGTAGCGTGTTGCATCTTAAAATCTGCAATTGTGGGATGATGTAACGGACTGCTGCAGGAAGAACAGGGGAAAGGGGGCGAAACATTATCGGTGGACCTGGCGTTGTCTTCTGAGGTCTTCTGGGCACCGAACCAGGAACTGGTGATTCCTGAAAATACGCATGTCTACGCTTTACTCAGAAAAGTAAAAACTGTCATAAAATTCAATACTTGTCCTAGGTTTGCAGGAAAGGAAACCGGGGTGGATCTAAAGTTGTCTATAAAGGAAGAGTGAAAATAATACTAACTTAAATCCAAAACACACTGTTTATTATTTACAACTTTAGCTTACATGCTTGACACCATATGCACTGTTCGGTGGCTTGATTATAACTGTTATCCACACTTACCTAAATGCATCTGTGCAACTGCGCAGCGTACAGCGCTAAAATGCTTAATCATGCTCAGATATGTCTTCTCCCCTCCACATGTTACCAAGCAGCCTGGCCTCAAAATATGCCTTGGTAATGTTTGTAATAATGAATAAGTATGCACACTGCAATAACAAATAACATTT
Organism: Deroplatys truncata; assembly: GCA_030765065.1. NCBI lineage: Eukaryota > Metazoa > Arthropoda > Insecta > Mantodea > Mantidae > Deroplatys > Deroplatys truncata. Next base: position 133,566,013 of record CM060979.1, on the reverse strand, counting down.
TTGTGGCGTTTATTATTCCCGAAATGTTCTTTTTGTTTGAATTTTCGAATGCAGCAAGGAACATTAATAGCTATCTGCTTTTTAAAAATCTGGCTTTCCCTGTGGACTATGATGCAGTAATTTGTATCATAAATTATTTAAATGTAAAGAATGATTATAATATGAATATGCATTTTTGTGTGACATTGATTTGAGATGTTTGTTTATTGTAATTATTGTTGAGAAGTAAGTTTATACTGCCTTACTGAAACTGACAATAATAGCGTGCAGTAATGCGGCGAGGGGGTGAGCTGTTTATCATTATTAGAGACGAGGAAGTTACGTAATGTTGGCGCGTTTTTCTTTAGAATTTGCTGGAACATTATACCTAGAGCATATGTATTCATAATTTTCATTGGATATAAAAATAGGCGCTAATGTTGGCGCGTTTTATTAGCCAATTGCAGCTCAGTTATAATCTTTAGGCATATCGGGGTGTAGGAGTATAAAAAGGGCTAGGTTAGAGATAGACCCCGTCAGTTCGTCGAAAATATGTATGCTACACGTCGCCTTCAGTCCGACAGTTCACCGAAAATATTTGTAAAGTACACGTCGATCATCGATTCGCAAGTTACGCGTATCAGAGTTATGAAAAATCTCAAGTATTGTAAAGTTAATTATACAAAAAGTTGAAGTACGCGAATTAAGAATGATCAGTAATGAAGTTATTATAACAGTTTCAGTTTGGCGAGTGTCTAGATCAATGTGTAAATGTGATAGTGAAAGTGTTCGACAATAAAAGTATAAAAGAAATTCTTTCATCAGTGTTATCTTTGGATAAAAGATTCCTTTCCGTTTACACAACCTGTATAAAGAGATGTGCTCGACCAAAAAGATCATAGCTAGCCGGAGGACAGTAAACCAAAATTAAATAAAATAACAGTAGCATTCTTTCAAACGAACACTAATACTACCGCAAATTGCTAACACCAGATGGAGCTACAAACCTAACAAAGAATCACATCACAAAATGGCTTCACCACGTGAAGTAAACACACATACACAAACATTATAAGTATACCGCCGCAAATTGGCTACCACAACGTGGGGCTCAATAAATAAATAAACATTTGAAGTATACCACTTCAACTAATGTATCTTCTTATGCCTACAGCGATATGTGTTATGAAAGTTTATCTCGATTAACACGAAGTAGATACTAGAAAAATCGTTTCTAAGAATAGTTTGTAGAAGTGTTAGTAGAGAAAGGTATATCAATGCAACGCTCGAGATTAATTTTCTATTTACAAGTTTTATAGCAAATATTAATAACGTGGCTATTTTGCGAGTTTTATGCGAACATAAAGTATATATCATACACGATTAAGCTGCCCTTTAATATTTAAGAGCAGTTTCTCGTTGAAAAACACTCGGTTACATTGACTGCTTATTACCTTAACGAAATCTGCGACTTATAGCAGATCATCCCTTAGAGTAGGCTCCACAAACAAACTAGAGTTTGTGTACACTCCGAAACGCCTACGATACTTTTAAATCAATCTTACTGCGGAGATACTGTAAGGGTTGGAAACCCACCAAGATTTTACGGACAATAGTAATTTATTGTATAAGAGATTAAAATAATACCTTAATATTGAGTAAAACATTTAAGGCCGATTCTTGCCGAGAGTGATAATGTTCACGAAATTTTAAATATTGTAGCAAATGAGAACACACCAGTTACTGCAAAACGCTCATTACACTTGAGTCACTTTAGGCAGACACTCGGAACACACCACCACTGATCCGTCGAATCACAACCCACAACTGAACTACATTGACACTGTCCACTTTTCACTACCTAAGGTCTTAACTAAAAGAACTCTACTCACCTCAAGTCCCGCTCAAGAGAAGTCCCTTATATAGGTCTCGCATACAAGGTTCTAGAAAAAGAGGTTACTAGAACATGCCGAAAGGATTGTTTTCGAACAGATAAGCCGCACACAATGACTATTGTTCCACGCTGCTTATTGTTCCAACGACCGGTCAAAGGCCTACCCAGGTGCTGGCCGAGAGGGCTTACCGGCGACCCGCAGGTAGCCTCGTGCGCGCGGTCACGCTACGAAACCGTAAATCAGATTTGTTATATTAAATATGTAGATTTATCGTTGCTGGATAGGAGCATTGTTTGGTATCAATGCTGGTTGTCTTGGAAATCTTCGTCGCCGTCATCATCTCGTCTTTATAGGTTAGGAGTTTTCTCCTTTTTCTCTCTCTCCATTTGTTCATTGGTCTTTCAATGCGTCTTTTTCTATGTGGTTGATTGTTATGCTATTTTGGGGTAGAAGTCCCCCTCCCATCCTCTGTGAGCTCTGCGTTTGATTCTGTAATGTTAATGTTCTCAATTTTATGTACAGTTTTATTTTATCTTGGACGTAATGAATATAAATAAATTAAAAGTGATAGCACGTAGTATTAGTGCAGGAAAGCGGTTGAATATTCTTGAAATGGATCTAATGGATGCTCGAAGTGCAGTGAACTCATTGATCCTTAAAAATGCCCTTAATTACTAATACTTGAACTTGAGTTTCAGAAATGAAATAAAAGATTGTAACAATGGATTGTAATGTGATAATTCACTACCGTGGTTAAAATCTGTATGAACTTGCTGTGAACACGAAACAAATGGTTTCTATGGCAGTACTGGAAAATGCTATATTGCGACACGAGTGCGGTAAGTGCATTTTTGCTGATCCAGGAAGAAGTCAAATGCGAAACACTTGACGCGTGTTCATTGCATATCATTTTTTCGACGATCCTGAATAATGGAAATAATAAAATTAATCAGTCAGCTGTATAAAAGCAGTATCAAGTTCTACCGCGCTTGCCTTTGCAAACTGGTGATCGATTAGTTACGCCTGTTAGTGGTAACGAAGCCAATTAACAACTGATGGTGAGAAGGCTGCTTGTGCCAAAATAGTTATATTTAATTGCTGCATGAATTAAATCGTAACTAAATGATAACAAATAAAGGGAGGTGAAATTCAGGTGCCAAATATTATGATGACATTGCATGTCACAGCAATAAATATACTTATCACTGTTATGGCCAGGGAACGGTAACCTTGATCCAACGCTTCCCACCGCAGAAGAAACGAATGAGGTGAAGGGACCGCAGGTAGGTCCCTAACGATTCTAGACTTGAGGACCTGCTCACACCTGCAGGCTGTTCAGAGGCGGAACCGGAAAGAACCGATCAACCTGAGGCGACTCAGGGAGGGTTGCCATTTGACAGGGCTGAGAAGAACTTTCCAACAGCATCTGTCCGACTCCGATCAACACTGCACAGTCCTAAGCCTACCAGAAACTTGAAAAGGGGAAGGGAAATGGGGGTAGAATCATTCGCCTTGTCAAGCAGGTAAAACAACGAGACATCCCGTGGTGAGATTGGCCGCTCCAAGGAATCGAACCCAGGATCTCGCGAATCCGAGCCCCGCACTTTATCGCGGAGTCATCTCGCTCGGTATATGCGCGCGCGATGTGTGTGTGTGTGTGTGTGTGTGTGTGTGTGTGTGTGTCGGGTCTTCAGACTTATTCGGGCTTTACCGTCAGTCAGTTCAAATGAATACGTCATTATTAGCTCAACGAGCCGCTTGTCTGAAAGGGGATGTGCGGAATTGAACCTCGTACTGCATGCGTTTCCGACTCCGTAAACAGGTTGATGTATACTGTGGCGGTGCAGTGCTGTTTTTGATTAGGACATTTTGTACGTTATTTGCACGCGAGATGGAACTGATCACAGAATTGCCATGGTGGAGTGCTAAGCCGAGACGCACTACGCTACAAAACAGTCCAATTTTAAGTTATCTACATGCTGAGATTGCCAGTTTACGAGACGCAAGCGAAAGAAGTTGCAAATGTAAACGCTAGAAAGGTACGATGCAAGTCCCATTTCACCAATGTGATCTCGAAACTGTTGACATCCACCCCTACAACTCTTTCGCTAGTACTCTGCCGGAGACACTGGTGATAAACTGGCTTCAAAGTACGAACGTCATGTGCAGACAACGGAGTGGCGGCAATTAATCTGAAGACCCCGTATATACCAATAGTTTGAGGATTAAATACATTTTATTAACAACTACGGTAAAAGTACAAGACGTACGCAGTGCTGGAATTTCGAGTTGCCGCGCATGATAGCATGAGCGTGAAGTTGATAAAAAAAAACACTGTCGTATGAAAAAAAAATGTTTTTCATTGACTTTATAACGCGAACATAATGTTGAAAATGTTATTTGGCCATGCGCTGCGAAAGAAATGGACGTGACAGAGACGACCAAGAAGTGTTTTTGTAAGTACCACAGTGATCTTCCGCTCTCCCAACCACCCACCCACATAGCCTGCTGATCTTCTGTTTTCACGCTCCATATACTGCAATCCACCCGCCACCCAACATTTTGTCAGTCAACAAAGGAATCTCCTGACTTTTATTTCATACCAAATACTTCTGCTGCCTCTGTGGCCTGGTGGTTACAAGAGGTCCTGGATTCGATAGGATGGTAGTTTTATCCCCATTCCCCCTAAGGTCTAGAATTATGAATGAAAGTATAAATTTAATGTAATAACAAATAATACTAACCCAAATATTAACACCACTGAAAGCGCGTGAACATGATTGCTGATGAGCAATTGTTACAAAGGTAAAGAGCCACCGATATGTCCTTAGATGTTAAAAGGAACATTTAAAAAAATACTGATGTCTTGAATTCCCTGACTTTCTCTGAAAGTTATCCATCTCTCTGCGTCTTGTTAATCCAGATAATTACATGTTTACGTATATCGCTGTAGGTATAAGAAGAATACAGTATACTAAAGTGTGTCGCTATGTGATGACTTTGAAATTCCATGCTTCTTAAATGACCACGAGAACAAAAAGTATAAGTATTTGAGAATTCAAACCAATAACAAAGAATCGGAAATGCCTAAAACTACAGCAGTTTTATTTGAAATAAATTATGTGTTTGAAGAGTTCTTTTGCATTTTTTGTGTAGTAAGATTGTATTTATCTCTTACGGTTTACCAGTTATTCAAAAGTCACTCAGAATGAAGAGGACTTCAGAGGCTATTCGGAGAAATGTCAAAATATACATTTTGTTTTTATATAAATATCTTAAATATGTTTTCATCAAAGTCCTTGTCATTTTTGCGAAAATCAAAAATAAGGACCAACGCGTCCATGTAAAGGGTAGTTTGCGGGGGGGGATTTTCTAAAAATCTTTGTGTCGTATGCTGGAAGATACTGAATTTCAATACCAAGGTTTATCCGACTCTTCGCTTTTGAATTAAGTTGTTCAAACACGTGCGCGACCTTTTTCTAAAACAGCCATTTTAAGTTAATTTAGAGCCTCAAAACACGTATTTCGGCGAAATCAACTTACCACGCCGACGCTCTACTGCTGAGTTGTCGTGCCCGATACCTTGAAAAGAACTTCATCGTTCATAGGAAAGAACACAGGTGTTACTGAAACTATTTCTCCATCTTCCTCTAAACAGAGGGCACTACATATGTTTCATAAGACAAAAAATAATACTTTTGAAGGTTCCATAGTATATTCCTACGAGTATACGCAGGAAGTGCATTGCTCGACAATATTTTCTTCTCGCCACATTTTTATGAAAAAAAAAGATGGCAAAATATGCAATCTAAATACATCAAGACATTCATGCTCTCAAAACTCTCAAGATATACTAATTGGAATGGTCTAATTTTGTTATAGTTACTTCGTAATGATCTCTTATGGCTTAATGTGCGGTACGAAATTATATATCTTGTACTTGCCAACTTCAACGATTAGCCCGTAAAATGTGCTGGAGCGGGGACTTTTTACAACTATACGGCAGAGGCGTTGTTATGGCTTTGTTAACAGATTATCACCCGGACAGTACAAAACATATAACTTAAGATTACAGACTGAATGGTACACAGTACTGTGATAGGCCAGAACTCGTCTGTGAATCTGTCCATCACGATATGGTCCCCCTACGCCGGGTTGGAACAAAACACACATCGAATTTAAACTTGGTTGTGTGACTTCTAGTAACAAGGGAGCGAACATTCAGTAATGGACGACGTGAATTGTAAAGTTAACTCCCTCACGTAAATTGTCTGTTCGCGTTCTGTGCGCGATGTTTTCCAATTTTACTTTCTCTACCATGACATTGTAGGTAGAGAAGGTAATTGCATTCCACCCAAAAATACGATACAGAGATTTCACAAGAATCACATGTTTTGAGGCCCCCTGAATCCAGAATCATTTTAGAGAGAGAGAGAGAGAGAGAGAGAGAGAGAGAGAGAACATAACTCCAAAACGAAAAGTCGGATAGGTACCAAACTTAGTATTTAAGTTCAGTTCCTTTCAAAAATGCGACACGAATTTTCAAGAAAATCCCCCTACTGCAAACTACCTTTACATGGAAGATTTATCGAGATTTTTTGTCTTCTAAAACTGCCTCTTATGATTAAAATGCATATATTAAAGATATTTACGTGGCAAATAAAATGTTCAGCTTGCATTTTCTTCATTTGGAAGGGATTTTGTATAATCTTGTATAGCTGATAAACGTTAAACGATAGACGAAAACTACCACACAAGAAATGTAGATCTCTTTAAGACCACATTTTATTCCAAATAATTATTTCCGTAGCATCAGCCATTTTCAAGATATCCGTTATTATGGTTATTTTTGTTTAATACTTTGTCATTCTTTTTAACTCCTGTCAACATTCACTTGTTTCTGTCATGAAAACAGTATGGAATTTTAAGGCCAGCATATAGCGTCCAGTTGTTAAACATTTGACTATCGCTGTTCTCTGTGTGTCTAGAACGAATTGTGTAATGTAGCTATTTCTGTAAAGGTTTATCTCGATTAAAATTAAGTAGGGAAATAAGCTTTCGTAAGAATAATTTTTGTTCCCCTAATAAACGATAGAAAGTAGAGAAAGCTATGTGAATTTAACACATTAGATTTTTTTTTATCACAGTTTTTGTTGTTCAGTTGGTGTTATGAAGTTAAACATATGGCCTAGAAATCTCTGTATAACCTAGTAAGTGGCGTTCTTTGCTTTAATACGTGTTTATAAGCGTCAAAGGAAAGCGAGGTGTTCTAATCAACAATCGCATTTCTGCCAAGAACGCAATAGCAGAAGCAATTATGACTGTTCCCATTTCATTCATCGCTTTCACATTCATCATAGGGTTTCCTCCGTTTCGAGTTGGCAGTGAACCCGCCTACTGTTAAGTCAGATCAGTGATTCGATTTTTGAATGTGAGAAATGTTACCTCAGCAAATATTGCCACTTGTGTGAGGTTTATGGCGAAACCATAAATAGTGGCAGTGTCCAGTCACACGCAGCTAAACACACTCAAGATCTGATCGCATCATTTGTTTGGTAACAGGTCGACACTCTGCTTACAGTCCGGATTTGGCACCAGGCGATTTTCATCTATTTCATCTGAAGAGATTCCTTTGTGGACAACGTTTCAACGACGATGATGATGTGAAACAATGAATGATAATAAAATTATCGGCACTTCTTTAAAAACACGCCTCGTAGATACTAAGACAAGAAAACAAAAGAGAATCGAATATGCTTATAACGCTAGAATGCACATGGGATACCAACACCAAAATATTTTAATAACCCTCTTGTAAGGTTTCGATTTATTTTCCTTGTAGTTTGTTGTAATCAAGTTCGTTAGCAGGGTGTATTAAATAATTGTATAAAGAGAGAAATTGCTAGCGATGGAAATCAGAGTGAAGCGGACTTCACGGGTTATTCGCAGAATATTCAAAATATACATATTATTTGTCATATAAATATCTTAAATATATCGTAAATTAAACAAAATCGTTAGTCATTTTTTTAAAAAAAATCGAAAGATGTTCTGTGTAAAGGGTAGTTGCAGGGGGGGGATTTTCTTGAAAACCTTCGTGTCGCATCTTTGGAAGGTACTAAACTTAAAAACAGCGATTTCGTTTTAAAATTATGCTGTTCACTGTTCACACACGGACGTTATTCTAAAAATGTTTTTGTTTTCAAATTCACAGTGTCAAAACGTGTATTTTAATTGAAATCTCGTATCAAATTTTTGGGTGAAATACAAAACCTACTTGCTAGGTAGGTGTGTGGCAGAAAAAGTAAAAATTACTCGACTATTCCAACCGACGATTGTTCCACCGCCAAAGAGTATGCTGCATTTCCAGAACGTAAGAGTGTCGGGAGGAGGTTAAGGAAGTCAGACGTTCCACCAATGTTTCACATCCTTTTATGTGAATATCAGGTTTTTTTTCATCCGTTATTTAGGCTGCACCAGATTTCATTTATAAGAGGTAAAGGGGGTTAAAACAGAACGGGGTCGGTACGTGAAAAAATTCGTCATTCTAGTTTAAAACGTTGCTGGTGGAACGTTGGGTAAGCCACACTATTAAGTGGCGAGAGGAACAGCATCTTGTGTTAACTTTGGTGATGCCAAACATGTTGCAGGGTTAGCGAATGATTCTCGAGAACGTCTCGTCACGGTTCGTGTACTGACCGCCCGTTGGCATGCCGCGCTCGGAATTCAGTAATGATTCTGACTATGCTAAAAATAGATGCAGTTTAATAGCAGTTGAATTACCCTATATTTTTGTGCTAGCGGCTCATCGTCCACTTCGCCTCCTTCCCAGAAAGTTGCTAAGTTTGCAGTTTGTTCACATCTTTGAAGTTACTAACGCTATGCAAATACATTGACAATTATAGCCACTAAATCTATCATTGTACATCAAAACATTCGCCTCTTTATGTTCTTCCTTTACATTCCCCACTGCTTGCCTCCAGAGAAGGACATGAGGAATTGATACGCAAGGGTAGTGAAATGAGATGATTGGCAGTTTACAAAATCATAAACACGGAATTAGGAAAAGATTAGTATGTAGACATTTGTGGTAAAACGGAAAGAGAAGCAATACGAGGGCGCTACTGAACATTTTTAGAATGCCGTATTTCTAAAAACAAATGCAATTTATTTATATTTGACAGCTATTTTCTAATGTTTTGCGAGTTGATATTGCCGTGTACGTTGTTCGATTTGCTCTAGTTTGTTAATTACCATCCTTTAAAGATTTTGTGTTCACCCAAAAATGAATTTGACTAGACAACATTTCCGGGCTATGATTTTTTACTATTTTAAATGGTCATTAACGCCTAAACAATATGAAGATCGGCGTAGAAATGCATTTAGCGAAAAAGGCAACAATGATGGACAACCAAGAACTGTTGTTATGATGAAAGTATTGCCGCTGTTCCACCATTGCTTGATGATCTTGTGAACTTATTGGTCGTTTGTATGAGCCAAATCCAAAAGGTTTTACACCAACAATCAGACGTGAGGAAAGTTTGTTGTCGAATGGATTGCACATTGACGCAGTAATTTGTATCACAAATTATGTAAATGTCAGAGTGATTGTAGTGTGAATATGCATTGTTGTGTGACATTGATTTGAGATGTTTGTTGATTGTAAGCATTGTCGAGAAGTGGGTTTATACGGCCTTACTGAAACTGACAATAATAGCGTGCAATAATGTAGCGAGGGGGTGAGCTGTTTATCATTATTAGAGACGAGCAAATGACGTCAGAGTGGCGCGTTTTTCTTAGAATTTGCTGGAACATTTTTCCCCAGAGCATATGTTTTCGTAATTTTCATTGGATATAAATATAGAGCTAATGTTGGCGCGTTTTATTAACCAATAGCAGCTCGGTTATAATCTTTAGGCATATTAGGGCCAGGAAGTATAAATTCAGTGTCAGGGTTAAGTTTCATGTAGTTCAACGGAAGCATTCATGGAGTATGCATCGCACACAGTTCAAGGTTACGCGTCGCAAAGTTATGGAAAATCTCTCGTGTCGTAAAGTTAATTACACGAAAAGTTGAAGTACGCGAATTAATAATGGGCAGTAAAGAAGTTATTATAACAGTTTCAGTTTGGCGAGTGTTAAGATTAATATGTGAAAGTGAATAATGTGTTACGACAATAAAAGTATAAAACAAATTCTTTTATCAGTATTATCTTTGGATAAAAACTCCTTTCCGTTTACACACCTGTATAAGATAAGTGCTTGACCGAAAAATCATAGCTAGCCGGAGGACAGTGAACCCAAAATTAATTACAATAATAGGCGCTCAGCAAAAGATAACACGAAGTGACCGCGACAAATTGTATTTCATAAGTGCGGCAGATAAAAATGAAACATCTTCCAACTACCAACAAATAACCACTGCAAATTGGCTACCAAACGTGGGGCTAACAAATAAATAACATTAATATCCCCACAACATAAACTGACTCCCGATCAAAAACAATAATGCATTGATTGGTGCAGAAAGACTATGGAAAAACTCCAAGGCGGCACTTCAGATTTGGTTTGGAATATTGTTACTGGTGATGAATCTTGGATTTATTGTTATGATCCTGAAAAGAAAAGCCAATCGGCTCAATGGGTCTTTCTAACAGAAGCTAAGCCTACAAAAGTCTGACGAATTCGCAGTGTTGGTAAGAAGATGGTTGCTAGGTTTCCCCCCCCCCTAAAACGGGCCATATTGCTACTATGGCATTAGAAGATACACGTGCCGTTACTGCCGATCGGTACACAAATGTCCGTTTACCGCATATCTTTGAAAAAGTTAGTGGAAAACGCCAAAACGAAAAATAAGGTTACATCATGATAATGCATCGTCTCATAAAACAAAACTAACAATTGAGTACCTGGATGCCCTAAAGGTCAGCACCATGGATTCTCCTCTGACCTAGCTCTTTGTGACTTCTTTTCCTTGCCAAAAATTAAAGATAAAATGCGTGGAATAACATTTTGGTCATCTTATGAAGCAGTGGAACATTACAAAAACCTGGTTTCTGAAGTGTCCCAGGAATAGTGACATTGCGTTAAGGACTGGTTTCATCGAATGTTAAAATGTACCGATGTTAAAGGGAATATTTTGAAAAACAATAAAATCATTTAATTTTTTTAAAACTAATCCTTATTTGATTTTCGTAACATGATTTAGGCTAGGGGTGTGGAAGCTTGCGTGACTCAAAGAGATAATGTTGTACAAGGACTACGTCCTATATGCGGAGAAATTGAATGTGGAATAATATTCTGATGGTTTGCAAAGGAACAAATGAATGGAGGAAAATAATTATTACAGAGAAACGACTAAAAAAAAGGAAAAGTGTTGTAAAGATATATAACATGTTTTTAGGTCCGTCTCATGCAAGAAATTTAGGAGAATTTTTGGGGAATGTGAGAAGGAAAATGCAAATGGGAACTTGGGAGAAACTAAAAATAGTATGTCAAAAGAGGGCGATTGAGGAAGATTGCAGAATTTAAGAATGTAAGAGATAAAGCTCAGAATGTAATATTGGAAGTTTGGGGAACAAGTGGCCAGGGCCAATCCCAACAGACCCCGATTGTGTAAATAACTTAGCAGAAATAAACAAATACTACTTACCCATAGGCAGTATTGCATTCCACCCAAAAATCCAGTACTGAGATTTCACTGGAAAAATGCGTTCTAAGACAAACCTGAATTATTATTATTATTATTATTATTATTATTATTATTATTATTATTACTAAACAAAATATTCGCGTGTGACACATTCACATGACTTTCTCTAACCTCTGTATTTTATTAGTGAGCATAAAAAGTATTGTTACTAAACCTTATTTTTCTATCTACTACATTTTAATGCAAATAAACCTTTGCAGAAATAGCTACATTACACATTTCGTTATAAATAGAAAGAGGACAGCGATAGTCAAATGTTTAACAACTGGACGCTATATGCTGGCCTTAAAATTCCATACTGTTTCCATGACATCGCGAGAAACAAGTGAATGTTGAAAGGACTTTCTCCAAGAAATGAACAATTCTACTTTTAATTACGGATATCTCAAAAACGACTTATTTGTAATAAATTGTGAATTTTAAAGAGATACATTTTCTTGTGTGGAACGTTTACCACAAAATTGCTTCCGAATGAAAAGAACTTCAAAGGCTAATCCCAGAAAATTCAAAATATACATTTATTTGTCATATAAATATCCTTTATACTGGTATTTTAATCAATGCCGTTAGTCATTGTTTAGAAAATAAAAATTTTCGAAAAATCTTAGATGTAAAGGGTAGTCTGGGGTAGGGGGATTTTTTAAGATCTTCGTGTCACATCTTTGGAAGGTAATTGAACTTAAATACCAAGTTTGGTGTTAATCCGAATTTTCGTTTTTGTGTTATGCTGTTCACATACACACACGCAGATCTTTTTTCTAAAAATGCTATTTTGGTAGTTATGGGGACCTCAAAACTTGTATTTCCGGTGAAACTTCGGTATAAATTTTTTGGGGTGTAATACAATGCCTCCCCTACTTACTGTATGTAGCAGAGAAAGTAAAAAAAAGGCGCTTATATACCAACATTGGTATTTAAGTTCAGTGTATTCGAAAAATGCGACGTGAAGATTTTCAAGAAAATCCCCCTACACAAAATCTTATACAAAACAATCTGATGTGTTACACTCACATGACTTTCTCTACTGTTGTACAAGCTATTTTTACAAACGCTTATTCTCCATCTACTTCATGTTAATCGAGATAAACATTTGCAGACTCTATCTTATTGCTAATTTTCTTGTAGATGTAAGGGGAATATATATTTACAAGGGCAATTTGGAAATACAGTAGCCTTTAAGCACATACATATCTCTTAATAGCTTGTTGCTAGGTGCAGCACCATTCCCTTTGCCACAGATTAATACTCTTTGCATATCCAAGACAAAAAAATGAATAACGAATTCCCATTTGAGAAAATAAGTATTGAAAAATTTAAGGGAATAACAAGTAATATCTCGAAAATGGTTCACTCAACCAAAAAAATGTATGACATAAATTGTGTATTTTAACGCGATCTACATTTTTTGTGTAGTAAAATTTTGTCTATCTCTTATGGTTTACCAGTTATGCAAAAGTCGTTCACAATGAAGAATACTTTTGGAGACATTCCCAGGAAATTCAAGATATACATTTTACTTGTCATAAAAATATCTTAAAAATATGATATTTTAATCAAAATCGTTAGAGCCATTTTTGAGAAAATTAAAATTTTCGAAAAATCTTCCATGTAAAGGGTAATCTGGGGTGGGGGGATTTTCTTGAAAACCTTCGTGTCGCATCCTTGGAGGATACTGAACCTAAATACCAAGTTTGGTGTTTATCCGACTGTTCGTTTCTGAGTTATGCTGTTCACAGACAGACAAACACACAGACACACACACGGACATGTTTCCAAAAATGCTTTTTTACTTTCTCTACTGCGTATAGTAAGTAGGGGAAGTATTGCATTCCACCCAAAAATTCGATACCGAGATTTCGCCGGAAATACATGTTTTGAGACCTCCTGAATCCAAAAAAAGCATTTTTGGAAACATGTCCGTGTGTGTGTCTGTGTGTGTGTCTGTGGGTGTGTCTGTGTGTCTGTGAACAGCATAACTCAAAAACGAACAGTCGGATAAGCACCAAACTTGGTATTTAGGTTCAGTATCTTCCAGAGATGCGACACGAAGGTTTTCAAGAAAATTCCCCCACCCCAGATTACCCTTTACATGGAAGATTTTTCGAAAATTTTAATTTTCTCAAAAATGGCTCTAACGATTTTGATGAAAATATCATATGTTTAAGATAATGTCATGAGAAATGAAATGTATATCTCGAATTTTCTGGGAATGTCTCCAAAAGTATTCTTCATTGTGAACGACTTTTGCATAACTGGTAAACCATAAGAGATAGACAAAATTTTACTACACAAAAAATGTAGATCGCGTTAAAATACACAACTTATGTCATATACATTTCTTTTGTTGAGTGAACCGTTTTCGAGATATTGCTTGTTATTTCCTTAAATTTTCCAATACTTATACTTTTTCTCAAATGCGTTATTCAATTTTTTTATGTCCTGGACATGCAAAGAGAATGGAATGCGCCACATAGCAACCAGCGTTAAAATATTTGACTATCGCTTAAAAGCTACCATATTTCCCTTCCATCTACAAGAAAATTACCAATAAGATAGACATCTCGATATCTCGATTAACATGAAGCATATGGAGAATAGGCGTTTGTAAAATTAGATTGTACAAGAGTAGAGAAAGTCATGTGAGTGTAACACATCAGATTTTTTATGTCCTGGACATGCAAAGAGAATGGAATGCGCCACATAGCAACCAGCGTTAAAATATTTGGCTATCGCTTAAAACCTACCATATTCCCCTTGCATCTACATGAAAATTACCAATAAGATTGACATCTCGATTAACATGAAGCATATGGAGAATAAGCGTTTGTAAAAATAGTTTGTACAAGAGTAGAGAAAGTCATGTGAGTGTAACACATCAGATTTTTTTTGGATTCAGGGGGTCTCAAAACATGTATTTCCGGTGAAATCTCAGTATCGAATTTTTGGGTGGAATACAATACTTCCCCTACTTACTATACGTAGTAGAGAAAGGAAAAAATGTAGACTTCATTAAAGCAGGCAATTGTTGAAGTGAACTTTTTACTTTCTCTACTACGTATAGTAAGTAGGGGAAGTATTGTATTCCACCCAAAATTTCGATACCGAGATTTCACCGGAAATACATGTTTTGAGACCCCCTGAATCCAAAAAAAGCATTTTTGGAAACATCTCCGTGTGTGTGTCTGTGTGTTTGTCTGAGAACAGCATAACTCAGAAACGAACAGTCGGATAAACACCAAACTTGCTATTTAAGTTCAGTATCTTGCAGAGATGTGACACGAAGGTTTTCAAGAAAATCCCCCCACCCCATAGTACCCTTTACATGGAACATTTTTCGAAAATTTTAATTTTCTCAAAAATGTCTCTAACGATTTTGATTAAAATATCATATTTTTAAGATCTTTTTATGACAAATAAAATGTATATCTTGATTTTCCTGGGAATGTCTTTATTGTGAACGACTTTTGCATAACTGGTAAACCATAAGAGATAGACAAAATTTTACTACACAAAAAATGTAGATCGCGTTAAAATACACAATTTATGTCATATACATTTTTTGTTGTTGAGTGAACCATTTTCGAGATATTACTTGTTATTCCCTTAAATTTTTCAATACTTTTCTCAAATGGGAATTCGTTATTCATTTTTACTTTCTCTACTACGTATAGTAAGTAGGGGAAGTATTGCATTCCACCCAAAATTTCGATACCGAGATTTCACCGGAAATACATGTTTTGAGACTCACTGAATCCAAAAAAAACATTTTTGGAAACATGTCCGTGTGTGTGTCTGTCTGTGTGTCTGTGTGTCTGTGTGTCTGTCTGTGTGTCTGTGAACAGCATAACTCAAAAACGAAGAGTCGGATAAACACCAAACTTGGTATTTAGGTTCAGTATCTTCCAGAGATGCGACACGAAGGTTTTCAAGAAAATCCCCCCACCCCAGACTACCCTTTACATGGAACATTTTTCGAAAATTTTAATTTTCTCAAAAACGGCTCTAACGATTTTGATTAAAATATCATATGTTTAAGATATTGTCATGACAAATAAAATGTATATCTCGAATTTTCTGGGAATGTCTCCAAAAGTATTCTTCGTTATGAACGACTTTTTCATAACTGGTAAACCATTAGAGATAGACAAAATTTTACTACACGAAAAATGTAGATCGCGTTAAAATACACAATTTATGTCATATACATTCTTTTGTTGAGTGAACCGTTTGCGAGATATTGCTTGTTATTCCCTTAAATTTTCCAATACTTATACTTTTTCTCAAATTCGTTATTCATTTTTTTATGTCCTGGACATGCAAAGAGAATGGAATGCGCCACATAGCAATCAGCGTTAAAATATTTGACTATGGCTTAAAACCTACCATATTCCCCTTGCATCTACAAGAAAATTATCAATAAGATTGACATCTCGATATCTCCATTAACATGAAGCATATGGAGAATAAGCGTTTGTAAAAATAGTTTGTACAAGAGTAGAGAAAGTCATGTGAGTGTAACACATCAGATTTTTTTGTCTTCGATATGCAAAGAATATTAATCTGTGGCAAAGCGAATGGTGCTGCACCTAGCAACCAGCTATTAAGAGATATGTATGTGCTTAAAGGCTACTGTTTTTCTATATTGCCCTTGTAAATATATTTTCCCCTTAAATCTACAAGAAAATTAGCAATAAGATAGAGTCTGCAAATGTTTATCTCGATTAACATGAAGTAGATGGAGAATAAGCGTTTGTAAAAATAGTTTGTACAAGAGTAGAGAAAGTCATGTGAGTGTAACACATCAGATTTTTTTTCTGTAGTGTCAACTATTTCCGAGATAATCTTTCTTACAGCTTTAAATTTTCCAATACGTATACTTCAAGTATTTTTTTAATTTTCGCATAAGTTTAAAGCATACAGCACAAAAGGTGTAGAGCTTGTTAAAACACACAGTTTGTGTGAAAATGTTTCTGGCAATAACCATTACCAGATATTTTTACTTTTTCTACTGTGTACGTAGTAGGTAAAGAAGGTATTGGATTCCGCCCAAAAATTCGATACCGAGATTTCAGCGGAAATGCAGGTTTTGAGGCCTCTGAACATAAAACAAAAACATTTTCATTAAAAGGACCGCGCGCCCGTGTGTGTGAACAGCATAACTCAGACGGAAAGTCGGATCAACACCAATCGTGGTATTCAAGTATAGTACCTTCCAAAGATACGACAGGAAGCTTTTCAAGAAAATTCCCCCCACTCCAAACTACGCTTTACATGGAACATTTTTGGACAGGTTTGGTTTTGTAAAAAATGGTTCTAACGATACGGTTTAAAATACCATATGTTAAAGATATTTACATGACAAATAAAATGTATATCTTGAATTTTCTGGGAATAGCTTGTGAAGTCCTCTTCATTTGGAAGGAATTTTGTATAATCTTGTATAACTGGTGAACGTTAAGCGATAAACGAAAACGTACTTCACAGGAAAAACACACACTTTATTTGAAATAACTTTTTGTGACATCAACCATTTTCGAGATATCCGTTATTAATGATTCGAATTGTTCAATACTTAGCCATTCTTATAAAGCCCTTTCAACATTCAGTTGTTTCTCGCGATGTCATTGAAACAGTATGGAATTTTAAGGCCAGCATATAGCGTCCAGTTATTAAACATTTGACTATCGCTGTTCTCTTTGTATTTATAACGAAATGTGTAATGTAGCTGTTTCTGAAAAGGTTTATTGGATAAAAATGTAGTAAACAGAAGAACAAGCTTTCGCAAGAATTATTTTGTAGAAGCTATATAAAAATAAATGCTAGTGGGTACATAGAGTAATGTAAATGTAGAACACCTGTTTTGTTAAAATGATGCACTAAATTGCGAAATTTCAAGCCCATCAAATGGCGACCTGCTTTTAAACATCTATCAATTCTCTTTCCTCTACATGGAAATGTGTAATATCATATAAAGCTTTATCTCCATTAATAGATTGAAAATTAAGCATTTTTAAGAATAACACGTAGAACTTTTATAGAAATAAACTTTAGTGGGTAGAAAAGTCATGTGAATGTAAGACATCAGGGTTTTATTCTTCGTAATAAGTATTCAATCATTAATTAAGCGCTGTTACTGGTAAGAAATTTTGTGATGTCATTTATTGTTCTGAGAAAACTAGCTTTAGAATGCTCTCAATCGTGGTATCTTACGGGTACAAAAACCTAAGATTTGTTAAGTTGGAAATTCGCCAGTATCATAAAAGTTTTATTAATGCTCTGTGTAATATCCTGGCCAGGAATTTACAATGTAGCCCAAGGCGAACCTTGTTGGTTGTTTTAAAGTTGTCACAAAAAGTGAGAACTACACTAATATTGTAAAGAGAGAGCATTTGTATGTAGAGTAAACTCAAAACCACCCTTCACCATTGAAAACCCCTATTCTTTCTGATGGGCATGTCTAATAAAACACTTAATTTCAATTCATAAATTACTAAAAGATCAGACGGATTTGCAAAGGGCTTGTGCTTGAATACTGACAAATTGGGGTTATAAAAGAACACGCTTGCGAAGAAGGCCTGACTTTTCTTGTAGAGTACCATGAAGTAGGAAATAGTTGTTAATCTACAGAAAATGCGTGTAAAATGAGACAAATATTTCACTCCAAGCAGTATTTGCGAATATATAGGTAGATGGACACAACAAAACAAAAGATGATCGTATATGCTTATAATGGTGCAATACGCAGCGATATCATTGCCACCTTAACAACCCTCATATAAGAAAGTTTTGTTTGTACTTCTGTTGTAATCGATTTCGTTAGCAGGACTTCATCCTAAGTAATTGTATAAAGAGAAGAATTGCTAACATCACAAATCAGTGAGCCGATATTTTTTAAGATTATTTTCTGGATGGTCGTAGACTATGTGTCTTTTCCGAAGAGGCTAACTTGGTGGCCTGGGAGTGGGGAATCTTCATATTCACCAGTTTCACCTCTATTTCGTGATGTATGTTATGGTTTCTGTATTATGAAAAACTATGTGTTTACATAACTTTGTTATTAATTGGCTGTGGGAACAAAGGGTTTAACATTACACTTACTGTAATTTAAAAAATGTGTTGCATTCATATTACTTTCTCCACTCAATCATTCACACAGAAGTTATTATTCTAGCTACTTCTTTTTAATCCAGTTCACGTTTACATATTTCGTTATACGAAACATAAGCAAAGCGATAGTCAGATTTGTAAAGAACGCGTTGCTAGTGTCGGTTTTGAAATTCCACGCTCTTTGCATGGCCACGAGAAAGAAAACGAATTACGACTTTCTATTTGAGAAAAGTATAAGCATTTGAATATTCGAACCGACAACAAACATCTCGGAAATGGTTAACTGTAGGAAAAAGGATTTGGCATTGTGTTTACATTTTGTCTGTAGTAAGATTTTGCTTATCTCTTACGGTTTACCAGTTGTACAAAAGTCATTCAGAATGAAGAGGACTTCTAAGGCTGTTCCCAGAAATTTCAAAATATACATTTCATTTGTCATGAAAATGTCTTAAACATGTGATATTTTAATCAAAATCGTTAGAACCATTTCTTAGAAAAATCAAACTTTTCGCGAAATGTTCCATGTAAAGGGTTTGGGGTGGGAGAATTTCTTGAAAATGTTCGTGTCGCAGCCTTGTAACATGCTGAAGCTAAAAGTTACTCGATTTGGAGAGTATTAGGGGTAGGTTAAGGAAGTTGGACATTCTGCTGATGTTTTACACGCTTTTGCATGAATATGAGAACTTTTCGTGGTTATTAGCAATAAAATTAATTCCTCATTCGAGTTTACAAAGCTACTCGGGAGGGCCAGCTAGTGTTATAAAATACGAATTTCACTTCCTGCGCGTTTAAAAATAATCGGACTTACAAAGACTGTGCGAGGAACTTGAGAAGTGATTGGCACTGTGCATGAAATAATCTGTTAATGGCTCCCCGTTTTATTGTTTGATGATTCAGCTGCAGGCCAGACCGTTTATTTCCACAGCGAAATGTTATCACGTGTCCATCCATCCCTGTACAATTCACCGTTTGTTTTCGTGTTTAACTCCATGAGCTAGTATGTATTTTTAAAGTCAACCTCGGCACACAAGTGGGTTCAAACCTGACCTTCATGTCCAAATTTACGTTCTGGAATCCAAATCCAAGTGTGTTACATATGAGATTGTTTCACAGAATATCCATTATACATACAAGCCGATTCTAATGATAGCATATTTTGAAATAATAATAGGATATTCTTTCTGAACAATCAGTTTATTTCGATGTAAGGAATATGCACGCATATATGCTTTTTACTTTTTCCTCCACGTGGCTAGTTAATAGAGGACGTATTGATTCCATCCAAAAATTAGTTACAGAGATTTCATTAGAAATACACATTTTGAGACTCCCTGAATTAAAAAAAAAAGCTAAGTTCAATATCTTCCAAATACGCGGCACGAAGATTTTCTGGAAAATCCCGCTCCTCTAACTACCTTTTACATGGACATATTTTTGGACATTTTTATATCCTAAATAAAATTAGGATGTATCATTAATTTTCAAGGAATAACCTGGAAAGTCCTCTCCATTCTGAACGAATTTTCTATAATTTTGTAAAACCGGTTAACCATAAGAGATGGCTACAAGCTTACTAAACAAAAAAAGAACTTTTTTTTTTTTTTTTTTTTTTTTTTTTTTTTACAGTATCAGCCATTTCGGTGATACTTATTGGTTTATTTTTAAGTATATACTGTCGCTATTCAGTTGAGTCATGGAAAGAGTATGGAATTTGAAGACCAGGATTTAGTCACCCCCTTTGAAGTAAATAAAAAAAAACTGAAGTGCATTTGCATGACTAACTACCCTCTATCTTTATAGGTTGCTGTACAAACTATTCTTACTGAAGTTTATTTTTCTATCTACTATATTTTAATCCAAATAGACCTTTGCAGAAACAGCTACACTACACATTTCGTTATAGATACAAAGAGAACAGCGATAGTCAAATGTTTAACAACTGGACGCTATATCTTGGCCTTAAAATTCCATACTGTTTCCATGACATCGCAAGAAACAACTGAATGTTGAAAGGCCTTTAAGAGAATGACGAAGTAATGAGAAATTCCAACCATTAATAACCAGTATTTCAGAAATGGATTATGACACGAAAAAAACTTATTTGAAATAAATTGTGTGTTTTAAAGAGATCTACATATTTTGTGTGGTAGGTTTTCGTCAATCGCTTAACGTTTACCAGTTATACAAGATAATATAAAATTCCTTTGGAATCAAGTGTAATGTTATTCCCAGAAAATTCAAGATATACATTTTTGTCATGTGAATATTTTTAATATATATATATATATATATTTTTAATTAAAATCGTTAGCAATATTTTACAAAATTAAAAATTTCGGAAAAAATGTTCTGTGTAAAGGGTACTTACAGGTGGGGGATTTTCTTGAAGATCTTCGTGTCGCATCCATGGAAAACAATGAATTTAAATACCAAGTTTGGTATTTATCCGACTTTTCGTTTTGAGATATGCTGTTCAGACACACGGACACATTTCCGAAAATGCTTTATTTGGATTCAGGGTGTCTCAAAACATATATTTCCGGTGATATCTCGGTATAGAATTTTTGGGTGGATACGTGGTAGAGAAAGTAATTATATTTGTAAGAATAGTTTGTAGAAGTTATATAAACGCGTAAGAATTTTTTCAGGACATAATATGCCCCCCCCTCTTTTCCCATAAAACGTTTATATGACGGAAAGGCTTACTCAAGGTCAGTGCAACCTTGCCTGAATTAAATGTATAACATAGTTTCTGTAGCTTCTGCCTTGCCACAATACGGGCATTAATCACTATTATGGGGCGGGTGATTTCTATAACGTGTATGGATTATTATTACTATTATTAATTATTATTGTTGTTAGTGGTGGTAGGTTCAACGGTAACCCAGGTACTGAAATGCAAGCAGGTATTTCGTACAGGCATCGAAAGGCAACTCTGGCAAAACGTAGACGGTCTTCCATCCCCGTTAAAAGCCATTTCCCTCACCTCTATGTGGTGTGTTCCCCCTCGTATCTCTCCCCTTCCCATGCCGTACAGGGAGGAATGGGATACACCGTCCCCAAGAAAATGGATTGCGAGGGGAGCAGTGCAGTGTTGCCAACCCTATGCGAGCCAGATACCTTGTGCAGGGTTGTTACTACATGCCCTTAAATTCCGCACAATTGGTATGCCTGAGAGATTAATATTTGCTCACACTCTAATCTCTGGGGGTTCACAGAGGATGTTGTTGGTAGCGCTGGCATGTTGACCACGCGTTGCTCATAAACTAACATCGAATGTCAGTTTTATTTCAGAAAAGAAGCAAAGAGGGCGGATCTTAATATGAACTGCAGCGGGTAGGGTGAAGGGTTGTAAAATTGCACAGTTTGCTCAAGCATTAACTCGGGGGTTTGCAAACATTTTGGTTCGCGGCGCTCTGTTCCGCCACATCCCTGATGTAAAAGCAACCATCCCTGTGTTGGAGGTATCTCGAACCCTAGCAGAGACCATGGAATACAACAGAACTTTCGAGAAACACTAACGCTCCCGAACGCTACAGACACATGCTGTACAATATTAAAACATGCATTACAGTATTTTCATAGACTATTTCATAAAATCAATAATTTTTTGTTTAAACTTTGTTCTCGCAACGCTTGCGAGCAGCTATAAGCGTTATATCTGTTGATGTTGACTCACTGCTTTGTTCCACCTAAAACAAAGTTTTGTGTTATTGATAGTGCCATAATTCAGTATTTCCCGTTAAGAATTGATTACCAATTTGTGGTGTTTCTTACCTCTAATGCTCAGTTTTGAGCTTCTGTTGAATGTTTATTACAACACGGTTTCTTTTCGGCGATATCTTAAACACAGATAAACCACACTGACCAACACCAACAGTAAAATAGCATTGAATGCGTGTGAAAACAGTTAACACTTGCTATAACGGTACAATATTTCTTGGAATGTGGGGCAGGGGATGAAGATTAACTACTACTATTCCAAGCACCTATGTTGCAATTTAGGGTTGTGTCAAAAGAATATTGGCAATTGTTGCAGCTCCTCCGCCCTTACGGTGAAGCGCAGTTTTGCTGTATGTACGCCATGCACAGCAGGCAAACAATGACATCTTGGAATGGGTTAAAGCCACAAAATAAATAAATTGTAAATTTTAACCTGATCAGAGATTTAACCGGAAACACATTTTGAGGCCCCCTGAAGCCCCAAAATGTTTTTTAGAAAAGGTGTGTGTGTGTGTGTGTGTGTGTGTGTGTGTGTGTGTGTGTGAAGAGCATAACTCAAAAACGAAGAGTGTTCCAAACTTGGTACTTAAATTCAATATCTCACAAAGATGCGGCACAAAGATTTTCAAAAAAATCCATTAACCTAAACTACCCTTTACATGGAAAATTTGTCGTTATTTTGTTTTCTCAAAAATTGCATCTTAAGATTTTGATTAAAATACCACATGTTTAGGATACTTCCATGACAAAGTGTACATATTGAATTTTCTGAGAATAACCTGTGAAGACCTCTTCATTCTGCATGTGTTTTGTATAACTGGTAAAAGTTAGACAAAATCTTACTACACCCCCCCCCAAATAGGGCTGTTAAAAACGCAATTAATATCGCGTTTAAATTTTTGTGGCGTTAACCATTTCTGAGATATTCTTTGTTATGGAGTTGAATGTTCAAATACATACACTCTTCTCAAGTGGAAAATTACTATTACTCTCTCTCTCTCTCTCTCTCTCTCTGTCTGTCATGCGAAGAGAACGCATCATATACCGACCAGCTGTTGAAGTTTTGGCTATGGCATAAGCCTACCCTATTCCGTATTTCTCTTGTACCTACAAGGAAATATATAATTAGACCACTTCTGCGAATGTTTATCTTCATTAACATGAAGTGGATAGATGGAAAAGCTTTTGTAGTAATATATTGTTGAACAATTTGTAGCGAAAGTCATACGATTGTAACATCGGAGTTCTTGGGATTCAGGGAGCCACAAAATGCATGTTTCCGATGAAATCTCGATATCGAGTGTTTGGAGGAATACAATCTTCCTTTACCTACTAAGTACGTGGTAGAGACAGGAAAAAACATGGGTAATGATAAACTGAATGATTATTAATGTTAATTTTTGGTTATATTCATCTTGCTTAGGCAATTGAAAATATCAGTGGCGGCCTCTTAACGCATTCTGTTGGTGGTGCCAAAAAGAATAGATAGAAGGAAAGAAAGGGAAAAAAAAGTGAAGACAATTCACTGAAATATATAGACTATATATGCCCAATATCAGTTATTCCGGTCTTATTCCAATGGAGATCTCCACCAAATAACACGCAAGAAAAAAACAAAAATGATACTATTTTCCTCACAGCCGCAAGTCCATTTGTTCTTTTGGTAAATTTCCGGATTGAACTTATGACATCGATGTTGCTTGCTATTGCAGATTCAGATTCGGGAGTGGCCTATCGAATGCTTTTATCTGACTTTTTTTTTCACTGAGAATTCTCATTCACTTACTTTACTCATGTTTGTAACTTTCACACACTGCTGAATATTAGTTAAAATTTTCTACACAGCTACACTGTTTTAGTTACTTGACTTCACGGTGAACTACAACGCCTTTTGGAATTGAACTGTTGCTAAGAACATAAACACAAACACAAACATTAGGCTATTGTTTTGAAAACAGGTGTTCAGCACATGGTGAATCCGTTAGTCTTTCGTTCTGTGATAGATAGGATACCACATATTCAATCATTACCAATGAACCTGCTGCTGAAATTGTCTCTCTTAGTTTCAAAACCTGACCATACCATAATATACTCAAAACCACACACTTTTATTTATAAGGATATTTGGGTGTGTTATTTCTGCATTCGATTTAATTAAGCATTAATTTGCGTTTTCAAATTCAGTAGCATTAATATGCAGCAAGATGGTAACACTGCATTAAGGAAAGGTTGAGCCGGAAGCTATAGGTTGTGTGCTTCACTGCACTCTGACGGGTGAAACGTAAGATCTGAGTCAAAGCAATCTTGGCTCCACCTCTCCCATAAGAACCCTGTAGAAACGTACGCCCTAGCCTTATACACAGCGCTTATGAGCGTAGACGGTGCCAATCTGGAATTAGCTTCAAGCTTTAGAAAACTATTGGCAGTGTGCTCATCGCTTAACGCGCCTGTTCAGACCAGGGAACGCATGCAGGAAAGAATACTTTATGCTCAATTCCTAGACACCTTTCTTTCCTTTTGACACAAGCGGCACTGCCCCAGAAACCGCACCTGAAATTTATGTTAGGCAATTAGAATTTACCACTATCACAGAAATCTTGTGAATGAACAGTCCTCTTATTTCCATTAAGAGTCATGTGCAGAGCAGCTGATTTTGTTTTTACCAGCATGAAGTATAAATATGTTTATAATAGTATAAATATTTCCTTATCGTGTTTTACATAATGTATTATTTTACTGCATGGTATTTGTTCTTGTAATTTGAATCACTTTATGTACAATTTGGTTTTGCTATTTGCAGCATATTGCAATCTTTTCTCATTTGTTACAGGTGAGTGGAGTTCATTTGGCAGCTTTAGTGAGTATTAAACTATGTAATTTTAGCAACCAGTGTTGTCCAATTCATCCATCCCGTACATAGGTAGAGAAGGTATTAGGATACAGAGATTTCACTAAAATGCATGTTTTGAGGCTTCTAAATCCAAAAAAGAATTTAGAAAAACGTCGGTTGTGTGCGTCTGTGGACAGTATAACTCAAAGACGAAAAGTCGGATAAATACACAGGTCGGCAATGCTAGCTGCCTCGCTGAAGCCAATCAGCCACTATGCTCTGCGTTATACACCATACGCATCATCTGTCAAGCTCATTGTTTTCCCAAGTTTTTCAAGCAAAGAACAATGGAAACTGGAAGCAGACAGATTGTTAGGTAAACGAATATTTAATACAGTAACAACATTTTGGGTCAACTATTGTCAAATTGGTATTACTACACCAAACATTGTGACAAACTCATAAGTTAAAAAAAATACATACATTTATAGCTGCTGTTACTGGTTTAAAACTACAGTTGATGTAACAAAAGTCTATAACATATCTTACAATATTGACTAAAAGCTTTCGAAGAATGTTTGATAGGAATTTCGGTCGTGGAATATTGCCATGATTACCACTCCATTTTCAGAGTCCGAGGAACACGCCTCCTGTCCCCATGGTTCTGGTATCACAAACAGGTAATCTGATGCTAATTGTTTCTAGCGATAGCTGCCACATGGACAAATTAACAACACGTTTCTTATAGAAACATGTAAAGGCATAATGTGCTCACACGATAATAGTTCTAAGTAAATGTATACACAAGTTTCTAAGAAACTTCTTATATAAAATTTGTTGTATCCAATTCTCGGGTCGAAAACGCTGAGAGCACGCAGCAGAAGCCGGGATGGATTGCCATTTTTCTAGGTGTTGTCTTTACCCATGCTTCGCTTAGGTCTTTGCGAATTGGAAATCTAAAATTAACAATAATACAGAACCGTTCTGTAGCATTTTATGTTATTATTGGTTTGAATTTTTAAATATAGTTTTAATCTGCTGTCGGTATTCAGTTGTTTATAGCGATGACGTGGAAAGACCGTATGGTTTAAACGCCAACACATAGCGACAGCTTTTTAAAAATATAGCTTTAGCCTACTGTAGGGTGTGTTTAACGAGTGGGGGGGGGGCGGGGCCCCTTGCTAGTATGACCAGCGTGGCCTATTGTGACCACATTCCCCCGGGGAGGCAGGTATAAGGTGAAGGAGCGTAAGAGGTCTCGGGTCCGCAAGCAGACGGGCCCACAGAGATGTGCAGAAGTTTCCAGTTTGAACACTAGTAGAGGCGAAGAATCTCGAGGGAGGGCGACGAAGCGTTAGGGCAGGACAACGCAACTGACGTTCACAGACAGAAATCTTTCCAATGCGAAAGCAACTACGCCATCAGCCCGATATTGCCAGCACCGCAGGACCCGAAGACGCACCTGAAACGTGAAAGGAAGAGATGAAATGGGGGCAAAGGAGAAATCGTGTTAGAATACACCACTCCGGCATTCGCCTAGGAGACTAGTGGAAAACCACGAAAAACTCCAATGGTCAAAGTAGGCGGTCAGCAGGAATCGTAACCGGGAGCTCCTGAATCCTGTTCACAGACGTTGGCGCCTGAGCCATCCCACTCGGTTTAACCTAATGTATTCTTCTTATGCCTACAACGAAATCAGTAAATGTGTATCTAAGGGAAGTGTATCTTTCTTAACAGAAGCAGACAAGAGTAAGCTTTTGTAAGCAGTTTGAATAAGAGTGAGCAGAGAAAGTCGTGTAAATGTAACCCTTTTTTTTCTAATCTTGTTATTGCGTGGGATGAATGAATTAATATACAATCTATGGCGTATCTATGTCCCGCGTGGAGAATTTAATACGAGAGGTTTTAGAGATAGTTGACCGTCCTGCGCCGTGCATGTGATGACATTTCTCCTGCAAGAGAAAGCGCCATTATACATGCCTCCATGTGTGTTCCTTGCATTCCAGCGGTGCATTGTTTGCAGACTGCATGCCGATGTAGGAAGCCGTATTGTTACCATCTAATACCTAGTCTTAACGGAGAAATATAGCTGATTGCAACCTATACGTTCTCTAATGCTGCATGACTCTTTGCTATAGCTTAGAAAACAGCTCTCTCCAGTTCTCGCAACAGCTATTAAAATATTAAATTCTTCATAAGCTTACACACAGCCGAATGTCGGCTATGTAAAAAGGTTAAGTATACGTAAACATCAATGTAATCTGATCTCAGATTAATTCATCTTCAGAATAATACGTCTTTTTACTTTCTCTACTACTTGCCTATTGTAAGTTTGGTATTTAACCCAAAAATTCAGTATCGAGATTTCACCGGAAATACACGTTTTGACAGCCTGAATAAAAACAAATTAAGGTTTAGAAAAAGGTTGCGTCTGCAAGTGCCTGTTCATAAATGCATAACTCAAAAAGAAAATTCGGTACAATGTCAAACGTAATATTTAATTTCAGCATCTTCCAAGAAGACAGGAGAACATTTTCAAGAAAATCCTCCACCCCAAACCACCGTTTACAAGGAAAAAATTTAATTGTATTTGATTTCCCAAAAAAGGCTCAATGATATTGATTAAAATATCATGATATTTACATGGCAAATAAATTGTATAACTTGAATTTTAAGAAAGTAACCTGTGAAGCCCTGTTCATTTTGAAAGACTTTTATACACTTGTGCATAATGGGTAAGCCACAAGAGAGAGACAGAAAAACGGCTACACAAGGTAGATCCCCTTAAAACGCACAATTTAATTCAAATAATCCGTTATTATTGGTTTGAATTGTTCGGTAGTTTTGTGATATTTGGAAATGCTCTCACTATTTATGTTTCTCACGGTCATGGAAAGAGTATGGAATTTCAAGGCCAGTGTATAGCGTCCCGCTTTTAAACATATGAGAATCGATAGGTTTCCTCTGGTTTTCTTGTACCTGCAAGGAAATATGTAGTTAAACCATTTATGCAAATGCTTATCTCGACTAACATGAAATAGAAAAATAAGCTCTAGTGGGTAGAGAAAGTCATACGAATGTAACAAATATATTAATTGCTTGGTAACATTTTGTCGCCAAATGGAATGATTACAGTATTATATGCATGCGACTCGGAATATGAGCTCAGATTTTGGTTAATTTTGAAATAACATTCTAACACACTGTGGATATCGAGCCTCACCTTGGTTGAAGAAACACTTCTTTGCTCCAGCTGGGAATCGAAGCCCGGACAGCAAGCAGGTGGGCCACGCTGCAGATAAATAAGTAATTTTGCGAACTTGCTTTTGAAGATAATACACACATCTTCAATTAAAGCTGGAGTAACAATTTATGTATTCAGAGATTTGCGTCGCAGTAAACCGCCAGATATTCTTGGAGTATCAAGTGTGTGCACTTTGTCTGTTTAATTGGGATGAAGTTTTAATAACGCAGAAAATTGTGTTTCATACTAGACACCTTTTTTACGGTTCGCCCTTAAAGTGTACGGGAGCTGAGGTGTTTTTACGGCTTTGTGTGCTGATTCAAAGTGTTACGGACTTTCACTACGGACAGGACAAAGCATTATATTGTAACTTCAGATTACAGACTGAATGGTATAGAGTGCTATGACAAACCAGAGCTTATTTGTGTGTCCATCCTTCATCACGATCATGGTTCCCCTTCACTGGGCTGTAACAAAATGTATAGCACCACTAGTGACCTCTAGTAAATGGTATACAGTACTATGATAGACCAAAGGTTCTCTGTGTGTGTGTCTATCCATCATGATCATGGTACCCTTTCACTGGTCTGCAACAAAATGTATAGCACCACTAGTGACCTCTAGGAAATGGTATACAGTGTTATTGTAGACCAGAGCTTATCTGTGTGTGTATCCTTCATCGCGATCATGGTCTCCCTTCACTGGGCTGCAACAAAGTGTATAGCACCACTAGTACTTCTAGTAAATGGTGTACGGTGTTATGATAGACCAGAGCTTATCGTGTGTCTATCCTATCATGATCATGGTCCCCCTTCACCGTGCTGCAACAAAATGTATACCACCACTAGTACCTCTAGTAAATGATATGCAGTGCTACGATAGACCAGAGCTTATCTGTGTGTGTCTATCCATCATGATCATGGTACCCCTTCACTGGTCTCAACAAAATGTGTAGCACCACTAGTGACCTCTAGTAAATGGTATACAGTGCTATGATAGACCAGAGCTTATCTGTGTGTCTACCCTTCATCATGATCATGGTCCCCCTTCACTGGGCTGCAACTTATGTGTGTAGCACCGCTAGTGAACTCTAGTAAATGGTATACAGTGCTATGATAGACCAGAGCTTATCTGTGTGTCTATCCTTCATCATGATCATGGTTCCTCTTCACTGTGCTGCAATAAAATGTATAACACTACTAGTGAACTCTAGTAAATTGTATACAGTGCTATGATAGACCAGAGCTTATCTGTGTGTCTGTCCATCACGTACATGGCCCCTCTTCACTGGGCTGCAACAAAATGTATAGTATCACTAGTGACCTCTATAAATGGTATACAGTGTAATGATAGACTAGAGCTTATCTGTGTGTCTATCCTTCATCATGATCTTAGTCACTCTTCACTCGGCTACAACAAAATGTATAGCATCACTAGTGAGTTCTAGTAAATGGTATACAATGCTATGATAGACCAGACCTTATCTGTGTATCTATCATTCATCACTATCATGGTCCCCTTTCACTGGGCTGCAACAAAGTGTTTCTGAAACCTGTTTTGATGCCTCAAGAGCTTCTAGTATTTTTAGCATCTATGCTTGCAAACATGTGTTATTGTAGTTGCAATATTACTGAAATGATTGTCAATATATGAAATATCTTAGAACGAAGCTAGTAAAACTGTTTCCTCCACTGAACGTATAGCAGCATTTTTCGCTCGTCAGAGACATTAATCACATTAACAACTTTGTCATAATATTGAGTTTAGTGTATTACACCCTGTAGCCATGACCCCACCGAGCTACAATTGGCTGTAAAGTTTCCGTCTCCTTAAGTATTGTGATTCTTGAGGGTGCTTTGGGAAATATATTTTTCATGTGGCTATATAAAAGTATCAACATCTCTAGAAAACAGGCTCTAATTTCTTCCCCAAGTCGGTAACGACCATGTGCTAGGCATGTTTAAAATATTAATGTGGCATAATGTTTAACATAATATTTTAAGCGCCTTTGAGCTCTACGTGACATACGTTAAATCATACGTTACATTCGCCATTTGTGCCAAGGTTTTCCCCTGTCAAATTCCACCACAAACGATGCTAATTGTGATGATGGTTTTGGTCCGTGATTCCTCTTTACTTTAGGCATACTGCCACAGTAATACAGCGAATAAATGGAAGAGTCGCAACGAAACCGGATGTTGTGAAGGGATGGGGAGGAGTGTGTCCAAGTGCCTGACGTCAACTATACTCCGTGCGGTAATACGATTGTTCTGTTTACTTACTAAAATCCCTCTGCCTGATCATAACAAAGCATTCTGCTGGATACAACAAAATGTGCCATGACACGCGCAGCACCACACACACATCGCTTGTATACAGTACAGACAAGTGCGCATGTGCGAGGAAAGTCGACAGATTCTGTGTCCTTGTCCATAACAAAGCATTCTGTCGGACACAAGGAGGGTGTGACCTGACACACGTACACACACTTCTCTTGTATATAATACAGACTCAGTGCGCATGTGCGAGGAAAGTCGACAGATTCTGTGTCCTTGTCCATAACAAAGCATTCTGTCGGACACAAGGAGGATGTGATCTGACACACGTACACACACTTATCTTGTATATAATACAGACTCAGTGCGCATGTGCGAGGAAAGTCGACAGATTCTGTGTCCTTGTCCATCATAACAAAGCATTCTGTCGGACAGAAGGAGGGTGTGACCTGACACGCGTACACACACTTCTCTTGTATACAGTACAGACTCAGTGCGCATGTGCGAGGAAAGTCGACAGATTCTGTGTGTCCTTGTCCATAACAAAGCATTCTGTCGGACACAAGGAGGGTGTGACCTGACACACGTACACACACTTCTCTTGTATATAATACAGACTCAGTGCGCATGTGCGAGGAAAGTCGACAGATTCTGTGTGTCCTTGTCCATAACAAAGCATTCTGTCGGACACAAGGAGGGTGTGACCTGACACACGTACACACACTTCTCTTGTATATCATACAGACTCAGTGCGCATGTGCGAGGAAAGTCGACAGATTCTGTGTGTCCTTGTCCATAACAAAGCATTCTGTCGGACACAAGGAGGGTGTGACCTGACACACGTACACACACTTCTCTTGTATATAATACAGACTCAGTGCGCATGTGCGAGGAAAGTCGACAGATTCTGTGTGTCCTTGTCCATAACAAAGCATTCTGTCGGACACAAGGAGGGTGTGACCTGACACACGTACACACACTTCTCTTGTATATAATACAGACTCAGTGCGCATGTGCGAGGAAAGTCGACAGATTCTGTGTCCTTGTCCATAACAAAGCATTCTGTCGGACACAAGGAGGATGTGATCTGACACACGTACACACACTTATCTTGTATATAATACAGACTCAGTGCGCATGTGCGAGGAAAGTCTACAGATTCTGTGTCCTTGTCCATCATAACAAAGCATTCTGTCGGACAGAAGGAGGGTGTGACCTGACACACGTACACACACTTCTCTTGTATACAGTACAGACTCAGTGCGCATGTGCGAGGAAAGTCGACAGATTCTGTGTGTCCTTGTCCATAACAAAGCATTCTGTCGGACACAAGGTGAATGTGATCTGACACGTACACACACTTCTCTTGTATATAATACAGACTCAGTGCGCATGTGCGAGGAAAGTCGACAGATTCTGTGTGTCCTTGTCCATCATAACAAAGCATTCTGTTGGACACAAGGAGCATGTGATCTGACACACGTACACACACTTCTCTTGTATATAATACAGACTCAGTGCGCATGTGCGAGGAAAGTCGACAGATTCTGTGTGTCCTTGTCCATCATAACAAAGCATTCTGTCGGACACAAGGTGAATGTGATCTGACACGTACACACACTTCTCTTGTATATAATACAGACTCAGTGCGCATGTGCGAGGAAAGTCGACAGATTCTGTGTGTCCTTGTCCATCATAACAAAGCATTTTGTCGGACACAAGGAGAATGTGACCTGACACACATACACACACTTCTCTTGTATACAGTACAGACTCAGTGCGCATGTGCGAGGAAGGTGCAGAGATTCTGTGTGTCCTTATCCTTCATATCAAGCAGAGTGTCGGACACAAGAAGAATGTGACCTGACACACATACACACACTTCTCTTGTATACAGTACAGACTCAGTGCGCATGTGCGAGGAAGGTGCAGAGATTCTGTGTGTCCTTATCCTTCATATCAAGCAGAGTGTCGGACACAAGAAGAATGTGACCTGACACACATACACACACTTCTGTTGTATACAGTACAG
The DNA here is from genome assembly GCA_030765065.1 of Deroplatys truncata. NCBI lineage: Eukaryota > Metazoa > Arthropoda > Insecta > Mantodea > Mantidae > Deroplatys > Deroplatys truncata. The sequence goes on along the minus strand of CM060979.1, from coordinate 133,533,215 downwards.
ACTCAGTGCGCATGTGCGAGGAAGGTGCAGAGATTCTCTGTGTCCTTATCCTTCATATCAAGCAGTCTGTCGGACACAAGAAGAATGTGACCTGACACACATACACACACTTCTCTTGTATACAGTACAGACTCAGTGCGCATGTGCGAGGAAGGTGCAGAGATTCTGTGTGTCCTTATCCTTCATATCAAGCAGTCTGTCGGACACAAGAAGAATGTGACCTGACATACAAACACACACTTCTCTTGTATACAGTACAGACTCAGTGCGCATGTGCGAGGAAGGTGCAGAGATTCTGTGTGTCCTTATCCTTCATATCAAGCAGTCTGTCGGACACAAGAAGAATGTGACCTGACACACGTACACACACTTCTCTTGTATACAGTACAGACTCAGTGCGCATGTGCGAGGAAGGTGCAGAGATTCTGTGTGTCCTTATCCTTCATATCAAGCAGTCTGTCGGACACAAGAAGAATGTGACCTGACACACGTACACACACTTCTCTTGTATACAGTACAGACTCAGTGCGCATGTGCGAGGAAGGTGCAGAGATTCTGTGTGTCCTTATCCTTCATATCAAGCAGTCTGTCGGACACAAGAAGAATGTGACCTGACACACGTACACACACGTCTCTTGTATACAGTACAGACTCAGTGGGCATGTGCGAGGAAGGTGTACAGATTCTGTGTCCTTGTCCATAACAAAGCATTCTGTCGGACACAAGGAGAATGTGATCTGACACGTACACACACTTCTCTTGTATATAATACAGACTCAGTGCGCATGTGCGAGGAAAGTCGACAGATTCTGTGTGTCCTTGTCCATAACAAAGCATTCTGTCGGACACAAGGAGAATGTGATCTGACACGTACACACACTTCTCTTGTATATAATACAGACTCAGTGCGCATGTGCGAGGAAAGTCGACAGATTCTGTGTGTCCTTGTCCATAACAAAGCATTCTGTCGGACACAAGGTGAATGTGATCTGACACGTACACACACTTCTCTTGTATATAATACAGACTCAGTGCGCATGTGCGAGGAAAGTCGACAGATTCTGTGTGTCCTTATCCTTCATATCAAGCAGTCTGTCGGACACAAGAAGAATGTGACCTGACACACATACACACACTTCTCTTGTATACAGTACAGACTCAGTGCGCATGTGCGAGGAAAGTCGACAGATTCTGTGTGTCCTTGTCCATCATAACAAAGCATTTTGTCGGACACAAGAAGAATGTGACCTGACACACATACACACACTTCTCTTGTATACAGTACAGACTCAGTGCGCATGTGCGAGGAAGGTGCAGAGATTCTGTGTGTCCTTATCCTTCATATCAAGCAGTCTGTCGGACACAAAGAAGAATGTGACCTGACACACATACACACACTTCTCTTGTATACAGTACAGACTCAGTGCGCATGTGCGAGGAAGCTGCAGAGATTCTGTGTGTCCTTATCCTTCATATCAAGCAGAGTGTCGGACACAAGAAGAATGTGACCTGACACACATACACACACTTCTCTTGTATACAGTACAGACTCAGTGCGCATGTGCGAGGAAGGTGCAGAGATTCTGTGTGTCCTTATCCTTCATATCAAGCAGTCTGTCGGACACAAAGAAGAATGTGACCTGACACACATACACACACTTCTCTTGTATACAGTACAGACTCAGTGCGCATGTGCGAGGAAGGTGCAGAGATTCTGTGTGTCCTTATCCTTCATATCAAGCAGTCTGTCGGACACAAGAAGAATGTGACCTGACACACATACACACACTTCCCTTGTATACAGTACAGACTCAGTGCGCATGTGCGAGGAAGGTGCAGAGATTCTGTGTGTCCTTATCCTTCATATCAAGCAGTCTGTCGGACACAAGAAGAATGTGACCTGACACACATACACACACTTCTCTTGTATACAGTACAGACTCAGTGCGCATGTGCGAGGAAGGTGCAGAGATTCTGTGTGTCCTTATCCTTCATATCAAGCAGTCTGTCGGACACAAGAAGAATGTGACCTGACACACATACACACACTTCTCTTGTATACAGTACAGACTCAGTGGGCATGTGCGAGGAAGGTGCAGAGATTCTGTGTGTCCTTATTCTTCATATCAAGCAGTCTGTCGGACACAAGAAGAATGTGACCTGACACACGTACACACACTTCTCTTGTATACAGTACAGACTCAGTGCGCATGTGCGAGGAAGGTGTACAGATTCTGTGTCCTTGTCCATCATAACAAAGCATTCTGTCGGACACAAGGAGAATGTGCCCTGACATACATTCACACACTTCTCTTGTATACAGTACAGACTCAGTGCGCATGTGCGAGGAAGGTGCAGAGATTCTGTGTGTCCTTATCCTTCATATCAAGCAGTCTGTCGGACACAAGAAGAATGTGACCTGACACACGTACACACACTTCTCTTGTATACAGTACAGACTCAGTGCGCATGTGCGAGGAAGGTGTACAGATTCTGTGTCCTTGTCCATCATAACAAAGCATTTTGTCGGACACAAGGAGAATGTGACCTGACACACATACACACACTTCTCTTGTATACAGTACAGACTCAGTGCGCATGTGCGAGGAAGGTGCAGAGATTCTGTGTGTCCTTATCCTTCATATCAAGCAGTCTGTCGGACACAAGAAGAATGTGACCTGACACACATACACACACTTCCCTTGTATACAGGACAGACTCAGTGGGCATGTGCGAGGAAGGTGTACAGATTCTGTGTCCTTGTCCATCATAACAAAGCATTCTGTCGGACACAAGGAGAATGTGCCCTGACATACATTCATACACTTCTCTTGTATACAGTACAGACTCAGTGCGCATGTGCGAGGAAGGTGCAGAGATTCTGTGTGTCCTTATCCTTCATATCAAGCAGTCTGTCGGACACAAGAAGAATGTGACCTGACACACATACACACACTTCCCTTGTATACAGTACAGACTCAGTGGGCATGTGCGAGGAAGGTGTACAGATTCTGTGTCCTTGTCCATCATAACAAAGCATTCTGTCGGACACAAGGAGAATGTGCCCTGACATACATTCACACACTTCTCTTGTATACAGTACAGGCTCAGTGGGCATGTACGAGGTAAGTATACTGCTATTTCCACACAAATTTCAGATGGATAGTTTATAATGTAATTTTCTGCGCTGCCTAAAAAGTACTGTGTGCAATACATGGTGATTTCATTTTGCTCTTAGCCTCGTTCCACAAACATTCGTACGCGGAAAGTGAAACTCCACTTTCAATGCTTGAAACATAAATACTTATTTTGAGTTGAAAATGTATGCAGAAATCATACAGGTTCAAAGCTTAAGGGAGAACACGTGTCCTGTAGCGCGAAGCGCCACTGGCCACAACTTCGTCACCTATTCCCGACATTAGGGTCGCTGATCTGAGCACCACGAACGTTTCTGGGGTTGAGACAGAATATTTTGGATAGATATCAAGGGTGCGGCAGGGAAGCTAATGCCAGAGCAAAGGGTGTGGCAACGCTGGCTGCATTAAAACCAGCCAAGATCAAAGCGCGCTTTTACCAACACAAAACCGTCTTCAAAAGTACTTCTTTTTTATGAACCGCGTGCTTTTTGTTTCAATGACCAATTTTAGTGCACATAAAGAACTCGTGCAATACGAGGTTTTAATTAAATACGAGTAACTGTGTATTAAAGACCGGACTGTAACTTCGTATTTTCAGAACATTCAGGGCACTTTTAATGATTAATATTTCAGTAGAATGTCTTTACGTATGTTTAAAAAAATAATGAAATGGCTCTAAAGAAAGTTTTAAATGGAGTTTTGGCAAAATAGTCAAATTTTATAAATTTTAACAACATACACTCATATAAAACATAATACTTGCCAATTTCCCGAAAGTGAAAGCAGTAAACTTTTCCTCCTCCAGCAAAGACTAATTATTTTGCAGACATGCAACTTAGAATGCATAAAATGTTGAGTGCAGTGAATGCACAAAATTCACATGTAAAATAAACGAGAATTCCGTTTTAGAAGAATCCTTGAAACCTGGTAGTACTCCTGTCACACATGCTGAAAATTTTCCTGATGCACAATCAATGTCTATTTAAGCAAAGAATGCAATCTCCTAGCCTGTAGACGCATTTCTAGTCCATATTTTACACTTCATTAACATCAACTATAAACAAAGAACTGTAACTGGAACTTTAAAGAAAGGGCGACAGACTTCTAGAGAGGAATTCAGGGTACGCAGAAATGTGCAAAGCCAGGAATGCATTACTGAGGCAGAGGATGTCTGATTCATTTTTTATTTGCTCTTACGTCGGATGATATGGAACGTAGTCTTTTCAAAATATAACAGCTAGTGCATGCGATTTATGTTCAGTGTATTTTGAAAATGCATTATTGTATGTTGTAAAACTCACGGTGTCACAGAAAGGACAATGTAACTTAGATATCTGTTCATTAATAACTTATTTAAATAATGAAGCAACTTTGCTGCACACTACCAATAGCTAGGCATATCTTCATTGTTTTCTTCCGATACTGCGTAATCCTGATGAACCTGCTTACGAAGCCGGGTGTAGTGCCTTCAGTTGTTCATATTTGTTTACAGAGAACACTGCAAGGTCGCAATCGTTTCCACCTTCGCTCGCCACCAACCCTCAGTGCGTGCCTAACTTGATGGTTTAAGTATTAAAACCCGTTTGTGGTTATGATGGACAAGGGCGCCAGAATCTGTGGATTTTCCTCGCACATGCGCATTGAGACTGCCAACTTATTACTTCCCACCAACAATAAGAAACTCGTCCACTATAAAGACGGCTCCTTATAGAACATTATTATAAGAGTAAACTTTGATCTATAAATAGAGAGGTGGGCGCTTATTGCAACATTACATTTTACTATTGGTTTAATACACCTTAAAGTCACCCTCCATTGACGTCACGAACAGTAAGTAATGTTGTTTAAATATGCTGCATCATCTTGAGTATTTATGTTTATTGCTGACAAATTTATATGTAGTGTCTGAACCAGAGTACGTAGTGAAACTATTAACAAATATCTGAGCAGCAAGTTAAGGTGAGTTATTTATTTTAGTGCAGGTGTAGTGAATATTTTACGTCAAGAATTCAATATCGGCACGTAAAATTACTTTTAACCATATTTTCTAGAAGAGTGAAAGTGTCTATTTTTGAAGGGCTGGACGATTCTTCTAGTGCAGTATGATAAATCCATGTTCGTAGATTCTGTTCAATGTTAGTTTTATAAGTTGTGCCCCATCAACTGAAACGTGGACTAGCGGCCACTGGTTGCGACTAGAGAAACGGAGGAATGTCCTTTATTTCTGTTCTACACCCCTAAATCCCTGAGCCTTTCGTTTTCACACGTCGTGAGATTTACAATCGCATCACATGGTCTGCTGTTCACATTCAGTTCTCCCATCTAAACGCCGTTTTCAAAAAGTAAAATGTTCGTATTCGATAAACTTTATTTAATAACCACTTTGGAAAACTGAATCACGTTTTACTTTCTCTACCACGTACATCGTGGATAGAGAAGTATTGTGTTCCACCAAAAAATTCGATACCCATATTTCACCGGAGATACATGTTTTGAAACCCTTGAATATATATATATATATATATATATATATATATATATATTTAAAAACACCTTTTTAGAAATAAAAATCCGCGCGCACGGTGTGTGCGAAAAGCATATCTCAAAAACGAAAAGTCGGATAAATATCAGACTTGCAATTTAGGTACAACACCTTCCAAAGATGCGACACGAAGATTTTCAAGGAAATCTGCCACCCCAAACTACTCTTTACATGGAATATGTTTGAATTGTTTGATGTTATAAAATTGGCTCTGTCGACTTTGATTAAAATACTATAGATATATTAAGGATGATCACATGACAAATAAAACCTATATCTTGAATTTTCTGGGAATAACCTGTCAAGTCCACTTCATTCGGAAGGAATTCTGCATAATTTGTATAACTGGTAAACGTTAAGTGCAGACAAAAACGTACCACAAGAAACATGTATATCTCTTTAAAACACACAATTCATCTCAAAAAATTTAATTTGTGGCATCAGCCATTTCAGATATATCCGTCATTAATGTTCGAGTGGTTCAACACCTAGCCATTCGTTTAAAGGCCTATCAATTTTCAGTTGTTTCTTGCTATTTCATGTAAACAATATGGAATTTTATTCCAACGTATTAGTTCCCATTTCTTAAACATTTGACTATGTTCTCTATATATCTATAACGAAATGTGTAATGCAATTTCAGGAAAGGTTTAACTCGATTAAAAAGAAGTAGATAGAAAAATAAACTTTCCTAAGAATAATTTAATTACCCGCTAATAACCGATGGGTGACAGAGAAAGCCATGTGAATGTGACACATGAGATTTTTAAAAATGCGTTGCCATAGACGGAACACTTAACCACGGATTTTTGGCTTTCCTTGCCACAAAAACTTAAAACCTGAACAAACATATTTGACGACTTTTCCGGTTTGCCCATAAAATACACGGGAGTGGAAGGTTTTTATATGACTTCTCGAGTTTATGGCTTTGTGGGCAGATTCAAAGTGTTACATATTTTCACTGCGGACATGACAAATGATTAAATTCTATTGCATTAAATTGTCACTTTAAGCTTACGGTTGAATGGTATACAGTGCTTTGATAGACCAGAGTTTATGTGTCTATCCTTCAACATGATCATGGTCCCCTTCACTGGGTCGTAACAAAATGTATAGCACCACTAGTGACCTCTAGTGAATGGTATACAGTGGTATGATAGACCAGAGCTTATCTGTGTGTGTATCCTTCATCATGATCATGGTCCCCCTTCACTGGGCTGCAACAAAATGTGTAGCACCACTAGCGACCTCTGGTAAATGGATAGACCAGAGCTTATCTGTATGCCTATCCTTCATCGCGATCACAGTCCCGCTTCACTGGTCTGCAACAAAATGTATAGCACCACTACTGACCTCTAGTAAATGGTATACAGTACTATGATAGATCAGAGCTTATATGTGTGTCCATCATGTTCATGGTCCCCCTTCACTGGACTCTAGTAAATGGTGCACAGTGTTATGATAGACCAGAGCTTATTTGTGTGTCTAACCTTCATCATGATCATGGTCCCCTTCACTATACAACAAAATGTATAGCACCAGTAGTAACCTGTAGTAAATAGTGTACAGTGTTATGATAGACCAGACTTATCTGTTATCAAATGTGTAGGAGTTGTAAGGAATTTGTGGTTGGTAATATTTAATGTATTGTTTCTTAATTCGTGTGTGGTGTGGAAATGGTGTTTATTATTTGCAGTGCAAAAGAAAATATGCTCTAACCTGTTTATCACGTAAGAAAATTTAAGTGAACAGGACCGCGATTGGTTGAAAAACAACATTCCTTCAAATATGCTTGATCATTATCTGCCATTTGGGGCCATGAGGTTCTGATCTTAAGTGCTATGCACTAGCGAAGTTATTTCATTAATCTCAAAACCCCTTACATTGTTACCAGTAATAGGTAATCAGACTTTTACAAGGTCACGTTAAATCAGAGGAATTGATAATCACAACTGTGACTCGTACCACGGATCGTCATGTCGTCCTCCGTGTTGTAATGGTTACCATGATAGCTTCTAGATCCCGAGGTCGCGGGTTCAAATCCGGTGGAGGGCGATGGATTTTTTCGGGTATAAAATCCTTAGCATGACTTCCTTCGGAAGGGAAGTAAAGCCGGTATTCCCATCTCGTGGATTTAGCCACGTAAAAGAATCTCAAGCCTGATAAAGAGGCCCCTGAGCAATATTTTCCATCTTTCACGCCCAATATAGAATGGAACGCTAAGGACCACAGCAGTTAAAGAGCGTCCATAAATAAATAAAAACGGAACTTCTCCTTACCACTGTATTTTGTAGCCCTGAGCTAACGGGACATACTTGCAACATTGAGAGTAGTTGTCATGGTGTAATATCTCGGAGTAATTGAGATTCTCTTTGACGACATTCACCGAGATACATGAATGACTTGAGAATGGGTGTTCAAGTGTCCCGTTACAGTAGATTAGGGGCAGAGAATAGGCACATATAGAAAAGAGGGTTACTATATAACAGTCGGAGCTTCCTCCTCAAAGCGCCCAACGGCACTCCCTCTTGGGGTTCCACATGAGGTGTGTTACAAAGCCTAAGCTTCCCCCCTCTCGCTTGCGCAGGTATGGAAGTGGTTACGCCATACGTGCGTCAACCCGAAGGGAAGACTATCGAAAACCTTGGTCGTGTCGACAGATCAACTCGTTATGTAGTCTGGTACAGGACGTAATCATTTCCCAGAGCCACTGTCCCGTCGAGACGAACCCAATCCTAAGAGCTTCCTAACGGGAGGGTCTCACTTCTTCGCCCCGACGTACTTCTGGTAAAGTAAGGCAACCAGACATTTATGTGTTTTAAGTTTTCTAGATTGAAATGTACTTTGACCACCATGTAGAAACATGTGAATTTGAGCAGTACCCTTTTCTTTAGGTAAAACCGACTTTTAGTAAAACAGCTGAAGGTCTCTATTTTTCTAGTAATTAATATCTCAATTCCCAGTTTAAGTTATACTTAATGGCAACAAATGGAAAAACTTTCTGATGTGTTACATTCACATGGCTTTCTCATTCTTCTATTGTTTATTCTGCGAAAGCTTATTTTTCTATCTATTTTATTTTAATCGAGACAAACCTTTGCAGAAATAGCTACATTACAGATTTCTTTGAGGATACAGAGGGAATAGCGATAGTCAAATGTTTTAAGAACTGGACGCTAACATTGGCCTCAAATTCCATACTTGTTTCCATGACATCGCGAGAAACAACTGAAAAGCGACAGGAGTAAAATATTGAACAATTCAAACCATTAATAACGGATAACTCAGAAATGGCTTATGCCTAAAAAATTATTTGAAATAAATCGTGTTTTAAAGCGACATGCATTTTTGCGTAGTGCGTTTTCGTCTATCGCTTAACGTTTACCAGTTACACAGTCAGCCAAAAGACTCCGAACCACCTGCGCGGTGTTTTTCCTGTCTGCATCCTCGGCGCTCGTTGCCATCTGCTGCTATTATAGAAAGGCGCGGATGAAATCATACAACATTTTTAAAACTACTTTTAAAGGCTTTACTTGCCAGCTTTATGAAAGGAGATGCTGAAACTGGCCACCGTCATTGTCCATACATTTTTGGCACCTCTTTAGGAAACTATCCATCATGGAATTTTTGGGAGGAATTTTCCAAACGATGACCGATGTCGTCTAATGTTTCTTCGGTAAGAACCGAACGCCGTCTTTTAGATTTCTTAGCCTGAACGTCGTCCTCCGTGGTGTAGTGGTTACCATGCTAGCCTCTAGTTCCCGAGGTCACGGGTTCAAACCCGGCGGAGGGCGATGAATTTTTTCGGGCGTAAAAATCCTTAGCATGGCTTCCTTTGGAAGCCGGTGGTCCCGTGTCGTAGATTTATGGCACTTAAAAGAACCTCAACCCTGATAAAGAGGCCTCTGAGCAAAATTACCGGTCTTTCACGCCCAAAGTAGAATGGAACACTAAGAACCATAACAGTTAAAGATCGTCCATAAATAAAACTCAATTTCAGTTTTTTTTTTTTAGCCTGAACACTTCCCGTGACCTGGAATTTACTGTAAAGTTCATGGATTGTTGTACGGCCTGGAACTTTTACACTTGGAAATCTTTCTGCAAATCGTACTTTCACTTGGCCAGCCGACCGAATTAACACATACGAATCTTAAATAAATACAGGATGGGCAGTAGAAAACATATACTGAGCCCTAATATACTTTGTGACTAAGTACAGGATAAAATAATAAATAACTCGTAATAACTGAACTACATCACATCACCGTCAACTCAAAACTGCACTTCATTGCACAGCAAAACCACAACAGCGTGACTTTGTTTTTAGCAGCAATGCGTTATCATGTTTTTATCATATTTCCACACGCCGGGTGGAAAAATAGCCGCAGCTGGTAATATAGTTCATAAAATACTCCTCCGGGGTAACATAAGGTGTACTTAACAAACCCACACACCCTGGAAAAATTAAAACAAAATATCCGGCAGGAAATTTCTTAACGTGAACTACGACGAGTGATGGATAGTTTCATAAAGAGGTGTCAAAAACGTATGGACAACGACGGTGGCCAGTTTCAGCATCTCCTTTCATAAAGTTGGTAAGTAAAGCCTTTAAAAGTAGTTTTAAAAATGTTGTATGGTTTCTTCCGCACGTTTGTATGATAGCGACAGGCGGCAACGAGCGCCGAGGACGTGGGCAGGAAAAATACTGCGCAGCTGGTTCGGAGTCTTTTGGCTCACTCTGTACAATATTATAGAAAATTCTTTCAGAATGAAGAGGACCATACAGGCTACTTCCAGAGGATTCAAGATATATGTTTTATTTGGCATGTAAATATATTTAATATATGGTCATTTCAATTAAAATGATTAGTCGTTTTTGAGAAAATAAAAAGTAACCAGAATATTTCCATGTAAAGGGTGGTTTGAGTTAGGGGGATATTATTCTTGAACATTTTCGTGTCATATCTCTGAAAAACACTAAACTTAAATGCATACCAAGTTTGACATTTATTGGACTCACGAGGACTTTTTTTTTTCTCTAAACAAGCCTTTTCTTTTAATTCAGGGGATGACAGAATGTATATTTCCGGTGAAATCTCGACTTGGAATTTTTGGGTGGAATACAATATTCCTCTTACCTCTACTGAGCAGTAGCTCGCGTTTCAGTGCTAACAAATTCCGGTATAAGCTCGGCTACCAATCGCCCCGTCGTTCAGTTTTTATCAGTAACTGCCAATTGCCTTGGACTATATTAGGGTCGATAAGCCGCAGCTCTGTTGCGACCAAAGCACGGGGTTTCTTTTTGTTAGGGCATTAATTGAAGCAGCTGGGGCGAAGACCGACAGACAGACACCCGCTGAGCTCTTGTCGTCGTCGTCGTCCAACCCCCTCGCCTTTTGAGGTATTTCACTTAATTGCCCACTACACAGCGCCATTATTGATCGAAAGATTTGTTGTGAGCCAGCATGCGTCCCTGAGATCCGTTTACTGGAAACGTGGATTTAAAATGCAAGTGGAGAGGACCTGTTTACAGTTGCGGCATGTACAAGGTTTCTGGTAAAATGTGATGCCGGGAAATGTCAACACGGTTATTGTAATACTATACACAGTGGATCGGACCTGCAAATAATGCCTTCTGTTCTTTCTATTGGGCACACAATCTGTTCATTCCTTTGCACTCCATGAATGCCGTAGCGGGGATAGCTACGGCTAGCGCTGAAATCAGGGATCCTCTACAGTTCACAGATGAGAGCATAAAGGTTATGTCAAATACTGTTTCTTTTCTTCTTTCTTTCTTAACCATTTTCGGATATTTTTTGTTGTTGGATTGAATTTTCAAATGCTTATACTGTTTCAAGCAGTAAGCCGCTATTCGTTTTAATTCTTGGTCATGTAAAGAGCATGGAATTTTAAAGCCACCACATAGCGACACGCTTTTTACTTTCTCTACTACGTGCATAGTAGGTAGAAAAGGTATTGCACCCCACCCGAAAATTAGTTACCGAGATTTCATCGGAAACACACGTTTTGAGGATCTCTGAGTAAAAGAAAGCAGTTTTAGAAAATGGTTCGCGCAGTCGTGCGTGCGCGCGTATAATATGTGAACAGCGTAACTCCAAAACGAGGAGTCGGATAAATACCAAACTTGGTATAAGTTCATTATCTTCCAAAGATGCGATACGAATATTTTCAAGAAAATTCACCCCCCCCCCCAACCCAAGCTGCTTTTTACATGGACGATTTTTCGAAAGTTTTTATTTTTTAAAATAGCGCTGACGATTTTGATTAAAATACCACATGTTAATGATATTTGCATGACAACTAAAACGTATACCTTCAATTTTCTGGGAATAGCTTGTTAAGTCCTGTTGATTCGGAAGGCATTTTGTGTAATCTTGTTTAACGTTAAGCGATAGACGAAAATATACTACACAGAAAAAATTAGGACTCTCTAAAACGTGCAATTTATTTCAAATACTTTATTTGGGGGGGCATAAGCAATTTCCGATATATTCGTTATTTAATGACTCGAATTATTCAATGCTCGTCATTCTTTTAAAGTGCTGTCGACATTCAAGATGTCATGGAGACAGTATGGAATCTTAAGGTCAGCATATAGCTCCAGATTTTAAACATCTTTGTATGTATGACGAAATGTGTAATGTAGCTATTTCTGCAAATGTTTATTTGGATTAAAATAAAGTAGAGAAATAAGCTTTCGTAAAAAATGTTTGTGTACGCATTAATAAATGATAGAAGGTAGAGAATCCCTTCATTCTTCACTCCGGTGAATACAGCAGCAGAGATCGTAGCGGGGATCGTGACGGCTGGCGCCGAAATCAGGGATCCTCTACAGTTCATAGTTTGTACATGGAAACAATTTCGTTATTTTTAATTATCTGAAGTGGCTAACGATTTTGATTAAAATAGGATGTAGCAACTAATTATTATTATAATAATAATAATAATAATAATAATAATACCGTGGCGCTTCAGCCCGCTTAGGTCCTGAGCCTAGCAACCGACTGCGGCCTCACTCCCACTTATTCACACACCGACACGGGGTGATGATGTGGCCAGCATCTCGCATCCCCAGCCGGAATGTTGAATTTCGTGGCCAGGATCGCTGCGTATCGCAGCTTCTCCGTTTCTTCACGATGCCGAGTGGGTACTGGTCCTGTATTCGAATCCGTGGCCGGGAAACTGAGGAGCCGGCGCAGGACTAAAATACTATACATTTAAGATATTTAGATTACAAATAAAATGTAAATGATATTTAAAACGCACAATTTGTTTCAAATAAAATTTTTGTGGTATCAGCCATTTTCACGATACCGTTGGTTTGAACATTTTAATACTAGTCACTTTTTCAAAGCGCTGCCACGATTCGGTTGTTTCCTCCAATGTCACAGAAAGAGTGTGGCATTTAAAGGCCAACATATATTTACCAGCTTTTTAAACATTTGACTATCGATTCGGTTTCCTCTATGCTTCTTGTACACAGTCATAAGTTCTGTCCTGTCCTCTATGTTTCTAGCTCTACAACTTAAAAAAGTAAATGATTTAATGGTATTGTCTCAAGTTACCATGGTAACAGGGTTATTATTCTAAACACATTTGCTTTGTGTAGTTTTCTACATCAACCAATAAATGTGGAATGGGGTGTAAATGAAAACAGTTTGCAGTGATTACTCTTTATAAGTGTGGTAAGAAACCTACTGAAATTTTCAAGTTGCTAAAACAACTAAAATTTTCATTAAAATTTGTTTACCGAACTGTCAAGAGATTCGTTGAATCTTCCTGTATTGAAGACTTGCCAGATCTGGCAGGCCACATACCATAAGGACTTTAGGAATGGTCAAAACAGTAAGAGAACGAATACCTAGAAACCCACTCCGGAAGCCAAAAAATAATGGCCGAAAGTTAAATGTATCCGCCAAATCCGTGCTCGAAAGACCATATGAGAGCTTGTCGACGGTCAGTGGACATTTGTTAACCTCGAACCTAAAGAAGATCGGGTAAGAAAGATCAAAGAGGCTCTTACACTGGCATGCTCAGAATGGTCATGAAAACATCCTCTTCACAGATGGGAAAATCTTCACAGTGGAGAAGTACAATAAGCAAAATGATAAAAACATATTCACGGAGCTCAGAGGAAGCTAAAATATCAGTTCCCCGTCTCCAGTGAGGGCACCACCCAGCATCAGTTTGGTGGGGCGTGTCACATCAAGGAGTAACGTCTCTCCATTTCTGCAAACAAGGAGTAAAAACAAGAGCCAGACGGTACCGAGAGGACATCCTAGAGAGAGTTGTTGAACACCACACTCTTCAATGGAAGCCATTGGGTCTTTCAGCAAGACTCAGCCCCAGCTCACAAGGCTAGAACAACTCAAGCATGGCTCAGGGACAATGTATCGGAATTCACTGTAGAAGAAGACTGCCCTCTGGAAGTCCAGACCTGAACCCACTGGACTATAGGCTTTGGGATACCTTGGAGAGTAAGGCCTGTGCTAAACCTCACTCCAGTAAGACATATCGCTTCTTAACCATAGGACAGAACTTATGGCTGGACTGTGTATATACGAAATGTGTAATGAAATGTTTATTTCGATTTACATGAAGTAGATAGAAAAAATCTCATGTGTTGCATTCACACGACTTTCTCTTCCCTCTGTCATTTATAAAAGTGTATAAAAATATTCTTACGAAAGCTTATTTTTCTATCTACTTCATTTTAATCGAGATAAACCTTTCTGGAAGTAGCTACATTACACATTTCGTTATAGATACAAAGGGAACAGCGATAGTCAAGTGTTTAACAACTGGACGCTATACTCCGGTCTCTTAAAATTCATACTCTCTCCATGGGATCACAAGAAACAACTAAAGGTCGGCAGGACTTGAAAAGAATGACAAAATATTGAACAAATTTAAACATTAATAACGAATTCTTCGGAGTTGGCTGATGCCACAAGAGAATTTATTTGAAATAAAGTGTGTGTTCTAAAGAGAACTACATTTTTTGTGTAGCAGGTTTTCGTCTATCGTTTAATGTTTACCGGCGGCTATTGAAGATTTGCAAAATCCCTTCCTAATGAAGAGGACTTCACAGCCTATTCTCAGAAAATTCAAGATATACATTTTGTTTATTATGTAAATATCTTAAATTAATGGTGTTTTTATAAAAATCGTTAGCCATTTTTGAGAAAATAAAAAATTTCAAAACATGTTCAATGTAAAGAGCAGTTCCGGAGAGGGATCTCCTTGTGGCTTCTTTGAAATATACTGAACTTAAATGCCAGGTTTGTTTATCGGAGTTTTCGTTTTTGAGTTATATGCTGTTCTGAGACACACAACTTTTTTCTAATTTTTACTTTCTCTACTACGTATAGTAAGTAGGGGAAGTATTGTATTCCACCCAAAAATTCGATACCGAGATTTCACCGGAAGTATATGTTTTCAGACCCCCGAATCCAAAAAAAAAACATTTTTGGAAACATGTCTGTGCGTCTGTGAACAGCATAACTCAGAAACGAACAGTCGGATAAACACCAAACTTGATATTTAGGTTCAGTATCTTCCAGAGATGCGACGCGAAGGTTTTCAAGAAAATCCCTCCACCCCAGATTACACTTTACAAGGAACATTTTTCGAAAATTTTAATTTTCTCAAAAATGGCTCTAACGATTTTGATTAAAATATCACATGTTTAAGATATTTTCATGACAAATAAAATGTATATCTTGAATTTCCTGGGAATGTCTCCAAAAGTATTCTTCATTGTGAACGACTTTTGCATAACTGGTAAACCATAAGAGATAAACAGAAGTTTACTACACAAAAAATGTAGATCGCGTTAAAATACACAATTTATGTCATATACATTTTTGTTGTTGAGTGAACCATTTTCGAGATATTGCTTGTTATTCCCTTAAATTTTCCAATACTTATTTTCTCAAATGGGAATTCGTTATCCATTTTTTTTTGTCTTGAATATGCAAAGAGCATTAATCTGTGGCAAAGAGAATGATGCTGCACATAGCAACCAGCTATTAAGAGATATGTCTATGTTTAAAGGATACTGTATTTTTATATTGCCGTTGCAAATACAAAACAAGGGGAACATAGTAGGCCTTAAACGATAGTCAAATATTTTTAGAACTGGTCGCTATGTGTAAAATGTAATTCTATTTGCATGTCAAAAGATCGTTTCTGCAAATGTTTATCTCGATTAATATGAAATAGATGGAGAATAAGAGTTTGTAAAAATAGTTTATACAAGAGTAGAGAAAGTCATGTGAGTGTAACACATCAGATTTTTTTATTCAGGGATCTCGACAAAACATGCATTTCTGGTGTAAGCTTGGTATAGTATTATTGGGTGGAATCTGATCCCTTCTCTACCTACTATTTACGTGGTAGAAAAAGTAATAACGATAATTTCATGGCATATTGTTTTCGTTAGCTGTGTGTGAAGTATATTAACGTGGTTTTTGAATCATGTTCTCGCGTTATGGGATCTAGTAGTTGAACTGTTTTAGAGTTTCAGCTTTGTTTTCCAGCGCTTACTGGTGCATAAATAGAATATCTAGCTTTTAGGGAAAGGCCCATGTTTCTCCGCTCAGTATGCTCTTAATATATGAACTACCAAGAACAGATGAATCATGATTATTTTCAACCCAAATAATCCCATTCTTTGCTGGCGTTTCACTGCGATGAGACATGCTTGTACAACGTATACCCCTTTAAGGGTTGTGAAAAACGGCCAAAATTTATAATCATGGATTTTAGTGTTATTAAATACTTCAAAATTTCTACCTTAGTTCTCTGTAGCTTTCATAACTGCACGACCTTTTAAATGTCTGCTTGTAAGTGTAGCTTACACGATAAGTTTTACTAACCTTAACATTCAAACAGTGTTGTGGGATCCTTTTCGATACCAATGAAACTGTACACCTCCTCCATTTCCTCTGCCGATCATTCTATTGTTGACTGTTCTACAGGATGTATTATAATTAATAGCGCAAACCGAAACGGTTGAAAGTATACGATAACAAAAGTAAAAAAAAATCTAGTAACAATGGGTCCGCAAACAAACCGTGTGCTAGATTTATTATTGCGAAGGTGTGCTTCTGAGCCGCCACTGACTTCATTAAGGAATATCTCCTAATAAGTACAAGTGGATTTGAAAAGTATACCTTTCTGCAAATTCGAGGCGACATAATTGTTATCGTCCGTAAGACGCTGCCAAATCGGTGTAAGAGTCTTGCTGTAGTCAGACGACGCAAGGCTGTAAGGTTCGACCCAGGGAAATTAGGATTACGAGGCGCATTGCAAAACTAAGGTCCAGTGAACAATATTTAACGGATGGTAGGCCTGAATGACGTTTCACGCCTCAATGCTGTCTACCGACTCCTGAGGAACCTACCGCAGTGTTGGTGTGACGTAGTAGGCGTTTGCCAGTCGGTGAGAGCGGATCGCAATGGCCGCGACAATCGTAGATCCCGCCAGTTGTGGAGTGTACGGTGTGATGATTTTTGCTGGCAAAAGGATCGTCAGCTGCGATAACTCCTCTTTGACCACCCTCCGTACAGTCCTGACCTGGCACCAAGCGCTATTTCCTCTTCTTGCATTTGAAACGGTGGCTGGATGGACAACGATTTCAAACCTGCAATGAACTCAAGGCGAGCGTTACCAAATTATTCAAGTCCCAGGCGGCAAACTTCTATACCGAGGGGTTAAAGAAGCTGGTGCAGCGTTACAGCAAGTGTATAGATGTGAACGGCGATTATGTGGAAAAGTAAAGTGTATATGTAGGCACACTTTACTGCCAATAAAATCCTTGTCTCATGAGCGATCTTGTGATTATGTCCAAGTGGACCTTAGTTTTGGAATACGCCTCGTATTTTTAATTGTAGAACACATGCTAGAAGGGATTGCTGTTTGCCTCTTGTAGAAGTGCACTGTCCTGCTGAGCAGTGGACAAACGTTTTGGACCCTAACCAGGTGACGAACAATCCCTTCCCTGGATAACCTCGCCCACCTCATAGCCGTAGATATAGGGATTTAAGTGTTGTTGCAGCCTCAGACACAGCAACTTCACTAACGGAGATATCTCCTTGTAGCTTCGTCTTTATGTGTACGCTCAGCCATAGCAGAAGTCGGTATGATTGCTAGAATATGCAGAGTTGTAAGGTTATGCGGTGCGTGCGCATGATGACGCCAGCGCATTTATAACTTAAGAATGAGACAGATTTTATTTATGTATTTTTTATTTATGGACGCTCTTTAACTACTATAGTCCATTCTATATTGAGCGTGAAAGACCGGTAATTTTTGCTCAGAGGCCTCTTTTACAGGCTTGAGGTTCTTTTATGTGCTGTAAATCTACCACCGGCTTTACTTCCCTTCCGAAGGAAGCCATGCCAAGGATGTTTACGCCCGAAAAAATCCATCGCCCTCCGCCGGGTTTGAACCCGCGACCTTGGGAACTAGAGGCTAGCAGGGTACCACTAGTCCACGGAGGACGATGGAATGAGACAGAGAGAGAGAGAGAGAGAGAGAGAGAGAGACAGACAGACAGACAGATAGATTGCACATCCAATATTAAGTCAGTTAAATATTTGGTTTAATTTTTACTTTAGAATTCATATAATATGACATTCATTTTGAAAACGAAAAAAGTAATTTATTTTAGATATCGTATGCATGAAAGACTGACGGCATAAGTATGTATTTAACAAATTTAAATTTAAATACTAAGAACAATATACACCAAGGATTCTATCGCAGTTTGTTCTAATTACGAGACACGTGCATTTCACCGCTCGGCTATCATGCACACAACTAAAGAGAAAGGCGTATTCCTACTTATCGCATAGCTTTGAAATGAACGCAGGGTGGTATTAAATCGCGTATTGTGAACGCAGCGTCAACGAAAGCTTCCGATGCTTTCCGATTCGAACTAGCTGTTCCTCATTTATTTTGTCTTAGGCTGTACGTTTATAAGCAAATAAATTGAAGTGTCATATTTAACAGTTTTCTCTCAAACTATTAGGATAATTGTACATTTAATCTCTACAGTTTATTAATTTAATATTAATCAGAATAAGTATAAGTATAAAATTATAATTTTTTCGAAAAATAATTACTTCGCTTGGTATTAGGAATACTTTTGGAATACTTCGCTTGGAGCGATTTTTCAAAATAATGAGAATCAGTAATAAGAAAATCGGTGTATCAGCATGAAATTTAGGGCATATTAAATCCGATTAAATAAATCGAGCTGAACTTACATCCCGAGAAGAATTGAATAGCTATAGCGCATCAAAAATGAATTTCCTACGCAATGAAGAGAATTTCACACGGTAATCCCAGAAAATTGAAGGTATACATTCTATTTTCCATATAAATATCTCTTCATCGTCGTCGGCGGCAATGACTGGACCGATTTCTGAGGTGGAGACACCAGCGGGCTGTCGGAGTCTGTTACCTCTGGAGGTAGGGTAGTGATGACGGCGGTGGAATGAAAGGAGCTACAGCGTTTACTGTGGACTCCGAGCCACGTTGGGCCTTGGGGATACTTCACTCGCGTAAATATCATAGATGGATAGGGCGGACTTAAAGATCGCCACCTAAGAGCCGGGAATCGAACCCCGGACCCTTAGAATGAGAGCGGAAACGAAACTACTGTGCTTTCCGGTGCCCTATAAATATCCTAAATGTGATATTTTAATAAGAATCGTTAGCCATTTTTGACAAAATAAGGAAAATTCCATGTAAAGGGTAGTTTGGGTGTAAGATTTTTCTTGAAGATGTTCGTGTCGCGTACTTGGAAAGTACTGAAGTTTGGTGATTAACCGTCTTATCATTTTTGAGTTGCGCAGTTCACAGACACATACACGGCCTGCGTTTTTGGATTCAAGGAGTGTGAAAACTATATTTCCAGTGAAATCTCCGAATGGAACTTTTCAATTGAATGTAATAGTTTATCTACTAGGTACGTGGTAGAAAAGGGATTTAAACTGAAGTTGGTTCAGGTAGCGGCGGAAGCTTTGGGAACTGTCGTGCTGACACAAAGGTGAGAGAACTTGTTGGAACATGTAAACAGCCAGCTTAAATGAGGTTATAATTTGACACCAGTTCTGTTATCAGACGTCGCAAGATAACCCATATGCTGTACGTAAACAGTTTCGAAACTTCAGCCATAGCCGTGTAGTTTGTCTGGGCCATGCATTTGTGCGAGTCGTGGTCTTTTTTAAAGCTTCTACTACGATATGTATTGTTTATATAGCTGACTTACTCCACGTTTGACGTTTTAATTCATTTCATTTACCTCTCCCCGTTCCTTATGAAACTATTGCACGAGTATCTAGAGCATTCTTATAGTGAATCCTTCCCTTTACCCCTTATTGTCACTTCATACAGTCCCGGCTACTTCTCATGACGGATGAAAAATCTCCTGATGTTCACGCAAAAGAATGTGAAACATCGAGGGAACGTCTGACTTCCTTAACCTCCCACCGACACTCTTCCAACTTATAAGTGAGTCTTTAGCGGTGGAACAATCATCGTTCGGAATGGTCGAGTAATTTTTAAATAATTACAGTAGGTTAAATTTTAAAAGTTTGTTCCTTCATTTTGGTCCCATAGTTATTTAAAAACATAAAAGGTACATATTTTTAACACAACACACAAACCCTTAACATACACAAGGAATTAGAGGTGAAGCTGGTGAAGATGAAGATTCCGCATTCCTAGGACACTAAGTTAACCTCTTTGGAAAAGAAAACAGTCTGCGACAATCGAGAAAAATAATCTTCTCGGTTGTTAATATAAAATGCAATACTGACAGTTTTCTCTCTATAACATTGTTTAGCATGCCCTGCTAACGAACTTTATTACAAAATCAGCACAAAGGAAATTAAAAAAAATAACTTTTTTACGCGAGGGCTATTAGGAGGTTTTGTTATCCAGAAACTTCAGTGCATAGGTATATCTATAAAATTAGAACAAACATCCATTACACTTGCACCTGCAGTACTTGAAAATGGCAGTTAAACTCGTACCGGTATGAACATGATACTTTGTCGCTTTTTAAGCTCAGTCTTCTGTTTGCTCTGGTATCAACATTATGGTCAACTAAGTATATTGCTTGGAATAAAATGTAATCGGCCCACACATTCTCTGCGGAGTAACAGCAACTGTCTTTTGTTTCTACTTGCACTCCGTGCACAGTAGAACTAACCGGCTTTTGTTTTTACACGCATTCTCTATGGAGTACACAAACTATTTTCTACTCCATGGCATTCTTAGTGGAGGTTTTGTAAATCCTTTTTAGTGTTTTAGTAATTTATGAATTGAAGTTAAAAGGCGTTTTAGCCCATGTCCGTCAGAAAGAATTGAGCTTTTCAATGGTGAAATTATGTAAAGCAGTCGAGTGGTTTTAGAGATTACTCTTGCCCTCAGGGGCTCATCTTGGTGAGTACGGGAGTGGCGACCCCGAGATACCTGAGCCATCCAGTGTCTGCGGGTATAACCAGTCCACCCTGTCTCCTGGGGTCAGAAATAAGGAGACCTGGTCCTCCAGGTTGGGGGTTAAGCATGAGGCTCTCAACCCCACTTGTAAAAACCTTGTTAAGACGGATGGTTTGTTGTTGGCGACTTGGAATGTGCAAACTATCTTATGACCTGGAAAAATGAAAGAAGTGGCAAATAACTCTTAAGGTATTGGCTGGACAGTAGTGTTGCAAGAAAAACGTTGGAGTGGAAAAGGAAGAATAAATAAACAGGATTACACATTATTGTATTGTGGATCAACTGAGCCTGGACTACACAAGATAGGATTTATAATCGCAAAGGGAATAAAGAAGACCCTAATAGAGTTGGACCCAGTTGATGAAGGATTGTGTAAAATAGACTTAACGTCCAATTTCGAAATGCGACTATATTTTCTGTGTACGCATCTGTGGAGGAAAGGACGAGTTGACAGAGAAGAGTTTCCGTGAGAGTTTGGAAGGAGAGAGTGGTGAAGGAGTTTCTGGATACGTTGGTGTTCTTGGGTGATTTTGGTGCTGGAGTGACGGGGAGACAAGTGTTACATGAACTAGGTGTCGAGGTTGGTGCCTTGCATGGACATTTTGTGATTGGAATTAATTGGATTATTAAGGAAGGATGTTTCTCGTGTGTTATTGTTTTTTATAACTGTGTAGAATTGCATTGTACGTTTGCATTTGCTCAGGGTTAGTTCTTATTTACCATATTCTGTGAGATTTCTATTGCTTAATTTTTGCATTTGTTGATTTACTATTTATATTATCCTGGTGTTTCTTTCTGTGAATGCTCTGATTGTATTGGTTTTGTACCAGAATGTGATTATCTATATAACCAGAGCTTCTTCTGTAATCTGAGTTGACTTGTACTTGCTTTGTTTTTATTGTATTGATGTACTGACTTGAATAAAGTTATAGCCAGAGGGTGGCGTTTATGACCACCGCAGTTTTGCGCCACTCAAACAAAAAGAAAGAAAGAAAAAAAGAGAGTACTCTTATGTACAACATGATGTATACAAATTTTCTCTCTTTATATCAGTAGAGAGTAGAAGCCCATGGTCTTTAGCAAGGACAGTCATCTCTTGTGTACTTAAATGTAATTTGACTGAGACAATTTACGTAACATGCTCACTGCCTTGGCGCGTTTTTCTTGCCATTTGAAACGAAAATAAAAATGTTTAACATTCACGAGCTTCTCTAACCTAAACCAAGTGTTAGTCATGTTAATGACAACAAAATTGGCAATAAAATAATGACTAAAGGATTTCAATGCATGAGCGGTATTAGGAGGCCTAGAAAACATTAGTGTCTGTCCTATCTTCTCAGATGACGTAACCTATGAGTTAAAACGCTACGAAAGCTTTCTCTACCACGTACCTAATAGGTATTGCATTCCACCCAAAAATTCGATACCGAGGTTTCACCAGAAAAAAATGTTTTGAGACTCCACGAATACAATCAAACAAAAAAACCCACAAAAAAACATTTTTAGAAAAAGGTCCAAGTTTCAGCATAACTTAAAAAACGAAAAGTAGCATCAACACCAAACTTGATATTTAAGTTCAATACTTTCCAGGGATGCGACACGAAGATATTCAAGAAAATTCTTCTACCCCAAACTACACCTTATATGGAACATATTTAAAAAAAATTGACTAACGATTTTGATAAATATGTCATAGGTATTGGATATATTTACACGACAAATAAAATGTATATTAAATTTTCTGAGATTAGCCTTAAAGTCCTCTTCATTCGGAAGGAATTTTGTATAACCTTGTGTAACTAGTAAACGTTAAGCGATAGACAAAAACGTACTATATAAGAAATGTAAATCTCTTTAAAACACACAATTTATTTCAAATAAGCTTTTTTGTGGCATCTGCTATTTCCGAGATATTCGTTATTAATGGCTCGAATTGTTCAATACTGTCATTATTTTAACGCTCTTTCAACATTCACTTGTTTCTCGCGATGTCATGGAAACTGCATGGAATTTTAAGGCCAGCATGTTGTTTCCAGCTCTTAAACATTTGACTATGGCTGTTCTCTTTGTGTCAATAACGAAATGTGTAATGTACCTATTACTGCAAAAGGTTTATTTGGATTAAAAACAGACAGAAAAATAAGCTTTAATAAGAATAGGTTGTATACCCACTAATAAACTGTAGAGGCTAGGGAAGGTCGTGTGAATGTATCACATCAGAATTTTTTAGGAGGACAGAGAAAATGGAATAGTCAAGTATTAAAGGTTGTTCTCTATATGCTGGCCTTGGAATTCCACACTTCTTCCATGACATTGCGAGAAGAAATAAATAAATAGCGACAGTGCTCTACAAATGACAAAGTATAGAACAATAAAACCAATTAACGGATATCTCGGAAATGCCTGGTGCCACAAAATGAAGCGTTTTTTAATATTTTAAATAATATTTAATAGGTTCTGCATTTTTGGTAGTAAGTTTTTGTGTATCTCTGAAAAATTATACGAAATTATTCAACATTTTTTCGGATAAAGAGGACTTCGCAGGCTATTCACAGAGAATTCAAGATATAGAGTTTATCATGTCAATATCTTAAATAATATAGCTTTTGTTATTCATGGTGCCTCAAATAGTAGTGATTTATGAGTTGAAAAAGTATAATTAGTTGAAAATCCAAACCATTAACAAAGAATATCTCGAGGTGGTTAATCCTACCTTAGAGAGAGAGAGAGAGAGAGAGAGAGAGAGAGAGAGAGAGAGAGAGAGAGAGTAGACATAAACTGTTGTATAGGTTAAGGGGATTCTATATTTTTTATGTAGTGAGATTTTGCTCTCTCTTACGGTTTACCAATTATACAAAAGTCATTCCAAATGAAGTGGCTATTCCTAAAAAATTCAGGATATACATGTTATTGTGACACAGCAGGTATGGTCCAAGCTTTTCAGGAGGTTGCCGGCGGGTAGTTGGAGAGAGAAATAGACGCGGTTAGCCAGCGTAGGCACCAGAAGCGCTATCGACAGAGAATCAGAATCTTCTGGAAGTTTCCCTTCCCCCGCGTCCAGGACATTCTAGCGTGTGCTGTGGAAAGTTCAACGGCTATACAGTCCAGCTTGTTCGCGATTGATGAGTGCGTTTCAGATGTGACATCAATTGTGCCTCTAAAAGTGAGTTTTTGTGACGTACAGTGTAGTGAGGTTGTTACTACGAGAGGTGAGAGACGCCTGCTTTCGATTCCGCAACGAGTGAAACTCCGAAGGAGAAGCTGCTTTCCGCGATTTCATTACGCGGCTAGGCCACTAAGGCAAGTAAAGTGATAGAAAATCGAACTAGATCACATTGACAGTGTCAACTAAGTGAGGTCACTAGATAATAATAGTGAAGTGACAGTGAATACTTTACTAAGCCACAATAAATATCTTTAAGATATACTATTTTAAGTCGAAATTAAGGAAACATTTTCGATGTAAAAGTTCGGGGTGGTAGTAATTTTGTTGAAAATCTTAATAACGTATCCTTGGAAGACACCGAATATAATACATGGTGGAATATGTTTCCTCTAATTACTATGGGAGAAAACAAGGAGAAAGGCGGCCTTGGACAGAGAAGTGTGATTGGTTGATCCTCGATTTTACTGGAAAACTTGCATTTCGGACGGAAGAAAGCGTTAAAACCATTTACCTGTTGACTGGCACAGACGATAGCCTTATTTCGCTCGTTTCCTGTAAGGAAAGACACGAAAGCAGTTTCTGCACGCGGAACGAAGGGTCCCTGAGACACAGTAGTATTTTTGAACCATGAGGAGGCAGTAAATCTTGACGCTCGTGAGTGATAATGACTGAACACCACGTGTTTCTCTTCAAGCGGGGAACAAATCTCTAGTACAACTCTTGAACGTTCCAAATTTAAAGACATGGCGTCACTGGTATATCCAACCATCGTGCAGGTAGAGGGCTGAACAAACTAGCCAGTCCACACTCTCCAGTTACTCAAAAATTGTCTTTATGAGATGGATTGTGAAAAAAGGATACATTATATTATTTTCAAAAAAAAATATGATTTGTTGTAGTGAAATGACTTTCTTTACTCACGTCCACAATCTTTGCATTTTTATTTTCTTTATCACGTATCTGGTACATAGAGGAAGTTGCATTTCACCCAAAAAATTCGATATTGAGATTTCATCGAAAATGCATATTTTGAGGCCGCTGAATAAAACAAATGATTTTATACGCACGCGAGTAATAAACTAATAGATACCAATTTTCCAAGAATGCGACACGAAGATTAAAAAAAAATCCGCATCCTAAACTATCCTTTACAGAAAACATATTTTATTTTTTCAAAAATTATTTTAACGATTTTAATTAAACCACCATGCATTTAAGATATTTGCATGACAAATAAAGCGTGTAACTAGAATTTTTTGAGAATGGCTTGAGATGTCCTCTTCATTCTGAATGACTTCTAGGTATAACCGGTAAACCGTAATAGATTAACAAAAATCTTATTACACATAAAATGTAGATATCGTTAAACCACAAAATTTGTATACATATTTATTTTCGTTAACCATTTGCCACATATTCTTTCTTATTGGTTTGGATGTACTTTTTTCAAGTTGAATTAAATTGAGTTTTATTTATGCACACTCTTTAACTGCTGTGGTTCTTAGCGTCTCATTTTGTATTGGGTGTGAAGGACTTTGCTGAGACGCCTCTTTATCAGGCTTGAGGTTCTTTTACGTGCCGTAAATCTACGACACGGGACCACCGGCTTTATTTCCCTTTCGAAAAGTATTTTTACGCCCGAAAACATTCATCCCCCTCCGTTTGAACCCGTGACTTCCGGAACTAAAGGCTAGCATGGTAACCACTACACCACGGAGGACGACACTTTTTTAAAGTCGTGAGTTGCTATTCGTTTTTTCTCGTCAGCAAAGGAATGGAATTTGAAAGCGACCGTTTTTCAAAAATTTGACGTTCAAATGTATTCCTCTCGTATTTATAACCAAATCTGTAATGAAACTATTTCTGGAAAGTTTTGTCTCGATTGACATCAAGCAAATATAAAAAAACCTGATGTGTTACACTCACATGACTTTCTTTACTCTTGTATAAACTATTTTTACAAAGCTTATTCTCCATCTACTTCATGTTAATCGAGATAAACATTTGCAGAGTCTATCTTATTGCTAATTTTCTTGTAGATGTAAGGGGAATATATATTTACAAGGGCAATTTGGAAATACAGTAGCCTTTAAGCAAATACATATCTCTTAATAGCTGGTTGCTAGGTGCAGCGCCATTCCCTTTGGCACAGATTAATATTCTTTGCATATACAAGACAAAAAAATGAATAACGAATTCCCATTTGAGAAAATAAGTATTGAAAAATTTAAGGGAATAACAAGTAATATCTCGAAAATGGTTCACTCAACAACAAAAATGTATATGACATAAATTGTGTATTTTAACGCGATCTACATTTTTTGCGTAGTAAAATTTTGTCTATCTCTTATGGTTTACCAGTTATGCAAAAGTCGTTCACAATGAAGAATACTTTTGGAGACATTTCCAGAAAATTCAAGATATACATTTTATTTGTCATACAAATATCTTAAACATATGATATTTTATTCAAAATCGTTTAGAGCCATTTTTGAGAAAATTAAAATTTTCGAAAAATGTTCCATGTAAAGGGTACTCTGGGGTGGGGGGATTTTCTTGAAAACCTACGTGTCGCATGCTTGGAAGATACTGAACCTAAATACCAAGTTTGGTGTTTATCCGACTGTTCGTTTTTGAGTTATGCTGTTCACAGACAGACACACACACGGACATGTTTCCAAAAATGCTTTTTTTGGATTCAGGGGGTCTCAAAACATGTATTTCCGGTGAAATCTCGGTATCGAAATTTTGGGTGGAATACAATACTTCCCCTACTTACTATACGTAGTAGAGAAAGTAAAAATAGCTTTCGTAGGAATAGTTTAGGGAAGATTGGCTAGAGAAATTCATGTGAATGTAACAGATTTTTGTTGTTACATTGTATAAATACTGACCCACGCTCTTAAGTTCTTCCCTCTAGGTTTTAATTCAAACATTATGCTCTAGTTTTTCCAGTCCTTCACATAATGGATACTATTTCTCTGACATTTTAACTTTCACGCTCCAGTTCTTGCCGTGTGTTTACTTCATCAGTATATTTTTCTCTTTCCCCGTGAGCATTTCAACATGATTTTGTTGTAGGTATATTCATATTAATATTCTGAAGGGAGAAAATCCGCTCGCGCGCGCGTGTGTGTATAGAGTGATCTCAGAAACCACTCAACAGATGTTGACAATTCTTTCGGCATTGAAAAGTCCAAATCTTTCTTACTGATATGTACCTAATTTCCTTTCATAAATTACTAAGCCCCGGCTCAAAAGCCCTTCTACTTGAACACGAACACCTTGGAGTTGTAAAAGTGCATGCTTACGAAAAGGGTCTTTGGAGTTAAAAAAGCCATGGAGTAGAAAATAGTGTAAAATAATACAAATGTTGCGGATATTCCACTCAAAACAAGAGAATCTAATCTGTTTATAACGCTACGATACGCATGCGATAACGCCAAAAGTTTTTAACAACCCCCATGTAAGAAAGTTTGTTTTATTTCCTATCTTCTTACGAGGACGACACTGAACATTTTTAAAAATGGAACAAGGACTAGTGTTAAAAAATTAAATGATTTATTGTTTTTCAAAATATTCCCCTTTAACATCATTTTGCATTCGATGAAACCAGTCCTTAAATCAATGATGTCACTCTGAGGCACTTCAGAAACCAGGTTTTTATAATGTTCCACTGCTTCGTCTGATGACGAAAAAGTGATTCCACGCATTTTATCTTTAATTTTTGGAAACAAAAAGAAACCACAAGGTGCTAGGTCAGGGCTGTATGGTGGAGGGTTCATGATGCTGACCGTTAGAGCATCCAGATACTCAGTTGTTGGTTTTGCCGTATGCGACTATGCGTTACCATGATGTAACATTATTTTCCTTTTGAATGTTTTTCACGAACTTTTCAAAAATTTGCTGTAAACAGACACTTGTGTACTAATCAGCAGTAACAGCATGTGTATCTTCTAATGCTATTGTGGCAATATGGTTCGTTTTAGAAAAAGAAACTAGCAACCACTTTCTTACCAGCACTGCGAGTTCGTTGACTTTTGTAGGCTTTGGTTTTGTCCGAAAGACCCATTGAGCCTATTGGTTTTTCTTTTCAGGAACTTGACAATAAATCCAAGATTCATCACCAGTAACGATATTCCAAAACTAAATTTGAAGTGTCGCCTTGGAATGTTTCCAGAGTTTTTGAGCACCAATCAATGTGTTGTTTTTGATCGGGAGTCGGTTTATGTGGAATCCATTGACAACAAAGTTATCTCACGTTTTACTCTTAATGTAAAATGTTTTGGATTTGACTCATACCAATGCCCAATGTCGCCCGAATAAACTAAATAATTATATAAAGAGACAAAATTGCTAACATTCTAAATCAGTGTACGATAGTTTATAATTGACAACAGAGAATTGCTTTTCTCTGTGGTCGCCGGCTGTGTGTCTTTGCGAAAGAGGTTAACTTGGTGGCCTGGGATTGCGGAATGTACGTATTCACCGCTCCGCTAGCCTCTGTTTCGTTGTGTATGTTGAGGGTTTTGGTATTCAGCGAAGACTGTGTAGCTTTTATGTTATTAAATAATTATGGGTCTAAGGAGAAGGTAAAAATGTTTAAAATATTACCCCCTGTAATTATTTAACAAGTTCATCGGTCTTTCCGATCGATGATTGTTCCACCGCTAAGGCTATACAGCAGTTCCTGAACTCGGAAGACTGTTGTTCCGCCGTGTTTCTCATTCTTTTGCGTGAATATCGGGATTTTCATCCGTTATTAGTAACTGGGCCTGTAGGAAATTAGTTATAATCTGTGAAGGTGAAGACGTCATAGAAAGCTTGTAGATATTGTACAGTAGTTTCATAAGAAACTTGTGGAGGTGAATTAAATCGCCAATGGAGTTTAAAAGCTAAGAGTGCGACGTCGTGTGCGCCAGATAAAGTAAGAATAAACGAGGCGTTACAGCTGGTATGTGAACACTAACTAGTTTTAGTTGCCCTAGTAACTTGTACGCGGTCCTGTATTTGGGAGGGTTCGAGGCTGCTGTCAGCTCCGACGGAAGGTCACGAGCACTCAAAAATAGGAAGACCTAAAGGGAATTGCTGCAAAGCGGGGCGATAATTGCATCTCCCGACTGACTGGTTGGGCATTCCGTGCGCACCTCCGCATCTCATCAGAATCAAATTACCGGAACTAATATAATTCGTAGCGCTTCGTTCTGCCCCTTTCTTTTTGTGCGCACGAGGGAGCAGTTATTAAAATTTTGACCGGTAGAAGCCGTTGCTTTCGCGAAATTTGATTTTACCTTTTCATGGAATCAGAATTTCGCTAAACGTGAATGCTACGTTCTGTCGCCGGTTTATTATCATCTGCAAGCTGATTGTAGTCAATTTCGGATTTTCAGGGAGAGAATGAATAGAGAAAACAACCGCCTAGTATCAGGAGACGATGTCTATCCCAAAGTTTGAGACAAACATTGCTTTAGCCGTTTCGGTTTAAAATAAAATATGTGTAGCACTCGCATGATTTCTCTACTCAGTCTTCTACAAACTGTCCTTGTTAAGGGGAGAAGGTAGTCTGAACACATGGGGATTGCCCCTTAAGTGCGTTAAATTACCACTGCTCTTAAAGTTCTCAATGGTTTTTCCTAACATTTTTATGAATTATTCTATAAATCATGACAATTATTTCAAGTGGTTGTTGGCATTGATAGCTTATGTAGTTGAGTCCATAAAAATTATTTCATTCAGCAGAAAAAATAATAAAATTTACTCTTAAAACATGTGAATTCGTGTACCTTTTTCTTGATACTGCTTGCAATACAGAATCACACTTTTGCATGCTTGTTGTTAGTATAATCAGCTATCTCCTGAACCTCAATTATTTAGTTATGCATGTCAGTTTTCTAGAAATTGAAAAACAATTACTTGCTAAGCAAAATGTGGAAAAGTTGCAATGTTGTTGCTTTCTTAATATCACTAATATATATTATAAAATTATGATTGTGGTTCAGAAAGTTTAACTATGTGTTGTATACAAGTACTGAAAATTTCAGCTCTCTACCTCTCATACGTTCTGAGAAAAAAGTACATAAGTATCCAAAAATGTTTTGAGAAAACTGAATTTAAAGTTTGAACATTAAAATTGTGACACACTTCAGTACATTGCAGGGTCATAATCATCTGCACCTTCATTCCTGGATTGCTTCAGTTTTTCTGATTGCTTTCTCTTGGTCCTGGCCTCTTTTGTTAATTGCTGAACTGCTCGCTGATATAGTTGTTCGTTGTTGAAATATACAAAAATTTCTTAAAAATCTCTTAACCCCAAAAAAGTACATGTTTCCTGAAACTGGAAATAATAGAGATTTTATTAATGCATAAAACAGAAAATATGAGTTTTGACCATTTTAGAGTATCTACCTTGTCCCCTTAAGCGAGATAAGGTCCCATTACATATTTGCACATTTCATTGTAGGACAAGAACAATGCAGTAGGCTGAAATGATAGGTTTTTAAAAAGCGGATCGACATGGGATGCTTTGAAATTTGAATAACCTTGGAAGAAAAAAAAATCTAATGTATTTTAACAAAGAACATCTAAGAAATGGTTAAAGCCACAGAAAAAGAAACAGATTACCAAATATGCCAAAGTCATTCAGAATGGAGAGGACTTCGCAGGCATTCCCAGAAAATATAAGATATATATTTTATTTGTTACGCAAATATCTTAAACATATGGTATGTTTACTAAAATACCATATGAGAACCATTATGAGAGAGAACCGTTAGAGCCATTTTTGAGAAAATATTTTTCATGTAATGGGTATAGGATGGAGATTTTTCTCCTGGAAGACAACCTAACTACCAAGTTTGGTATTTAACTGACTTCGTTTTTGAGTTGTGCCGTTCACACACACACGACCTTTTTCTAAAAACACACTTCTTATTCAGGGGACCTCAAAACGTATAATTTCCGGAGAAATCTCTTTATAAACGGTTACGAATGGAATGCTGTTCTTTACTGCGTACGTAGTAGGTACAGAAGGTATTGCATTTTACCCAAAAATTCGATACCTGCCGAGAATTCACCGGAAATACATGTTTTGAGGCTCCCTAAATCCAACAAAGCATTTTAGTAACGGTACCTTCCAAAGATGCCACATGAAGATTTTCAAGAAAATCCTCCCTCCACCAACTAGCCTTTACATGGGAGATTCTTCGAAATCTTTTCGTTTCTGGAAAATGACCGTAACGATTTTGGTTAAAATGTCATAGGTATATTAAAGGTATTTACATGAAAAATAAAATGTATATACTGCATTTTCTGGGAATAGCCTTTGAAGTCCTCTTCATTCGGAAGGAATTTTGTACACTGTTGTATAACTGGTAAATTGTTAAACGATAGATGAAGATGTACTACACAAGAAATGTAGGTGTCCTTAAAATATACAATTTATTTCAAATAACTTTTTTATGGCACCACCCGTCTCCGGGATATTCGTTATTAACAGTAGGAATCGTTCAATACTTAGCCATTCTTTTGAAGTCCTGTCAGCATTCGGTTGTTTCTCGCGATGTCGTGGAAACGGTGTGGAATTTTAAGGCCAGCATATAGCGTCCAGTTGTTAAACATTTGACTATCGCTGTTCTCTTTGTATCTATAACGAAATGTGTAATGTAGCTGTTTCTGCAAAGGTTTATCTGGATTAAAATGTTGTAGATAGGAAAATGAACTTTCGTAAGAATAACTTGTATATCCACTAATAAGCGATAGAGGCTAGAGAAAGTGATGTGAATATCACATCAGAATTTTTTGTATACTTAATATAGGTAATTAGTAGAGAAAGTAAAATTTATTAGCGTTAATACTAACTTCTATCCATTTGTTTGAATTAAATAATACACACTCCCAGTTTAAAATATAGAAATAGGTTCGTTTTAAAATTCGGAATATTTTGTAAATTAATGGTTGGTTTAATATAAAAAAAAACAAAGCTGCTTTAGAGAAAAATTGCTCGCTGTATGCTTAAAACCAAAAGCTGTCTAAAAAGGTGAGGGGGGGCTCGCAGTTTAAACAAAAATGTGATGTGTTACATTCATATGACTTCTCTACCCACTACAATTCACTTTTAAATTGCTTCTACATACCTTTCACACGAAAGCTTATTTTTCTCACGTTAATCGAGATAAATATTTGCAGAAATAATTTCATTAAACATTTCGTTGTAGGTACAAGGGGGACAGAGGGAGCTGAATCGATGGATGTTTAAAAGTTAGTCCTTATATATTGGCCTTGAAATTACACACTCTTTCCATGACATTGCGGGAAACAAGTGAATACCAGCAGCACTTTTAAAAAATGATAAAAGCATTGAAAAATTCAAATCAATAATAACGGACATCTCGGAAATGTCTTATGCCTGAAAATAAAAGTTACTTAAAAAAGAATGCGTGTTTTAAACAGGTCTGCATTTTTTGTGTAGTAGGGTTTTGTCAATTTCGATAGTTAATTGGATATTTAAAATCGTTAGAGCTATTTGTGAGAAAATAATTTTTTTTCCGTGTAAGGAATACCTTGGAAGATTTTGAATCTAAATAACAAACTTGGTGTGTATTGAACAATACGTTTTTGGGTTATGCTAATCGCATGTTTATATTTAATTATGTATTTACTTTGGTATTAGTTAAGGCCATGGGGTCTTCTCTTCCACTCTACCAGGCAGTACAATTTAATACATTATCAAAATATAAACACACAAATGTCTAGTAAAGATATTAAAATAAAAAGAGAAAATTCAATACATTATAATAAAAACATACAAAGGTACAACAAAGATGGCTATTAGAATGAAGAAAAGAAAAAATCATAAGATGCTTTTGAGCGGAAAATTAATATGGGTAAAAACAATTACTGTAGGTGTTTTAATATTCAAATTGGAAATAATAGTTATTAACACAAAATAATAGTAATAGTGAATGTTGCGATCTATTTATCATCATAATATAGTTGCAAATTGGGAGGTTTCTAAATGTATTCCTTAATTTTCCTCTTGAACTGTATCGTCTCGGCAGGGAATTCCAGAGGCGAGCTAATACTACGGTGAATGATGATAATACAGAGTGAGCCAAAAGACTCCGACAGCGAACGCGGTTTGTTTCCTGTCCGTGTCCTCGGCGCTCGTTGCCGTCTGCTGCTATCATAGAAGGGCGCGGATGAAACCATACAACAACTTTAAAACTACTTTTAAAGGCTTTACTTAGCAACTTTATGAAAGGAAATGCTGAAACTGGCCACCGTCGTTGTCCATGCATTTTTGGCACCTATTTAGGACTGTCCATCATGGAATTTTTGGGGGGGGGATTTTCCAAATGATGACCGATGTCGTCCAATATTTCTTTGGTAAGAACCGAACGCCGTCTTGTAGATTTCTGAGGCTGAACACTTCCTGTGGCCTGAAATTTACTGTAAAGTTCATGTATTGTTGTACAGCCTGGAACTTTTTTACATCTGGAAATTTTTCTGCAAATCGTACTTTCACTTGGC
Organism: Deroplatys truncata; assembly: GCA_030765065.1. Lineage (NCBI taxonomy): Eukaryota > Metazoa > Arthropoda > Insecta > Mantodea > Mantidae > Deroplatys > Deroplatys truncata. The sequence goes on along the minus strand of CM060979.1, from coordinate 133,499,305 downwards.
GAGCTAACCGAGTTAACACATACGAATCATAAATAAATGCACGCTGTGCAGTAGAAAACATATACTGAACCATAATATACCTTGTGACTAACTACAGGACAAAATAATAAATAACTCGTAATAACTGAACTTCATCACATCACCGTCAACTCAAAACTGCACTTCACACTGCACAGCAAAATCACAAGTGTGTCTTTGTTTTTAGCAGCAGTGCGTTATCACGTTTTTATCATATTTCCACACGCTGAGTGGAAAAACAGCGCGCAGCCGGTAATACGAGCATAAAATACCCCTCCGGGGTAACATAAGGTGTACAAGACAAACCCACACTCCCTGGAAGAATTAAAACAAAATATTCGCCAGGAAATTTCTCAACGTGAACTACGACGAGTGATGGATAGTTTCCTAAAGAGGTACCAAAATGTATGGATAACGACGGTGGCCAGTTTCAACATCTCCTTTGGTAAAGTTGGTAAGTAAAGCGCTTAAAAGTAGTTTTGAAAATGTTATATGGTTTCTTCCGCGCTTTTCTATGGTAACGGCTGACGGCAACGAGCGCCGAGGACGCGGTCAGGAAAAACACCGCGCAGCCGGTTCGTAGTCTTTTGGCTCATTCGGTAGAAGATTGTATGATGAGCAGGTATAGTGAGTTTATGTAATGTGGTAGTCGGAAAGATATTTAAAGCGAACATTTAGATGTTTGGAATCCGAGAGTTGGTAGAGAATGCAATGTTCTTAGTTCCCTAAGCTGGAGTCAATGCAGTAATTCGAATGATGGTGTAACATGATCAAATCGACGGAGATTGCATACACAAACAGGACCTTATTCCAATTTGTTTCATTGGGCCTAAAACCATGTATTTTCCGTGAAAACTCTGTATCAAAATTTTGAATGGAGTACAATAGTTAAGTAGATAGAGTAAAAGTTGCATGAACAGTATATCTTACTGGTGGTGAATCACGCCATCTCCTTGAAGACTCGCAAACAATTGGTTTGTACGGTCGCCTTTAACAAGACTTCCAATGGAAGCATCGAAGGGAGTTATTATTTTAATGACTTGCACGCCGTACGACTTTTAAGCTGGTGCTCCCGCTAGGCGCTCATTATTTGCGTTGAGTAGGTCAAGGTGTAACTAACTCCTCCTATGACGGCAGAAAAACGTACTTGTGAATTAACGTAATTAAGTGCTTCCAGAAAACTGTGCTTGCACATGAAGGGTGCTTGCTCTCACAGTGATGCTGTGAACTGGTGCATTTATCGTTGAGAAGCCACCATATCTCTAACCAGTAGTTAATTACTGTTACACATGCTAGGAAGTCATTAGACCCAAAACAATTAACTTTGGTTCTACCGTGCGAGTCCGGAAGGTCCAAATGTGAACTGTGGTTGTGGTGTTTAGTGGACAAGATGTTTTGTTTTTCTTTGTTTTCCTGAGAAGATAGACGTCGAGTAACCCTCATGGCCGTATGCACCATTCTCGATCGAGATTTTACCGTGATAAAATTTGGAATTTACCGCGGTGAACGATCATTTGTGGTGCATCGACGACGGTGAAAGTTTACCTGGTTAAATCTGACCGGCCATGAAGGATCGGTTTTCATGGATTATCTCCAACTTGTGTTGAAATGTTAAAATGGCGGAACAGTGTAGGTTAGAATTCCCAATCAAGAGAAACACGCCATTTTCGTCAATGAATGTATACTGATAAAGTTACCTTAATGTGCTTTGTAATTTTTAATGCCTTAAAGCTTTTTGTGCGACAGATGCCTTAAATATCCTGACCCAAGATGTGACGAAAATCCACACAATCACGGCGTTTCATATATTAATTATATTAGTTGAAGCATCGTTCCAAGAAACAAGGCAGAAATAAGGAGATCTATAAATAGATTTAATGTAATTGGTGCATTTTCAGGAATATCAGGTACATTAATTGGACAGATATAGGATCCTGTAATTTACGGAGGTCAGTGCCGAAGGGTGCAATCTGGTATAGTTATCATAGTGAAGAAGTAACGTGGGAACCTCATATTCAAGAGGTTTCGTGTTCCAATCTTGTCTAGGGATAATATTTTTTCTTTCTTTATCTGCCTCTATCAGTAGCTGAATGTCGACTGAGCTAAATGGAACTTAAGTGTGAAACGATAGATAAAAAATATATAATAGTTTAGAATAGTTTTTTAATCAATTGTAACGCCACCTTTTCCCACGTGTGCTTCAAATTATTGCTTCTATCTCCGTGCATTCTATCTTTTCTTAAGAATTGCATGTTAAATTTAATAACATATTAGAGAAACTTGGGTTTGTTTTTGCTTTCCTCCATTGCGTGTTTAAAAAGTATATGCATGCGCTTCAGCAAAGAGGAAGAACAAGTGAAAAAGAGACTCCGTAAAGTGCATCCGGTTGCTTTCAGTAGAGTTTACCTGCAATAAGCGTTGCGCTCAAACAAGGTGAGCGCATGCCAGGTAACCACGGTCAGCTAAACTGCGGTGAACATTGGTGCACCGCTGTGTGATGATTACCGCGGTAAGCCGAAGGTCACTGAAGGGTTTGTTTAACGAGAATAGTGCACACGGCCATCACTCTGTGAACCCCCGAACTCGTTTGAACATGGGATGACCAAACAGTGACAACGATTTCTTTGTCAGTGTTACATTAGTGCACAAAAATGACACGGGCAAGTAACTATCTGCTTGCTCTTGTTACTGTGTACGGCTGCTGGGAACTGCGGTCTTTGTAATGATCCTTACAGCTAATTTACTAAACCCCACCACGTTTTATCACACTCATTAGCGGATATTTTACATCCAGATAGCCCTGACAATGAGAAATAGCATACTTATGATTGTGAACAAGCAGATACATCTGCAGCCTCTCCCAACAAGAACAACAACAATAATAATAATAATAACAACAACAATAATAATAATAGGTCTGACAAAAGAAAGGGATGCTTTTGTGAATGTTTGTTGTTTTGAACATAATTGAGTACAGCGTTTTCGGGTCAAGAACGAAGTAAAATGTAAGTTAAATTGTAGATGAGATTATGGATGGTGTGGAGAAACCGGGAGAATTTCCCGCGCATTGCTACAGTTGGTGTTGCCTATGTGTAAGACATGACTAGTCAGCTGTGCTGCCTAACGTCACGCTCGTGCACATTGACATAGCGTGGGAGAAGTTTAGGCTTCAAATGTGAACGACCCTTATGCATTGACCCACAAGATATTTACGTCATAACATGCGCAGGCGCAGAAGCAGAAGCTCCCTAAAACGTGCACAAGTCAAAATCTGCTAGCGATCCTGTTGCCGCGTTTCATCGAGCTTAGAGGAGTAGCGCGGTAGATTTAAACGCCGTATTTTTTTAAATTAGTACGTATACGATATGTTTAATAGCATTCAAAGATAAAATAACCAGTAAATCCCTGAAGTGTCAAAACTTAGGGTGTTCATACGGTGGCGTGTTGTTATACAGCAACCGCCACTGATTATACTGCTTCTCAAGTGGCATTATCGATTTATTATAACACCTACAGTACCATTACTTTCACTACTACCCACTTACAGGAAGTACAGCAATTAGGAGTAATAATAATAATAACACTAACCACACAACAATAAAATTAAATAGGAATAAATATGTTTCAAAGTTTAACAATAGATTTTAGGTACAATAATTAACAACAGTGGAATTCAAGAGGTAAAAAATAGACGACTAAAGCAAATAAAGCCTATTTTGTATTGTTATCCACAATTAAGTCTAAAGATATGAAATGCATAGACAAAGATACGATTATATAAAATAATAATGACAATACTAATATATGGTCGCGAAACATGGATAATGACAAAGATAATAGAAAATATGTTAAATGCCTTTGAAAGAAAGATATTGAGAATTTTGGGTGCAGTGAATGAACATGAGTTTTTGCAAAATCAGATTCGGTAATGAAATGTTAGTATAAAATACCCTGCCATAACGAAATTTGCAGTGGGCAGATCATGTGCTAAGAATGAACGAACAAGATATATCTACCCTTAAAAGGAAAAATGTATGGTAACAGACAGAGGGAGTAGACCAAGAGGGAATGATTGATGAAGTCAGAAAAGATGGGAGAAGTAGGAATTTGGAAAGGGATGTTATAAATAGGGAAGAATGGAAGTAACGTCTGAGTGAAGCCAAGGCCAACTTGGCCTGTAACGCTACAGAAGAACAAGGAGGGGCATTATATTCCACCGGAAATAGACGTTTTGAGATCCCTTGAATCCTAAAAGTGACTTTTTTGAAACTGTGTATGTAAGCGCGCACGCTTGTGTGTGATAGCGGCCTAGCTAAAACACGAAAGGTTGGAAGTATACCAAACTTTGTATTTTGAGTTTTTACAAGACCGTCTTCCAAGGATGTGTTACAAGGATTTTCAAGAAAATTCCCGCTCCCTAGACTATTCTTTACATGGAAAAATGTTCACTAGTTTTAATTTCCCCAAAAAACTGCTATTAACGATGTGTTTAAGATATTTGGGTGATTAATAAAAGGATCTGAACAGTTACATTCACATAACTTTCTCTACACATTCTTATAAAAGCTTATTGTTGTACCTACTTCACGTTAATCGGGATAAACATTTGCAGAAATTGTCTTGTCCCGGTTTAAATTCATTTGTATTTCAAGTTGATTTTCATTATTTTTATATGTTAACTATAAATCGTCATTATTCTTGTTAATTTAAATATAAATTTGTTAATTGTATAGGTATACTTTATTTATAAGACAGCTCTTAATTGAGGGAAGTGTTATAATAATAATAATAATAATAATAATAATAATAATAATAATAATAATAACAATAACAATAATAGATTTCCTTGTAGGTACAATAGTCAAATCTTTTGAAGAGCTGGTCACTATGTGATTCTTTGGAATTCTGTTCTCTTTGGATGGCCAAGGGAAAGGGGAGGGCAGTGATTTTCATTTGAAAATTCAATCCAATAACAGACTATCTCGGGAATGGTTAACCCCACTAAAATCTCTTGACGGGATTGCCCCCGAGTGGTAATTCGCTACATTATCCTGAAGAAGGCGTCGGAGTGTAAGGGTCGAGAGCTTGGTCCACTCGGCTGCAATCCATAAAGAGATAGGAAATAACCAACACCGAGAAACCTTCAAATCGTTAACCTACAAACATTTTTGTTTGGCATGAATTGTGCGCTTTAACGAGATCTGCAACTATTATTTAGAAAGATTTTGCCCACCTCTTGTGGTTTATCAGTTGCGCAAAAGTCATTCAAAATGAAGAACACTTTGAGGAAAATTCAAGCTATCATTTCGTCATAAAATATTTTAAGCATATGGTATTTTAATGAAAACAATAGCCATTTTTGAGAAAATCAAAATTATCAGAAAATTTCCCATATAAAGGGTAGTTGGGGTGGGAGAATTTTCCTGAAATTCTCATGTCGCATCCTTGGAAAATGAACTTAAATGTCAAACTTAGTATTTAACCGAGTTTTTGTTTTTGGGTCATGCTGATCAAGTGATATCTCTCTCTCTCTCTCTCTCTCTCTCTCTCTCTCTCTCACACACACACACACACACATTCGGACCTTCTTCTTAAAATTCTCTTTATTTGGGGGTCTCAAAACATGTACTTTAAGTGAAATCTCGGTATCATATTTTTGGGTGGAATGCAATACCTTCTTTACCTACTAGATACGTGATAGAGAAACTAAAAATGCTGCAGAAAAGATGTAGAGATCATTTAAAGCACACATTTGTATTATATAAACTTAAGTAAGTGCTGCATAGCACCCAAAAATTTGATAGAGAGATTTCGCTCGATATCGAATTTTTGGGTGCAATGGATTACTTCCTCTACCTATTAGGTAGTAGAGAAAGTAATACATTTATGCAATTTTTTCCACTTTGAAAAATAAAAAAGAAATCAACTTAAATTTGTATTCTTCATAAACGCTTCATTATCTAGATAAGTAGCTGGAAATTCTTTTAAAAAGGATATGCAGAAGTGCAGTATCAAACCGGAGAAAGAAGCCAGCGTTTATTAAATTGTGCCCAACCTTTCAGTTGTTCACCAAACAATATGAATTCAAAGACAAAGGAATGAACATGTTGGTCTCTCGCCAGAGGACCATAACCCAGTTCGCCATATCGACCCTATGGCCTGCAACTTCCTGGAAGCGTGACAGGCGCATGCAGATGACTCGCACCAGTGCAAACATCGCCCGCAGTTGGTAACTACTTGGTTTACATACGGAAACAAAAACAGCATAATCAGTGAGAAGCGAGCGCATTAACCAAACATTTACGTCGCAAACTTTCCAAGAATGTCGCATATCTTTAGATTCCATTCTGCTACACACTGGCTTGGAGTTCTGTATTTAGCCTTCCGTTTTAAGTAAACTGTGGCTTTAATAAAATTCTAACAGAAGTTACAAGCTTTTAAACTTGCTTACCATACGTTGAACGGTTAGCTTTTTAAACTCGAATGGATTAATTTCATTTTTAGGCAGCTGCAACTAAAACTAGAACTTTTAACATAAAAGTTTATTTTACCGCACTAGTGCGGTAAAATGTTACAGCACTCCACTGTTACAAACTTAAGTTTCAGATTCAATCACTTGCAATTACCCTTTGTATTTGCACATGTTTAATAACTCGACTTGGTTTGATTAGCCTCTAAATTTCATGTCATTTTACATGAATAATTTCTCATAGCGGTCGCATTAACTGCTCACAATTAAAATCGCCATACTTCAGTTTATCGCCTATTCCTTGTGTTGGCAACCTTGTACTTTCTTTGATCTGAATCGTTATTCTTTTATCTATGATAAATTGGCAGCAGGTACGAACATGGATGAAATTGAATTGCAAGAGCCGGACGAAGCTGCCGAAAGGGAGCATTGGAATTGCTACCAGAAAACAGTATGATATACGAAGGCGACACTGAGTGTTTAGAAAATCAAAGAATGATTAGTTTTAAAAAAAGTTAAATCACATTGTTTTCTCAAAATATGCCCCCTTAACATCAATATATTTGTGCATTTGATGAAACCAGTCCATAAAGCAACGATGCCACTTTTTCTGACACTTCAGAAACCAGTCTTTATATGTTCCACTGCTTCATCTGATGACGAAAAAGTGATTCCACGCATTTTATCTTTAATTTTTGAAAACAAAAACAAATTACGAGGTGCTAGGTCACAGCCGTACGGTGGAGGGTCCATGTTGGTTCTTTAGGGCATCCAGATACTCAGTTGTTAGTTTTGCTGTTCGGCGTTTTTCACGAACTTTTTTCAAAGAATTGCGGTAAACAGACATTTATATTCCAAGCTGCAGTAACGGTACGTCTAACTTCTAATGTTATAGTAGCAATAAGGTCCGGTTTAGGGCGGGGGGGGGACTAGCAACCATCTTCTTACCAGTATTGCAAATCCGTCGGACTTTTGTAGGCTTAGGTTCTGTTTGAAAGACCCACTGAGCCGACTGACTTTTCTTTTCAGTAAATTCAAGATGATTCATCACCAGTAGCGATATTCCAAACTTAATTTGAACTGCCGTCTTGGAATTTTTCCAGGCTTTTCCTACACCAATCAATGCGTTGTTGTTTTTGGTCGGCAGTCAGTTTATGTGGAATCCATCATCAACAAAATTTTCTCACGTCTAACTGTTAATGTAAACTGTTTTGAATTTGACTCGCACCAATACCCAATGTGGTCCGAATAAATTCATAAGATGTCGTCGATCTTCAAGCATTGCTCGAACCACGGTAATATTTTCATCAGTAACAGCGGTTCTTGGGCGTCCTTCACGAAATTGGTCACTAAGAAAAAACCGATCTATTTGGAATTCTCTGTACCAATTGTAAATTGTTGCTTTAGATGGGGCTTCTTCGCCCAATGCATTTCTAAGTCAATCTTCACATTGTTTAGGTGCTAACGATTTAAATCATGAAAAATCGTAGCCCAGAAATGTTCTCCAATCAAATTCATTTTTGGGTGAATACAAAATTTTTAAATGATAATAATTAACAAACTATTAGAGCTGATCGGACAAACTACACGGCAATCAACTGCAAAACATTAGGAAATAGCTGTCAAATATAAATAAATTTGATTTGTTTTTAGAAACATGGCATTCCAAAAATTGTCAGTATCGCCCTCAGAATCGCTTCTTTGACTGGTGTAAGGTAAGCACGACTTCTGGTGATCTCGTTGTAGGTGCCATTTCTCTTAGTTGCCTGCAATCTGTATAGTATTATTAATTTCTATTTTACAAATTTGAGAACTATCCAAAATCACATGTTAAAAGTGATTTTATATTGCGAGTAGAATGGCTGCACTCGCAAAATAAGAGCGTGATTTTAACACTTGGATCATCAGTAGCTATCACCTCCACCGTTCCTCTGATATTCACACGAAAGGATGTTAAAACTTCTGCGGAACGTCCGAGTCCATAACCTGCCCCCGACAGTCTAAGTTCTGGAAATGCCGAATAGCGTACTAATACTCTTTGAGTGGAACAATCGTCGTTCGGAATGGTGGAGTATTTTTTAAATAATTACAATAGATACGTGAACTTTTAAAACTTATTTTTATTTAACTTACTCTTTGATCCTGTGGTTATTTAATAACCACAAAATCTACATACTTTGCACATAATACAGAAACTCTTAACATATAGTACAACGAATTAGAGGTGAATATGAAGATTCTCCACTCCCAGGCCACCAAGTTAACCTCTTTGGAAAAGATCTCGTGGTATAGCGCATCCAGGATGCCCTCCATGTTTTACGTGCTTCTGGCGTTAATGTGGAATGTGCTTGGATTCCTGGTCACGTTGGCTTGCCGGAGAATGAATTGCGGATTTGGCAGTAAAGGCGGCAACCACAGAAACCAGTGTTGCAATACCTCGTGTAACGTCGGAAGACTTTAGGCTTGTGCAGAGAGCGGTGCTGGCATGAGGAGTGGTTAGCCTCCGCGGAAATAAGCTTAGAGTAGTGAAGTCCATTCCGATAAACTGGGTCACCTTCTCTCGTGTATCTCGTCGTGAGGTGGTGGTTTTGGCTCGATTGCGTATTAGCCACTGCAATTTTACGCGCAGTTACCTTTTTAAGGGGGTCCTGCTCCTCTTTGTTCGCTGTGTAGCGAAAATCTGTCGGTCCGTCATATCATGTGCTGCTGAAGTGTGTTCCTCTAGCGCATCGTCGAGAGTTTGCAGCTACCGGACAGTGTTACAAAGGTCTTAGTGGACGATAACCAAGCGGTGAAAAGGTTTTAAGGCTGGTTCACAACCAACGAGAACGGTAACCAGAACGAGAACGGGAAAGTTGAAATACATGTATTCAAAAGGGAGTGTCCACAACCGACGGGAAGCCTTCCCGGGCCCCGGGAACGGGAAGAAGAGTTGCCCAACTTTTAACTTTCTCGTTCTCGTTCTCGTTCCCGGGCACGGCATATTAGATCCCTATTGTGCATATTAGACTCTTCACTCTAGAGGTTATTCTAAGCGGCCGTTACATGAAAGAGCCACTAGTGCTCTCTATAGCCGCAAGCTCCTCTGGTGAAGGGATCATTTGTAGTTTGTTTATATGCAACTCAAAACTGGCTATTACCTAAAAAACAATGGCAAAAGCTACAAAGAACAGCTAAATCCGGTGGAAATGAAAAAAGAATAAACAATTTTAATGTATGCCATTAAATAAAGGAATGAAAGTTTGGCATGAGTAGAGGGATCGGAAATGTAATGAATATGAATTTAGATAATGTTTACTCTATCGAATTTTGACGTTGGCTTGGCTAAATTGGAAGTAGGTGAAAAAATGTCATTGGTCAGTTAAAAACAAAGGAAATCCCAATCGACTTTCACTTTGTGATCGATATTCATTCCCGTTCTCGTTACCGGGCTGTTGTGAATCAAAATTTCTTGCTTCCCGTTCTCGTTTCCGTTCTGGTTACCGTTACCGGGTGGTTGTGAACCAGCCTTTAAGGTTTTTATCAATGGTTAACTTTCAGATGAGGATTAATCAAATTGATATCAACTTTTTCGTACCTCACGCTTAGTTTTGTATACTCATCTTTATATCTGACTTTTGCTATGATTTTTAAGTTGCTCTTTATCTCTGGCCTTTGCCATGATTTTTTGTATTGATTTTTATCTCTGGTCTTTGCCACGATCTGTTTTATAATTACCTTGTAGTTGTGAACCCTTAAACATAAATCATCATTCTTCTTTGCAAAAGACTTAATCTGTGCCTATTCGAGAAAAGTAATATAAAATGTCCGTTGACTGCTGGTTAAGTTTGTTATTGTTTGTGTTTATTTTTGTTCCGGTTTTCTATGCTGCTTAGAGGAACCGAGTAGTAGCTCCGTTTTTATTACTTTCTCCACCACGCTCCTGCTAGACAGAGGTAGTACTGCGTTCCTCCTAAAATTGAGGTCGAGTTTTCACCAGAAATATATATTTTGAGGTACCCTGAATCTAATACCAAACTTGATATTTCTAATTTGGGCATATTGCAAGGGCGACACGAAGGTTTTCAATAAGTATCCCCACCCCAAACCACCCTTTAAATGGTGTTTTTTTAATTTATTTTCTCAAAAGTTAACTTAACGATTTTGATTAAAATGCCATATGTTTAAGATAATCAAGTGACAAAAGTTTTTGAAGTCTTCATTTGGAAGGTATTTTGTATAATGTGTAACGGATAAACCTTATGGAATAAAAGGTGTAAATCTCTGTAAAGCGTAATTTATTACACATAACGTTTTTTGCATTAGCCATTTCCGAGATATTCATTATTGTTTTGAATTGCTCATACTCCTTTTTAAACTGTCGTCGCTGTTCAGCTGTTTCTCTGTATGTATGCATGTAATTTCAAGGCCGGCATGTAGCGACCGGTTTTTAAGCAATGTGCGGAACTACCATGTGTTTCATTTATACATCGCGTAAATGCGTAGTTCGCCACACTGCAGTGGCCTCATATTATTCCGCAGCGCACTAGCGGTGAATGGCCCGCTCAAGACGGCCTTTATCAGCCGTGTTATCCTATGTTAGTTTCTGCCCTGTGTTCTAGCTGTAAAGGTTAGAGTTTGTTCATTGTGCATCTCAAAATTGAAAATTTACACAGGACATATTTTTTGTGTGAATTACATTGGATTCTAGTTAGTCCACTGAAATGCCTACCAAAAATACACGCTTGAACAAAGAATTTTTATGTACGATACATACGTAAAAACCGAATCGTGTAGACAGGTGCGTAGACAGTTTCAGGAGAAATTTCTTGTTTTGCAGTACAGGTTAAGAAACTGTTAGATGTCTGCTTAATACATTTAGGAAAAGGGGTTCGATAAACGCTAAATTCTTTTTTCTTTTGTTTATTGGATAGATTCGTTCAGCATTAGAAATGCTGTTTAGAATCAGGAGAAAATACATAATAAACAATATAAACTAATCTGAGGTCAGTCATATGCGGCCCCTCTGGCACCAAACATTACAAATTGCACATACGTATGGTTCACAGGCAGTCCTTTAATTCGGTATCACTCCCGGAAGAAAGCAACAAGTCCTGCGGGAGAGGACCCTTGAACCGCGGAAACGCATCAGATATTCGTCCCAAGGAGAAATATACTGCGTCAAGTACTGAGTGAAGATGGTGAAAAAAATGCGTGAGTCTGAGAGCGAATGTGTGCAGAGATAGGGAGCTCAGGTTCATAACGTATCTCGGGGTTTCTGTCATAGTAAGGTGCGTTCAGTGTAAGCCTTAAAGCTTTATTTTGAAAGACCTGGAGATTAATTTTGCTTTCGCTGCACCTCCCCAAATTGGACAAGTATATACGAGTAAATGACGAAGTAAAGGCTTTGTGCAAAAGCGAACCACATGCTATTTGCAAAGACTTGCGCCTGGGAACAGGATACAATTTGCGTAATCTGGAGTAAGCGAGATTTAATTTTGACAATGTGAGAGTTTCAGGTCAAGTCGACGATCAAAATAGGCCAAGATGTTTAACAGTGTATTCAGCACGTTTCCAGGATATGGGGACAGTGGGACGACACGATGGTTTCACATTTCTTGTGCCTCAAAGAAATCCTCCAATTGTCAATCCAACCTAAGAAGCAGAAAGGAAATGTTCTAAGAGAGGAAAAATTTGATGAAATTGTTGCATCATTCGAACGCTCTCCGAAGAAGTCCTAAGAGTATTGCAGAGCAATTGAGTGTTTCAAAAGCCTTTGTTCATAGGTCTGCTAAACTTTTAAAATTGAAAACCTACAGAGGACTGTTGTTCATTAATTACAACCTCGTGATGACAAGGAATGGCGGCAATGTGTTGGACACCACTTATAACAAGGTTAGCAGCCATTATAGTTACTATTATGTGGTGCAAGTTACTATTACTTGTGAGTGATGCGGGAGTTTTAGAATGGCGAACCCTCCCCGGCGTAGTAGACAGTGTGCTGTGCACACATACGCGCGATCCGCGTCCCGGCAAAACAAGCAACGCAACAAGAACATTGAAGGGAAAAGAAAGGAAGAAAGGAGACACCACTGAAATTTAACAAACTTATGCTGGTTATTAGCTAAATAATAAGAAGACAAGTGAAGATATCAGAACGGAGTAGGGTGTTTCCTTGTTCAATAAATGAAAACCTTGCAAAAGAACATTTAGACAGACGACCTGAAAGCAACATAACCGGAGGCAAAATAAATCTTAGGCCGCCCAGAATGGAGATGGTTACAGCAGTCTTTCTACGCGGCAACGGGCTTGGATGCCTAAAACTTGAAAAAGGGCGACAACATCTCATGATATAACTTATGCCAGTTCGTTACTCAGATATGGTTCTCCAAAAATTGCAAAATTTCCTTCTACTAATCTCTGTCACTAAAATATGTACACACTTGCCGCGCTAGGGGTTGCTATATAGTTGTGAAGTACTCTCGAAACGCTTGGCACACTTGTAGAACAGCGGAGTATATGTGTTGAAACAAAAACCTTGGGTGCTAAAGAATGTATGTACATTAGATTGCGTCTTCATCCTTGTCCTCCTGGTGCAGTGGTTACCATGCTACCCTCTAGTTCCTGAGTTCGCGGGTTCAAACCCGGCGGAGGGCGATGGATTTTTTCGGGCACAAAAATCCTTAGCATGGCTTCTTTCAGAAGGGAAGTAAAGTCGGTGGTCCTGTGTCGTAGATTTACGGCACGTAAAAGAACCTCAAGCCTGGTAAGGAGGCCTCTGGGCAAAATTACCGGTCTTTCACGCCCAATATAGAATGGGACGCTAAGGACCACAGCAGCTAAAGATCGTCCATAAATAAAACTAAAAAAAAAGTAAAATAAAAAATTAATAAAACGCTTCATCCTTCGGTCATTCCGAGGTGAAAACTAGGTGTACAGTATTTGGAACTACTGTTGTCTACGCCTGCTTGCTTAGGCAACACGCACGAAAATAAACAAGAAATAGTTTGATCATAACACCAGGGTCATATCAGCGCCACCGGTGTGTGGAATTTCGTCCTCCAGGGCTTCTTTTACGTGTAGTAAATCTAGTGGCATGGGCTTATAATATTTAAGCACATTTAAAAAACAAACATCGATCTAGGCCGGGTTTGAACCCGCAACCTTGTAATCAGAAGGTCAGCGCCTAACCAACCGAGCCACCTAGATCAACAATATGCACGAGATGTCCTGGCGGAAGGAGAGGAAATATTTATTTTCTAACGCTCTTCTGGATAGTGAGCAATATGGTGTCGGCATTCTGGTTACTGTGGTATGCCTACAGGATCAGGAAGCTTGCAGTCCAGCAGTCAGGAGTAGCCCTCCCGCTCAGTTTCATCTGGACGGAATGATAATCGCCACAGTAGCTTGTCGCTTAATGTGGCTGTACCTGTGCGATATAGCAGCTTTAAGGGATGTTTGCAAGCTTTTGTTTTGTAAATGACGAGAGTGTGATTCCTGCACTGCAATTGGCCTGGACGCGGTGGGCCACTTGAGCGATTATTTGTCCAGCCGGCTGGCAGGAAGGCAGGATAGGACTAAGCTACGTAGTACTGAGTTTACCACGTCAAACAAATGAATGGAGCACTGCTGTCCGGTCACCCACCCAGCAGTGCCAAGCTCAATGCTGCTTAATCATGGGGTGTAGGATAAATAGGAGTGACAGTCGGCAGAGGCTCCAAGGCCTCCTAGGGTAGGTGGTAGCTCTTCCTTCTTAGTGCCATCGCAGACGGTAAACTCCAGCAACGCCAAGTAAAAACTGAATTCAGATAGCTGAAACTCCGCTACAGAGACTGTGTAAACTCCGGCACTGGGAATTAGTAAACTCCCGCATCCTGGACCAGCTTATTATTTTCCTTCCCGCTTTACCTCGCTGAGAACTGGCTATGCGAAATTGCATACGTATGGTTAAAAATGGTTCCGAAGCCAGCACAGCACAGCACATGCAACATCGTGGTCTCCATCGGGTTGGCTACGTTCACACACAGTTTCCAATAACTCACCCAGTGTCTTGTCTTCCGTATGAAAAGCAACTATGCCGAGCTTACTCGCGTCTTATATAAATTCCAGGTCCTTGGTAGTAACAGGCGTAACAACGTGCGGGAGTTTACACTTCTGCTCTGTCGGACTTTATATATGCACAGTATTCATGCTTTATCAAAACAGGCACAACCGTACCGGAGCTTAGTACCACCCACTGCGCTGTGGTCATAGTGACCCAGGGTATACACCAGCTGGTATGTAAGGGAGACAGCAGTAGGTATGGAGGATGTGAGACGGGAATGTACGCCCAGTATTGTAGTGGAGCATACCTCGAATAAACAATGCTTACTTTGACGATACATCAAGAGTTATTGAAAGGCAAACATTCCACAGTTTTACACCGTTTACACTTCACCTACTTTCGTTCCTGGCTCCCATGCTATAGTGTAGTTTGCGACATTTTTGCGTGTTTCTAAAATTGTTAGATCTCTTATCTTTGTTTTAATATTAACATTTCCATCTTTTATGTTTACACTCTTACACGTTTTCGACCCTTTTATTAGATCTCGCCCAGTTTAAAAGGGTGTCTTTGTTGTAGCGGAGATAAAACGCAGATCACTTTCTATGGGAGTGAGCCTTATGAAGCCGGCAGCGCAGTTTCCTCCAGGTGACAGCTAAAAACGGAACTTGCGAAACTGAAAACGTTCGTAAATATGTCAAACTACAGGGAGAGCCAAAAAACTACGAACCAGCTGCGCGATGTTTTTCCTGTCCGCGTCCTTGGCGCTCGTTGCCGTCTGCCGCTATCATAGAAAGGCGCGGATTTTTAAAGCTACTTTTAATGGATTTATTTACAAACTTTATGAAAGCATATGCTGAAACTGCCACTGTGGTTGTCCATACATTTTTCGCAGCTGTTTAGGAAACTATCACTAGCCAATTTTTTTCGAGTCAACATTTGAAGACCGTACTTATGTGAATACAATTTTACCCCCCCCCCCATTCTTTTAGAGAGAATTAACAGCCTTTTTTCAACAAGACTCTGCAACAGCTTATACGGCCAATATTTCGATGAAAAAAATTGAAAGCGTGTTTGAGGGCAGAATTATCAGTAGAGATTTGTAGCCCCCTCGATCCCCCGACCTAACCCCCTGCGATTTCTATCTCTGGGGTAACTTAAAACAAAGTGTACAAGACAAACCCACACATGTGGAAGAATTAAAACAAAATATCCGCTACGGCGAGTGATGGATAGTTTCCTAAAGAGGTGCCAAAAATGTATGGACAACGACGATGGCCAGTATCAGCATCTCCTTTCGTAAAGTTCTTAAGGAAAGCCTTTAAAAGTAGTTTTAAAAATGCTGTATGGTTTCATCCGCGCCTTTCTATGACAGCGGCAGACGTCAGCGAGCGCCGAGGACCCGGACAGAAAAAACACCGCGCAGCTGGTTCGTAGTTTATTGGCTCACCCTGTATTTTAAAAATGTCGATAAAAGTTGTTCAACGTAATGGTTGAAATAATCCCAATGGAAACTGTTCAAAGCGGTGATGTTTTATTATTTCATTAGCAGTTTGGAGCATATACGAGTAAGTGTGGAAAACAAAACAAATATAACGGTAATAAACATTGGGGAGCTGTATCGTAAGACTATGCATAAATAACGCTTAACGTGTTTACGTCTTCCGCCGTGGCGCAGTGGGTCGGAGTGTGGAGTTCGATCCCATCCATTGGAGTGGGGATTTTAAGTCCCGGATAGGATAGGAACTTGAGTTGCGATTCCGACCGTGAGAGCCAACGTTCATGGTGCTGGCCCCATCATGTCCCTGTAAGAGGACTTGAGTCCGGGAGACGGGTTGGCGAGATTCTGGTACGACCTCGAACTGTTATGTCATAGTGGAAGTGGAATCCTGTTTACCACTATACCTTTTTCACTCTAAGTTTAAAGCGGAAGTAATTGAACAAAACTCAGTGCAGCACCACGGAACTAAGACCCGCGAGAGGAAATTGCTTTTCACCGAATGGGAATACAGTATATTGCGCAGCTTGCAGACCATAGATTTTAAACATTTTAGGTCTATTCCTATATTTTGCCTTACATCCTAAACGTCTAACACAATACCAAGAGTAGAAAAATAAAAGTAGTATCAAAACAGTTTCGCATCTGTGATTAAAGGTAGTATATTACTGTTCTTAGCTTCTGGTTTTAGAAATCATTCATTTAATGACTAATATCAATATATTACCTTTGCTTTAAGAAAATGACTTTAGTACCACTATAGGTTAGGAAACACAACAGAAAATAAATGTAATCCGAGCAACAATGCTGCATCACCATCAAAGAAGTCCAATTATTGCTAAACAACAGCCAACCATGTTCATTGGCGGTTCAAGGTGGGTACTGTTCACAAAATTTATTACAATAATTGTCTTCTTTCCATTTTCCGCGTTTATGTTCTCCTTAGTGACAGAGGATTCTTAGTCATGGCACTCTCGAAAGTGATATTTTCTCAACACGTGGCGAAGAGTACACTGGCGGCTTATCCGGCAACTGCAACGCCTACGCATGTCTCTTAAACCATCTGCTATAACGCTTCATTTGGTTGGTGACTCTGCACAATTACATTTTGTTACATTAGTGGGTTTTTAAAATTTCCCTCCACAAGAATAACACAAGATGCTACGATCCGAACTGAACTGTTTTATGAAGAAATAAACGCGACATGTCTTGGGGAGAAAAGTTGCACCCCAATTAGGTGCTCTCTTGTCACGTGGTTTTGTTTACAACGCCTTTAAAGCCTGTCTCCGCTGAAAATCTGCCTACTACCGGGGCGTGTGGGGGGAGGGGGGCTCTTGTCCAAATTAATTGTAGGTAGCAAACACAAACGCTATATCAAATACGAAAAAACGCTGGTACCAGAAAAAAAACTTACAAATTTCAGAAAATAACCTTGCCAATATTATCAATCTCTTACATTCAAATCTGGTCCTGGGACTATGCTTAGGAAGCCAGGAACATCTGATCTGTTGCATCACATGACTTTCTCTACTTTTCTACAAACTATTCTTACAAAACCTCATTCTTCTATCTACTTGACTCGATCGAGATGAATCTATTTGTGTATTCAGGGGCTTCAAAACATGCATTTACAGTGAAATCTCGACATGGAAGTTTTGGGTGGAATACGTAAGCTGCTATAGGTTGCGTTTGACCAAAAAATAACAAATTAACCAGCAGTTAACATTCAACATTACTGACGTAAAAGCTTGTTTTAAACACTCGTAAACTGCTGCATTTTGTTCAGTTTATTCTTTGTTCTACGCCACCGCGGAAGTGACAACTGTACAAATGAAATGTAAAACCTGGTTAATTTGGCAATTACTGCGATATCTGGTGGAGTTCTGATACAATAATTTGATTGTTACATTCATGCTCTGGCCGATATCGTTCACAATTCTTTCTATGCAACTGGACTACGGTTAGTGTTTTAACTCCGCTTGTTACACTCACATGACTTCTCTCTAGCCACTATCGTTTCCTTTCAAGGGTCTTTCAACAAGAGTGTCCTATCTTTAACATGTGATAGCTACGGTTGTTATTGAGTTACAGCAGTCATTTTTTTCATGTGGTTACAGTTATTGACAAATAGCCATGGAACGTTACAGCATTCAGCAACGCGTAGAAATTGTGAACATTCATTATCAAAATGGATCATCTGTTCGCCAAACCGTCCGTGTATTGCGTGAAGTTTACGGTGTGCATAATCGTCCCTGCGAGAGAACGATTCGGCGTTTGATCGATAAATTTGAAAGAAGTGGTTCTGCCAGCGATCAAAGAACGCCTGTACGTAATCGACGTAAGCGCTCAAACGAAAACGGCGCCGTTCGTGAGAGTGTACGCGAGAACGGAAACAAATCAATTGCTCGTCGAGCGCAAGAATTGGGGCTTTCACCAACCACAACTTGGCGAAGTCTGCATCTGGTCTTGAAGTTTCACGCTTACAAAATGGTGTTAACTCAAGAACTATAGCCCAACGGCCATAGGTTGCACCGTGTATTCGCTGACTGGGGTATGGAGCAGTTGGAAGCTGACCCGGATTTTTGTCGAGAAATCATCTTCAGCGACGAAGTCCACTTTTGGATGGATGGTTGTGTTAACAAACAAAATTGCCGCTATTGGAGCAATCACAATCCAATGCCGATTCAAGAACGACCACTTCATCCCCAAAAGGTTACTGTGTGTGTGGATTTTGGCATAGTGGAATCATTGGTCCATATTTTTTCCAAGATGAAGATGCTCTGTCAATGGAGAAAGATACCGGGTTCGTATAAGGGACGACTATTTTTGGTCTCAGTTGGATGGTATGGATCTCAGAAACATCTGGTTCCAGCAGGCTGGTGCCACATGTCATACTGCTCTCGAAACAATCGATCTTTTGAAGGAGAAGTTCAGAGGTTTCATCAATTCCTGTGGTGGTGATGTTAACTGGCCCCCGAGGTCTTGTGATTTAACGCCGTTGGATTACTTGTTGTGGGGTTATGTTAAATCTCGAGTTTATGTCAACAAGCCAGAAACAGTAAATGACCTTATGAATAACATCACGCGTGTTATTCGTGAAGTTGGACCTAATTTACGTTCTTCTGTCATTGAAAATTGGGTCAACCGTATACGCGCAACCCAACGAAGTCGCGGCGGTCACTTAACTGATGTTCTCTTAATGACATTAATTATGTTCCAAAATAAAAAAGAAATAAACTTCTATCATTAATAGAACGTGTTTCATTTAAGTTCAAAGATAGGACACTCTTGTTGAAAGACCCTATACAAGGCGGACAAAAGCACTCGTATATAGTTTTAAAATAGTTCTAGTAAATAAATTAACGGAGATAAAATTCTCATTTTTGTTAATTTCTCTACCACTTACATAGTAGTTACTGGGGGTTTTGCATTCCACCCAAAAATTCGGTACCAATATTTCGCCGGAAATATATGTTTTGAGGCCCTCTGAATAAAAAAAGGACTTTTAGAAAGAGATCCTGTGTGTACGTGCGTGCCTGTGGACAGCACAATTCAAAAACGAAAAGTTATATAATTACCAAACTTGGTATTTAATTTCAGTATCTTCCAAGGATGCGACACGAAGATTTTGCAAGAAAAATCCCCAAACTCCCAACTACCCTTTACATAGTTTACACTAATAAAGATAGAGGATAGAAAAAGTAATGTGAATGTATCACATCAGATTTTTAATAGACAGAAGGAACAAATGTTATTTACAGTTTACTTCTTTTGACAGCGTTCGCTATATTGCACGTTATGAGCTTTAAAATTGTTTGAAAACATACCGATTTTTCCAAACTGTTTTTGCGCTAGAGCTGATTTTGCGGTGCAAATAAGTTTTCATTTTAGGAAGAATAAAATGTCAAAGTCAGGGATTTTCAACGTTTTTCCTGACTTAATCATGCCTCAAATTTTACTTCACAAATTTATTTCTCCGTCAGTTTGCATCATACATCGATAGATATATCAGGTAATATACACAACAAAATTGGACTACAAAGTGCATATAAAATAATTTTGTATACAACATACATGAGAAAGTTGATAAAACTAATAAAATGAAAGATTTTGTAAAACGCAACGACACAACATATAATACCATTTGTTCCTTCAGTGTATTAAAAAGAGTTTTTTCTCCATTAATTTGGCTGCTAGAATGTTTTAAAGTGAAGACGTCTCTGTTACGAAAGCTTATTTTTGTATCTAATCTTCATGTTTAACGAGATAAGCCTTTGCAGAAACAGTTTGATTACACATTTCGTTGTATAGGTCTCGCCAGGGATATTGGCATATGACCTTCAGGGCTAGCCCAGTCAGCCAGCCCTCTGATGTTTCAATACCTCCCTTGCAAGTAGCACATGGTTCCTTCTGTCCAGTTGTGGTCCAGTTCCTTCCACCGTATACAACTCCCGTCTCAACTTGCACCATTCTTCGAGCTGCAGCCCCGTATGTGTCATACATCTATACGGTATCTATGACTCGCATCGTAGCTTTCCATTAAAATTTTCACATGCCAAAATCCGTGGCGCGACCTGTAGATACAAGGGGAATAGAGAAAAGCGAATCGATAGTAACATGTTTAAAAGCTGGTCGGGGTATATGTTGACGTTTTATACTCCTTCCATGACTTCGCGAGAAACAGCTCAATACCTCCCGCACTTTAAAATTCCTATCAAATGAAGGGAACTTCATGGGCTGTTGCCAGAAAACAACACATACCTGTGTAGATTTTATTCATTAAGCAAATATCTTAAATATGCATTATTTTAATTATAGAGCCATTTTTAAAAAACTTCCATGTAAAGGGTAGTTTGGGGTATGGGGAATTTTCTTGAAGATTTTTGTGTCGCATCCTTGGAACAGGACTTAAATAGAGTTTGGTATTTAACCTCTTCGTCTTTGGTTTATGTAGTCCTCGCATCCGCCCACGCGCGGACTTTTTTCTAAAAATGTATGTATTTTTGATTCAAGGAGCCCAAAACGTGTATTTCCGGTGAAATCTCAATATAGAATTTTAGGTTGGAGTATAAACTACCAATTAGCTACGTGGTAGAGTAAGTGACAGAGTATTTGAAACATTCAAACCAATAAGAACGGATATCTCGGGGAATGCTGATTTCACTAAAGAAAATGTATGTGAAATAAATTCTGTCTCTTAAAGAGCTCAACAGTTTTTGTATAGTAAGCTTTTGTCTATATCTTACACAAGATTATAAAAAATTCCCCCCGAATGAAGAGCACTTCACAAGCTGTTCCGAGAAAATTCAACATATACCTACATTTTGCCATAAAATGTCTTACACATACGCTATTTTAATCAAAATCGTTAGCTGGAAATCAATTTCGAAAATTGGTACATTATAATCTTCGTGATGCACCTTTGGAAGACGCCGAACTTAAACATGAAATTTGGTATCCAACAGACTTAAACTGCTCAAGACAGTATTTCCGGTGAAATATTTGTATCGAATGTTTGGGTGGAATGTACTACTTGGTCTTCTTATTTCAGAAGTGGATATAATCTACCAGTTGTGCCCACTTTTTTACTTTCTCTACCACGTACCTGTCGAGCATAAAGTGTCCCATTACCCTAGATCAGTATAGTGTTTTTCTCTCCGTAAGGTTTCTACAGAGTGAGCCAAAAATATACGAACCGCCTGTATGGTGTTTTTCCTGTCCGCGTCCTCGGCGCTCGTTGCCGTCTGCCGCTATCATAGAAAGGCGCAGATGAAACCATACATTTTTAAAATACTTTTAAATGCTTTACTTACCAACTTTATGAAAGGAAATGGTGAAATGGCCACCGTCGTTGTCCATACATTTTTGGCACCTCTTTAGGAAACTATCCATCATTACCGATGTCGTCTTAATGTTTCTTCGGTAAGAACCGAACGCCATCTTTTAGATTTCTTAGCTTGAACACTCCCTGTGGCCTGAAATTTGCTGTAAAGTTCATGGATTGTTGTACGGCCTGGAACTTTCACACGAAATCTTTCTGCAAATCGTACTTTCACTTGGCGAGCTGACCGAGTTAGCACATACGAATCATAAATAAATACACGCTGTGCAGTAGAAAACATATTGAGCCATAATATACTTGTGACTAAGTACAGGATAAAATAATAAATAACTCGTAATAACTGAACTACATCACATTACCGTCAACTCAAAACTGCACTTCACACTGCACAGCAAAACCACAACAGCGTGACTTTGTTTATAGCAGCAGTGTGTTATCATGTTTTTATCATATTTCCACACCTCACACTTTGGGCGTCAAGTTGAAGTAGGTTGTATTGAAGAAGTTGTATTTATTTCAGCTGTTGGGAGCCGAACTTGTAGTTGGTTACAACAGTATGTATAGTACCGTTTTCCGGTGGCCTTTGCCCCCCCCCAAATGTTTAGCTGTGGCAGTATTATTGTTAGAGACATGTTTCTCTTTGCAGGGTTATGGTGCGACTGAAGAATGTAGCCTTACACGGATTATAATTTTACTTCATTCCTTTTATTAATGCTTGACACGATTTAAATAACACTTGATCTAGAGAGAGCTGTGAGATTTTTTTTATTAATTACTTGCACTTTTTAACACGTAAACTATTTTAGTCTCACACAAAATACGTATTAAATTTCTCGAGGACGCATCTCGCGTCCGGTTAGGAACACTGTCTGCAAGCAACTGAATTGATTTCTAAAGCCTAAATTTGTAAATTTCTGTATTTCAAGTCTCTGATTGGCTAATCCTACTCCAATAGAATACCTTCATTTAACTAAAGCTTTTTGTGGTTGTTGATTGGCTATTTATTAAACTGTCTCAAAATTTACATTATTGTTGCTCCAATAATGACTAATATCATTTAAACTTTCAAATTCATTATTGCCTCAAGGTTACCTCATTGTTAGAAACTTTTGACCTATTATTCTCACAGCTCCTACATTATTAAATTACGTAATACATTCACATAACATTGTTGAACCTGTACATAATACAAACATACAAAATGACTGTAATATACACTTTTTATATATTGTTACATACACATATTGCTTTAAGGCGGTCTGTTATTGAACTTACATATTATATAATTAGACTGAAATTATTTAAGTGTTAAAAATACTGCCTCATATTTTATTCATTTTAAAGGTTGGTTTACATGTATATATAGTTTTTAGCTGATAAATGCAACGTATGCATCTTTTCTGTAATAATAGTAACCTATTTAATGTTGTAACCCCATACCCTCCCCAAATTGCAATGCCATATTCCATATGGGCGTATATTTGAAAGGAGAATACTTTTTTTGTGCGGATACAGTAAATGAAGTGAGGCAGGCACGTGTTCCTGGGATTCATAAATAAGGGATATGATTTGTTTCTGTGCTGAGGAAAGCAAATGGTAGTGGAGAGCTTGTATTACTAGAATATAGCATGGGGCAGGTCCCGAGGGTGTGGATGGGGAACTGCCAGGAACAGACGGGACAACAAGGGGGGGGGAGTTTCATGCTAAACTTACAACGCGTAGCCATGTTCAGCAGAAGCGACAATAAACGTAATACATACGGTAATTATATTTTCCTCTAAAATTAGCAGGAAGAGGAGCTTAAACAAAGATTTGCCAGCAATGCTTTACTGTTATTCCAAAGAAGAAATAAGATGTGTCGAATACACGTTCCTTTATTTACTCTTTTGCAAAGGCTTATTCTTATATCCACTTGTTAATGGAGATAAATGTATATTACACATTTCGTTGTAGGTATAAGAAGAATACAGTAGATCAGTCAGACCCGTCGCTTCGTTTCCTTCGGGACGTAGCCTCTTCACGCCGGGCGTTCACTTTACTCGGGAGTGCAACACACGACCTCAGCAACAGCATTCGTTGCACGTCACAACAGTTGTCACCTCTCGCTCGTAGAATTGCCCTTAATGTCGCACCGGAGACGCACTCGCTCGCTCATTGGCTGACATAGCTCTCTTCCAGCAAACCAGCAATCGGGAGCACCTGAGTGGAATGAAATGCCACAGTACCTAGCCGCATGCGATATAATAGGAAGAGTTTTACGCAAGCTTTTTGTTTTCTGTCTATGGGTGGAGTTTAGCTTTCTGCACTGCCATTGGCTGGGTCTCTGCAATCCCTCCTGGGCGGACAAGCGTCCATGTGGTGACCAAGCCCAATACTGCTTAACTTTGGAGACAGCTTGCGTGGTCAAGCCAAGCAGGCCGGCATGGCAGCAAAGCAGGTTGGAATGGTGTAAGGAATATCCAAGGTAGCAGACGGGCGGGCCAGCTGTAGACGGTCACTCATCCAGCTAGTGACCTAGCCCGAAGCTGCTTAACTTGGGGGAACTTGTGATGGGTAGGATTGGCGGCCCTTAGCCTCGGGCCCAAGCCGTCCTTCGGTAACCGGTAGCTCTTTCTTCGCCTTGGCGCCTATGGTCAGAGCGACCCAAAGAGTGCACCAGCTGTTTGGTGTGGTAAGTAATTTTCGTGTACATGGTACGGTTCTCTCCCGCACCACGTCCACGATGTATGGCAGACCGGTGTGGGTATGTAGGATGTGTGACGGGAATCTACGCCCGGTATCATAAATCGTCCGAAGCGACCTGTTCTGGACGGTCTACAGCCTGCGGATGATAGTCGCAGTCGTACAGAATCAGGGGCGGGATAATCGCCTGATACAGGCTTAGTTTGGGGTGTGTAGGCATTGTGGGAGTGGAATACAGGGTACAGCTGCCTGAGTGCGGTGTGGCAGAGGCCGACCTTTGCCCTGACATGTGGAGCGAAAGTGAGCCCGCGGAGAGCGGCGATAGCGCTCGTTTATATAATCAGCGGAATCTTTCCACAACTTCCTAGAACTACTTCGACACACTTTCTGGAGGAGGAGGGGAGAAGAAGTTTCCAAAAGGTTCTGTTTATCTGCCGATAACGCGTCCGGTGTTTATGCTGGCTAGTGGCCGTTATGGTTGTTTAATGCGACCGCCCGGCGCCGACCTACCGCCGGCATAGCTGCTGCTTCACACTATGTATATGTGTGTGTGTGTGTGTGTGTGTGTTATTTGTTATGAGAATATCTTAAACATGTGGTATTGTAATCCAAATCGTACTAGCCATTTTTTGAGAAAGTAACAAAATTATCCATGTAAAGGGTAGTTTGTGGTAGCCGATTTCCTTGAAACTCTTAGTATTGCATCCTCGGAGGACGAACGTAAATACCAACATCGGTATTTAACAAAGTTTTCGTTTTTGAGTTATGCTGTTCACACACACTAACCTGTTTCTAAAAATGAGTTTTATTCGGGGACCTCAAAACGTGTATTTCCAGTGAAATCTTCATAACGAATTTTTGGGTGGAATACAATACTTCTTCTTACTATAGGTAACTGATAGAGAAAATAACGTTTTACTTCATTTTTATGGAAAAAAACGACGTGCTTTCATTTCAATCCCCCCCCCATTAACTAGTGGTGAATGCAAACAAATAACTTCACGAAATTATACGTTTTATGGTAATACTGTAAACTTGCAAGTGAATGAGGAACCGATGTTTCTGTTTTGGTCGGAATATTTTAACACACCACGCGTGCTTCTTGCCAGCTTTTACGCTTTCTCCGTAAAGTCTGCGGTAGCGCATTCATTTTTAGGTATTTACGGCAAAGGATACGTTTTTTTCACTCTGAGGGCAGATTCAAAGTATTACAGACTTTCACCCGGACATGACAAAACATTAAATTCTATTGTATTACATTGTAACTTAAGATTACAGACTGAATGGTACACAGTGCTATAATAGGCCAGAGCTTATCTGTGTGTCTATCCATCATGATCATGGTCCACCTTCACTGGGCTGCAACAAATAGTATGGCACCACTAGTGACCTCTAGTAAATGGTATACAACAAAATGTATAGCATCACTAGTGACCTCTATTAAAGGGTATACAACAAAATGTATAGCATCACTAGTGACCTCTAGTAAATAGTATACAACAAAATGTATAGCATCACTAGTGACCTACAAAATGTATAGCATCACTAGTGACCTACAAAATGTATGGCACCACTAGTGACCTCTAGTAAATGGTATACAACAAAATGTATAGCATCACTAGTGACCTACAAAATGAATGGCACCACTAGTGACCTCTAGTAAATGGTATACAACAAAATGTGTAGCATCACTAGTGACTTACAAAATGTATAGCATCACTAGTGACCTCTAGTAAATAGTATACAACAAAATGTATAGCATCACTAGTGACCTTTAGTAAATAGTATACAACAAAATGTATAGCATCATTAGTGACCTACAAAATGTATGGCACCACTAGTGACCTCTAGTAAATGGTATACAACAAAATGTATAGTATCACTAGTGACCTACAAAATGTATGGCATCACTAGTGACCTCTATTAAATGCTATCCAACAAAATGTATAGCATCACTAGTGACCTCTAGTAAATAGTACCTATACAACAAAATGTATAGCATCACTAGTGTCCTGTAGTAAATGGTATACAACAAAATGTATATCATCACTAGTGACCTCTAGTAAATTGTATACAACAAAATACATAGCTCACTAGTGACCTCTAGTAAATGGTATACAACAAAATGTATAGCGTCACTAGTGTCCTGTAGTAAAGGTATACAAAAAATGTATTGCAGCACTGTG
Organism: Deroplatys truncata; assembly: GCA_030765065.1. Classification (NCBI taxonomy): domain Eukaryota; kingdom Metazoa; phylum Arthropoda; class Insecta; order Mantodea; family Mantidae; genus Deroplatys; species Deroplatys truncata. Next base: position 133,472,590 of record CM060979.1, on the reverse strand, counting down.
ACCTCTAGTAAATGGTATACAGTGCTATGATTAGACCAGAGTTTATCTGTGTGTGTGTATCCTTCATCATGATCATGATCCCCCCCTCACTGGACTGCAACAAAACGTATAGCACCACTAGTGACCTCTGGTAAATGGTATACAGTGCTATGATTAGACCAGTGTTTATCTGTGTGTCTATCCTTCATCATGATCATGATCCCCCCCCTCACTGGACTGCAACAAAATGTATAGCATCACTAGTGACCTCTAGTAAATGGTACACACCAAAATGTATAGCATCACTGGTGACCTGTATTACATGTAATACAGTGCTATGATTAGACCTTAGCTTATCTGTGGCTATCCTTCATCACGATCATGGTTTCCCTTCACTGGACTGCAAGAAAATATAAAGCACCACTAATGGCCTCTAGTATTCAGGGCGCGTACATTCAGTAATGGACGACGTGAGTTGTAAAGTTAACTACCTCACGTAAGTTGTTTACCTTATACGCGTTCTGTGTCTGCGTGATACAAGTTTCATACTTCTGTGACAGTTTTTGTTAATAGCCAATGTTATGAAGCTTAAAACATGGACTAGAAATGTGTGTATAGCCTAGGAAGTGATGATGTTTGCTTCAAAACTTGTTTATTGTGGACCAGGAAGAATAGCATATGCGACAGAAAGAATGCAGGTCCTCAAGGACCTGGAAATTACGCTTTGCTGGGCGAGGAAATTGCTCTTGAGGAAGTTGGCAAGTATAATACCGTATTCCATAATAAGTCAAAAGATGCGAAATAAACTCTATAGTTAAAACGCCTATAAAAAGGATTACCGATTCTTTCTCACTGATTTGGTATTGAACATTTCGAGTTCCATTCTAAACAGTCCAATTAAACAGAAAGTTAGCATTGGTAAACTAATAAATTAAGTTACATTATAGTGTGACACCGAATGCTAGCATGGATTATATTGCGTATATGTAAACATGACCTGGCCAGAGTGCGCTGCGAGGTAGTATCCAATCAAATTGCTAATAGAGCGCACTCAATTTGATTAGACGTGGATACAAGAACTGGTGAAGTATGAAAGTCTGTCTACGTTCATCGTCCGACACACTAACTTCGTTAATTTCCATTTAACATCATGCATAAGACTTGGTCATATTTGTTACAGTATTGCGCGATTCTGAACGAAAGCCACTCAGAAACTTGCGGGAATCCCCGCTGCTTTGTAAGAAACACTTGTATTGTTTGTTTCGTGTGGGTGGGTGGGTCGGGGTGGTAATCTGAAAAGCCACTCAATCGAGTTTTATAATTGTTGTCACTATTGAAAAGCTGTATTCTCTGTGACCGACTTGGTCTATAAAACACCTAATTTGAATTCATAAATTAATAAAAGACTGAAAAGGATTTACAAAGCCCTTGTATAGAGTAGTTAAATTATATTCGAGCCCACTCGCGGCCTCCCTCTACTCGCGAGACAGCCGGCAGTTGCTGGGGAAATTACGCCGGCAGAGGCGGACTAAAATCCTTACCTTATAATAGATGCTGGAAATGCTGACCTTCTGCTCTCAAACAGGCAGCATATCTCCTGTAAATATTCTCGCCCACTTTCGAAAGCTCAGCAGCAGGAATTCTTGTGATTTCTTGCACAATGTTTTCTCTAAGTTCTTGTAGTGTGCGAGGTTTGGAACGATACACTTTGTCTTTTAAAGAATCCCATAAATAAAAATCGCAACTCGTTAGGTCAGGAAAACGAGGGGGCCACAAATCAACACTAATTATTCTGTCATCAAACACCTCTCTTATTGCATGTAATTATTCGGCAACCGTATGTGGTGTTGCAGAATCTTGCTGGAACCAACCATACGATTTCTCTTCTTCTGTCAAGCGATTGCAAAAGGCCTCAGAATTAACCTCTGATATCGCTCTGCATTTATTGTTTCATAAAGAATATGGGACTATGATTTTCTGATCACGATGAAGTGTTTCATCCAGTAGCACAGGTTTTTCTGAAGCCCAGTATCGACTGTTGTGAGTATTCACACGTCCACTTAGATGAAACCAAGATTCATCAGTGAAAAACAAAAGTTGCGGGTCAATGAAACCCCTTTTTTACGGATTGGAAAAACCAGTTACAATAATTCACACGTTTAGCGGGATCATTTGGCTTTAACCCTTGCACTCGTATGTAGCGATAGGGCTTCAGTTTCAACAGACGTGTAGCATTTCTCGCAGAAGATCGAGATACACCTGTTTGCTGCGCTAGTTTTTTCAGCGGTTTTCGAGGCGAACGCTCCAAAGCGGCACCAATCACAAGAATTCTTGCTGCTGAGCTTCGGAGAGTTAAAAGAATATTTACACGAGATATGCTGCCTGTTTGAGAGCAGAAGGTCAATATTTCCAGCATCTATTATAAGGTAAGGATTTTAGCCCGCCTCTGCCGGCGTAATTTCCCCGGCGACTGCCGTCTATCTCGCTCAGTAGAGAGAGGCCGCGAGTGGGTTCGAATATAATTCAACTATCCTATACTTGAATACGGGGCACAAGCACATTGAAGTAAGAAAACAACATGCTTGCAAACAAGGCTTTTGACTTTTCATTAGATTGCCATGTAGCAGAAAATATTTATTCCCACTCGTCAGAAAATGCATGTAAAATAAGGCAAATGGTACGGATATTTCATCCCAAACAACGACATAGCAACTAAGAAAACAAAAGTCGCATGCAGTAAAACAAAAGGAAAGCGAATCTCCTTATAATTATGGTACGTATGCGCTACCGGTACAAAATATTTTAATGACCGTCATGTAAGGAAGTACTGCTTTATTTCCTTTGTATGTGGTAATCAGGATCGTTAACAGGGTGTGGCATATCTACTGATATTATAACGAGAGAAAATTGCTATATATGAAGGATATTCTGAAAAACCACGCAACCGCAGAGTAGAAAAATACAGTGCCTTCGTTTTATGCCAAGGCCACAACCGCCTTATATGCATGTCGGCCGAGACGGCAGTGACCTCGGCATTATGCCACTGCGCACAAGCAGCGCGGGACGTGTAAAGGATATGTTTTATCAGCTAATAGTTGTCTTGAGTCCGTTACTTTGTTTTCGTGTTCTGAACTGTTTCACAATACGTGTGTTGTCTGTATTTCCTTAGGAATGTTATTCTCTTATTATTTCACGGAAATGCCTGCTAAGAAAGCGTACTTTTATGTACGATAAATATGTGAAAACTGATTCATGTAGACAGGTGTGGAGATAATTTCAGCAGCAATTTCCTGATTATCCAGTTCCGGGTAGAGACACTGAGAGGTTTGGTCAATAAATTTAGAACAACAGGTTCGCTAAAAGCTAAAACATAAAGTTCATAGCAGCAATCCCTACACCTTAGACAAACTTAAGGACAATATAAAAGCAGAAATTATGAATATTACGCAAGAAGAACATTTGCGTGTGAATGGTAATTTCATTCCGACGATGTCAAGAATGACTTCGCGTAGATGGACACCCTTTCAACAACACTTATAACAAGTTTAGTACTCATACACTCGTGAGTAAGTAACGCGGGAGTTACGGAACGGAAAACCCCGCAGTGTAGTAGACTGTGTGCGGAGTGTGCATTCGCGCGATCCGCGGCCTTAGTTTAAAACGAAGGCACTGTATAAGCCGGTTACATTTTATTCCAAGCAGTAGGTATACAAAGATGTCCATGACGTAACACATAAGGAAACAGAAGATAGATTTTAAAAAGTGAAGATTGACTTGTTTATAAGATTAGGAATCAATGTGCTATTTATTTCTTTAATTGCCATTTATTAAATACTGCAGTTGTGTATGTAATGAAACAGTGTCAAAACCTCTGAATAACCTTTATTCTAATTCTATACATGTATGTACTGAAGTTTATGGAGACTAAAACCTTCTAATAACCCTCATGTAAGAAAGTTTTGCTTTATTTCCTTTGTATTTATGTTGTAATCAAGTTCGTTAGCAGGGCATGCTAAATGATTGTATAAAGAGAAAAAACTACCAACATTATAAATTGTTTTATGGTAAGTAATTTATTGTGATACTACATGCACAAATTCTTGATAGAAACAGAATAATAATATCAACATAAACCATAAACAAGCTTTACTGTTTAATTATACATTTAACCTTCTTGCCTCTACAATGATTTTCTGTGTCCCTTGGCCCAAAAGTTCAAACCCTGTGGTTGCCGAGCTATTGGGTCCCACTTACAGCTTAAAATTCGGTGCCTACCATTATTTAACTTTCTTCTTCCTTTTGCTGACCACTTATCTTTGATCTTTCTTTTGATCAATTCACTTACTTAACTTTCTCACGACTTTCCAAATTTAATAACTGAATTTGGTTTTCCCCGAACTCTTGCATTAAAATCACCCATTATGATAAATCCTTTGTATAAATGCCTATTTACGGCTTCTTCCATGTTCTGTCTTAGCTTATTAAATAAATAAGGGTCATAAAATTCCGAGGAACTTGGTGGATTATATTCTACTGCGACACAAACATTTTCCTTTTCCCATACAGCATTTAGAACAGATTTGTCACCTACATCGTTACACATTTTCACTTTAATTTGTAAATTCTTTCTAATTAACAGATCTACACCTCCTGATCCTCGACCTTTAGCTTTCCTTTTACTACTACATTTTCCATAGAAGTGAAAAAAAACCACTCAGATCCACATTTGTATCACTTATCAGCCAAGTCTCAACCACTCCTATCACATCCGCTATGTTTAAAATTCCCGCAATTTCCCCGTTCTTAACTTTTCCCACAAGCCTTGAAAGTTCCACGATATAACCCCCAGATCCCTTTCTCTCAAATCTAAATTGGTGTAATTTCTTCCTACTCCTAGTCATCCTGTCAGTAGCTATTCTCTCGTCCGTAGAGTCCTCCACTTGCATAATGCTGTCTCCGGGTGACGATACAATGCTGAGTAATTGTTTTATAATTAACAACGGGAAGATAGTTTATCTCGATGGTCACGGACTATATATCTTTTTCAAATAGATTAACTTGGCCGCCTGGGAGCACGGAATGTTCATATTCATCACCTTACCTATATTTCGTTGTATGTATTAAGGTTTTCTGTGTTGTGGGCAACGTGTGTAGGTTTTCAGTTATTAAATAATGATGGAACCAAACAGAAGCTATAAATTTCACGTACTGTAATTATCTAAAAAATTACTCGACTTTTTCACCACCAAAGGGTATTGATAGATTATGGAGCATTTCCAGAACTTTGAAAACTGTCGTGGGGAGGTTAAGGAAATCAGAGTTTGACGTCCTTTTGCATGAATATCAGGGTATTTTTCGTCCGTTATTAGGAATCCCCAAATTGCAAATATACCTAATTCTGGATTGCATGGTGTTTTTGCGGACGAAATAACATTCGAATGTAGGATTTCTCAGCAGTGCGATGGTGAACACGCAGTAATACTGCTTGCACACTTCGCCGGCGCTTGATTGCTTAGCCAAGCGCTTGTGATTGCTGAGTTAGCTGGAAGCAGCAATTCCTGTCGACCGCGTGCAATTCGAAGCTCCATTAGATTTAACAGTACCGTGAGACCATTACTTGCTAACGCCGCTCTTCCGTAACTTTTGTTTATTGGCAGTTTGTGCCTCTTTTTACTCTGTCTACCACGTATCTAGTAGGTAGAGGTTGAATATTAACATTCAGTATCGACAATTTGCCAGAGATACATGTTTTGAGGCTCCCTGAATTGAAGGAAAGCCCTTTTAGAAAAAGGTATGCTCGCGCGAGTCTATGAACAGCATAAATCAAAAGCGAAATATCAGGTAAATTTACTATTTAAGTTGAGTATTTTCCAAAGATGTGACACGAAAGCTTTCGAGAAAGCACCCCCATCCCAAACTACTATTTTTTATAGCAATGGGACGATACTGATTTTTGAGCACCGATACTCGATACCCGATACTCATTTGTAAAAAAAAAAGTGTAAAGGTGATAGCTTGTTCACTGAGTTGTTCTTATTAGTAGTTTTCTGTGTAGATATAAACGCATGTAACCAGTTTTGTATTGTATGCTAATTCTGAAATTGCTCCTGTTTGAATTCTCCAATTGGCAGTAGTTTTTTATCTTGTTAATGCCATAGGCTATATATCCCCTATTATTAGTCAATTCTAGTATAATTACGACAATTTCTATGCTTCCCTTTTATGTAAGTATATTTTGGGCTGAAAACATTCTTTTAAAGGACTATTTCTGTCCATAGAAAAACAAATACTAGCAATTCTTTATTCTGCAATCTTGAAAATATAAACTAATATTACATGAAACTCAGACAACAATGTGTGTCTTACACCATTCTACCACTATTCACAACTACCATGTAACATACGTATTTTTTCATCCGGTGATAAGAAATTAGCCATATAATACTCTAAAACAGAAAGTTTGTGGATTAAGACACTCTACTACCCACCCTCATACATTAGCTCATACCTACATGTTTAATACAAATATATATTAGACACAATTAAAATGTTGAACAAAAGAACCAAGGAAGTATTATATGAAATGCAGAGATATAAAGTAAACAAATATTTTGGTTTAAGAAATGAGCATTCTTGATAGAACAAATATTTCCATGCGCTGTGTTTACCCACGTCTTAAGTTCTGATTTGTTTCTGCTGGATTCACAGATTTTGGTCACTGCAGTAGATAAATGTAATGGCTGAGAGTGAGTCACCAAGCCAGGCTATTGCAGAAACGTGATTTAGTGTGGCAGCTAAATCAGCTTGCACAACTCAGTTAACGCTGCATATTACATGAGTACCTCTATTCCTTCCCCATTGTTTGCATGTGTTCATTTAGACACAAGAGTCTATGGAATGTTGCATTCCTTCACCCACAGGGAACGCATTCAAGTTCTATCAAGAACTATAGTTCAGAGCAACTGTTTGGGGACACGTGCTAGGCAATAACAAGAAGTCTCGACTGCTTTCATTCCTTATCTTGCACAAAGGACACAGTCGTCCTCCGTGGTATAGTGGTTACCATGCTAGCCTCTAGTTCCCTAGGTCGCGGGTTCAAACCCGGCGGAGGAGGATGGATTTTTTCGGGGTAAAAACCTTAGCATGGCTTCCTTCAGAAGGGAAGTATGGCCAGTGGTCCCGCGTCGTAGATTTACAGCACGTAAAAGAATCTCAAGTTGATAAAGGGGCCTCTGAGGAAAATTACCGCTCTTTCACACACAATATAGAATGGGACGCAAAGGATCACAGCAGTTAAAAGAGTGTCCATAAATAAAAACTCAACTTCAACCCAACAAAGGACACAACTACTTTCAATAATGCAAAACTTAAACATTTCAAAGCATCAAAAAAGTATTGAAGATTTACCTCAAAGTATTAGACATACTTCGATACAACCGAGTATCGAGGTATCGACTATATAGAGGTCCCATCCTTAATTTTGTATTTTGTTAAAACTGTCTCTAACGACTTTGGTTAAAATATTTAAAGTGACTTGTTTATTTATTTTAGAGTGCTTAAAGCTCGTTTTAACTCCTTACAGCACCACAGACGGTTGACACTGGCCATACATACCTTAAACTTAGACCTGGAAACTTTCCTTCCGATATTTCCGAATCCAATTATCACTTAATTGCAAGTATCATCACATCAGTTTCCACCGCCTGCGGTACCGTACCTAATAAGAACGGGGATTCTGATGTGATATATTCACATTACTTTCTCTATCCTCTGTCATTTATTAATGGGTATATAAACTATTTTACCAAAACTTTTCTACGTACTACATTTTAATCCAAATAAACCTTTACAGAAATAGCTACATTACACATTTCGTTATAGATACAAAGAGAACAGCGATAGTCAAATGTTTAACAACTGGACGCTATATGCTGGCATTAAAATTCCATACTGTTTCCATGACATCACGAGAAGCAGAAAATTTTCCCCGAAAATTCAAGATATACATCTTGTTTGTCATGCAAATGTCTTTTATATATGGTATTTTAATGAAACTCACACAGCCTTTTTTTGCTAAAATCACATATTGTAAAAATGTTCCATGTGTTGGATAGTTGGTATTTATCCGAGTTCTCGTTTTGAGTTATGCTGTTCACACACACACACGCGCGCGCGCGCGCGCACGCACACACGCACGCACGGACTTTTTGTTTAAAAGAAAATACTTTATTTGAATTCAGAGTGTTTCCGGTGAAATCTCGTTATCGCATTTTTTGGTAGAATGCAATACTTTCTCTACCTACTGTGTCCGTGGCAGAGAAAGTAAAAAGAAAAGAAATGAAATAATAGTTTGGAAGGAAACGTTCCAGGACAAAATTTAGGGTACCTCCCCGCCGTTTGTCAGTTATGAGGACTGAGGAAAACCCGAATCGGTGAGGATTTTCTTAGCGGGATTTGAACAGCAGACTTCCGTTCACGAGTCCCTGACTTAATCACCTCGCTATCCGTTCCGGTTTTAGATGAGATGACAAATTGTATATGTGGAATATTCTGGCAATAGGCTGTCAAGTCCTCTTGATTCGGAAGGAATTTTGTATAACCAATAAATCATAGGAGATTACAAGAAAGAACTGTACAAAAGGTATAGATCTATTTTTAAATAAAGGAGTTATCAGATTACTTTTTATGGTATTAGTTGTTTCAGAGATATCCGTTACTATTTGTTTAAATGTTTCAATGAGTTTCTTGTAGTACTAATCTCGCGATGTCATAGAAACAGCATAAAATTTGAAGGCCGGGATATAGCCTTTAGCTTTTAAACATTTGAGTGTCGGTCGCATCGTCTTTATTCCCCTTGTACCTGTCACAAATTGTATAATGTACGAGGGGCGTCCAATAAGTAAGTTTGCATTTTATAAAAAAACATTACACGCAACTGATCATGTTGAATTAATTTTATTTATGTTGTACAATCCTTCTCTTACTTTTCTACATAGTCGACATGTTTTTCCAAGCATTTTGGGGGACGTGACACAAGTTTTTCCAAGCCAGTGTTGTACCACTGTGCTTGTAACCAACTGTTCACTTCTGATTGATCTTCGTCACGGTGTTAAAGTGCTTACCTCCAAGATGACCTTTGAGTCAGGGGAACATGTTAACATCACTTAGGAAAACATTGGTGAATATGGAGGATGCGAGAAAACTTCCCAGTTGAATCTTCTGAGCTCCGCCTAGGTCAAAATTCAACTTGGAAATTTTCTCGTATCCTCCTTATTCACCGGAGCTTGCCCCAAGTGATTTTCACATGTTCCTCCAACTCAAAGGTAAACACTTTTAACACCGATGATGAAGTCAAATCAGTGAACAGCTGTTTGCGAGCACAGGACCCGACCTGGTACAACACTGGAAAAACTTGTGTCACGTCCCCAAAATGCTTGGAAAAACATGTTGACTATGTAGAAAACTAAAAGGAGGATTGTACAGCATAAATAAAATTGATTCAACATGATCAGTTGTGTGTAATGTTTTTTATAAAACAGGGAAACTTACTTATTATACTACCCTCGTAACATAAATGTTATTTAAGCTTTTACGAGAAGCTGTTTAAGGCAATGCATGTTTGAAAATCCAAAACAATCTGCCGTTTTCTTCGATTTCCTATGACTTTTTTTATTTACCCGGAAAATAAAATATGTAGTACACACAAGTTAAACGAGGTGTTTTAAACCATTGTTTAAGTATCAATTTTTTTATTCATAATTAATTAATTTTACTTTCTCTACCATGTACCTAGTAGGCAGAGAAGGCATTGCATTCCACTCAAAAATTCAATACCGAGATTTCACCGGAAATATATTTTGGTGTTCCCTGAATCCAAAAGCATTTTTAGAAAAAGGTGTGTCTGTGGACAGCGTAACTAAAGTACTCTCTAAAAATGCGACACGAAGATTTTCAAGAAACCCCAGATTACCCTTTACATGGAACATTTTACCAGAAGTTTGATTTTCTAAAGAATGGCTCTTGTCTTATACGAAACAGATTTCCGTCATTGCTCCGGACGCACTTCAGCCTCAGATTTATTGTGCTACAAAGAATGGCTCTAACGATTTTGATTAAAATACCATATATTAAAAATACTTACATAAATAAAATATGCATTTCGAATTTTCTATGAACAGCCTTTAAAGTCCTCTTCACTGTATAACCAGTAAACGTTAAAGGATAGACGAAAACGTACTGCACAAAAAATGTAGAACTCCTTTAAAGACAGAAATTATTTCACATATCCTTTTTTGTGGCATCAGCATTTCCGAGATATCCATTATTAATAGTTGGAATTGTTCTATATTTAATCATTCTTAAATCCTGTCGATTTTCAGTTGTTTCTCGCGATGTCATGAAAACAGTATGGAATTTTAAGGCCAGCATATAGCGTCCAGTTGTTAAACATTTGACTATCACTGTTCTCTTTGTATCTATAACGAAATGTGTAATGTAGCTGTTTCTGCAAAGGTTTATATCGAATAATATGTTGTAGACGGAAAATTAGCTTTCCTAAGAATAGTGATATACCTAGTAATAAGCGATACACGGTAGAGAAAGTGGGTGTTGATGTAACACATCTAGTTTATATAACTGATGCACAACAATTTTTTAAATCCATAATTCCTGAAGCTCTCCTGAAATGTTGGAGTTTAATAAGTTATAAATTGTGATCCAAAGGACATTTTGAATGGCGAGAAATGTCTGGCAGCTTGAAAAAACAGGATCCAGATCATAGAACAAAGAAAGCGGCCGAGAATTAATTGGTGTGTGTCATCATTCGCTGAGAAATAACTGCATGTCACATAACGAGCCACGTTTTCTGCCAGTCATGTGCCTGCTTCTACAGCATAGGACACCCACGCTCGTTTCCCGCTGAGCACGCATTTTGATGATTTGTCACTACCAGCCTCTCTTCATTTTACGCTTTACCTGTTTTAAGTTGAGAAAATCGCCAACGTTACGTTTGAATTTCATGCATCTTAAACAGATCTGAGAGGAGGAGGAGAACTTAAAACAGCTGTTAAGATATTGCAAGTCCTGTAGTCCTTGCATCGTCTCGTATCTCATACCGGATTACAATAGATAACAGCACGTAAACCAAATTGTTCATCACCGAGCGGGAATGGCTCTGGCGGTAACCTGGTGGCCCGCATTCGGGAGGTCCCGGGTTCAAATCCCTGACTGGGTTTTTTCGTGGTTTCCCTGTCACCAAGGTAACTACCGACCAAAAGTTCAACCTTAGGTCTAAAACAACAGTAAAAATGAGAAATAGATGGTAATGTGCTTTAAAGCTATCCACAGAAAACGACAACAGGCAGGCGGACGGCATCGTAATGCTATCTGTCCGTCACAGAAGCAGAGGCACAGTTGCCTAGCACTAAGACCTCTGTGGACATGTGACGAAGCAAGGTAGCGTGATACACGGATGAGACCTACACACACCGAGCTACGGGGTATCTCCTAACAGATCCGTCGTAGTTACAGTGATGTAAAATAAAGAGAATAAATATCTGAAACAGTGGCGGCTCGTGTACATTTCATCTGGTGTGTATAAACATAGCTTTGCATAGAATCCACAAACGCGAGTTTTACCACACCACTGCAAAAATAGGCTAGGCAACCCCCCTCCCCCATAAAAAAGGACACTAACTTCTCTCGAAAATAGTAGTCAAAAGTAATATTATGTCCTGGTAACCAAATTGTATATGACGTGAAATATTCACTACACTGTACAGTTTACTAAAACAAATAATTCATCTTCACTCAAGTTTGTGAGATCTTTGTTCATACTCCTGTTCAGGAACTACATGGAAAAATTGTTAGCATTAAATATAAATACTTGTAATGAAACAGCACATTTAAACATTATTAATGTGCTTGACGTTACTGGGCGGTCTTTATTTCCGGTTTTACAGTGTATAAACACTTTTCCGGCTTCCAAGACTACAGTTTTTAACATCTTATCACGTTTCCCCATTTTTGCCTACTGAACCATAAATCTTCCTCAATTTCCCAATCCATCATTGCCCCTCTAATTTCTTGAATCCAGTGCTATGCGGTCTTCCTTTTCTCCTCCTTCCTGGTGCTATCCACTCCTTTATTCTTTTGGGTACTCTTTCATCTTCAATTCTTTTAGCTTGCCCACACCATTCTATTGTTTCTGTTGAATAAAATAGAACTTTGAACATTCATATTTTCTTTTATAATCTCATTTCTAATTTTTTCTCTTTTAGATATCGTAGTACATTTCCTTCGATAATCCATTTCTGTTACCAGCAACTTTATTTTCAACTGATAGTCCAGAGTCCACACATCGAAGCCATACGTTATAACACTTGTTTTGTTTCAAAAATTGAGTTTTAGTTTCTTGTGAGATCTGTTTATGCCATTCAAAGTAGATATAGCATACTTTGCTGAGTTTATCTTTGTTCTTATTTCCTTTTCTTGTTTCCCATCTTGTGTCATTTTTACTCCGGATATTTATAGTTCCCTGTGTGTTATATTCGTCTTCCAGTACGAAATCTTGATGAACATCTTCAATATATTTTGTTTTATCCATATTTACTTTTAGACCCCATTTGTTGCATTCTTGAATAAATTTTGTTGTAAGGTTTTCTAGGTCTTACGGGGAGTGTATGTATCCTTGAGTCATCATCTATTGAAATTTCATATTTTTACACTTATTTTCCAGGCCTTATATAGCTTTGTTTGTGTGAGTTTTATATAATGTAGGGGATAAACAGCATCCCTGTCGTAATCTTAACATGAAATCCGCTTGACAAATATTTTCCCATTTTTACTTCTACACATGCCTTTTTGTATAAGTTTTTAATTACTCTTATCAAAATAAGTATAATTTCCGTCAACTTTAAAGCTTACCTTAATTGTGATAATGGTATATTATCATTTGTTTTTTTATGTCAACGAACGTCAAATGGAAGGGGGTGTATTCCTTTTTTCTTCTTTTTTATCTGATGTATACAAAATATATGATCAGTAGTTGGTCTGCCTGCTCTAAAGCCTATTCTGCTTCAAAATCGTTGTATTGTAGCTCAAGGAAATGCTTCATTATTTTGCCATGTATCTACTTGTTGTAATACCTCTATGGTTTTTGCATTAATTTCTGCTCCCTTTTTTATGCATTATAGAAACATAAAGTGTAAATTTAAAGTGTAGTAAAAACAGTAGTAAAATGTAACGTTGCAATAAGCGGTAACCTCTGTACAGATCAAGTCCTCCTACTACCCTTCACTCTTATAATAATGCTGGCTCTAATATTATTTAAGGAGTTGCCTTTATAGTGGAAGTTTCTTATAGTTTAGAATAGCAAACCGCTTGTGGGAAGTAATAACGTTGCTCCGATAGGGAATACCGAAGGTGTAGACATAAAAAAGCCGTGATGATGTATTTTTCTTGATACAATCTCGTATGGAAACTTTGGAGCAGAAGTTTAATGTGCGCAAGTTACATTCTACCCAAAAATTCATATCCAGATAGATTTCACTGGAAAAATTTCTTATGAGAGCCCCGTAAACCAAAAGCCTGACCAGTACGAAACTTGATGTTGATGTTCAGTATCATCCAAAGATGCGACATGGACATTTTCAAGGAAATACCTAATTGAATTGATTTATGTACGAGGGCGGATTGACAAGTAAGTGACTTTTTAAAGAAAACAACCTTTTTTTTTCAAAACATCAATTTTATTTCTCAACATGGTCTCCTTTCAATTCAATACACGTTGTCCAACGTTTCTCCAATTTTTAAACCCTTCCAAAAAGTATGATTTTTGGAAGTCTGCAAAATATGAGGTTGTTTCTGTCATGATGTATTCACTGGACGTGAATTTCTTCCCAGCGAGGCAATTTTTCAGGTTTGCGAAGAGTAAGAAGTCGCTCGGTGCCAAATCTGGAGAATATGGTGGGTGAAGTTGCAGTGCGTAGCCCAATTCCACAAATTTTGCGATGGCAATGGCTGACTTGTGTGCGGGTGTATTATCCTGGTGAAAGAGAACCTTTTTCTTCACCAAATAGGGTCGTATCTTTAACAATTCCTTATGAAACTAATCCAGCATTGCGGCATAATATGATCCTGTGATCCACTTCTTTGATTGTTGTTTGGTTTCAGGTTGATAGTAATGGATCCAAGTTTCATCAACCGTGATATCACGCCGCAAAAACTCATTTGGGTTGCGCTGGAACATGTTCAAACATCTTTGTGAAATGGTCACACGACTCCGCTTGTTCTCAACTGTGAGCAGTCGCGGCACCCATCTTGCTCACAGCTTTCTCATATACAAAAATTCGTGCAGAATGTTATACACCCCTTCACTCGAGATGTTTACGGTATTGGTTATCTCACGGATTTTCGCCTGGCGGTCTTCCAACACAATATCGTGAACTTCGTTCACCATTTCTTCTGCTGTGACCTCAACCGGCCGTTCTGTGCGCACGGCATCTCTTGTGCTCGAACGCCACATCGAGATTCTGTGAACCATGCCATGTGATGGAGCAGTCCCCATAATACTTGTTCAGCGTTTCTTCCGTTTGCTTCACCGTCTTACCACGCAAAAAGTAGTGCTTCATCATAACACGAAATTCACTTTTCTCCATGTTCTACGAAGCAACAAATATCTACTTATTTTAGACGCTCTCAACAATGTTCTAAGAAATAAATGACGAATTTCCGCGATTATATCCAGAATAGATGTAAGACTTGCATGCAAACAAGAAACCTGAGACGAGAAAGCTATCTCTCGTCAAAGTCACGGACTTATCAATCCGCCCTCGTATATTTATTTTGTCAAAAACGCCTGGAACGGTTTTGAGTATAACACCATATATTTAAGTCGCTCCTAGTGCTAGTCTTAGTCCTAAGCTACTGTTTGGTCATCATCCGTGTAATCAGATACAACCTGCTCCACCTTTTTGTTGTTAACGTGTTCCTCGCCCAACTTGCCTTAACATAACGTATAAATGAGAAGTAAATTAATATATTTCGTACAGAAAAATGTGAAATGTTAACGAGAAAAGGTATAATTGAGCTAAATATTAATGGACAGAGTTCGGTGCCTTAAAAATTTAAGAAATATCTTAAAAAAAAACAACAAAAAACGTATAAGTGAGGGTCAACTATTACCTCTTTTGTGGTATCAGTTATCTCCGAGATATCCGTTATTATTGGTTTGAAGGTTTCAATATGTTGTAATGTTTTTAAAAAGTGTTCTCGCTATTCAGCTGTATCTCGCGATGTCATGGAAACAGTATGGAATTTCAAGGTTAGCCTGTGATGACCCGCTTTTAACCATTTAGTTATCGATTCCGTTTCCTCTGTCCGCCTTGTGAGTACCTAAAATGAAATGTGTAATGTGATTATTTGTGCAAATGTATCTCGATTAACATGAAGCATCTAGAAAAATCAGCTTTCGTAAGAATAGTGTTGTAATAGCCATATCAACGTGAAACAATAGTGGATAGAGAAAGACATGCGAATATAAGGTCGGAATTTTTTTTATTCAGGAGCCTCAATACATGAAATTGCAAAACTTCCTCTTCCTTCAAAACATAATTTATCTACCTAACTTTTTTGTGGCATCAGCCGTTTCCGAGATATCTTGTATTATTCAAAGTGTTATCGGTATTGACTTGTTGTTTTGCAATGTTATTGAAATTATATGGGAGTTCAAGACAGTATATTGTGACCCGCTTTTAAGCATCTGACAATGGGTTTGGTTTCCTCTATCCTTCTTTTAACTAAAGCAAAGGTGGAGTGAAACTGTTTCTGTAAATATTTACCCGGCGGAGGGCGATGAATTTTTTCGGGCGTAAAAATCCTTAGCATGGCTTCCTTCGGAAGGGAACTAAAGCCGGTGGTCCCGTGTCGTAGATTTACGGCACGTAAAAGAATCTCAAGTCTGGTAAAGAGACCTCTGAGCAAAATTACCGTCTTTCACGCCCATCATAAATGGGACGCTAAGGACCATAACAGTTAAAGAGCGTCCATAAATAAAACTCTATTTAATTCGTAAATATTTAACATGAAGTATACAAAATAACTTCGCAGAAACTATATGAAAATAAGCGATAGTGGATTGAGAAAGTCGTGTGAATGTAACATATTTTAATGATTGTGTTTTGTCTACCATTGTCAATAATGACGTGTTCATGCAGATAAATAGGCAGTACAGCAAGTTCAATATACGCACTGTCAGTTACGATAAGCATTGAAGTAGACAGAATCATTTATTCAATAATTTACCACTTAAAACCACATTTTGACATGACAATGCAACATAGAAAAATCACAGCCGTATACTATGTAATTAAGTACACTAATTTCAATGAAGTGTAAACTGTCAACACTATTTCTTTAAATTTGCACTCTACATTTACTATGCATTTTTTATGGCAAACCACATTATTAGCTTTTAACTAATTTCTCTCGAATACATTTTACACTCCCACGCTGGTTTGTAATTATTACCCACTCCATTATAACGGGTCTTCAGATTTATTCGGCCTTAACGCCAGTCGGTTTAAATGAATGACGTCATTATTAGTTGAGCGAGCTCCTTCTCTCAAAGGAGAAGTGCGGAATTGAACCTCGGACTGTATGCGTTTCGTACTTCGTAAACAAGTTGATGTACTGCGGCGGTGCAGAATTGTTTTTCACTAGGGCGTTTTGTGCGTTCTTTGCACGTTAGATGGAAGTGAATTTGCATGGTTGAGTGTTAAGCCGACACATTCTACGCTACAAAAACCGTCCAATTATTTGAGTTAGCTATCAGCATACATGCTGAGATTACGAGACTCAAGCGAAAGAAGTTCCAAATGTAAATACTGGAAAGGAACGATACAAGTCCCATTTCACTAAGGTGACCTCGAAATTGTTGACATCCATCCCTTCCACCCATCTTTCGGTATTCCTCTGCCAGAGGCACTGGTAATAAACTCGCTTCAAAGCATTGACGTCATGCGCAGACAACCGACTGACGGTAATCTGAAGGCCCCGTGTATTATTGTTAAAAAGCTATTGTATTTGCAATGCAGTAAGTCTAGACTTTTTAGGTCAGTAGTGTGTTTTCCCCCACGCGGGGGTAGAAAGCAATAGAGCCATCGTATTAATGGACAAACCAATGAGTTAATACTAAAATGATCTATTTCCCAGACGTAAACCACTAGTTTTCTGTAGTTGAGCATTTACCGCCTACACTTTGTGTGAAGTGCCGCTGTTTCATTATTACATGAAACAATACAACTGCTAACGCTAAGAAAGGAATGTGAGTATTACAAACTTCCTCAGACACGTTGTCAACAGGGCTCATTGGCTCAGAGCGCGAAATATTAATTGCACTACCAAGGATAAGGATAAGTGAAATGTGTAAATTTTGCAGTCTTTTTCTAAATGTTTTCAAAATTTTGTCACATATTGCTCTGCCTCAGTTATATCTTTAATATTTCTTGAGAGAAAAAAAAAGACCAATTACGCAAATTAATCAGGTGTTTCACATGATGCAGAAACACCAGTTTTTAAAAAATAAAAACACTAACACATTATTTAAATACTGATGTACCAAATTGTCATATTGAATGCTATTCACTTCTCTCGTTGTCTCAGAGAAAAAATTAAAACTTTTATTTTTGTTTATCCTCAGTGGTGCCATTAACTATCATATGTTGAGCGATTTAAAAGTGTAGTAAAAACCATGTGTTAGTTTTTTTACTTTCTCTACTACGTATAGTAAGTAGGGGAAGTATTGCATTCCACTCAAAAATTTGAATACCGAGATTTCACCGGAAATCCATGTTTTGAGGTGCACTGAATGCATATAAAGCATTTTTGGAAACATGTCCGTGTGTGTGTGTGTGTGTGTCTGTCTGTCTGTCTGTCTGTGAACAGCATAACTCAGAAACGAACAGACGGATAAACACCAAACTTGATATTTAGATTCAGTACCTTCCAGAGATGCGACACGAAGGTTTTCAAGAAAATCCCCCACCCCAGAATACCCTTTACATGGAACATTTTTCGAAAATTTTAATTTTCTCAAAAATGGCTCTAACGATTTTGATTAAAATATCATATATTTAAGATACTTTGATGACAAATAAAATCTATATCTTGAATTTTCTGGGAATGTCTCCAAAAGTATTCTTCATTGTGAACGACTTTTGCATAACTGGTAAACCATAAGAGATAGACAAAATTTTACTACACAAAAAATGTAGATCGCGTTAAAATACACAATTTATGTCATATACATTTTTTTTTTTGGGCGAACCATTTTCGAGATATTGCTTTTATTCCCTTAAATTTTCCAATAATGCTTTTTCTCAAATTCGTTATTCATTTTTACTTTCTCTACTACGTATAGTAAGTAGGGGAAGTATTGCATTCCACCCAAAAATTCGATACCGAGATTTCACCGGAAATACATGTTTTGAGAATCACTGAATCCAAAAAAAGCATTTTTGGAAACATGTCCGTGTGTGTGTCTGTCTGTGTGTCTGTGTGTCTGTGTGTCTGTCTGTGTGTGTGTCTGTCTGTGTGTCTGTGTGTCTGTGAACAGCATAACTCAAAAACGAACAGTCGGATACACACCAAACTTGGTATTTAGGTTCAGTATCTTCCAGAGATGCGACACGAAGGTTTTCAAGAAAATCCCCCCACCCAAGACTACCCTTTACATGGAACATTTTTCGAAAATTTTAATTTTCTCAAAAACGGCTCTAACGATTTTGATTAAAATATCATATGTTTAAGATATTGTCATGACAAATAAAATGTATATCTCGAATTTTCTGGGAATGTCTCCAAAAATATTCTTCACTGTGAACGACTTTTGCATAACTGGTAAACCATAAGAGATAGACAAAATTTTACTACACAAAAAATGTAGATCGCGTTAAAATACACAACTTATGTCATATACGTTTCTTTTGTTGAGTGAACCGTTTTCGAGATATTGCTTGTTATTTCCTTAAATTTTCCAATACTTATACTTTTTCTCAAATTCGTTATTCATTTTTTTATGTCCTGAACATGCAAAGAGAATGGAATTCGCCACATAGCAACCAGCGTTAAAATATTTGACTATCGCTTAAAAGCTACCATATTCCCCTTGCATCTACAAGAAAATTACCAATAAGATTGACATCTCGATATCTCGATTAACATGAAGCATATGGAGAATAGGCGTTTGTAAAATTAGATTGTACAAGAGTAGAGAAAGTTATGTGAGTGTAACACATCAGATTTTTTTACTTTCTCTACTACGTATAGTAAGTAGGGGAAGTATTGCATTCCACCCAAAAATTCGATACCGAGATTTCACCGGAAATACATGTTTTGAGACTCACTGAATCCAAAAAAAGCATTTTTGGAAACATGTCCGTGTGTGTGTCTGTCTGTGTGTCTGTCTGTGTGTCTGTGTGTCTGTCTGTGTGTCTGTGAACAGCATAACTCAGAAACGAACAGTCGTATAAACACCAAACTTGGTATTTAGGTTCAGTATCTTCCAGAGATGCGACACGAAGGTTTTCAAGAAAATCCCCCCACCCCAGACTACCCTTTACATGGAACATTTTTCGAAAATTTTAATTTTCTCAAAAATGGCTCTAACGATTTTGATTAAAATATCATATGTTTAAGATATTGTCATGAGAAATGAAATGTATATCTCGAATTTTCTGGGAATGTCACCAAAAGTATTCTTCATTGTGAACGACTTTTGCATAACTGGTAAACCATAAGAGATAGACAAAATTTTACTACACAAAAAATGTAGATCGCGTTAAAATACACAACTTATGTCATATACATTTCTTTTGTTGAGTGAACCGTTTTCGAGATATTGCTTGTTATTCCCTTAAATTTTCCAATACTTATACTTTTTCTCAAATTCGTTATTCGTTTTTTTATGTCCTGGACATGTAAAGAGAATGGAATGCGCCACATAGCAACCAGCGTTAAAATATTTGACTATCGCTTTAAACCTAGCATATTCCCCTTCCATCTACATGAAAATTACCAATAAGATTGACATCTCGATATCTCGATTAACATGAAGCATATGGAGAATAAGCGTTTGTAAAAATAGTTTGTACAAGAGTAGAGAAAGTCATGTGAGTGTAACACATCAGATTTTTTTTTGTTCTGGTAATACAAAGAGAATGGAATGCTCCACATAGCAACCAGCTCTTAAAATATTTGACTGTCGCATAATGCCTACCAATTCCCCTTGCATCTACTAGAAAATTAGCAATAAGATTAACATCTCGATATCTTGATTAACATGAAGCATATGGAGAATAAGCGTTTGTAAAAATAGTTTGTACAAGAGTAGAGAAAGTCATGTGAGTGTAACACATCAGATATTTTTTTTAAGTTTATTCTCTCTCTGAGTTTCTGCTGAAAACTTGAACAAGATTGTGACAAACTACATCGTGTGGAACATTTTTAATACGCAAAAGTGTGACTAAAATCAAGGTCGAGTAAAAGGCATTGGAAGATAATACAGACCATGTGCTCACTGGACATTCAATGGTCACGTGTTGAAGCTTTAAAGATCTCGGAGCAAAAGCCGATATATGTACTTGAACCTCAAGGTTCAAAGCATTTTTTGAGTAAAAATTAATTTTTGAATTTTTTGAAAATGTTGACCAAATATCACCCGTGGGTACCCTTAATTCTTCTTTTTCTGTTTACCCTTCTCGTGTGTAGAACTTACACCCCCCCCCAGGTGCCTGGGGTCAGAGGCCTCCCGAGTAGCAGACACTTTAGACCAGATAGAATATCCAGGTTGGGTGATCAGCCCGATGCTGTATGTGAGCGAGGAAGTGGATGTAAGGAAAGCTGATGATGGAGTAGTTGGTGGAATGAATGGTGGGGGAAGCCGGAGAAAACCCGCCCACACACCGTTTTGTCCACCACAAATCCCACATGCTTGTCCCTGGGATCGAACCCGGGCCGCCTTGGTGTGAGGCGAGCGGTCAACCACTCGGTCACAGCGCCGCCTACTTTTTCTTTTAACTCGATCAGAGTACTAAAATAGTAAAATTGTTGCATAATAGTCAAAAACAAAAATAATGAAATTACGATAAGCTAAAACCTGTATAAAAGTTCTCATTACCCGCTCCCCAAAGATAATTAAAGGCACTATAAGAAAATAGTATATTTTAGGTCGGTAAACATGAAACACATTTATATAGATATATACAAAGTCTACTACTCTAAAGAAAGGAACAAAGTAGGCAACTGCCGAGCTCTGTTGATGAGAATCGAACGTAGTGGCATGTTTCGCTTTAAGAAGCTAGGCGCAGATAAAGGTCAACTTTGCATTCAGAATTAGAAGGTATGAAGTTAGCAGGCAGTCTCGTCCACGTTGTGGAAATAGCTCCACGACCTTGGGATATCTCTAGGAGACTCAGACGCTGTTGTTTCACGACGTCCGGCTTCCGGTTCAACTCATCTCAAGCGTTGTTATTTATAATACATAACGCCAAGAGTGATCTTGATTTGGAAATCAGGAGTAGCGTTTGGTGGGAGTCATTCACACATAAGAACTTTTACATTCACAGGACTTGCTCTACACATTCCTCTACAAAATGCTCTTCTATATGCTTCGTTTTATAGGGAATACAGCCTAAACTGTATTCACTCTTAGGTTGATCCGCGCCAAAACAAAACCCAGGTGACCAGTGCACCGTTATAATGTATCCTTCCGCCATTCGCGCCAGAAATTTCGTACTTTCACGACAATTTGTGGCGAGTACACGCGGCATATAATGCAAAAAGAATAAAGCCCTTATTCCGACAACTTAAACGTTGACTAGCATACTTTGTTAGGGATTAAAGGAGATAAGATTGACAGTTACAACAAAATAAAAGTTTGCACCTATAATAATAGTTCATTTTACAGCGAAAAGGAAAGTAACAGATATGCGATAATTTACATTTATTCGCTCTCTGGAAATGCACTTTATCAACTGTTGGCGGCTCATTTTTAAAAAACGAAATTGTGCACTGTTACGCAAATTGCATTCTTCACAAAATCGTTACATTCTTGCTTCGCGTATTTCACACGATTTTTTTTTTTATCCGGGTATAACACTTTTCCCGTTTCAGATTTTTCTTTATGAGCACTGTATACTTGTACTCGAAGCACCGGTGAAGCTGATTTCAACTTGTTTTCTTCACCACTAGTCGATGGTTTGCCCGGCTTATGCTTTTTGTAAGTCGAGAAGACGCGAGCACAAATTCACCGTTCCCTATGATACTAAACAAGAACTGCTGGTTTCAGGCGTAAACAGTAGTCTGCGCATACTCAGATCAGGTGACTCATACGAATTGCATGTTGGGGCTTCTAGCTGTGTTTATCAGTATAACTCAGTGTTAATTAAACTCTTAGGTATTTGTATAGAATATTATACCATTTAAGGATAAATTCATTCTAAAATTTAGATTATTAGCATGGGACTACTTTCCTACGCGCATTGCTACCGTGTCGTACCACGTGCACTGGTTACGTTTGTTTGTTTTGGCGCGGATCAACTTAAGAGTGAATGCAGTAAAACTCAAGTTACTAGAAAACAAAAATGGCTGATGCCGCTTGTCAGGGCGATCAACATTTCTAACTTGAGTCACTAGATATATAACCAGGGAAATCACCAGACAGCGTATTCAAAAAAATACCCACTATTTCTCTCTTCAGCTAGTGTTATGAGTAGGGTCCGGATTTTTAGGTGGAATAAACCTTCATTTTAGGTTTCTTATATGCTTAAAATAGGTTTTTATTAGGTTTTCTTGATTGAAACAGTTTTTTTTTTATGTTTTGCTTCGTGCATCAATACAGGTATCAATAATTTTGCTTTTCCGGCACTTAGATGTAAGCTTTATTTTTGCCTTGCCTTAGATAGTTACATACTTTGTCAAATTTGCTGGCGTAAACGATTTTCTACTATCACGTAACACATTCTTGTATTAGGAAAGGTTCTTTCAACGGAACATGACGTCACTGGAGCGTAGAATATAAATGCCGGTGCAACAGGTTCTAGGGGTAGTTTTTCTGTATACTTTTCTCCCTGCAATAATGAATTGGTGATTTTTATATCTTCACAACCAGGATTTCGTTGAAGAATCTTCTGCAACTTCGAAGAACATGCAATGTCCCACTGGTCCAGGTATTTCTTTACTGGACACCTTGCCATGAGCACCTTTCAGTGGCAAAGATTCACTTTCCAACCGGAGAATATCTCCTGGTATAAAACAAAACTGTCTTAATATACACAAGGGAAGCGGCAAGAGTTGGGCACTTGAGTGATTTCTTAGTCTTGGCAATGCAGGAAGCTTCTGTTTCATACAATTCATTGACGACATTTTTAACGTCTTTTAAGTGTTCGGCATAGTAAATGGTAGCAGACAGCCAAGATCCCCAGCGGGTAAATATCGGCTCAGGTGGAAGAGGGATTGCTGGTACTTTCTCTTTGAACAACTGTATACCTGTTGGAGCTTTTAAGAAAACCTTCTTGACCAAAGATATCAGGCTGTTCACGTCATCGAAGTGGCTTCTAATCTCCTTCGCAAGGCGATGCAGCCGTGGACCAAGCACGTAACATGTAGCATGGTCGGGTGGAAGGACTGTAGAACGCCCCCCCCCCAGCCTTCAACATGTAGACAGCACTGTCTGTCGCTAACAAAAGTGAAACGTGGATCTGCAGCAATCCACTTTTTCAATAAATATGATTTAAACATTGTTTCACTATACAACAATTACATTTGAATAGTACTTGAACGACTGGAGGCGATCCCGTTACGCAGGTTACGCTCCTCCTGGGCTTCTATCAGCTGAATCCAGATGTCACCACGTCACATGTGGTGACACGTCTGTAACTGTAGTGATTTGAACCATCTACTGGCTAAATGTGCTGGAAATAATTTTACAATGAGTTTCAATCCGAAAATAACATTCTTCGTTTTGAAAGAAGGGAAAATAGCTATTTAGGTTATTTTAAGGGTCATCCCCTCATTTAGGTTTTTTTTAGGTGTAACGAAATTCACATATTCTGCTCCAGGAAGTGTGAAACGAATATATATGTTGAAACGTGTTAATTAAATACCAAGGGAAAAAAATCTGATGTGTTACACTTACATGACTTCCTCTACTCTTGTACAAACTATTTTTACAAACGCTTATTCTCCATCTACTTCATGTTAATCGAGATAAACATTTGCAGACTCTATCTTATTGCTAATTTTCTTGTAGATGTAAGGGGAATATATATTTATAAGGGCAATATAGAAATACAGTAGCCTTTAAGCACATACATATCTCTTAATAGCTGGTTGCTAGGTGCAGCACCGTTCCCTTTGCCACAGATTAATACTCTTTGCATATCCAAGACAAAAAATGAATAACGAATTGCCATTTGAGAAAATAAGTTTTGAAAAAATTAAGGGAATAACAAGCAATATCTCGATAATGGTTCATTCAACAACAAAAATGTATATGACAAATTGTGTATTTTAACGCGATCTACCTACATTTTTTGTGTAGTAAAATTTTGTTTATCTCTTATGGTTTACCAGTTATGCAAAAGTTGTTCACAATAAAGAATACTTTTGGAGACATTCCCAGAAAATTCAAGATATACATTTTATTTGTCATGAAAATATCTTATACCTATGATATTTTAATCAAAATCGTTAGAGCCATTTTTGAGAAAATTAAACTTTTCGAAAAATCTTCGATGTAAAGGGTAATCTGGGGTGGAGGGATTTTCTTGAAAACCTTCGTGTCGCATCTCTGGAAGATACTGAACCTAAATACCAAGTTCGGTGTTTATCCGACTGTTCGTTTCTGAGTTATGCTGTTCACAGACAGACACACACACACACACGGACATGTTTCCAAAAGTGCTTTTTTGGATTCAGGGGATATCAAAACATGTATTTCCGGTGAAATCTCGGTATCGAATTTTTGGGTGGAATACAATACTTCCCCTACTTACTATACGTAGTAGAGAAAGTAATATAGGTTAAAACCTAAAAATCCGGCCCTAGTTGTGAGTCATTGTCTTGCTATATACAGTGTGATTCTGTGACTATGTTACAAACTTTAAGGGATGATAGAAGAGACATTTATGAACAACTTTCATACAGGAGCCCATGTCCGGAAACGTCTCGTTTGATAGGTACAAGCATTAATGTCTGTCTGTTACAGATTGTTAGAGTGAAGGTTTTCATTATAAAGTGAACAGGGGACTGGTGAAATCGTAGTAGTGTCTTCTTTAATGTAGGCCAAATGATGTTTACATGCTAAGATTGCTGTAAGATGGTAAGATTCACTTAAAAGAGCTTTCTGATATAGATTTTCAGTCGTGTGGGCTGGCTACAGTGTATGATCACTGATAGGGCCATATTTACTGCCAGCTCGTTTAAATGGACAAATTTACCAAAACTTTCTTGATCTGATTGTAATACCCGAGCTGCTACATAATATTCTATGAGATCTTTGTCAGTGCAGTATGATGGTGCACCCGCCCACTTCTCCGGAGGTGTTCAAAGTCTTTCCCTTTTCCGGCGAGGTTGATTGGATGAGGCGGTCCAGTTCACTGGCCTGCCCGTTCATCTAATTTGAGACCAATTTTTCTTGAGGGGTTATCTTAAAGCCCTTGTTTATGACATACCGATCGAACCGGAAGAGGACCTAATAGCAAGATTACTAATTGCCCGTCACACAACCAGGAATGTTTGAACGAGCGCGAAAGCCGATGGTGCGGTGCTGCAATGCTTGCGTTGAAGTTTGTAAAGGACATTTTCAACATTTCTTGTAATGTGTGTTAGTATTTTAATTGTATTGTTGTTTTATGACTTTCAAGTGTATTCAGTAAATCAAAGTTAGATGGAACTTCAAAGATTTAGGTTAATTATTATTACTATGAAGCATGTCCGGACATAGGTTCCTCTATTATTCCTAAACGTAACATAGTCACAGAATCTGAAATATTGTTTTCTTCGGTACATACCGCCACATCGCTGATCACTTTAAGTGTTAAATTAAGCACTGAACCGTGCTATGGACTTAGTTTATATAAAACGTTACAAATTACTGTACTGTAATAGCATGAAGAACAAGTTATACTTAGGCTTCAATATGGTTTTGGCGTACTTATTAAAACCAAACAAATTTATTGGTTTCTTCTACGCAGATTTTCCTCTAAGTCTTCCTCCGTGGTGTAGTGGTTACCATGTTAGTCTCCAATTCCTGAGGTCGGAGGGGCGATAGACTTTTTCGGCCGTAAAATTGCTTAGCATGGATTCCTTCGGAAGTGATGTAAAGCCGGTGGTCTCGTCGTAGATTTACGGCGTGTAAAAGAACCTCAAGCCTGATAAGGAGACTGAGAAACATTTCCAGTTTTTCACGCCCAATATAGAATGGGAGGCTAAGGGCCATAGCAGTTAAAGGGCGCCCATAAATAAAAAAAAATAAAAAACTTCTTCCTCTAAAAATAAAACCTCGCACAAACCGACAACGCTTACACCAAAAATTGCAAAACTATTCAAATTTCTAGCTAACTGCAAAGGTAAGACCTAATAATTGATTAATAATAACATGAATGGCTAATAACGTAACCTAATAATAGCTAATTAATTGCCCCTATAATTAACATCATTAATAAAACTTATAACTAATCTAATATAAATAGTAATGTCAGTTGGTGACTAAATAGTTGGTGTGCAGAGTTTGAACACCTGCAAACATAAAAACCGGGGCCAACGTAACAGTACAACATAACTAACCTTACCAATACATGCAACAGGTGCGTATTTGCAGAGAAGTTGTCGGTTATGAATGGAACCTAACAACCCTAATATCACCAGATTCTAGTGACCTATCGCATGATGGTGGGAAAATATCAGAGTTGCATTTTAATAGCCTCTCGCATATTGAAACCTCTGTAACGCAGTTAAATATTGTCATTATTTGGTTATTTTTTTGAATGAAAGAAATCCTCCTCTGTATAGAAGGTGTGAGTGATGAGATATTTTTAATGCTAACTTGAATTTATTTTTATTAGTTTTCGGTTCCTTAATATATGATGTAAGTGAATTAAATAATACTATACCATTGTAGTAAGCCCCTTTTTGGAATACTTGTAGGTTAATGCTTGACCTGTGTAAGTCCTGCCCGTTTCTGGTTTGTTTGCAGTGTATGTCTGAATTTTTTATGAACACTTCTGGGTGGTCAACCACGGTTAAAAGTACAGCTAAAATATACCTAATGGTAGAATTTCAAATGTTTTGAATAGTGGTTTACAATGAGTTGATTTCTTTACACCTGCCATTATTCTTATTACCTTTTTTTGTAAAATAAATATTTTTTTTTTTTTTGCGTCTACTGAATTTCCCCAAAATGTTATTTCATAAGTCATAATTGAATGAAAATAAGCATAAAATACTGTTTTAGGATGATTTTATTTGTAAAATGAATTAATGATCTAATTGCAAAACATGCAGAGCTTAGTTTTGGTAGGATGTAGTCAATATGGTCTTTCAAATTCATATTATGATCTATAGTAAGACCAAGGAATTTTATGCTACAAGTTTCAGTAATTTCATTGCCTTCATGTTCAATTCTTATGTCTGCAATACTTTTATTTTTTGTGCGAAAATTGATATACATTTGTAAATTCCCATAATCCTTCAGGAATTATTTTTTTTTACCAAAAACTTGCATATATTCTATAAAAAGCTTCAACTTTTCAGTTCAATTCTTTCAGCAGTTCTAGAGAAATAACTTTTAAGCAATATTAAAATCCCCTAGAAGTAAGTAGACCAACTATTACAAACAACCCAAAAATTCAATACCGAGATTTCACCGGAAAACACTATTTGAGGGGCCTGAAACCAAAAATAGCATTTTTACTTTCTCTACCAAGTACATAGTAGGTGGAGAGGGCATTGCATTCCACCCAAAAATTCTATACCAAGATTTCACCGGAAATAAATGTTTTGAGGCCACCTGAATAAAAAAAATGCATTTTTAGAAAACGGTACCTCAACTCAAAAACGAAAAGTCGGATAAGTACCAAACTTGGTATTTAAGTTCAGTATTCTCCTAGGATGCGACAAGAAGATTTTCAAAAAAGTCCTCCCACTCCCAGCTACCCTTTACATGGAACATTTTTCGAAAAGTTTGATTTTCTAAAAAATGTCTTTAACGATTTTGATTAAAACACCATATATTAAATATATTTATATTACAAATAAAATGTATATCTTGAATTTTCTGGGAAAAGCCTGCGAAGTTCTCTTCATTCAGAAGGTTTGTATAATCTTGTATAACTGGTAAACGTTAAACGATATACGAAAACGTACTACACAAAAAATTTAGATCTCTTTAAAACACAGTATTCTCTTAAAGTCCTGTCAACATTCAGTTGTTTCTCGCGATGTCATGGAAACAGTATGAAATCTTAAGGCCAGCATACAGCGTCTAGTTCTTAAACATTTGACTATCACTGTTCTCTTTGTATCTATAACTAAATGTGTGATGTACCTATTTCTGCAAAGGTTTATTTGCATAAAAATGTAGTAGATAGAAAAATAAGCTTTAGTAAGAATATTTTATATCCACCTGCTAATAGTAGAGAAAGCCATGTGAATGTATTACATAAGATTTTTCGAAAAAGGTCCGTGTATGAACTCATATACGAAGTCAAGTAAATACCTAACTTGGGCTGGTATACGTACAGCATCTTCAAAATGTGCGACACGAAAATTTTCAAGAAAATCTCCCCCAGTCCTTTACATGGGAGAAATTGTTATTTTTGGTTTTCTAAAAATCTAACGATTTTGATTAAAATTCCATATGCTTAAGATATGAGCATGACAAATAAAATGCATATCTTTGAATTTTCTGGGAAGAAGTTTTCATTCTGAATGACTTTTGTACCATTGGTGAACCGCAAGTGATGAACAAAATATTACTAAAAGGAGATAAGTAACACAATGTGTGTCAACTTTTTGTGGCATTAATCATTTCCAAGATATTCTGTGTTATTGGTTTGAAACACTTTTTCACCAGTCGCTATTGTTTTTTCCGTGTTCTTGGACAGCGAACAGTATTTCAAGAGCTGACACAGGATTCGACTATTGCCTAACTACCGTATTCCGCTTGTACCTACAACGCAAATAATGTTACCAAATTTTATAACTACATATAGTATAAATAATATTGTTTTAAAATTTTTTAGCTCTAAGGTACTCTACATAAGAACTACAATTTATTTACATACAAGTACACAATGTAATTATGTATTTAAGACGTAATCTACATCCTAGAGTAGACTAGCTTTTTTTTAAGCTGGTCTAGCTCACTATAGGGTCTACAGATTGAGACGTTACGTTATGTTAATACGAAATCGAGGTGAAGTTGGTGAATATAAGGATTCCGCACTCCCAGGCCACCAAGTTAATCTCATTGGAACAGACATGCAGTCTGCGAGCATCGAGAAAAATAATCTTCTCAGTTGTTAGTTATAAAATATCGGTTCACTGATTCCAAATGTTAGCAATATTCTGTCTTTATACAATCATTGTTTGGCGTTCCCTGCTTAGGGCACGAAGCAAAACTTTATTACATAAGAGTCGTTAAAATAGCTTGACATTGGTGTCGCAAGCGTATCGTAGCGTTATAAACAGATTTGTTTGTTTTACTGTCTCTTAGTTGCTAAGTCCTTGGTGAGCATATATAATATTGCTAGGAAGCAAATGCCCGTGAAGTAACAACTATATCTACTACATCATGGGGTTGTTTCATAATTACAGTCTATTCGTATTCACTTCGTGAATCGCCCATGTAATTTAATTGCAACTAAAACCTCACAAGGGCTTGTTTGATTGTATAAATTTGCGTGCTTTTAATTTGAGAAGAGTATGCCGATGAAAAGCAAATTGTATTTATAACGTAGTGGTGCGTGGGTCGAGATCCCGCATCTCCACTAGCAGCAGAAAGAAGAACAGCTGTTGGAAACTAATCTTGGGTCCTGGCAGTGGTTTTCTGCACGAGACCAATTGAGCTAAAACTGCAGCGTCCACGATAATTGCTTTTCCCAAATTAAATTCCTAGGAACGCGTCGTCCAGCTGAGCGGGCCGCTAGTCACGACCTCTGTGTACATTGTGCGCTCGACAAAGCCCCTTGCTTTCTTATGTCTACTACCAAAAACAACTGGCCATTTTGATACTTAATATTTATTTTCGACAGGAGGTTTAGAAGTGTTACGCTCCCTGAATCCCCAAAGAAACGCGTGCATTTCTAAACAACTTAACTCAAAAACTAGAATTTGGGTGAATATCAAACTTGGTATTTAACTTCTGCATTTTCCAAGGTTGCGACAGATTTTAAAGAAAATCCCCCATCTCAAACTACCCTTTATATGCAAAAGCATTTTCGTTTTGTTTTAATCTCTGAAATGGCTGTAACGATTTTTATTAAAATACCACAAATGTAAGATATTTTCATTACATATGAAATGTATACTTGAATTTTCTGTGAAGTTCTCTTCATTCTGAATAGCTTTTGCATAACTGGTAAACCGTAAGAGATAGACAAGTTCTTACTTCACAAAAATGTACACCTCGTTAAAACACACAATTTGTGTGTGAATGTATGTTGCGAGATATTCTTGTTATTGGTTTGAATTTTCAAATATTCATACTTTTCTCAAATGCGAACTCATTCG
The DNA here is from genome assembly GCA_030765065.1 of Deroplatys truncata. NCBI lineage: Eukaryota > Metazoa > Arthropoda > Insecta > Mantodea > Mantidae > Deroplatys > Deroplatys truncata. The sequence goes on along the minus strand of CM060979.1, from coordinate 133,441,822 downwards.
TTTTTTTTCCCTTGTGTTCTCCAAGCCAGCACATGGCGATCCTCTTTTTAGAAATATGTGATGCATTCACATGACTTTCTCTACCCTCTATCGTTTATTAGACGGCATACAAATTATTTTTACCAAAGCTTATATTTCTGTCCACTACATTTTAATCCAAATAAACCTTTGAAGAAATTGCTATATTACACATTTCGTTATAGATACAAAGGGAACAGCGATAGTCAAATGTTTAACAACTGGACGCTATATGGTGGCCTTAAAATTCCATACTGTTTCCATGACATCGCGAGAAACAACTGAATGTTGACAGGACTTTAAGAGATCGACCAAGTAATGAACAATTCGAACCATTAATAACATATCTCAGAAATGGCTTATTACCGCAAGAAAGCTTATTTGAAATACGTTATGTGTTATAAAGTGACCTACATTACTTGTGTAGTACGTTTTGTTCTATCGCTTAACGTTTAGCAGTTAAACAACATTATAAAAAATTCCTTCTGAATGAAGAGGACTCAAGATAAACATTTTATGTGCCTTGTAAGTATGTTTAATATGATATTTTAATCAAAATCGTTAGCCATTCTTTAGAAAATAAAACAAAAATCGAAAAATATTTCATTTAAAGGGTGGTTAGGGGTGGTGGATTTTCTAAAATCTTCGTGTCGCATCCTTCGAAGATACTGGACTTAAATACCAAGTTTGGTGTTTCTCCGACTTTGGTTTTTGAGTTAAGCTGTTCACAGAAACACACACACACACGCACGCACGCACAAACACACGCACACACATGAACGTGTTTCCAAAAATGCTTTATTTGGATTCGGAGGGCATCAAAGCATGTATTTTCGGTGAAATCTGGATATGAAATTTTTGGGTGGAATGCAATACCTTCTCTATCAACTAGATAGGTACTTGAAAATCTGACTATCACTTTACCTACTGCATGCACCTACAGTGAAATGTGTAATGAACTATCGATTAAGAAATAGTTGGCGGAATTATAAGCTTTTTATAAGAATAGTTTGTAGAAAAGTGAGAGGAGAAAGTCGTGTGAATGTAACACATTTGTCTCTGTACTACTTACACACATATAGGATAAAATATACAATAGTCGGGGAGGCGTTTTCCTGGAGGTACGATCAGGGCCAGTAAAACGGTGACGATGTTAAGATCGTGATCGTACCGCGGGATTCTTCGCCGGAAATGGGTAAGAGAAGGACACGCAGAGCAGCCGCCGACCCGGGGTGCTTCGATCCGACACCAACAGCAACATTTCTCTAGCCCAGTCAACACTGCACCTCATCTTCCGCCGCAGCAGTCGACTCCACCTGTCTCACAACACATCACCACTCGGCAACCCACGCAGCAGCCAGCATCACCGCCTACTTCACCACCGCCGCTGTCATTGCGATGCAGCACGGTGAAATCCGGAGTACCCCGAGATCTTCCATCAAGATTCGTCTTCACCGCCGCTCAACACCGGTGGCCTTCAACCTTGCATCACGTCCCGGGGACCTACAACGCTGATTCGCCTGGCATTCGCAGATCCGGCCGACCGTGAGGCTGCGTAAGGTTCCGGCCTGCTCTTGTTAGGACAGGTTCTTCATGTTGAGGCTAGCCGAACGGAAAGCCACCAGCCATGCCGCTGCTGCTGCTGCTATGGACACGAGACATCAACCTGCGCTGCACCTCCGAGGTGTCACTACTGCGGTGCACCAAACCTGACAGCGCAGTGCACCAGTCACGACCTCCGCCGACGCCGCCGGTAATGTGCCTCCTGCAACGGCCACGGCCAGTTCACCGGGCAGGCGCAGTGCCCCCTCTATCCGAGAAGCCGTCGATCTACTCAGGCTTGAACTGCACTCGCACCTCCAGCTCCTCCGACGTTAACACCGCCACCACCTCCAGCACCGGCAGCAATAGACACCACTCTGCGAGATGCGGTCCAGGATCTCCATTCAGAGCTCCTCAACATCGGATCCAGCATCTCGCAACAGGACGAAATCCTCTCTTCACTCATCACCGCCGCCAACTGTGCCAGACGGAGCACCAACTCCGCCGTCTTGCCGCCATGGATTCCGCTATTTATACTGTATTCACTCTTATGTTGATCCGCGTCAAAACAAACCCCAGGTGACCAGTGCACCGCTATAATGTATCCTTCCGGCATTCGCACAGAAATACTGTCACACTTTCAGACCATGTGGCCAGTACAAGCCGCACGTAGTGCAAAAAAGAAGAGTCCTTATTTCGACAACTGAAACGGTGACTAGCATATTCTGTTAAGGGTTAAAGGTGTTAAGATTGATAGTTGCAACAAAATAAATGTTTGCACGTATACACCTGTGCACATATACTAATAGTTAATTCTAAATTAAATGAGCGAAAAATAAAGTAACAGGTATGCGATAACATTTATTCGCTCTCTGGAAGCGGCACTTTAACTGTTGGCGGCTCATTTTAAAAAAGAAATTGTGCATTGTTACGCGAATTGCATTCTTCTCAAAATCACTACATTCTTGCATCGCGTATTTCTTATGCTTTTTTTTTCCGGGTGTAACCACTTTTCTCGTTTCAGATTTTTCTGCACAAGCACTATTTATACTTGTACTCGAAACATCGGTGAACTCAGAAGTTAATTTCATAATTTCTTTCGCGGAAAGCGTTGGATATTTCTCACATAACTTATAATAAAGATTCAACACTATTGTTTTTTCATCACTAGTAAATGGTTTGCACGGCTAATGCTTTACGTAATTGGACGAAAACACAAGAGCAAGTTCACCGTCCTCCATGATACTAAACACAACTGCTCGTTTCTGGCTGTAAACAATATTCTGCGCCTCCCCGGATGTCAGGTGACTCATACAAATTGCATGATGGGACTTGTAGCTCTGTTTTACGGTATAAATCAGCGTTAAATAAAACCTTAGGTATTTATATAGAATATTATACTATTTAAGGATAAATTCATTCTAAAATTCAAATTATTACCATGGGACTGCTTTCCTGCGCGCATTGCTACCGTCTTGCACCACGGTGCACTGACCACGGGGTTTGTTTTGCCGCGGATCAACCTAAGAGTGAATACAGTTTAGGACCTTCACGCCATTACCACCGCCTTCTCAACTGCCTTCTAAAGCTTCACCACCAGCTGCCTGCAGCGATTTGACCGCGCCGACTCAGCCATCAGTGGCCTGGGCAAATCCATCGCCAGTCTGCCACTGACTTCAGCACCGCCAGCTCCGACAGATTGTCTGGAGGAGTTTGGACACACGATATCAGGTCTTGCCGACCTGGTAAAATCCCTGCACACGACGATGGCCGAATGGACTCCTGTACTCTTCAGCCTGAAGATGGGCAGGAACGACTGTGCGGCTTCATGGCGGTCCAAGAAGCCGCTCGCTTTTATCCGACTACAAGACCCAGCTACCATCGCCAACACTGAGGGCTCCTCTCGAGGGGCGCTCAACAATTCTTGAAATGATGCAATAAAAGACAACCACGCCACAATCCTTTGCAATTCCTCTCCACAAAATTTCCCGAGTGTGGTGACCAGGCCCTTGGTCCAATAAGCTGGCAGCTATCCTACCGCGCACTAACGGGGGTGCAACAGCGGAACCCCAATACCCCTCCCAACTTTTCCTTTCTACTCCACGTCTAATCCCATCCTATTAAAAAAAAAAAAATCTTACCGTATGGGGTTTCTGCCTTCCTAGGCTTATGTCCCAAGAAGAAGACCTCCTTACATTAATTAAGCTAATGATATTATCTGAAGCTTATTAAAGCGCTGTTCCCACCATCTGCCTCGTTTCTTCGCCCTCAAAACACCCTAAGTAATGCGAAAACCTAGTTGCCCTTCTTGTAAATTATGGTTTAACTGCCCCTGTTCTGAATTGAGAAGAAAATCAGTCCTACCAGAGCAACACAAACTTTTTTTTAGAAAATCAAACAAGGATAACTTTTAAAAACTTCAAATGATTCTATTGTTTTTCAAAATGTTCCCCTACAACATCAATACATTTTTGCATTCGATGAAACCAGTCCTTAAAGCAATGATGCCACTCTTCCTGAGGCACTTCAGGAACCAGGCTTTTATAATGTTCCACTACTTCATCTGATGACGAATAGGTGATTCCTCGCATTTTATCTTTAATTTTTGGAAACAAAAAAAATCACAAGATGCTAGGTCAGGGTTGTATGGTGGAGGATCCATTCCTCATGCTGACCTTTAGGGCATCCAGTTGTTAGTTTTGCTGTATGTGACGATGCATTGTCATGATGTAACATTATTTTTTCTTTTTCAGAAACTTTTTCAAAAATTTGCTGTAAACAGGCATTGGTGTACCAATCGGCAGTTACGATACGACTATCTTCTAATGCTGTAGTATAATCGGCGCAACAGTTCTAGACACGTGAAAATCTTAATGAGAGCTATGATGCGAGTTGCTTACCACATCAGGTGGTGACCGATCGACTGAATGCTGCAGGAGTGCGAGGGACAGTCATCGTCAAATATCCACACCGGTTATGCACTGCGTTGCGCTGATAAACTTAGTTATATACAGTATATTAAAATCCATGCTGTAAAAAGCGCTTAATATAAAAAACGCTGTCAATCATTGCCTCCAATTCTTCCACATCTAACAACCCTTCCTCTTCTGCGGAATCACTCACATTATTGCTGTCATCACTGCTGTCACTACTTTCTGCACCATTATCCTGCATGAGAATTATTTCTGTTTGATTTTCTGCAATTCCGTATTTTTCGGAATAATGATTCTTAATTTATTCAGCATGTCGCCATACATTTTCCCGTTCTGGCCTTCCAATTTCAGCAAATTGCTGGCGTTATAACTGCTCCACATATTTTAATTTAAAAGTGATATTTCTGCATGCCACCCATAATTTGACATCAGCCCAGATTAATTCGATTGGGTTTAGATCTGGGCGATACGATGGCAGTCTAAGTACATTATGGCGATGTTGTATTACTATCTGGTCAAGTATGTATGACTTCTGAAGCTGTTTGTTGGCTTTAATTAAGTTATATAGCTTTGTTTTACTCATGCTTTCATCTAAAGCTCTATTATGTCTAAGTAACCAAGCTCTCATTTCTTCTTTCAAGGAAGTTGAGGTAGGTGGTTTGTGAATTTGAGTGTTGAAGCATTGTGAAGCATTGTCGATGACCAGAACAGATCCAGCAGGCATATTAGGTATCAACATGGCGTTGTTTCACTTCATGTAATTTTCTGTATTCATTTCTTGATGAAAATCTCCTGTTGTTTGTTGCGACTTGTAAAGGAAGGGCATTTGGAACGAAGCCGATCTTTCCAACAGCACGAACGATAATAAGTATTTGCCCTTTGGCAACAGGTGCCTGCAAACCTAATTCGCTATCGTCACTCCAACTTTTAGATGCTATATGATTGCTGTGTATGTATGACTCATCTTCATACATTATAGCATTTGTTTGAAATTTGTAGCACCACCTTGAAAATTGATGCTGATATAAGTACATATAAAATTATAGTCATTTGGAAAGGTAGAATCAGACTGAAAAATTCAATGTCATAGCCGGGATTTGAACCACGGATCTTAGGCTTTCCGTGCCGTTGCTCTAACCGACTAAGCTATCATGGCAACATTTACTTTTTATTTTTATTTTTTTTATTTTATTATTATTTTTTTATTTTATTTATTTATTTTGCTTTTCTGTTAGAACTCTTCTATTTGATTTCGGTTTCTTCCATTCGAACCCTAAATCTTTAATAATTTTTCTGAGATTTGTAGCACCATCTTGAAAGTTTCTGCTGTCTTTCAGCTGGATGACAATCTGCTTATTGTTAGCACAGTTTTTTCTTCCACATAGGAATTGTGAATCGTGCGCCGAATGACGCATTCGAAATCGTCTATTTCTGTAATACGTTTAGGGACCTTATGTTTTTTCCCAGGTGTGTCAAATGGTACTCTTTGATCCATATGTTTTTTTCTCTTATCTTTGAGAACTCTGGAAACGGAACTCGGTGAAACACCAGTTGCTTTGACTACTCTTTCTTTCACTCTCATAAGGCTTTTGTGGAACTCGGATATAATTTCTTCCTTCATCTCTGCTTCTTGCTTCATGAAGTCGAGGACATTTGCAATTATTTCCCTACTTTGACTATGTAACACCTTACCACTTAACTTTGAAAACATAGGAGCCATGGTTATAAATATTACAAATATAAAATAAGTACTATTTAGATACTGCAGCTCTCTTTAAAATTACAACCAGATGCAGACACTTTCTATGCGGACTGTATGTGTTACGCACTGTGGGTAAGCAAAGGTGTTACATCGCTTTCGTTGATAAAGCTAAACATAAACCATTCCTAGGTTCGGCAGCTGGGTTGGCAATCAAGGTCACGATTCCAGAAGTTTTGCGCGAGTAATTGCAATATGGCACGTTTTAGGAGGGTGGGAAAATAACAACCATCTTCTTACCAGCACTGCGAATTCGTCGGACTTTGTTGTCGAAGTTCTCTTCGAAAGAGCCATTGAGCGATTGACTTTACTTTTCAGGATCCCAACAGTAGATCCAAGATTCATCACCAGTAACGATATTCCAAACCGTTTGAAGTGCCGCCTTGGAAATTTTCCAGAGTTTTTCTGCACCAATCAATGCTTTATTGTGTTTGATCGGGAGTCGGTTTATGTGGAATCCATTACAACAAGGTTTTCTCACGTCTTTAGATCTAAAATGTTTTGGAATTGACTCACATCAGTGCCTAGTGTCGCCTAAATAAATCCATAAGATGTTCGCCATTCTTCAAGTATTGCTGGAACAGCGGAATATTTTCATCAGTAACAGCAGTTCATAAGCGTCCTTCACGAAATTCATCACAAAGAAAGAAAGAAAGAAAAAAGATCTCTCTTGAATTTGCTATATCTCTTTAGGCGTTAATGACGATTTAAAATCGTAAAAAATTATATCCTGGAAATGTTCTCTAGCGAAATTCATTTTTGAGTGGACACAAAATCATTAAATGATAATTAACAAATTATTAGAGCAAATCGAACAGACTACACGGCAATCAACTTGCAAAGCATTAGAAAGTAGCTGTCAAATATAAACAAATTTTATTTGTTTTTAGAAACAAAATTGGTTCTAGAAATTTGCATTATCGCCCTCGTAGCATTTTCAACACAATTTCCTTTTTGAAATGTCCTCATTAGCCATTCTAGATGCTGCAAGGTGAAGCTGTACATTCAGACAGTAAAGGACTTGGTGTTTAAGAAAAGTAGGGTCCGTTATGCCAGAAAATAACAACTACTGAATATTTTGATTAACGAATTTTTTATTCTGTTGTATATACCTCAAGCTTTCCTTCCAGCTTTTACAACCAGTTAAATTCTCGTGCTGGTGTAGAATACATTCGCCGCCGCTCCATGGTACAGTTTCTGAGATGCATTTTTCTGTGTCTCAAGCCCCTTGTACACGATCCCTTTTTTTCCCCAATTCAAGAGTTTACAAGAAAAATTGTCAAATATTTTTCAATATGTGACAAGATTGGAAAAGACTTGACAAGACCTGGCAAGACTTGTCATGTCAAAAATATGTATTTAAAAGTTCTCTCTTCACCAAATTGAAACCCTTCAGAACACACTGATAATTTATCATGCGCAAAGCAATTTAGTATTTGCAGCACACTATAACAATTTGCAATGAAATACTGTTCTTTACTAATATTATGTAGCACTTTCACGTATTATATCCAATGAAATCACATTACGAGTGTGGAACACAATGGAAATAACACTAACTGTTAGGTTGACCACAGTATATAACATTGCATTAGTGTATACTAGTTCGGAAATCTGCCTGGCAATTATTTCTTCATAACCGCCTTCATCTGCTCCATCTTGTGGTGATCCTCGGAGTCCTAGACATGCAGACATGGCCAGCTTATGTATAACCTAATTAGTTCACATACAACATACCTTGGCCGGGTGGCCATTTTTGTTTACTTTTCGCTTTCAGCCATGTTGCAGATTTCGTGACGCACTGTGAATACTCGCATTTCATTGGCCAAGCCATCAAATAATTGTGAAATCTTTGACCGTTTAGAGTATGTCCTTATTTACTTTCAAGACTTTCAAAGAGTTTAAAAGTATTGGAAGCAATTTGACAATAAAAGTTGTGAAGTTGTGACAACTCTTGAAAAGCCTTGTAAAGTATTGAATTTGACAAAACTTTGATCGTGTACAAGGGGCTTTAGATTCATGGCGGAGGAAGTTGCGTTATTGGTATCGTAGGTTTCAGGAGATAGGGATCGAAACTAATGGTCTGGAAGTGGTCTTTATCACAGAGAAGCCGAAAGAAAACAATTGTGAATCTGCAGATTAATGCGATGTTAGCCAAACCAAGAAAACTGACGTGTCCTTCAAAAAGCTCTCATACATGTGCCGCATATATAAGAGATTATCGCAATTCATTTTCAATACAGAAAAATGTTAACTCCAGAAACAGCTACACCTTGCAAGTATATGGTATTTTACTCACAATTGTTAATAATCTTTTGTTAGGAAATCAAAAATTTAGAAAAATGTTCCATGTAAAGGGTGGTTGGCTGGGTGATTTTCTTGAAAATCTTCGTCTCGCATCTTTGGAAGATACTGAACTTACGAGGGGTGTCCAATAAGTAAGTTTCCCTATTTTATAAAAAACATTACACACAATTGATCATGTTGAATTAATTTTATTTATATTGTACAATCCTCCTCTTAGTTTTCTACACAGTCAACATGTTTTTCCAAGCATTTTTGGGGATGTGACACAAGTTTTTCCAGTGTTGGGTCCTGTGCTCGCAACCAGCTGTTCACTGATTTGACTTCATCATCGGTGTTAAAATACTTTTAAAATACCCCTCGTATGTAATTTATATATGACTGAAATGTTAACTTGTATGAATGATTTTAAAACTCGTTGAGCATTAGGGGTGAAATTTCCTCCATTTGCTGCTGTTCGCAAAGGTCTAACACTTAGAAGTAAGATATATAGAGTACGTTTGTTTTAAGTCGAGTATACGTCCTGTAATATCGCTGGTAGCACATAAAATACCAGGAACCTTCTAAATGTTCACAAAACATAATTGTTTCAAATTAGGCACTTTACGCTATTTACGAGATTTCCTTTATTTGGTTTGAATTTTGCAATTCTTGTGTCATTTGAGTAATGCTGTCGCTATTCATTTTGTTTCTTCCGATGTCATGGAAAGAGTATGGAATTTCAAGGACAACATATAGCCATTCTTTTAAACATTTTGAGTGTAGAAACAAGAATAAGTTTTTATAACATTACACGATGTAGAAATAGAATAGGGTAGAGAAAGTCATTAGAATGTAGCATGAGATTTTTAAATGAAATTAACACTGTTCTCATTTAAACAGAAAACTGATTTTACGTGGCCGGATACAATCGGCTTGAGATATCTCAAGAATTATAATGGGCTGGTGGATCACAGCGCGTTACAAAGGGCATTCACCCACTACGACATCAAGGAGCAGTACTTTCTGGGGTGGTTATGGAGTATACTGGTTGTTCGACAAACTCTGCCTTGACCTGCCGTAATTAGTTTTATAAGTCAGGACAGCTGACTGTGTATGGCTTCCGTGGACGAGATAGCTCTTTCCAAACTAGTCATGGGGAAAACCTTGTTCTGTGTCGATGTGGTGAGCACTACGAGAATGGATGAAGTTCCTTAGAAAATTCGCTTCCTCATGGATGATATTTCCCAAGTTACTATTTGCGTTTTCAGGTTCGTACAGCATAATTGATTGAGCAGAAAATAATGTTGTCTACAGTGACCGCTTTCTGTAGATTTAGTGACTCTGTGTTCCTGCGAGAAAACAATGATTGCCAAGATTTAAAGTGTTACAGATTTTGAGTGTCATGATTCGCCAGAGCTTATCTGCGTGTCTATCCTTCATCACGATCATTATCCCTCTTCACTGAGCTGCAACAAAATGTATAGCACAACTAGTGACCTCTAGTAAATGGTAAACAGTGCTGTTATACACCAGAGCTTATCGGTGTATGTAATCCTTCACCACGATCATGGTCCCCCTTTATTGGGCTGCAACGAAATGTATAGTACCACTAGTGACCTCTAGTAAATTGCTAACAGTGCTATGATAGACCAGAACTTATCTGTGTGTCTATCCTTCATCATGATCATGGTCCCCCTTCACTGGGCTGCAACAAAATGTGTAGCACCACTGGTGACCTCTAGTAAATGGTATACAGTGCTATGATAGACCAGAGCTTATCTGTGTGTCTATCCTTCATCATGATCATGGTCCCCCTTCACTGGGCTGCAACAAAATGTGTAGCACCACTGGTGACCTCTAGTAAATGGTATACAGTGCTATGATAGACCAGAGCTTATCTGTGTGTCTATCCTTCATCATGATCATGGTCCCCCTTCACTGGGCTGCAACTTATGTGTGTAGCACCGCTAGTGACCTTTAGTAAATGGTATACAGTGCTATGATAGACCAGAGCTTATCTGTGTGTCTACCCTTCATCATGATCATGGTCCCCCTTCACTGGGCTGCAACTTATGTGTGTAGCACCGCTAGTGACCTTTAGTAAATGGTATACAGTGCTATGATAGACCAGAGCTTATCTGTGTGTCTACCCTTCATCATGATCATGGTCTCCCTTCACTGGGCTGCAACTTATGTGTGTAGCACCGCTAGTGACCTCTAGTAAATTGGTAACAGTGCTATGATAGACCAGAACTTATCTGTGGGTCTATCCTTCATCATGATCATGGTCCCCCTTCACTGTGCTGCAATAAAGTGTATAACACCACTAGTGAACTTTAGTAAATGGTATACTGTGCTATGATAGACCAGAGCTTATCTGTGTGTCTATCCATCATGATCATGGTCCCTCTTCACTGTGCTGCAATAAAATGTATAACACTACTAGTGAACTTTAGTAAATGGTATACTGTGCTATGATAGACCAGAGCTTATCTGTGTGTCTATCCTCCATCATGATCATGGCCCCCCCTTCACTGTGCTGCAATAAAATGTATAACACCACTAGTGAACTCGAGTAAATAGAATAGCGTGCGGATTTAATATTTGAATTATTGTGTGAGCTCTAGTTTCCAGGACACCAACATTCAGTAATGGACGACATGAATTGTTACTGCCTCGTGTAAATATCCTATTCGCATTCCATAGCTGGGCGATATTAATTTCCCATTTTTGTGACAGTTTTTCTTTATAGTTATTATGAAGCGTAAAATAAGGAGTAGAAATGTGTGTATCGCCTAGGAAGTTGTGTTCTTTGATTTAATACTTGTTTATTGCGGTACCAGAAAGAATTTGAAAACCAGTGCTACGTGGTCTTCAAGAATTCTTATAAAACGGAACTCCCATTTATTTTACATGAAATTTTTGTACATTTACTACGGTGAACATTTTAGACATTGTAAATTTAATGTAATTATTACCACTTGCCGAACAGGAAAGGTTTTACGGACTTCAGTTTCAGGAAGTTGGCAAGTATGCTGTTGTTTATAAGGTCGCAATTAGAAGTTGTGGTTATAACGAGTGTGGTAATCACAGCTTTCAGCACGGCTGAGAGCCTCAATTTGTTTACATTGAGATAGTCATGATAAATGTAGTAGTGTAACAATTCATTAAGGGGAGACTAAATTTTGAAGGTTGTACAAAAATGACATGCTTTTGTTTCTTTGTTTTTTGTGCGGTCTTATTAATTGTAATTTTTTCTTTAATTTTATATGTACAATGCCATTTATGAAAGAAAGGAAACACACGAATTCAATGAATTTAATATACAGGTTAGATACATGCAAGTAACAAATGATAAACTTTTCAAATCTGTACATGAAATTTGAGCCCTAATATTCTGTGTGGCCTCCATGCTCTGCAATTAGAGCTGCTATACGCCGTGGCATTGAATCAAAAAGGCTCTGAATAAGTTCCTGGGGGATTTCTCTCCACGCAGTTTGTATTCGAGCCCACAGATCCGTGACATTGGTTACTGTAGGACGGTGGTGCCCACCAACCATATCCCAGACATGTTCGATGGGCGACATGTCGGGTGAACGTGCAGACGAGGGAAGCAATGGTACCCGTCGCTCTTCGAAGAAGGCTTGTACATTCCTCGCAATATGTGGCCGGGCATTGTCCTGTTGAAATGTGGTCTGTGGAGATGCCTGAAGCAGGGGGTGTACCTCAGGCTCTACAACCACCGTTAGGTGCCGGTTGCTGTTCAAAGTGCCCTCAATTCGTAGGAGGCGAGATAGGTTGTTGTAACCAATGGAGCCCCAAACCATCACACTTGGTGTTTGTCCGCTATGCCGCTCAACAATGCAGCCCTCCAGGTTGCACTCACCACGGTACCGCCGGACCCGTATGCGGCCATCACTGTAGGTCTCGTTGAAGCGGGTGTCGTCCGAAAAGACTACATTTGGCCCCTCAGCACCCCAATGACGGTGTTCACGTGCCCATTGTAGTCGGAGGAGCTTGTGGTTTCTGGACAATGGAAGCCGACGTAATAGCCTGCATGCAACCAGGCCAACCTGCAGCCGACGGCGACGAATCGTTGATGCAGACAAGTTCACATTGTTGCAGTGCTCCAGCGTCGAGCCAACACTGATGATGAAGCTGTACGGTCCGTTATGGCCATGCGAACAAGATGACGGTCATCCCGTGCTGAGGTCCAGTACCCGCTCTTCGCTGCGTACGACCTTCATCTATTTACTGCTTCCACACACGCATCACTATCGTAGCAGTATGCCCTGTACGAGCCGAAATGTTACGGTATGACAAACCCTCCCCCCGGAGACCGATCATTCTGCCCCGTTAGAACTCGGTCACTTGTCGATATGGCTCCCTTTGACGTCGACGAGGCATACTGGTACTTTATTTATTGTTTCCACCTTGTTTGATACCTCTGCACTGACTACACTGGGCACAACACTGACCTTATCGGACCGACACGTGGGGGCTCTGCTCGGCCTACTTGTACCCCATCACTTATTGCTTGCACACTCTTCTACACTTCCACCAAGGTTGGAGTTATTCGGGAAATTCTTTCTTGGTGTTGCAATTTTCACAAACGGCAGTGTATTTTATCATTGCAGGTACAATACTCATGTTTTAATACTGGTACTGTATCCACCATTTTGTGTCGTCCTCCATGGTGTAATGGTTACCATACTAGCCTCTAGTTCCCGAGGTCGCGTGTTCAAACCCGGCGGAGGGTGATGGATTTTTTCGAGCGTAAAGATCGTTAGCATGGCTTCCTTCGGAAGAGAAGTAAAGCCGGTGGTCCCGTGTCGCAGATGTACAGCACATGAAACAACCTCAAGCCTGATTAAGAGGTCTCTGAGGAAAATTACCGTTCTTTCACGCCCAAGATACAATGAAACGCTAAGGACTATGGCAGTTAGAGAGCGTCCATAAATAAAACTCAATTTAATTTTTCCCGTCATTTTATACTTCCCGCAACACTTTCCGGGAAGAAATCATCATTGTATAGACTTTGAAGTAGACATAAACTCTTGCCCATCTTTTAGGGGAAGTTTTGGTCTACAAATTGGTACTACTGTGAAATATGAGAGCTTCAGTGTACTCAAAAGCCACGTGGTTTCTTTGCAAATATATGCGAATTTGTTTTCTCAATTTTTTCTTTGAACAACTTCTTATACATTGGTGTACAAAACCTAAGGACGAGATGGAGTAAATAACATAACAAATGAACTACTTGGTGGAAGCAGATGAAGGTGCAGGTGCATGTTGGCAGAGGTCTCTCACACGTACACAGAAAGCTGGACGTCACATGGCGTGAGTGTAGCGACTCTATAGTACCAAATGGCTCTGGTCCCGCAACACGGGGCTGTTGACGAAACAGGACAAGACGGTGTGTGGCAATTAGCGAGCTGTTACGGTGCACTGTAGTGGTGTTCTTCATTGCAACATGCCCCGTAGACAACATTTGGATGACTTTACACGGGGAGGAACCATCGGGAAACTGGAAGAAGGGCAAATTGTGACGAGTGTCGCTCAGGAGTTTGGAGTTTCTCACAGCATTGTTTCACGTGCATGTGGAACGTTCCAAACGACAGGCACTGCTGTCCGAAGGAGAGGTGGTGGTCGACCACGCTCAACTACAGCAGCAGATGACCGCTACATTGTGCAACAGGCAAGAGGGGATCCACGCCAAACAGCGGGTGCAATTGCAACCACATTTAACAGCACGGCTAGGCACGCAATCTCACGATACACAGTGGCACTGCGACTACACAGAGGTGGTCTCTCTGCCCGACGGCCAGTACGTTGTGTTCCATTGACATCTGCACATCGGCGGCACCGTTTGCGATGGTCCCAAGAGCATCAAAATTGGACCAACGAGGAATGGGGTCGCGTGCTGTTCTCGGATGAGAGCAGATTCAGTCCAAGTAGTGATTCTCGAGGTAACCTCATCTGGCGAGAGGTGGGAACACGTAATGAACCCAGGGACATCCTTGAACATGATCGTTTTGCTGGTCCGGGTGTTATGGTTTGGGGAGGCATAATGTTGCATGGGCGCACCGACTTCCAAATCTTTGAACACGGTACGCTCACTGGTCAACGTTATTGTGATACTGTACTCCTTCCCCATGTGCGTCTTTTCAGGGGTGTAGTCGGCCCTGACTTCATTTTTATGGATGACATTGCGCGCCCACATCGAACAGCGCTGGTGGAGGATTTCTTGGAACGAGAGGTTATGCGGCGAATTGACTGGCCTGCCCGTTCCCCCGATTTAAATCCCATCGTACACGTGTGGAATGCTTTGGGGAGACGCATTGCAGCAAATCCACATACACCAACGACCATCCAACAGTTGTCAACAGCGCTGGTGGACGATTGGAACGCCCTACCGCAAGAACAGCTTACCAAGCTTGTGGCCAGATGGGAGCACGATGCAGAACACGCGTTGCTGTCCGTGATCATACACCTTTTAAGCAGCACCATTTATTTGTTTCTGTAAATCTAGAGAGCCATCATATGCCGTATTGACTTTAGTGTAGCTTATGGTCTATGGATAGAAGTGGCATTTCTGTTCGTCTCATTGTATATTTCGTTTAGTTGCCTACTGTAGCAGTTGCCTCTATGTATGATTCAAGTTTCATCGAGCTATGTTGCGGGCAGTGTCAGGATGCGAAGATTACTTTTGTCCTTAGGTTTTGCACACCAATGTATGAATGATACACTGATACAAATGATCCCTTTTCTCAGAATAAGATAGTGGTACCAAATTTTAGGAGGATAAAGGCATCCTCTAAGGACATTTTTGGATCTACTTTGGCGTTAATAACATGGTTGCGTAGTTTTAAAAAAAAAGAAATAATTGCTGGTAACATTTAATCAAAAGGTGAGATAAGTAAGAAAATAATTGTGTAGTAGTGAACTTAAAAGAAATACATTTTTCACACTGTAAAAATGCCAGTTTGATACGTTAAATAGTTTCTAAGACAATGGGTCTTGCTTTTAGTAGATTTCACATTGGTGGCGTAGGACTTAAGAGCGTGATTTTCGTTTTTGTAAAGCATGTTAATATATTTCTCTTTTTGTTTCAGGTGAGCGAAATACTTCATTTTCCTACACGTTGAAGACGTAGTAAGTAAACAGTACATATTGTTTGCTTTTGGCTTTTCCATAGCTTGAAGTTTTCTAATTTAAATACGAAGTACCTTACTGCACAGAGCGGCTTTTGGATTGTTAGTAACATATACATAGTTTTCAGTGCCGTTTAATTTAATTTATTTATTCATTCCATTTATACTCCGTCTATAACAGCAATGGTCACATCGGTGGCCTTACCTTTTGGAAGACTTGGCCTTTAGTTTCCCTATACAGTTATCATTGAATATCAGGTTTTTGCTTTGGGTTTATACATTACATCACGGCTTTCAGACTCTGGGGAGGATAGGGAGTAACCTTATCTAGAGAAAAATTCCCATACACAGTAGTGGGTCGAACCAGCAGGCAGGTGTTCTACTGACTGAGCTACGGGGGTCAGCCAATACTTAAAATATGACATAATACCGGTATTCCAGGTTGTCGTGGCTTATTGAGAGAGTATGAAACGATTTTGTCAGCAACGAAGGTATTAAATCTAGAATAATTATGTTCTGAATTTATGTTTACATCCTGTGCTGATAATAGGTTACTTCACAGTCGGTAACACCTACTCACTTCTCTCCCAGGAAGGGAATGTCTTTCTTATCGGTTCAACACTCAAATGAAATGCAGGGAGAGAAGCTAACGTTTCATAACATATGAAAACGCTCTCTTGGATAGGGAATTATTCTGATTTATTTCCTATAATTTATAATGCTAAGATTACATAAAATGTTGTATGCAAATCGTGCCATAATCTTCAAGATCACCCACTTGTTGCAATAGGTTACTGTTGCAGCGGTGCAAGAGAATATCTTTCCAATAGATCTGCAAGGTCACAAAAGTTTAAATCTCGCCTTCATATAGGTTTAACTAATGATTTGACCGCGCTTTGCCTTCAGCAAAATAAATGTAGATTCTATGTTACTTCTCTGCTAACGCATATTATCGTTAAAAACCTCATGCCTTGCATCATGATCCACACAGACCTGATAAGTCAGGGATGGTCAAGAAAAATCAAAGCTTCTGAAGGAAATTATTTATAGTATGATAAAGGTCAGAGAAATAGATTCCGATTGTCACAAACGTCATGGATTTTGACATACAGTGTTCTATAAAATCATGCAACTGTGAATAATGTAAATTCATGTTTTAGTACAGGGAGAGCAAAAAGCTACGAACCGCCTGCGCAGTGTTTCTCCTGTCCGCGTCCTCGGCGCTCGTTGCCGTCTGCCGAAATCGTATAAGGGCGCGGATGAAAGCATACAACATTTTTAAAATTACTTACCAGCTTTATGAAAGATGGTGAAACTGGCCACCGTCGTTGTCCATACGTTTTTGGCACCTCTTTAGGAAACTATCCATCACTCGCCAATTTTTTTCGAGTCAACAGCTGAAGCCCGTACATATGTGAATACAATTTTGACCCTTTTTTTTAGAGAATTAACAGCCAGGGAGCGTGATTTTGCCTTTTTTCAACACGACTCTGTAACAGCTTATCGGCCAATATTTCGATGAGAGAAATCGAAAGTGTGTTTGAGGACAGAATTATTGGTACAGATTTGTGCCCCCCTCGGTCCCCCGACCTAACCCCTGCGATTTCTATGTTTGGGGCAACTTTAATCATAAAGTGTACAAGACAAACCCACACACCCTGAAAGAATTAAAACAAAATATCCGCCAGGAAATTGCCAGCATTTCTCAACGTGAACTACGGCGAGTGATGGATAGTTTCCTAAAGAGGTACCAAAAATGTATGGACAGTTTCAGCATCTCCTTTCATTAAGTTGGTAAGTGAAGCCATTAAAAGTAGTTTTAAACATGTTGTATGGTTTCATCCGCGCCTTTCTGTGATAGCGGCAGGCGGCAGCGAGCGCGGAGGACGCGGACAGGAAAAAAACACGAAGCCGGTTCGTAGTTTTTTGGCTCAACCTGTAGTTGTCCAGTGTCATTAGTGGGTGGTAGAATGTATGGTTTTTGATACTTAATGGCTACAAAAACCTCCATTAAAGGGCAATGTTCTACTTTTATTTCACTAATTTGGCTATTCACACTTTTATCTTTCATTTTTACTTTCTCTACTACGTATAGTAAGTGAGGGAAGTACTGTATTGCACCCAAAATTCGATACCGAGATTTCACCGGAAATACATGTTTTGAGACCCCCTGAATCCAAAAAAAAGAATTTTTGGAAACATGTCTGTGTGTGTGTCTGTCTCTGAACAGAATAACTCAGAAACGAACAGTCGGATAAACACCAAACTTGGTATTTAGGTTCAGTATCTTCCAGAGATGCGACACGAAGGTTTTCAAGAAAATCCCCCACCCCAGATTACCCTTTACATGGAAGATTTTTCGAAAATTTTTATTTTCTCAAAAATGGCTCTAACGATTTTGATTAAAATATCATATGTTTAAGATATTTTCATGACAAATAAAATGTATATCTTGAATTTTCTGGGAATGTCTCCAAAAGTATTCTTCATTGTGAACGACATTTGGTAAACTGGTAAACCATAAGAGATAGACAAACTTTTACTACACAAAAAATGTAGATCGCGTTAAAATACACAATTTATGTCGTATACATTTTTTGTTGTTGAGTGAACCATTTTCGAGATATTGCTTGTTATTGCCTTAAATGTTTCAACGCTTATTTTGTCAAATGGGAATTCGTTATTCATTTTTTTGTCTTGGATACGCAGAGAGTATTAATCTGTGGAAGGGAATGGTGCTGCACCTAGCAACCAGCTATTAAGAGATATGTCGATGCTTAAAGGCTACTGTATTTCCAAATTGCCCTTGTAAATATATATTCCCCTTACGTCTACAAGAAAATTAGCAATAAGATAGTGTCTGCAAATGTTTATCTCGATTAACATGAAGTATATGGAGAATAAGCGTTTGTAAAAATAGTTTGTACAAGAGTAGAGAAGGTCATGTGAGTGTAACACATCAGATTTTTATTGTTCTTAACTAACTCAGTGAAGGTCAGAAAACTGGAGGTAAAAATCCCTGTGTGAAAACTGTAAATTGACATGACATTCTTCGGCCTTTATTTGTTATTTTTGTATAGTTTTTACAAACTATTCTTATGAATCTTAATTTTCCACCTACCTGATGTTAATCGAAATAAACGTTTGCAGAAAAGATTGCATTGTGCGTTTCATTGGAGGTACGAGAGGAGTAGAGGAAACTGAATCGATCGTTAGATGTTTAAGAACCACATTTTAAAATGAAAACGTTTTGAAATATTGTAACCAGCACATCTCGGAAATGGCTAATTCCACAAAGAAAGTTGTCGGAAATAAGTTGTATGTTTTAAAGAAATCTACATTTTTGATGTAGTACGTTTCTATCTTTTATGTTTTAGCGCTTATAAAGAGTAAAGAAAATTCTTTCCGAATGAGGAGGACTTCTCAGGCTATTATAAAAAATTCAAGATATAGATTTTGTCTACAAGTATCTTGGTACTTCACTCAGAATTGTGACATTTTTTATGGAATGTTTTTCCGTGTAAAGGGTAGTTTGAGGGGATGAAACTCCTTGAAAATCTTCGTATCGCATCGTATGAAAATAGCCTTAACCCCCTTGTATATAAGGGTTTAGCAAAACAATTGTCATATTTTGAAACATACTTGACAAGACTTGATAATGTCATAATGGTGTTTCTACAGGTTGTCTATTTGCCAAACTGAACCCCTTCAGAACACAATTATCTCGTGAAAAGCAATTCACTATTAGCGTCACGGTATAACAATTTGAAATAAAATATTGTTCTTCTTTACGCTAATTACGCGCACTTTCATGTATAATGGCCCATGAAAAAAGATTACTATTAAGGGATACAATGGAAATAACACGAACTGATAGGTTAACTAAATGCCTATATAACATTGCATTATTGTATACTTAAGAAATCTGCTTGCGAATTTCTTCATATGCTCTCTTCATCTTGTCATAATCCACGGAGCCCACAACGTGCAGCTTTCGTATAACGTAATCAGCTTACATACGACATATCTTGCCAAGTAGCCATTTTTGTTATCTACTTTTCGCTCTCAGTCATGTTGCAGATTTATTGACGCTTTTCGCTTTTCATTGGTCAAAGCATCTAATCATTGTCAAATCTTTACCGTTAAGAGCATGTTTTTGTTTGCTTTCAAGACTTTAAAGTACTGGAGGGAATTTGACGAGAAAAGTGTGAAGTTGTGACAACTCTTGGAAAGTCTTGTACAAGCACTGAACTTGACAAAAATTTGATCATTTACAAATGCGTTAACATCACTCACGGACTAACACCCACACTTTTTAGGTTTTTGTCACAAGTGTTTTTAAATCGTAGTTGTGTTTCCGCAAACTTGTGACACGCAAACGAACATTAGTAACAAAGTGTAATCTCAACCTCGTTGCTTTCATGTACATGACAGACACTAAACAACGTCTTTTGTCCTACTTGTTCAAACATACTCAACTTGCCAGCATTTATTGTGGCTAAAATTGGAACATATACAGTATATTGCAACGTGGGAAATGCTAAGTAAAAATCTGATGTTGCATACAAAGGAAATTCTCTACTCTTCAACAAACTATTCTTATAAAGGTTAGCCTTCTGTCTAGTCTTGACTTTTAAAAAGTATAATATTTGAAAATTCAGACTAATAGCAAAGAATATCTCCGAAATGATTTGACTACAGATATTTTTATTTTACATAGATTGTGTACTTTAACGAGATGTACATTTTTCTGTGTTAAGATTCTGTTTATCTCTTATGGTTTACCAATTACATAAGTCATTCAGAATCAAGAGGACTTCACAGGCTATTCTGAGCATTTTATTTGTCGTTTAGACATCTTAAGAATATGGTGTTTTAATCAAAATCGTTAGCCATTTTTAACAAAAGCAATATAAGAATTATTTTTCACTGTAAACGGAATTTTGGGTTGAGGGATTTTCTTGAAAATCTTCTTGTCGTATCCTAGGAAGACGCTGAACTTGAATATGAAGTTTGATATTTAACCCACTAATCGTGTTTGACTTATGCTGTTATTAAGGTCCAACTGATATTTCACACAGACGTGGAAAGTCAGGGAAACAAAAATTTCTCTGGGAAAGTCAGAGAAACCATTTCTGGTTGGCTCAGAAGTTAGAGTTTTGACATGTAATGCTCTGAACATTACGTAATCGTGAATAATGTGATTTAATGTTTCAATAGTTGCCCAGAGTCATTCAGATGCTGGAGAAAGAAAAATTCAACTAGCGTTAGCTTTATGGAATGAAACTCACTTGTTTTAGTTCCATGTGTATATGTTAATTTCTAATTGCTTTATATGGCTTGATATAACTTTAGTGCTAGAAACAGTATTTTATATACCGGTGTTTTTTTGTTTTTTTTTTAGAATGTTTGTATAACTCGGTTTTTGTATCGCTTGGTTAGGTTATTCGTATAGATATCTATAATTTTTTAAAAATAAAAATGAAATCCAGAGTTAATGGAGAGCGTTGGATGGCTATAGCGATGGCCGAGGCCGATGAAAAAACTTACGCTAGTATATGTGTTTTAAAACTCGTGTTGTCAATTAAAAACTGACGTGAAACTGAGAAACGTGTGCTGAGAATACTATGCATGATGGATTCGTCATAGAAAATGAATATAAAAATTAAGGGATATTTAATTTTATTGTATAATCGCGGATACTGGCACAATTTTAGCAATACTTTTATAATATTTGGAAAAAACCTTAAATCGAATTGGGCGAATTCTTTTTTTCTGGATGTCCAAGTATATAGGGTTCTTTAAAAGATCCTAGAAGATCTTTTAAGTCAGGGAAACCTTTTTAACAACATCGGTGTGAACAGTACAAAACGCTTGTAATGAATTCTAAACTATTGCTGTGCACAACTTCTGGTCATAATATGTCGTTTGTTTCACTTTCTGTTTTAAACCTAGAATTCAAATCTCTCAGGCTAATAGCATTAACAACTCCTGCAGTTAGGCAACACGCTTGGGTTGCTTGTAAGAGAAGTTGCCGTACACCAAAGGGGCACGTCATACTGCCTTAAATTCCTATTACAATAATAGTTACCTTGTGAGATGCGCATTATGTAGATCTTTAGCATAATCTCTTTTGTAATGATGATGTAATACACGTCACGTTTAGAAGCTTTGTTTCTATTCGGTACTCAAATTTTATGACTAATATTATTATCTTCTCGGCATTTCCCTTTTTAAAACTTCTTTGCATCACTAGAAATTCGACTTTCTCCCCCTACACTTGCAAAGAAGGGTTTCTTTCTTTTTTATACGTTTACTTACATGAAATTTGTTATTTACTCAGGAATATAGCATTAAATTTTCGTTTTCATTTTTAAGTACATTTGTATTTTAACCAATATCTTATGCATTACTTTCACACGAATTTCTCTGCCCACTATAGTTTAATTTAGTATGGCTTCTATAAACAATTCTTATAGAATCTTATTCTTCTGTTTGCTTCAAGTTAATCGAGATAGACGTTTGCATAAATAATTTCCTTACACACTTTGTTACAGATGCTTAGGGAATATCAACAGGCAAATGTTAAAAGGTGATCGCTATGTGTTCTTGAAATTCCACATCCTTTCCAGGACATCGTGAGAAACAGCTGATAGCCACAGCACTTCGTGACCAAGTACTGCAAAATTCAAAACAGTAATAACCTATATCTCGGAAATAGTTGGAAAAGTTATTTCGAATATATTGTGTTTAAATGAATCTACACCTTTAGTGGAGTAAATTTTGTTTTTCTATTTCTCACGGTTTATACATTATACAGAATTCTTTTTGAATGAAGAGGACTTCACAGACTATTCACAGAAAACTCAAGATATGCATTTTTCATTTTAATATCTTAAATATATGGATGGTATTTTAATGGAAATCGTTTGAGTAATTTTTAAGACAATAAAACATTTAGAAATTTCTCTCATGTAAAGGGTAGTTCAGGTGGCAGTGTTTTCTTGAAAATCTTCATCTATCTTTGGAAGATACTGAATTTAAATACCAAGTTTGATATTTATCCCAATTTTCGTTTGAGAGTTGTGCTGTTCAATTCACAGACGAGCCTTTTTGTAAAACAGATTTTTTTTTAAGTAGTAGCGGTCTCAAAACATGTATTTCCGGTGAAATGTTGATACTGGAATGCAATATTAGGTCTACTTACTAGTTACGCGTGGTGTATAAATTAATAAATACGCACGTAATTTAGATATATTGATAACCATATATTTGCTCCATCACGCCGAGTAAGCAAGCGGTAATATTTTGTGACTGAATTTGATTTTCTGAGCGCAATGCAATTAGAACATAATGCGAAGTCTTCCACGGATTTTCTATATGACGAAGGTGATGAATGGTAATTATAAACTCTGCCGATAGGTGTCCCCGTTTCTCTAAGCGCTCTTGCCATCTAGCGGACATTGTGTGAAATTGGAGCTTCCTAGGTTTCCGTGCAGAAGGCGCTGTGGAAGAGATAGAGGTAGCGCGAGAAAGAGTAAAAAAATAGAGGCTTCCGCTCAGCAAGCGACATGGAAACAAAAATATGTAGTTAATGCTATACATTCTACTTACTGCATAGTATTTTCTATAGGTGTTTGAATCTCAGTATTGGAGTGTAAACATAAGAATAAAAGATAAATCTGATGTTACATTCACATGAATTTTGTTGCATACTATCGTTTATGTTTATATAGTGCTTACAAAGCGATCTTAGTTCGTAACTATTTAACACCACGAACATAGTAGGTAGAGAATGTATTGCATTCCACCAAAAATTCGATATCGAGATTTCACCGTGGGTTAGAGGCCGCCTGAATTAAAAAAAATAAAAAGCATTTTTATAAAAGCTGTGGATGTGTGTGAACAGCATAACTAAAGTTCGAAAATTCCAATGAATGCCTAACTGGATCTTTACGTTTAGTAGACATGTTTCAAAATGTAATAGCAACATTTTCAAGAAAACTCTAAACTACTCTTTACTTGGAAACATTTTCATATTTTTTATTTTCTCAAAAATGATTCTAATAATGGGTTTAAAAATATTTACATGATAAATAAAATGTATATCTTTTCTGGTAATAGCCTGTAAAGTGCGCTTCATTCGGAAAAAAATTTGTATTATCTTGCATAACTACAAAGTGAGCCAAAAGACTCCGAACCGCCTGCGCGGTGTTATTCCTGTCCGCGTCCTCGGTGCTCGTTGCCGTCTGCTGCTATAGCAAGACGCGGGTGAAACCATACAACATTTTTAAACCGAGCGGGATGGCTCAGGCGGTTAAGTCTGTGGCCCGCATTCGGGAGGTCCAGGGTTCAAATCCCGTGGGCCGACCTATCTGTCTGAGGTTTTTTCGTGGATTTCCTCAGTCGCCAAGGTAAATACCGGATTGAATATTTGATACCACGACACAAAGTTCCATCTTAAGTCTAAAACAATAGTAAAATGAAAAACAAGTGGTTATAGCGAATGCTATGCCATCTATCTACAGACAAAGTAAGCAGTTAGACTGGACGGCACCCTAATGCTGTCTGCACAGTATGAAGCAGGGGCTACAGGACTGAGACCTAGAAGGCTAACTGTCCATCACATATCGTTCAAAGAGATATCCACCAAAAGATCCGTCGCTATATGAACCAAGGAGTTAAAGCGATGTAAAATAAAATAGAATAATTTTTTTTTAAAATTACTTTTAAAGGCTTTACTTACCAACTTTATGAAAGAAAATGCTGAAACTGTCTACCGTCGTTGTCCATACATTTTTGACACCTCTTTAGAAAACTATCCATCATGGAATTTTTGGGGGGAATTTTCCAAACGATGGCCGATGCCGTCCAATGTTTTTTCGGTAAGAACCGAACGCCGTCTTTTAGTTTTCTTAGCCTGAACACTTCCTGTGGCCGGAAATTTACTGTAAAGTTCATGGATTGTTGTACGGCCTGGAATTTTTACACCTGGAAATCTTTCTGCAAATCATACTTTCACTTGGCGATTTGACCGAGTTAACACATACGAATCATAAATTAATACACGCTGTGCCGTAGAAAACATATACTGAGCCATAATATAGTTTGTGACTAAGTACAGGACAAAATAATAAATAACTCGTAATAACTGAAGTACATCACATCACCGTCAACTCAAAACTGCACTTCACACTGCACAGCAAAACCACAACAGCGTGACTTTGTTTATAGCAGCAATGCTTTATCACGTTTTTATCATATTTCCACAGGTCCAGTGGAAAAATAACGCTGGTAATATTGTTCATAAAATACTCCTCCGGGCTAACTTAAGGTGTACATGACAAACCCACACACCCAGGGAGAATTGAAACCAAATATTCGCCAGGAGATTTCTCAACGTGAACTACGGCGAGTGATGGATAGTTTCCTGAAGAGGTGTCAAAAATGTATGGACAACGACGGTGTCCAGTTTCAGCATCTCCTTTCATAAAACTGGTAAGTAAAGCCTTTAAAAGTAGTTTTAAAAATGCTGTATGGTTTCATCCGTGTCTTTCTGTGATAGCTTTCATAAGAATAGTTTGTGTGCCCACTAATAAATGATAGAGCGTGGATAAAGTCATGTGAATGTAACATTTTTAATCGACATAAAGCTTTGCAGAAATGCTTCTTTACACAATTTGTTTAGGTACAGGGAGAATAACGGAAAGCGAATGCATTGTCAGATGTTTAAAAGTTCGTCGCTATGTGTTGGCCTTGAAATTCACTGTTCACTCTTTCCGTGACTTCGGGAGAAACAACTGAAAAGTGATTATTTTAAAAATTACAAAAGGTGTGAAAAATTCAAATCCGTAATAAGGCATATCTCGGAAATTACTTATGCCTGGGGTTGAAACAGTCTGATAATACAAACTAGGACGTTTTTTACCATTAGTTTAATCGATATAAGGAAATAAAATTTTGGGTAATAAGGAGTCCTAATGTAGGGGGAAATGCATTTAATTAGTAGGCCACAGAGCTTTCGAAGGACTGCTTTATTGTATTTTACCTTAAGTAAATAAAAATTAAGTATTTATGGCTGCTCTCTAACTGTTGTGGTTCTTAGCGTCCCATTGAGCGGGAAAGGCCAGTAATTTTGCTCAGAGATCTCTTATCAGGCTTGAGGTTCGTTTACGTGCCGTAAATCTACGACACGGGACCGCCGGCTGTACTTCCCTTCCGAAGGAAGCCATGCTAAGGATTTTTACGCTCGAAAAAATCCATCGCACTTCGCTGGGTTTGAACCCGCGATCTCGGGAATTGGAGGCTAGCATGGTACTGCTAGACCATGGAGGACTACACCTTAATAATCACATATTATCAAAGATGTATTCAATGTTTTCAGTAATACTTAATGTATTCAGTATCAACATTTAAGTTTTTTTTTCGGTGTATAGTATTGCGCCGATGGTCACTTTCCATTAGCGATCCGGCTAATGAGCGGCAGTAGGAAGGAGCTGTCAATCAATGCGGTTTAAGGAAAAATTATCCGGTTAGACAACTAAGACCACAGGTACAAGGAAGGGAAGGATTAAACACATCTTCACCAGACATTGGTATAACTATATATTTGTGCAAAGTAATAATTCCTACGTACATGCATACTAACGTATAAAAGTACATGCAAGGAGAAAAGGGGGGGAGTAAAGGATTCGATTTGTTACTCTTTACGAAAGTTTTGTGTAAACAATTTATCTCAATGAATGTGAAATAACAATCTCAAACGTCTGTGATGATGTTACTGAGAAACTGGGTAGGGAATTTGCACATTTCTCGTAGTCTCTACTCCTCATCCATTCCGCATTTGCTAATAAAATTGTTGCAAAGTTTCCTGTTTGCGTGTTGTAGTGTTTATGGAAATAAAAACAGAGCTCTCAGAAATTGTATTTTGGAATTTTTGGGCACTTAAAGTGCTCCTTACGATGCAGCATACCACTGCGACATGTTTACTTTCTCTGCAGCCTATTGCTTTGCATAAAAACTGCTCATCAAATGTTTCAGATATTAGAGTGGGAAATAAAATGTATATCTTGAATCTTCTAGGGCTAGCCTACAAAACCATCTTTATGTGATTTTCATGTAAGTTAAAACCATAAGGAATAGGCAAAAACCTATTTTATAATATGATGTAATATCAAGAAAATGTTCAAAATAATTTTTTCCCTAACGTAGAAATATTTCGCGTCATATGTTTACAGTTCCCACATGTAAGTATATCTGAACAGGGATCATTTACAATTATGCTATTATTTTTTTTCACCCGCATATTCTCATCAAAAGTAAGAACTATGATGCGTTACAGCCACATGACCTTCCTATTCCTTACAATTTCACAGGTATTTACTATTCGTACAAAATGCAATTCTTTCATTTCCTTACGTTCACTACGATAAAATATTTGGATGGAAATGATTTCAAGTTTAGCGGAATTAATAGTTTTGGCATGCTCATACTCAAGGCAGTGAACTTTACGACTATCTCTCTCTCTTTCTGTGTCATGAGATCATGGGGGTAAAAAAAATGAGCAGTCGCGAATTTTTAATCTATTTCTGTCAAATGTACTTGACAAAATATAAGTGTATTACAGCATGAAATATTTTCAAAACGGTTGACACGAGGAAAGACGTTATTTTGTGCAAGGTATGTATTTTAATGAGCTCTACATTTTTTCTGAAATATGTATTTGCCCATCTGTAATGGTTTCTCAGTTAAATGCACTTTTGTAATATTCACAAACATATGGTACGTATTTTAATCAAAATCGTTAACATCCGTTTTTAACAAAATTCTTCCGTGTAAAAAGTAGTTGGGGTGGATGGAGTTTCGTGAAAATCTTCGTGTCACACCCTTGGAAGGTGTAGAGCAAGAGCATGGAGAAATAAATGTAGCAAAGTCATGTAGCTTCATTTGAAATCATTTCTGGCCAAACATTTTGAGCATTATTAAGGCAGCATTTGAAGCATCGCTTTTGAGACGAATACTATAATATGCAAAGGCAATGCAAGGAATATAATACTTTCTTACCTACCATGTAGTGGAAGTAAAAGCGGGAAGTTAACTTTGTAACAATTCATTAGTTTTACTGAAAGTTTAATTTAAATGGTCAAAAATATGTAAGCTATTGGAAATATATTCTCTAGCAATAGTTTGGCTCGGATCGTGATTATGTTCCTCAATAGGTCTACGAGGGCAGTTCCAGAAGTACGCGACCTGAGTGTATGTATATATATATATATATACATATATATAACGGTTGTTTTTATAAACAAATGACTATGGTAGAAAGTACCACCGTTATAAAATTTGTAAACATCGATAAAACTGGTCATCGTTATGTGATACAATACTGTTATTTGAAAGGTCTTATTAAAGCTGAGCTAGATTCTACTCTGGGAGTGTCTGCTCCTTCGTTTACAACAGTGAAATATTGGGTGGCAGAGTTTAAGCGAAGCCGTAGGAGCTACCAAGACGAACGTTGCTGTGGTCGACCAAATGAGGTGATCACGCCAGAAATTGTGAAGAAAATTCACAAAATGGTATTAGATGACCGTCGACTGAAAGTGCGCGAGCTATCAGACATCGTAGGCATTTTAAAAAGTGCTGTACACCGCATACTGACTGAAAATTTGAACATGAGAAACCTGTGTGCAAGATGGTTGCCGCGTTTACTCACAATGGAACAAAAGCAGCGTCGTGAGGATGTTTCAGTCGACTGTTTGGCGATGTTTCGCTGCAATAAAGCCGAGTTTTTGCGTCGATTCATAACTACGGATGAAACGTGGGTCCGTCACTTCACACCTGAGACGAAGGAACAGTCAAAACAGTGATTGAAAGGGAGAGTCGGTTCCAAAGAAGGCGAAGACAGTTCCATCTGCAGGCAAGGTCATGGCGTTAGTTCTTTTGGAATGCGCGTGGGATAATTTTCATTGATTATCTTGAAAAAGGAAAGACAATCAATAACGAGTACTATGCAAACTTATTGTAGCGTTTAAATTATGAAAAAGCGAAAACGGCCGCATTTAGCGAAAAAGAAAGTTCTGTTTCATCAAGACAATGCACCAGTTCACACATACATTATCGCCATGGCCAAAATCAATGAGTTAACATTCAAATTGCTTCCTCATGCACCCTATTCGCCGGACTTAGCCCCCTCTGATTATTTTCTGTTTCCAAAGTTGAAGAAATGGCTTGGTGGTAAAACATTTGCCAACAATGAAGAGGTGGAGTCTGCAGTTGATGACTATTTTTCAGAGCTCGACGGTTCTTATATAAACAGGGTATCGAAGCTATTGAATATCGCTGGGAAAGGTGTATCGAACTGAAAGGAGACTATGTAGAGATATCAAGATTTTTTTTTTTACAAAATTTTTGCTTTTTCTTTGTTAGGTCGGGTACTTCTGGGACAGCCCTCGTAATTCATGTCATCCGCCTCAGAGAAGAAATGCGCGTTGCAGTTTTTACGTATACACCCCATTTCTGACCGGTTAGTGTAAGCTGCACTGTGCGATATTGGAAATGTTCAATAATTGGCGGTTTCGTTCCCTGTACATGGAATACATTATTCACTAATAAACCAGTATAAAAAGTAAGATGATGTCTGAGAACGTGTTGATCGTCGGCATAGTACCAGTACCTATTAAGGTAATTAGCAACCCCTCGTGCATCTCAAGGTTCTAATGGCTTTCTTGGAAAAAGGGTCAGGGGACATATTAACCATCGGCGCAATAAGATATTAGCGTTTTTTTTTATACCAGTCGTATTTCTCAGAACATGGAACAGAAGAAAGGAACTTGTTATGTTCACAAGAAGTTTATACAACTTACAGTTTTCATATTGTATTTTGTTTGCAGCATTGCAATAACTGATTTTCTGTTAACCTATTCCTTTCCACTGAGTACTCAAAGCGGGAAAAACTCTCTCTGCATTGGTGTTATGACCAGGAGTGGAGAAATAATATTCCACAATTTTTAGCAACTCTGAATATTGCTCAGTAGAAATGCAATTATGAATGCAGGTAACCCATTTCTTATGTGACAACAAATTCTCAAAACTATTTTCTTTACCCCCCCCAAAAAAAAACCCAGTAAATTTGTTGAAGTTGAGTTTAAATGTAGTAAAAATCGCGGACTTTTGTTTTTTCGGCCTGGACGTTTTCATTAACCAAAACCCCACAGAGAATCCGTGAAATTTGGCAACCTTACTTATGCCATTGAAAAAGGTATTTGAAATAAACCGTTTTTAAGAGGTCTATATTTTTGGTGAAATTCGTTTTTGTCTACCTCTTATGGTTTACCAGTTACACAAACTTTCTTCTGAAGAAAGGGGTCTTCGGAGGCTCTTTCCAGAAAATTCTATATATATATATATTCATATAAGTATGTATAACATATCATATTTTAATAAAAATCCTTAGAACCATTTTTGATAAATAAATTCGAAAAGAAACTTTTTTCGTGTAAAGGGTACTTAGGAGTGGGTGATTCTCTTGAAAACGTTTGTTTCGCACCCTTGGAAAGTATACAGTATTTCATCGGCTTACCTAGAAGGCGCGGTGGTATAGAAAGAAAGAAAAACAATTAAAGCTGAGATTTTTAATTGTAAACTGCAAAAATGGGTTTATCTTAACCGGAGATATGTACCTTACAGCAGAGGTCATTATGTCCCCCAGTGGGAATGCCTCAGGTCACAATAGAATCTCGCCGTCGTAAACATGGAGGTGAAAGCTGTAAAGACTACCTGGCCAATGGGTTTGCGAGGTTGCCTCTTGGGAGGGGGGCGGAGAGGTCAAGAAGAAAAGAGCAAGGTCCCCTGGGATTGTGACTCACACCGAGAGAGACCTGTCAGTTTTGTAATGCATGCCATAACCATGGAGCATGACGTCACCAGGCCACTTTACCTGAGTGTCTGTCTGTCTAGCTAGCGTAGCCAAGCTCGTTGACTTTCAAAAGGAGCGGAGCGTCTAAACCCAGTAAAGTTCACCCCTCAAACGTGATGACCTAAAGAGTTTGGAAAATTGCTTACGGTTTTAAAAAATTGGAATATCTTACATTCACATTTCTCAACAGACTGCTGTCACTAAAGCTTATTCTTCTACCTGCTTCATGTTAATCGAGATAAACATTCGTTGAAATGGTTTTATTGCATATTTCCTTCTAGTTACAAGGGGATTAGAGGAATACAGTAGTCTTAAGTGATAGTCAACTCTTTTGAGAGCTGGTCGATACTTAATTGGCTTAGAAATTCAGTTCTCTTTGCATGGCCTGTAAGTGTCCTTTACGAAATCTAGAGTTTTTTCTCTAGGAAGATTTTTGTCTATCTCTACACAAAAGTCATTCAGAGTGGAGAACTTCAAAGGCTATTCCCAAAAAAATTCAAAATACATCTTTATTTGTCATGCAAATAGAAGAAGAAAAGCGTTTATCGAAACTGAAAAAGGAAAGAAAAAGAAACAGCCCTCTTCATTCTGAATGATATTTATATAAATGGTAAACCATAAGAAATAGATATGATGTTACTTCACGAAAAGTGTACATCTTGTTAAAGCGCACAACTTATGTCAAATAAAACTGCGTATCGTTAACCCTTTCCGAGATATTCTTTTTGTTACTTTGAATTGTCAAATAATTACACTTTTTCAAGTGGTAAGTCACTATTCGTTTTTTGTCATGGTCAAGCAAACATGGAATTCCAAAGCCATCACGTAAGTATTCGCTTTTAAACATCTGACTGTCGCTTTAGCCTACTGCATTCTTCTTGTATGTGCAGCAAAATAAGTAATGAAATTTTACCTGTATTTTCAAGAAGTAAAAAGAAGAAGAACCTTTTGCAAGAAGTTTGTTAGTGAGTAGAGAAAGTGATGTGACTGCAACAGACTTTTTCATTAAATATGTGAGGGTTGTGTGTACTATGCATTCAGTAATAATACATTCCAGTACAAGTTCCCGTATTCTTGTGATATAAATTCATATTCATTAATTCAATGGAATATACAATATTAATGATAATTAATTAAGGCATAATTATTAAAGTTGTTGCAGTAAAAGATCATAAAAGGAAAGTGTAATACCGTTATTGAAGTGAAAAAGCACCAAGTTGATTCAAAATAATTTTTAAAGCCTTTTGTAAAACTCATTTTTTTCTGAATTTTAAAAGATTGTGGGTTAGACAGCTTTTGTGCACATGTGTTTAATGATAAAACTATAAGATTTACAGAATTTTGAAAATAAATTGTGGAATTACCTATGCGAACAGAAGTTTGAACAAGTTGTGAGGAAATATGGATGCTTACACAATCAATCTGAACAACGAATCAACTCGAGAGGGGGGTTGATGAAATTGTGTACATTAGAAGTCTGCACGGGCTCGGTTCGGGCTTGAAAACGAAGACGATAACAAAAGCTATTTGTCATATTAAACATATGCATTTTGTCATATAAATATCTTTAAACATGTATTTTAATAAAAATCATTATTGCCACCGTTGAGAAAAGTTTTCCCTTTTGAAAAACGAGAAAAAATTAAATTAATCACAATTTTAGTTTTGGTCTGCGATATTGAGGTTCCCGAAATAGTACAATTATTGCAGCATGCCCACATCCAGTGCCGTAGTACTACTAGTAATAGTAAATAAATGCTCGTTTTGGCCAATTGCAAATAAGTTTACAACACCACGGCGCTGCAAATTCCACCTCTCTCCGTCCACCCACACCTAGGATATCCTGGGCAGAGTGCAGTAATAGGGGCAGCATGTTATCGGTAAGGCAGTATGCCATGAACATGACGATTCCAGGACCTCAGCCGCCAATCATCTGTAAAGTTGCTCCTTAATTGGTCCCAAGGACCTGAGTGAATCCTTTACCAGGCCCGAAACCGAAATCCGTCGCATCGCAGGCAGCAGGGCTTCGTTGATTTGTATAATAATGATAATAATAATAATAATAATAATAATAATAATTACAAAATAATTTTATTTAAAACAAAATTAATCGGACCGTGTGATAAGGGTATAACCTATTCGGCTCGAGCTCGATTTTTACCGGGCCGTATTGGGCTGGGCTGTAGAATTTCGGTCCGTGCAGACATCTAGTGTACACATAAACTGTACTTAATAATAATATGAATCATAACAACAATATATTTGATTGTCATTAGGCTTGGTGCAGTAATAGACAATGCCAAATGATAAATAATGCTATATACAACAAATTAAATACATTAAAATACAGCAATAATGATACCTTCTAAATTACCAGTGATTTACATTAAAGGCACTAATGTATAATAGACAAACGTCACGGTCACTGTTTTCAATTATAGTATATGCAGAGATACAGGTGAGCCAAAAAACTACGAAACGCCTGCGCGGTGTTTTTCCTGTCCGCGTCCTCTGCGCTCGCTGCCATCTGCCGCTATCATAGAAAGACGCGGATGAAACTTGCGGTGGTATTACTTGTAAAGTTTGTGTATAACCCACGTTGTTTGTTTACATCACGTGTTGAAGCCATCTTGTGACGTCATTCATTTGTTCGGTTTGTAGCTCCATCTTGTGTTAGCAATTTGCATCAGTGTTAGTGTTCGAAAGAATGCGACTGTTATTTGATTTAAATTTTGTTTACTGTCCTCCGGCTAGCTATTATCTCTCGGTCGAACATGTCTCTTGATCAGGGTTGTGTAAACGGAAAGGAATCTTTTATCCAAAAAGAACACTGATGAAGAAATTTGTTTTATAATTTTTATTGTCGAACACTTTCACTATCACTTTTACACATTGATCTAGATACTCGCCAAACTGAAACTGTTATAATTACTTCTTACTGATCACTTTTAATCCACGTACTTAAATCTTTTGTATAATTAACTTTACCATATTTTAGATCTTTCATAATTCTGCTGCGCGTAACTTGTGAATCTATATCCGATGTATGACGAACTGACTGACTGACTGAAGACGACGTGTAGTGTATTGAGATTTTCGATGAACTGCCAGACTAAAGGCGACGTGTAATGTATTGAGATTTTCGATGAACTGCCAGACTGAAGGCGACGTGTAATGTATTGAGATTTTCGATGAACTGCCCGCGATCTACCTCTGACTTGGCTTTTTATACACCCACATCCAGATACGCCTTAAGGTTATAACTGAATTACTATTGGCTAATAAAGCGCGCCAACATTAGCGTCTATTTTAATATCCAATGAAAATTATGAATACATATGCTCTAGGGAAACATTCCAGAAGGTTCTAAACGGAAAAACGCGCCAACATTACGTAACTTCCTCGTTTCCAATAATGATAAACAGCTCACCCCCTCACTGCATTATTGCGCGCTATTATTGACAGTTTCAGTAAGGCCCTATAAACTTACTTCCCAACAATATTTACAATCAATAAACATCTGAAATCAATGTCACATAAAAATGCATATTCATATTACAATCATTATTTGTGATACAAATTACTGCATCAAACTATACAACATTTTTAAAACTGCTTTTAAAGGCTTTACTTACCAACTTTATGAAAGGAAATGCTGAAACTGGCCACCGTCGTTGCCCTTACATTTTTGGCACCTCTTTAGGAAGCTATCCATCACTCGTCAATTCACGTTGAGAAATGCTGGAAATTTCTTAGCGGATATTTTGTTTTAATTCTTCCAGGGTGTGTGGGTTTGTCTTGTACACTTTGTTTAAGTTACCCCAGAGATAAAAATCGCAGGGGGTTAGGTCGGGGGTCTGAGGGGGCCACAAATCTCTACTAATAATTCTGTCCTCAAACACACTTTTCAATTTTTCTCATCGAGATATTGGCCGTATAATCTGTTGTAGAGTCTTGTTGAAAAAAGGCACAATCACGCTCCCTGGCTGTTAATTTTCTAAAAAAAAGGGGGGGCAAAATTGTATTTGCATATGTACGGGCTTCAACTGTTGACTCGAAAAAAATTGGCGAGTGATGGATAGTTTCCTAAAGAGGTGCCAAAAATGTATGGACAAGACGGTGACCAGTTTCAGCATCTCCTTTCATAAAGTTGGTAAGTAAAGCCTTTAAAAGTAGTTTTAAAAACGTTGTATGGTTTCGTCCGCGCCTTTCTATGATAGCGACAGACGGCAACGAGCGCCAAGGACGCGGACAGGAAAAACACCGCACAGTCTCCCTGTACTTGTTGGACCTACGTCATGTTTCAAATGTTATTCCTATTAACATCAAAAATCTCTTGTGTTGCAACTAACCAGTGATATGTCTTGTTTAAATCTTATAACAGGCAGAATTGACATTTTCTGTGATAGACTATTATAAAATGCTAATCCTAATATTTGAAAACTCTTTACTGCTGTTGTAGGTCGACGGTATGGGACGTTAATATGATTACTATCCGTGTATATCCTGTCTATATACCATCTAATATAGATGGGTTTTTACAATGTTCATGTTTGTAAGCATTTGCAATTATGTAAGTACTTTGATGCCAGTCAGCTCTTAGGAGTGTTTAGTGATTATTTTATAGATTCGAGCAAAGAGAAACGCAGATGAAGCTGCAAGTGAAGCGAAGTGCATGCAAGATACATTCTAGTGACCGCAAGCATCGTAACAAAGTTGTGAGAATGTAGAGTACCCTTAAGATGAGGAGCACCATCGAAATACTTGGAATTCCTCCACAGCAGTCCATTGCGGTAAACCTGGCTGTCTTCCAATACTAATACATCTTGCCTCTCGGTGCATGCCAAGCATCCCTTTTGTTTGCAAACATTTTGGGCACGTGCCCCCTCGCTTAATGAACTGGTCCGTATTTTGTCGTCATAATGAACAGACAGAACGTGTTGTAACACTGGCCGCAGAGATGGAACTTAATCCGGATCTTGTGGATTGCTACGATGAACCAGCTAACTTAAAGTTTGTGCTAGAAAATGAAGCATTCATG
The DNA here is from genome assembly GCA_030765065.1 of Deroplatys truncata. NCBI lineage: Eukaryota > Metazoa > Arthropoda > Insecta > Mantodea > Mantidae > Deroplatys > Deroplatys truncata. Next base: position 133,406,175 of record CM060979.1, on the reverse strand, counting down.
ATTAAGCCAATAAATCCCATTTTCAAGGCTGTAAAATTTATTCCGATGAGTCGTACAATCGGCAGTTTTAATGGGCATATTTCAGTGTGTTTACAAAATGCTGAAAGTAAAAACATCTACATGCGAGCCAATGTACGGTCTAATTGATGGCTTAATCAATCAGAATCGAATTTAATCGGTAGTGTTAAAGAATGGTTCTTAAAATAACTGATAGCTTTTGTTTTTCTTGCATACATTTTTCTTATTATTTTCTCTGCCACGTACATAATAGGTTGAGAAGCAACCTATCTCGATACCGAGATTTCCCCGGAACTACATGTTTTGAGGCCCCTGAATAAAAAAAAGCGTTTTTGGAAAAAGGCCTGTGTGTGAACAGCATAACTCCAAAACGAAAATTCGGATCAACACCAAATTGGTATTTTAAGTTCAGAACGTTTTCAAAGATGCGACACGAAGATGCTCAAGAACCCCCCCCCCCTTCATTGGAAACTATCCTTTACATGGAACATTTTCCGAAGTTTTTTATTTTCTAAAAAAATGGCTCTAACGATTGATTAAAATACCGTATATTGTCGCGTACCTCAATAATTTGTAATTCATTATTTAACTTTCAGAGGAGAGCTACTCGCTACGAGAGGGATCGTTATTCAAACTAAGGAAACTTTAATTTCAGAGGCACCGACAAAGGGACGCAGCTAAAGTTAAATTCACAAATATTCTTACACTAACATAATTCCTGGCTGAAGGGAGAGGCAAGGATTCTATACTACCATAATTAAAAAGTCAAGGGAGAAGAATAAGTAGAAGATTTATTAAATATGCTTACCCATGTGTCTGCCGGGGCGAGAACGCCATATCATTGCGCAGTTATCCGTACATCTGAACACCGCGAAGACTAGACACTGACTGAACTTGAAAAAACTCGTTAAGCTTGGCGTCCTAACGCCATATCCCCTCCAATGAGACTATTTCCCCTCAAACGCCCCTCCTCGGATAAACTGCCAACCTTCACCTTGGGTAACCAGAGGGCACGGCTATTACTATAATCTGTGCACATGCCACATCTCCCCCTGGCCACCCAAGTCGACGTCCTCGTCGACAGAAAGAACATAAATACAAAATACAGGAAAAAACAAAAGAAAGACATACCAAAAAAAAAAAATGACATAGAAATGTGTGATGTAAAATAAAAGAGTAATACATATGTGTGGTTACACCCAGCCGACGACAATGGTGCTGGGCGATAACGAGAAGCGAGGGACATAAGTGCTGTCGACGTAGTATTGTTAATGCACTAGCTTTAGCATCCCGCACACGCACACACCACGCTGCCTTAGTTCACAGGCACACTACACTGCGCAGAAGGGTGATGAACTGCCGTAACTGTTTGTGGGTGGATGAGACAGTGCCCACAACGACGATTTGTCCTGGTGTAGAATTAGCAACGCAGGTCTCTGGTGATGACAACAGGGTGGGCAGTCGCTGGCTTGGACTGCCCCCCGACATGGTGGCTCCTTATGCCACGGCAGTGTAGTGGCTGCCCGACAGCTTCCCTGTGGTGTTTCTTGACTTCTGGTGTGCTCTGGGGATGCTGGTGCATCTTCTCGCTCTCTGCCCAGCACAATTCTAAAACAAAACCACCACACAATAAACAGGATGCTCCCACAAAGAATCACACAGAAAAGAAGGGTATGTCCTTTACAATTAAAGATTTTAAAGTATGAAAAGTGTACACTAAAAATTCTTTTGACATGGGCAAGTAAAGAGAAAAGAAAATTAGAACAAATTGGCATAAGAAAGAAATTTTACATAGTTGCCATCGAAAATTGAACTTACAATGCTTCATAATCCAAATAACAGTAAAACAGACTCAAAATACATAAACATGACAGAAATGAAACATAACCTTATCTTGGGATCCCAATATTACATCTCAATAACCAGCTGGTATCACTAACAAAAGAAAGTAAGTGCACTTACAAGACAATCACACATGACGATGAAATGAACTCATTCACACTGACCATGGCCCCAAATTACACACAACACTAACTTAACTATCTACTCAAACTAGTGTATACATCACTACAAGCTACATCCACAATACATTTCTGAACTACGCCACGTGACATGCTTTCAACTACTAGTGTCCTACTCTTGTCATGAATATAACTTCTTATTCACATCACTATCTTTCTCGTCGCAGTTTAACCATCATCTTTCATAATCATCATCATCATTAGCAGTAATAGTGCAATCTCAATCATTACTTCAAGCATCATCATCTTTCAATTTTCTCTCCAAAACAAAACATCTGCACTTACGTGTCTCATTTAACATGCTGTAAATTCAAAACATCTGACATAGACATAACCTTCAAAAAAATCACATTAATTCAGGAATTACACAAATAACATGACACTATAATGTTGCATCTACATCCTCAAAATCAAGAAATTTAAGCTGGAAAACAGGTGGTATTAAAATTTGCTATCTAAGATGGTAATAAACTTGTTGCATAAACAGAGAAAAAAAATTATTTTCATTACATTCACTTCCATCTATATAATCTCTCGTGTGAATTCATCACACACGCTATACTGGGCACGTTACAGCAACACCAATAAGCAAAATCAGTACAATCCTCACATCAACTTTCCAGGTACATGTAGCCCTCCTGAAAAATCAACACATTCATACACTTCAACTATCGGGGTTACACTGTGGCACTTCCACCGAAGCTGACATCATCTCATCTCTTCTCATCTCTCCTCATCAACACCGTCGGGGTTACTCTTACGCACATCCACCGAGGCAAATCTCAACTCTTATTTCTCACATAACCTCACACTACGCCATCGGGGTTACACTTTGGCACTCCCACCGAGGCAAATCTCACCTATATCACATAACCTCAAATACACACATACATACAAACACTATTCATGCAACAAATTTTCTGCAAATAAAGATCACAGCATCATTATGGAACCCAAAATCAAATCGAGTCATATCATATCAAATCAAATCGAATGCAACAAAACAACATCACATCATTATTTAAAACAATATTGTCACATAACATTCCTGAAAATGAAAGCTCAATTAAGCACATAGTACACCTGAAACACATTCCTGCAGCATAATACAACAACAAAACAAATGATTTGCAGTTCCCAAAACATAATTCAAAATTTAGATTACACCCACAATAATAATACACTCGTAATTCAGCAGAGACATTCATATCACATATTCCTGAAAAACAAAGCTTAATTAAGCATCAGTCAGCGAAACAATAAAAATTTAGCATACCTGTGTGAGTCGTAAAACTGTTTCATTCATCCAAACTTTAGCACTCACAATGATTACATACTTACAGGTGATTCTTTTCTTTTCTCTTACTCGTTTACCACAAAATTCCCGTGCAAATTGTCCAAAATCTGGTAACACACGTACAGCTGGTTCATCAACATCCACATCGTACTGGTCCATATTAGAAGCACATCAAACCTAATTAGGTGTAGATACTGGCAAGGTTGGTAGTCCCTGAAACTTTTACTTACATGAGTAACTGCGAAAGATTTTCCCTTAAAAATATGCATTGCGGAATTAAACCAAACTTGGCAACGGTAAAGCAAAATTATCATCATTCTCAGAGCGGCCAATAGCAGTAGTAGCCAACATTGCAACATTCTAAAATAACTCATACGGCGACAACTCGTTGGAATGCTCCATGTGAGAGGGGTCAATGACCGGCGGCAGCCAGCTGATAACTGAGCAACAAGAGGCGCACCAACACTGGACAAATTCCACCACACTGTGCTCGCCAACTGGAGCAATTACTATATCAACTTTCTGTGCAGGACGTCGCTTATGCATTATTGCAGCACAAAAGATAGCGCAACCAATAAACAAACAGTAGGACCAAGCAATTCAGATTACACCACACTAAACACTTATAGCAACACATGAAAGTAAGTAGCAAGAGAAGAAAATAGCCAAATAAAACAGTTGCAGAAAGAACACAATTAAGCGCCCGCGGCGAAATATCAGAAAATTATACTAACACACGGCTACACAAGCCACTTGGACACAATACCAAGATTTTTTTTAAGCAGAATGAACATATGGAAGATAACAAAATGATAGCTGCAGTGAGAAACCTCGAACTGGAACTTAAAAAACTACGTCACACTTACTGTGACCACCGCTAATATTCTCAAAAAGGAGCAGAATACAGACTTGTAATCTAAACTAGCACACAAAACTTCTCTTTTTTTTTCTTAAATCAAAGGTATATAATCTGATACGCACACGCAAATAAACGCGCCAAAACACGTGCTGAGGAAGACTGGTTTCACAAGCTAAAAATTATAGCTGAAATGCACGACCACGCGGGAATTACACAACACACGTGCGTACATAAAAGTTACACGAAGAATGACCCAGAAAAGTGCAGTAAATAGCTAGAAATCACAATCACTGGAATATAAAGTTATACATTTCCAAACCACTGCTAATAAGCACAGAAAACAAGATTTGCAAACGGATAGCCAACACGTGACGAGCACATTTTGAAACAACTACTATATCGCTCGTTTCTTCTCAAATTTCACAAAAACATTTTTTTTTTTTTTTTGAAAACAACCAGCGCGAAGAACGGAACACAGTGATATAATTTAAAGGAAATGAAGCCAAAACAAGGGGAAAATGGAGTCAGAAGTTTTAGCGTCACCCGGCAGACAATGGGAAAATATGCAAAAATGAACTCAAAATTGAAATTTCGACACCAAACTTTCAGAAATGATGGATACAAAATTTAGAAGAAGAGAATCACAAATAAAAGTATAAAAATCCTTACCCTTCAGCCAGAAAGAACTTTACATTTTTCACGACCACGTGTAGCACAAACCGTTACATTTGGAGGGGAAAAAAAATTTTGCACTTAAAATCTCAAAACAATTCAATTCTACCTGGCGCCCCCACCAATTTGTCGCGTACCTCAATAATTTGTAATTAATTATTTAACTTTCAGAGGAGAGCTACTCGCTACGAGAGGGATCGTTATTCAAACTAAGGAAACTTTAATTTCAGAGGCACCGACAAAGGGACGCAGCTAAAGTTAAATTCACAAATATTCTTACACTAACATAATTCCTGGCTGAAGGGAGAGGCAAGGATTCTATACTACCATAATTAAAAAGTCAAGGGAGAAGAATAAGTAGAAGATTTATTAAATATGCTTACCCATGTGTCTGCCGGGGCGAGAACGCCATATCATTGCGCAGTTATCCGTACATCTGAACACCGCGAAGACTAGACACTGACTGAACTTGAAAAAACTCGTTAAGCTTGGCGTCCTAACGCCATATCCCCTCCAATGAGACTATTTCCCCTCAAACGCCCCTCCTCGGATAAACTGCCAACCTTCACCTTGGGTAACCAGAGGGCACGGCTATTACTATAATCTGTGCACATGCCACAATATTAAAGATACTTACTTGACAAATAAAATGCATATCTTGAAGTTTCTGAGAATAACCTGCGGAGTCCTGTCCATTCGGAAGGAATTTTGTATAATCTTTTATAATTGATGTACGTTAAGCGATATATTAAAGCGTACTACAAAAACACTATTATGCTATTTGTGGCATAGGCCATTTTCGAGATATTAATGGTTCGAATTGTTCAATACTTCCGTATGCATTTTTTGGTTCACTGCCGGTTGACACTAACTGTAAAAATGGCGATTTCAAAATATAAAAGAAACGGTACAAGTTCTAACTTGCATAGTACAATGGGAAAAGAAGAAGTTATTATGGAATCGGTGTTCATTACAAGATTGTTCTCGCATTGTAATCACTGATATTAAAAGTACAAAGAAATGGCACCATTCTCGCCTTATTATTATCTTGTCTTATACGATGCAGATTTCCGGATACACTTCAGCCTTGGGCGTATTGTGCTACCTGTATCCCTTTAAAGCTATTCATTATGCCTGCTCCCTTTACCAAGGAATGCAGTCTCATAACAGATATAGTTTCAAATTCTTCTGGCTCTAGAAACATTTTCCCAAAAGCAACATATCTCCTGTGAGTCATAGCCTCACAGGGGCATATAATGTGCTAGGCTGTTTGTTTCTTTCTTGCACAATCTTCAATCTAAGTTATCCTGAAACACACCCATCGTGTTAAGATGCTTTTTCACAGGAGCATGTCCTGTGAGGAATTCAATACTTGTTCTCAGCTGAAGTCTGTTACATTTAAGTAACTCTTTTCTTACATTGTTTTCTAATAAATAGTTTACCATGTTGTTTCCTGGAGCTTAAAGTTAGGTTTCATGATGTTCTACTTTGGACCAGTTCTTAATAGCCTCTCTTACTAAACATCCAGATGTTCCTCTGGCCCAATAAATTATGATGCCGCTCCTTGTCTTGCAAGTTCATCAGCTTTTTGATTTCCCTCTATGCCACTATGACCCGGCACCCACATGAGTTGAACTTCATTCTCTTATGCCAAGCTTGTGAACATGTTTAGGCAGTTTAAAACCAGTCCTGACGTTACCTTATAACTACTTCGAGCCTTAAGTGCAGCCTGTTCCTCTGGCTCCTTGTCTTGCAAGTTCATCAGCTTTTTGATTTCCCTCTATGCCACTATGACCCGGCACCCACATGAGTTAAACTTCATTCTCTTATGCCAAGCTTGTGAACATGTTTAGGCAGTTTAAAGCCAGTCCTGACGTTACCTTATAACTACTTCGAGCCTTAAGTGCAGCCTGGCTGTCTGAGAAGATATGCTTACCAGTCAGTGTAAACTCCCCTTACGTTTTCATGTATGCATTGAGTAATAGCATAAACTTGTTTCAAAAGCAGTAGCGTATTCACGCAAGGAAAAAACTTTTGCACCTTGGTCTTATGCCTTGATTCATCTTACTGAAATCCCGTCTTGCGCATAATTTTTCTGAGGTAATTTAATTGAGCTTTCAAATTCATGCTTGTTATCATAATTATTCATTAACCTCAATTAAATTACCGAAAAACTATCAGCCGTCATATTACTGAAGATGGTATCTTTTATTTAATCAGGCCCTGCTTATTTTGGATGGGGATTTTGTGAGCCTTCTTTACGGCATTCTACTGAAACGTGTAACAAACTTTTGGCTTATTTTCAAAGTGTTTGTGTTCTGGATTGCCCAAAAACTTTAAAAAAAATTAAATTATTGGTGTTTAAAATATTGAAATCGAATTTAAAGTTCACAATTTATCCATAACCGAATGTATCCGAAGCGAAGAAATCGATTGTTTCCGAATCGCTTGGAACGCTTGTGTGCTAGAAATAAAATACAGTGCGATCAAATATACTGTAATGGACTATGACTCGGGATAAATCAGCTCTTTTATTTAATTTGTTGTCACTAGATATGAAATATAACCACAATAAAATTCTGTGCAGTAGTCCTGTATTTAGGACTTCAGTGATATAATGGATAAGACAGTCAGCTAGGGCGTGTTTGACGGGTTCGATAGCGCACTATAGATTATAATTTTCTTTTTTGCTTCCAGATTAGCCCACAAAGGTTCGTCGTATTGCGACTTGTTTTCACTGTCTTTTTTGTTTTCTTTTGCATAACGTTAATAAATCGCGCGAAGCAGCTCATTTGTACCTCATGATCACTTACTAGAGTGTCGAACACAGAGCTGTTTTTCCTCAGTTTACTCGCTAGTTGTCGAACACAGGGATCCTCTCCTATCGCACTCTGAACAGCCACCATTCTACCACCTCATTAGCAAAACTCTAACTCCGACCCCAACTTGCTCTCCCAGTCTGAGTGCGTTTGCTGTGTGCCCACCCTCATGATTTGACCGAATGGCATGTTGCTCTAGAGTGGATAGATTAGTAAGGAGAGCATGTTGCTCTGGAATGGATAGATTAGTAAGGACAAAGCATGTTGCACTTCGACGGTTGTCTGTTAGATTGCAGCGACCTTTCTGCACCGTTGGTAGGAGTGGTTTTAAAGTTTATATAATTTTATTGGCTTGGGAAAAGAATTTTGAAGCTCTCACGAGCACGCTCGCAGCAGAGCTTTCTGGAAAGTCCGTGGAAGGTGGGGCAAGAAGCACCCATAAATATCTCGTATCTCCATATCGTTTTTGGGATTTACCTCGGCTGAGAGCGCTACCCTGTCCTTCGCAACCAACCAACCAACCAGTCGGTCGGCACTAAAGGACGAGGACCGGCCCATGACGCTTACGTCACAGTATTCTCATTTAGTGATATTTCGTCGGCGATCGTAATCATTACGCTTTCATTGCGATGAACCGAAAATACTTCAGTATGTCAGCAGTGGCTGAACAGCACTAATATACAAAGCAATGTTACCATTGAAAGTAAATAAAGCATTGGAATATATCTCATAGATTTACAAAACATTCTAATCACACAACTCAACCATGAAATCCCCATAAGGATAGATACGCTTGTAAAATGTAAGATACACACAGGTGCATACTTCACCAAAACCTTTTTATACTTCTGTTCGACCTGGCTGAATGACAATTTATGGTCTATTTATGTACGCTGGTGTGTAATCTTCGCATGCTGTGACACTGCCAAGTAACATAGCTCGATGAAACTTGAATCATACATAGAGGGAACTGCTACGGTATGCTACAGTAGGCAACTAAACGAAATATGCAATGAGATGAACAGAAATGCCATTTTTATTCATAGACCATAAGCTACACTAAAGTCAATAGGACATATGATGGCTCTCTAGATTTACAGAAACAGATACATGGTGCTTAAAGGGGTGTATGATCACCATGGGCAGCAATGCATGCTCTGCATCGTGCTCCCATCTGGCCACAGCTGTTCTTGTGGTAGGGCGTTCCACTCCTCCACAAAGCGCTGTTGACAACTGTTGGATGGTGCATGTGGAAGTGCTGCAATGCGTCTCCCCAGAGCATTCCGCACGTGTTCGATGGGATTTAAATCGGGGAACGGGCAGGCCAGTCTATTCGCCGAATATCCTCTCGTTCCAAGAGATCCTCCAGCCTGTTCGATGCGGTCGCGCATAGTTATCCATAAAAATGAAGTCAGGGTCGACTGCACCCCTGAAAAAACGCACACGGGGAAGGAGTACAGTATCACAACGTTGACCAGTGAGCGTACCGTGTTCAAAGATTTGGAGGTCGGTGCGCCCATGCAACATTATGCCTCCCCAAAGCATAACACCTGGACCACCAAAAGGATCATGTTCAAGGATGTTCCTGGTTTCATTACGTGCTCCCACCTCTCGCCAGATGAGGGTACGTCAAGAATCACTACTCAGACTGAATCTGCTCTCATCGAGAAATCACGCGACGCCATTCCTCGTTGGTCCAATTTTGATGCTCTTGGGACCATCGCAAACGGTGTGCGGATGTCAATGAAACACAATGTACTGGCCGTCGGGCAAAGAGACCACCTCTGTGTAGTCACCGTGCCACTGTATCGTGAGATTGCGTGCCTAGCTGCCCTGTTAAATGTGGTTGCAATTGCACCCGCTGTTTGGCGTGGATACATTCTTGCCTGTTGCACAATGTAGCGGTCATCTGCTGCTGTAGTTGAGCGTGGTCGACCACCACCTCTCCTTGGGACAGCAGTGCCTGCTTTTGGAAGGTTCTCCATGCATGTAAAACAATGCTGTGAGCAATTCCAAACTCCTGAGCAACGCTCGTCACACTTTGCCCTTCTTCCAGTTTCCCGATGGTTCTTCCCCGTGTGAAGTCATCCAAATGGTGTCTACGGGCCATGTTGCAATGAAGAACACCACTACAGTGCACCGTAACAGCTCGCTTATTGCTACACACCGTCTTGTCCTGTTTCGTCAACAGCACCGTGTTGCGAGACCAGAGCCATTTGGTACTATAAGCTCGCTACACTCACGACATGTGACGTCCAGCTTTCTGTGTACATGTGAGAGACCTCTGGCAACATGCACCCGCACCTTCATCTACTTCCACCAAGTAGTTCATTTGTTATGTTACTTTGAGCATCTCGTCCTTAGGTTTTGCATACCAGTGTATTTATCAAGGCTTTGCGAATTATTCGTAAGGCTATTTGGTATATTTATAAGCGTTCTTTCCACGCTTTAACGGTGTTCCGCTTAATAGTGATGGATTGTTTCTCGTCTATGACACTTATACACTGATGGTTTGTGTTGGAACCGGAAAAAACTACAGAGCATGTGCAGAGCCTCGTAAACGCTCTGGTGTAATTCAGCTACTTGCAGGTGAATCCTAAGTAACATGAACTGCTGCAATAATTGGCTTTTTAAATGTCTCTGCACACGAATGCCTACAAAACTGTTTTACGAATAGGAAGAAATGACATGCCAAGTTGCAGTTCGTCCACCAGTCAATGAGGGAAAAGAACTCATTGATACTATTCTCTATGACCCCATAATTTATGATTATAATAGGTCACACTATGACTATCTTCGGCTGCTATGCATATGTCTACTGAAACATTTCACGGGCGAACAGTTTAAATTGATAGTACAGAGATGATTGCGCTTTAACGTGTAACATACCTCCACGCTATTTGGGACAACCGGATAACTAGAACCTTGTGTCTTGTCAGATTCCTTTACTGCTTTTAAGATGGTTGGGTACATGTCATGTTACAATTATAATGGCACTGCAAAATACTTTCTATTGGCTCATATTTAATCTATTTATTTCTTCTAGGCACTATGCTGCCATCAAAGAAAATGCGCGCTCAAGATTTGCATTATGTCCAATCACAGAGAAAACTTATTAACAAATTTTCAAGAATTGTGGATGTTCTGGCTGTTTTTCAGTTTCAAAAAAACTTCAGACACTTGTCCATTCATCTGTAGCTGTACTCGGATTTATACTCACAAAATGTTTCAAACAAACTGATGCAATGCTTCAGTTTCTGAAAGCTGTACTTTTTTGCTGTAAGTATACCGATGTATTTTGTACATCACTCCACTTCACAGGTGCGTTTAAGAACACTCACTTGAAGTTTCTACACGTCCCATTAATGAAGACTGCTCCTTAAGATATTTGAAGGCTGTGTCGAAACAATCAACAGCTTCGGCATTGAATTTAGGAACTGAATGTCCAGTCACTTCATCCTTTTGGTAGTATTTGTGTGACGTACCCACAAATGTAACATTACAAATATTTAGTGTTTCATCCAGCACTGGCTTTGCTAAAATCACAGACAGTGTTGAACCTTACACTTCATTGATTTGTTGAAAACTGCAAGCTGACTATGAAGTAAGTTCACTCAGTGGGTCAGAGAAAAAATGTGAGAAAGTAAAAAAAGATGTAAAATTATCTCCACTGCTGGCATGAGGGATGCTGAATGTGACTAAAGAGTTTTGTAGATTATGTTGACAAAATCACAAAAAGTTTTTGCTTTTTCAGACCTCTTGATGTAGATAGAGAAGTAGTTGAAAATCTTTACCACAACAGTTTTAACATCCATAGATAATCTGCTGTCGCAGATATGGTATTGTGAAAAACATGAACAGGACATCCATTGCCTTCTATGTCCTTATCGGTTTCCACTTTCAGCTTATGGAAAATGTTATTGGTTCCATTGCACATCACTCCCCCAAAGTTGGTATTCTATGTTCTCTCCATAGAATCCTACTATACTTCTGTATTGGAATATTTAATTGTTTAAGTGTGTTTACACAATGGTTTGTTACAGTTTCAGATGTTTCATTCTACTTTTATCAGTCTTCTTGTGATTCCACCTTTTATAGTGAAATACTGCACGACAAGCAGAAAAAGTTTTTTAGCTTTATGGTTACTTGCATCAGTGGCGATTCTATAACAGGATGTCTGTTGTAAGTCAGTTACACAAGACGAAATTGTATGAGGAGCAGAAATGTGTTGAATATTGCATTTCTTTGGTGCGGGCTAGGGACTGCTTAAAAACAATTTTCGAATCTCAAGAAATGAGAGGGTGTAGTTTATTACCGCAATCCAATGAACTAAACCAGAGGTGGCGAAAAAGTGCTTCGCGAGTTATTTTGACTCGCAGGCGCCGTTCCCTCTCTGCAACCGTCCCTTTGTTTTTCACATGCTGTGAGTGATGCAGTGCGTGTTGCATATTTGGTGACTCGCGGAAGGAAGTCGTTTTCGCCACCCTTGAACTAAACGAGTGGTGGTGTTTTATCAAATTTTATAGGTCGTTGTTAATTTCACAGCAGCAACAAGATTTTCTTACTTACTGTCCTTTTTTGCTTTGAAGATGAGGCTCCCTGCAAAGTAGATTTATGTTTTATCGCTTTAATGTGGCATTGTATGTCGGATTTTCCCCATGTCTCAAGGAAATATAACAGTTGCACACGGACGAATATGCTTCACCGAGTGGGATGGCTCAGACGGTAACGTCTGTGGCCCGCATTCGAGAGGTCCCGGGTTCAAATCCCGTGGGTCGACCAATCTGTCTGAGGTTTTTTCGTGGTTTCCCTCAGCCGCTAAGGTAAATAACGGATTGGATATTTAATACCACGACCCAAAGTTCCACCTTAAGTCTAAAACAATAGTAAAAATGAAAAATAAGTGGTTATAGCGAATGCTATGCCATCTATCCACAGCCAATGTAAGCAGTTAGACTGGACGACACCCTAACGCCATCTGCACGGCACGAAGTGGGTGGTTACATGGATGAGACCTAGAAGGCTAACTGTCCGTCTTTCTTTGTGAGGTCGGTGGTACCCTAATGCCATCTGCACGGCACGAAGCAGAAGATGCGGTAGCTGTGCGCTAGGGTCTCTCTGACATGTGACGGAGCGGGTGGTTTCAGGCTAACTGTCCATCACATATCGTTCTAGGGGTTATTCACTAACAGATCCGTCGCGATCTGAGCAAGGAGTTAAAGCGTAAAATAAATAGAGTAATATATAAATATATATATATATATATATATATATATATATATATAACTTCTTCGTATATGCATCTTTATTTTTCCGTTTTTCTATACTGTTTGATGCAGTCATTTCTTTTATACATGTTAACAACTTCAGATCTCGTATGTCACATTCACTGAATATTTGCAAAATGATTACTATTCTTTAGTTCTTCACATTACAGCAGATGAACAGACGACTACTACACAGAATGGCAATTCATTGTCAGTGAGAAATGGTTGCGCCGGGTTTGCTAACTTTTAATGTAAATAACTCCAATCCTTTTGAACGCTTTAAATCTAAACAACTGTTTCCAGAGGGAATTACATTAGATTAACGTAGTAATAGCTCATATTTATTTGCATACTTACTATAAAATATTTGTAAACTAGAAACAGATAGTACCATTTCTAAAAACGGGATATTTGACCGTCCCGTGCGAATCTATCGGGACACCGGGACAATGAGTTAAAAAAAATTGTTACAATTCCGGAAAACCGGGACATATGGCAACACTGCAAGAGCAGTGTACTTACAGTAGAAGTAACTAAACGGGAGGTTAAAAAATTGGGAGACTGTCCCATTTTGAGTGATTCCCTTAGAGCACTTCAGAGCCTTCGTGAGCTGTACAACTACCATCCCATTGTTCAGCGCATCCAGGATGCCCTCCATGTTTTACACGCTTCTGGCGTTAATGTGGAAGTGCTTGGATTCCTGGTTCACGTTGGCTTGCCGGAGAATGAACTGCGGATTTGGCAGTAAAGGCGGCAACCACAGAAACCAGTGTTGCAATACCTCGTGTAACGTCGGAAGACTTTAGGCTTGTGCGGTGAGCGGTGCTGGCGCGAGGAGTGGTTAGCTCTCCGCGGAAATAAGCTTAGAGCAGTGAAGCTCATTCCGATAAACTGGGTAACCTCTCGTGTATCTCGTCGTGAGGAGGTGGTTTTGGCTCGGTTGCGTATTGGCCGCTGCAATTTTACGCGCAGTTATCTTTTTAAGGGGGTCCTGCTCCTCTTTGTCCGGCGTGTAGCGAAAATCTGTCGGTGCGTCGTGTGTTCCTCTAGCACATCTTCGGGAGTCTCTGCAACTGCCGGCCACTCTTGCAGAGGTCCCAGCGGGCATTAATCTAGCGGCTGATACGGTTTTAAAGTTTGTGTCAAAGAGAAATTTTCAAATGCGGATTTAGTCATATTGATATCAAGTGTTTCATACTTCTCGGTTTGGTTTTATATATTCATAATTATTTCTGTCTTTTGCTGTGATTTTATATTGATCTTTATCTATGGTTTTGCTATGATTTTTGTAGTGATCTTTATCTCTCATTTGATCTGTTTTACAAGGGCGCTAATGACCTAGTAGTTGAACACCCTTAGCACAAATCATCATCATCATGGGAGGTTAAAGAGAGCCGAAAATGCTAAAACGTAAACCTAAAATTTCGTAACCTAATAACGGACCACTCGCGTATAAAAATTCTGATGTTACATTCACAGGACTTTCTCTACCCTCTATCGCTTATTATTGGTTAGGTATACAAATTACTCTAAAGAAAGTTTATTTTTCCATCTGCTTAATTTTAATCGAGGTAAATCTTTCCAAAAATACTACATTACACATTTCGTTACTATAGATACAAAGAGAACAGCGATAGTCAAATGTTTAAGAACTTGACGCTATATGCTGGTCTTAAAATTCCATACTGTTTCCATGGCATCGCTAGAAACAACTGAAAATCAATAGGGCTTTAAAAGAATGACCAAGTATTGAACAATTCGAACCGCTAATAGCGGTTATCTCGGAAATTGCTGATGTCACAAAAAATGTATTTGAAACAAATTATGTGTTTTTAAAGAGATCTACATTTTTTTTGTGTAGTTCGTTTTCGTCCATTGCGTAACATTTACCATTTGTACAGTATTATACAATTTCCTTCCGAATGGAGAGGACTTCACAGGCTATTCCCAGAAAATTCAAGACATACATTTGTCTTGTAAATATCTTTATTTTTTGGTATTTTAATCAAAATTGTTAGAGACATTTTCAGAAAATAAAACAAATGTCGAAATATGTTTCCTGTAGAGTAGTTTTGGATGTGGGGATTTTGTTGAAAATCTTCGTGTCGCATCTTTGGAAGAGACTGACTTAAATAGCAAGTTTGGTATTTATCCCACAGAACTACTGCTTCCTTATCACGTGGTTCTGTTTACAACCCCTAAACTTGTTTCTTCTAGGCTTACTCCACATGCAAACATACCAGACTGTGTTACTCCACGTCACTTTACTCTGATTGGCTAAAGCCGTGCACCTACTCTAACGGACCAACGGTAACAGCGGCGATTGAATTGTAACAACATGCACTCATACAAGTGAATGTAAAGTATTATTAAGTCATATATAACTTTACAGTTACGGAGTGCTTGCTAGTGGCACAGATCCTTCTCTGTTGCAGTCTGATGTCAGGCTCATTATCGCAAGAAGAACTTTCCAGTAGTTTAGATTTACTTCCGGCACTGTCCTATGCTGCTAAATTCAGGTGCAAGTCATATTTGTAGAGTTTGATTTCTTTCTGAAGGGACCTTAAAAACGTGTAACATGATTTTTTCTAGCACTACGTAAGGGTTTCCCCCTTACAATGAGCTCAAAGGTACTCGCGGATTCTGCCACTATAGCATTTACATGCGATATGTGGAACACTCGCGCACTTTGAGTCGTCAGTGAATAACAGTCAGTGTAAATGCTCTTCAGCTCTTTACGCTCGACTCGAGTCTTTATCACAGTTAAGCATCAAGCGGTAAACAACCTCCACACGTTTCATTATTGCGTTAAGGGACACTGGGAGTGAATTTTCAAATTTCCATATTATTGTATGGATATTTCTGAAAATTTTACTGCGATTCTATTATGTTAGATTAATGTGAATACCAAATTTTATTCAAGTTGGATAAATACTTTGCGAGTTATTAATTATTTCATAAATATTATTATGTTAATATATCGCATAATCAAATTTTACCACCCGCTTCAAAAGTTCAGAAAATTGGTTGACATTTTTGGAAATGAAGCTTTGAATCAGTTACAAAAAAGTATGATTTGAAACTTCAATAAATGTTGTTGAGTGAATTATGGTAGTTTTTTAAATACTTTTGAAATTTGAATTCCTAAAATTCAACATTTTTTCATACAAAATATACTTTTACAATTCTTATTATTGGGCATATTTTTGTAACATAGAATGTTACAATGGATACTTCTGCATATTCTGAGAAATTTTAGCTGTATTCAAACAAAACCTCATAAGTGAGGTTCATTTTGAATGTGTGAAAATGAAGTTTTGAGAAAAACACTGATTTACAAAATATTCTGGGAAACAGTGAATTGTATGCTTTGCAAATCAGAACTCTCCTGATTTATAATCCTGTGTGTTTTTATTTCCCTTTGTGTCTTTTTTTTCTGTACCTTTGTGCCCTTTTTGCCACCTGCAGATCCTTTCCTGTCCGTAGCAGCAAACCACTACCTCTCGTAGAGTCGAGTTGTATCAAGGTGTGACGTATCTTTAAGGGACACTGGGAGCGAGTTCTTTAACTTTTTTGAAAGCTATTTACTGGAAAATTGGTACATTTAATTAATGGGTAAATAGAGATGTGACTGTGCAAAAGCTCAAAGCTCTAGCTCAAATAGTTTCTTAGATAATACAAGTGAATATTTTTCATTAGCAAGCAAAAACTTTTCAAACTACCATGCACATTCACATTTGTCAGAGAAGTATGATATTGACATTTTCCTATACTTTAGTACAATGAAAAGAAATCTAAGCATTTGACTGAAGTTGATGTTATTATTTGTATAGAAATAAAATTTTGTTTTTATGAAGTTGATGTTGAAAGTTTCTTTGATTTTTAGTATAAATTAATTTTTTGTGAGACAATGGGTAAAGCAATCATAAAAATTCATTCTTGAATCTTTATATATTACATTTGAGAATAATTGTGCAAATTTACATACAAATCAGAGCAAAACTGAAATGCATTGAATCAATTTCATGTGCAAAAATGAAAAACCGAGAAAAAAATAATATTTCTAAAACATGTACATTCTTTTTAAATTTACAGCTTATCAGGTACTTATAACTGACCTGAATCATATGTTTTCTCATCCTTTTTCTATTTGGCTTCTTCATTTTTCATTCTTGGTAATTTACTCTCCCTACAAGCTGTTTTTTTTTTTTGTGAGTTGAAAATCGATCACATTCATATTTTCTTCTGTTGTCGCATCTCTTCATAAGCACATCTGGTACACTGCAAATTGTACAATTCTTTATAGTAGATTTCATTTCTTCTGTAGCTGAGCACCCCATATTAAATTGTGACCAGCATTTGTTACAGCAATTGTGATGCTCTTCTTTGATATAAATATTTCTTTTGGACATTCCATGGCACGCAGCGATTCATCTTGATTTTGTGTAACATCTCTTATACATTTATGCAGCAGCTCATCACAGGCTAGTCTTTCGTAGACAGGCATTATCTTGAAAACAGTTGTTTCAGAAAGCTTTATGGACATTTTATCACTGGTATCAGGTTGTGTACCATTAGCTATACTTTTGTTGTAAAAGCACCGGGTTTGTTTTCTGTTGACATGCAGTGACTGATGATGACATACATAACCTTTTTCATACCACATTTATCAGGAATATTTTCTATTGGTAAAAAATTTAATTTGCTAAATATGGCATTACACTTTTCTGTTTATTTGAATTGAAAACCTCTAGATTTTTTTGTCTTTAATGACAGGAGAACTGGAATATTTCTGGGTAGGGCTAAAACCACAATTGTTGCACTTTCACACACAATTTTTAAGCAAAGCCATGTCTTTCTCTAATTTTTAGACACATTTGAACACTCGCTTTCACTACAGTAGGCATTTTCAAACAACTCAAAAGTTTGCTTTCAGTACTGCATATGCTACATAAACAACACAGTGTATCCAAAGATCTGTAAGATAGATATATAAACAAAGCCTTAAACAACCAATAACGTATTAAAATAACTGCAAAATGCTGTAAATTAAGATATGGGTAAATGGAGAGAATTCGAATGAAATAGACTCTTACAGTACCAAAATATAAGTTTTCTTTTCAAAGTTCTAAACTTGTGTTCATTACGTAGTAAATAGTTATGCGTTTACGCGCTAGATGGAAGCACAAAGCAGGCAATTACATGTGATCCGAAAATGCGGCCAAATAAATCGAAAAATAAGCAGAAACTAGCAGCGTTACATATAGAAATAGAAAGTGGGTAGGTCCAGTGGAGTTTTAGGGAGCGCACGGGTGATTTAAACATGTTGCTGGTCTTTTAAAAATGGCAGTTAGTGTAAAATGTTTCGCCAAAATTTCACGGTTGCCTATAGAATATTTATGATATAATTCCAAAATCGACAATTTTGTCATTTTCACCTAAAAAATTCACTCCCAGTGTCCCCTTAACACTCAAATGATTCAATGCCTCCACGTATTAATTTCATGAATGTGCTTGCATTTTCTAATGATTCTTAAGTATGTGAAGGCAAACTGCTGTTTTAAACACGACAAATTATTATTGAAATACGTGGTTATGCGTGCAGTAACCAATAAGAGAAGACTAGATGCACGTTCGGAGTAATGTATAGTGAAAATGGTATTACATATGCGTTGAGAGGAGTCGCGGACCACACGCTACAAACCGACAGCCTGATTCCTTACGCAGCGGAATGTGACCACGTGCCTTGCCAAAAGATAAAAGAAGCGGGCGGTCAGCTCCGTGTGGGCGGCGAAACATAACCTAAAAGAGAATACTGGTGTCACTGGCCTGCGGTGATTGCCCGTATACTGCAGGAACTGGAACGCGTTCTTTTGTGCCCAGAGGTAAGACAAAGAACAAGAGCTCTATTTTTACTTTCTCTACTACGTACCTACAGTAAGTAGGGGAAGTTTGTATTCCACCAAAAATTCGATACCGAGATTTTGAGACACATTGAAGCCCCCCTCTCCCCAAAAAAGCATTTAAAAAACTCTGTACTGGCGCGTGTGATGGGGAACGGCATAATTCAAGAACGAAAATTTGTTTAAATATGAAACTTAATATTTAAGTTCAGCACCTTCCAAGGATGCAACACTATGATTTTGAAGTAACCCCCCACCCCAAATTACTCTCAACATATAGCAGTTTTACTTATTTTTGATTTTCTCAAAAATGTCTAATGACTTTGATTAAAATATCATATGTTTAAGCTATTTTCATAAAACCATAACCGTAAACTGTAAGAGATAAAATCTTACCATACAAAAAATGTAGATCTCGTTAAACATGTTTGTGGCGTTTAAACATTTCGGAAATATTTTTTGTTATTGGTTTGAATTTTCAACTACTTTTCTTATATGGATATCGCTAATTTCTTTTTCGTGTTCATGCAAACAGAGCAGAATTTCAAAGCCATCATATAGCGACCGACTTTGGAAAGATTTGACTATCGCTTTAGCTTCTTAAGACTGGTTCACTACAACCTAGAATGGTAAACCTTCTGAAACACATGTATTCTAATGAGAGCATTCACAACCTTCCTGGGCCGCGGGAACGGGAAAGAAGGCTTGACAAACTTTTAACTTTCTCGTTCCCGAGCAGGGTATATTAGACTCTTCACTGTAGAGGTTATTCTAGGCGACCGTGACATGAAACAGTTGCTAGTGCTCTCTATAGTCGCAAGCTGTAAACATGAAATTGGAAGAAATTAGTAGCATATTACTTTCTAACCTCACATCCTGACACCCCCAAATCCATTGAGCATTGCTTGTTTTAGTGAAAGGGTCATCTTCTGTTTGTTTATATTGTGGCGTGTATGTGTGTGTATTGTCACAGCAGATGCATTATTGCTTCGTTGGCGACAGTATTCTTGGGGAATTCTTTCGGCTGGGTTTTTGAAATTCGTCTGGCGTGACGCCACTGTCTTAGCTAGCGGTGGAGAGTTCCTGTGAGACTACTTCATCGTTAAGACAGAATCATTATCCTTGTGGGGATTCATCAGGGCTTTTTGTAATCTTTGTATATTCAACAAACTTTGTATGTTCATATTTTCTTTTCGGCGGGGACGTCTCATTATTGTAAGTGCGGGAGATATGGCGTGTATGCGTGTGCATTGTCACGCCAGACATATTATTGCGTCGTTGGCGACAGTATTCTTGGGGTAATTCATTCGTCTGGGGTTTTGAAGTTCGCCTGGCGTGACGACTCGCCACTGTCTTAGCTGGCGGTGGAGAGGGGGGAGGTGAGCACGATTCGTTTGTCTTTTGCGTGTTAGCGTCACTTCAGGTCGAGTGTCTGGTGTGGAAGGTCTATGTTAATTGTGTGAATGTAACCGTGTGTGTAAGCATCTCCCTTAAATTGCTTCCTTTTTACCTTGTGTGTGTGTGTGTGTGTGTGTGTGTGTGTGTGTGTGTGTGTGATGTAGGGGCACCGTGTTATACTAAATAAAGCACAGGTAATGTGATTAATGTGAAATTCTGTGTAGTTTTGTAACAACTATCCCACACCTGCTCTGGAATGTGTAGTTAAAGTTTCTGCTCCTCTCGCTGCCTCTGCAGCCATACCTCACAATGTTTATGTTGGGGTAACTGAAATTCAGTATCTAGCTGCAAACCTTTTGGGCTCGCCCCGGTATACAACAATATGTAACTCAAAACAATAGCAGAGGCTACAAAGAACAGCAAAAACTAGCAAAGAACAATAAACAACTTTAACGTATATCATTAAATAAAGGAATGAAACGTTGGTACGACTCGAGGAATCGGAAATGTAATGGAGATGCATTTAAATAATGTTTATTCAATCGAATTTTGATGTTGTCTAACCTGCATTATGTTGGCTGAATTGAAAGGACGCGAAAAATTATCGTTGTCCAGTTTAAAAACACACAAAATCCTAATGCGCAAAATTGACTTGTGATCGATATGATTATCGATATACATTCCCGTTCTCCGTTTTGGTCACCATTCTCGGTCTGTTGTGAACCAGGCTTAATATGTACCTACAACGAAATGGGTAAATGTTCAATGAGGTTTTATCGGTATTTACAAGAAGTAGACAAATAGTTTATTGAAAATGGGCAGAGAAAGTAATGTGCAAGTAACGCATGGGAATAAATGTAAACCTTCTTTAACCGGGTAGTTCATATCGATGAATGAATGAATGAAATGAGCCTGGGGTCCTAGTAGTTAGCTACCCGACATTCATCTTTATAGGATAAGGGAAATTCCGAAGATTTGAACTCGGGACCTCTTAAATGTGAGGCAAACACGCGCGCGCGCACACACACACACACACACACACACACACACACACACACACCACAGAGGTAGACTAAGAACACGTTTAATCATAGAAAAGAATTATCTTACTTAAGCACGAAGGTTGTACAGCGAAACTCCGCTTAACCGAACTAAAGGGGACACAGCGTTTCGGACACCGCATTTTTTCGGATAATCTAGTACGATTAAACGCAATGAAAGGAAGAAAATAATTGTATTCCAAATGCATGTAATAATGCTGAATAAAAAACTGCTACTATATGTAGTATTGAAACGTGTACTGGAATACCCATTTACATAGACTGTTTCATGAAATCAGTAATTTTTTTGCTGAACTTCTCGCAACGTTCGCGAGCAACTATTATCACAAAACCGTTTGATAAGCATTGTATGTTGGTGTTGATTCTCTGCTTAGTCTCTCTCTCTCTCTCTCTCTCTCTCTCTCTCTCTCTCGCGTACACACACACACACACACACACACACACACACACACACAGCCAAGACGACAATAGCATTCGCATTCGTTGAAGCTCATGAGTTCTGATTATTGATGTACAACACCGGAGAAATCTCTCTAGTAAATCTGCCCCCCAAATCCGCATTATGTTAATGGAAGAGAGGGCTGTGTTATTCCCGGAACAAGAACGACCGTCACCTTGACACACTCCAGTGTTAACAGCCTCGCATTATCGTCCTTGTTACCACCCACGACTGTCACAGAAGTATCGTTTCTATTGGCAAGGTTGCTTCACGTTACCATGATACCTGTTCAATTGTTTCGATACGCTCAACATATCAAGGTCCTATGCTGACCCTCTAAGATTCACATGGCTTTCTCTACCTACTCTTGTACAAACTATTCTTATGAAAGCTTATTCTTCTATTTACTTGTTAATCGAGATAGCTAGTAGACTAACGTGATTTCATCGGATTATTTCGGCGGAAATACATATTTTGAGGCCCCCTGAATCCAGAAAAGGTATTTTAAACAGGTTCGTGTGTGTGTCTGTGAATAGCAGAACTTAAAAACAAAAAGTCAGATAAACACCAAAGTACCTTCCAAAGATGCGACTGAAGATTTTCAAGAAAATGTTCGCCGCAAAATACCTTTTACATGGGAGATTTTTCGAAAATTTTGATTTCTTAAAAAAATTGCTTTAACGTTTTTGATTAAAATACTATCTATTAAAGATATTTACATGGCAAACAAAATGTGCGTCTTGAATTTTCCTGCAATAGCCTGTGAAGTCCTCTTCATTCGGAAGGAGTTTTTGTGTAATCTTATATAACTGGTAAATGTTAAGCGATGGACGAAAACATACTATGCAAGAAATGTGGATCTCTTAAAAACACGCAGTTTATTTCAAATAAGCTTTCTTGTGGTATAAGCCATTTCTGAGATATCGTTATTAATGGTTGGAGTTGTTCATTAAATGGTCATTCTTAAAGACCTTTCAACATTCAGTTGTTTCTCGCGATGTCATGGAATCAGTATTGAATTTTAAGGCCAGCATATAGCGTCCAGTTGTTAAACATTTGACCATCGTTATTCCCTTTGTATCTGTAACGAAATGTGTAATGTAGTTATTTCTGCATATGTTTATTTGGATTAAATGAAGTAAATAAGCATTATTGAGAATAGTTTGTATAATCATTAAATAGCGATAGAGCGTAGAGAAAGTCATGTGAATGTAACACATTTTTAAAAAGTGGATCGTATGTGATGGCATTCAAATTCCATGCTTTTTGCATGGCCATGAGGAAAAACGAATAGCTATTTACCACTTGAAAAATGCGTAACTATTTGGAAGTTCAAACCAGTAACAAAAATATCTCGAAAATGGTTAAGAAACAGAAAAGCAAAGTGACATATTGTGGGCTATAACGGGATGTACGTTTTTTGTGTAGTAAGATGTTGTCTATCTCTTAAGGTTTACCAATTACACAGAATTCATTCAGAATGAGGAGGACTTCACAGGATGTTCCCAGGAGTTTTAAGATATACATTTTGTCATGAAAATTTCTTAAACATGTATTTTCATAAAAATCTATAGAACCGTTTTGTTTTTTAGAAAATAAAAAATAACGAAAATTTTCCCGGGGTACTTCGGGGCATTACTTGAAAATCTTTGTGTGGCATCCTTACAAGATGCTGAACTTGAATATAAAGTTTGGTATTTAACCGGCTTTCGTTTTTGAGTTATCCTGTTCACACACACACACACACACACACACACACGAGTCTCTTTCTAAAAATGTTCTTTTAAGGGCATTTAGGGAGCCTTGAGACCTCGGTACGGAATTTTTGGGTGGAATTCTTGTCTGTCCCTTTCAAAGACTAGATAGAAGAATAAGCTTTGTAAGGATAGTTTGTAGAAGAGTGAGTAGAGAAGGCTATGTGAATGTATCAATACTTTATAGATTGTGTATGTGTGGGAGGGAAGGGGGTTCGCTCTTATTACCGTTTCATTCAAGATTGGCCGAACAAGGTTTTAAGAATTTATAAATGTAATAGAAATTCCACACTGTTAGTTCAACATTTATTGCATATAAGAATTAATTGAAATAACGTGCTTTTCTTCAAAATGCTGAAAATCACCACCCCTGGTACGTTGTAGTGCTTCATTTCTCGGAAAAGACTGTGGCTTCTGTGTGTAGAGAAAGCAAAAAAGCCGGTATCAGTTATCAAAAGCGGCCCCAGACACGTGGAGGGCTATCGATTTGCTGCAAAGGTGGTGGAGAGCGTCTGGGGTTTGCGCAATGTGAGGAGGCAGAAAGCATTAATTGTTAATGCAGTCGCTTCTGGAATCGTGCCAGCCAAGTTTTTAACTGTGCTGCACCCTGCAGCATCCACTTTCATGGTCCGTGGGTCTCGCAGTGCGGTAATTCTCATGGGGAGTTCTACCAAGTGGATGCATTTGGTAATCATGAGGATCTAGCGTCGTTTTCAGCCACCTTCGCCTCTAACATGTCATTTGCTTGAAGCGGATTTTGTGAATTTCTACAAAGTTGTGGTTTGTAAGAAGGTTTTCCCCTCCCGCTTTGCACGGACTGAGCAACCTTCAGGGAATCTTCATTTTTGGTTCACAAATTTTCCATAGTATACTAAAAAAGATACTGAAATTTTACCTTGATGGGATTAATGCCTTTTGTGTTATTAATGTTTCTTTTCTTTTGTTCAAACATACGCAATCACCTATACATTTTGAGCAGAATATTTTTAAAAAAATTCTGCAGTACCATTCACTTGCGTATAAAGCTTTAAAGTATTTAGATTTTTAACATTTGCCTCCTGAGATAAATAAAAAGAATAATGAATGCACTAAACATTAAAATTTACTTTTGAGAACTGTATCGGTTATTTTGTTTTAAGAACCACTTAAAAATCCGGTTTCACTAATCACCTTTTGTACAACCTCCAGTAAAAATTACAATTTCATTGCATTCAATTTGCAGGCGGAGATAGATTTTGAATGAAGCAAACTGCTGCAAAAAATAGAACATGGAAAACGTAATTTGAAGTCTCCATTGCACTTAAAATAGAGCATCATTTTAAAATATCATTTCTTAAGGTTCCAAGTATCTTAGGGCCTTCAAACTACAAGCAAATATAAAATAAGGTTGGAAAAAAAACGAAAAAATGAATTTTTAAGAAATTGGGAATATTCCAAATATTCATTAAATATAATTAAATCAGGTAGAAACTTTCGTAAAGATAAACTTAAACAAAGAGAAATGCTTAAAGTTCAGACAGCTAAAGAAGAAGATACCATAAAAACAAAGATCCGGATGCTGGAGAAGAAGAAATTGAATTTGTTTACTGATTTGTTCGTATTTTAAGTATACATGCATTATAAGAAGCTATGGCACAGTGAAAACAAGTGCCTTTGTATTGTTGTTGAATTGTAATGTTGATATACGATAATGTATAACAGAAATAAAGTAACAAAGAGAACATTGGACGGATATGGCGATGGCGGAGGTCAATTAAAGAAAATACTGAAACAAAACTGCATGATTTAAATTAGTTATTTCCTTTAAACTTAAAAAAATCACCTGATTTAATTATATTTAATGAATATTTGGAGAAAAAAATCACAGTATCATATTAAAAATCTCGCTTGTCAGAGAAAAGTTCTCGATATAGTCATGGAAAAGGGAAATCAATATTGAAAAATAGTGTGAAGCTTGCGTAATAAATGTCGTGGTCTTCGAAATGGTGAGAATTTTCGTCCCTCAGCTGTTCTACATTTTATTTTTCAAAACATAACGGATCGTGTAATATTGTTATACACCGGGGTGAAGCCGAAAGGTTTGCAGCTAAAATATTAAATTTAGTTACCCCGGCATAAAGATTGAGGGACGTAACTCTGAGGCGGCAATAGATACCAAGAACTTGCTGCACAAAGCTAAAGCGGGCGTGGGATCTTTAGAACATAAAAATACTTAAATTCACATTTACCTCTGATTTATTATACTTAACAAGGTACCCTACATTATGCAGAAAAGGTTACAGACGAACACTGGCGGAGATGCCCCACGTCGTACACAAAAACGCAACCATACTCTCTGAAGACCTACACTAGACTGACGCTACCACAGGACGCTACTGACTAGACCCACGCTAACAGACAAGGCTCTTCCGTCAATTGTCTTCTCCCACCTGACTACGAATTGGAGGGAATTGTCACGCCGACAAGAATTCAAAGTTACAGACGAAATAATTAGTTGAACAATATAGTATACACAGCAATAATGTGTCCGACGCGACAATACACACAAATACGCAACATCCTACCACTCACAACAATGAGGTGTACCCGCTGAAAAGAAAGAATACAAAGAAAATATAAACATACAACATTGAACACCAAAGATTACAAATATAAAGCCCTGATGAATCCCCACATAGACAATGATTCTGTTTGACAATAAAGCAGCCCCACAGGAACCCCCCCCCCCGCCAGGTCGTAACTTCGCTTCTGTATGTACACAGTGTATCACAACATACTGTTTGAGAATGGAGCAAAACTGCTTTTATCCGGTAACTTTTTCCACCACTGAACCACACCCGCCGAAGAAAAGATGGAAAAACTTATCACACAGATAACTGTACCACTTGATCACCACAGCGCTACAGATGAATTTGCTAAAACATTGTAGAAATAGGTCTGTGACCGACGGGCCCTGCCGGCGCACACAATCCATGGGGAAAAGACCCCCGTAGACTGCCATGGTGAGAGGGTCGTAGATGAAGTGCAGCTGGAAACCTGTGCGGGTGCGGCCGGGGAAGTACCACCATTCTCCGGACGATCTGGGGCTGTCCTCTTCTGTGGAGGGGATTGTTTCCTGGGGCTACCGACAGACTGGAACAAGATTTGGGTAAAGCATCAGGGTCACAATATACAGGAAAAAATTACACAAAATAAATATTACAAAAACAAAAGGCAGGGGACACACAAACCTAATAAAACTTAAATCTAGAGCAAAATTACATTGATTCAACGCTCAATTTTTGGATATGACTAACAACTATTCATGAATTTATTTAAAGTAGGGCCACCAAGTCAAAAGTTAATGACAAAAATGTTCTGTGTTTTAACATGACAATGAAATGTA
This sequence comes from Deroplatys truncata, assembly GCA_030765065.1. Classification (NCBI taxonomy): domain Eukaryota; kingdom Metazoa; phylum Arthropoda; class Insecta; order Mantodea; family Mantidae; genus Deroplatys; species Deroplatys truncata. The sequence goes on along the minus strand of CM060979.1, from coordinate 133,379,282 downwards.
TAGCTCTTGATGCTTTACAATGACATCTGACCATAGACATGGTATTACTGTGAGATTAATACAAGAACCAAAACACATTGAGACATTGGTACCAAGAATTTAAAAATAGCATCCTCAGAGAAAAACAAATTGTTAGTTCAATCTACTAGCAAACTACCAATACCTACAGACATACTAACTACAGGATCATATATAGTTAGAGGAACCATCACCAACTATGCTAAGGATCTACTCCCCAAGGAACGCTCTATGCGCAGTTCGCAAGCGGCTGGTTCGAACTGTTTTTTTGTTTTCACAGGTACATATAGCCCCTTATATTCTGTCATGGTAATGAAACAAAACCTCATGATTTAAATGACTTATTTCCTTTAAACTTAAAAAAAACCGATTTCATTATATTTAATGATATTTGGAAAAAATCACAGTATCATATTAAAAATCTCGCTTGTCAGGGAAAAGCTCTCAATATAGTCATGGAAAAGGGAAATCAATATTTGAAAAATAGTGTGAACCTTGCGTAATAAATGTCGTGGTCTTCGAAATGATGAAAACTTTCGTTCCTCAGCTGTTCTATATTTTGTTTTTCAAAACATAACGGATGGTGTAATATATATATATATATATATATATATATATATATAGTAGTAACCAGCTTTTTAATTTTTCTTAAAAGCGATTTTCGCTCCGTTATTTAAAAAAAATCATAATAACTTCTATAAAACTACTTCCCAGCCTCGTAAAGTAATACAAAATGTGCTAAAGCCCGTATTCCCGAAAAGTGTGGGTGAATTATACACATTTTGGTTCTGTGACGCATTGTAGGAATAGTCAGTGATGATTGCTGATCAACGCAGCACCGTTCAAATGGGAAGAGTTCTGCTCTCCAGCTTATCGGCCACTGTTATTAAGTATGCGTTTCACTTCGTTATTTCTCTCTCTCATTCGCACATTGTGTAACGCAAGGTGATGTAGGTACCTTCTGAGACACACTTGTTTTGCCCACACCACACGCTCCAGCGTTTTTGAATTCGAGTTGATGTCTCTTTTCGTTGCTGCATGTTTTTTTTTTTTTTAAAGGTGTGCACTCTGCTTTCACAATACCTACCTCTTTGACTGACCACTAAACTGATCGTCTAAGCTCATTGCTCGAATTCGCTTCTGTTCTATTGCTACTTAAAGCAACACCTAATTACTGATATCAAGTATTTGAACTCCGAAGGGTAAAAATAAGGCCCACATAAGCATGTGACGGCTGACGTTCTCCAGATGCAACATTCTGCTTAACAGACTAAATGAGCTATTGGCTCTCATCTTGAACAACAGAGAGAGGAGACGAACAAATGCCTGGTGCTTGTACAACGTGATTCCTTAAGCACCATCCTGGCAATAGTTTGTATTATAGTAACTATGTAATCGCAAATACACGCGCACACACACACACACACACACACACACACACACACACACACACTGCCGTTTGTGAAAATTGTAATACCAAAAAAAATTTCCCCAATAACTCCAAACTTGGTGGAAGTGTAGAAGAGTGTGCAAACAATAAGTGATTAGGTTTGCAGAGAGTTCACGTAGGCGAGCAGAGCCCTCTCGTGTCGGTCCGATAAGGTCAGTGTTGAGCTGTCAAACAGGGTGGAAACAATAAAGAGGGTGCCATTATGCCTCGTCGACGTCAAAGGGAGCCAAATCGGCACGTAAGCGAGTTCGAACGGGGCAGAATGATCGGTCTCCGGGGAGTGGGTTTCTCATGGCGTGACATTTCAGCTCGTACAGGGCATGCTGCTACAACAGTGATGCGTGTGTGGAAGCAGTGGATAGACGAAGGTCGTGCGCAGCGAAGAGCGGGTACTAGACCCGGAACATGACCACAGTACGGGATGACCGTCATCTTGTCCACATGGCCATAACGGACCGTACAGCTTCATCCACAGTATTAGCTCGACGCTGGACCACTGCAACAGGTGTGAACTTGTCTGCATCAAAGGTTCGTCGCCGTTGGCTGCAGGTTGGAATAGTTGCATACATTCCATTACGTCGGCTTCCATTGTCCAGAAACCACAAGCTCCTCCGACTGCAATGGGCACGTGAACACTGTCACGGGGTGCTGAGTGGCAAAATGTAGTCTTTTCGGACGAGTCCCGCTTCATCTCCTGCAGTGATGGCCGCATACGTGTCCGGCGGTAACGTGGTGAGCGCAACCTGGAGAGCTGCATTGTTGAGCGGCATAACGGACAAACACCAGGTGTGATGGTTTGGGGAGCCATTGGTTACAACAACCGATCTCGCCTCTTACGAATTAAGGGCACTTTGAATAGCAATCAGTAGCTAACGGTGGTTTTAGAGTCTGAGGTACTGCCCCTGCTTCATGCATCTCCACAGGCCACATTTCAACAGGACAACGCCCGGCCACATATTGCGAGGAATGTACAAGTCTTCTTCGAAGAGCGAGGGGTACCATAGCTTTCCTGGCCTGCACGTCACGTGACATGTCGCCCATCGAACATGTCTGGAATATGGTTGGTCGACACCACGGTCCTCCACTAATCAGTGTCACGGATTTGTGGGCTCGAATACAAACTGCGTGGAGGGAAATCCCTCAGGAACTTATTCAGAACTTTCTGATTCAATGCCACGGCGTATAGCAGCTCTAATTGCAGCGCATGGAGGCCACACTGAATATTAGGGCTCAAAGGTCATGTATAGATTTGGAAAGTTTATCATTTGTTACTTGTCATATGCCTAACCTGTAGTATTAAATTAATTGAATTCATGCCTTTCCTTCTTGTGTTGCAATTTTCACAAACGGTAGTGTATATACACAATGATGCCATTTCAGTACCTACGTGGCTGTGATGAAATATATGGGTGAGTTTTATTCATTTATGTTATGGAGATTATTTGAGCTCTTGGATTGTTTTTTTTTTTTTTTTTTTTTTTTTTTTTTTTTTTTTTGCGAAATTAGAATATTTGGATCTAGTGTAAGTGGCATTTATTAGAGGCAGATTCCCTTGACGCGCGACACTGTCCTTGAGCGACACGCCACTGTCAACCAATGGGGGTCTTGCAGTGTTGTCATATTGAGTTCCCGCTAGTAGGATGACATCTCATTTGAAAAGAACCTTAATAATTCTTCCGTTCTATGTTTATCTGTTTGTTATTTTTTGTTCATAATTTGTTACTTCTGGAAATGATTCGAAAGCTAATGAAAGATGAAGGCGTTAATGTGTTAGAGTTTAGTTTTTTGTAAACAATGACAATTAGTGCTACAATACTAACAAGAACGTTTTCCAGATGTTAAACCGCGAACGCGACAAACAATTCGTAAACTGAGGTTTTTATTTAAGGAAACTGGATCAGTTCAGAGACTGACCACGAAGTGAACTGCTAGAGTGGAATTTGTTGCACAGAGCTGGTTATCAATCAGTCCACGTAACTTTACTGAAAGGGAAGTCTTGAATTAGGGATCGATCATTGTGATGTACAAAATGTGTTCTATACTAAGTGGGATAGCTAAGGCGGTAACATTCGGGAGGGTCCCCGTGGAACGACCAGTCCGACTGAAGGTGTATTTGTAGTTTCCCCTCAGTCTCCAAGGTAAATATAGTCTGTTCAGAATATTTTGAACCATTGGAAAGGTGTTCAGCGTTTCGAGGGGTGGGCAACGGGAAGTAAGGGAATGGCTGTTTGAGCGAAGTACGGTGGTTTGTGTGCCCCGGAGTCGCTACGGTAGCCGTGAAGGTCAAACAAGAACCCCGAAAACCGGCAGATGAGGTAACGGTCTGTTCCTCCAGGTTTGGGGGTTTAGCAGAGGGTTAGCAGCCCACTTCTGTAAAACAGGTTGCTACGTTTCCCAAGAATAAGAATTTGACTGGACGGATTAATAGGCATCGACTATGGCTACGTAAAGAGGAGGGTTACGAGTAAATATGGATAACACGGAATACCGGTAGTAAGAGGAAGTGGACGGAACATTTTACTGCCCCAAGGAATTATTAAAGCTGTTAAAAGGTTTAAATATTTGGGATCGCTTATTGATGAAGTAAGGAGATGTAAAGCGGATGTAGACAATAGGCTAGAACAAGCACGAGGAGCCATAACAATGTTGAATGGGGTTTTGTGGAGTAAAGCCATGTCGAATTGTACAAAGAAGAGGATTTTGAGGACTGTGGCGGAAAGTATAATGACCTATGGTGCCGAGGCGTGGACTTCGGTAGAGGGACAAAAATCTAAGATCTTGGCAGTGGAAATGGATGGAATAAGACGTAGTGCTAGAGTATCAAGGATACAAAGAAGGAGAAATGAAGAGGTGAGAAAGATGAAGGATGTGGAGGAAACAGTGGTGGAGAGAATTGAAAGGCGGGTTTTTCAATGGTATGGACATGTGAAAAGAATGGAGAACGATAGGTGGCCTAAAACCTGTTCAGAATGGTCACTTCGTAGAAGAAGAAAGCGACGTAGAACAACCTGGAGAGGACAGATTCATAGAATGATGAATGATCGATGCCTGGAGAAGGAGGACTTGTTCAATCGGGAAGAATGGCGAATGGGAATACAGGGCAACTGCTGAAGAGTGGAGAAGCCCTTAAAAGCAAAAAGTAAAGTATGGGCAGGTGTTCAGAGTATTTTGAGCCAGTGGAAAGGGGAGATAAGGAATTCGTGCGTTCGGCACAGTAGCTAGAACAAAGAACAGCCACACGAAGCCGAACTGGCCGCGGGCTTTGCCTCTCTACTGGCTGAAAAGATTCTGGACAGACTATACCGGATTGTATATTTAATACCAAGACCCAAAAATCCACTTTAGATCTAAAACAATAGTAAAAATATATCTATCCACAGGTGATGAAAGCAGGCAGACTTGACGACACCCTAATGTCAACTGCCCGTCGCGTATAGAAGCAGAGGTACAGTTGCCTTGCATTAAGACATCTGTGGACACGAATCGAAACGGCCATCTGCTCGTCACATGTAGAAGCAGAGGTACAGCTGCCTAGCACTAAGGCCTCCGTGGATAGGTGTCAAAGCTTACATTTGCTCGTCAGGTATAGAAACAGACATACAGTTGCCTTGCACTAAGGTCGGACACGTGACGAAGCTGTCATCTGCTCGTCACATGTATAAGCAGAGGTACAGCTGCCTAGCACTAAGGCCTCTGTGGACACGTGAGGAAGCCGTCATCTGCTCGACACGTATAGAAGCAGAGGTACAGTTGCCTAGTCTAAGGCTTCCGTGGATAGTTGTCGAAGCTGCCATCTGTCCGTCACGCATAAAAGCAGAGTTACAGTTGCCTAGCACTAAGGCTCAACAGACTTCTTACGAAAGCTTATATTTCTATCTACGCCATGCTAATCCGGAAAAATCTTCGCAGAAATAGTTTCATTACACGCTTGGTTGATACAAGGAGGATGAGGGAAACATTGTCGAGTCAGGTGTTCAAAAAGGAACGCGGTATTGAAATTACATACTCTTTCCATGATTTCACGAGAAACAACTGAATGACGATAACACTGAAAAAAATTACAAAGTATTGGATAAGTCAAATCAATAATAAGAAATGTCCTTAAATTCTGATACTACAGAAAGGTTCAGATAAATTGTGTAATTTAAAGAGATCAACATTTTTGTGCAGTCTTATCTCTTATAGTTTACTAGTTTTACGAAAGCTCTTCCGAGTGAGTGAAGAATACTTCACAGGCTATTGGTACAGAATTAAAGTTTACATTTTATTTGTAATGCAAATATTTTAAGCATGTGGCATTTTAATCACAATCGTTAGATCCATTTCTAGAAGTAAGAGAAACAGTAGGAGGTGGTTTTCTTGAAATTTCCGTGTTGCATCTCTAGAAGATGTTATTTATTCGATGTTTTATTTTTAAGTTATGCTGTTCATAGTCACGCACATACAGTGGACCTCAAAAGATGTGTTTCCGTTGAAATCTCGACATAATATTTCAGGGTGGAATGCAACATTTGCTTTATCTACTACGTACGTGGTAGAAAGAGTAAACATATCGGAGCATTATAACTCTGCTGGTTGTTTTGTTTTCTTTTGAGGGAGAAGGACGCAGCCCATATCGATGTTGTTGGCTTGATTATTGGAAACTTCTTCAGAGGAGACCACTTCCAGAGCAGTGAAATGTCTGGGAAATCGGACAGCCTACACTGGCAAAAAAGTTGCTCGTTTTAATGAACAAGTTGTAAAGTTTTTCTGATGTTGATCTGCTTCACACAGATCGTATGTACACGCTTTTACAACTCGTAAGATTGTGTTTTCGCAGAGAGACAAACTGCCTGGAGCTCTTTTGTTGGTTGAAAACACTACCAAGAAACAAAACCAGCTGTTTCTCCTACCACATCCAATTAAAGCAGAAATATTTTAACATAAAACTTCGTGTAACACTTAAGTAGAGAGCTGGTAATGCATTAAGTAGTCATAATGTCCTCTGGTAACAAAGTGCAACTAAAAATCTGAGCACGTGAACACCCCACCTTGTTGATTTATTGGTTATTTTTTCTTTGAATGCTATTAAATGTAACGTATATGTGGTGATTTAAAGTATACGCGCTACTCCTCTAAATTCGATGAGTCGTGGCAATACAGTTGCTAGCACGTCTTGTGCACATTTTCAAGAGCTTCTGCGCATGCTCAACTGCTGTGACGTAATTACCTTATGCGGCCAAATTCTCTCGGGTCGTGCACAGGTGAAGAAGTGCACTGGCGCGCGAAGCTTTCCCCGCACTACGTTCCCATACTATCACTATACATTTACGTCAATACCACTAGGTGGTAGCACACTACGGCAGAAGCAGGTAACGTGCACGAATCTGGAAATTCTCCCGGTTACACCAGACTATGCATACTCTCGACTACCATTTAATGTAAACATTACTTCGTTCTTGCCTTTAACTCTACTTAATTATGCACATAACAAACATAAAAAAGCGTTCTTTCGTACACAAGTTATGCATTATTATTGTATTTCCTGTACTTTGTGCATGATTAGTTAATTCTAGCCGAAGAATGTGAAGACGTAGAATATCTTACAGGGAAATTGATTCGAGAATACAATAAATGGGGCCAAAAAATAAAAATGTATAAAACCAAATATATGGTCATTGGCGATATTCAGCAAGATTTGGTACCGGAAGACCAAATGGGGATAATTAAACACACAGAGGAATATAAATACCTGGGAGTGTGAAGACGTAGAATATCTTACAGGGAAATTGATTCGAGAATACAATAAATGGGGCCAAAAAATAAAAATGTATAAAACCAAATATATGGTCATTGGCGATATTCAGCAAGATTTGGTACCGGAAGACCAAATGGGGATAATTAAACACACAGAGGAATATAAATACCTGGGAGTAAAGATTACACAAAATGAGAAACAAGAAAAGGAAATAGGATCAAAGATAAACATATATCTACTTTGAATGGTATATTATGGGATAAACAGGTCTTAAAAGAAACTAAAACTATAATAATTAGAAGTATTATCGTCTCCTACCTAAGTAGACCGCTTTTCAAACCAGCTTGTAATTAACTTTTGTCTCAAACTAAGCTGTAATAGTCAGGTATATGACTTGTACGTCCCCTACTACTTGCCACCCAAAAATTGGTGAAAATACATGTTAGAGGCTAAATAAGAAGAAATTTGTTAAATGCAAAAGTTGGTATTTAAATTCCTCCAAGCCTGCGTTACAAAGATTTTCAAGAAAATCCCTCCAACCTAAATTACTCTTTAGATGGAAAACTTTTATTTTTTTAAAAATGGCTCTTAACAATTTGATAAAAATACCATGTCTTAAGATATTTACATGGCAAATAAAACGTATATCTGGAATTTTCTATGAATAGCCTGTGAAGTACTATTCAAGCGAGCGGCGATGAATAATACCTGTTAAACATTTTTAGAGCTGGCGAACACGTACTACACAAGTAAAGGTAGATCTTTTAAAGCACACAATTTATTTCAAATAACCAAATCTTTTGTGGTATCAATCATTTCAAAGATGTTCGTCAAATCCCTTTGAATTTTGTCAATACTTTGGTCATTTTCTAAATTACTGTCGCTATTCACTTGTTTCTGGCGATGTCATGTAAACAGTATGGAATTTCAACGCCAGCATATAGCAGCCCACTTTAAACATCTATCAATTCGTTTCCTCTTTCCCGCTCCTTCAACGAAATGTGTAATCAAACTTTCTTCGAAAGTCAATTTCGATTAACGTAAAGTAAAGTAGACGGAAAAGTAAGCTTTCGGGAGAGTATTCTGTGGAAGGTATGTAAAAATAAAGGTTAGGGAAAGTCGTGTGAATATAACACGTCAGATCGTGATCTTACAAAAAGGACGAAATTTCTAAAGCAATCACATAGCGACCCACCTTTAAATGTATTCAGTATCGTTTAACCGGGCGAGGTGACGGCACGGTAACCTGTGCGACTCGCATTCGGAAGGTCCTCGGGACCGAATGTCTGACCGAACTTTTTTTGTTCATCGCGGCGGCTAGGTGATTGCTGGGTTAGATAATTTGATCCGTTAATTTTCCTATCATCCCTTTCATCACTATATTTCATTTCCTTCTTCACTGCAATACCAGGAATTGGTCTGATCACCCATCCTGGATATGCTGTGATCCAGAGTTTGCTTGTTCCTCGACAGACTACTGACCCAAGGCATTAGGCTGATCATCCATCCTGGATATGCTATGGTCCAGAGTTTGCTTGCTCCTCGACAGACTACTGACCCAAGGCATTAGGCTGATCATCCATCCTGGATATCCTATAATCCAGAGTTTGCTTGTTCCTCGACAGACAGACTACTGACCAAGGCATTAGGCTGATCATCCATCCTGGATATGCTATAATCCAGAGTTTGCTTGCTCCTCCACAGACTACTGACCCAAGGCATTAGGCTGATCATCCATCCTGGATATGCTATGGTCCAGAGTTTGCTTGCTCCTCGACAGACTACTGACCCAAGGCATTAGGCTGATCATCCATCCTGGATATCCTATAATCCAGAGTTTGCTTGCTCCTCGACAGACTACTGACCCAAGGCATTAGGCTGATCATCCATCCTGGATATGCTATAATCCAGAGTTTGCTTGCTCCTCGACAGACTACTGACCCAAGGCATTAGGCTGATCATCCATCCTGGATATGCTATGGTCCAGAGTTTGCTTGCTCCTCGACAGACTACTGACCCAAGGCATTAGGCTGATCATCCATCCTGGATATGCTATGGTCCAGAGTTTGCTTGCTCCTCGACAGACTACTGGCCCAAGGCATTAGGCTGATCATCCTGGATATGCTATGGTCCAGAGTTTGCTTGCTCCTCGACAGACTACTGACCGAAGGCATTAGGCTGATCATCCATCCTGGATATGCTATGGTCCAGAGTTTGCTTGCTCCTCGACAGACTACTGACCCAAGGCATTAGGCTGATCATCCATCCTGGATATCCTATAATCCAGAGTTTGCTTGCTCCTCGACAGACTACTGACCCAAGGCATTAGGCTGATCATCCATCCTGGATATGCTATAATCCAGAGTTTGCTTGTTCCTCGACAGACTACTGACCCAAGGCATTAGGCTGATCATCCATCCTGGATATGCTGTGATCCAGAGTTTGCTTGTTCCTCGACAGACTACTGACCCAAGGCATTAGGCTAATCATCCATCCTGGATATCCTATAATCCAGAGTTTGCTTGTTCCTCGACAGACTACTGACACAAGGCATTGGGCTGATTACATATCCTGGATATGCTATGATCCAGAGTTTGCTTGCTCCTCGACATACCACTAAGTCTAGGTATTAGACTAATCACCCATTCTGCATATGCTATGATCCAGAGTTCGCTTCCTCTCGACAGACTACTGACCCAAGATATTAGGCTGATCACCCATCCTGGATATGCTATGATCTAGAGTTTGCCTGCTCTTCGACAAACTACTGACTCAAGACATTGGGCTGATCACCCATCCTGGATATGCTATGGTACAGAGTTTGCTTGCTCTTCGACAGGCTACTGACCCACGACATTGGGCTGAATACTCATTCTAGAGATGCTATGATCCAGAGTTTGCTTGCTCTTCGTCAGACTATTGACTCAAGACATTGGGCTGATCACCCATACTGGATATGCTATAATACAGATTTTGCTTGCTTCTGAACAGGCTACTGACACAAGGCACCAGGTTGATCACACATCCTGGATATGCTATGATCTAGAGTTTGCTTGCTCTTCGACAGACTACTGACTCAAGACATTGTGCTGATCACCCATCCTGGATATGCTATAATACAGAGTTTGCTTGCTTCTGAACAGGCTACTGACACAAGGCACCAGGCTGATCACACATCCTGGATATGCTATGATAGTTTGCTTGCTCCTTGACAGGCTACTGACCCACGACATTGGGCCGAATACTCATTCTAGATATGCTATGATCCAGAGTTTGCTTGCTCGACAGGCTACTGACCCAAGGCATTGGCTTGCAAGTCCTACCCAGCGGAGAATAATCTGTTAAAGAAGAAGAAGAAGAAGACTATTTTAAGCCTACTGTATTCCCCTTTTACCTACAATGAAATGTCTAATAAAATAGCTTTTGCAAATGTTTATCTTAACCTTTCTTCTGCCTTTGTTCCCATTTGGGAGCAGGGAATAAAACGTATAAATACATCAAAACAACTTAAAACATATAATGACGTGCAATTGTATTTTATTAAGATCTGAGCCTATTGTTAGCATTTTAAAGCCCTCTAGATTTGAAAAAATATAGCAGCTAGAGGAACTTAAAATATGTAAATTGAAAGAATTGCATCCATTTACATTTATTTAACCTATGTCCCAAATAAATATAGTTTTATTCACTATATGACCGTTTTTTCTGTTGAACAACTTCATAATAAAGGTGTTAACCGTTTGTCAAAGATACAATTTATATGTCAAACACGGGAGAGCAGCATATTTTGGTGTTCCCAAATGGGAACATTGGCATTTAGGAATATCTGAATAGTATATCTTGTTGGTATCGATGAGTCTGTGGTACCGTATTATGCCATTATTGCTCCAAAATGTTTATTAGAGGGAACAGAAACGTTTTGCTTTGAATGCGTGCATACGGTGTTAAGGTATAGCATATCGTTATAACATGACAATTTAGCGAGTAAAAGGTGATACTGATAGTAGTTCTCTAGGATACTGAATTGTTGTGTCTTTAATTTCTTGTGCCTCATTCTCATTGAAATATACTACGATGATTTCTTCAGTTTATATGACTTGCTGAGGTAAGTTAAAGGAAAAAAGTTTCAGAGAAACAGCAACTGTACAGATGGAAGGGTAGGAAAGTGTCCTTTGACACCATCAAATACCCGAAGAAGGAGGAGAGTGTTGATCATTGTAATTGTGCTGTATACATGTGTAAGTGGAATAATAATGCTTTAGTTACTCTGGCTTCAAACCACCAAACACATATGCCAATGAGAATTACAAAGCTATTGTTTGGAAGATCTAGAAAGAGGATTAATGCTCCAGAGACATGGTGAGGAATTACAATGTGGGAATTGGCAGTAGATGTTGTCGACCACCTCTTATCATGCTATCATCCTCAACTACGAAGCAAGATAACATGGCGGTATAATCTCTTTGCAAATGGTTTGAACATGGCGGTTACTGGCGCTTGGCAACTCCATTGTGAACTTGTGGCAAGAAAGCTAAAGGACTTCTGAAGTTTGGAGAGAATTAATAATGAAGACTCTACCAAGAGTACTTACTAGATCAGGACCTGAGGCAAATATCCAGCTCAATTAAAATGATTGCTGGTCATTATTTGATTGGATCCATACAAGGCCGATGTGCAGTGTACAAAAGCAATGCTCATGCTTTTTCATTGTTTCCCCCAATATCATGGGCGTTATAAAGCTTAGAGTTATTTAACATTTATTCAAGCAATATTTATATTTATTAAATGTCATATATACTGTCGTTTGTCGAAAATTGCAACACAAAGAAGGATACGCATGAATTCAATGAATTTAATACCATAGGTTAGGTACATGACAAGTAACAAATAATAAACTTTTCAATCTATACATTACCTTTGAGCCTTAATATTCAGTTTTTGATGTGGCCTCTTTGCGCAGCAATTGGATTTGATATACGCCGTGGCATTGAATCAAAAAGTTCTGAATAAGTTCCTGAGGGATTTCCCTCCACGCAGGTTGTATTCGAGATCACAAATCCGTGACACTGGTTACTGGATGACTGTGACGCACCATGTGCCGACCAACCATATCCAAGGCATGTTCGATGGGCGACATGTCAGGCGAACGTGTAGGCCAGGGAAGCAATGATAGAAGTCGCTCTTCGAACAAGGCTTGTACATTCCTCGCAATATATGGCCGGGCATTGTCCTGTTGAAATGTGGGCTGTGGAAATGCCTGAAGCAGGGGGAGTACCTTAGGCTCTACAACCACCGTTCGGAGCGGTTGCTGTTCAAAGTGCCCTCAATTCGTAGGAGGCGGACACCTGGTGTTTGTCCGCTATGCCGCTCAACAATGCAGCCCTCCAGGTTGCACTCACCACGGTACCGCCGGACACGTATGCGTACATCACTGTAGGATACGTTTAAGCGGGACTCGTCCGAAAAGACTACATTTTACTACTCAGCACCCCAGTGCCTATCGTAGTCGGAGGAGCATATGGTTTCGGGACAATGGAAGCCGACGTAATGGCATGCATGCAACCAGTCCAACTTGCAGCAGACGGCGACGAACCGTTGATGCAGACCAGGTCACACTGTTGCAGTGGTCCAGCGTCGAGCCAACACTGGATGAAGCTGTACGTACCGTTACGGCCATGCGGACAAGATGATCATCCCGTGCTTTGGTCATGTTGCGTGGTCCAGTATCCGCCCTTCGCTGCGTACGACCTTCATCTATCCACTGCTTCCACAAACGCATCACTGTCGTAGCAGCAAGCCGTTTACGAGCCGACAAACCCGCTCCTCGGAGACCGATCATTCTGCCCCGTTCGAACTCACATGCCGATATGGCTCCCTTTTGACGACGACGAGGCATACTGGCACTTATTTTATTGTTTCCACCTTGTTTGAAAGCTCTGCACTGACTACACTGGACGCAACACTGACCTTGTCGGACCGACACGAGAGGGCTCTGCTCGGCCTACGTGTACCCCAAACCTAATCACTTATTGTTTGCACACTCTTCTACACTTCCACTAAGTTTGGAGTTATTCGGGAAATTCTTTCTTGGTGTTGCAATTTTCACAAATGGCAGTGTATTTAATTTTCACTACCATAGTGTAGTTCTTCACGTTTATTTTACTATAAGTATAATTAAATTAAATTTGGAACTATGTCCTAAACAATGTACGTAGAGAAATGTTTTAGCTTTTTGAAGATTTTCATAATTAACTAAACTGTTCATTAAAAAAGTTTACCTAAATGCATTCCAACCGCCAGTGTTCCCAAATGGGAACAAGAAGAAAGAATCGGGCATAAGAATTTTCTAAAAATCTAATTATTGTATTTATCTCTTAATTGCCGGTCTCCAGCATAGAAAAACATCAAAGGCATGAAGCCGTTAGAAGAACAAGTTTTTATATGTATAGTTTGTTGAGTGCATAGAGAAAGTGATGTGATTGTAAGAAATTAAATTTATTTTGGTGGCAAGACAATGATATAAATTTGTGTACTGGCGTACTAAATTTATGAACCCGGGGTTTCCGACCATCTCGTTTACAGTATTCCCCATATTTCATCTACACGGAGAAGCGCATAAAGACGGAAGTTACCCACCTGAATGATTCAAAGCGTTTCCTCGCTCACTTTGAAGGAGTGAAAGAAAAAGTCGTGTGCTACATTCATTAAGTAAAAATTATGTCCGTCTTGAATGAATTATTTATTTTCTCGCTAATTGGAGGTACGGTTAATGAGCATTGGGCCTTTACAGAGATGTTTGGAAGGAAACATATTTAAAACCTTTACTAGGATAAGCTAAGGTTACTTGTCGGAGGCCTTAATGCACCAATAGAAGAGGTTAAATAACTATGTACTTATACAGCCCTGGGGTCCAAAAGGCTAGCTTTTGGATTAAGTGATTGAGTCAGGCTAACTAACTATGGGGATTTAGGTTTATTTCACCCTTGGCTTTTGCAGGAATGAGGCGCTCTTCAGCCATTATTGAGGATTGGGATAAGTGTCTTTTTTTATGAGAAAGCGGCAGTTCCCTCTCTATTATTGATATTTTATATAGGCTATAATGCAGTGATAGGTTGTTGATGTGGTTGTTTACAATTTTAGTGATGTTTTTTGGAGTTTGTGATTTTGTAGTATGTTGTTACTTGTATTTGTGATTAAAGTTGTAATAAGTCTTGTAGTTATCTCATCTCTTCTTTGTACGATGTCTCGAGAAGGTTTGATTTAAACAGTTACATAATTATGTGTTAAAACAATGGTGATTTATAGTCATATGGCTATGTGAAAGTGGTCAAGAAAGCTTTTGTGCGCATTTGCTGTCTGTGTAGCTTTCTCTTGATGGACTTGTAGTTTTATACTCGCTGTCTTCTAGCCTTAATGGCGCTGATAGTTCTATGTAGTTTTTCTGTACAGTGGTAAAAGGATCGCTGTGTTTCTTGATGATTGCCTTGCTCCGGGTCTTCATGGTGCTTGCTAGTTTCATAAAGGGTTGATTTCTCCATGCATGTAGGGCGATGATGATTTTGTTCAGCAACTCGACCACTTGTTTAAGTTAAGTTCTGCGATGCTACGTTGTAGCTCATTGGTGGTTGAGTTGTTCTGTGGTTAGATATTTGTGTTAGTACGTATACGGTGTGTGGAATCTGTTGATCTGGTTGTTGTGGCGATGTGGAAGCGGTTGAGATGATGCAGTCTGCTGCATGTTTGTCGTGGGTATTGCGGGCAGCATACCTGCCCGGTGTAGTCTGTGGCTCGGAAGCGGTGCCGTTTGTTGAGTTGGTGGCGCGCCATAGTTGTGGCAGCATGGTTCTGAAGTACAGTTTTCGGCTGTGTGCCCGTACCGATGACAACGTCGGCAGCGTGCCCATACCGGCAACAACGTCGGCACGGCGGTGTCCAGGATGTGCGGCTTTCTTTTCTTTACATTCTTCAGACCCAAGGAGTCCATTCCTTCCGTCAAGACGGCGATGTATTGTACTCTATTTTGAACACAAGTCTGATGAGTGGTGTTGGCCCGTTGTGGCTATAAATTTTGGCGGCTTTAACCAGGGATGGTCAGTTTACTTGAGCTTCCTTCAAGAAGTGATGAGGCAGCTGTGGGTGTACACCTATCGCGACGGCACTAAAATGGGCGTAGTGGTTGGCCTCACCCATGTTTGGTGTCGGTGTGGTGATTTTCTCGGGGTGATGCTGTGTAGTCCCTTGTGGAGATTGTTGCGTAGCTTGTTTCTTTTTCGTGGCGCTGGCGTAGCTTGGAGATGTGTGGACGACCGTCCTGTTAGGCTTGATGAAGTTTTCGGCTCGGCGTTTTGTTTCCCGTTGTGTTAAAGGTTGAAGTTGACGGCGAAGCGGCTGTGCTGTCTCTGGAGGTGGCGGCGGTGTGGTGGGTCGGGTGGTTAGTTAACTTTGCTGTTTTTCATCAGGTCTGCATTTAGGCAGAATGCTCGGTACATGTTACGCGTGTTTGTTGTTAAGCCTTCTAAGGAAGGCGATCGTTTAGGCGTCGAAGCGGTTGAGTTAGCTCTCGCTGTAGTTGTGTTGTCATCGTCCGTCGGCTAGGCGGCTCATCATCGGAAAATCCGTTTGCGCCGTCCCACTTGACTGGGACATTGGTCCTTGCGGCCGCAAAGCCCGGCGCAGTTGTGTGGATGCGGCGGTTGTTTCTTTTCTTTGTCATCTTCTGCTTGAGTCAGGCACGAGTAAAAATGTGGATGAGACGATAGGGTAGCCTGAAGGTTTGTTAGGCCCTGTTTCACAGTTTAAACTTAAGCGGAGACTTTGTAAAATTTCACAAAAATTTGTGATAAAATTTAATTTGTTTCATAATAATGCAGTATGAATTCTAAACTTAAGAAAACCCACCCCTACAAATGGACAGGCGCATTAACATGGATGCCCAAGTTTACAGAAAGAGGGGATGAAGGGAGTTTTCCTTCCTAATAATTTCCACTCGTGCTGCCAAGGATTGAAACTCTGTTTTAGCTTGCCTATCTCTTCAGATATGTAGGCGGGGTGAACTATGGACTGTGAACCTTAAGAGAACAGGTTAAGTTTTACTGCTTATTAAGAGGCACGCCCAATTTTAAACCTCGCTTTCTTGCAAACCCCTCCCTTTTTACTTTCTCTACTACGTATAGCAAGTAGTGGAAGTATTGTATTCCACCCAAAAATTGGATACCGAGATTTCACTGGAAATATATGTTTTGAGACCCCCTGAATAAAAAAAAAGCATTTTTGGAAACACGTCCGTGTGTGTGTGTCTGTGAATATAATAACTCGGAAACGAATAGTCGTATAAATACCAAACTTAGTATTTAGGTTCAGTATCTTCCAGAGATGCGACACGTAGGTTTTCAAGAAAATCCCCCACCCCAGATTACCCTTTACATGGAACATTTTTCGAAAATTTTAATTTTCTCAAAAATAGCTAACGATTTTAATTAAAATATCATATGTTTAAGATATTTTCATGACAAATAAAATGTTTATCTTGAATTTTCTCGGAATGTCTCCAAAAGTATTCTTCATTGTGAACGAGTTTTGCATAACTGGTAAACCATAAGAGATAGACAAAATTTTACTACACAAAAAATGTAGATCGCGTTAAAATACACAATTTGTCATATACGGTTTGTTTTTTTGAGTGAACCATTTTTGAGATATTGTTTGTTATTCCCTTACATTTTTCAATGCTTATTTTCTCAAATGGGAATTCGTTATTCATCTTTTTGTCTTGGATATGCAAAGAGTATTAATCTGTGGCAAAGAGAATGGTGCTGCACATAGCAACCAACTATTAAGAGATATGTCTATGCTTAAAGGTTACTGTATTTCTATATTGCCCTTGCAAATACAAAACAAGGGGAACATAGTAGGCCTTAAGCGATAGTCAAATAATTTTAAAACTGGTCGCTATGTGTGAAATGTAATTCTCTTTGCATGTCAAAAGATCGTTTCTTGCAAACGTTTATCTCGATTAGTATGAAATAGATGGAGAATAATAGTTTTTACAAGAGTAGAGAAAGTCATGTGAGTGTAACACATCAGATTTTTGTCCTGGTAATGCAAAGAGAATGGAATACTCCACATAGCAACCAGCTCTTAAAATATTTGACTATCACTTAACATCTCGATTAACACGAAGCATATGGAGAATAAGCGTTTGTAAAAATAGTTTGTGCAAGAGATAGAGAAAGTCATGTGAGTGTAACACATCAGATTTTTTAAAGCATGTTTCCATACTCAAAATGCTCCACACGATACGATTTTTTACTGATTTGTTTCAAAATGCCCGAGTGAATGTGTCTATGAACAGCATAACTCAAGAGCTAAAAGTGGGATAAATACCAAACTTGCTATTTAGGTCCAGTATCTTCCAAAGATGGGACTCGAGGAATTTCAAGAAAATCCTTTACCCTAAACTACCCTTTACGTAACTTTTTTTTGCGGCATGAGCCGTTTCCGAGATAGCCGTTATTAATGGTTCGAATTATTCAATACTTAGACTTAGTTTTAAAGACCTGTCAATTTTCACATGTTTCTCGCGATGTCATGGAAACTGTGGAATTTTAAGGCAGCATAGAGCGTTCTTAAACATTTGACTATCACTGTTCTCTTTCTTTCTATAACAAAATGTGTAATGTAGTTATTTCCGGAAAGGTTTATCTCGATTAAAATGAAGGAGATGGAAAAATAAACTTTCGTAAAAATAATTTGTGCACTCACTAATAAGCGATATAGACCAGACAAAATCATGTGAATGTAACACGGTTTTTTTTTATATAACGAACCACCAACAATAAACAAAATTTTAAACGCAGTCAATAATGATCGAGAGTTGCCGGACATAAAAGGTCGACATTTACAAGCTGCTCTTAGAAATAGGTTTCGTAAAGATAAAAAGCAAACGCGATAATAGACTGGTAAGACACAGGATTATGGAGTTGCAAATATTTGAGAGGTATGTATCTTCGGATTAAATGTGAGTGAACTGAATTATTTCATGCACGTTACACTTTAGATAACGGAATGTTCCTAACGGCTTTAGTTTGTAATTATTGTACATTATCAGTGCGTATCAATGACTTTCCAACTCGTGCTTCAAAGCCAAACAGCTGAACCGGTTGCCGCGGTAGTAGAAGACGGCAGTAGTTATAGTGCTAGCCGTTTGCTTACGAAGAACGTAATGAGGTTAGGGAACAAATCAGTAAATCGAGGCACAGAGCGAAATGTACATCGTGTAACATTGCCTGGTAGTTTCCCTTTCTTGCCACTTGAAGCGTTGCGTACAACAGTGTTTATTTTTTTTCTTTCTCTATTTCCTCTTGCTCTCCTCCTTTCTCCCTCCCGCCTATCGTGCGTGCGTATGTGTGTGTAAACGGACGCGAAGATCAGACGAGTTTGCTATGGTTCTCGCTGCAAGCGTGTTGACGGTTCTATTGCGCCTGCGCGCTAGTCGTCTTTCCAAACAGTGCGTATTGAGAATCTTAGTTTTACTCGCAATAATGAGCTGCACGTGATTCTTGTGCGCTTAACAAACATTTGAAGGAGAATTTGTGATCTGGGTGAAGTGCTAGTGATGGAATACTGATTGATAACAAACATTCTGTGGTAACTCGTGTTTCTGTGATCATTTTCCGCTTGTGAAAAAGGAATTACATTTTACATAGGTGCGTGTTTGTGTGCAAAACAACGCGCCAGAGGTGTGTTAAGTGTTTGTTAGTGAAACCGTTGCCAACTTAATGTTCTAATTACAATGTGACGGAAATTATTTGTTCCCACACCTCGTTTTGCTAGAATGTTTGGCCAACTTTCCTTTCAAATTTGCAAAACAAGCATAATCCTCTTGGAAGTATCCTGGCGCTGGAGGCTGCAGTGTCGCTTATCCATTAGAATTAAAATATTATGAAATCTGAGGTTTACATTCGATATAAAAGAATGCTGATGTTACTGGGGCAATATCGGGCCTTTGAAACGTGTATAAATTTAATTTAGTGTCAAAGATGAGCTGAGTATAGGTGCAAAGTTTGTGCTGAACATTGCAAAAGTTCATTCGAAATTGTAACAGACATCTATCAAACGTTGGGTTTTGTTCGTTTTGAGAAAAAAGTAGTATAGACAATATAGCAGCAGATACAAAGCATTGGGTATTTAATCGGTGACAGACACTGGTCTGTATTCAGTAAAGTCAAAAGAAAATATCTTGTGTGTTGCATTCACATGCCTTTCTCTTCTCACTCTTGTACTAACTATTCTTACAAAAACTTATTTTTTTTGTTAATCGAGATAAACTTTCATTATATGTACATTTCGTTATAGATATAAGAAGAATGCAGTAGTCTAAAGAGAGAGGTTCTTTAAAATCGGATCGCAATGCGACTTCTTTAAAATTCCACGCTATTTGCGAGACCTAGGAAAAAGAAAAAGATAAATGAATAGCGACTTGCCACTTGAATAAAGTATTTGAAAATTCAAATAAAGAATTTCTCGGAAATGATTAACGCCACGAATTTGTTTTTTTTTTGGGGGGGGCCATAAATTGTGTGATATATCGAGATCTACATGTTTTTGTATAATAAGAATTTGTCATCTTTTACGGTAAACCAGTTATATAAAAATCTGATGTGTTACATTCACATAACTTTCCGTACCTCTTGTATATTAGTGACTATACAAATTATTCTTATGAAAGTTTAGTTCCATATCTACTTCATTTTAATCCATATAAACCCTTGCAGAAATAGCTACATTGCACATCTCGTTATAGACACAAAGGCAACAGCGATAGTCAAATGTTTAAAAATTGGACGCTATATGCTGGCCTTAAAATGCCATACTGTTTCAATGCAATTACCAGAAACAACTGAAAATCGATAGCACTTAAAAAGGATGACAAGGTATTGAGCAAATCGAACCATTAATAACGGATATCTCGGAAATGGCTGATGGCGCAAAAAGTTATTTGAAATAAACTGTGTGTTTTAAAGAGATCTACATTTTTTGTATAGTACGTTTTCGTCTATCACTTAACGTTTACGAGTTTACAAGATTAAATTCCTTCAGAATGAAGAGGACTTCAAAGGCTGTTTCCAGAAAACTTCCAAATATGCAGTTTATTTGTCATGTAAATGTTTTTCGCTATATATGGTATTTTAATCAAAATGGTTAGAGCCATTTTTTAGAAAATCATTTCGAAAAATGTTCTGTGTAAAGAATAATTTGGGGTGGGGGCATCTTGAAAATCTTAGAGTTGCTTCATTGGAAGATACTGAACCCAAATACCAAGTATGGTATTTATCCGACTTTGAGTTGTGCGGTTCACACACACACACACACGCACACGCACACACACACACACACACACACACACACAGAGGAATAGACCCTTTTCTAAAAATGTTTTGTTTTATTCAGGGGGCCTCAAAACATGTATTTCCAGTGAAATCTCGGTATCGAATTGTTGGGTGGAATGCAATACGTTCTCTACCTACTAGGATTTAACAGACATTCCCACAAAATTCAAGATACTTTATTTGCCATGCAGATGATATATACAAATGTTATAATGAAAATCGTTTTAGCCATTATAGGTTACATAATGGAAAAATTGGATGAAATATCCACATAACATTGATTTATTTCAGATTAGGTTTTCAGGTGATTGGTTCTTGGAAGACGTTAATGAAATAAGTATTTTTGGAATGTTTTGCATGATATCTATTGTTTCATAATTGTTCATCTTATATAAAAATGACTGAAACATTCGAATACTCTTACATCCCCAACAGTATTTTACGGGCTATACAACATTTCCAGAATTTCGAAGATTGTTGCATAGGAGTGCATGGGGAGGCTAACACTATGAATGCAAAATCTGCTGATATTTCATTCCCATTTCTGTGAATATCAGAGAATGTTTTGATCCATTATTATGACTAGCATGGAAGTTTTATGAAATTACAATTCTATGAGGTAATGGGGAGAAATGAGCGTAAAAAATGTTCTAGATCATTGAACAATAGTTTCATAGAGAGTCAGGGAATAAATTTAGTTAAATCGGCATTGGAGATTTAAAAAGCCACCTGTTCAACACATGGTATTGCAGCTAGTAATAAACACAGCATAATAATACGCCTGTGGAAACAAAACAGCAAGGATGTTAAACTAGCCACAACACGCTGCTGATTTTTACTACATGACCCAATGCAGCACTGGAATTTTGTCAAAACTTACACCGGAAATAAACGTTCAAGGCAGTAGACACCCTAGAGGAGGCAATAGCGGCAAAAAATCAATAAAAAAGCAAACTGTTTCATTTGTATTTCTATAACGGCGAAAAGGTACAAAATGAAGTGGTTGAGCCTGTTCAAACATCAGACAAGTGACTGCTCCAAGTGCGAAGGCATTGGGAATCTAGAACCAGAGCTAGCAGTGCAACACAAAAGGCAGGTATCGTCGTGGGTGGTTCGGCTCTACCTGAACAGTTCTACATCAAGTACTGACTTCAAAGCCGAGCGAGGATCTCGTTAAAGCGGCATTAGTGTGTGTACATGCACGCCAATTAGTTGGGAAGGGTTTCATGCTCTGAACTTTACCCACTATGGACCTTGATACTTCCAAATATTTGTCTCTTACAGAGACCAACGGACGAAGCACGGTCTTCCGGCAAAAAATAAAACACATTTTTACATGTTATATTACTTCAAAACTTCGATATTGAGATTTCGTCGGAAATACATGTTTTGAACCCCTCTGAAAAAAAAGCGTCAACACCATTACTCAAAAACAAAATACGTCCGTTAAATACCAAATGCGACAGGAAGATCGCCAACAACATTCCACCAGCCCACCTGCGTGGTGTAGGGGTGGCGTGGCTGCCTTACATTGAAGAGGTCCCGAGTTCCAATCCGAATTAGGGCGAGTTACCCTAATTAGGTTTATTCTGGGGTTTTCCCCTTATACTGTATAGATGAATGTCGGGTAACTCCAAGCTCTTTGCACCTTAGACTCATTTGAGCATTATTTTACCCATTCATCGTCCGGTTAGAAGGACGTTAAACAAAACAGATAGTTATATTCCACCATCCCAGACTAGCTTTATAGAAAGTTGTTCCTTATTTCTTATTATCTTTATCTTGAATTTTCTGGGAATAGTCTGTGAAATCCTCTTCATTCTGAATGAACGTTACATAATTGGTAAATCGTAAAAGCTAGACAAATGCTTAAAACAAAACAAAATAGAAATGTAGATCTCGCTAAAACACACAATTTGTGAAATAAAACTTTTTGTGGCGTTAACCATTTCAGAGATCCTTTTTGCGCCATTATTCCGTATATTTCAAGGATCTTTTGAATGGAGACGTTATTGAGAGCCCTAAGCCGCAAAGCGTAGCCGAGGGATGTTTTTCTGGAGAAGAAGAGTGGAGCAGTTGCTGCTAGCGACGACTGGGCGTAGCTGTAAGATCTGTCCTAAAACTAGAATGATCCATGCTGACGTATTGAATCCTATTATGAATCGATTCCGTAAGTGTTATGCATATCGGCTCGTCGTTTACGTATACTGAATTTTATCCACTTTTTGTTGCTGGTTTGAGTTTTGGTAAATATGTATTTGTTTTTTCTCTTGGTCATGTAAACATAATGGAGTTTCAAAGCCATCAAATTGTGACACGTTCTTTAAAAATCTGACTATCGGTTTAGCCTACTGTATTCTTCTTATAGCTACAACAAAATGTATCATGAAAGTTTATCTCCATTAATAAGAAGTAGGGTGAGGAATAGGTTTTGTAAGAACATTGAGTAGGGAAAGTGATGTGAATACAGCAAATAAAATATTTTAGATTAACTTCCATTTCTTAGTAATACAAGTGAAGACGCGTAATAATGAGGCCATTTACTAGTTACGTTTCACAACATGACCTAAATAGTACCGCCTGAAGTATAACATGCGCATACTGCTCGTTTTTTGTTTCCTCCTCCGTGAAGGTCGCGAGTACAAACGTGCAAATGGATGCAGGATGTATAAGACTTTAAGAGAATATTAAATACATTTTGTGTGTACAAAATTACATATATGTAATCAGAATTTGATATTCGTTTGTTGAATATCGTCACTCTAAGAATTGCTTAAGTATTAATTACTGTACTAAAAGCTTAAAAAGAAGTAACAGCTACATTACACATTTCATTGTAGGTACAAGGGGAATAGAAGAAACGGAGTCGATAGTTGTTTAAAAGTGTGTCGCTAAATGGTGATCTTGAAATGCCATACTCTTTTGCACGATCTTGCGAGAAATAAGTTCATGGCGACAATACTTTGAAAGACAAAGATGTTAAATTCAAAGCAGTAATACCGCATATCCGGGAAATGGCTGACGTCACAAAAACGTTATTAGAAATGAATTGTATTTTTTTGTTTTTGTTTTTTTGTGAGAGTCAAAAGTTTTTGTCTACCGCTTTATGGTTTTATCGTTACACAAAATTATATACATTTTGTCACGTAAATATCTTAATAAAAGCAGCCTTTGAGCCTTTTTTTGAGAAAACAAAGAGGATAACTCATAAAAACTCCAGAACTGCTCTGTAACACTCTCGGTAAAGACGGCCGATATTGCAGCTCTCTGCATGTTCACCAAGACTTAGTTGCCTACTTTAACTACAGTCCTTGTTCGGAATCTAAAATTAGTTGCTGATATAATCCAGGGCTTGTCGAGACTATTCTGGTTCAACAAAGAATTAAACCGTACAGAACATGTTCGTTTTGTTGCAAAGAGCTGTCTAGCCGACCGGAAGTTGTTAGATCGCGTGGGATTCTGGCAATTGGAAAAGTAGAGCACTGGATGAAAACTGCAGCCCAAAAAGGGAAATAATGTGTATCTTGGGAAGATACACGAGTCCATGGCATGTACAGTGTGTGGCAAAACAAACAACACCGAAACTATCGATAACTCCCTGCCCAAGTTTCCATACAATGAAGTATTTGTTTAATAGTTTGTAAATTCAGTTTTGTGTTGATTTCTGTAATTATGTTTCTCATAACAGAAGAGAATCGGGAATTTATGTACAGGATTTGGAATTCATGAATGTCATTTGCTAAGACCATTTTACAAATAAATGAAGTGATTTACCAAAAAATCATGATTAGTGTAATAAAATCGTAAAATATTTATATTTATTTGCAATACAAGTGGTAGTGGTTCTGAAAAGTTAGAAAGTATGGTCAAGCTTCGTTTGTTTGATCAGTGCAACTTGATCATATACATAGGTATTATTTTCTGCCATCTGGTTTTCGGAACGTGCAGTAGGAATTCGCTGTTCTTTTATCTATGATTGTACGAGTGCTCCTAGTAGAGAAATTATGAAACAAACAAAACCTATATTATCAACATTATAGCCTATGACTTTCTTTGGAGAAAAATGCTGCTAAGCGTTAACGTGTTTCAATTCATTTGTTTCTTATGAACATTATTTAAAACACAATTATCTCGTTAACTTTATAGCGTATTGCTTGTACTATTCTCCGTTTTATTTCCTCACATTGATGCTATAAAAACAATGTGGAATGTCACAGCTAAAATGCTAAAATGCATTTGAAGACCAAGAGTTTCAAGAAGCCAGAGATATACAAGGAACGCGAAAAAAAAACTTACCGGAAAAAAGAAAGGTTAGTGCAGTGGTTTTAAAGCCGCAATAATATGAATCAATGATGAGAATACCCCTGAAGGATTACAAATGAAGTTCTTCCTTATCACTGCACTAGAATTGCTAAGCCTAATTAATAATCTCGTCTATATCTTCATTTGAAGCGTCACCAAATTTCGTTTCTGCCATTTTATGTTCAAACGTAGCGGCATTCATTGTTGTAGCTGAGTCACTGCAAAATGATACTCCAACCTCTTCAGAGTATTTAAAAAAGGAGGAGGTAATAAGATATTTCGATAAACATTAAGTAGAATAATTGCCGTGATTGGTTCAAAAGTAACATTCCTTTAAACGTGATTAGTCATTGTCGCCCATTTGCGGCAGGAGTGAAATAGTCGTGGAACATTATCTACAGAGTAGGATCAGAATGGACCAAGATTGTTTCACATTAAAGATCAGCAAGAGGAGAGATTTAAGGTAATCCATCTGTGAACTTTTGGAAAATCCACAGTATATAAGATATCTTGTTGAAATTTATCCAGTTATTACACAATGTTTTTGACGTGTTTGAAATTTTATTATTAATTTTTTGTGTAAAAATGCATTTTTAAAAATAATCACACCACAAATTCAGGTTTTACTGTAAATGAGTTTACAAAAGTATATACCGTATCAGACTTTTTGTTCTCTCCAAAATTTTTGATTTTTCAAAAGTTATTTTATTTCTCTAAATAGTATTATTTAAAATGTGTATTTGGTTATTTTCTTGAATGTATTTTTGAGAGGCAATACAAAATGTTTGGAAAAAATTAGTAAATTACATCGTGTGGAGAATTTTTAGTATGGAAAAATGTTGATAAAGGGCTGTACGAGAAAAAAAAACAAGGTTTAAAGATGGGCGTGTCTTTTAATATGCATGCGTCTGTCCATTTGTACGTTTAGTTAATTGGTAGTTTAAATGAGCAAAGTGAAAGTAACGATACGTTTTCTTAAAGTTTAGAGTTCATGTGTTACATTCACATTACTTTCTCTACCCTCTATCGCTTATTAGTGGGTATACAAATTATTATTACCAAAACTTTTTTTTTCTATGTATCTACTTCATTATAATCGAGATAAACTTTCCGGAAATAGCTACATTACACATTTCGTTATAGAAACAAATAAAGCAGCGATAGTCAAAATTTTAAAAACTGATAGCTATATGTTGGTCTTAAATTCCGTACTGTTTCCATGCAACCGTGAGAAACAACAATGTTGAACAGAACTTTAAAGGAATGGCAAAGTTTTGAACAATTCGAACCTTTAATAACTGATATATAGGAAATGGCTGACGCTACAAAAAGTCATTTCAAATAAATTCTGTGTTCTAAAGAGATTACATTTTTGTGTAGTGCGTTTTTGTCTATCCCTTAACGTTTATCAGTTATACAAGTTTATACAAAATTCATTCCGAATTAAGAGGACTTCACGGCTATTCCCAGAAAATTCAAGATATACATTTTTGTAATTAAAATCGTTAGAGCCATAAATTGCGCAAAAAAATGTTACATGTAAAGGGTAATTTGGGTTAGGGGAATTTTCTTGAAAAACTTCGTGTCTCAACTTTGGAAGGTATGCATTTAAATACCAAGTTTGGTGTTCATCCCAGTCTTTGTGTTATGGGTTCACATACAGGGGCCTTTTACTAAAAATGCTTTATTTGGATTCAGGTTACCTCAAAACATATATTTCCGGTGAAATCTCGGTATCGAATTTTTGGGTGGAACGCAGTAGCTTCCCTATCTACTAGGTGCGTAGTATTTTAATTAATTTTTCACAGTTTTTCGTCGAATTTCATATGTTTCGTCTTGATGGGAAATGTTAGCTGTTATTGGTAAGTTGCGTTATACGGGATCAGTGTTATACAACACGTCGCCCAAGAACGAGAATCGGGGACTAACATCACTGAGACTTGGTTTGGGGCATGTGTCTAACAGGAAGTGATAAACGAACAGTAGGCCACATTTGGATATCACCTAATTTTGCGTAGAACTGCATCCCCGTATCCTGCCTGCTCACGGCCTTTGATGTGGGCATGTTGAAACACATATTCCCGAACCATGCAACCTTTCTTTACCAACATGTTCCATAATGTTCAGAAACCTTACAAACAACGTGTGGTACGTGATGGTACACATTTTGAACGCATTCTGTACCAGTAAGTGCGAAAATTGTCAGGGAACGACATTCTTAGTTTGTTTGAATTTCCTGTTTAATTTGATTTTTTTTAGCATTATAGACAATACTTTTATTTAAAATATATTTTTTAAAAATGGTGTCGCATTTTCATTGACAGAGAAAATGACTACTGCTATGCAGTTTAGCTTATCTTTTAGGGGAAGTAAATTGGCACTGCTGTTAGGTATAAGAGCTTCTGTTTGTTCAAGCCATGTGGTTTCTGTCTTTGCAAATATATTCGAGTTGTTTTCTCTATTTTTACTTTGAACAGTATTTCTTGAATGAAATTTTCTAGTATAAATGCTCCGTTTTCTGAGAAAACTATTAGACGGCTAAATTGAATTTTAGGATAATTAAAGTAGTTTCTAAGAGGTGTTGTAGATCTACTTCGGTGTTAATAACATGGTTAGTTATTAAAAAAAAATCTGATGTGTTACACTCACATGACTTTCTCTACTCTTGTACAAACTATTTTTACAAACGCTTATTCTCCATATGCTTCATGTTAATGGAGATATTGAGATGTCAATCTTATTGATAATTTTCTTGTAGATGCAAGGGAAATATGGTAGGTTTTAAGCGATAGTCAAATATTTTAACGCTGGTTGCTATGTGGCGCATTCCATTCTCTTTGCATGTGCAGGACATAAAAAAAATCTGATGTGTTACACTCACATGACTTTCTCTACTCTTGTACAATCTATTTTTACAAACGCCTATTCTCCATATGCTTCATGTTAATCGAGATATCGAGATGTCAATCTTATTCCTAATTTTCTTGTAGATGCAAGGGGAATATGGTAGCTTTTAAGCGATAGTCAAATATTTTAACGCTGGTTGCTATGTGGCGCATTCCATTCTCTTTGCATGTCCAGAACAAAAAAAATGAATAACGAATTTGAGAAAATGTATAAGTATTGGAAAATTTAAGGAAATAACAAGCAATATCTCGAAAACGGTTCACTCAACAAAAGAAATGTATATGACATAAGTTGTGTATTTTAACGCGATCTACATTTTTTGTGTAGTAAAATTTTGTCTATCTCTTATGGTTTACCAGTTATGCAAAATGCGTTCACAATGAAGAATACTTTTGGAGACATTCCCAGAAAATTCAAGATATACATTTCATTTCTCATGACATTATCTTAAACATATGATATTTTCATCAAAATCGTTAGAGCCATTTTTGAGAAAATTAAAATTTTCAAAAAATATTCCATGTAAAGGGTAGTCTGGGGTGGGGGGATTTTCTTGAAAACCTTCGTGTCGCATCTCTGGAAGATGCTGAACCTAAATACCAAATTTGGTGTTTATCCGACTGTTCGTTTTTGAGTTATACTGTTCACAGACACACAGACACACACACACACACACACACACACACACACAGACACACACACGGACATGTTTCCAAAAATGCTTTTTTAGGATTCAGGAGGTCTCAAAACATGTATTTCCGGTGAAATCTCGGTATCGAATTTTTGGGTGGAATGCAATACTTCCCCTACTTACTATACGTAGTAGAGAAAGTAAAAATCTGATGTGTTACACTCACATGACTTTCTCTACTCTTGTATAATCTATTTTTACAAACGCCTATTCTCCATATGCTTCATGTTAATCGAGATATCGAGATGTCAATCTTATTGGTAATTTTCTTGTAGATGCAAGGAAAATATGGTAGCTTTTAAGCGATAGTCAAATATTTTAACGCTGGTTGCTATGTGACGCATTCCATTCTCTTTGCATGTCCAGGACATAAAAAAAATGAATAACGCATTTGAGAAAAAGTATAAGTATTGGAAAATTTAAGGAAATAACAAGCAATATCTCGAAAACGGTTCACTCAACAAAAGAAATGCATATGACATAAGTTGTGTATTTTAACGCGATCTACATTTTTTGTGTAGTAAACGTTTGTCTATCTCTTATGGTTTACCAGTTATGCAAAAGTCGTCCACAATGAAGAAGACTTTTGGAGACATTCCCAGAAAATTCGAGATATACATTTCATTTCTCATGACATTATCTTAAACATATGATATTTTAATCAAAATCGTTAGAGCCATTTTTGAGAAAATTAAAATTTTCGAAAAATCTTCCATGTAAAGGGTAGTTTGGGTTGGGGGGATTTTCTTGAAAACCTTCGTGTCGCATCTCTGGACGATACTGAACCTAAATACCAAGTTTGGTGCTTATCCGACTGTTTGTTTTTGAGTTATGCTGTTCACAGACACACACACACACAGACACACACACAGACACACACACACACACACACACAGACACACACACGGACATGTTTCCAAAAATGCTTTTTTTGGATTCAGGAGGTCTCAAAACATGTATTTCCGGCGAAATCTCGGTATCGAATTTTTGGGTGGAATGCAATACTTCCCCTACTTACTGTACGTAGTAGAGAAAGTAAAAATGAATAACGAATTTGAGAAAAAGTATAAGTATTGGAACATTTAAGGGAATAACAAGCAATATCTCGCAAACGGTTCACTCAACAAAAGAAATGTATATGACATAAATTGTGTATTTTAACGCGATCTACATTTTTTGTGTAGTAAAATTTTGTCTATCTCTTATGGTTTACCAGTTATGAAAAAGTCGTTCATAATGAAGAATACTTTTGGAGACATTCCCAGAAAATTCGAGATATACATTTTAATTATCATGACAATATCTTAAACATATGATATTTTAATCAAAATCGTTAGAGCCGTTTTTGAGAAAATTAAAATTTTCGAAAAATGTTCCATGTAAAGGGTAGTCTGGGGTGGGGGGATTTTCTTGAAAACCTTCGTGTCGCATCTCTGGAAGATACTGAACCTAAATACCAAGTTTGGTGTTTATCCGACTCTTCGTTTTTGAGTTATGCTGTTCACAGACACACAGACAGACACACACACGGACATGTTTCCAAAAATGCTTTTTTACTTTCTCTACTACGTATAGTAAGTAGGGGAAGTATTGCATTCCACCCAAAAATTCGATACCGAGATTTCACCGGAAATACATGTTTTGAGAATCACTGAATCCAAAAAAATCATTTTTGGAAACATGTCCGTGTGTGTGTCTGTCTGTGTGTCTGTGTGTCTGTGTGTCTGTGAACAGCATAACTCAAAAACGAAGAGTCGGATAAACACCAAACTTGGTATTTAGGTTCAGTATCTTCCAGAGATGCGACACGAAGGTTTTAAAGAAAATCCCCCCACCCCAGACTACCCTTTACATGGAACATTTTTCGAAAATTTTAATTTTCTCAAAAACGGCTCTAACGATTTTGATTAAAATATCATATGTTTAAGATATTGTCATGACAAATAAAATGTATATCTCGAATTTTCTGGGAATGTCTCCAAAAATATTCTTCATTGTGAACGACTTTTGCATAACTGGTAAACCATAAGAGATAGACAAAATTTTACTATACAAAAAATGTAGATCGCGTTAAAATACACAACTTATGTCATATACGTTTCTTTTGTTGAGTGAACCGTTTTCGAGATATTGCTTGTTATTTCCTTAAATTTTCCAATACTTATACTTTTTCTCAAATTCGTTATTCATTTTTACTTTCTCTACTACGTATAGTAAGTAGGGGAAGTATTGCATTCCACCCAAAAATTCGATACCGAGATTTCGCCGGAAATACATGTTTTGAGACCCCCTGATTCCAAAAAAAGCATTTTTGGAAACATGTCCGTGTGTGTGTCTGTGTGTGTGTGTCTGTGTGTCTGTGAACAGCATAACTAAAAAACGAACAGCCGGATAAGCACCAAACTTGGTATTTAGGTTCAGTATCTTCCAGAGATGCGACACGAAGGTTTTCAAGAAAATCCCTCCACCCCAGACTACCCTTTAGATGGAAGATTTTTCGAAAATTTTAATTTTCTCAAAAATGGCTCTAACGATTTTGATGAAAATATCGTATGTTTAAGATAATGTCATGAGAAATGAAATGTATATCTCGAATTTTCTGGGAATGTCTCCAAAAGTATTCTTCATTGTGAACGACTTTTGCATAACTGGTAAACCATAAGAGATAGACAAAATTTTACTACACAAAAAATGTAGATCGCGTTAAAATACACAACTTATGTCATATACATTTCTTTTGTTGAGTGAACCGTTTTCGAGATATTGC
The DNA here is from genome assembly GCA_030765065.1 of Deroplatys truncata. NCBI lineage: Eukaryota > Metazoa > Arthropoda > Insecta > Mantodea > Mantidae > Deroplatys > Deroplatys truncata. Next base: position 133,348,022 of record CM060979.1, on the reverse strand, counting down.
TTGCTATTTCCTTAAATTTTCCAATACTTATACGTTTTCTCAAATTCGTTATTCATTTTTTTATGTCCTGGACATGCAAAGAGAATGGAATGCGCCACATAGCAACCAGCGTTAAAATATTTGACTATCGCTTAAAAGCTACCATATTTCCCTTGCATCTACAAGAAAATTACTAATAAGATTGACATCTCGATATCTCGATTAACATGAAGCATATGGAGAATAGGCGTTTGTAAAAATAGTTTGTACAAGAGTAGAGAAAGTCATGTGAGTGTAACACATCAGATTGTTTTATGTCCTGAACATGCAAAGAGAATGGAATGCGCCACATAGCAACCAGCGTTAAAATATTTGACTATCGCTTAAAAGCTACCATATTCCCCTTGCATCTACAAGAAAATTACCAATAAGATTGACATCTCGATATCTCGATTAACATGAAGCATATGGAGAATAGGCGTTTGTAAAATTAGATTGTACAAGAGTAGAGAAAGTCATGTGAGTGTAACGCATCAGATTTTTTTATGTCCTGGACATGCAAAGAGAATGGAATGCGCCACATAGCAACCAGCGTTAAAATATTTGACTATCGCTTAAAACCTACCATATTTCCCTTGCATCTACAAGAAAATTATCAATAAGATTGACATCTCGATATCTCCATTAACATGAAGCATATGGAGAATAAGCGTTTGTAAAAATAGTTTGTACAAGAGTAGAGAAAGTCATGTGAGTGTAACACATCAGATTTTTTTGGATTCAGTGAGTCTCAAAACATGTATTTCCGGTGAAATATCGGTATCGAAATTTTGGGTGGATTACAATACTTCCCCTACTTACTATACGTAGTAGAGAAAGTAATAATGGTGACAAATTTTAAGCTGAAGATGGTATAATTAAGAAAATAAGCCTCCTGATAAAGAAGCATACTGTATAAAAGTAATACATCTATAACCTGCAAATATTTCAGTCTTGATATATTTACTAGATTTAATATTTGTGGAATAGAACTTCTGATCCCCACAACTAACATTTCAGCGTCGTTTGTTTTGCCGTATACTGCATATTTGGCCCCAAAACGGGAAACGATCAGAAGAAAGTATAGGAAACAGACAGGCTTGTTCTTCTGCGGCGTTCATCCCGCCTGTATCTGGTTCACATGGGAAGATTTAGGTGCAGATGTTTAGAAACGAGAGGCAGGGATTTGAAAGGGAGCCACCCTAAACCGGTCAAGATGGTACTACAGCTGTTTTTGTAGGAGTAACAGTCGTGTCAGGTGAGCTGCTCTAAATCTTGTACAGCAATACTCGATGATGGTTCTCAAACTGTGTGGGGCGACCCCTAGATCGCATGTGTGTACTTAGAAAGGAAAGTCCTATATACGATAAGAAAGTTTATCACGAATATTCATAGTAACCAATCATAGCTCTATTTTTAGTACACGCTCTCTAAAACAGCTGCTGTCGGACTGTTAACATGCCGAAAAATAGTACTGAAGCGGCATAATAAACAAAATCGAGATGGCCATGATCACACCGTGGGTCACAAGAGAAACACTGCACCAGTCTTTATATTCCTCCTCATATTGCTGCCGAGCTTTTGCTGGCAGCAGCTGCGATTCAATGTTTCTGGCTCGGATTGAAATTTATATTTTCACTCATATTCTCAGTCACAAGCTTGTTGTTTAGAAGCGAGCACTCAGAATAAGCACTGGTCAACGCTTCCTAGGAGGCGTTTGTACGGTTCATAGTGTAGGATACAAGCGGCTGCGAGAATGTCAACGAATGAATGATGCCTTTTACATTTTACAATACTTATATTACATTTATTTTATTTAATGTAATTTAGAGAGCCTTTACTAAAAACTATTGTATCCACTACGTACGCAAAAGCTTTAGCGGGCTTGATATATATAAATAGCTATTATAGGCGGTAACTAAAACGGGTTTACCTTTGTGAGACCTATCAACTTGGATAGATCGTGAATATTAGCTAGTTTTACTTCTACTAGCAAGTGTTGTATCCCACCCAAAAATTCGATACCGACATTTCACTGGAAATACCTGTTTTGAGAAACTCTGAATTAAAAAGAGGGATGTGTGTCCATCTGTCTGCGGACAGCAAACTTGGTGTTCAAGTCTTATAAAGATGAAACACGAAGATTTTAAACAAAATCTCCATCCCAAACTGCCCTTTACATGCAACGTTTTATGTTCTCAAAAATGGTTGATGCTTTTGATTAAAGTGCCTTATGTTTGATATATTTACCTGACAAATAAAATGTATATCATAAATTTTCTGGGAATAGCCTGTTACGTCCTCTTCATCTGAATGGCTTTTGTATAATGTAAACCGTACTACACAAGAAAAGTACATCTCGTTGAAGGACACAATTTATATAAAATGAAGTTGTTTGTGGAGTCACCCATTTCGGAGCATATTCTTTGTTATTGTTTGCATTTTCAAGAAGTTACACACTTTCTTAGCTGTTGGTATTTTGTCTTGGTTATACAAATACCATGGAATTTCAAAGCTATCATAAGCGACCGCTTTAGCCTACCTCTATTCATTTTTAAGAGGAAAAAAGATCTTGGATGCCACAATCAGATTTTAGACATCAAGCCAACCAACGGAAATGGATAAGGAAAAGAACATACACGAGGCAGCCATTCCGTTCTTCTGTACGTCATACGGCATCTGTAACGTGGAGGTCACTATTTGGGGGGCACTATTCCCAAACCAAGGGAAACAAATACTCTATTGTAGCTCTCCAAACTGCTACGTACGACATAATGTTGTGTACGTTACAAAATACTCTGCTGCCATCTTCCGAAACCATTTATACGGTAAACATAGCATTTAAAATCAAAGAGAAAATCACAGTTTTCGTACAGTTTGTCTTTCAACATAAAAAAACCAGTTCAGTTTTCTTTTCTTCTTTTAAAGCTTTATATATTTAGGGTTATTTGTGAATTTTAACAGAAAAAAGAGAAGAAGAAAATGATTGTCATTTATTCTATGTCGCGTGGTAAAGTCAGATTTATTCACAAATAAAGTACAGCTAACTGTGAGTTTTTCTTTATCCATAAAACTCACTTTCGAAATTAATATCGTATTATAGTACTTTTTAAATCGGATATTAAGTTTATAATTAATTAAAGCACGAAAAACCTATTAACCTCACTCGTGAAAGGCCTTTAGAACAAAGCAGAAAACATTTTGGCATATGACTGCGGCTATGATTAGCATCGAAAGCACTGGTTAACAATTTCAGAGAAATGTGACGTAAACTGCATGAGTAAGCTTACTGGCCAAGGGAAAAGTACCAACACACAAACATTTTGATGGGACAAGGTCTAAGTTGGCAGCGTTTTCACTTGGACTGGAACGGGAGTGGATGCGGCATATGCGTTTGTTTTTTAGTATCTGAATTTCGAGTGCGACCTTGAAGACACCATGTGGTTCACCTCCTCTGAGCCAGGCTTTCGCATGGCGAGCTTCAAGACCAAGATACGGCGGCGAAAGTACGCTCTGAGTCGGGGAGGAGGTGGGGATGGGAGCGGCGGAAGTGGAGGACCTCCGGGCAACGCCGAGAACTGCACCAAGGAGGTGCCGGTGGCCGAGTGGGAGTTTGTCAACTTCGGCATGTACGGTCGGAGTAAAGGGGCGCAACAAGCGCCGCCCCCGCCTCCTCCAATGCCGCCTCCACCTCCCCCGCCACTGCCGCCGTTGCTGCTGCTGATGGACTGCGACGGAAGTTTGGTCTCCTCGCCGCCGCCTCCTATACCCCCACGTGAACTGTCGCCGGTGCAGCCGCCCCCACGTCCGCCGTCGCTAATACATTTTCATGAAGCCGACAACACAGCAGGTACTGACAGCTCTCATATTGTAAACAATAGTATATTGCGATAAAAGTTTTCGCCTTCACCTCAAAACTTCTAATAGCCAAATTAATGGAGATAAAATGATATTACATTTTAAGTGTTGTTCACTTTATTAGTTTTATATCGTTTCCAAAATTGCAATGATTCATCTGTGGTATTTACATAATTATTTTATATGCAATTAGTAGTACAATTTTTGGTGTATATTTTCATCCACAGAGAAGGAAATAAATTTCTGAAGTAAAATTTAAGGCGTTAATGAGAAAGCACATGAAAACCTCTGACTTCGAAATTTTATTCTTCCTATAAATGAAAACCCATTTTCACCGCAAAATCAGGTAACGCACAAAAAACATGAATGTAATTAAAGCATAAAAATACTTATGTAAACACCACGCATAAAAAAAGTTGAAAAATTCTGTGAAACTAATAATATGCAAGATATTTAAAGCTGTCAAAACAACTAAACTGTAATAATATTTGTACTTTCTGTCTATAAAAAATGAGAACTTTATCCCCATTAGTTTGGCTACTAGAATTTTTAAAACTGTGTACATCGTTGGAGAACGAGGAAGATTTCCGAGATTCTCCAACGCACATAACACATGTGTATTATTACTACGTTGTTTTATTAGTGAATAATAGAAACAGTGCTTACACGGAAATAATAAATTATTAACAGCTATTAATGGTTACAGTAGCAAGGCCACCAACAATCTTGTTGGCGATCGATTATTGTCCACGCCGGGTTGTTGAACGACCCCCCCCCCACAAAAAGTCTTACAGATCATACATAGCTGTTAAATGAATTGAATCCTAAGTAAATATTAAGATATAAAAAGTAAGCCAAGATTTAAATGGTAAAGTTCACCAATCAAGTATGGTTATGTTCTATGTCTGCAATAATAAATACAGAGTGAGCCAAAAAACTACGAACCGGCTGCGCGGTGTTTTTCCTGTCCGCGTCCTCGGCGCTCGTTGCCGTCTGCCGCTATCATAGAAAGGCGCGGATGAAACTATCCATCACTCGCCGTAGTTCACGTTGAGAAATGCTGGCAATTTCCTGGCGTTGTTTTAATTCTTCCAGGGTCTGTGGGTTTGTCGTGTGCACTTTGTCTTAGGTTACACAGAGATAGAAATCGCAGGGGCTTAGGTCGGGGAACAGAGGGGGCCACAAATCTCTACTAATAATTCTGTCCTCAAACACACTTTCATAAAGTTGTTAAGTGAAGCCTTTAAAAGTATATTTAAAAATGTTGTATGGTTTCATCCACGCCTTTCTATGATAGCGGCAGACGTCAACGAGCGCCGAGGACGCGGACAGGAAAACCACCGCGCAGCCGGTTCGTAGTCTTTTGGCTCACTCTGTATATCAAAAGTTGGAGGATTTGATATAGTTCTTGTGGTAAACATTTTGCAAAATTATTCAATAGGAGTTGACAAAAATCATAGATTATGTTCATTATTTTCTGTTATATCTAGTACTTTGGAGATTTTAAAACCTACCCTTATAGACAAAACTAACTGCTTGGTCACAAATTTGTACACTTGGACTATAGGACTTGGTGGAAGTTATAGGTATCCTTACTCATATCTTCAGCCCTGCGCACTTACACTTTAAAATGAGGTACTCAGAAGTTAATAAAACCACCCCTATCCTTATTTTGAACCCCTTGCTTACAGAATGTACCAACTCAATGCCAGGTAAGGCAGCTGGTATTAGCTAAAAACGTTTGTCTCACGGGAATTCCCCACAGATTACATACCAGAAATACATCCGTTGTTTCTTTATGAGTAATTTTTAATTTAAACATTGGAGATGTCAGCTTATTTTTGATGTCACCACTACATGAGTGCCAACCTTCCGTGAGAACTGTTTCGTTCTGTGTTATAGTGGTTACGAAGATTACTTAAGTATAACGATGACAACCGAGCGGGATGGCATTCGGGAGGCTCCGGTTCGATTCTCGGCGATCGCACTGGCCCATGGGCTATTCGTGCTTTCACAGGGTCGGCAGGCGAATGCTGGGGTGGTTCATCTTCTACCACGACTCTCCTCCCACGCATTTCCTGTACCCATCATCTTCCTTGTCATCTGTTTCAGGCTTGTAGGATCAGGCGACGGTGATGGACGGTTGCGCTACGTACAACTTTCTTCTCTGGCGTCGCTGCGGGGACTCCTCAATTAGGTCTCTCCTTCAAATGGGCTTCGCCCCCGGGGCACTGCCGAAGGTTTGGTGGCGTCGGATGCGTTCAGTCTGGACACATTAGGGACCCCGTCTGTGCTTGCGCCCGTCTTCCTCCGGATCAGGTCTCCCCCTCCCTCCCGGGGTCACTGATAGAAGCACAATGCGCCGACTGGCATGCGTGCGGTGGTTTGCCCCGGTTTCGGGGGTCCCCTCCGTTTGTTCCTAACTTTACCTTTTACAACGATGACCTTTTTCCACCAATATGCGATAAGTCACCAGAATCTGGTAATATGTTGAGCTGCTAAGTTCCATTCATAACCAGCAACTCTTCCTCAAATATGCACTTGTTACATGTATTCGAAGGATATTTGTATCTGTTAGGTTGGCGCCCTCTTTATAGAGTCGCAGGAGTTCAAACTTTAGCCCTCACTACAGAGCTTTTTTATCGGTTTAAACTTACGTATACCACGTACATGTACGTAGGGAAAATATTACTGCATTCCACCCAAAAATTCAATACAGAGATACATGTTTCGAGGCCGTCCACTCAAAAGAAAGGATTTTTAGGTTAAGGTTCATGTTAGTCCGTTTCTCTCAGCAACACAACTCGAACGAAAAGTCGGATAAATACCACACGTAGTATTTAAGTTCACTATATGCAATACAAAGATTTTTAAGAAACTCCTCTCATCCCAAACAACCTTTACATGGAAGATTTTTTCGAAGTTTTTTAATTTTTGGCAATTTGCTCCAACGATTTGGATTAAAATACTGTTAAAATATTTACATTGCAAATAAAACGTATATCTTGAATTTTGTGGGAATAGCTTGTGAAGTCCTGTTCGTTCGGAAATAATTTCATATAATCTTGTTTTAGTTGCGCGATAGACGAAAACGAACTAGGCAATTTGTGTTTAAAACACACAATTTATTTCAAATAACCTTTTTGTGGCACAAGCCATTCCCGAGATATCAGTATTTATTTATGTCCATTAATAAGTGATAAAGGGTAGAGAAAGTCATTGAATGTAACACATTATAATTTTTCTCGGGTTTATTTTAAAATGCGAGCAGAAATAGTTCAACATTGCCTGGAGTTCAATCTGGTAGGCTCGTGGTGAGCCTGAGTTTTACTATGTACCTACCCTTGGAAGGGCTGTACCATAGGTAGGATTTTTGTAAGGTGACGGTTTGGTGTTGATGTTAGGGGTGTGATGGGAGATAGCGTCGAGTCGATTCAGCATTGAAATTAAACTGAGCTTTATTTATGAACGCTCTTTAACTGCTGTGGTTCTTAGCGTCCCATTCTATATTGAGCATGAAAGACCGGTAATTTTGCTCAGAGGCCTCTTTATCATGCTTGAGATTCTTTTGCATGCTGTAAATTTACGGCACGAAACCGCCGGCTTTCCTTCCCTGCTAAGGATTTTACGCCCAAAAAGAATCCCTCGCCCTCCGCCGGGTTTGAACCCGCGACCTCGGGAACCATGGTAACCACTACAGCACGGAGGACGTATTATACAAGTTTAGCATAAATAGATAAGTTTCCAGAAATATTCAGTAATATATATACCTTCCATGCTTTTTTTTAAGCACCTTTAATGCACCTTGAAGCATGAAGAAACCAAGTTACAGGAAATTGAGAGGAAATGAAAAACACAGTGGGTGTGGTTATGCCGCCATGTTTAAATTTGCAGAAAGCTTAATGATGCCACGGTATATAATTTTGAGCTGAAGATTTCTATGTTTTTATCACGTAGAAAATGAAAAATGGAATTTCTGAAGCATCTCGACCGCCAAGTGCCGTTAGCAAACGCGACAGTAGCGCTATGGACCTACAAATTTGGGAAGGTGTGTGCTTTGGCCAATAATTTGCTTTATGTAGAGCTCCTGATCACGCCTTGAATAGAAACCTCCAGAAGAGAAACGTAGCTAGCAATCCTGAGAGGATGTAGCTCGTGCGGTTTGTAGACTCGCCTATCCGGTTGTGTGGAATGACGTCATCCCACAGCAATGGTAGTTAATTCCTGGAACTGCATATTCCCCTTGCTGTACACATCTGTTTCTACAAGTGCTTCCGAATATTGTCCTTGCAGGAGCTGTCCGCCAAATGGAGAAGGCGAGTACCTATTGTTTCTGCGATTTAACAAAAATGTTATGTCTTATATTCACATGACTTTCACTACCCTCTATCGTTTATTAATGGGTATACAAATTATTATTACTAAAGTTTATTTTCCTACCTACTTCATTTTAATCCAAATAAACCTTTGCAGAAATAGCTACATTGCACATTCGTTATAGATACAAAGAGAACAGCGATAGTAACCGAGCGGGATGGCTCAGGCGGTAAAGTCTGTGGCCCGCATTCGGGAGGTCGCGTGGGCCGACAAATCTGTCTGAGGTTTTTTCGTGGTTTTCCTTAGTCGCCAAGGTAAATACCGGATTGGATATTTAATACCTCGACCCAAAGTTCCATCTTAAGCCTAAAACAATACTAAAATGAAAAATAAGTGGTAATAGAGAATGCTATGCCATCATCTACAGACAATGTAAGCAGTTTAACTGGATGGCATGAAGCAGGGGTTACAGGAATGAGACCGCCTTTCTGTGTGGGGACGGCGGTTGGACTGGACGGCGCCCTAATGCCATGTGCACGGCATGAAGCAGGTGGTTACAGGGATGAGACCTAGAAGGGTAACTGTCCACCTTTCTGTGTGAGGGCGGCGGTTAGACTGGACGGTACCCTAATGCCATGTGCACGGCATGAAGCAGGTGGTTACAGGGATGAGACCAAGAAGGCTAACTGTCCACCTTTCTGTGTGAGGGCGGCGGTTAGACTGGACGGCGCCCTAATGCCATGTGCACGGCATGAAGCAGGTGGTTACAGGGATGAGACCAAGAAGGCTAACTGTCCACCTTTCTGTGTGAGGGCGGCGGTTAGACTGGACGGCGCCCTAATGCCATGTGCACGGCATGAAGCAGGTGGTTACAGGGATGAGACCAAGAAGGGTAACTGTCCACCTTTCTGTGTGAGGGCGGCGGTTAGACTGGACGGCGCCCTAATGCCATGTGCACGGCACGAAGCAGGTGGTTACAGGGATGAGACCTAGAAGGCTAACTGTCCACCTTTCTGTGTGGGGACGGTGGTTGGACTGGACGGCGCCCTAATGTCATGTGCACGGCATGAAGCAGGTGATTACAGGGATGACTAGAAGGCTAACTGTCCGCCTTTCTGTGTGAGGGCGGCGGTTAGACTGGACGGTACCCTAATGCCATCTGCGCGGCATGAAGCAAGATGGCATCTCCAGGGATGAGACCTAGAAGGCTGACTGCCTTTCTGTGTGGTGACGGCGGTTGGACTGGACGGCACCGTAATGCCATCTGCACGGCATGAAGCAGGTGGTTACAGGGATGAGACCTAGAAGGCTATCTGTTTGCCTTTCTGTGTGAGAGTGGCAATTAGACTGGACGGCACCCTAATGCCATCTGCCAGCAGGCGTTACAGGGATGAGACCTAGAAGGCTAACTGTCTAGCACATATCGTTCTAAGAGATATCCACCAACAGATTCGTCGCGATATGACCAAGAAGTTAAAGCGACGTAAAATAAAATAGAATAAAAATAAAAAAATAGCGATAGTCTAATGTTTAAGAACTGGACGCTTAAATTGGCCTTAAAATTCCATACTGCTTCCATGACATCGCGAGAAACAATCGAATGTTGACAAAATTAATATTGAACAATTCGAACTATTAATAACGAATATAAAAAATGGCTGATAGCCCAAAAAAGATAGATTGTGTGCTTTTAAAGAGTTTTTTTTTCGGGGCGCGCGCGTGTGTGTAGTAAGTATCGCTTAACGTTTACCAGTTATACAAGCTTATACAAAATTCCTTCTGAATGAAGAGGACTTCTCAGGCTATTCCCAGAAAATTAAAATATACATTTTATTTGTCATATAAGTATATTTAATATATGGTCTTTTAGTCAAAATGGTTACACTTTATTTAGAAAATAAAAAATTTCCAAACATGTTCCATATAAAAGGATAGTTTAGGGTGGAGGCATTTTCTTGAAAATCTTCGTGTGGCATCTTTGGAAGATGCTGAACTTAAATACTAAGTTTGGTATTTATCTGAGATTTCGTTTTTGAGTTACGGTGTTTATACTCGCACAAAAAGGCCTTATTTGTTTTCCAGGGACCTGAAAACATGTATTTCCGGTGAAATCTTGGTATAGAAATTTTGGGTGGAATTCAATTCCTTCACTACGTACCAGGTACGTGGTAGAGAAATAATACTTGTATTAGCATGTTGATTCATTCAACAATATCCAGAAGATCAGAAAAGGAAACAGAGCTCATTCTGTTTATATGTATATATATATATATATATATATATATATAACTTTTTGTCACCTACGTATAGGCATAAGTGCGTGCGTGTGTAAAATCCAGGCTCTTCAAAGATGCGACATGAAGATTTCAGAAAAATTCCCCAACCTAAAGTAGCCTTTACATGGGAAATTGTTTTAAATGTTTGATTTACCCAAAAATGGCTCTTTAATTTTGATTAAGATACGAGGTGTGATCAAAAAGTTTCCGGAGTGGCTTCACAACAATGCTGACGCTGAGATTTCTTTAATTCTTACCCAGACTGTACATGCAACGTTCCTTCCTGGTAAAAATGAGAGGTCACGTGACTTCCTGTGACCATGCAGTGACGAGGTAAACGCTCTGAAGTGAACACGTGTTTTGCAAGTGCTGCTATTTTTCCGCGTAGCAAAAATGTCAGATTACGAAGAACATAGAACGAACATCAAATTTTGCTTTAAACTCTGTAAAACTGCAACAGAAGCCTATGGAATCTTAAGAACAGCTTATGGGGAGGAAGTTATGAGCAAAACTCAAGCATTTGATTGGTTTTCGAAATTTAAAAGTGGTGTGATATCAGTTAAAGATGCCGATCGTTCGGGACGACCCTGTTCCGGAAAAACTGATGAAAATATCAATCAGGTGAGGGAAATGGTCTTAAGTGATAGGCGCATTACAGTAAGAGAACCTTCTAACTCATTAGGACTTTCATTTGGAAGTGTTCAAAGCATTTTGAAAGACAATTTGGACATGAGAAGAATGCCGCCAAGTTCGTGCCCCGCCTGCTTTCAAATGACCAAAAGGAAAGCCGTGTGATTGCCTGCACAGATCTTAAAGAACACTTACAAAATGACCTAGAGTTTATGGAGAAAGTTATTACTGATAATGAAACATAGATTTATGGGTACGATCCAGAAACAAAGCAATAATCTTCACAATGGAAGTACCCTTCATCTCCACGCCCGAAAAAGGCCAGACAAGTTCGAAGTCAATGATGATTGTGTTTTTTGACATTAAAGACATTGTACATAAGGAATTTGTGCCACAGGGTCAAGTAGTGAATCAAGTATTCTCCAAACAAGTGCTGCAAAGATTAAGGGAGAATGTGCGACACAAATGGCCGGAGAAATGGAGGAGCGGTGACTGGTTCTTGCATCATTACAATGCGCACGCGCACAAAGCCCTTTCTTTTCGCCAATTTTTAGAAAAAAATAGGATGAATATTGTTCCCCGTCCCGCCTATTCTCCAGATTTGGCACCAGCGGACGTTTTTCTTTTCCCGAAACTTAAAATGCGGCTCCGAGGAAACCGTTTTGAGGACATTGATGTCATCCATCGCGAATCGCAAAAGGCCCTGAACATGTTGAAAGAAGAGGACTTCCAGAGGTGCTTCCAGCCGTGGCAGTAGCGCTGGGACAAGTGTATCAACTCCCAGGGAGACTACTTCGAGGGTGACAGTGCAGATTAGACAAAACAAACTTGTGTAGTATTTATGACGTCATTCCGGAAACTTTTTGATCACGCCTCGTACCATAGGTATGTGGAACATATTTACATGGCAAATACATGTGTATCTTTAATTTTATTAAGCCTATGAAGTGCTCTTTTGTTCCGAAAGAAATTCTGTATAACCTATAAACCACAAGAGAGAGAGAGAGGTAAAAACTTACTACACGAATTTTTTTTTTTTAAAAACACAATTTATTTTTAAAATAATCTTATTTGGCATCAGCAATTTCCGAGATTTCAGTTTTTATTGTTCTTTTTAAACGTCTGATTCGACTTCCTCTATCCCTCTGGTACCTTTAACGAAATGTGTAATGAAGCTATTTAGAAGGGTTTATCTGGATTAACATGAGGCAGATAGAGAAATAAATTTTCGTAAGAATAGTTTCTAGAAGCTATATAAAAATGAACGATAGTGGGTAAGTAAGCCACGAGAATGTAACAATAATATTTTTTTAAATTGAAGTTAGTATAACAAAGCTGAATCAATGTAGATCAGATTTACAAACTTTCCCGCAAGCTACTGCCGTTTAGCAACTAATATTTAAACGCAAGTTTTGCTTTTAACGCTTGTTGCATGGAATTTCTGACGGTACCAAAAATTCAACTGCGTCCTCAAGCAGCGGTAAAGTGAGCATCCGTCCGGCTGGTTGTAGGATATTTTCTTGTAAATCTTCGTGTCGCATTCTTGGAAGATGCTGGACTTCGAAGCCGCGGATGATCGTCACTTTTTGAAGCCGTATCTGCTGTTTATTCTGCTGCCAATGAGATGTTTCTCTCAGGGTATGTGTGGGCGTATTGTGTGAAAGGATAACACCAGTTTAAATTGACTGAGAAATTTAATACGAGGGTCGTCCGTTAAGTAAGTTTCCCTATTTTATATAAAAAAACAAAACATTACACACAATTGATCATGTTGAATTAATTTAATTTATATTGTACAATCCTTCTGTTACTTTTCTACATAGTCAAGAAGTTTTTCCAAGCCAGTGTTGTACCAGGTCGGGTCCTGTGCTCGTAACCAGCTGTTCACTTCCGATTGATCTTCGTCACAATGTTAAAGTGCTTACCTCCAAGATGACCTTTGAGTCAGGGGAACATGTGAAAATCACTGGTGAATATGGAGGATGCGAGAAAACTTCCCAGTTGAATCTTCTGAGCTCCGCCTGGGTCAAGCTTCAACTTGGAAGTTTTCTCGTATCCTCCTAATTCACCGGAGCTTGCCCCAAGTGATTTTCACATGTTCCTCCAACTCAAAGGTAAGCACTTTTAACACCGATGATGAAGTCAAATCAGTGAACAGCTGGTTGCGAACACAGGACCCGACCTGATACAACACTGACTCGGAAGAACTTGTCACGTCCCCAAAAATGCTTGGGAAAATATGTTGACTATGTATAAAAGTAACAGAAGGATTGTACAATACAAATAAAATTACTTCAACATGATCAATTGTGTCACTGTGTGTAATGTTTTTTTTATAAAATAGAGAAACTTACTTATTGGACGACCCTCGTATGAGTGAGTTGCAGACCGTTTGAAGATAAAGAATGAAACATTAATCGTAGCACTAGAAATTATAACAACTGAATTATTATAACTGCTAACTTCTGCAGTACCAATATTACGGTTTGAAATAACTGTTTCAGCAATTAAAGAACCTAGAAGCGCAACTTGCCGTGAGTCGCTAAAAGGCTTACCGGCTAAACCCCTCGCGACTACCGCAAAGTAACTGATAAACCCTGCGCGGTCTTAGGCGCTACGAACTGCTGATCACCGTACAGCCCCTATGGCTATACACACAAGAAAAGAAAGAAAGGACGCTAATCCGCCCCCCCCCCGAGTGGAGGAGAAAATGCATCTCCGCACTTCTGGCCCGATGGGAGTCGGGGCAGCGATTGTGGGACTCGCCGTTATAGATGGTCATACCCACTAAAAACTCCTCTACGAAAAGGAATTCAGGAGTGATAGTGCGGCTATATCGCTGTTGAACCAGCGTAGTCAAGGCAAGGATACATTCGCCGGGCACGAGGGCCTAACAGGGTGAAGGTAAGGTGCCAGGACACAAGCATGACCGAGGCCCTACTTGCGCCCTTGGAAACTGGGTGAGACGGTATAGGAAGTGTTGTGTGTTTGGATGTTAGGATTGAGGTGTGGTTATCTGTGCTTCCGACGTCCTCGATGGTGAGTAGTCGGAGCTTCCTGTGTGGGCCCCCATAGGGGCTCGCGGTGGTTATCTGGAAGTTTGTTGGGCAGAACGTCATCCTGCGTCGTCTGGGGGGCTGCTATCTCCTCCCTGATGGGCCTCCTGGCGTTCAAGTAATGCTCGTGGAAGAAGTTTGGCAGTGTCATCGAGTTAGGAAGTGTTGGCATTAGAGTATGGTACCATAGTCCTCTTGAAGTTCGGTCAGTACCTTCTTCAGGAGGGCCAGTTTAGCTGTGATGTTCAGTAGCTCCTCCTGCACATCCTCCAGCTTCTGCAGGATCTCAGGCGAGGGTTCCGTTGAGATATTGTTGCTTGTGATGGTTTCAGACGTGTCTTCTACTGCAGGATGCCGGTTCTGCTCGTCGCGATCATGCTGCAGTGATAACTGCTGCTGCCGTGCTGGCATGTTGGCCTGCTGCGACGGTGTGGGACGGTTGCGTGGATGTAGTGGACAACAAGCTTGCTCGGCGAAGTGGTCGTGTCTCCAGCAGGTTGCAGAGAAGGGCGGCGACGCGTTAAATCAAGTTAGGTGCCCCACAGTAGTGGCACCGTGGCTAAGCAGTGCATCTTACCTAAGTGTCCCCATAAAGGCGGCAGCGTCGGCAGGGCGGCGTCCAGGTTGAATGGCTTGGTTCGGTATTTAGGCATTTGCCCAAAAGCTGCAGGCCGTCGGGAGGGCAGCGTCGTAGTGAGCCTTGTCGTAAAGACTAGGCGCACTAGCGGTGTACGCCCTTTCTTGACTGGATTTTTGTGGCCTTCAGAATTGAAGGCCAGAGCTGTTGGACGGAACTCAGAAGAATCTGCCTCGGCAGCTGCTGGTGAACGCCCACAACCACAGCGCTGAAAAGATTACATCGCTGGGTTTGGCTTTCTCCAGACAAAGCGGCGTCGGGAGGTGCTCTGTTGTCAGGTACCTCAGAGTGAGGCGGCGGGTCTAGACCCCAAAGAGAAGTATTCTCCTGTGCCGGGGAATCAGGCGGTGGCGGCGGGCTGGCTGTACCAGCTGCACCGGTGTGCTTGGCTGCTGCAGCAGCTCTGCGTTGCTTTCTTCTAGCCATGGTCAGAAGAGCTATCTGCTCGAAGGTTCGAGGCGAAGTCGTCTAATTTTAGCAATACACGCTCTTTTACTACTTGAGCTCCTCCCACCAAGGTTCCTTCTCGCGCGGGGCCAATCTTAAACTCCTACATATGCGTATGTGACACTGTTACTATTGGCTACCTGCCCGCATCTCAGAATTTCATTCCGTTTCTCTTTGCAGAATTTCTGTCTGCGTGACTCTAAATGTACTGAACTTAACCTTAACTACATTCCAGAAATCTTTATTCTACTAACGCGTTCACTCCTCAGCTATCACTAATTACTTTGCTCGCTAATGACCTTTTTCTCCGAACAAATATTTCATCTCAAGCTTATTACATTATAACTTGATTTTATATACGGAAATTATTTATTGCAATTATTTCTCTATCATACTAGTGTTTATGTAATTATTTATATCTTCCTGTCAGTAATTACGGTATCAACTTAAATACCAAGTTTGGTATTTATCTGACATTTTGTTTTTGTGTTATGCTGTTCATAGACTCGGACCTTTTTCTTAAAATATTTTTCTTCGTGGGTGAGGCTGGAACTCGGGAGCCTCTGAAATCTGGGCATCAATTTTTGGGTGGAATATAACACTTCCTCTTATCCACTGTAGGTAAGTAGTAGAGTAATAATATTTTGTTTGCAGAAGGTTTGAGTTTAGATCATTTATCCTGGAGATTTTCACCAGAGCTTGAAAGACAATGGTATTAGCCTATTTTGTTCCTTTGTTTCGAATCGTAGGTTTGTGTATATAAATATGCTTCATGCTTACTGGAGTGACATATAATCTTTTCATAGTGTCTATAATTGCCTATTTTCATAGTGTGTGCCTTTTCGTAGTTTTAGGGTCTGTTGTGCCGTTTTGTTTTATTATTCTATTTTATTTTACGTCGCTTTAACTCCTTGGTCATATCACGACGGATCTGTTGGTGGATAACTCTTAGAACGATATGTGATGGACAGTTAGCCTTTTAGGTCTCATCCCTGTAACCACCCGCTCCGTCACGTGTCAGAGACCCTAGCGCATAGTTACCGAATCTTCGTCTTTCGTGCCGTGCAGACGGCATGAGGGTGCCGTCCAGTCCAACCACCGCCCCCATATAAAGGCGGTCAGTTAGCCTTCTAGGCCTCATCCCTGTAACCCCTGCTTTATGCCGTGCAGATGGCATTAGGGTGCCGTCCAGTCTAAACGCCGCCCTTACACAGAAAGGCGGACAGTTAGCCTTCTATGTCTCATCCCTGGAAATGCCATCTTGCTTTATGCCGTGTAGATGTCGTTAGGGCCCCGTCCAGTCTAACTGTCGCTCTCACACAGAAAGGCGGACAGTTAGCCTTCTAAGTCTCATCCCTGTAACCACCTGCTTCATGCCGTGCAGATGGCATTAGGGCGCCGTCCAGTCCAACCGCCGCCCCCACACAGAAAGGCGGCAGTTGGCATTCTAGGTCTCATCCCTGGAATGGCACCTTGCTTCGTCACGTGCCCACAGAGACCCCCAGCGCATGGCAGCCGGATCTTCTGCTTCGTGCCGTGCAGATGGCGTTAGGGTGCCGTCCAGTCTAATTGCTTACATTGTCTGTAGATAGATGGCATAGCGTTCGCTATTACCACTTATTTTTCATTTAGCTATTGTCTTAGACTCAAGGTGGAGCATTGGGTCGTGGTATTAAATATCCAACCCGGTATTTACCTTGGCGACTGAGGAAAACCACGAAGACACCTCACAGATTAATCGGCCCACGGGATTTGAACCCGGGACCTGCCGAATGCGCGCCACAGACCGCCTGAGGCCATCCCGCTCGGATTTATTATTTTTTTTTCATTTTTTTTTTTTTGAGAACTTGTATTAAGGTTTTTGCGTATCTTAATGTTATTTTTGTTACTGTGTCGGTTATGTATAAATATTATTTATGTATATTGCAGTTAAGATTTCGCGCTCTGAGCCAATGAGTCATGTTGACAACATGCCTGAGGAAGTTTTTAATAGTGACATTCCTTTCCAAACGTGAGCAGTACCATTGTTTCGTGCAATAATAACATACCTGCAGAATAAAATGTACGGCAAATGATCAGCTAGAAAAAGCTATTGGTTTACGACTGCGAAATCGATCATTCTAATGTTAGGAGTAGGACTAGGATCGGAGGGAGACTTGGCACCTCGACCTATGTAGATCTTTTGTGCCTAAGCTCCTGATGGGGCGTCTCAGGGAGGGAGGGATGGGGTAGGAGTCGGTGATCGGCAGGACCCACCTTCTTCCAAATTGAAACTCCCCGGCTCCCTCCTCCCCTGTTGTCCATACATTTTTGGCACCTCTTTAGAAAACAATCCATCACTCGCCGTAGATCACGTTGAGAAATTTCCTCGCGGATATTTTGTTTTAATTCTTCCAGGGTGTGTAGGTTTGTCTTGTGTACTTTGTCTTAAGTTACCCGGAGGGGTATTTTATGAACAATATTACCGGCTTCGCGGTGTTTTTCGACTGGGCGTGTGGAAATTTGATATGAACATGATAACGCACTGCTACTATAAACAAAATCACGCTGTTGTGGTTTTGCTGTGCAGTGTGAAGCGCAGTTTTGAGTTGACGGTGATGTGATGTAGTTCAGTTATTACGAGTTATTTATTATTTTGTCCTGTACTTGGTCACAAAGTATATTATGGCTCAGAATATGTTTTCTACTGCACAGCGTGTATTTATTTATGATTCGTATATGTTAACCCGGTCAGCTCGACATCTAAATACGGGACCGGGTCTGCCAACGCAGAGACCACACCCTCGCAAACCCAGGAGTAAACTCGTGTGGCTTTCCATTAGGAGCGGTGCCTATTTTATATACCGCTCCCCCTGCCTGGTCGAAATCGGGCAAGGACACCTCCCGCACCGACCCTTCCAAGCAGGGACGGAAGTGGATACAAGTGAAAGTACGATTTGCAGGAAGATTTCCAGGTGTAAATGTTCTAGGCCGTACAACAATCCATGAACTTTACAGTAAATTTCCGGTCACAGGAAGTGTTCAAGCTAAGAAATCTGAAAGACAGCGATCGATTCTTACCGAAGAAACATTAGACGACATCGGTCATCGTTTGGAAAATTCCCCCCAAAAATTCCATGATGGATAGTTTCCTAAAGAGGTGCCAAAAATATATGGACAACGACGGTGGCCAGTTTCAGCATCTCCTTTCATAAGGTTGGTAAGTAAAGCCTTTGAAAGCAGTTTTAAAAATGCTGTATGGTTTTATCCGCGCCTTTCATGATAGCAGCAGACGCAACGAGCGCCGAGGACGCGGGCAGGAAAAACACCGCGCAGGCGGTCTTTTGGCTCACCCCTGTACTTACCGCATGGTCGAAAACACAGTACTGACTTAAAAAGAATATACTATTTCATTGCAAACGAAACAATAGCCTTTTCAAGAATAATGTATAAGACTCAATAATAATCACAAATTAGCGTAGGAGTGTAAAGCGTATTCAAGAGATAAATTACTTAAAAACTAATAATGGGGTTTGGGTTACATTATGTGTACAGTTCTTTAAGAGAATAGTGGAATTTATAAAGTTAATACATAGCTATTTGATATTTCTGTGTTGTGTCAGAATGTGTTTTTAAGTGTTAAATGAATAAATGATTCTGCCTGCATCAGTTGTGCGTATTGCGCCGAGTTCTACAGTACTTGCATTACCAACGTGTCGGACACTCAGAAAGAGATGGAACGGCTAGTTTGCTAAACATGTTGAGAGTGAGTCATACACGCCTGCTCCCAGCCCAGTCTGGGTCACTCATAGTAAGTCAGCCGGACTGCATTCCGTCACACAACCCGTTTGCCTCACCATTAATTTATTAACTTGCATTGTGTTACTCAACAAGCTCTCTTAGCGGACAGACAATTGGGCGCCAAATAAAGTGCCGGGAATTAAAAGAACACCAGCCTTACTTTCAACCCTCGCGGGGATTCTAAACCCTGCCCTCATCTCTTTGACTGTCTCCTCTGCTGTAGTGGAATGTGTTGTTGTGCGATACAAACTAGTTCTTTATTTAACATCCATATTTACATTTTCAAAACTGTATGAATCAAATATATATTATGCGACTGGAATGCATGTACATTTTATGAACAAATAGGTAGGAGTATCCTGCGGTTTAAACCCACCTCTCAAGCGCATCTATCATGACAGTGTTTTTTATCGGCTGACCTTGCATTGAAATTCTTAGGCCGACAATAAGTTATACTGTACCACCCAACCCGGGCCCCGATTGTGTTGTTTTAACTTTTTATTTTTTCTAAAATGGATCTAACGATTTTTATTAAAATACCATAGAATTAAGACATTTTCATGACAAATGAAATGTATATTTTGAATTTTCTGGGAATAGATTCTGAAGTGCTCTTCGTTCTGAATGACTTTAGCATAACTGCTAAAGAGTAAGAGAGAGACAAAATCTTACTATACAAAAAAAAAAGTGGATCTCATTCAAGCACACAATATTTTTGTTTGTGTTCGCCATTTACGAGATATTCTTTGTTATTGGTTTGAATTTTCAAATACTTATACTTCTAACTTTCTCTGCCACGTACATAGTAAGTGGTCAAGGTATATGCGATGCACCCAAAAATTCGTTACCTGGATTTTACCAGAAATTGCATGCTTTGAGGTTCCCTAAATAAAAAAAAAGTTTTAGAATAACGTGTGTGTAAACAGCTTAACTCAAAAACTAAAAATCGGATCAACACCAAACTTGGTATTTAAATTCGGTACCTACCAAAGATGCGACACGGAGATTTTCAAGAAAATCCGCCCACCCCAAATTACCTTTTATATGGAACATGTTTCGAAATTTACTTTCTAAGGAATGGTTAACGATTTTGTTTAAGAGACCATATATTAAACGTATTTCCATGACAAATAAAATGTATATGTTTAATTTTCTGGGAATAGCCTGTGAAGTCCCCTTCAATCATAAGGAATTTTGTATAATCTTGCATAACTGGTAAACGTTAAGGGATAGACGAAAACGTTCTACACGAAAATGTACATATCTTTAAAACACAACATTTATTTATAATAACTTTTTTGTGCCATAAGCCATTTTCAAAATATCCGTTATTAAATGCGAATCAGCTGGAGAATTTAATGTCGTGTCGGCATGTTGCCATGGTAGCTCAGTGGTTAGAGCAACCGGACGGAGACCGGGAGATCCGTGGTTCAAATCCCGGCTATGGCATTGAATTTTTCAGTCATCTGATTCTACCTTTCCAACCCTGTCCAACACGCGGCTTGTGTGAAAGAACAATTAATATCCGTTATTAATGGTTGGAATTCTTCAATAGTTTTTCATTCTTTTCAATTCCTTTCGATATTCAGTTGTTTCTCCAATTGCATGCAAACAGCATGGAATTTTAAGGCCAGTACATAACGTCCATTTCTTAAAACATCTGACGAAGTGTGTGATGCAGCTGTTTCCAGAAAGTTTTATCGCGATTAAAATGAAGTAGATGGAAAAGTAAAATTTCGTAAGAACAATTTGTATATCCACTATTAAGCGATGAAGGTTAGAGAAAGTCATGTGAACGTAACACATCAGAATTTTTTCAAGTGGTAAGTCTCTCTCTCTTTTCCCCCTCCCCCCTTTCTCGTGGTCATGCAAACAGCATAGAATTTTAAAAGCCGACACATAGCGACAAGCTTTTAAAAATCCGACTATCGTTTTAGCCACTACTGTATCTTACAACGAAATATGTAACTGTGAATTGAAAACTTATCTGTATTAAGAGGTAAATTGAAGAATAATGTTTTGTAAAAGTAAGCAGGGAAGGTCTTGTGAATGTGACGCATCAGTTTTTCTTCCTCAAATCTTAATAAACCTGCAATTCTCCTCCTTTTCATACATGAACCTGTTTAATAAAGCTGCTAGCTGTATAATTCCGCTGATATCTGTGTATATGTTTCAGGTGTTGCACTTCTTGAATTTGTTTAAAAAACTTGGGTATTTCCACTCCATGTCTCACTCGAACATCAGAGAACAACTGTGAGATGGGTTTCCCTGAATATCTACAAAAGTTTATGAGATATACACAAATTAATTCCTGCACCAACTTAAGAATCGTATGTTCTGACGTTCAAAAGGAAATGGATCTGTGAACTTTCTATAGCGATCCATTTCTCCTGCTGTGTCATTTATCTAACTTCTACATTCTTTGTCTTCATCTTTTACTCTCTCAAGTTGAGCGTTTTGTATTATGAATGGGCGTTCCGTTTCTTTTCTTGCTCTGGGCTAAAATTACTCCTGGGATTCGCTTCTCCCCCCCCCCTCTGCCATTCTTGAGGCGCCATTTTTCTTCCACCTTAGCCCTGAGCTAGCAATTTTGGCCTTTGAAGTTAAAACATTTCCTTCGTGCCTAGCTATATCCATTCTTTCTTTCTTCTCTACCAACATTTTGCCTCGTGTGGCAGTGCCCTTTTGGATATTATGTCTTAAATACGATTTTGTTTTCCCAGCAAACGTTGCTCCGAAGCTGCAATACAATCCAAATCGTTAAAACATTCAACTTGATGGGGGTACCGAACTAGTGTTACACTTACACGACTTTCTCTCCCCCTATCATTTATTAGTGGGTATACAAACTATTCTTACGAAAGCTTATTTTTCTATCTACTTCATCTTAATCGAGATAAACCTCAGAAACAGCTACATTACACATTTCGTTGTAGATACAAAGAGAACAGCGATAGTCAAATGTTTAAGAACTGGACGCTATATGCTGGTTTTAAAATTCCATGCTGTTTCCATAACATTGCGAGAAACAACTGAATGTAGCAAGATTTTAAAAGACAGACTTAAGTATTGAACAATTCGAACCATTAACAAGGGATATCTCGAAAATGGCTTATACTACAAAAAATCTTTGAAATAAACTGTGTTTTAAACAGATCTACTTTTTTTGCATTACTATTTCAGCCATCGCTTACCGTTTACCAGTCATGCAAGATTATATAAAGTTTCTTCTTTATGTAGAGGACTTCAAGCCTATACCCAGAAAATTCAAGATATGCATTTTATTTGTCATGTAAACATCTTTAATGTGTCGTATTTTAGTCGAAATTGTTTGAACCAATTTTAAGAAAATAAAACATTTTGAAAATCCTTCCATGCAACCGATAATTGTGGTGTGAAGATTTTCCTAAACTCTCCTTGTCGCATCCTTGAAAGGTCCTGAACATAAATATAAGTTTCGTATTTCACAGCATTTTCAATTTTGAGTTCCATGTTCACAAATAACACACACGTCGGATCTTTTTGTAAACATACCTTTTTGGATTTTGGGGGTCTCAAAACATGTATTTCCTGTGAAACCTCAGTGTCGAATGAAATACCTTCTCTCTGTGCGTAGCAAAGAAAGTAAAAAGCAGATGGACGTTGGGACAAGAAACAAGAAAATGAGTAAATTGGAGCGCGTGAAGTGTCTTGAAGCGTGTTTCGCTCTGCAAGTGGAAGGAGTGAAGTGTGTGAAAGGGATTAAAGCACGCTTTCCTGCCGCAATGCAGCTCCGCAGAAGCAATACGCTGTATAGTTCTCTCTTTGAAGAACGAACCAAAAGTTTCTGTGTGTCTTAAGAGTTCCTTCGCCTTCCATTGTCCCACCGCAATTTCATAGTTTCCGTTCAAAGCGGTTAACAATAATTGCATTACTTTCCTTAATGCAGAAATCGTCCTTTACTTACCGCCGCAAGGCTGCTAATGTCATTGCTGTTTCACGAAATTTTGTTTAAACCGTCAAATAAGCATTAATCTCAGAAGGGCCATTCACAATAACAGCCTCAGCCAACGTGCCTCGAGCTCGTACAGAATGCCCGTTGCACTACAGCTTCAACAAACCGGTCGTAGAAAAATCTATTATTATACAAAATACAAGCATCTTACAAAAATATAATAAACGACAGAGGAAGAGAAAGTCTTGTTAATGTAGAACATCATACATATTTCATTTGAGTATTCTTTTGCGAAAATACTGAAATTGTATTTGGCGTATCCGATTAGAGCGAACTGGACTCGTCACTAGCAGTTCTTTCAGATTTTAAGGCAATGTGGGGTACTGGATGGTTGTGCAGTAATTATATTATGGCCGTGTGCACGATTCTCGATCTAGATTTTACCTGGTAAAATATGGACTTTACCGCGGTGAATAGTCATTTGTGGTGCATCGACGCCGGTAAAAGTTTATCGAGGATTTTACCGCGGTTAAATCTGACCGGCCATCAATGGCCGGTTTTCGTCGATTATTTCCAACTTTACTTGTGTTGAAATAATAAAATGGCGGAACGTTATAGGTTAGAATTCCCAACTAATAGATACACTCCATTTTTGCCAATGAACACAACTGATAAAGCTACTTTAATGTACTTAGTAATTTTTAATGCTTTAAAACCTTTTTTGTGCGACAGGTGTCTTAAATACCGTGAACCAAGACATAACGAAGATCCACACAATCACGGCGTTATATATCATAATTATATCAGTTAAAGCATAGTTCCAAGAACAAGACAGAAACAAGGGAGTAATGAATGGATTTAGTACAATTAGTACATTTTCAGGAATATTAGGTACATTAATTGCAGATATAGGAATCCGGTAACCTGAAGATGTCAGTGCCGAAGGTTAAAATCGGAATTCGTCATCGTGGTGCCGGATTAACGTGTGCGCCACCTATTCAAGAGGTTCCGGGTTCTAGTATTGTTTGGGAATAATATCTTTTGCTTTCTTTTTTCTGCTTGTCTTTCAGTAAGTGAATATTCGACTAAGCTAACTGGAATTTAGTCAGTGTGGAAAGAAAGAAAGAAAGAAAGAAAGAAAGTCTATAATGGTTCAGAATGTTTTTCTAATCAATTGTAAGGCCAGCTTTTCCCACGTGTCCATCTTAAAGTTATTGCTTCTATCTCCGTACTTTCTATTTTTTTCTCTCAAGAACTGATGTTAAATTTAATAACATAATAGAGAAACTTGGGTCTGCCTTTGCTTTCTCCATTGTACGCTGAACTACATGCATGCGCTTCAACAAAGAGGTAGAACAAGTGAAAAACAGACGACATGATGTACTCTGTGTGCGATCAGTACAGTTTACCTGCAATGAACGGTGCGCTCAACCAAGTTGAGCGACTGCCAGGTAACCACGGTCACCTAAACTGCGGTAAACATTGGTGCACGGCTATGTGGTGATTACCCCGGTCAAATTCAGCCCTCAGCTGTAAGCTGAACGAGAATGGTGCACATGGTCAAGTGCACAAGATTACATACTTCACGTATAGTTCACAGTACTGATATATTACTGTCTCTATTTTAGACTCAACCTTTTAAGTAATGTTAGTAAATGGTTTGACAAATGAACACATTAAGGGCGGTTTAATCAATTGATGTTAAATTTAAACACAGTGTTGAAGTGATTCAACATTGAAGTTTACGTAAATTCTGTTTCGTCGAACAATGTTAGCTGTAACTGTGTTAAACTCCGTGTTAAGACAACATGGCCGTACCCTTCTGTTAAGAAGTTTAACAAATGTTAGAAGTTGGAAAATGGTTGTCCCAAACCAAAGTGTTGGCGTGGAGTTAATGAATTTGAAAACTCAAGGGCAGGGCTATTTGAAGCGACATGGACTGTCGAAAGCGGTCGTGAGCAGGGTTGTAGAGGAAATGCAGAAAGGTTAGAGTATTACCAATAGAAACATGCCCCTTTCTGCTTTGTACAAGTGCTGTATGCTATTGGGTGATAGTGTTGGAATTCCCAAGGCTGCCATTTGTGGGTTTATCCGAAGCAATTGCTTCAAGAAGCGAACAATCTGTTTGACCTTAGTCAGTGATAACATACTTAAGTGGTGTCAACAACCAATTTTGTGTTTTTGGTGCTGTGTTTTATGTTAGAATTGAAATTAGAACGTGTTTTATAGCTCAAATCCCTCTGAAAGAATAAATATTTTCATTGGTGAAAGAATTTTCAGAATCGTTGAGTGGTTTTTGAGATCACCCTATATATGCACACGCGCGCGCGCGCGCACACACACACACACACACACACACACACACAATTTCTCTCTTTACGATATTAGTGTGGATATTATGTCTTAAGGGAGATTATTGTTGATTATTTAAAAAAGTAATTGGTGACGAATTTTAATCAAAATATGCTATAATTAAGAATAGATCTTATTTTCCTTAATAAACTAATTGTGTACAACTAGAACAGAAAGTAGGAGGGGGGGACCTAGCATCTGGCCTACAAGATACTTTGTGCCTAAGCTCCTGACGGGTGAGGTGAGAAGAGGCAGAGGGGGGCTCGCCAGGAGCCACGACAGGCAGAGGGCAGGCTCTCTACCTTTTACAGATTGAAACTCCCCGAATGGCAGCTGGTGCAATCGACTCCCCTCCTCCATGCTGGCCCGAGACTTGGAGACCGCCCCCATTCCGGGAGACGAAGGGTTACACAGTGCATTCTTTTCCCCGAGACTCCCGCCGACACTTTCAACCCTGAAACAGACCAAGAAGATGAAAGGTGAAGTGAAATGAGAATGGAGGGACAGGAAAGTCGGGGGATGTAATGAGCCTTCCCAGCAGTCTTATACGTCTGAGATATGCCACTCGGTTAGCACATAACCTAGAAGACCTGTATCTGTATGGTGTAAATTTGCAGGCTAATACTTCAAATAGTTTCGCAGATAATGGTAATGAATTTGAAATATTTAACGGGAAGGGACTTCAGAGCTGCGTTTAAATCGATTGTGTTTTTTTCCCTCCGTATTTCCTCCACAACCGTGGCAAATATTTCTTCTATGCTTTTAAATATATCTGCCAAGTCGGTATATCCTGTGGCTGAATTTTTTGGATGACTCGATTCTTCAGAATAGTAGTTCTTATAAACTTGTTCTACGAAGTCTGTTTTAAGATTCTGATGTACGATTCTGTTCTGAGAAAATTGTGGCGTAAATCCGACCAGAAGAGTGTGTTTTGAAAGGATAAAGACTCCATGATGAGTGGAGTAAAGCAATCAATAGTAGGTAAATGTGACACACGAGTGTGGATGATACAATTCCCAGGAAGAACATCGACTGCGTTCTGTGCTCAATCTCTCAGCCCTCCACCTCTCCAAACAAATTCATTGCTAAGCCAAGGTCGCGGCATCAAAGCGCTAGCGAAAACCGGAAGTACCTACCAGTGTAGTCAAACAAGCTTTATGGTGGCCGGCATGGGCTACGTGCCTCCAGTTTCTGGAGTGTTTACACCACAAACTTTCACAAGCCAAACAGGATGTTGAAGATGGCACGACTTCTGACAAAAGGCGCCTCAACGTTGCTGCGACAGTTGGCAATGTTCATATGTTCCAGTGCACAGGTACCTACCTGGTATTGTATGCAGTTAGTCTTCACCCCCCTACCCCACATTGCAAGAAATATTGTACCGTTATAACAATGCACGATGAACGAACAACCCGTCCAACCAGGCATCAGTCTGGTTTCAGAGGGGAGTACTCCTTCCTTTAAGCATGCATCCGCGCCATCTGTCCGGCACCGCTATACGCCACGAAACCTAGAAGCGCACCCGAAACATGAAAGGGAAATGCTATAAAGGAAATCGTGATAGATGAGACGTAGCTTAAATTGAAGAGATCGAGAACACTGTTTTGCGTTTACACGGAGAAAGATAGGGAAAGCGAGGTTGGGAGAGTGTTCAAAGAGGAAAATGCGTTTATATGGGAGAGATAGGGAAAACGAGGAGAGTGAATACGTGGAGCTAGGGCTTAAGGAAGGGAATGCACTTTATATGAGAGAGGTAGGGGGTACGCAGAGAGGTGCAAGACTAGACAGGGTTGAGGAGTAGAGTATCCTTTATATGGAAAGATAGGGAAAACGTGGAGAGATGTTAGGCTAGACAGAGGCTGAAGGAGGTGGAATGCGTTTTATACGAGAGGGGTAGGGAATACGTGGAGAGGTGCTAGGCTAGACAGATGTTAAAGGAGGGGGAATATTGGCTTATACGGGAGAGATAGGGAATACGAGGGCGGTGTTATTCTCTCTGACAAGAGGGAAACCGGGTTCTATTTGCGCCTGAATCCATTGTCATTACCCAAACCTCTCCTACAAAAGGGAGGGCGGGTTTTATTTACTGCCACACCTGCATATATAGGTGCGCTTGAATCCATTTTATAACTACTGACATAGATGGATTTTCCACTAAAGATCCCTCCCCGAATACCGTACAAAGGATTTATACTAAGGCCTTTTTTGTTGTTAAAGTTCTTGAATAATGCGGTTCTTTGTATCGCAGATTATCCGGTAATAAGAAATTGGGCATATCTATAACACACTGAAACATATTAAGTTTGTGGATTAAGCCTCTCTACTACCCACCCTCGTACATTAGCATATACCTACATGTGTAATACAAAGTTTTGATTGACGTAAACACAAACACATGAAAGGAACAAATATTTCCGTGCGCTGTGTTACCTCACGTGTGAACTTCGATTTGGTTCTGCTGGATAAACATATTTTCGTCACAGGAATAGGTAAATGTAATGGCTGAGCGTGAGTCACCAAGCCAGGGTTACGCAGAAACGTAATTACTCATTTAACGCTGCATGTTACACGAGTACCTCTACTCCTTCCCCCATTGTTTTGTATGTTTTCATTTAGACATAGAATGATTGGAATGTTGCATTGACTTACCCACAGGACACGTAGTCAAAGTCTATCAAGAACTACAGTCTAGCAACTCCTTGGGGATACGTGCGAGGCAATAACGTGAAGTCTCGACCCCTTTCATTTCTTATATAGCATAAAGTTAAACGCAACAACTTTCAGTAATGCGGGACTTAAAAAGTTAAAAACATCGAAAACATATCGAAGGTTTATCTCAAAGTACAGAGAGAGCCAAAAAGTTACGAACCGGCAGCGCGGTGTTTTTTCTGTCCGCGTCCTCGGCGCTCGTTGCCGTCTGCTGCTATCATAGAAAGGCGCTGATGAAACCATACACCATTTTTAAAACTACTTTTAAAGGCTTTACTTACACACTTTATGAAAAGAGATGCTCAAACTGGCCACCGTCGTTGTCCATACATTTTGGCGCCTCTTTAGCAAACTATCCATCACTCGCCGTAGTTCACGTTGAGAAATGTTTGCAATTTCCTGCCGGATATTTTGTTTTAATTCTTCCAGGGTGTGTGGGTTTGTCGTGTGTACTTTGTTTTAAGTTACCCCAGAGATAGAAATCACAGGGGGCTAGGTCGGGGGCCACAAGTCTCTACTAATAATTCTGTCCTCAAACACACTTTCATAAAGTTGTTAAGTAAAGCCTATAAAAGTAGTTTTAAAAATGTTGTATGGTTTCATCCGCGCCTTTCTATGATAGCAGCAGACGGCAACGAGCGCCGAGGACGCGGACAGGAAAAACACCGCGCAGCCGGTTCGTAGTCTTTTGGCTCTCCCTGCAGTAGACGTACTTCGATACCAGCGAGTATCGAGGGCCCATATACATGACATATACATGAAACTGAAAAAAGAGGGGTATGTTTAACATTGTCGATTAGAAGCAGAATAAAACCAGAGAAATAGTATTGAAATTTTCATTTTCATCGAGTCCACGGTAAAAGCTGTAGGTCCTCTCGTTGCATCGTCATCATTATGATCCTTCCATCGGAGATAACTGACACCATCCGTAATTATGAAAATCCAGTTGTAATCAATATTCATTTGATTATCACTTTTGCTTTCTCTATTACTTACCTGTAGTAAGTAGAGAAAGTATTGAATTCCACCCAAAAATACGATACAGAGATTTCACTAGAAATATATGTTTCGAGGCCTTCTCAAAAATGTCTCTGACGATTTTATTTAAAATACCACATGTTTAACATAGTTTCATGACAGAATGTAAATCTTGAATTTTCTGCAAATGACCTGTGAGGTCTTCTACTTTCAGAATGTCTATAAACTAGTAAACCGTAGAGATAGACCAATCTTACTGCAGAAAATAATGTAGATCTTGTTAAAGTACACAATTTATAGGAAATGCATCTTTCGTTGCGTTTAGCATTTCCGACACATTCCTTGTTCGTGGTTTTAATTTTTAAATACCTATACTCATCTCAACGGGGAATACATGCTTTTTCTTCTCATGGTCTTCAAAAGAAAATTGAATTTAAAAGCCATCACATAGCGACACAGTTTAAAAATGTGGCTTGCTTTGCCCACTGTGCTCTTGTTATTTTATAGAAAACGTACTAGTTATCGTGATTATATTCCGATGCCGCAGTTGTCAGGGAAACAGTGTTGTGAGCCGGGATGTTCCGTTTAAACCGCTTAGCTCCCAGGCTGCATCACGTTTTATATGCCTCAGTTGATGAGCAGACCCTCGTGCTCGGAAGCGTGCCAGACCCTGCATGTGTGGGCGGGGAAATAATGGGGCCTTGAACCCAAAATGAGACTTTTTACTGTTTTTTTCGGCGCTGGTTTTTGTCATCGGTGCGGTTAAACACAGCGCTGGCATAGGAAATATCCAGTTGAAGACAAGACCCCTTACAAAACAAAGTGTGAAGATCTGATTGTGTATTAAAGATGAAAAAGAACAATCTCACGAATTAGGCCCGAAGTATTCTTTATAAGAGTGGAAGCCGAGTATGTAGACATTACTTGCGATAGTATGCTTCGTATGTGGAGCTGTATACTTTCTCTGTGCGGGTAGAACAATAATTGTAAGACCACCTTAATAAAATAATAAGAATGGAATATTTGGAAAAAAGGCCGGTGGGTCTGTGAACAGCACAACTCAGAAACGAAATATCGGACAAATACCAAACTTGGTATTTAACCTCAATATCTTCCAAAGATGGAACACGAAGATTTTGAAGAAAATCCCCTCCCCCGCGCCAAACGACCGTTTACATGGAGCATTCTTAGAAATTTTTGATTTTCTCAAGAATGACTCTTAACGATTTTGATTGAAGTGTTATATGTTTAAGATATTTACATAACAAATAAAATGTATATTCTGAATTTTCTGGGAATAACCTCTGAAATCCTCTTCATTCTAAATATATTTTGTTTAAAAGCTGCTGTCGTTATTCAATTGTTTTCGCGATGTCATATATAAATAAACTTTATAGAAAGTTACATTACACATTTCGTTATAGATACAAAGAGAACAGCGATAGTCGAATGTTTAACAACTGGACGCTATACGCTGACCTTAAAATTCCATACATACTCTTTCCATGCAATAAATTTTATTTTTCATGTGCGTATCTTTAACATGTGGTATTTTAACCAAAATCGTTACGAGCATGTTTTAGAAAATAAAAAATTTCCAAAAATCTCCCATGTAAAGAGTAGTCTGGTGCGGGGGGATTTTCAGGAAAATCTTAGTATCGCATCTTTGGAAGGTATTGATCCTAAATACCAAGCGTGATATTTATCGACTTTTCGTTATTGAGTTTGCTGTACACAGACACACGGACTTCTATAAATGCTTTTCTTTTTTATTCAGGGGGCCTCAAAACATGTATTTCCGGTGAAATATGTTTATTCTATTTTTGGGTGAAATGCGTTACTTCCTCTAGAGAAAGTAGTAGGTAGAGAAGGTCATGTGAATATAACACATACGATTTTTACGTTTTCGACACCGGAAATACACGTTTTGAGAAACCTGAATAAATAAAGACGCATTTTTACTTTGTCTACCACGTATTTACAGTAAGTAGAGTAACTATTGTATTCCAGCCAAAACTTGAATAGAGAGAGAGAGAGAGAGAGAGAGAGAGAGAGAGAGAGAGAGAGAGAGAGAGAGAGAATCTACTCGGGCTAGGTTCGGGCTTAATTTGAAAAACGTTTGTTGTGCTCGGGCTTGAAATGGCGAAAACAAAAAGGATAATGTATCACAATCACGTAAGGATTTTATTTATGTAAATATATTTAAAGAAGTGGTATTTTAATAAAAACCATCAGTGCTATTTTTGAGCAAACAAAAGTTTCTGTGTAAAGGGAAAATAAAGACGAAAAATTAATTTAATACACTTTTTTCTCGCAGTGTTGAGATTCCCGGAATAACACAATTATCGCAACACGCACACATCCATAACTGTGGTAATACTATAAACTTTTTCACTATAAGCTGAAAGGAGAAGTAAACAAAATCACGCGACAAGATAGCACCTTATTGGCTGGTGGGCAAACTACAGTCTTCCCGCTTAGCGTGTCGTCTCTTCCTCTACAAAAAACAGATCGGTTCAGATCGTAACATTTTGTGGTTATTCTCGTGCATAGGAATTTAAAAATACTCATTATTGTAACAGTTCAGTTTATGAAACTAAATGTGTTTGTTCAGATTCACCTATAACTAAATGAAGCGTTATAGCAGAGGGTTTAAGAGGGCATGCGCAGGCGCTGCAGGTCGTTTCCGGCTAAGAATCCTCTGCCACTGTGGAAAACATAAACGTGGGAAATGGAAAGAAGACAATTGTGTTAAATTCTTTTAACAAAGTCTGTGAAAAGTACCCACCTTCAATCGACAATAAATACGGTTGCCCATTGTTTAGCAATAATTGTTATTGATGCAGAATTGTTGCTCGGATAGCTTGGGGCGCGTTTGTTTTCTGTTGTGTTTTAACGTATAGTGCTAATGGTTTTTTTAACTTGACTCATAAAAGGTTAAAGCAAAAGTGGTATTAGTCATTAGTCATTAAATAAATGATTTTTAAAACAAGAAGTTAAGAACAGTTTAATCCAGCACCTTTAATCACAGATGCCCAGCTGTTCAGGTACAACTTTTATTTGTCTACTCTTGGTATTATGTGTTAGAAGTTTAGGATGTAAGGCAAAATATAGGAATAAAGACATACAGTGTTTAAAAGCTAATGATCCCCAAACTGAGCAATATAGTGTATTCGCATTCTGTTTGAAGCAATTCCTCTCACGGGCCTAAGTTTCCGTTATCTTCCACATGGTGCTGCCATGTGCTCGGCGGAGTGATACATTTTGAGTTTTGTTTACTTCTGCTTTCAACTTACAGTGAAAAAAGTAAAGTAATGAATGTTCGCTTGGGCTGATATCGGATTACGTCACATCAGCTACAAACTCTGCCTCCCTCCGTCCACCCGAACGCAACCTAACTCAGTCCTCAATCCCGAGCGTAGAGTACGAAACCGTAATGATACTCTGAGCAAAGTGAAATTTAAGGTGGTGTGACATTCCTGTTGCGAAAAATCAATAGTGGCATTGCTGGTAGCTCTTCACAAAAGAACCTACCTTATTACAAATTACGTTTTACAAAATCTTTCATTTTATTACAATTATAATTTTTAATAACACATCAAGTTTTCAAGTATTTTGTGCGTGGAGTTTACAAAAGTGTTACATGCATTTATGAGTTCAAATTGTTGTATATAACATCTGATTTTGCGGTTTTTGGTGAAACATAGAACTGCAATATCGTTTTGCGGTCAGAATAGGTCTGCTGAAAGTCCCGGATCTTTTAAAATAGGAAGGGAAGTTGTGCATTATGAACTAGACTGAGATTAGTTTCCTACAGAACCGAGTTAGGTTGTTTACGTTTTGCAAGACGGGACAGAGATAGGATTCGACAGTGGAAAATGGGATTGAGATGGGTTTCACCGGTCCACCCACACCCAGGACATCCAGGACAGAGTGCAGTAAAGTGGCGATATGACGCCAACATGCCACATGAGGATTCCAGGACCTCAGTCATCACTATTTCTGTAAAGTGGCCCCTCAATTGGTCCCAAGGACCTGAGTGCATCTCTTACCAGGGAAAAATATGCCCATGCCGGTGCCTGGAAACGGATTCCGAGTGCAAGCAGCAGCACTTCGTGGAATAATAATAATAATAATAATAATAATAATAATAATAATAATAAATAACTTCAGAAACATTTTATTTAAAACAAAATTAGACCATCAGACCCGGTCCGGGTTGTACAGTATAACCTATTCTCGTACTCGGTTCAGACCAGGCCTTGTCTGGTAGTGCATTTAAATATCAAGTATGGTTTGTTGAATGAGAAAAACATGAATAAAAATCACTCAACGTCTTCAAAAGGATTTTATGAATTATGAATTCCACTGACTGGCTTAGAACTAGGTTAAAGGCCGGTTTCACCAACAGATGCTAAATTTTAACACAATGTTAAACTGATTTAACACTGAAGTTAACACAAATTCTGTTTCATCAAACAATGTTACCTTTAACAATCTGTTAAAGTCGGTGTTAAGTTAACATCCCCATACCCCTGTGTTAAGGCGTTTAACAAATGTTAGAAATTGGAAAATGGCTGCCGCAAACCAAGCTGCGGATGCGAGTTTACTACAATTGGAATTTTTGAATGTCATTTCTAATAGAAGAGTATTCGTACGTCATAATAAATTTAAAATCCTTAAAAAAGAGGACTTTTTAAAGCAATATAGACTGCCCAAGAGGACATAACCATGGTTTTATGGGAAATGCGAGAGGTTAGAATACTACCAACGGAAGCATGTCTCTTTCTCCTATTTTTCATTTACTTGTGATAATGTTGGAATTTCCAAAGCTACCGTTTGTAGGTTTATCCAGATTTCCAAAGCAATTGTTTCAAAAAGTAAACAGTATTTTTCGGGTGAGCTAGATTAATCAGCGATAACACACTTTCCTCGACTTTAGTTTCAATGCAGTGTCCACCAGCAGTTTTAAACCGTCTTAAACGCTCTTCGCATCTAACGTTTCTGGTGCTGCACTTTGTTAGCTAAAATTGTCGTAGTTGCTTACTGGACTTATGAGAAATGCGTTCGCTCCAATTAAATTACGTGTGGATTTTGTCCCAGGCTGCAATCTTATCCTTTAATGTAAGAACGTCAGCTTTTTTGCACTTGACAATACGTCTGTATTTATTAACCAGATGTTAATTAACGCGTTTCAAACGGTGAAACATTTATTTCAGTTGACATTCTAACCTCAAACAACCGGGAACATCACATCGCCATTGCCATGAATGTAAATAGTTGTGGGCTATTGACACAGAGAGCGCGGTAATACGTAAACAAAAGTGCATCAGAGTACGTTCAGAAGCAGTGTAGTTCGGCCACCGCCTTCTCGAAAGCTGGCGTTCGCAGTTGTCTTTGACGTTAACAACATGTTAGCTAACAATTTCCTGTAAAAGCTGGATGAAACGCAAATCTTTTAACCTAATGTTAAACTTTGAACACCTAGTTAATAAACCTGAGGTTAGAGTAGTTTTAACACGGTTGGTGAAACCGGCTCTGTATGTTGTACAATAGAGCCTTTTCGATTGATAACAATGGAAGTTGGGAAAGCCTGTCTTCGCACTGAGTATTCCGTATTTAACTCTTTACGCGTTGTAAACAGGAAAACACAAATGTACTCACTAGAATTGTAGTTATGAGGCAGCATAATTTATAAGTCAGACAACCTATAGGGAGAGCCAAAAAACTACGAACCGGCTGCGCGGTGTTCTTCCTCTCCGCGTTCTTGGCGCTCGCTGCCGTCTGCCGCTATCATAGAAAGGCGCGGATGAAACCATACATTTTTAAAACTACTTTTAAAGGCTTTACTTACTTATCAACTTTATGAAAGGAGATGCTGAAACTGGACACCGTCGTTGTCCATACATTTTTGGTACCTCTTTAGGAAACTATCCATCACTCGCCAATTTTTTTCGAGTCAACAATTGAAGCCCGTACATATGTGAATACAATTTTGTCCCCCCCTTTTTTTTAGAGAATTAACAGCCAGGGAGCGTGATTGTGCCTTTTTTTTATACAAGACTCTGCAACCCACAATTCAAAGTGGGTTTGAGGGCAATTATTATTAGAGATTTGTGGCCCCTTGGTCCCCCGACCCAAGCCCCTGCGATTTCTATCTCTGGGGTAACTTAAAACAAAGTATACAGGACAAACCCACACACCCGGGAGAATTAAAACAAAATATCCGCCAGGAAGTTACCAGCATTTCTCAACGCGAACTACGGCGAGTGATGAATAGTTTCCTAAAGAGGTACCAAAAATGCATGGACAACGACGGTGGCCGGTTTCAGCATCTCCTTTCATAAAGTTGGCAAGTAAGTAAAGCCTTTAAAAGTAGTTTTAAAAATGTTGTATGGTTTCATCCGCGCCTTTCTATGATAGCGCCAGACGGCAACGAGCGCCGAGGACGCGGACTGGTAAAACACCACGCAGCCGGTTCGTAGTTTTTTGTCTTACCCTGTATAAATAGCCACTAATTCACTTCGCAATTTTTCGAAAAGAAACAAATTGTTTAGACTGATTTAAGAGATGTAAACAAAATTTCGGGAAATCTAGTTTTGAAAGATTTAAAACCTTTTCGATTCAAGTAGGGCAATAAATTTTAGTTCTTCTAAATACGAAATTGGTTTTCCACTTGTGTCAATTATCTCGGTGTAAAGAGGCAAATGTTTCATTATGGGATCGTCCAACTCACCTTCCCGACGTCGCTTTCTAGCTTCCTTCTCATTTGTGATAGTTTCTTCCATGGTTGCATACGTATCATCAAAATTGCTTCGAGATTCCCGAATGAAAGAAAGGGTCTCTGTCACTTTTGCAATGTAATAATTTACATCGAAAGTGTTTTTCTGGAGAATATTGAATAATGTATCAGTGAGAGCAAAAATAATTCTGAAAATTTCCAACAGAAAGGAAAATGTGAAATCCTTCAGTGATGTTAAATATCCTCTGGCGCAAATGAAAGTGTCACTAGTCTGAGTCATCAGCAATGACATGGTTCTGTCTTATTTTCATGCAACGTGTTCACAATCCTAGAGTTGCAGTTCCAACGTGTAAACGACACCGACACCTCTTCTTGACTTTTCGATGCATTCAGTGCATTTACACGCTTTGTTGAATGAGGAAAACATAAATAAAAATCA
Source organism: Deroplatys truncata (assembly GCA_030765065.1). Taxonomy (NCBI): domain Eukaryota; kingdom Metazoa; phylum Arthropoda; class Insecta; order Mantodea; family Mantidae; genus Deroplatys; species Deroplatys truncata. The sequence continues at coordinate 133,311,849 of CM060979.1, read as the reverse complement.
CTCAATGTCTTCAAAAGGATTTTATGAATTATGATTTCCACTGACTGGCTTAGAACTAGGTTAAAGGCCGGTTTCACCAACAGATGCTAACTTTTAACACAATGAAAAACTGATTTAACACTGAAGTTAACACAAATTCTGTTTCATCAAACAATGTTAACTTTAACAACGTGTTAAACTCGGTGTTAAGTTAACATACCCATACCCCTGTGTTAAGGCGTTTAACAAATGTTAGAAATTGGAAAACGGCTGCCACAAACCACGCTGCTGATGAAAGTTAGCTACAATTGCATTTTTAATGTCATTAGTAATGGAAGAGTAGTCGTACGTCATAATAAATTTGAAATGCAAAAGGACGAATTTTTAAAGCGATATAGACTGTCCAAGGGGCCACGAGCGTGGTTTTATAGGAAATACGAGAGGTTAGACTACTACCAACAGAAGCATGCCTCTTTTCCTAAGTGTTAATTAGGTGCTTAGCTACTAACGTTTTTCATTTACTTGTGATAATTTGGTATTTCCAAAATTACCGTTTGTGGGTTTATCTGGAAGGTTTCCAAAGCAATTGCTTCAAGAAGGAAACTATTTTTTTCGGGTCTACTTGATTAATCAGCGATAACACGTTTTCGTCCACTTAAGTTTCAATGCAGTGTCCACCACCAGTTTTAAGCCGTCTTAAACGCTCTTCGCACCTAACGTTTCTGGTGCTACACTTTATGTTAGCATAAAATTGCCGCAGCTGCTTACTGGACTTAAGAGAAACGGGTTCATTCCAACTAAATTACTCGCGGGCTATGTCCCAGGCTGCAATCTTATCCTTTAATGTAAGACCGTCAGCATTTTCGCACTTGACAATACGTCTATACTTATTAACCAGATGTTAATTAACGCGTTTCAAACGGTGAAACGTTTATTTCAGTTAACATCGTGATTCTAATCTCAAACAACTGGGAAAATCGCATGGCCATTGCCATGAATGTAAATAGTTGTCGGCTATTGACATGGAGAGCGCGGCGATACGTAGATAAAAGTGCAGCGGAGTACGTTCAGAAGCCTTCTCGAAAGCTAGCGTTCGCAGTTGTCTTTGATGTTAACGAAATGTTGGCTAACAATTTGCTGTGAAAGCTTGATGAAACGCAAAAGTTTTAACCTAATGTTAAACTTTGAACACCTTGTTAACAAACAAGGTGTTAAGAGTATGTTTTGGTGAAACCAACCCTAAGTCGATGAAATAGTGGTGGACGAATAGCATACTTTTCTTCACTAGCGCTTGCAACCTGAAAATGTTGCAGCCCCGCCGTATCCTTGAGCTATGAGCTTTGACCCAGACTCACACTGAAAGTCTGTAAGGATTTTATATGCATGCTCACTTAACGCAACTGCAGGGTGATTGATTATTGCTGTAAAGCCTAAAAAATCTCTCCTGAATTCCACCCTGGTTTACGTAACGAATGACATTGGAAAGCCGAGATGGTTTTGTAGCATCCGTCGTTTCGTCCAACATTAAAGCAACAAAAGGTATACATACACTGTACTTCTTTCCTTATTACGTCTAGCATTACGTCACTACTTTCAATAATATCATTTTGAATTGGATTTGAGTTTCTTTGAAAACTTTAGCAGTTTGTGTGTGTGTGTGTGTGTGTGTGTGTGTGTGTGTTTGTGTGTGTGTGTGTGTGTAATTTGATGTCATACTTGGATAGCATGTGCAAAAACTCAGTATTTCCCCGATTAGGGGATCATTATGCACGTTATGACCTCTGAAAGGTAGTGCCAGTAAGCATGTAGCATCGATTAATCCTTCATTATTTTCCTATTAGAGTCAACTTCGGCAATGTGTTTCAAAACATTGAGGCAGTATTTTTAACACTTAAAAGATTTCAGTCTAATTGTATGATATAAAATATAATAACAGCCCGCCGTAAAGCAATATGTGTATAAAAACATATAAAATGTATGTAATAGTCATTGTATTAATGTTTATATTATTGTATACATGTATAATAATATTATGTGAATATATTATGCAATTTAATAATGTAGGAGCTGTGAGAATATAGGTCAACAGTTGCTAACAATGAGGTAACCATGAGGCAATAATGTATTGGAAAGTTTAATAATGCTACTGGTAATTCTTGGAGCAACAATAATGTAATTTTTGAGACAGTTTATAAATAGCCAATCAGCAACCAGAAAAAAATTAAGTTAAACAAAAGTATTTTATTGGAGTAGGATTAGCCAATCAGAAACTGAAATAGAGAAAATTGTACAAATTCAGAAGTCAGTTGCTAGTAGACAGCGTTCCTAACTGGACGCGAGACACGTCCTTGAGAAGTTTAATACATATCCAGTGTGAGACGAAAATTCATTACGGCGAGAATATAAAGTTTATGTGTTAAAAAGTACAAGTAATTAATAAGTAATCTCTCAGCTCTCTATATCAGTGAAGTGTTATTTAATTGTGTGAAGGGTTAATAAATGGAGTGAAGTAAAAATTATAATTTGTGTAAGCCTACATTCTTTAGCCGCATTACACCTTGTTAAGAGAGACATGTATCTACAAATTAATACTGACGCATGCGATGCAAACTTAAATATATAATATTTAAAGAAATATTCAAATTACAAAGTTAATTTTTTAAACTTGGAGCGAAGACCACCGGAAACTTCGTAGCATACGTGGTAGAGTTACTACATCAAGTTTGGCTCCCCAACAGTAGAACTATAATACAACTTCTTCAAATTGGCTTTCCGTACGTGAAGCTACAACCATCTCAACATCCGACCTACGTTGTTCACTTAGTTGAAAGTCTATCCTTGTTTTACCAAATTTCATTATTGCAGATAAATGTGATTGCATCTTCTCATGTCGAATCCTTGATTTTTGAAAATTACTGGTTGAGAAATCTACACTATTTCGTACTCCTCTCTCGGTTTCAAAAAGAATACAAGGCCAGCAAAATAATGTATTTCTCTATATACATGTGTCGTCCTCTGTGGTGTAATAGTTATCATGCTAGCCTCTAGTTCCCAAGGTCGCGGATTCAAAGCCGAAGGCGATGGATTCTTTCGGGCGTAAAAATCCTTAGCATGGCTTCCTTCAGAAGGGAAGAAAAGCCGGTGGTCCCTTGTCGTAGATTAACGGCACGTAAAAGAACCTCAAGCCTGATCAAGAGGCCTCTGAGCAAAATTTCTGTCTTTCACGCCGAATATAGAATGGGACACTAAGGACCACAGCATTTAAAGAGCGTCCTTAAATAAAACTCAATTTCAGTTTCTATATACATGCAATTAGACATTTTGAAGAATTGTATTCAATTTTGAAATGAGTACATGGTTTTTCATGTATGTACTCATAGAAACGCCCGGAGTAGGCCTACCCTTTACTATAATGTCTAGCTTTTCCTAAAAATCCAGAGCTCCGAACGAGGTACCGGCATTTAACAAACGCTCCAAAGCACAACATTGTGACTGTTAGTACGCGTGCCCGGCTGCGCTGCCGGATGATGTGAGCTGCAGAGGGCTTGTTTCCTCAATACTAACAGCGTAAAACACACAAAATTGTTTTAATCCTTGTGAAAGTTCACAAGCACACTTCCAACACGTAACTCATACACAAAAACAATAAATGTACCAACATATTCATTCTAACAAGAATGGATACACAGAAATTGTTTACCAGCGACCGCCTTACCGTGTGGTACTGTAACATGACACGAGGAACACGTGCAGTAGGCGAGCTGATTTGTTGTTGGAGGTCGGGAGTGTTGGCTCTGAGCGAACGAAAACAGATTTATGTTGTCATGTCTTCCAAGGTTAAAATATGAAATTTAGTAAAGTTTATATATATATATATATATATATATATATATATATATATATATATACGCTGATGATACTTAGGAGTGCAAGAAATACACTATAAAATTAACCAGATAAATTTCCGTATGTCAATAGGCCCGCGATCGCTATACAAAAAACACTCAGGCATCTGAATTAATTTGGATTGCTTAGGCTGAGTGAATAAACATAAACGCAAAACAGCGACCAAAGCACGCGAACGAAGCGAGCGTGCCCTCCTTAACAATGTTTACGATATAAGCTTAGATTTCTGATCTACAGGAGGTTAGGTTAGGTTTAGGTTTTACTTTTATATATTTAAGTTAATTATTAGCCCAGTGGTTAGACCAAAGCACGCGAGCGAAGCGAGTGTGCATTCCTTAACGTTGGTAGAACTACCTCGAAATGTCTCCAGAGTTTGCTGTATAAACGAAGCAACGAAGCCGGTGAAAGTCCTTCGTAAAGACGTCATCTACTAAATCAACTCCTCGTCACTTCTAGATTCCTCTACATATTGAATTTCATGATTCTTTAAGTGTTATGCATGTTGTAGCCTTAACATATACGGAACTTTCTCCGAGTTTTTAAATGTCCATAATAAACCAATGAATTGAAATAAGTTAACGTTTATCAGCATTTTTTTCTATAAAGAAAGTCATAGCCTATAATTTGATAGTATAGGTTTTATTTGTTTAATGTTTTATCTAATAGGAGCATTCTTACAATCATAGATAAAAGAATAGCGAATTTGTACTGCAAGCTTCGCACACCATGTCAGAAAATAATACCTATATGGTCAAGTAGCACTGATAAAACAAAACTGACCATACGATTCTAACTGTTTTCGAAAAGAACGCCATTGATATTGTGAATAAATTTTATAATTGTATTATGATCATGATTTTTTGATAAGTCACTTCCCTTTATTCCTAAAACAGTCTTAAAAATCCACTCATGATTCCCAACTCCTCTAGATAAATCGTCTCGTCACTTCGTGACTCTAGAATTTATCGATGATTTGCAAACCACTCGTGGTATTACTACAGACAAACGTTATTTTGTGCATTTCATCGGCAGCAGAGATATGTCCGGTCCTTTTATTGATATGATTATTATGATATGACCATCATCATTAAATTGTAATGACAGATACATTGCGCTCCGAGGATCTATGTCGCTAGATGTTGTCAACCAGAGTTTATTAGCAATAAATAAAGAGCGCAAACACGAGACAAGACATTTCCCTCTAGCGAGATGCGATCTGAGTACTTCTTTGTTGGTTGAATGGAAGCAAACGTACAATTGAAGGAAGTCCTGCGAAGAAGTCTGCAGCCCGAGCAAATCTCCCTTCCTTTGCAGCATCTGTTTACAGTGCTACAAATCTGTATACAAAATACAGATGGGGGCATGACGCCAGATCCACCAACAAAGCAGATGTTCATTAACTTCGCATTCACAGGAGCTTTGTACGGCGCACTAGGGGTTCCCAAGCTTCAGTGCAAAGTGAGAGCTTGTACTTTATTTTGCAGCAAAATAAATAACCCGATTGGCAGAAGGTTCGATACTCATAATGATAATCAATTTGAGAGATAAAGGCAGTGGCGGTTCGTGCACATTAATGTAGTTGGTGGGGCACCAGCTTATAAAAATAGTATTCCATAGAATCCACAAACACGAGTTTACCTCATTGCACTACAAATATAGACCAGACTGAAAATAAAACACACTTTTTTTTTTCTTTCGAAACTATAGCCAGGAGTAATTTTATGTACACTGCCGTCATACAAAGTGGCCCATTCCCCTAGGTAGCACTAGCGCTTTCCCGTCTGTAAGGTTTGTACCTTCAAGTAATCAACCTCTGACTCCACCCAGCGGGTATCAGTTCTCTATGTGACTGGCCTGGAAAGGTCACAAAACAAACCAATGAGCTATCTTTTAATCGGTGTGAAAAGAATGGTGCTTCGGATATCGCCTCGTGAAAGGCGTTCAGTACGATTGACACTCATAGGGAAGGCTAAAGCGTTACTTATTTGTATGTGTCATTAAACTGACGGCAGCTACGACATTTATATGAAAGATTTCACCAGCGACATGGAGACGCAGCTACCATCGAACCACAATAAGAAAATGGTAGTGTAGCATGAAAATAAAAGTTTTGAGTGTATTATAAAAAACAAAGTTATTACTTTCGTCTTTATTTCTAAATTTGATATTATATTTTAGCGCCAAATTCAATGAAGCATTGGCTTAAAGGCACACTGCTAGTGAGAGAACATGGACAAGTAGCGTGTAATACAGTGACTAGAATTAAGCTGGCAGAGGATGGGGCTAAATTTGTCACTACCAAACTGAACAGCTGCGATCCAATAAGGGCCAATTTTTATTCACGTTCAGTATGCCGGTATTTAGTTTCTATTTGAATCTTGGCTAGAGAATCCGGTTCCCCTCGCATAGCAATAGGTGCTGCTATTCAATTGTTTCTCGCGAAGTCGTGGGAAGAGTGTAGCATTTCAGAGCTTGCATATACCGATTACCTTTTAAATACAGGGCGAGCCAAAATACTTCGAACTGCCTGCGCGATGTTTTTTCTGTCCGCGTCCTCGGCGCTCGTTGCCGTCTGCCGCTATCATAGAAAGGCGCGGATGAAACCATACAACATTTTTAAAACTACCTTTAAAGGCTTTACTTACCAACATTATGAAAGGAGATGCTGAAACTGGTTACCGTCGTTCATAAATTTTTGGTACCTCTTTAGGAAGCTATCCATCATGGAATTTATAGGGGGAATTTTCCAAACGATGACCGATGTCGTCTAATGTTTCTTCGATAAGAACCGAACACCGTCTTTAAACATTTCTTAGCCTGAACACTTCCTGTGGCCTGAAATTTACTGTAAAGTTCATGTGAATTGTCGTACGGCCTGGAACTTTTGCACCTGGAAATCTTTCAGCAAATCATACTTTCACTTGGCGAGCTGAACGAGTCAACACATACGAATCATAAATAAATACACGCTGTGCAGTAGAAAACATATATTGAGCCATAATATACTTTGTGACTAAGTTGATGCAGTAATTTGTATCACAAATTACTTAAATGTAAATAATGATTGTAATATGAATATGCATTTTTATGTGACATTGATTTGAGATGTTTGTTGATTGTAATTGTTGTTGGGAAGTAAGTTTATACTGCCTTACTGAAACTGACAATAATAGCGTGCAATAATGCAGCGAGGGGGTGAGCTGTTTATCATTATTGGAAACGAGGAAGTTACGTAATATTGGCGCGTTTTTTTCTTGAGAATCTTCTGGAACGTTTCCCTAGAGCATATGTATTCATAATTTTCATTGGATATTAAAATAGACGCTAATGTTGGCGCGTTTTATTAGCCAATTACAGCTCAGTTATAATCTTTAGGCATATCGGGGAGTAGAAGTATAAATAGAAGCTAGGTTAGAGGTAAAGTCCTTCAGTCGGTCAGTTCATCAAAATTCTTTGTATACTACACGTCGCATTCCCGTCAGTTCGTCGAAAATATTTTGTATGATACACGTCGCCTTCAGTCCAGCAGAAATATTACACGTCGGCTATAGATTCACAAGTTACGCGTAGCAGAATTATGAAAAATCTAAAGTGTTGTAAAGTTAATTATACAAAAGGTTGAAGTACGTGGATTAAAAGTGATCAGTAAGAAGTTATTATAACAGTTTCAGTTTGGCGAGTGTCTAGATCAATGTGTAAATGTGATAGTGAAAGTGTTCGACAATAAAAGTATAAAAGAAATTCTTTCATCAGTGTTATCTTTGGATAAAAGATTCCTTTCCGTTTACACAACCTGTATAAAGAGAAGTACTCGACCCAAAAGCTAGCCGGAGGACAAAGAACCAAAATTAAATAAAATAACTAGCATTTTTTTTAAACAAAAAAACTAATACTGCCGCAAATTGCTAACACCAGATGGAGCTAACAAACCTAACAAATGAATGACGTCACAAGATGGCTTCAACGCGTGAAGTAAACGCAAATACAAAAACATTACAAGAATACACTCGCAAATTGGCTCCCAAATGTGGGGCTAACAAATACAAACATATACAAATAATGTTACTTCAAATTGGCTACCACAACGTGGGTTATAAATAACATTAAATCGCTTACAAATTACAGGAAATAATAAATAACTCATAATAACTGAAGTACATCACATCACCGTCAACTCAAAACTGCACTTCACACTGCCCAGCAAAACCACAACAGCTTGACTTTGTGTATAGCAGCAGTGCGTTGTCATGTTTTTATCATATTTCCACACCGCGCAGCCGCTAATATTGTTCATAAAATACCCCTCCGGGGTAACTTAAAACATAAAGTGTACAAGACAAACCCACACACCCTGGAAGAATTAAAACAAAATATCCGGTAGGAAATTTATCAACGTGATCTACGGCGAGTGAAGGATATTTTCCTAAAGAGGTGCCAAAAATGTATGGACAACGACGGTGGCCAGTTTCAGCATCTCCTTTCGTAAAGCTCGTAAGTAAAACCTTTAAAAGTAATTTTAAAAATGTTGTATGGTTTCATCCGCGCCTTTCTATGATAGCGGCAGACGGCAACGAGCGCCGGGGTCGCGGACAGAACAAACACCGCGCAGGCGGTTCGGAGTCTTTTGGCTCACTCTGTATCTATCGGTTCGGTTTCGTGTATCCCTGCAAGTAAATGTGGAATGAAACTATTTCTGCAAATGTTTATCTTGATTATCGCGAAGTAGAAAAATACGCTTTATTAGGAACAGTTCATATAGGTTATATAAAAATAAACTGTAATGGGTAGTAGAGAACGAGATGTTTTATTTCGTGTTAAGAGTGACCAGTGGCGTACCGTCAGGGGAGGCTGAGCCTGCAGAGGGGTTAAAAAAATATCGTGACGTTACAAATGAATTCTCCCTAAGTAATGCGTTAAGGAAGTCACCTAGATGAACAGCTCTAAGTAGGGTTTGAAGCTGCACTCTGCAGTTTGTACAACCCTTGTAGGAATGCTCGGGCGGGTCTACTCCGCTGAGTTACGGTGGGAATGGCCCGAGGGCTCGTATCCCTAGAGATTCTAGGTCAAAACCACAAATAGAGCGTTCGCTATCTGAGCTGTTAACTGAGATTTCTCCCAATCAATGAAGTGGCCACCCCATTCATGGACTCAACTCGACCGGAAGGAAGTCGAAAAAGATAACCACTATCAAGATTCGATAACAGAACCCTCGTTTCTTTTTTTGTGGCCCTCACAACGATTCTTTCATTTGGAGGCAGAGTGCAAACTTGTGGATTTCAAGACCGAACTTTCCATTACAATTTTCATTGTTTGACACCAGAAATTGCGTTTTAATTCCAAAGTGCGGGACCAAGGTCATAGACTGATTACAACCAGATGGTCATTTATGTTTTCCGAGTAAACGACCGCTCTCTCCGTAACAATGATTACGTCCAGAGCAATTTTTTTCATTTGGGCTTTACATGAATTACTCTGATTGAGCGTTGAAACGAACGTGTTTATTACCAACTAAAAATATACAACTGTACCCTAGAAACTGTTTGTTACTGTGTTCAATATCTGCTAATCGGCTCATTATGCCACGCGTACCAATAATAGCAATGATGTGATACTGGTGTTCAAGTTGCCATCGCTTGTAGACAGAAGATTAAACCTTTTTTTGATAATTATTTTGTCTGAACAATGCAAATGCAAAACGTGTATACATTATTAAATATAAAATAATTAAGATCTGAATTTATAACTACTTACCACGCTGTGCTAATAATAGGCTTGGCCACAGTCTGTAACACTTCACTTCTCTCCCAGGAAGTGAATGTCTTGCTTCTCGTTTCAACACTCCAGGTAATATATGAAATGCAGGGAGAGAAGCTAACGCCTCATTTACGAACATGAAGATGCTTTCACCTTTGCCAGCTATGGATGCCGAATTATTTCACGCTTTATTTCTTACAATTTATAATGCTAAAAGAGTATAAATTACTATTATGGCGTTTCAGTAACTAGGACTTCATTGATTGACTAAATTCGGTTTCTTGTGGCTTTTTGGGCAATATGCTCTTTGATATGAGCTGTTTTGAACATAATGCATTTTTATTTATTCCCAATAAAATAGATATTTCAGAGAAGTGGTAAGCCCTCTTTGTCTTTCTTTCCAAAATTCAGATATTCTACAAAGCACAAGTGTTCAACACCAGAACTAGAAAAAAAAAAGAAGAAAGTTACATTTGCAAGAATAGGCTCTTCTTCTAGACAGTAGGTATGCTGCCCAATCAGAATGTTACATCGAAGTGCAAAGCTTAGCTACTTCATTTTCTGCCGGATAATTATTTTCCAAATCAGACTTTGCAGTACTTCTACACAATCTGTTTTTAATTTCTCTGTTACCTATAGCAACTAGAGGAATTATTGCATTCCACCCAAAAATTCATTACCGAGATTTTTAATGGAAATACACGTTTTGAGGCTCTTGGATTGAAAATCTGATGTGTTACATTCACATGACTTTCCCCACCCTATATCGCTTATTAGTGGATGTATAAATTATTCTTACGAAAGTTAATTTTCCTATCTACTTCATTTTGATAGAGATAAGCGTTTACAGAAACAGCTACATTACACATGTCGTTATAGATACATAGGGAACAGCGATAGTCAAATGTCGTCCTCCGTGGACTGGTGGTACCGTGCTAGCCTCTAGTTCCCAAGGTCGCGGGTTCAAACCCGGCGGAGGGCGATGGATTTTTTCGGGCGTAAAAATCGTTAGCACGGCTTCCTTCGGAAGGGAAGTAAAGCCGGTGGTCCCGTGTCGTAGATTTACGGCACGTAAAAGAACCTCAAGCCTGATAAAGAGGCCTCTGAGCAAAATTACAGGTGTTTCACGCCCGATATAGAATGGGACGCTAAGAACCATAGTCGTTAAAGAGCGTCCATAAATAAAACTCAATTTAAATTTTTGATAGTCAAATGTTTAACAACTGGACGCTATATGCTGGTCTTAAAATTCCATACTGTTTCCATGACATCGCGAGAAACAACTGAATGTTGACTTTAAAAGAATCGCTAAGTATTGAACAATTCAAATCATTAATAACGGATATCTCGGAAATGCCTGATGCCACAAAGAATTAAGTGAAATAAATCGTGTGTTTTAAAGACATCTATAATTTTTGTGTCGTTACGTTTTCGTCTATCGCTTATCGATTACCGGTATAGATTTCCTTCCGAATGAAGACTTCACAAGCAATTCCCGGAAAATTCAAGATACACATTTTATTTGCCATGTAAATGTAATTGATATTTGGTGTTTTAATCAAAATGAGTGGAGCCATTTTTCAGAAAATCAAATATTTCGAAAAATGTTCCATGTAAAGGGCAGTTTGAGTTGGGAGATTTTCTTGAAAATCTTCGTGTCGCATGTTTGGAAGGTACTGAACTTGAATACCAAGTTTGGTAGTAATCCGACTTTTTATTTTTGACTTAGGCTGTGCACAGTCAGACACACATACGGACATTTTTCTAAAAATGCTTTCTTTGGATTTAAGGAGCCTCAAAATATGTATTTCCGGGGAAATCTCGGTATCGCATTTGTAGGTGGTATGCAATATCTTCTCTGCCTACTATGTATGTGGTAGAGAAAGTGAAAAGGAGTTTTTAGAAAAAAGGTCTGTGTCTGTATTATTCGGAAAACAAAAAAGGCAGTTAACTAACAAACTCGCCCAACACACATTTCAGCAAAACTTTTTTTTAATCATTTAATTTAAAAGTATTTTCTTAGCAAACTTATTTTATACCTCAATAAGGAACATAAATCCGAAATTTTGTTTAAAAATTGTGAACCCTGCATTCGTAAGGAGCACTTTTTGTAAAATAACTTAAATTTGTGTTTTAAAACACAATGCAGGAACGACGTAACACATACGCATGGAACTTTCAAAACGCTCAGTAGAATACTTTTGAGTTCTGGAAAATTCTCATATCGGTCCCTTTAAGGGCATACAAAACCCAAAATGCGGCCCCTATGACATTTAAGCATACGCTACCGTCTTCTAAGCAATATAGACTAAGCAAGTGATATGCGGTGTATATGAAAATGTGCTTGAATAACTCAGGTAAATTACTTGAGGACAACAAAGAAATCGCTTGAAGTGGGGTTTAATTTTAAGGTTTTACAGTTGAACAGTTTCTTTTCAATTTAGTTGTTCTTTTATTGCACCATGAGAACTGAATAACCTCTGTGCGCTATGAACGATCCTTGAGTAGAGGAGAGTTTTTTTCTGTGCTTCGCTATGTAATATTGGATAGACTTTCATCAGCGAGAAGGGCTGGATTGGCTTTGCCAACACCAGTAGTGAAAATTTCAGTAGAAAATGTTCGAAAATTTCAGGAGATTTCAGTAGATTCATTTAGGGCCGGTTTCACCAACATATGCTAAATTTTAACACAAGGTTAAACTGATTTAACACTGAAGTTAACACAAATTCTTTTTTATCATACAATGTGTTAAAGTGAGTATTAAATTAACACCCGTATCCCTATGTTAAGACGTTTAACAAATATTAGAAGTTGAAAAATGGCTGCCGCAAACCAAGCTGTTGATACAATTGGCATTTTTGAATGTCATTCCTAATAGGAGAGCAGTCGTACGTTATATATTTGAAACCCTGCAAAAGGAGGAATTTTCAAAGCGATATAGACTGTTCAAGGGGTCATGAGCATGGTGTTGTGAGAAATACGAGAGGTTATAATACTACCAACAGAAGCATGCCTCTTTCTCCTATGCTACATGTCTTAATTAGGTGCTTAGATTTCATGCTACTAACGGTTTTTCATTTACTTGGTGGATGATAATGTTGGTATTTCCAAAGCTACCGTTTGTGGTTTTCTCCGGAAGTTTTCCAAAGCAATTGCTTCAAGAAGTAAACAGTATTTACTGTTTGATTAATCAGCGATAATATATTTTCGTCCACTTTAGTTTCAATGCAGTGTCGCCACCAGTTTTAAACCGTCCTAACGCTCTTCGCACCTAACGTTTCTGGTGCTGCACTTTATGTTAGCATAAAATTGCCGCAGCTGCTTACTGGACTTAAGAGAAACGGGTTCATTCCAATTAAATTACTCGCGGATTCTGTTCCAGTCTGCAATCTCATCCTTTAAAGTAAGACCGTCAGCTTTTTCGCACTTGATAATACGTCTATACTTATTAACCAGATGTTAATTAACAGGTTTCAAACGGCGACACATTTATTTCATTGCCATGAATATAAATAGTTGTCTGCTACTGACACAGAGAGCGCAGCGATACGTAGACAAAAGTGCATAGGAGCACGTTCAGAAGCAGTGTAGTTCGGCCACCGCCTTCTCGAAACCTAACGTTCGCAGTTGTGTTTGACGTTAACAAATTGTTAGCTAACAATTTGCTTTGAAAGCTTGATGAAACGCAAAAGTTTTAACCATTAACACCTTGTTAACAAACAAGATGTTAGAGTATGTTTAATATCGGTTGGTGAAACCGGCCCTTAATAGTGATAAAACAAAGACGGCCTCTTAGCTTAGTTGACACAGCACTTTTCTGTTGTTTGAAGGGTCCCGCGTTTCGACTCATGACATTTGTGTTGTATAGGATCTTTCAACAAGAGTGTCCTACCTTGGAACTTAAATAAAACACGTTCTATAAATGATAGAGGTTTATTTCTTTTTTTTATTATGGAACATAAGTAATGTCATTACGTGTGGAAGAGAACATCAGTTAAGTGACCGCCGCGACTTCGTTGGGTTGCGCGTATACGGTTGACCCAATTTTCAATGACAGAAGAACGTAAATTAGGTCCAACTTCACGAATAACACGCGTGATGGTATTCCTAAGATCATTTACTGTTTCTGGCTTGTTAATATAAACTCGAGATTTAACATAACCCCACAAGAAGTAATCCAACGGCGTTAAATCACATGAGCTCGGGGGCCAGTTAACATCACCACGACGAGTAATGATGAAACCTCTCAACTTCTCCTTCATAAGATCGATTGTTTCGAGAGCAGTATGACATGTGGCACCATCTTGCTGGGGCCAGATGTTTCTGAGATCCATACCATCCAATTGGGACCAAAAATAGTCCCTTATAAGAGCCCGGTATCTTTCTCCATTGCCAGTTAGAGCTTCTCCATCTTCATCTTGGAAAAAAATATGGACCAATGATTCCATCATACCAAAATCCACACCACACAGTAACCTTTTGGGGATGAAGTGGTCGTTCTTGAATCTGCATTGGATTGTGATTGCTCCAATAGCGGCAATTTTGTTTGTTAACACAACCATCCATCCAAAAGGGGGCTTCGTCGCTGAAGATGATTTTTCGACAAAAATCCGGGTCAGCTTCCAGTTGCTCCATAGTCCAGTCAGCGAATACACGGCGCAACCTATGGCTGTTGGGCTTTAGTTCTTGAGTTAACACCATTTTGTAAGCGTGAAACTTGAAGTCCAGATGCAGAATTCGCCAAGTTGTGGTCTGCGAAAGCCCAATTCTTGCGCTCGACGAGTAATTGATTTGTTTCCTTTCTCGCGTACTCTCTCACGAGAGTATGGTATGTTTTCGTTGGAGCGCTTATGTCGATTACGTACAGGCTTTCTTTGATCGCTGACAGAACCACTTCTTTCAAATTTATCGATCAAACGCCGAATCGTTCTCTCACAGGGACGATTATGCACACCGTACACTTCACGCAATACACGGAAGGTTTGGCGAACAGTTGATCCATTTTGATAATAATTTTTACAATTTCTACGCGTTGCCGAATGCTGTAACGTTCCATGGCTATTTGTGAATAACAACTGTAACCACAGGAAAAAAATGACTGCTGTAACACAATAACACCGGCAGCTATCACATGTTAAAGATAGGACACTCTTGTTGAAAGAACCTTTACATATGCGACATCAAATATCCTTAATACGTAAATACCACCCACTCTCGCTCTTTTTGTGGGAAGGTTGCACTAGCGCTCCTAACGGAAAGGGATGGTCAGTTTTGCAACAAGTGTTTGTTTCTATGCTTGCAAATGCGGCCGTATTTTGTATTTGAAAAAGAAATAGTTATAACGTTGTTGTGTTAGGTTTAATGGCAGCAGTGAAGTCTCCACTTTTGTTCCAAAATACAGTTGTTCGAGAGGTAGGAAGAAGACGTTAAGGTTTCGATAATCCACCCTTCCCACTCCTGCACTCCTTAAGTAATCAAGGAGGATTTTCAAAGATGGAGCTACATTTGTGCGGAAGGTGAGAATCTAGGGGACTTGGCTTCCGTTTGTTGAAGTTATTGAAAATATACAAAACAAAATCAATTAACTCCAAATAGAGGCTATTATATGGATCTTTTAATCTCGGAAGAATTGCTTGTGAAGCCAGCAATCTTATCTTCTGCTGCTGCATAAGTGAAGAAAAGGACAAGAGCGCTGTGTTGTAGCAAAAAACGAGATACGACAGCAACCACCTGGTCTGGCATGGGTTAAAGAGCTCACTGGCTTCACATACAGAAAAGTTTGAAATTGCTTAACTCTTTCTACCCGTTTAGCACAAGCGTGGAAGTAACTGTAAGAACGGGAGGCGGTTATGGGGATGTAACTTTCGGCGGTAGTCCGAGCTGCAGCGGCCGGCGCGCGAGAAGTCTTGAGATGGCCACAGTGTGAACTAAAAGCACTGTGCCATCACGAGACGGCTCAGATTTGATTATAGGAAAGAAGGCAGTCAAGGCTTCCCTCTTATCATATGTATACACAATTAGGGAAGCAGGAAGTGGCATCATTGTACAACATTAACGTATCGGTATCAGAAACAGCAGTTTCGTCATTAAGGGATAATATTATTGCCCAGTTAAAATATCAGGACAGTTGCTCGGGTACCTTTAATTAATCAGTAGACAAGTTAAAAAATCAGACCCACTGAAAAGTAGGGTTGGCAACTCTGTGTTGGATATTACCGGGAGCTGATACCTAATAGTAAGTAGGTGCAAGTCGATAGAAGAGCGTCATCAAGTCATGAAGAGCCGCATCCTTTAGACGCTTCCTCTTCCGGTCGCCTGGAAAGGAAGTTCCTGTCGCTCTTTATCTTTTGTGCTTTTCCGGTCATTTGCAGAATGCTAGTTTTGCTAAAGCGGTGGCTTTCTGTTTGATCTTGCAGAGTTCTGCTGAACTGAAACTTTAAGCAAATACTTTCTCTACCACGTTTGGGGAAGTATTGTATTCCAACCAAAAATTCCATGTCGAGAACTCGCTGGGAACATATTTTTGAGGCTACCTTAATGGGGGAGATATTTAAAGTTCAGCACCTCCTAAGGATGCGACGACACGAATATTTTAAAGAAAATCGCCGCACTGCAAGCTACCTTTAACATGGAAAATGTTTCGAAAACTTCGATTTTCTTAAAAAAAAAAAAAAGCGATGACGATTTTGATTAAAATACAATCTGTTTAAGGTGTTTTCATGACTAAGTGTATACCTTGAATTTTCTGGGAACGGCCTCTGAAGTCTCGTCATTCTGAATCTTTAACATAACTGGTAAACCGTAAGAAATAGACGAAATCTTAGTACTCAAAAAGGCAACACTTATGATGAATTTCGTGAACACCCAAGAACTGCTGTTACTGATGAAAATGTTGCCGCTTGAAGATCGGCGGACATCTTATGAACTTATTCGGGCGACATTGGGCGTTGGTATGTGTCAAGTCCAAAACGTTTCACATCAGACGTGAGAGAACTTTGTTGTCAATGGATTCCACGTAAACCGAATCCCGTTCAAAAACAACGCATTGATTGGTGCAGAAAAACTCTGGAAAAATTCCAAGGCGGCACTTCAAATTTTGTTTGGAATATTGTTTCTAGTGATGGATCTTGGATTTATTGTTAAGATCCTGAAAAGAAAACTCAATCGGCTCAATGGCTCTTTCGAACAGAACCTAAGATACAAAAGTCCGACGGATTCTCAGTGGTGGGAAGGAGTTGTTTGCTAATTTTTTCCTTAAAACGGGTCATATTGCTACTATAACATTAGAAGACAGACGTACCGTTACAGGCGATTGGTACATAAATGTCTGTTTACCGCCAATTTTAAAAAGAGTTTGGTGAAAAACGCCCAAAACGAAAAATGTCACATGAGAACACAGCATCACGTATAGCAAAACTAACAACTGAGTATTTGGATGCCCTAAAGGTCAGCATCATGGACGTCTTCCATACAGCCCTGACCTAGCACCTTCCGATTTCTTTTTGTTTCCAAAAATTAAAAATAAAATGCGTGGAACCATTCTTCATCAGATGAAGCAGTGGAACATATAAAATCCTGGTTTCTGAAGTGCCTCAGGAAGAGTGACATCATTGCTTTAAGGACTGGTTTGATCGAATGCAAAAATGTACTAATGTTAAAGGGGATATTTTGAAGAACAATATAATCATTTAAAGTTTTTAAAACTAGTGCTTTGATTTTCTAAAAATGGTCAATGTCGTCCTCGTATGAGGTTTGAGGAACATTGCGAGAGAACAAATTGTATGTTGCAAATAAATGTTTGTTTACATAACTTTAACTGCCCCACGTATGGGAGCCAATTTGCAATAGCAATTTTACGTGTTTATAGCACCACGTTGTGGAAGCCAATTTACGAGAGCAAATATGTGTTTACTTCACGCGAAGCCATCTTGTGTGACGTCATTCGTTGGTCTGGTCCATAGTTCCCTCTGGCGTAGCAATTTGTATCAGTTTTTGAAATAATTTATTTTAAATGTCCTCCGGCTAGCTGTTTGGGATCGAACATGTTTCTCTTGCAGGGTGTGAAGCGGAAAGGAATCTTTTGTCTAGAAATGATATTGACGAAGAAATTGGTTTTATAATCTTTATTGCAGAACACGTTCACGAACACTTTCACAGATTTATCTAGATAATCGCCATACTGAAACTGTTTGTAATAACTGCTTATCACTTTTAACTCACGTACTTCAACTTTATATATTCAACTGTATAATACTTTATAAGATTTCTCGTACTTCTGCTGCGCGTAACTTTACGAATTGAGAGACCGACATGAGAATCTTGTTGAACTGGGAGCTGACGTGTTATGTGTTGAGAATCTTGTTGAACACTGGGGGACCCGCTACCTCGACCTGGCTTATTTATAGGCTTGCCTTAAGATACGCCTAAAGATTATAAATGAAATGCTATTGGCTAATAAAACGCGCCAACATTAGCGTCTATTTTAACATCCAATGAAAACCATTAATACATATTTCTTTTAGAGAACATTCTGGAAGCTTTTTTTTACCGAAAAGGCGCGAAACATTACGTAACTTCCTGGTTCCCGGTAACGATAAACAACTCACTCCACCGCTGCATTCTTGCGTTATTGTTAACAGTTTCAGTAAAGCCGTATATTATTATTTACCAATAATAATTACAATTATTAAACCTCTGAAATCAATGTTACATAAGAATACATATTCATATTAAAATAATTATTTACATTTGAGTAATTTGTGATACAAATTACCGTATCATATGCCCCACTAGAAACATAATTATAAATATTTATAACTTGTTTAGAAATTTTAAAATTGTGTTTTTAGTCTCCTAGATCTTGGAACACACGCTATCACTTTCACTTTACACTTCACACGTATTTAACACACGACATATGTTTTATCTCGCCACTACTTACTGGCTCTGGTTTAATTAATTTAGATATTAATCTGACATTACAAACTTTTTTATAGCAAATACTTTACCCTAAATTATTTAACTAGTGTTACAAAAAATGGTTTACTTTCTTATATTGTTACCAAAAATTTATCAATTCAAGATTTTTTTTTTTTTTTGTAATTACTATACATATTTACCAAAATATTCACCCTTTACATATATTTACATCTCTTAAATCTAGGCACTGTGTCACATTTTCTGTTTGCTACATAAGTATTTGTTTTTTTTTATTATTATTATTATTACCCATTTTTGTTATTTTGTACTTTATTTTAACAATACTCTTTGAATTGTATTTGTACTTTTAATTTAATATCATATTAAATTTCAATCTTTGCATTCTTAATTTTTAAATCTTGGAATTGTATTTACGTACTTTTAATTTAATATCACCTTAAGTTTCAATCTTTGCATTCTTAATTTTCAAATGTTGTTACAGTTACTAAAAAATTTATTTATTTATTTTTTTTTTTTATAACTTATTTCTCTTTTCAAATGACATATATATTTAGTTAACCCTCTTACGTTCCAATACATTTCTCTGCAAGTCGTCTTTAACTATCCAGCATTTACTTTACATCACATTGCTATTTACCCTCCTGGATCAAATTGTGTGTGGCTAAACATTACTCGTAGCCGTAACCTAACCTTCAAATTTGTGTTCATGAATAACCTCTTGTATTCATTTGAAATTTCATTCCCTGATAATATTTGAAAACAATCTACAGTTTCTTGAACAACACGTCTTTTAACAACATTCATTTTCAATTCATCTTCGATCTTTATAACTTGAGAATATTCTGACAAATCTGTACTAAACTGTACTGGACTGGAGTTTTCATTTTGAACATCTTGGTACAATTTCTTTCTTTGCGTTATTGACTCCTTCTGTATTTCTGACATTTCCCCTCTGAAATTAACTTGCGCCTTATTTACATCTACATTCCTAACCTCTTTTATCTCTCTTAACTCACTTGAAATACTGCTCATTTGACTTCCTAGCTCTGTACATTCTACATTAACCTCACTTTTAGTATTAACCTCACTTTCTTTGTTACCTATTTCCTTGCTCATGTCTAGCATTTTCTTTGAAATTTCTCCTGACTCACTTGCTATTACTTCCTTTTCATCACTCATTTCTGGCATACTACTATCTAGCTTCGTAACTTTCTTTTCAATTTCTTCACTGCTTTGATCTACTTTTTGCTCTAATACCTCATTACTCCTACCAATATCTTTTCTGTTTTGTTCAAAGCTCCTACGAATATCTTCCCTCAATTTCTCATTATTCTGAGTTAGTTTTTGTTCTAAACTCCTATCAATATCTTCCCTATTTTGATCTATTTTCTTTTCTAATTTCTCATTATTCTTACAAATTTCTTCCCTTATACTCTGAGTTAATTTTTGTTCTAATTTCTCACTAGTCTTTTCCATATCTTCCCTCATTTTCTCATTATTCTTTTGCATATCTTCCCTTAATTCCCTACTCATATTTCTCAGCATTTCCATCATCACAATAGTATCAAGATTAACATTTCCTGCTATTCTACTCTCACTTTCTGCACTAACATTTTCATCATCAAATCCTAAAAAATCTGGGCTATTTCCTGTAACTTGTATTGGATCACAGCTGTTACACTATCTCTCTCCATAATTATTTCTTCTGTATTATTGGTAGCCATTGTTTTTATTATCCTACCGCTCCTCATTAACATTTATTTGCTTTTTTTTTTTTTTTTAAACAAAAAAATTGAGATTTTCTAACCTTACTTATGCTGTCCGTTGCTGTTACTTTGATGTCCATCGTTCTGCCCCATTCTCCTATGTTTGCATGTCGCTTCTGCGTTGTATGATGATGAATCTACGTCGTTTCGATGTTTTTGCGTTGAATTCCCTGTTGCCTCGTAATCTTGGAATTACGATCGAAGTCTGTCGTCCCTGTTGTTTCTTGAATCTGGGTCTTGTAGATGATTTCACCGCTGCATTCCTCCTTTGGTCCTCTCAATTCTTCTTGGTTATTTCTGATCCTTTCCTGGTTACTCGAGTTCCTTTCCTGGTCGCTTCGCCCCACGTTGATGGCGCCAATTTGCGAGAGAACAAATTGTATTTATTGTAACATTATTGTAGCTCCGCGTTTGGAAGTCAATTTGCGAGAGAACAAATTGTGTTTACTTCACGCGAAGCCATCTTGTGTGACGTCATTCGTTGGTCTGGTCCATAGTTCCCTCTGGCGTAGCAATTTGTATCAGTTTTTGAAATAATTTATTTTAAATGTCCTCCGGCTAGCTGTTTGGGATCGAACATGTTTCTCTTGCAGGGTGTGAAGCGGAAAGGAATCTTTTGTCTAGAAATGATATTGACGAAGAAATTGGTTTTATAATCTTTATTGCAGAACACGTTCACGAACACTTTCACAGATTTATCTAGATAATCGCCATACTGAAACTGTTTGTAATAACTGCTTATCACTTTTAACTCACGTACTTCAACTTTATATATTCAACTGTATAATACTTTATAAGATTTCTCGTACTTCTGCTGCGCGTAACTTTACGAATTGAGAGACCGACATGAGAATCTTGTTGAACTGGGAGCTGACGTGTTATGTGTTGAGAATCTTGTTGAACACTGGGGGACCCGCTACCTCGACCTGGCTTATTTATAGGCTTGCCTTAAGATACGCCTAAAGATTATAAATGAAATGCTATTGGCTAATAAAACGCGCCAACATTAGCGTCTATTTTAACATCCAATGAAAACCATTAATACATATTTCTTTTAGAGAACATTCTGGAAGCTTTTTTTTACCGAAAAGGCGCGAAACATTACGTAACTTCCTGGTTCCCGGTAACGATAAACAACTCACTCCACCGCTGCATTCTTGCGTTATTGTTAACAGTTTCAGTAAAGCCGTATATTATTATTTACCAATAATAATTACAATTATTAAACCTCTGAAATCAATGTTACATAAGAATACATATTCATATTAAAATAATTATTTACATTTGAGTAATTTGTGATACAAATTACCGTATCAACATCTGAATAAAGCTGTCCGGTACTACGATCCTGTCGAGATTTGAAGCGCAGCTTTAACGAACTCGTGAAGACGAGAAAGAAATATTAGGAAAACTAAAATGATATTTTTGAAAATGCAAGCCCCAGGAAAGGGAGCAAACTGGGAGAGTTGTTCACTCTTTAAGGAAGAACTTAACAATAAACGTTGCTGGGAGTGAATGTCTATTGGCGTACACAGAGTTACCCAAAGAAAGGGTGCGGACGTATTCATTCTGACGATAATAAATGCCATGACACAATTTTATTAAGCCTTTGGCTGCTTAACGAGCCGTTATCTAAGTTGAAGCTGTCAAGGTAAGCGTGTTCTACTTTTCACACTGATTGCTGGTACTTTTAATCAGTGGCTCGTTAGGAGCCAAGCCGATCTGTACAACTTATCACGTGGTTTCTCTCACCATTAAAATGGGAAGGTCAATGTATCTTCCAAGCTTTGAGTAACCTCTTAAACCTTTGAAAAGTAACTCAAACCCCGAAAACTGCTAAGAATGTTCCATGTGAAGGGTACTTTGGAGAGGGGGGATTTTCTTGAAAATCTTAGTGTCGCATCTTTGGAAGGTACTGAACCTAAATACCAAGCTTGGTATTTATCACACGTTTGGTTTTTGAGTTATGCTGTTGACAAACACACGCACACACAGATAGAGGTCGGTACGGGTGGGTCAGTTGGTCAGGCCCTGGCCTTTTGATCCAAGGTTGCGGGTTCAAACACGACCCAGACTGATGGTGGTTAAGTATGCTTAAAAGCGACAGTCCCATGTCAGTAAATTCACTGTAAAAGAACTTCAGCGGGACGAAATTCCGGCACACCGGTGGCGCTCATATTATGATCCTGGTAATTGACAGCGTCGTTAACAAACAAAATATTGAGAGACAGACACGAGCACGGACCTTTTTCTAAAAATGCTTTCTTTGGATCCAGGAGGCCTCAAAACACGTATTTCCGGTGAAATCTAGGTATGGAATTTTTGCGTGGAATGCAATACCTTCTCTATTTTTCGTACTGACGTATATGGTCAGCGCTGTTGTTATTGATCTACAAAAATGCCAAAGGTGAAGTCTGCTAAGGCTGTGAGACTTTCTCGTTCGTGGTTATCCTATAAATTATCCATATAGATAATTCACTTCCTGTTACTCAAGATAAATACTGCCTGGAAGTGGTTTCAGATTGATAATATATGGTGTCTGTGACGGCAGCCATCGTTTAAAAAATCAGGTCGCTAAGCTAGCCAGAAACGCTTAACGGTATACATAGGTGAAATTTCCAAATTTTACATTTATGAACATTTGTTTTTGAAATTGATACCGCAAGTAACGCACCAAATCATGAACATGTACATCAGTAGTGTAGCCAGAAAATGTTAAAGAGGGTATTGTACAGGGTCCATTTTTTAAACAATTTATATCAATTCAAATGATAAAAATGAATTAATTCGGAGTTGAAATATTTAAATGATTCGATTTTATATTTAGAGATTTAAGTGCAGCAATTGGAATTGGAATTAGAATAGGATGTTTTGAGTATTCTAAGCGGCAGATGTGTTGTGACATAAGGATTAATGTGAAGTATTTTATGTTACGCTGCAGGACATTTATTTCACAGCAAAATAGGGTTTGTAGTTGTGTTTTAAACTGGGAGATGTCGCACTCATTTTGAAAGTACTCAAATTTAGTACCGGCTATCTTAACATGGTTGTACCCACGCGATCTGAAGTACAGTTACTGTCGCTGAGTTTTTTATTTTTTAATTTATGGACGCTGTTTAACTGCTGTGGTCCTTAGCGTCCCATTCTATATTGAACGCCAATTTTGCTCAGAGACCTGTATCAGGCTTGAGGTTCTTTTACGTGCAGTAAATCCTCGACACGGGATCACCGGATTTACTTCCCTTCCGAAGGCAGCCATGCTAAGGAGTTTAACGCCCAAAAAAAATCCATCGCCCTCCGCTGGGTTTGAACCCGCGACCTCGGGAACTAGAGGCTAGCATGGTAACCACTAAACCACGGAGGACGACGTTACTGTCGCTGTCACCTTTAGTCACACTGGCCAAGACATTTGGCGTAAATATAGCACTATCGCTATCTTATTCCTCCCAACCTAGAAAGGTGCTATTATCATTTTAACGGAGCCGGCTACGCCTCTGATATATACAAATTTTCCGTGTAGTTTTAAAGTTATTGTTTAATTATTTTAATGCTAAACATAAATGGTCCATACGATCAAAAATTTGAAGAACAATATTTTGTTACGTTATTTGCACCACGCTTTGGGCGTCAATTTAAAGTAGGTCGTATTGAAGGAGTTTTATTATATTTCAACTGTTGGGGAACCGAACTTGTAGTAGTTGCAACCGCACGTATAGTAAACTGTTTCCGGTAGCCTTCGCCCCAAATATACTGCAGGTGGCCCTTGCCCCAAGTTTAAAAATAATAGCTTTGTAATTTGACTGTTTCTTTAGATATTATATATTTATGTTTGCCTCGGCTGCGTCAATATTATTGTTAGAGACATGGAAGTCTTGGCAGGGCGTGATGCGACAAGAATGTAGGCTTACAGGATTAAGTTTTAATTCACTCCTTTTTATTAATCCTTGACACAAATTAAATAGCACTTCACTGATATCGAGAGCTGTGAGATTCTTTTATTTAATACTTGCACTTTTTAATGCATGTACTATTTTCGTCTCACACGAATACGTATTTAATTTCTCGAGGACGCATCATGCATCCGATTACTATCACTGTCTGCAGGCAACTGACTAGATTTCAACCGTCTAAACTTGTAAATTTCTGTATTTCAAGTCTCTGATTGGCTAATTCCACTCCAATAGAATACCTGCATTTAAGTAAAGCTTTTTCTGGTTGTTGATTGGGTATTTTTTTATAAACGGTCCCTAAAATTACATTAATGCTTCCAAGAATCACAAATAACATTTAAACTCTCAAACTCATTATTGCCTCAAGGCTACCTCATTGTTACCAATATTTAGCTTATTCTCACAGTTCCTACATTATTAAATTACGTAATATATTCACATAACCTTATTGAACATGTATATAATAATATAAGCATATGCATTTTACAAATTATTACATATACATATTCTTTCAAGGCGGGCTGTTATTGAATTTACATATTATATAGTTTGACTGAAAATCATTTAAGTGTCAAAAATACTGCCTCAAATTAAAATGTTGCTAATATAAACATCTGTTTTGCGTCTAACGAATATTTAAGAAAAAATGCTGCAAACAAACTTTATATTGATATTTTGGTTTTTGTGATCAAGAATAACTTATAAACTTATGAGAAACAGTATTTTCCAGTAATTTTATCTAGTGTGTTAATTAGATATTGTAATTAATATTCTGCAATGGTAACCGATAAAGAAAAAATCACTCCCAACATTTTTATGCTTAAATTTTGGGAGTTTCTGTACAAAATTTAAAAGAAATTGTACAAAAATCCATCGTGTGATGTAATTTGAACGCGTAAAAATGTAGAAAAACAAAAAACGAGAAAAACAACTTTGAAATTCTAAAAGGCTCTCTGGCCTTGCAGGGATATTTAAAAAATCGTGTGAAATTACTTCTAAGCATCAGTAATTGACACCAAATACAGATTATGAAACTAGATCCATTCTTTAAAAAAAAAAACTTTTTAATGTTTACCTTTGTACACCATTAAAACAAATAACGACCATTTAACACTTCAAAGCTTGTTTAAACGTGGTTTATGTCACAAAATTTGACATCAGCTTGTATTTTAATGACACATTAAGTTATTAATAGCTTGCTATCGGCTGTATAAACGAGAACTTTACCGGTTGCGTATGGAAAATTGAATTTAAAGGGTTATTCTCACCACCTCAAACGTGTACTACTGGGCGATACTGAACATTTTTGTAATACCTTGTTTCTAAAACAAACTAAATTTATTTATATTTGACAACTACTTTGTAATGTTTTGCGTGTTAATTGTCGTGTAGTTTGTTCGATTTGCTCTAATAGTTTAATTATCATCATTTAAAGATGCTGTGTTCACCCAAGAATGAATTTGACTGAACATAATTTTTTTTTTACGATTTTAAATCGTCATTGACGCCTAAAGAAAGTGAAGATTAGCTTAGAAATGCAGTTGGCGAAGAAGCCCCATTTAAGGCAGCAGTTTATACTTGGTACAACGAATTCAAGATTGATCGGGTTTTCTAAGTGATGAATTTCGTCAGCTCTTATTAGTGATGAAGGTATTGCCACTGTTTTGAGCAATGCTTGAAGAAGATCGACGGACATGTTATGAATTTATTCGGGCGGCGTTGGTCATTGGTATTAGTCAAATCCAAAACATTTTCATCAACACTTATACATGAGAGAACTTTGTTGTGGATGGATTCTACATAAACTGACTCCCGATCAAAAATAACAAAGCATTGATTGGTGCAGAAAAACTCTAGAAAAATTCCAAGGAGGCACTTCAATTTTGGTGTGTAATATCGTTACTGGTGAGGAATCTTAGATTGATCGTGAAAAGAAGTCAGTTGGCTCAATGGCGCTTTAGAACAAAACCTAAGCCTAGAAACAAAAGTCCGACGAATTCGCAGTGCTGGTAAAATGGTTGTTTCTTCTTCTTCTAAAATCCGCCATATTGCTACTATAGCATTAGAAGATAGAAGTGCCCTTACTGCCGATTGGTACACAGATGTCTTTACCGCAAATGTTTTTAAAAGGTTAGTGAAAACGTCCAAAAGGAAAAAAATAATCTTGCATTGTGACAACCCAATGTCGCATGCAATAAAACTAACAACTGAGTATCTGGATACCCTAAAGGCCAGCACCATGGACCCTACACCATACAGTCCTGACTTAGCAGTTTGTGATTTTTTTCCCCCCAGAAAATAAAGGTGAAATACGTGGAATCACTTTTGCGTCATAAGATAAAGCAGTAGAACATAATTAAGATCTGGTTTCCGAAGTGTTTCAGGAAGAGTTGCATCATTACTTTAAGGACTGCTTTCATGGAATAGAAAAATGCATGCATAAGAGGAATATTTTGAAAAAAAAAACATTAAAATCATTTACTTTTTAAAACTAATATTTGTTCGATTTTCTAAAATTCTTCAGGTTCCCCTCGTAAGCCTTATTTGAAAAAGCAAAAACAGTTTCCATTTAAAATTGGAATGGGCGGTTAAGCTTTTATTTAATGATTGTTGATTTATTTATTACTGATGTTCAGGAAATTTTAGTGTTTATTCAGTGATTTAACTTACATAGTTATAAATCAGAGCGTTTAGTTTCAACTCAAGAATTATTGCATTCCTTAAAAAAAAAGGGAATGAGAGAGAGAAAGAGAGAGAGAGAGAGAGAGAGAGAGAGAGAGAGAGAGAGAACGGTATAGCTCAGAAAGCAAAAGTTGCTTAAGTGCGAACTTTGTAATTAAGTTTAACATCTTGTTAGCATGCGTGAAGAGGACTTACAAGAAAATTCCCCTACCTCAAACTATCCTTTACATGTAAACCTTTTCATTTGTAATTTTTTAAAAAATATGTCTTAACAATTTTTATTAAAATACATTGTATCAAAGATATTTTCACGACAAATAAAATCCACAAGTAGAATTTTCCGAAAATAATCTGCGAAGGCCTTCTAATTCCAAAAGAATTTTCTAAAACCACATAATTTATGTTGGATATAAAACATTTTGTGGCCTTAACCATTTCCCGGATATTCTTTTATGGTTGGAATTTTTAAGTACTAAGTCGCTATTCATTTTTTCTCGTGGTGTGCATTTCAAAGGCATCGCATAGCCCAACGCTTTTTAAAAATATGACCATCGCTTTACTCTACTCCTACTGCATTGTTCAAGATACAAGGAAATCTGCGATGAAAGCTCATCTCGATTAACAACAAGGCTTGGTAAGAATAGTTTGTAGAAGAGTGAATAGAGAAAGTCGTGTAAATGCAGCGCTTCGGACAGGTAGCTACATCAATCCTGCAACAAAGGAAAACAAAATGTGCAGCAGTAAGGTTTTCTCGTAAATAAATAAACGAGCGACCTTGCTGACGCCAATTGAAGGCAGAGAGCTGCCAACAAAACGCCTACACACGAATTTACCTTGTGTCTCTTTTACCTGTTTGCACTGACAGAGGTGAAGGCGAGGATAACCAATGGTGACGTAACAAATCAAACATTAGAATGGTGACAGCCTTCATTCTCCAGACTTTATTTTCTTACAATATTTCATAGCAGCGTTTGTTTTCAACAGAAATTTCAAAAGATCCCTTCACCGTCTTCAGAATGTCTTAAAAGATGGCAAAAGAAGATTCACATCATCACTATAAATATAAAATGCTTTGAATCAGCAAATAAAACGAATTGAAAGTCTAAATTAAAAATGTAACCTCTTTGTTTGCAGATTTTTGCTTTTTCTAATGCGTGTGGTAATGAAAGTATTGTGTTTCACCGAAAAATTCCATGTACAGATTTCAGTGAAAGTCTTCTACCCCCCCACCCAACAGCATAACCCAGAAACGAAAATTCCGATAAATACCAAACTTGGTATTCTAAGTTCACTATCTTCCAAGGATGCAAACCAAGATTTCAGAAAATGCCCCACCCCAAACTACCCTTTACATGTATAGGGACTTTCAGCAAGAGTGTCCTGTCTTTGAACTTAAATAAAACACGTTCTATAAATGATAGAGGTTTATTTCTTTTTTATTTTGGAATATAATTAATGTCATTACGTGTGGAAGGGAACATCAGTTAAGTGACCGCCGAGACTTCGTTGGGTTGCACGTATATGGTTGACCTAATTTTCAATGACAGAAGAACGTAAATTAGGTCCAACTTCACGAATAACGCGCGTGATGGTATTCCTAAGATCATTTACTGTTTCTGGCTTGTTGATATAAACTCAAGATTTAACATAACCCCACAAGTAGTAATCCAACGGCGTTAAATCACATGTCCTCGGGGGACAGTTAACATCACCACCACGGGAAATGATGAAACCTCTGAACTTCTCCTTCAAAAGATCGATTGTTTCGAGAGCAGTATGACATGTGGCAGCATCTTTCTGGAACCAGATGTTTCTGAGATCCATACCATCCAATTGAGACCAAAAATATTCCCTTAAAAGAGTCTGGTATCTTTCTCCATTGACAGTTGATGCAGTATTTTATATCACAACACTGTGAATGCCAGAGTGATTGTAGTGTAAATAAGCATTATTGTATGACAATGATTTGAGATGTTTGTTAATTATAAGCATTTTTATGAAATAAGTTTACACGGCCTCACTGAAACTGACAATAGGAGAGGAAAACAATGTAGCGAGGGTGTGAGTTGTTTATCAATTAGAAGAGACAAACAAATGACGTCAGAGTAGCGCGCTTTTCTTTAGAAATGGAGGGAATATCTTCCCTAGAGCATATGTGTTCGTAATTTTGATTGGATATAAAATAGACGCCAATGTTGGCGCGTTTTATTAACCAATAGCAGTTCTGTTATAATGTTTAGGCATATCGGGGTGAGGGAGTATAAATTCTAAAGCCGGGGGTAGGTAACGCGCAGTTCAACAGAATGATTCACGGGTTACACGTCGCGCAGTTCTACAGAATCTCTCGCGTCGTAAAGTTAGTTACAAAATGTGAAATACTAGAATTAATAATGAGCGGCAAATAAGTGATTATAGTTACATTCGAAAATATAACAGTTTCAGTCTGGCGTGTATTAAGAGTAATTATGTGAAATTAATTAATTGTGACGGCAATAAAAGTGTAAAAACAAATTCTTTTATCAGTGTTATCTTTTAGTAACAACTCCTTTCCGTTTACACACCCTGTTTAAGAGATTTGCTCGACTAATAGCTAGCCGGGGGACAAAGAACCCAAAATTCAAACTAGTAATACAATAACAGGGGCTCAGCAAATAAGATAACACGAACGATACCGCGACAGAGTTAGAGCTTCTCCATCTTCATCTTGGAAAAAATATTGACCAATGATTCCACCATACCAAAATCCACACCACACAGTAACCTTTTGGAGATGAAGTGGTAGTTCTTGAATCTGCATTGGATTGTGATTGCTCCAATAGCGGCAATTTTGTTTGTTAACACAACCATCCATCCAAAAGGGGGCTTCGTCGCTGAAGATGATTTTTCGACAAAAATCCGGGTCAGCTTCCAATTGCTCCATAGCCCAGTCAGCGAATACACGGCGCAACATATGGTTGTTGGGCTTTAGTTCTTGAGTTAACACCATTTTGTAAGCGTGAAACTTGAAGTCCAGATGCAGAATTCGCCAAGTTGTGGTCTGCGAAAGCCCGATTCTTGCGCTCGACGAGTAATTGATTTGTTTCCGTTCTCGTGTACACTCTCACGAACGGCGCCTATGTTTTCGTTAGAGCGCTTACGTCGATTGCGTACAGGCGCTCTTTGATCGCTGACAGAACCACTTCTTTCAAATTTATCGATCAAATGCCGAATCGTTCTCTCGCAGGGACGATAATGCACACCGTAAACTTCACGCAGTACACGGAAGGTTTGGCGGACAGATGATCCATTTTAATAATAAATTTTCACAATTTCTACGCGTTGTTGAATGCTGTAACGTTCCATGGCTATTTGTGAATAACAACTGTAACCACATGAAAAAATGACTGCTGTAACTCAATAACAACGGCAGCTATCACATGTTAAAGTAAGGGCACTCTTGTTGAAGTACCCTTTAGCTTCTTTTCAAATTTTTGATTATCTAAAAATAGCTCTAACGATTTTGGTTAAAATACCGGATATTAAAGATATTTAGATGACAAATAAAATATATATCTTCATTTTTTCTGGGAATATATTTTGAAGTCCTCCTTATTCTATAGGAATGTTGTATAATCTTGTATAACTAGTAAACGATAAGAGAGAGATGAAAACGTACTGCATAAAAATGCAGATCTCTTAAAAGCCTCACTATTTATTTCAAATAACTTCTTTTGTGGCGTAAGCCATTTCTGGGATGTGTTATTAATGGTTCGAATTGTTCAATGCTTAGCAATTCTTTTCGAGTCCTGTCGATTTTCAGCTGTTTCTCGCTGTCATGGAGAACAGTATGGAATCTTAAGGACAGCGTATAAACATTTGACTATCGCTGTTCTCTTTGTATCTATAACGAAATGTGTAATGTAGCTGTTTCTGCAAAGGTTTATTTGGATTAAAATGTAGTAAATAGAAAACTAAGATTTAGTAAGAATGGTTTGTATACCCACTAATACACGATAGAGGGTAGAGAAGGTGACGTGAATGTATTACATCATATGTTTTTCAGAAGTGTTTATTAACTTTTTTGATTAAAGTACCATATTGCAACTTTATTCAGTTTTCACTAAGTTCACTTTTCTTTTCTTTGCGCATGAGTAACGCATGATGCAGTCTCTGTTTTCTTCTAGTCGCCCACTAAATTTCGAACAAAGTACTCGACTTGTTGCGCTAGTCGCTCCATTACTCGGTCGTAGAACACACGAGTAACCTGCACCTTTCCTCGTATCAACAACTACTCACGCTCGTGATGGTTATATAGGTAGTCGCAGGGTCTTCCAGAGAGTTCGCAGGAGGCTAGGTAAGAAACATCCAGAAAATCTCGTTCTCTCTCGTTACTGCTTATGTGTGATAGCACTACCCTCTTTATTTCTCGAACCAACCAGGCGGCTGACGCTGATCTACGCCGCCATCTACGCGACAAACTGTGCATCACAATATATTTAAAATATTTGCTTACAAAGGGCATATCTTCAATTTTCGTTCTGATTGACTTTTCTGTAACTGGTAAACCTAGGATGCTATTAGCCGTGTACAACTGATCAACTGCTGTATTTCTGAATGGTTTGCACGGTGTGCCAGAGTAGTGCGGAGTTCTTTCTTCTTGTCTTCCTAATTAAAAAAAAGAAGGCTTAGGGCAAGAAGGTTTCGAAAACCCCTTGTTAGTGCCTAGGTGAAGTAAGGGACTATACTACGCACTTTGGGACAGCAGGCTTGAAGCTTTGTTTCTAACTAGACGGGGTGGGGAACTATGTTTAGCAATTTCGTATACTAGTCGTGGTACTTCTTTTCAACTAATTGCGGCAGATTCTGCTCTTCTTGTTTGTTTGCAATAGCTAGCTTACTCCTCTGCAATAAATACAGTTTTCGTAATGTAGGTACCTAAATATTCCTTACATAATTACATTCAAAAATCACATTTCAGGTTAAAATGGACCTCATTATTTTCAGCGTCGTCAATCTATAACTGTCACTAGCCATAATAAAATACTACCACATAACAAATACGACTCACATAACAAATGAGACTGATTTTGTTTTGTATTGCAGAACCTGCGCGCCCAGTGGTTGTAAAAGTAGGATCGCTCAAGGCTAATAGCTCCAATTTAATTGAGTGTCCCAATACACCATCGTCAACGAGTTGATCAACTAAAATTAAATTAAATTTGAGTTTTATTTATGGAGGCTCTATACCTACTATAGTTCTTAGCGTCCTTTCTATATTGGGCGTGAAAGACTAGAAACTTTGCTCAGAGGCCTCTTTATCATGCTTGAGGTTCTTTTGCGTGCCGTGAATTCACGACACGGGACCACCGGCTTTATTTCTCTTCCGAAAGGAAGCCAAGCTAAGGATTTTTACTTCCGAAAAATGACACGGATGACGAGGTTGATCAACTATTTGTGCGTGGCTAATTGCGGCTTGAGATAGAATCTTACTGCACAAAAAATTTAGATCTCGTTAAAACACAAGAGCAATACTTGAACTCATCTCAAAAAGGAAGACATTCGTTCCCCCTCCCTCTCATACAAAGAGAATGGAATTTCAAAGCCATCAATGGCGATACGCTCCTTTAAAACGTGAATTGAAAACTTATCTTGTTTAACAACAGTTTTGTAAGACTACTTTGTGGAGGAGTAGGTGCAGAAAGTAATGTGAATGCAACACATCAAAGTTTTATCACTTTTTGTATTGTACAATTTTAAATAAGCTACTTATAGTATGAAGTATGTGATGGGGTGGTGTTTCGGTTGCAGGTGATCGACCTGTGTCAGGGGGCCGGCGACCTGGTACGGTACAGGAGAGCGAGGAGCGGCCCCCGAGTGATGGTTTACACAACGAGGATGACGACTACCAGCAAGACAACATGTAAGTAACACACTAACTACTGTATTAGCTTTTTTGGGCAGGCTACCCTTGTCGATCTAATCGGCAAATTTCAAGTTTGGAGTTTCTGAAGTGGTGCTAGTAACATTGTAACTATAGTATAAGCAACATAAGGTCGGCAGCGCTCTTTTGTTTTCTCCTCTTCCCTTCTACCTAACAAAAGCCCGAAATTTAGGTAACTCATGAATGTTTGCTTTCTCTACCACGTATCTAGTATGTAGAGAAGGTACTCTGCATTCCAAACAAAAATTCAATACCGAGATTTCACGAAACGTCCCAAATTAAAAAAAAAATACTTTCACTACCACGTACACAGTAGATAGAGATGGTACTGCGTTCCTTTATATCCATAACGAAATGTGTAATATAGATATTTCCAATTTCTCGGTTAAAATGAACTAGATGGGAAAATAAACTTCGGTAAGCGTAATCTGTATATCCACTAATGAGGAATTGAGGATAGGGAAAGTCATGTGAATGTAACACATTAGATTTTTAGAAAAAAGTGCCTTGTGTGTCTGTGAACAGCGATACTACAAAATCAAATGCTGGATTATGTTAGCATCTTCCGATATGAAGGGTTTCAAGAAAATCACTCCACTGCGTGCTATCCTTAACATGGAAAACGTTTCCATATTTTTGATTGTATCAAAAGTAGCTACATCGATTTTTATTTAAATGTTTAACATACTTACATCATCTTCAACCGATTACCTTCCTCTTTCTAGAATACACCCTCGAAGACATACAACCCAATGCCTTGGCCCAGTAGCCTATCAAGAAGCAAGCAAACTCTGGATCGTAGCATATCGCCATCCCAATCTATCAGTGGTCTGTCGCAGACCATATAAACTTTGGATCATAGTCTAACAAGGGTGGGTGCTCAACCTAATATCTTGGGTCAGTGGTCTGTCTAGGAGCAGGCAAATTCTGGATCATAGCATATCCAGAATGGGTGATGAACTAAATGCGTCGGTTTAGTAGCCTGTCGAGGAGCAAGCAAACCCTGGATCATGGCATATCGAGGATGGGTGATCAATCCAATGCCTTGGTTCAGCAGTCTGTTGAGGAGCAAGCAAACTCTGGATCATAGCATATCCAGGATATGTAATCAGCCCAATGCCTTGTGTCAGTAGTCTGTCGAGGAGCAAGCAAACTCTGGATCATAGCATATCCAGGATATGTGATCAGCCCAATGTCTTGTGTCAGTAGTCTGTCGAGCAGCAAGCAAACTCTGGATCATAGCATATCCAGGATGTGTAATCAGTCCAATGTCTTGTGTCAGTAGTCTGTCGAGGAGCAAGCAAACTCTGGATCATAGCATATCCAGGATGGGTGATCAACCTATTCCCTGGTATGGCGTTGAACAAAAAGGAAATGAAATGTAGTGATGAAGGGGATGATCGGAAAATTCGCGCATCACATCAATCCAACTTTCCCCTAGCGACCGAGGTGAATTGCGAAAAAACCTTCTGTCAGATTGGTTTGAACCCGGGACCTCCTGAATACGAATCGCTCATGTTATCGCGGCGCCACCTTGCTCGATTAACAAATAGCATGTACGAGTATATTTTGAATTGTTTGGGAATAGCTTTTGAGGGCCCCATTCGTAAGGAATTGTGTGTAATTTATTGGAACGTGTAAACAGTAAGAGACAAAATCGCAACAAAAAAAAAAAATGCAGATCACTATTTCATACAACTTTTTTTTGTGGAATCAGGCATTTCCGAGATATTCGTTACTTGTGACTTGAATTCTTCAGTAGCCATTTCTGAATGATGTGTCTATTTAGTTATTCTTCTGTAGCATCCTCTCACATACTCTAGAAGATAATGCTTTTGTTTTCGTCATGAATAATAAAACCGAAAGAAGCGACTGTTGTGTTGCGTTAGAAATTTGATTTTGGGAAACAGGAAGAAAGAAGCGATGAATGTTGACAGAAGCTTTTGTTGAGGTGTAGAATTGCGTGGGAGAGTGTGTTACAAGAGCTTAGGAAAGGAAATAAATGCATTAAGCTTGTCGTGTGCACTCTACAGTACCGTGTACTCAACGTTTGGAACAAGGTCTAACATGCATGTAGCTTTAGCTGGGAGTAAACTCTCAGCAAATGCCATTGAATTACATAGTAACTAATTTAATACCGTATCTCGTATCACAGACCTTGACCTGTTCAGTTCTGTGCCTTTTAAAATAAAACACTGCAACCTGAGAGCTTTGTGAACTTGTAAACACAATATCTGAAAATTGTCCATGTATTAATCTTAAAATTACTTTACAAAAAGTAATCTGATGTGTTACATTCACATGACTTTCTCTACCACATAACTAGCAGGTAGAAAAGATACATTCCACCCGAAAATTCGATACCGAGATTTCACTGTAAATACTTGTTTTTGAGACCCCTTGAATCCCCCCCCTAAAAAAGTAGGAAGAAAAGGTCCGAGCTCGCGCGCGTGCGTGTGTGTGTTACAAAATGTATACCTTGAATTTTCTGTGAATAGCTAGCCTGTGAAGTCCTCTTCATTCGGAAGGAATTTTATATAATTTTGTATAACTAACTGGCAAACATTAAGCGATAAACGAAAGCACACTATACATAATATGCAGATATCTCTAATAAAAAAAATATTTCAAGGATTTTTTGTGGCATCAGCCATTTCCGAGATATCCGTTGTTAATGATTCGATTTGTTCCAGTCGTCCTACATGGTGTAGTGGCTACCATGCTAGTCTCTAGTTCCCAAGGTCAGGGTTCAAACCCGGCGGAGGGCGATAGATTTTTTCGGGCGTAAAAATCCTTAGCATGGCTTCCTTCGGAAGGGAAGTAAAGCCGGTGGTCCCGTGTCGTAGATTTACGGCACGTAAAAGAACCTCAAGCCTGATCAAGAGGCCTCTGAGCAAAATTACCGGCCTTTCACGCCCAGTATAGAATGGGACGCCAAGAACCACAGCAGTTAAAGAGCGTCCATAAATAAAACTCAGTTTAATTTAATTTGATTTGTTCCATTCTTAGTCATTCGTTTAAAGTTCTATGTATTTGCAGTTGTTTCTCACGATGTCATGGAAACAGTATGGAATTTTAAGGCCAGCGTATAGCGTCCAGTACTTAAACATTTGACCATCGCTGTTCTCTTGGCATCTATAACGAAATGTGTAATCTCTAACGAAATGCTATTTCTGGAAAGGTTCGCGTCGATTAAAATGAAGTAGATAGGAAATTAAACTTTCTAAGAATAATTTGGGTACCAAAACGATAGAGGTTTGAGAAAGTTATGTTAATGTAACACATGAGATATTTTTTTTAATATAGCGACTACAGAGCAATTTTACGAAAACTTATTTGCTTAACTGCTCCTTATTAATCGAAATAAACCTTTGTAGAAACGGTTACATGACACTAGGGGCATAGAGGAAACGGAATCTGTACTCAGATGTTTAAAAGTAGGTCGATATATGCTGGCCTTGAAATCCTTCCATGACATTGCTAGAAAGTGACAGCACTTTAAAAAAATGATTAAGGTCTTGAAACATTCGAACTAATATTAACGAATATCTGGGAAATAGCTGATGCTAAAATAACAACAAAATTATTCTCACGCAGCTGTGAGCCATATATTGCCGACCGAGCGACAGGCCGGTTGAAGAGATAAGTCGTTGTCAGTCATTGTAGAAATCGGAAGAGTCATAGGGAGATAGGGATTGCTCTGGAAGCTTGTTTCTCGCCGCCTCCCGCGAACACTGGGACCCATTAGTGAGGTGACAATGAGAACTGAACTAGATCACATTTGTGAATTGACAGTGGCAGTTGATCAATAGTACACTAACAGAACTGAATTTGATTACATTAGTGAAGTGACAGTGACAACTGAAATTGATCACGTTAGTGAAATGACACTGACAACTGAAATTGATCACATTAGTGAAGTGACAGTGACAACTGAACTTGATCACATTAGTGAAGTGACAGTGACAACTGAACTTGATCACATTAGTGAAGTGACAGTGACAACTGAATTGATCACATTAGTGAAGTCACAGTGACAACTGAAATTGATCACGTTAGTGAAATGACACTGACAACTGAAATTGATGACATTAGTGAAGTGGCAGTGACAACTGAAATTGATCACATTAGTGAAGTGACAGTGACAACTGAACTTGATCACATTAGTGAAGTCACAGTGACAACTGAATTGATCACATTAGTGAAGTCACAGGGACAACTGAATTTATCCACAGTAGTGAAGTGACAGTGAGAACTGAACTTGATCACATTAGTGAAGTGACCGACAACTGAAATTGATGACATTAGTGAAGTGTCAGTGGCAACTGAACTTGATCACATTAGTGAAGTGACAGTGACAACTGAACTTGAGCACAGTAGTGAATTGACAGTGACAATTGAAATTGATCACATTAGTGAAGTGACAGTGACAACTGAACTTGATCACATTAGTGAAGTGACAGTGACAACTGAAATTGATCACATTAGTGAAGTGACAGTGAGAACTGAACTTGATCACATTAGTGAAGTGACAGTGACAACGAAATGGATCACATTAGCGGTGAAGTGTCAGTGGCAACTGAACTTGATCACATTAGTGAAGTGACAGTGACAATTGAACTTGATCACATTAGTGAAATGACAGTGACAATTGAACTTGATCACATTAGTGAAGTAACAGTGACAATTGAACTTGATCACATTAGTGAAGTGACAGTGACAACTGAAATTGATCACATTAGTGAAGTGACAGTGACAACTGAAGTAATCCTTCCGGCCCGATGGCTTAAACAAAGCAGGTAGTATCACTCCGCGCTTAGACGTTTCGTGAACGCATGACGGAGCTTCCTCTCTAACTCAACATCTGCTGAGCTGTTTATTTTCGGAGCTCAAAAAGTTGCCACCGTTTGCAGGTGGTAACACTATATTGCTACATTTCATTGCACCAACACTGAGTGTTAAATAAAGACTTGTTAAAATAACTAAATGTGCTAATTCAAGAAGGGATGAAGGAAGGTTCTGTAACGTCTTTTGCCAGTAAAACCTTGTGTGTCAGTCGGAGTAGTAGCGCTACACCCAACTTGGAATCAGAAGTGGTGATATCGCTTAAAGGACACTGGGATTGAGCTTTTAGGTGAAAATGACATTTTGTATTTTTGAATAATATCATACAAATATTCTATAGAAACCTGTACATTATTTTGGCCAAACATATTTCATGTTCCGCCATTTTTAAAAGCCCAGCGACATGTTTATATCACTCGTGCGCTCCCTTTTAGCCCCGCTGAACCCTTTCTGTATGTTTTTTTTCTGTTTTACATTTTTGGGCATAAAATTTATTCTTTATATTTTAGTTTTAGTTTGATTTGTATGCAAATTTGGATACACATTCTAAAATCTGCTATCTAAAGATTCAAGGATGCATTTTATGATTGCTTTATTCATTGGCCCACAAAAAAAATTACTGAAAAACAAAGAAATTTTAAACAGTAACAACTTTTAAACACCAAAAACTTAAAAAAGCAAACATTTATTAATCTACAACTAATAACATCAACTTCAGCCACTTCCTTACATTTATTTTCACTGTACTAAAGTGTTAGAAAATGTCGCTGTCATATTTTCTTTGATGAACTGAATGCGCAAGGCAGTTTCAGAAAAGTTACGGTTTTTCGCTAATTAAAAATGTTTAGTTGTATTATATGAAAAACTATTTGAGCTGGAGCTTTGACCTTTTGCACAGTCAAGTCTTTATTTACTCATATTAGGTGTGCCATTTTTTCAAGTGAATAGCTTTAAAAAGAAAATTCAGTCCCATTAACCCTTAAGTGGTCTTCCAGGTTGATAACCAGACTGTCTACAATTTGGTCGCACACACATCAATTGCTTGCGATGTTAATTTAATGGCATCCTCGGCAATAGTGCTCAAACAAAAAAAGTTGAACACATTCCAAACTATCCTTTTTTTTTACCACTTTTAAGTTCCATTACAGTGCTCTGACCTGGTGCGCCCGCAGTCATGATCGCGACATTAGCACGACTGTTGCTTCGCTCCAGTAAACAACGCGGGAATACCGATTTTGCATGGCCATGACAGCAAATAGATGCTACTTATTTATGTCGTGTTTAAATAAACTAGTATCAAAATGTTAGCATTATTCGCCGTGTTTAGTATTTGAAGTACCAAATGGGTGATAATACTAGTAAATGCAACGCAGTAAGGAACTGTTTTCATTCGCTTGAAAGGCGTGCTGAAGCAGTGGCACGTGCATTTCTTTACACCAGTTCTCTTTTTTTGGTCTGGATGGAGTATACATCACATTAGTGAAGTGACAGTGAAAGCTGGGTCAAGAGGTCTGTTTTTTTTTTTTTTTTTTTGTTTTTGTTTTTTTTATACAAACTTATACAAAATTCCTGTCGAATGAAGAGGACTTCACAGGCTATTTCCAGGTAATTGTACATATACATTAGGTTACTTGTCATGTAAATGTAAAAAAATATATCGTATTTTAATAAAGATATTCGAGCCATTTTTGAAAAAATCGAAAATATCGAACAATTTTCCATCTAAAGGGTAATTGGGTTAGAGGGAAATCCTTGAAAATCTTCGTGTCGCAACTTTCAAAGATACTGAACTGAAGTACCAAGTACTTATCCGACTTTTGTTTTTGAGTTATGCTGTTAAAAGATACACAGGTTTGTAAATGTTAACACGCAGGTATATATATATACACATCATTCCGGGGGTAAATTTGGATAGTTCCCTTTGTATTACGTGTGAATTGAAGGAGCGATCGACGTGCTATCTTGAAGGGTGTATTATTCCTGCTTTGCTGTGTTCACTTGAAGTTACTGAGCATAGTTAAACGTAAGCGACAACATTAACTCACTTAAGGTTGACGTCAGACTATGGTATATTGAGTTTTCAGATGAGCCCTCCAAGAATTAAGCATAGGCGACATGAGACACGAAACAAAGAAGTCATAAGCAGCAGAGAGAAGCTCATATGAGCTGGTATTGATGAGGACAGATTGCACTGCGGACCATTGGTCATGAAGCGTCCGTTAATTTAGTTCTCTCTGACATCCGCGCTTGTGTCGCTCGGAATTTCCACATTCGCTTGCGCGATAAACTGCAAAATATGGAGAAAAAATCCCAAAATATTATGAAGTATATATTTTAAAGCCAAAACAACTTATTCTTTCAGGGCTTGGAATGTGTTCAGTTTATTAGTTTAATAAAATATCATACGAAATACAACAATTTACATGGAGTTTAAGGTTTTTGGCGATTTTAAAACCCTTAAACTTAGAAACAAAGCAAAATAAGTTACTAGTTGCTTTGTTCTTGCTTAATACTAATGAGCATATTGCACCTAAAGTATCGGTACACGAAAATAAAAGCTCTTCAAGAATAGAGGGTATTTAATTTCGCACGTGACGCCACATAGAGGAAATGCTACATTTTTTTCAATTGTACCTGTTGGCTTGGGTTTTCTAATGTGTTTCACAGAAAACTGTCCGAATAGAAAATCTGGAAAGCCCGGTTCATTGCTAACGGATCCTTAATCACGTCCATTGAATTCTACACATTGCAAAACATAAAAAATACGTGTTCCCACAATGATAGCAGGCATAGTATTAGAATATGAACGCTCATGTTCCGCCTGTCTCTAGTAATAATACGGGTTTTGTGTACTCTACTGAATTGCAAACGTGCATATTCAAGCTAAGGCTAACAGGTATGAAATTTCCCCATTTTTACTTTCTCAGCTACTAACCTATAAGTAGTAGGTTTGTCGAAAAAATAATGCTTTCCACCCAAAAATTCGATACCTAGAGTTCACTGGAAATACGTGTTTGGAGGTTCCATGAATAAACAAATAATAATAATAATAATAATAATAATAATAATAATAATAATAATAAAAAGGTCCGTGTGTGTAGTTTTGTGTCTGCAACTAGCAAAACTGAAAATGAAATGTTGCATAAGTACCAAACTTGGTATTTAAGTACATTTGAGACGGTACATTTGGTTACGTATACGAAACATTTGTGCTTAAGATGCAAATAATACGCGATGTAACAAGAAGTTACTGCCCAAGTTTCAGCGCACATTCCTCCCACGTAAAGAGTAGTGTTTTGTGATACGAGTGTTAAAAGTAGGGTTTTATTTTCCGAGATGCCCGGGCATAACTTCGATTACACTTTACCTAGACGAAGCGTGCCATTGGTATCTGTACTTATACCTGTGGGCGAACTTCAAGAATAAAGTTTATGGACAAAAGTCAGCTACACTGTATGCGCTACGAGAACCCATGCTATCACACCGGTCACACTGATAAATCCCTAGTTCGCCTAGCAGTTGAGCGCCATGGACGCTCTAGAACTTCTGATGCTGCTCACTTTGAAAACATAAATGACTGACACTGTTGAAAAAAGCATTAAAATACATCACTGCGCAATTCTATTCATTTTGCTTCTAAGATATACAGAGAGAGCCATAAAACTACGAACCGTCTGCGCGGTGTTTTTCCTACGCGCGTCCTCTGTGCTCGTTGCTGTCTGCCGCCATCCTAGAAAGGCGCGGATGAAACCATACAAGATTTTTAAAACTACTTTTAAAGGCTGTACTTAACAACTTTATGAAAGGAGATGCTGAAACTGGCCACCGTCGCTGTCCATACGTTTTTGGCACCTCTTTAGGAAACTATCCATCACTCGCCGTAGTTCACGTTGAGAAATGCTGGCAATTTCTTGGCGGATATTTTATTTTAATTCTTCCAGGGTGTGTGGGTTTGTTTTGTATACTTTGTTTTAAGTTATCCCAGAGTTAGAAATTTCAGGGGTTTAGATCGGCGATCCCCTCAGGGGCTCACCTTATGTGAGTACGGGTTTTTGGCGCACCCGGGGGTTCCCGAGCCAGTCATCGCCACCTTCATCCCCTCACCCCCATCCGGTCGAGGTGGGTTCTTCAAGTGACCGGTGGACACAAGGTAGGCTCTCGTGCGTTCGTTACATTCCATTCATACCGCACCTCACCATCGTTTCTTTCTTCTCTTGTCACTTTCCGGCCATTTCGCACCACGACATTCGCATATCTCTCTTTTTCTTCCCTGCCGGCCTACCTTGCGTGCGAAACGCCCACACAGTTTTAGTTTCTTTTATCTTTTTATTTAAATCCTCCGTGGACACAGCCTGACGGATACCCGCGCACCGCGTGCGCAGCTGGGTGAGTGGGTAATGGCGTCATCCCCACCACCCGGGGTCGTCATGTAGGGTTGTTGTTCGTATCCGCTGTTCAACTGCAGTCCCGCGGGGGGGGCCATTGCATGAGCTGCTGGCTTCCGACGGCGATTGGGTCCCTCTGTCTATGTTCTGGGAGGTGTGACCCTGGGGTGAGCTAGGTATAGATAGGCCACTCACCCAAGCCGGGGTAACGCCCGGGAAGTCAGAGCCCGAGGTCGGAGACGGTTGCAATGGTGGAGGATTTATTTCGCTATGGAGCACCCTTCCTCCATTACTACTAACAAGCGCCGAAAAGTTTATGTAACAGAAGTGACACCACCGACAACTGGTTGTTACTTGGTCATTTCACGAACAGAAGGACAAAGTTTTGAGAAGGTGAACCCTTTCATCATTCAAAAGGGCATTGATGCAATTGCTGGTGCGGTTCAGTCCTGCACTCGTCTACGGAATGGTTCCTTATTAGCCCAAACGAAATCCGAACAGCAAAGTAAGACCTTGTTGCGCGCTACGATTCTCCACGGCTATCCCATCCGTGTGGAGAAGCACCGCACATTGAACTCCAGTCGAGGCGGTATTACCACCCATAGCCTCGATGGTATATCGGACGAGGACCTGGTAGAATATCTTGCAGACCAGAAGGTGACAGCGGTCCATCGAGTGCAGGCCAAACGCGACGGCGTATTGGTACCCACTCGTACCCTGTTTATTACATTTGATGGCGTCGATCTGCCCACGAGCATTTCCGCAGGGTACGAACGGATTTCTGTGAGGCCTTATATTCCTAGACCTCTGCGTTGTTTTAAATGCCAACGTTTTGGGCATACGCAAGTCTCCTGGAAGAGTGCCGTTAACATCTGTGCAACATGTAGCCAGCCCTCACACGAAGGTACCTGTTCAACAGCCCCCGTCTGCGTTAATTGTAAAGGGTCACATTCTGCTTCGTTTGCCGACTGTCCGCGGTATTTGGACGAGAAGGCGATCCAGGAGATCCGGGTAAAGGAAAAACTCTCCTTCGCTGAAGCCCGGAGGCGTTTCCATGCGCGCCAACCTTCACTCCTGCGATCTGGCACATTTAGTTCTGTTGTTGCCTCGCCAGTACCACGAGTAGATGCCGAAACTCAGACCTGGACCTTGACTGGATTAACCGCCACTACCATCCGGCCGTCTATTAAGGCTACCGTTACCAAGCCGTATAAACCTGGTCCCAAGTCAATGAAGTCGCAAGCCGTTGAAAAGAAGCCCAAGCAGAAACTTCGTAGGGAAGATTTTTTAAAAGACCCTCCGCGTGCGCGCGGTAACAAAGGTTCACCTTCTCCTCCTCGGAGGTCGCT
Source organism: Deroplatys truncata (assembly GCA_030765065.1). Lineage (NCBI taxonomy): Eukaryota > Metazoa > Arthropoda > Insecta > Mantodea > Mantidae > Deroplatys > Deroplatys truncata. The sequence continues at coordinate 133,268,373 of CM060979.1, read as the reverse complement.
GTCCCAGGATGGTCCTGGGACAAGCCGCGCTCAGCGGCACCCTTCACCCATCGCCACCCAGAACCGATTCACGGCGCTTGAATCGGTTTCTGGCACTGAGCGCGTGGGCCCTCCCTCCGAGGAAGCTATGGAGTCTGACCAACTCCATACAAAAAGCCCGAGCCCAAAGGTTAAACAAAAGGTAATTTTAAGCCGCCCTTCCAAATAGACAGTTTATCCCCTTATTCTTAATGGCTATCCTGACCTGGAATGTACGTGGTGTACGATCGCATAGGGCGGAACTGCAACTTTTATGGCGTTCCCATTCGCCTATGGTCGTATGTTTACAGGAGACTAAGCTTCGCCCTCACGATCCTTTTGATCTCCGAGGATATACTCCGGTTCGCTACGACCTTGAACCGGAGGAGGGTACTCCTCATGGTGGTGTCCTGATTTTGGTGCGTAATGACGTTCATTTTACACCTGTCACACTTACATCTGACTTGCAAGCTGTTGCCGTTCGCCTTCACTTACCCGGCTTTTTGTTTTCTGTTTGCTCTGTGTATACACCTCCATCGTCTCCCCTCGCTCCCGCGGACATTCGATCTCTCCTGTCCGCTCTCCCAACACCATTTCTTCTGTTGGGAGATTTTAATGCCCATCACCCACTATGGGGTTCGCCAAGGGCTTGTGCGAGGGGAACTCTTCTTTCCGACATTTTTTATCAGTTCAATCTTTCCATCCTCAATACAGGTGCACCTACTTTTATTTCTGATTCTTCTGGTACATTTTCTCACCTGGACCTTGCAATTTGCTCACTCCAGCTTGCACGTCGTCTTCAGTGGAACGTCGTCGCTGACACCTACTCCAGCGACCATTACCCCTGCATCGTTTCTCTTCTGTCGCACCACGTACAGCATTCCAGAGTACCTACCTGGATATTCGCAAAAGCCGACTGGAGCTTGTATTCCAGCCTCGTGCATTTTGACGACCAGCCCTTCTCCGACATTCACCAACTAGTGCAGCACCTTACGTCTGTTATTTTCTCTGCCGCCGAACGCGCAATACCCCGTTCATCCTCCCAACCTCGGCGGCCACCTGTTCCGTGGTGGAACGAGGATTGTCGGGACGCCGTTCGTGCCCGTAGGACTGCACTTAGGGTGTTTCGGCGACACCCTACACTTGATAATTTGGTGACTTTTAAACAATCGCGCGCCAGGGCTCGTCGCATTATTCAGGAAAGCAAGAAGGCATCTTGGGCTCGTTTTGTCGAGTCTTTTAATCGTTTTACGCCTTCATCCGTTGTTTGGGATAAACTTCGTCGCTTCGCAGGTAAAGTGTCACATTGTACTGTTTCTGGCCTTCAGGTTTCTAATGCCACCATAGTGGATCCGGCTGCCATCGCTAACACTCTGGGTGCTGCCTTTGAGGCGGTTTCCAGTTCAGACCATTATTCCGCCGGCTTTCGCTCTATCAAAGACCGGCTGGATTCCGCCAGCTTTAATTTTTGGTCTGCTAATACCGAGTGTTATAATAAACTTTTCACAATGAGGGAGCTGGAGCACGCTCTTCATTGCTCTCGGCACTCCGCTCCCGGGCCGGACGGCATTCATGTCCTGATGTTAAAGAACCTTTCAGCCGACAGTAAACTATTTCTCTTACAGGTCTATAACCGTATTTGGCAAGACGGCATTTTTCCTTCCGTTTGGCGCGAAGCCACCATTGTCCCTATACTTAAGCCAACTACCTTCCAGCTACCGCCCTATCTCCCTCACCAGTTGCATTTGCAAGGTGATGGAGCGCATGATTAACGGGCGGTTGACATGGTGGCTTGAGTCTCAGAAACTTCTAGCGAACGCTCAGTGCGGGTTTCGTCGCTATCGCTCTACCGTCGACCATCTGGTGTCCTTGTCGACGCATATTATGAATGGATTTCTGAGAAAGTGTCAAACCGTGGCTATATTTTTTGACCTGGAGAAAGCTTATGACACTTGTTGGAGGGGCGGCATTTTACGTACACTTCACGATTGGAATATCCGCGGTCGTCTTCCCATATTTCTTCGGGAGTTTATGACGGACCGCGTCTTTCGTGTACGTGTGGGCTCGGTTTTATCTCGTCGTTTTATTCAAGAGAACGGAGTACCGCAGGGCTCTGTACTCAGTGTCACACTTTTTGCGATTGCTATCAACCCCATTGTTGATTGTATTCCACCTGGCATTTCATCGTCCCTTTTTGTTGACGATTTCGCTATTTATTGCAGTTCACTGCGGACCTGTCTACTCGGAACGCCGTCTCCAGAGCTGTATCGACCGTCTCTACGCCTGGAGTAACGCCAACGGCTTTAATTTCTCCGCCGAGAAATCCGTCTGCATCAACTTTTGGCGCCGGAAGTATTTCCCTCCGCCCACTCTACATCTTGGGCCAGGGATACTTCCGTTTGCAGACGAGGCGAAATTTTTGGGGTTGATTTTTGACAGGAAGTTGTGTTGGACCTCGCACGTTTCCTTTTTAAAAGCAAAGTGTGACCGTTCTCTTAATCTTTTACGTGTTTTAAGTGGCACATCCTGGGGAGCTGATCGGACCGTCCTTCTTCGCCTTTATCGCTCTTTGGTCCGATCCAAGCTTGATTACGGGTGTATTGTTTATTCGTCGGCACGTCCATCTGTGTTACGTCGATTGAATGCCATTCACCATCGTGGCATAAGAGTCGCTACAGGGGCCTTTCCAACTAGCCCTGTACCCAGTCTGTACGCAGAAGCTGCAGAGCCTCCGCTGTCCTTCCGGCGTGAGATGCTTTTGTGCAGCTATGCTTGTCGACTCTCAAGCTTGCCTAACCACCCGTCCTTCGATGTATTTTACGAGGATTCGCTTGATCGCCAATATTTTGTTAGCTCCTCTGCATTGCTCCCTCCAGGGGTTCGATTTCGACTGCTACTTCGGCATTTGGACGTTACGCCAGCGCCGGCCCTTACCCGAGGGGAAACGCGCTTTCCTCCATGGTCGTGCGCTGAAGCCCACATCCACCTTGGGCTGACGTCGATGCCGAAGAATGAGACCCCTGCTTCAGTCCTTAGATCCGCATTTTTAGAACTTCAGGCAACATTCGGGGACTGTAATTTTATTTATACTGATGGGTCTAAGACTGATGTTGGAGCAGGATGTGCCTTTGTTTTAGGTGCGCATAGTTTTACTTTTCGTTTACCCGGGCAATGTTCGATTTATACCGCCGAACTTTTTAGTATCTATCAATGTGTTTTATACATTCAGCGGCATGTCTTACGGCGTTGTGTTGTTTGTTCGGACTCTCTGAGTGCCCTTCAGAGTATTAACGCGCTGTACTCTTACCACCCCCTCGTACAGCGCATTCATGACCTGCTCCATTCGCTAGGTGCCTCTGGCATCAGCGTCTCTTTTATGTAGATTCCAGGTCATGTGGGTATCTCAGGGAATGAGTCGGCCGACGCCGCTGCGAAATCGGCGATTTTATTACCCAGATTTTTTACTTCTGTTGTTCCCTCGTCAGATTCGTGTGTTATTTTACGTCGCCGCATCTTCTCGCGCTGGCGCGATGAGTGGACGGCCCTCCGGGGGAACAAGTTGCGGGAGGTTAAACCTCTTCCGCTAGTCTGGGCTACCTCTTCCCGTGCTTCTCGTCGGGAAGAGGTACTTTTAACACGCCTTCGTATCGGACATTGCCTTTTTAGTCATAGATACCTGTTAAGTGGTGATCCCGCACCTCTGTGTGGTCAGTGTGACGTGCCCTTAACGGTCCGTCACATTTTAACCGAGTGTCAAGTTTTAGCCCCACTGCGCGTTCGCGTGGGTCTGCCTGTTGGCTTAGCCAACGTGTTGGCAGACGACGCACATGCTGTAGAATGTCTTTTACGTTTTATCACTGACATTGGTTTTAGCCGTCGCATTTGATGCGCTGAGCGCCTTTTAGCTGTTTGATTTTATATTGTTAGTTTTAATGGGGCCCTTCTCCCCAGACATAAGGCGCTCATGTTCCTTACATTCTACAGTTCTTGACACGTTTTATTCTGTTAGTGACCATGATTTTAGTGTGTTGGTTTTTTAGATATTTGTATTGTTATTTTGTTGTTATTGATATTGTTGTTATTGTTTTTATTGTTGTTATTGTTATTATTGTTGTTATTATTATTATTATTGTTATTGTTATATTATTGTTATTTTAGCCTTTTTAGACATCGCGGGTTTCTGTCCCGTTTTTTTTAATTATGCGGTTATTTTATCCTTTTGACTTTATCTTTTATACATTGTAAGGGCGCTGATGACCTTAGTAGTTTAGCGCCCTTAAACCGCATCTCATCATCATCATCATCATCATAGATCGGCGAACCGAGGAGGCCACAAATCTCTACTAATAATTCTGTCCTCAAACGCACCTTTAATTGTTGTCATCGAAGCCGTATAAGCTGTTGCAGAGTCTTGTTGAAAAAAAGACAAAATCACGCTCCCTGGCTGTTGATTGACTTAAAGGGAGCAAAATTGTATTCACGTATGTTCGGGCGTCAACTGTTGACCCCCAAAAAAGTTGCAAACCCAAACACTCTGGAAGAGTTAAAACGAAATATCTCCCAGGAAATTGCCAGCATTTCTCAACGTGAACTACGGCGAGTGATGGATAGTTTCCTAAAGGGGTGCCAAAAATGTATGGACGATGACGGTGGCCAGTTTCTGCATCTGCTTTCATAAAGTTTGTAAGTAAAGCCTTTAAAAGTAGTTTTAAAAATGTTGTATGGTTTCATCCGCGCCTTTCTATGATAGTGACAGACGGCAGCGAGCGCCAAGGACGCGGACAGGAAAAACAGCGCGTAGCCGGTTCGTAGTTTTTTGGCTCTTCCTGTAGATATAGTTTTGGACCCCTCTGTATTATATGGATTCCTGAAACTAAGAGAAATCACGTGCGTAGCGAGATTCTTGTAACGAGAGAAATGACGTTAAAAAGCGATATGTCAGACAGATGTTTTGTTGATTCGCTAGCAGTCATTTTCAGTGAAATTATGTTCACCATGTTTTGTCTAACACCAGCCAATGAAGCGATTAAATGCTATATATATTGCTAGTTTCTAACACCAACGCATATGACAGCCACAAAATCATCTAATGGGAATGCACCGTTCAAATATTTGGGTTGGGTGTCGCTTACTTTTATATGTATACCTAAAGAAAACATCTATCGGTTTAATGTTTTTGGAGGGATGGGGCTATTGTTTTCTGTAACACTTCTTGGATACATTTTCAGGACTATCAATCTTATTTTGAATTATGGATGTAAAACAATAAGCTAGTTAAAAAAAACAGACATACTCAATTATAAATTTAAAAAAAAAACATTCTTTGATGTTAAAACTGGTTCAAAACAGATGGTTGTGGAATTTTTGTTGGTTACAATCAGATAAAAAACATCGAAATTTAAAAGAAATAAATACCTTTAAAATCTCATAATTTGAAACATCAAAATTACTGTAATGAAATTTATAATCTTTTAACTTTTGTATAATGCAAATATGATCAAATATTAACTAAACTGGCTGAAAACATTTGAAAATAGAATTGTTAATGGTGCATTCCCTTCAAATTAAATTGCAGTTGTTTTTAAAAGTGTTGAGGATTTCTTTAATGCAAACTATATATTCATGCCAGAAACATGGGAAAGCATGTTCAATGCTAGACTGAAGCTTTTAAAGGTAATAAATATCGAAGTAAACCGTTTGAGATGGGAAAATATTAATATCATGTCATGGATAAAAGTATATCCTTTCATATAACAACAATATTATTATTATTATTATTGTTATTATTATTACAACTATTTCTGTGTCTTCTTTTAGAACATCCTAGTCTTCTCTGAATATAAAAATTTTTAACTACAGCCATAAAACAATTCGATGTAAATTTCGTATTTTATTGGCCATCGGGTTTATTAAGACACGTGTTTTGTTTATCCATAGGATGTTTTAAAACAGCAAGCTAATATTCCATTTCTTGGAAACATTCTAGGCCATCCGCACTTCATATCTTGACACGAGTGTCTAACCGCTGTAGCCAGTTAAGATCGCGTAACTGTGGCAGGTACCCCAGGTTAGGCACAGTGTTACGTGGTTTTCTGTATTTGCCTTACATTAATTCACTATTAGCAAGATGTAATCCGAGATTGTTACAGCACACTCTCTATCTTTTGGCAAGTACTTCTAGTGTTATTCTTTCTGCTGCTTCTGTAATTTCACCCGGCTCTTGCATTTCACTCCCTTCCGAATTCATAATTGCCGCCATTTAATCGTTATGTAGATTATAATATATAAAAGAATAACAGTAGGTTATTATAGAAAGATCGAGCGCAGTTTTGTGGACATATATGGGAAAGGATAGGGAAAACGAGGCTAGATACGGCGGTTCATGGAGGAAAATGGGTTTATATGGGAGAGATAGGGAATACGACGACTGATACTATGCTAGACAGGGTTGAACGAGGGAAGTGCGTTTATATGGAAGAGATAGTAGAGAGGTGTTAGGCTAGACAGAGGTTGAGGAGTAGAGTATGGTTTATATGAAAGGTATAGGAAAACAAGGAGAGATGTTAGACTAGACAGGTGTTAAAGGTAGAAGCTGTTTTATATCAGAGGTATACGAAACCAATGACAGATCCTAAGCTAGACAGGGGCAGGGGGGAATGCACTTTATGAGAGGTAGGGATACGAGGAGAGGTGCTAGACTAGACAGAGGTTGAACGAGGGAAGCGCGTTTATATGGAAGAGATAGTGGAGAGGTGTTAGGGTAGACAGAGTTGAAGGGCAGAGTATGTCTTTTATATGAGAGAGGTAGGGAATACGAGGAGAATTACTAGGCTAGCCAGAGGTTAAGGAGTAGAGTATGCGTTTATAGGGGAAAGATAGGGAAAACGAAGAGATCTGTTAGACTAGACAGGGCTTGAAGGGTAGAATAAACCTTTTATATGGAGATATAGCAAACCGAGGAGAGGTATTAGACCCGGAGAGTTTGAGTATGTGTTAATAAGGAGAGACGAGAAAACGGAGAGAGATCCTATGCTAGGATAGACAGGTGTTGCAGGTAGAATGTGTTTTATATAGGTTAGATAGGAAACCAAGGAGAGATACTCAGCTTGACAGGGGGCTGGAGGGAATGCGCTTATGTGAGGTAGGGGATACGAGGAGAGGTGCTAGACTAGACAGAAGTTTAGAGTAGAGTATGCGTTTATATGTATGAGAGGTATAGGAACAGGAGGAGAGGTATTAGGCTAAGGAGGTTGAGTGTGCGTTTATAAGGAGAGACGAGAAAACGGAGACAGATCCTATGCTGGGATAGACAGGTGTTAAAGGTAGAATGTGTTTTATATAGGTTAGATAGGAACCCAAGGAGAGATACTGAGCTAGACTGGGGACAGGAGGGGAATGCGCTTATGAGAGGTAGGGGATACGGAGAGAGATGCTAGACTAGACAGAGGTTGAGAATAGAGTATGCGTTTATATGTATGAGAGGTATAGGAATAGGAGGAGAGGTGTTGGGCTAGACAGATACTAAAGGAGTAGCAATACGGGTTATATACAGGAGAGATACGGAATAGGAGGGCGAGGTGCTAGACTTTGAAAGCGACTTTAGACGAGAACTTCATAGAAAGCTGTTTGCGTCAATGCTAGGACACAAATTCTAGACAGCTGTAGCACTTAACCCTCTCATGCTAAAAAGGTGACCCACACAGGGAAAAAGGTGACCCACTCAGGAGAAAAAGGTGACCCGCACAGGGAAAAAGGTGACCCGCACAGGGAAAAAGGTGACCCACTCATGCAAAAAGGTGACCCACTAACGTAAAAAGGTAAGTAGCTAATTCAGGTAGCATCACAGGGTAGGACAGATTCCGGGAAGCGGATATAGCATAGGTCCGTATGATTTCACAGGTAATTTAGATAGTATCGTAGGTATTTAGGATAATTCAAGTATCATAGGTGTTTAGAGTCACTCAGCCAGTATCACAGGAGGCTAGATTCCAGAGGCTAACTGCATCATAGCTGTGCATGATTTCACAGGTAATTCAGCTAGTATCGTAGGTATTTAGGCTAATTCAGCTAGTATCACAGGAGGATAGATTCCAGGGTTGGGTATAGCATAGTTTCATATTTCACAGGTAATTCAGAGAGTATCGTAGGTATTTAGGATCATTCAAGTATCATAGGTGTTTAGAGTCACTCAGCTAGTATCACAGGAGGCTAGATTCCAGGGGCAGCACGTATCATAGTTGTATAGGATTTCACAGACAATTCAGCTAGTATCGTAGGCATTTATGCTAATTCAGCTAGTATCACAGGAGGCTAGATTCCAGAGGCTGACTGCATCATAGCTGTGCATGATTTCACAGGTAATTCAGCTAGTATCATAGGTATTTAGGCTAATTCAGCTAGTATCACAGGAGGATAGATTCCAGGGTTGGGTATAGCATAGTTTCGTATTTCACAGGCAATTCAGAGAGTATCGTAGGTATTTAGGATAATTCAAGTATCATAGGTGTTAGAGTAATTCAGCTAGCATTACAGGAGAGTAGGTTCCAGGGGTCGGTTATAACACAGTTTCGTATTTCACAGGTAGTTCAGGTAATATCGTAAGTATTTGGGGTAATCGACATAGTTTCACAGATATTAGTGATAATTTCGATCAGCGGTTTGTATCACAGCTATTTAAGGTAATTGCAGGTGATTCAGGTTGTATCAATGGTATTTGAGTCATTTTAACAGGTAATTCAGATAGTATCACAGGTGGTAGTGTTAATTTCGATTACGAATTCGTATCAGAGCTATTTAAGGTAATTTCACATGATTAGGGTAATATCACAGGTATTTAAGTCATTTTAAGAGATAATTCAGATAGTATCACAGGTATTCATGGTAATATAGAGTAATTAGATTATAAACATTTCTCATCTAACGTTACAACAATTTATATACTTTTTCTAAATCTTACAAACCGTTTATATGTTAAACTGTTAGTGTGCGAGGTGGAGAGGGATAAACTGTATATGGATTTGTAATTGAAAAGCTTTGCGTCAACATACCTTTATTTTAGTTCGTTGTAGTGCATCTCCCCTTTTATCTAGGCTTGAGACTAGCACTAGGATTGCTCCTAATGACAGGGTTAACACCTCCCCTTTCATCTTCTTTCTTCATCGGGTGTCTGCTAGTTGCATACACAGCACACGAATAAACTTCATTTTTGAAGATTGTAGACTCACGAGAAAATCTTCCATCTTCGACTTGCATTCTCTTAAGCACTGTTTGTAATGCTGTAATGTCCATACGCATAGGTAGTTATTCCATCCTTGGCAATAACTATTTTATCATCAAAGGCATTCAATGCAATTTTATTCACTTGCACTGTGGTAACAGCGTGCTTTCGCGATAGGATTAGATTCATGGGCGTTCTGATGATTTCACAGGTTTTAAGGCAGTCTGTATAGCTGTCAAACGTAATGTACTGCTTAATAGCACTACGTTTTATACCCTTAATCTTTTTACCATTGAGCCATGGATATCGGCATACATCTTAGGCCGTAGTCCGACAAAGCGCTGGATGATTTTACCATTAGCCTCATCTTTAAATTTCCCAAGCACCTGTGGTTGACAGGGAATCAGCAGTATCCAGATGTTCAAGAAAACGTAGCTTATCCTGGTACACATCTTCAGTTGTTACACGATGAATGAATGAATCAGTATCCATATACATAAGCTTCAGGTTTTCAGCTCCGTAATGTGGTAACAACACATCATAATGATAGTGGTACATTAATGTCTTGGAGATGTCCAACACACTCATTCCATTGTATATAGGCTTGTTGAACACAATCTGACGAGAGGCCATATGTACAGCAGCTAGATTAGCAGCATATATCGTCCTATCAATAAACGTAGGCTTGGCGATCAACTTTTCCAGAGTCTTCTCATTTGTCACCAGTCGTATATCCATACGGTTACGCAGGTTCTCCATAGTTTTCCAAACATGGCGTTGTTAAAGAGCTTGTAGAGATCCTTCTCGAAGTCATTTGCTGCCTGTTGTCGTAGCCTGTTGTTAAATTTCACATAAGGTTTTAACCATCGAGACTGTCGGAATTGTAGCACACGATGGATTTTGGTTAGTCGTAGTTAATCGCTTATATCTCCTGAATGAAAAGAGATAGAACAATGGGATAAAAACTAATCAATTCTTTGGAATGCGCCGCGTCATTACGGTATTGTTCCAAGTTGGCCGGAATGCCTTGGTTCGAATCCTAGGAGTGATTACAAATTCATCTTCTAATAACTCAGACTAATTAAGATAAAGACGCCAAATAAACTTTATTACATTTATATCATTAGGTAATTTCTTGTGAATTTATATTGGGGTATCTGGTGTCCTGGGTTCGATCCTTAATTTTTAAATCTCCATTATCTCAGAAACTATGAGAGGTACAGGGGTGGACCAAAGCATGTTTGATAGCTGTTATAATGGGTAATTAATTCCGTATATAACTGTCAATCAGTTGGCCTTAGTTCGAATCCCAAACGTTCAATCACTTCCTTAATTTTTCTCTATACACTAGAATATATCACTTGGATTGATGCTGTAACTGCATACAGCTCCTTTAAACATATCAAACTAATATTGTAAATAATTTTGTTTCTGGTGCTCTGGTTCGAATACCGATAAAATGTAATTCATTTATAAATTTAATAACTCAAACTACTTAAGATAAAGACATCAAATAAACTTATATACATTTATGTTATTAGGTTGTTTCTTTCGAATGCATATTTGGGTACCTGGTGTGCTGGGTTCGATCCTTAATTTTAAAATCTCTATTATCTCAGAAACTATGAAAGATAGAGGGATAGATTAAGGCATGTTTGATAGATCCTATGATAGATCATTAATTCTGTATATAATTGTTGATCAGTTGTCCTTAGTTCGAATCCCGATTTTTTAATGATTTCCTTAATTTTCCTCTGTACTCTAGGATATGTCACTTAGATTAATTGCGTAACTTTTACAGCTGTGTTTGACATAGCAAACTAATATTATAAATAATTTCGTTCCTGCTGTGAACCAGCACACCGTCTCCCAGCTCTCCAGGCTGGTACCAGAGGACATTAAAGTGCATCTTCACCCAGGTTTCGGGAACCACTGCCCGTCGAGTCCAACCCAATTCGAACAGCTCCTTTCTGGGAGAGGCTCGGATGTTCGGCCCGGCGTACTTCTAACTTCAGAAGTGCCACAAGTGCTAAGCGTCCGCAGCGCCCGTACCTCGGCAGCCGAAAGGTTCGGCGGCACTTGCTTGAAATTATCAGAATGCCCTCTTGATTACATTTGGTTTAGTTGCAATTGTTAGGTTCATCGCCAGCGTTTTCTGTTCCATTTGAAAGTAAGGAAAGTTGACATCAACTCACGTAATTGTCTTGAGTGAATGGGCAGGAAACTGAAGGTACACCTCGCACCTCGACCTAGCGCGGATCTTTTAAGCTTAAAATTCTCGGGAGGAACGGATGAGGTGAAGGAACCGCAGGAGGCTGTAGGTCGGCCAACAGAGACGCGCACAAGTCCCTTAGGATTCCAGGCTTGTTTACCCGGTAACACTGGCGGGCTGCTCAGGGCAGGCTGCCGTCTGGCATGGCCGAAGAGAACTTTTCAGCGAGCTAGTATCTGCCGTCTGTCCGACACCGACCGACATTGCACATCCCCTAAGCCTACCTGAAACATGAAAGGGTAAGCAAAATTATAGGGATTCGTGGTAGAAAACAAACCATCCCAGCATTCGCTTTGCCACATCGCTCGGTTACTTCATTGTCTTTCTACAGGGAGAGCCAAAAAAAAACTACGAACCGGCAGTGTTTTTCCTGTCCGCGTCCTCGGCGCTCGTTGCCGGCTGCCGCTATTATAGAAAGACGTGAATGAAACCATACAACATTTTAAAACTACTTTTAAAGGCTTTACATACCAACTTTGAAAGGAGATGCTGAAACTGGCCACCGTCGTTGTCCATAGATTTTGGCACCTCTTTAGGAAACTACCCATCAATTTAAATGCTAGTATGCATTCCTTTAAAGCTTCATGCACCGTCCCTTTTTAGAGCATTTTTGTATCTTTCAATAAAGAACGACTATATCATGTCCAGCGAGCAGTTCAGCAATTAACAAAAGAGGCCAGGACCAAGAGAAGGCAATCAGAAAAGCTGAAACAATCCAGCAATCAAGGTGCGGATGATTATGGCCCTGCAATTTACTGAAGTGTGTCAGAATTGTAATATTCTTCTTCTTTCTCTGTTTAACCTCCTCGTATGTAGGATTTACACCCCCAGGACTTACAGGCGGGAGCCTGGGGTCAGAGGCCCGTCGCGGAACAGACACTCATGGATCAGACAGAATATCCAGGATGGGTGATCAGGCCGATGCCTGGTATGGGAGAAAGGAAGTGGATGAAACGAAATGATGGTGAAATGGATGAAAGGAAAGGTGATGATGGAGCAGTTGGTCCACCACAAATCCCACATGCGGGTCTAACCGCTCGGCCACGGCGCCGCCGAATTTTAATATTCAAAATTTAAATTAACTTTTCTTAAAACAACAGTTTTAGATTCTTATGTACCTTTTTCTCAGAAAATATGAGAAGTAGATAGCTGAAATTTTCAGTACATGTATACAACACGTAGTTAAACTTTCGGAACCACAATCATAATTTTGTAATGTATATTAGTGATATTAAGAGAGCAACAACATTGTAAATTTTCCACATTTTTACGTTTTTGCTTTACGATATAATGTTTTTTAATGTCTATTTAACTGATATACATAACTAACTAATTGAGGTTCAGAAGATATGTACCTGATTATACTAAGAACAAGAATGCAAAAGTGTGATTCTGTATTGCAAGTAGTGTCAGAAAAGGTACATGAATTCACATGTTTTATGAGTAAATTTTATTTTTCTGCTGAATGAAGTAATTTTACAGACTCAACTATATAAGCTATCAATGCAAACAACCACTTCAAATAATTGCTATGATTCATAGAATAATTCATAAAAATTTCAAGAAAAACCATTGAGAACTTTAACAGCAGTGGTAATATAACACACTTAAGGTGTAATTTCCATGTGTTCAGACTACCTTGTCCCCTTAAGGGAGGGTATTTTGAAACATTTCATGTGGTATGCTGATGCGTTCTGACCCTGTGTGTTTCCCATGATTAATGTAGCGTTAAGATGTGTAGAAAATGAGCTCTAACATGAAAGTTAAGTGTTTCCAGACCCATGTCCAAACAACAGATTTTCTTCCTGTACGCATGGGGAACATAGCGTCCTGAAAGTTTAGTCTACGTAATTGTTACAACCGGTATGTGTACCTACATGGTGGCTACATAAGGAATGATAAAGAAAATGCGGGCAAAGGCTACACGATTACACATTAAACCTGGCACGTATACAAATTTGACAACAAGGAAAGACATAGAAGGAAACGGATGGAGATAGTAATGACTTAGGATTTTCCCTATTGAGTCATTTGACATCTGCAGAAAGGTTTGGAAGTGGAAAATTTCTTTAAAGCTGCTCTTTGTGGAGAACCAATAAGGTCAGTTGTAATAAATAAATATATATATATATATATACATACATAAGCCCGCGAAACATGGTGTCCAAACACGTATTAAAAAGAAAGGTATGTTGAGGTTGGAGGGCATTCTAAATCATTCTGCCACAGTGATAAAAAAACATTGAGGTAGTGAACGATAGAGCTAGGAAGCATGACTAGAGCAGGAGTCTTTAATACAATTAAGCTGGGGGTGGGTAGATTTTTAAACGTTTGAAAATAAATTTGCTGATCTTAAAAGTGACGAAATAAACGTAGTTATATAAGCGGTCAAAGCGTTGTTATACCTGAATAGGACGGTTTGGATTTAAGAAAAATTCAAGAATGCTAAGAAACCGATCAGATATCTTACACTACATGTCAGGTAACCATGTGTATGAAATCACGGGGCTATGTCAGTTACGTCCATGTAAACATGTTTACGAAAAATGAGTACGTCAGTTGCGTCCAGCTACCTGCTTGGGTAGGTATAGGTCTTCGATAAGACACAGTCAAACACTATAGAACGCGTTCTGCGACGAGACACAGCAAACACTGTTTAGAACGCTTTCTGCTACACGTCAAACTGAACATACGTAATAGTTCTCATTTTCAGTTGTGCACGAGCCATGGAGTCGATGACAAGTGAGAAGGGGAAGCCTTTATTTGTGATCGATGGTTACAGATTTAGACATCACACGGATATGAGTACAATATTTCTGTTGGGCGCGCTGCATGAAATCTTATAAGTATTTCATAAAGTTAAATGTTAAAAATGAAATCGTTGAAAGCAGTCAAGAAAATAATCACAACAAACTAGACCAAGTGTTAATAAACAGACAGAAAGTAAGTAATAAGCTTAAAAGGAAAGCTATTGAAAATTTAAGTGAGTGGCCAACTAAATTACTGCATGCTGAACTTAAAACCAGTGATTTTGACGAGTTGTGATGCAACATTAATGAAACAAAGTCAACCAAGACAAATGTAGTTAAAATTTTATGGTGAAAATTCCATAAATAACATTTTTAGCCTACCTATAATGTTTCAACCATACAAATTCTTTGTTATTGTTTGTTTATTTGTTTTTGTTAACTCATGTTCAGTTCTTACATTTTTATGCGTAACACAGTGTGATCTAACAAAACATCACAAAATTTCATACATTTGTAAGATTTAAATTAAAAATGTTACAGACAGTCCGAAGTCTGCAAAATGGGAAGGAGAATGTGGTTTGTAACAGGAATTGAAATATTGGGACTAACAATTGAAACCTTTCAGAGACGCAACTGACGTAGAGAGTGGACGCAATCGCCGGTCACCGGAAACGACATATAACCGTTTTGACACTTGTGTTTCATCGGGAGTGATCGAGTAGTTGTGATGGAAGCAATTAGTACTGGAAAGGGGAAACTGTGCGCTTCACTGTTACATAATAATGTGGTTTGTGTGAAGGAACTGTCCAAGAAATATGGAAAGTAAGAAAAATGATATTTTGAGAGCATCGGTAAGGAGCAACAGTGACGTCTAGAGGTGAAGAGGCAAAGAAGAGAGCTCGGGGGGGGGCAGTTTTAATATACTTCTAAAATAAAATCTGATGTGAGGCATTCACATGACTTTGTCTACCTTCTATCATTTATTAGTACACATACAAACTATTCTTACGAAGGTTTGTTTTTTCATCTACTTTATTTTAACCGTGATAGGCTGTTGTAGAAATATCTACCTCATTACACATTTCGTTAGCGCAGAAGAGAACAGCGATAGTCAGATGTTTAACAACTGGACGCTATATGCTGCCCTTAAAATTCCATGCTGTTTCCATGACATCGCAAGAAACAATGAATGTTGACAGGACTTTAAGAGAATGGCAAGTATTGAATAAATCGAAGCATTAATAAAGGATATGTCGAAAATGGCTTCTGCCACAAAAAATGTTATTTCAAATAAATTGTGTGTTTTAAAGAGAGATGCATTTTTTGTGTACTACGTTTTCCTCTATCCGCTAACGTGTACAAGTTATAGAAGGTTATACAAAATGCATTCTGAGGACTTCATAGGCTATTCCCAGAAAAGATTTAATTTATTATGTGTATATCTTTAATATATGGGGTTTCCAACAAAATCTTTAGAGCCATTTTTAGAAAATAAAGAATTTCGAAAAATGTTCCATCTAAAAGTTAGTTTGGGGTGGGGGATTTTCTTGGAAACCTTCGTGTAGCACGTTTGAAAGGTACTAGACTTAAATACCAAATTTGATATTTATCCGACTTTTCGTTTTTGAGTTATGCTGTTCACACACACACACACACACACACACGGACATTTTTCTAAAAATGCTTTTTTGGATTGAAAGAATCCCCTCCCAAAAAGGATATATTTCCGGTGAAATCTCGGTATCGCATTTTTGGGTACTATGCAATACTTGTTCTACCTACTGTGTACGTGGCAGAGAATAATAGCAAAGCTTATTTTAAACAGGCTAGTAATGATCGGTAATATATAGTTTTGTCATTCCAAAGTCAAAAGTATGATGAAATCGGTATTTTTAATCGAGGCACTTTTCAATTAAACTTAAGGATAGGGGTGTCTGCTTATTTCACATACTGCAATTTCTAAACCGGTGAAACCCGATCGGTCCCATATTCTACTTTGAAATCCTAACTCGGTCCCGTTTTCCAAAATATTAACAGCATAATTCGATCCTGTAGGAAATTAACCTCAAACTAGTGAATTTTAAAAGAATGACTTTCAGCAGAGCTATATTATGCAAAACGATATTTCAGTTTCATGCTTCATTAAAACAGATTTTAACCGCAAAATCAGATGTTAAATAGAAAAGTTGGCTCTATTAAATTCATGTAACAATTTTGTAAACTCCACACACATAATAGCTAAAAATAGGTGTATTAAAAATGACAATTCTAATTAAATGAAACATTTAAAACGCCAAACTATGTTATCTGTAATAAGGCGTGTTCTTTTGTGAAGAGCTACCAGCAATGTCGGGTTCAGAACCAATTACTTGTGCTCAGTGCCACTAACAATTTTCCCTTACAGGGATTTCACACCACTTTACACTTCACTATATGCTCAGAGTGGTATTACGGTTTCAGACTATGTACTACCTACTGAGCTGACAGTTATGCTACGAGACTGAGTTGGGTTATTTAGATTTTATTCACGAAGATAACAGGACCTATATAGGATGCGTTCTTCCAAATCACGCCACATCCCTCTTCGTGTGCCTGCTCTAGAAGGTGACCGCTTTTTTCACAGACCGTAATCATTTCTAAATCACTCTTTGTGTACGTTGTCTGGAAGGTTGACAGCTTTTTTTCACAGACCGTAATACTTTCTAAATCCCTCTTTGTGTACCTTGTCTTGAGGGTTGACAGCTTTTTGCGCAGACAATAATGATTTCTAAATCATTCTTTGTGTACCTTGTCTAGAAGGTTGACAGTTTTTTTCACAGACCGTAATAATTTCTATATGACTCTTTGTGTACCTTGTCTAGAAGGTTGACAGGTTTTTTCACACACTGTAATAATTTCTAAATCACTCTTTGTGTACCTTGTCTAGAAGGTTGACAGCTTTTTTTCACACACTGTAATAATTTCTAAATCACTCTTTGTGTACCTGCTCTAGAAGGTTGACAGTTTTTTTCACAGACCGTAATACGTTCTAAAACCTTCTTGGTGTACCTGCTCTAGAAGGTTGACCACTTTTTTCACTGACCGCTTTCTTCGCGACACGATTACCACTTCCACTGAGAGGTAGACGGATAGAATAGGACCAAACTAGTAGGTAACACCTCTTCATATCTAACCAGTCACCTCACATAGCCACATATAGTTCTCCAGGGCACATCAACTTTTCTAACTCTAAGACTTCTACAGGAATCACATTCACACCCACTCACAACGTCACAAAAATTCTTTACATGGAAACGCTTTCCTGTGTTTGATTTAGTCAAAAATGATTCTTAACGATTTTAATTAAAATACCGCAAGTTTAAGATATTTGCATGACAAAATGTATATTTTGAATTTTCTGGGAATGCCCTGTGAACTCTTCATTCTGTATGACTGGTAAACTATAAGAGATAAACCAAAAATGCTAATCTCGTTAAGAGAAACAGACAATTCGATTGTGGCATTAACCATTTCCGATTTATTCTTTGTTATTGGTTTGAATTGTAAAGCCTTTACTAACTCGCTGCAGTGCTATTTAACAAAAGAATAATCTCCAACTAACTAGAAAAATGCACAGCTGTTACATCACGTCAGGTTTATTTGCACCACTTAGTTTCAGATTCGTCGAAAGGCAGCAAGAAAATAGGAGCAAAAGAACAGTCGGGAAATAGGTGTTTCATGAAGACCTTTAAGCGTTTTGTAAGCTCGACTTCTGCTTAGACGGGACTTAAATGTGGAAATTGATCTCGAGAAACCAACAAATTCATCAGCATCTCATTCTGCCTGAACACCCGTTTCCTTGCTGCGGGAATAGAGAAGTAAATTAAATTTCCGGCTTCGCAAAGAATTGTATTTTCTTTTTATTGATTCCCGCTTTTATTTCTTATTGCTCGGCATTTTATCATTACTCATTTCATCTCGTCTTATTTTTTCCTTTCTTGTCTGCATTTCTTTGGCTTAGCATACCTACATCCGTGACTTGCAAACCTCCCACGCCTCTTCCCTCGACAACCTTTGACTTTTCTAAGAAATCTCATATCTTACGTAAGGGCGAAGAAAACAAATGAGAGCTGTGCTTGGTGGAGATATTACTAGACTACCTTAGGATGGTTCAAACCGGTGCCTGCGTAAAAACTTTACGGTTTTCGACTTAATTTATATTGCAGTTTGAAATAATTTAAGAGTAATATTTCTACCATAGTTTGCATTCTGTGCATAGGTATATAGATAACTAACTGGCTTACCAGACGTTTCACGGATACCTCTTTGAACTCGAATGATGATTTAATTTCTTCTAACATCCACCGTTGTTTAAGAAATTAAACAATTGTACAATAATTTCTTATAGTTGTAATTTCGTACAGCCCCGGCTATCCTTATTAACTGACGAAAAGTCCTGTCCTCTGATATTCACACAAAACTATATGAAACATCGGTGGAACATTTGACTTCCTTAACCTCCCCCCGACACTCTTCCAAGTTCTGGAAATGCTGCATTGCCTATAAGTATCCTTTGGTGGTGGAACAATCATCGGTCGGAATGGTCCAGTAAATTTTTTAGATAGTTACAGTAGGTGCAATTATAATCGTTATGGCTTGACTTTGTTACTGTAGTTATTTAGTAACATAAAATGTTCCATTTAAGGGATAGTGTGAGTTTGGGATTTTCGTGAAAATCGTCGTGTCGCATGTTTGGTAGGTACTGAACCTAAATACAAAGTTTGGTGTTTATCCAAATTTTCGTTTACGAGTTATGTTGTTCACACGCGCGCGTCCTTTTTCTAGACATTTTTTCGGATTTAGGGAGCTCAAAACATGTATTTTCGGAGAAATCTCGGTATAGAATTTTTGGGTGGAATGCAATACCTTCTCTACTTACTATGTACGTGATAGAGAAAGTAAAAACTACATATTTGTGGTCGTGACACGGCAGAAACACAGAGGAGAAGGTAGTGTAGGGTGGGGAGAACGGCAAGCAATGTTCCCCTTGCGTGGAACAACACTCGCTCGGAACGCGTGGTGATGCGTTGTGTACGCGCCTGCTGCTCTGTTACTACTGATCCAACACCCCTCCCAGAAGATGGACTTGTCCAGCTAATGCGCATACAGATAAGCCTGTCAGGACGAAAAAATCGATCTATACTTTTCCGAAATCCTTAACATCTACAACGAGGTGAAGCTGGCTAATATGCAGATTCCGACTACCAGGCCGGCAAGTTAACTTCTTTGGAAAAGACTAACGAACTTGATTACATGTTTTGGCATTGGTGTCACATGCAAATCGAATCATAAGCACGTTCGATTCTCTCTTGTTTTGCTGTGTCTAGTTGCCAAATGGTGCCTTTACATACCTTGTAATGAAATATCGGCTGCATCTCTCGTTTTGCATGCATATTCTGTGGAGTAACAACAGTAATTTTCTACTCCATGGCATTCTCAACTAAAAGTCAAAGCCTTCTTCACAGACATGTTCTTCAGTGTGTTCTTATTCAAATACAAATGCTTTGTAAATTCTTTTTAGTCTTTTAGTAACTTTTTCTTCTAGTCACGGTTGAGGTCGAAGCCTGTTCCGTTCTCATATTTCGCATCCTTTCCTTGCTTGTCCGATTGATCCTCGTCCTGTAGGTTTGTAGTTGAAGGCTTGTCTAGGAATTCGTTCTTCTGTCATTCTTCGTGTTTTATCCATTTCTATCTATGTTTAGTAATTAAGTCTAAGATGGACTGCGCACCTAGTTATTTTCTAATATTCTCAATGCTTAGATTTTTTTCTCTTGTGCAGTCTTTGACTCAGCGTAAGAATCTCATTTCAGCTGCTGAAAGTTTACTTTATGTTTTACTTTGTCAATGCCTCGCCCCCATACAGAATGACAGGCATGGCCACATTTCAATAGAGTCTCTCAGCTTGGTCTCATTTCCAACTTTATTTTCAAACGTCTGGTACATTGTTCCACAAACTGCCTGGGATTTGTTTATATTATTATCTTCGTCATATGTTAAACCACACCCTAAGTACTCGAAGTCAGATATTTGTTCTATCGTAATACAGGAAGAGCCAAAAGACTACGAACCGGCTGCGCGGTGTATTTTCTGTCCGCGTTTTCGGTGCTCGTTGCCGTCTGTCGCTATCATAGAAAGGCGTGGATGAAACCATACATTTTTAGAACTACTTTTAAAGGCTTTACTTAGCAACTTTATAAAAGTGTGTTTGAGGACAGAATTATTAGTAGAGATTTGTGGCCCCCTCGGTCCCCCGACCTAACCCTTATGAGTTCTATCTCTGGGGCTAACTTAAAACATAAAGTGTACAAGACAAACCCACACACCCTGGAAGAATTAAAACAAAATATCCACCAGGAAATTGCTAGTATTTTTCAACGTGAACTACGCCAAGTGATGGATAGTTTCCTAAAGAGGTGCAAAAAATGTATGGGCAACGACGGTGGCCAGTTTCAGCATCTCCTTTCATAAAGTTGGTAAGTAAAACCTTTAAAAGTAGTTTTAAAAATGTTGTATGGTTTCATCCGCGTCTTTCTATGATAGGGGAAGAGACAACGAGCGCCGAGGACGCGGACAGGAAAAACACCTCGCAGCCGTTCGTAGTTCTTTTGGCTCTCTATCTCTCTCTCTCTCTCTCTCTCTATGTCCAATCGCAATCTTTGACTTTACAGGTTAACTGCCATGGAATGTCATTACTTTTATTTTGTCTATAGATATACCCATGCTAAAGTTTTTACATGTTTCGTGTAATAACTGGTGTAGTGTAACATATTATCCATTTAGGACATTAAAACCACATCATTTACGAATAGTAAAGCACATCCTGTAGTAGATACTTCCTTCGTATCTATGTGACACTGCTGAGATGAAATTTATTACATGGCGGCTATCCAGCCTAAAGGACCTAGGTTACCGTAGTGGTTTCAGGACACATGTCACCCCTTCAGGCATTCTCCTACTTCCCGTTGCTCACCCCTCGTGTGGTGGACCACTGAGGTTGGATTTTGAATAACTTAAGAACTGAAATAAGAAGTGCTTTATATGATATATCCGTCAGAAAGAGTAGTGCTTTTCATTGATGATAGAATTATCAATATCAGTACCGTGCTTTTTGGGATTGCCATACATACCCAAATTTTCTCTCTGTATAATACGATATATAAAATGCATACAGTTACGCCTACTTTGTTTTGAACACCACGTTATGCTCTATACAGGTCTTTTATCACCAAGGAATAATGAAAGTAAAACTAAAGTTAACTAAGGTTTTAAAGAAATGTGAGTTTAATATTTTGAAACGCAAACTTTGCAATAAACAACATTTCCAGCAATTATTGTGCAGAATATGACATGGATAAAAAAATTAAATGGCAACATATTTTTTTCATCTTTTTCTTATTTAATTGCATGAATAGTTTTATTTGTCTCATACAAAAGGTTTGCTTGTAGTGGAACAGATCTCTCCACTTGAAGGGCCTTTTTGAAATAGAGTCTTTATTACGAGGCCAGCTAGTCTGGAAGAGCGAGAATCAGAGAAATGCCCAGCAGTGAATGGTTGCTATGGGAACAGATCTCTCTCCACTTGATGGCGATATTTTAAATGTAGTCTTTGTTACGAGGCCTGCTAATCTGGAAGAGCGAGGATCGCGGATATACCACCAGCAGTGACTGGTTGCTATGGGAACAGATCTCTCTCCACTTGATATTTGAAATGTACAGTCTTTGTTACGAGGCTGCTAATATGGAAGAGTGAGGATCAGGGATATACCACCAGAATTGACTGGGTGCTATGGGAACGGATCTCTCTCCACTTGATATTTGAAATGTACAGTCTTTGTTACGAGGTCTGCTAATATGGAAGAGTGAGGATCAGGGATATACCACCAGAAGTGACTGGTTGCTATGGGAACAGATCTCTCTCCACTTGATATTTGAAACGTACAGTCTTTGTTACGAGGCTGCTATAATGGAAGAGTGAGGATCAGGGATATAACACCAGCAGTGATTGGTTGTTATGGGAACAGATCTCTCTCCACTTGATATTTGAAATGTAGAATCTTTGTTACGAGGCTGCTAATTGCAAGAGTGAGGATCACGGACATACCACCACCAGTGATTGTTTGCTACGGGGAACAGATCTCTCTCCACATGATGGGGATATCTAAAATGTAGTCTTTGTTACGAGGCCTGCTAATATGGAAGAGCGAGGATCAGAGATATACCATCAGCAGTGATTGCTTGCTATGGGAACAGATATCTCTCTCCACATGATGGGGATATTTAAAATGTAGAGTCTTTGTTACAACGCCTAATAATATGGGAGAGTGAGGATAAGAGATATATCACCAGCAGTGACTGGTTGCTATGACAACAGATCTCTCTCCACTTTAAATTTGAAATGTAGAGTCTTTGTTACGAGGCCTGCTAATACGGAAGTGCGAGGATGAGAGATTATACCACCAGCAGTGATTGGTTGCTATGGGAAGAAATCTCTCTCCACTTGATATTTAAAATGTAGTCTTTGTTACGAGGCCTGCTAATATGGAAGAGTGAGGATCAGGGATATAACACCAGCAGTGATTGCTTGCTATGGGACCAGATCTCTCCCACCTTTATGGGAATATTTGAAATACAGAGTCTTTGTTACGAGGCCTACTAATATGGAAGTGCAAGGATGAGAGATTATACCACCAGCAGTGATTGTTTGCTATGAGAACAGATTTGTCTCCACTTGATATTTGAAATGTAGTCTTTGTTTCGAGGCCTACTAATATGTAAGAGTGAGGATCAAAGAGATACCACCAGCAGTGATTGTTTGATATGGGAACAGATCTCTCTCCACTTGATATTTGAAATTTAGAGCATTTGTTACGAGGCCTGCTAATATAGAACAATGAGGATCAAAGATATACCATCAGCAGTAATTAGTTGTTATGGGAGCAGATCTCTGTCCACTTAATGGGGATATTTGAAATGTAGAGTATTTGTTACGAGGCCTGCTAATATGGAAGTGCGATGATGAGCGATTATACCACCTGCAGTGATTGGTTGCTATGAGAACATATCTCTCTCCACTTAATATTTGAAATGTATAGTCTTTGTTACGAGGCGTGCTAATACGGAACAGTGAGGATCAGAGATATTCCACCAGCAGTGACTGGTTACTATGGGAACAGATCTCTCTCTACTTGCTGGGGATATTTGAAATGTAGAATCTTTTTAGGATGCCCCTTAAATATTCAGAATTGAGGATCAGAGATATACCACCAGCAGTGATTGGTTGCTATGGGAACAGATCCCTCTCTACTTGATAAGGATATTTGAAATGCAGAGTCTTTGTTACAGGCCTGCTTATATGGAACAGTGAGAATCTGAGATATACCACCAGCAGTGATTGGTTCATATGAGAACAGATCTCTCTCCACTTCATAATATTTGAAAGTTTGTTTGGAGGTCTGCTAATGTGGAAGAGTGAATATCAGAGATATACCACCAGCAGTGACTGGTTGCTATGGGAAGATATCTCTCTTCACTTGATGGGGAATATTTGAAATGTAGTCTCTTTGTTACGAGGCCTTCTAATATGAAAGAGCGAGGATCAGAGATATACTACCAGCAGTGACTGGTTGCTTTGTGAACAGATCTATCTCCACTTGATAAGGATATTTGAAATGCAGAGTCTTTGTTACGACGCCTGCTAATATGGAAGAGTGAGAATCTGAGATATACCACCAGCAGTGATTGGTTGATATGAGAACAGATCTCTCTCCACTTTATGGGGATATTTGAAAGTCCTTGTTAGGAGGCCTGCTAATATGGAAGAGTAAGGTTCAGATATATACCACCAGCAGTGATTGGTTGCTATGGGATCAGATCTCTCTCCACTTGATATTTGAAGTGTTGAGTCTTTGTTTCGAGGCCTGCGGATATGAAAGAGTGAGGATCAGAGATATACCACCAGCAGCGATTCGTTGCTATCGGAACAGATCTCTCTCCACTCGATAGGGATATTTGAAATGTAGAGTCTTTTTTACGAGGCCTGCTATCCTGGAAGAGCGAGGATCAGATATATACTGCCAACAGTGGTTGGTAGCTATGGGAACAGATCTCTCCACTCGATGGGGGTATTTGAAATGTAGAGTCTTTGTACGAGGTCTGCTATCCTGGAAAAGTGAGGATCAGATATATACCACCAGCAGTGATTGGTTGCTATGAGAACAGATCTCTCTTCGCTTCATATTTGACTTGTGGAGTCTTTGTTACGAGGCCTCCTAATATGGAAGAGTAAGCATCAGAGATATACCACCAGCAACGATTGGTTGCTATGGGAACAGATCCCTCTCCACTCGATGGGGATATTTGAAATGTTGTGTCTTTGTTACAAGGCTTGCTAATCTGAAAGAGCGGGGATCAGAGATATACCACCAGCAGTGTTTGATTGCTATGGGAACAGACCTCTCCTCACTTGATGAGGATATTTGAAACGTAGAGTATTTGTTACGAGTTCTGCTATTATGGAAGAGTAGGGATCAGAGATATACCACCAGCAGTGATTGGTTGCTATGGGAACAGATCTCTCTCCTTGATGGGCATATTTGAAATGTAGAGTATTTGTTACGAGTTCTGCTATTATGGAAGAGTAAGGATCAGAGATATACCACCAGCAGTGATTGGTTGCTATGGGAACAGATCTCTATGCACTTGATATTTGAAATGTAGAGTATTTGTTACGAGTTCTGCTATTATGGAAGAGTAAGGATCAGGGATATACCACCAGCAGTGATAGGTTGCTATGGGAACAGATCTCTCTCCACTTGATGGGGATATTTGAAATGTAGAGTATTTGTTACGAGTTCTGCTATTATGGAAGAGTAAGGATCAGAGGTATACCACCAGTAGTGATTGGTTGCTATGGGAACAGCTCTCTCTCCACTTGATGGGGATATTTGAAATGTAGACTATTTGTTACGAGTTCTGCTGTTATGGAAGAGTAAGGATCAGAGATATGCCACAAGCAGTGATTGAGTGCTTTGGAAACAGGATCTCTCTCCATTTGATGGGGAGATTTGAAATGTACAGTCGTTTTTACGAGGCATGCTAATATGGAAGTGTGAGGATCATAGATTATACCACCAGCAGTGAATGAAAATGTTCACCACGCTTCTTCGACTTAGCCACATTCTAAAGGGAACAGTTTGAACACCTAATTAAATAATTAGGATTTTATTTGTTACAGTAGTTCCCTAAATTGCGTAGATAATGGTTAAACAAGTCAACAATTACGCTGTTCCCATAGCAACCGTTTTGTATTTGAAGCGTCGGAGCATTTTTTAAAAACTGAATTAATTTTAGTCTTATCTACATTATTCCTCACGTATGAAAGATGTTGTAGACGCAAAATGTTATGTAGTTTCGGTTAAACCAGCCTAAATATACAGGAAATTGTGGGGCCTATGAAACGAATTTTGGTGTAATCGGCGCAACAGTTCTAGACACGTGAAAATCTTAATGAGAGCTATGATGCGAGTTGCTTACCAGATCAGGTGGTGACCGGTCGTCTGCATGCTTGAGGAGTGCGTGGGACAGTCATCGTCAAATATCCACACCGGTTATGCACTGCGTTGCGCTGATAAACTTAGTTATATACAGTATATTAAAATCCACGCTGTAAAAAGCGCTTAATATAAAAAACGCTTTCAATCATTGCCTCCAATTCTTCCACATCTAACAACCCTTCCTCTTCTGCGGAATCACTCAAATTATTGCTGTCATCACTGCTGTCACTACTTTCTGCACCATTATCCTGCATGAGAATTATTTCCATTTGATTTTCTGCAATTCCGTATTTTTCGGAATAATGATTCTTAATTTATTCAGCATGTCGCCATACATTTTCCCATTCTGGCCTTCCAATTTTAGCAAATTGCTGGCGTTATAACTGCTCCAAATATTTTAATTTAAAAGTGATATTTCTGCATGCCACCCATTTTTTGATATCAGCCCAGATTAATTATTTCCCTACTTTGACTACGTAACACCTTACCACTTAACTTTGAAAACATAGGAGCCATGGTTATAAATATAACAAATATAAAGTACTATTTAAATACTGCTCTCTTTAAAATTACAGCCAGATGCAGACACTTTCTATGCGGACTGTATGTGTTACGCACTGTGAGTAAGCAAAGGTGTTATATCGCTTTCGTTGATTAAGCTAAACATAAACCATTCCTAGGCTCGGCAGCTGGGGTAGCAGTCAAGGTCACGATTCCAGAAGTTTTGCGCGAGTAATACAGGTAATGAACAGGTTTAGGAACTCTGAAGCAGTTGACTTAGTTATCTACGCTCAAACCATTATCCATACAAAGAATGTAAACAATAGCGACTATGAATTACTGATGGACAGGTAATTGTGTTCTGATTATTATTGTTTGCAAACGCCAACAGAATGTATGAGCAATGGGGGTGGTTGGTTATGTGCGATGTGTTTGCATAAAGTCCAGTAAGAGTTGAATTTATTTGCTTTCGTCCTGGGTTTAATGCTTGATTTCGTGATTGCTCGTTGGTAAGTTACCCTTTGTATAAACAGCACTTAAGACTTTCAAATGTTAGAGAAAAACGTTTTCCATCGGTTGTTTCTCTTTTGTCTTCATATCTTCAAACAGTTTAGTTAAACTTTATATGTTAAGGAACAACATGTTAGTTTGTCTACTACCGATTGGCAGTGACATCTTGTGGCCCGTATTCGGGAGGTCTTGGGATCGATTCTCGCGGTCGACCTTCCTGACCCATGTTTTTTCAGGGTATCCCCTGGTCGCTAGGCGAATGCTGGGAAGGTTCATTACATCCCCCGAATTTCCTGTCCCTCCATTTCATCTCCATTCTCATTCCATGTGCATGGTAGGGGAAAAGAATGCTTTGAGTAAATCTTGTCCCCTGGAATGGGGGCGGTCTCCGAGTACCGGACCCTCCGGGGGATGCGTAAGCCCAGAGGGGAAACGGCTGCACCACCTGCCATCCGGAGAGCTTAAGTCTGGGAACGGTAGGTACGCTGCCCTCTGCCTGTCGTGCCTCCTGGTCCGGCCGCCCTCTGTCCTGTCGCTCATCCCCCTTGCTAATTACGTTCCGTCAGGAGCAAAAGATCTGCGCAGGTCAAGGTGCTAAATCCCCCTCCGCTCCTAGTCCTATCCTATCCTTCTCTACTAATCTATAGTAAGTAGAGGAAGTAATGTATTCAACACAAAAATTCCATATCGACAGTTCGCCAGAAATAGACGTTTTCAGACTCACTGAAATAACCTGTGAAATTCTCTTTATTCGGACTTCATTTAAGATTTCTTTATGGCATTAACCATTTCCAAGGTTTTGTAATAAACTTGGTGTTAAACGCACTTTATTTGTTGCTTAGGAACTCAACGTAACACATACTTTACAGTTGACGCACAACTGATCCGTCGAATCGAATAACAACCGAACTGCATTCGGCAGTCCAGTTCTGTTCATTCTTCGACTTCCTGGGTGTACTTAACTTCCTGACTTTTTAAGTAGCTCTCGGGCAAGAGCCCCTTATATAAATCCCGCATACAAAGCGGAATGTTCTGGAAGAGGATGCTACTGGAAACGGCTGAAAGGAATATTCTGGAGCAGTAAAATCTGCGGGGAAGCTGAACATTATGGGTCCATTGCGCGACAGCTGTTCTGAATGCCGGTCGAGGTCGGGGAGCGATTACCGGCGGCCCACAGGTTGCTCTACGTGCGCGGCCGCAATATTCTTTGTTATTGGTTTAAATTTTCAAATAATACTTAAACTTTTCTTAACTGGTAAGTGGCTATTCTTTGTTTCCCATGGTCATGCAATGGGTATGGAATTTCAAAGCTATCGCATAGCAACTCGCTTTATCATACTGTGACCTTACACTTACAACGAAATATCTAAATGTGTACGAAAGTAATCTCACTTAACAAGAAGTACGTAGAACAATAAGCTTTTGTAAGAATTGTTAGTAGAAGAGTGACCATAGAAACGGGGGACGAGATTGGCGGCACTTGACATGACGTTTACACATGAACTTTAATTATTCGTGGTAATATACGTGAATAAACATATTTCGAGAAGGTTGGATTAAAATATAGTTTCTAATTTATTTTCATTTATTGCCTGTGTTCCTAGGTGATAACCTTTGTTAATGCTTCCTAATTGTTGGACGAGGCAAAAGGGTGTCTACATTTATAGCCGTATTCATACAAGGAAGGAGATCGGTTTTGTTTCAGGGCGATGAATACACGTATAATGCATGTCAAGACGATTACCGGCATATTCTTTACCCTCAGTAATTTTCTTTTCATTCCGTGCCATCTTTCACTTGGCGGCGGGCCGACCCGCCTGTCATGTTTTTCTGTTGAAAATTTCACCCTACTGAGGAGCTAGTAATGGGAAACAGACTGTTTCCTCGTCGCATCTACATCAAACTACTTAATGATTATGTATGTGCTTGCACAGCTAGAAAATTGCATTCGCATGGCCGTCTCTTCCCTCTATCGTTTATTAGTAGGTATGCAAACTATTCTTTTCAAAGCTTATTTTTCTATCTACTTCATTTTAATCAAGAATTGGACGCTATACGCTGGCCTTAAAATTCCATACTCTTTCCATGCAGTAGCGAGATACAACTGAATATCGACCGGTCTGCAAAAAATAACAAAGCATTGAACAATTCGAACCATTAATAATGGATATCTCGGAAATGACTTATGCCACAAAAAAGGATATCGGAAGCAAATTGTGTGTTTTTTTAAATGTATCTAGTTTTCTTTTCTAATACGTTTTAGTCAATCGCTTAACGTTATCCATTTATCCATGGTTCTACAAAATTCCTTCCGAATAAAGAAAATTTCACAGGATATTCCCAGAAAATTCAAGGTATACATTTTATTTGTAATCTAAATATCTTAAACATATGGTGTTTTAATCAAAATCGTTAGAACCATTTTGAGAAAATAAAACATTTCGAAAATGTTTAATGAAAAGGGTAGTTTGGTATTTATCCGACTTTTTATTTTCGAGTTATGCTGTTCACGCAAACGCACGCACACGGACATTTTTCTAAAAATGCCTCTCCTTTTTTTTTGTATCCATGGTGCCTCAAAAGAGGTTATTTCCGGTGAAATCTCGACATGGAACTTTTGGGTGGAATACCTAGTCTTGCCTACTATAGGTAGGTTGGGGAAAAGTAAAAAAATGAATTTTCAAAGTTGAAGGTTGCAATATGCATCTCGATAATGGGAACTGAAATGGATGTTGAGGAAGTAAGATTTCATAGTTTCTCCGGAATTGGTATTTAAGTTCATTATCTTCCAAAGATGCGACAAGAAGATTTTCAAGAAAATCCCCCACACCCCAAATTATTCTTTATATGGAACAGTTTCTTAGAGATGGTTGTAACGATTTTAATTAAGTTATATATTATATGTATTTACATGCATAACAAATAAAATGCGTATCTTGATTTTTTGAGAATAGCTTGTGAAGTCCTCTTCATTCCCAAGGAATTTTGTATAATCTTGTATAACTGGTAAACCTTAAGCGATAGACGAAAACGTACTACACAAAAAATGCATATCTCTTTAAAACACACAGTTTATTTCAAATAGCTTTTGCGGAGGGTCAGGCATTTCTGAGATATCGGTTATTAATGGTTCGAATTGATCTATATTCAGCCATTCGTTAAAAGTCCTGTCGATTTTCAATTATGTCATGGAAACAGTACCTATGTAATTTTAAGGTAGCATATCTATAGCGAAATGTGTAATGTAGCTATTTCTTCAAAGCGTTATCTCGATTAAAATCAAGTAGCTAGAAAAATAGGCTTTGAAAAGAATAGTTTGTATGCCTACCAATAAACGATAGAGGGTAGAGCAAGCCATGCGAGAGTAACACATCAGATTTTTCAAGTGGTAAAGTCGCTATTCGGTTTGTTTCCCTCCTGGTCAGGCAAAGAACACGCGATTTCAAAGCCGTCACATTGCGACACCCTCTTTAAAAATCAGATTATTGCTTTATCTCGATTAACAAAAAAAAGATAGAAGAATATGCCTTTGTAAGAATAGTTTGTATAAGTGAGTAGAGAAAGTCATGTGAATGCAACGCAGACTTTTTTTCATACTTATCGATAGTCGTTTGTGAAAGTAACTGTGTGTCGATTAAAGCAGGGCTATAAACAATGAAACGTGACGGGGAAACGTCGACAGTCAACTGTTTACTGCAATGTGTGTGGAGTAAACACGAGACACGTGATTGGTTTTGTAACGCAGGAAATTATTCCGCTAATTGCTGCACGAAGAGGATTTGCGTCAATATCTGGATTGCTCAGAAAGGCATTAAAAACTGTTCTTCGCCACATACACGCTAGGGAGAGAAAGAGAGCCCTTCAAAAAGAAAGTAATTTGTTGAAGCGTATGGAGGGGAATATTAGCTTCAGGGTTAGAGGGTGCCCATGTAGAAATTAAGCGGTCCATCAGTCATGACTATAGTACCCTTCAGGGAGAGCATGGGAGGGGGATTGTCCTTTTCATACTCCTATGGCACGTGGATATCAAGGAAGTACGCGCCGGCTTTTGTTTTGTTTCGTGCATTCTGGAACAAGCATATTAAATGCAATAGGAGAACTTGAAATTGCTGTAATTTAGCAATTAAAATGTTGTTTGTAACATTCATATGACTCCCTACTCACAACTATTATTACGAAAGCTTGTTTTTCTATCTCCTCCATGTTAATCGAGATAGAGCCTTCGTTTGGACGCGTAGCCGTAATACGGGGAATTGCTTGCCCTGCACTTCGCTGGTTCTAATCCGTTCTATCCCCTCTCCGTGTGGCAGGTGACGCGAAGTCTGTACTGTACAGATGTTGATACATTGTGAGATCACGTGTGTCAGTGTTATACTGTTGCAGTACCAAAAAGTCCGTACACTTTAGCACACAGAAAGTTTATGTATTATTCCAATGTTACGGCACACACTCTTTTCTCTCCTTCATGTATATGTCGCCTTTATGTAGGCGTTGCCGAAAAAATTTAGAATGCCATGTTTCTAAAAACAAATGAAATTTCTTTATGTTTTATATTTGACAGCTACTTTCTAATGTTTTGCAAGTTGATTGCCGTGTAGTTTGTTCGGCTTGTCCTAATAGTTTGTAAATTATCATAATATAAAGGTTTTGTGTTGAACCAACAAATGAATTTGACTGGAGAACATTTCCGGGCTACGACTTTTTACGTTTTTAAATTGTCATTAACGCCTAAACAATGTAAAGATTGCCTTAGAAATACATTCGGCGAAGAAGCCCCATCTAAGGCAACAATATATAATTGGTACAGTGAATTCAAAACAAATTGGTTTTTTCTTAGTGATGAATCTTGTGAAG
The DNA here is from genome assembly GCA_030765065.1 of Deroplatys truncata. Taxonomy (NCBI): domain Eukaryota; kingdom Metazoa; phylum Arthropoda; class Insecta; order Mantodea; family Mantidae; genus Deroplatys; species Deroplatys truncata. The sequence goes on along the minus strand of CM060979.1, from coordinate 133,236,660 downwards.
GACACCCAAGAACTGCTGTTACTGATGGAAATATTGCCGCTGTTCGAGCAATGCTTGAAGATCGACAGACATCTTATGAATTTATTAAGATGATATTGGGCATTGGTATGAGTCAAATTCAAAACATTTTACATCAACAGTTAGACGTGAGAAAACTTTGTTTCGAGGGATTCCACATAAACTGACTCCGGATCACAAACATCCCATTATTGCTGCAGAAAGACTGTGGAAAAATTCCAAGGCGGCACTTCAAATTTGGTTTAGAATCGTTACTGGTTATGAATCTTGGATTTATTGTTATGATTCTAAAACGAAAAGTCAATCGGCTTAATGGGTCTTTCGAACAAAACCTAAGCTTACAAAAGTCCGAGACCTCGCAGTGCTGGTAAGAGGACGGTTGCTAGTTTTTTTTTTAAATCTAAAACGGGCCATATTGCTACTATTGCATCAGAAGATAGTTCTGCCATTGCTGCCGATTGGTATACAAATGTTTGTTTACAGCACATTTTTTAAAAAGTCGGTGAAAAACGCCCCCCTCCAAAAAAAATACTGTTACATCATGACAACGCAAAATAACTGAGTATTTGGATGTCCTAAAAGTCAGCACCAGAGACCCTCCACCATACAGCCCTGATCTAGCACCTTGTGATTTCTTTTTGTTTCCAAAAATTAAAGATGAAATGCGAGGAACCGCCTATTTGTCATCAGATGAAGCGGTGGAACATTATAAAAACCTGGTTTCTGAAATCCCTCAGGAAGAGTGGCATCATTGCTTTAAGGACTGGTTTCATCGACTGCAAAAATGTATTGATGTTAAAGGGGAATTTCATTTTTTTTTTTAAATAATCCTTGTTTGATTTTCTAAAACTTTTCAGTGTCGCCCTCTTACTATTTCATATCGACGGCATTTTACCTTTGGAACAATTAATTGCTCATCGGCAATTATGTTGATTAGTTTTACATTGGCATTAATGCTTGGAATGATATTACTTTTGGTTATTATATTAAATTCGCACACATATCCACACTGTCACTCATACTTTCAGACTGTAGGAAGGATAGGGAATGATCCTGGCTAAGGAAAGATTACCACATCAGCCTGGAATCGAACCCAGGAGAAGTAAGACGGTGATTTATAGCTAAATTCCTTGCTGTCCAGGCGTCTCACAGAGAAACGGCTCGTAAACTTGTGGATAGATTATGGGAAATACGATGTATTCTTGATAAGAAACCGAAAGTAGATCGCCATGTTCTTACAGACGATAAACTCAATGATATCGGAGAAAAGTAAGAACAAAGTCGAAAGAAATCTCTGATTAAGCTTGCGTAGGAATCGGTCATTTTTCAGGAATGCCACTAAATTACAAAATTAAAACCCTGTAGGATAATTGTGCTTCAGGAATTCAAACCACGCCGATAATGTGAGTTGAGTTTATTTCTGCAATTGGGCGCTGGATAATGTAAATGATGGATCTATTGACCCGCGTTACGGACGAAGCACGGCTTTATTTACAAGGTGTGAAAGATATATGGACATCATTTCCAACATCTTCTATGAACGAATGTACATGCCTATTGTAGTTACACTTTTCATGAGAAATCTATGTTTGAGTTTAACGAGCTATGTCCGACTCAAACAGCGTGCTTTGCGGTGCCAAGACAATTCCCGTTTTAATCTTTTTTTCTAGCTTGTGTCTATCTCATAAAGTTTACTAGTCGCACAAGATTCCTTCATTATGAAGAGGACTTCACAGGCTGTTCCAGAAAATTCAAGATGTACACCCCTTCAAAGTATTCGTCTGCACTTTAAAAAATTCTATCACGTAGATTAATGCAAGGGAAAATTGATTTTTTTGACACAAAGATCATATGGTAATATAGTTTACATGTTTTGGCGGTTTTTCAGATCGTTTGTTGTATCAGTTTTATAAATTTTTGAAAAATATGTCCAAATTTGGAACTTTTTTGTACGTGGTATTTTCAAAATTATCCTTCATGCACTGAGCACTGGGTAGAGCTGCTTTTTTATTTATTTTTTTTTTAACTTCCACCCACTTTCATTGATGTCGTTCTCCGCGGTGTAGTGGTTACCATGCTAGCATCTAGTTCTCGAGGTCGCGGGTTCAAACCCGGCGGAGGGCGATGGATGTTTTCGGGCGTAAGAAAGTAAAGCCGGTGGTCCCGTGTCGTAGATTTACGGCACGTAAAAGAACCTCAAGTCTGATAAAGAGGCCTCTGAACAAAATTACTATCGTTCACGCTCAATATAGAATGGGACGCTAAGGACCGCAGCAGTTAAAGAGCGTCCATAAATAAAACTAAATTTAATATAACTTTCATTGATATGCGACTTAAACTGCAGAAATAAATTCGTGAAATCGTGAAAAGTGACCCGAAAATGAGGAATTAAGGCAAAAACGTTAAAATCCCAACTTTGGCATTTTATTCGTCCGTCAAATAAAATTCTATTTTCACCGAAAATTCAAGTAATACATAAAAAAACAAAAGTTGCTCTATCCAATGCATGAAAATTAATTTTAGGAACACCACGTTCAAAAGGGTTGCAATTTTGGTATATTTTTAAAACACATATATAAAACTGATAAAATTAACGTTCTGAAAAATCCCCAAAACATGTAAACTGTATTACCATTTGTTCTTTATATGTAAAAAAAGGTTTCTTTCACTGCATTAATTTTGCATTACTTTTAAAGTACAGACGAATACTTTTTTGAGGGGATGTACATTTTATTTATCATGCAAATATCTGAAATATATATAGTATTTTAATCATAATCGTTACAGTCATGGTTCAGAAAGTAAAAAATATGGACAATTTTTCCATATAAACCGTAGTTGTGTGGGACGTCTTTGTAAGATACTGAGCTTAAATATAAAGTTTGGTATTTATCCGACTTTTCGTTTTACACATGCACGGACCATTTTGTAAAATTGCTTTTTTGATTTAGAGGGCCTCAAAATACGTATTTACGGCGAAATCTTGATGTGGAATTTTGTAGTGGAATAGAGAGAAAAAGTGGATTTTAAGGGGTTTACTTTGGCAAATACTTTGAAATGTGATGTTCTTTTCTTTATTCATGAAAGTCATACGATATAAATTACTTACAAACAACAGCGCAACGTAACCAATGCTTCGAGTAAATATTTTCTCTGAACACAGTACGTATCTAGTTGCTGACGAATATCCTTAATTAACACGTCACATTTTCACTAATTTCTTTTTACTCTTGTTTTATGTTACGTCACTTTAACTCCTTGGTCATATCGCGACGGATCTGTTGGTGGATAAATCTTAGAACGATATGTGATGGACAGTTAGCCTTCTAGGTCTCATCTCTGTAACCAACCGCTACGTCACGTATCACAGAGACCTTAGCGCATAGCTACCGAATCTTATGCTTGGTGCCCTGCAGACGGCATTAAGGTGCCGTCCAGTCCAACCGCCACTCCCATATAAAGGTGGACAGTTAGCCTTATAGGTCTCATCCCTGTAATCACCTGCTTCATGCCGTGCAGATGGCATTAGGGTGCCGTCCAGTCCAACCGCCGCCCCCACACAGAATGGCGGACAGTTAGCCTTCTAGGTCTCATCCCTGTAACCACCTGTTTCATGCCGTGCAGATCCCATTAGTGTGCTGTCCAGTCCAACCGCCGCCCTTACACAGAAAGGCGGACAGCCTTCTAGGTCTCATCCCTGTAGCCACCCTCTTCATTAGGGTGCCGTCCAGTGCAACCGCCGCCCCCACACAGAAAGGAAGACAGCCTTCTAGATCTCATCCCTGTAACCACCTGCTTCATGCCGTGCAGATGGCATTAGGGTGCCGTCCAGTCTAACTACCGCTCTCACACAGAAAGGCGGACAGTTAGCCTTCTAGGTCTCATCCCTGTAATCACCTGCTTCATGCCGTGCAGATGGCATTAGGGTGCCGTCCAGTCCAACCGCCGCCCCCACACAGAATGGCGGACAGTTAGCCTTCTAGGTCTCATCCCTGTAACCACCTGTTTCATGCCGTGCAGATCCCATTAGTGTGCTGTCCAGTCCAACCGCCGCCCTTACACAGAAAGGCGGACAGCCTTCTAGATCTCATCCCTGTAACCACCTGCTTCATGCCGTGCAGATGGCATTAGGGTGCCGTCCAGTCTAACTACCGCTCTCACACAGAAAGGCGGACAGTTAGCCTTCTAGGTCTCATCCCTGTAACCACCTGCTTCATGCCGTGCAGATGGCATTAGGTTGCCGTCCAATCTAATCGCCGCCCTCACACAAAAAGGCGGACAGTTAGTCTTCTAAGTTTCATCCCTGTAACCATGCCATGTTGCTTCGTCACGTGCCCACAGAGACCCCCAGCGCATGGCAGCCGGATCTTCTGCTTCGTGCCGTGCAGATGGCGTTAGGATGCCGTCCAGTCTGCTTACATTGTGTGTAGATAGATGACATAGAATTCGCTGTTATCACTTATTTTTCATTTTACTATTTTTTAGACTTAAGGTGGAACTTGGGTCGTAGTATTAAATATCCAATCCGGCATTTACCTTGGCGACTGAGGAAAACCACGAAAATACCTCATACAGATTGGTCCGCCCACGGGATTTGAACCCGGAACCTCCCGAATGCACGCCACAGACTTTACCGCATGAGGCATCCCGCTTGGTACACACATTTTCATTGTTTCATTGCTTGCCTCATAATCAATCCTGCTTATTCCTAACATATAAAGTGTATTTAAATACGACCTGTTCCAGTGAGCATCATAGTTTTGGCTTCAGAGCCACAGTAGTAACAGGCAAGTATTTCCTTAGGACTACATCCACTAAATCATCTGGTAAAAATTACGTTGGAATTGTCTTGTCACTTTTACATCTTTCTGAGAAGGATCTAGGACGAGTCAAGATGTAGGTTTTAAACATACCGTTTATTACTCAAAGGTTCATTTTAATGTTAAATGCTTTATTAAAATAGAACGGGTTCGTAAGCCCTACTGTCGGTGTTAAACTCGCCAAAACATGCTATATTTAATTCCACAGCTTTCAAAGTCTTAGATACACTAACATAGCGATCACAAATATTCAGAAGAAAGATAACAGATATGTCGGTGGGCAATATACACGCACGGAGATGGTCCGCTATAGACATGTTCTCCCTGGTCGGTCACGAACGTGAGGAGTGGGGTAAAGAGAGCAGGCGCAGTAGCATTCTGAGCAGTGCTGAAGGTAGACACGTATAATCGGCGCAACAGTTCTAGAGACGTGAAAATCTTAATGAGAGCTATGATGCGAGTTGCTTACCAGATCAGGTGGTGACCGGTCGTCTGCGTGCTTCAGGAGTGCGTGGGACAGTGATCGTCAAATATCCACACCGGTTATGCACTGCGTTGTGCTGATAAACTTAGTTATATACAGTATATTAAAATCCACGCTGTAAAAAGCGCTTAATATAAAAAACGCTGTCAATCATTGCCTCCAATTCTTCCACATCTAACAACCCTTCCTCTTCTGCGGAATCACTCACATTATTGCTGTCATCACTGCTGTCACTACTTTCTGCACCATTATCCTGCATGAGAATTATTTCTATTTGATTTTCTGCAATTCCGTATTTTTCGGAATAATGATTCTTAATTTATTCAGCATGTCGCCATACATTTTCCCATTCTGGCCTTCCAATTTCAGCAAATTGCTGGCGTTATAACTGCTCCACATATTTTAATTTAAAAGTGATATTTCTGCATGCCACCCATTTTTTGATATCAGCCCAGATTAATTCGATTGGGTTTAGATCTGGGCGATACGATGACAGTCTAAGTACATTATGGCGATGTTGTATTACTATCTGGTCAAGTATGTATGACTTTTGAAGCTGTTTGTTGGCTTTAATTAAGTTATATAGCTTTGTTTTACTCATGCTTTCATCTAAAGCTTTATTATGTCTAAGTAACCAAGCTCTCATTTCTTTTTTCAAGGAAGTTGAGGTAGGTGGTTTGTGAATTTGAGTGTTGGCGCATTGTGAAGCATTGTCGATGACCAGAACAGACCCAGCAGGCATATTAGGTATCAACATGGCGTTGATTCACTTCATGTAATTTTCTGTATTCATTTCTTGATGAAAATCTCCTGTTGTTTGTTGTGACTTGTAAAAGAAGGGCATTTGGAACGAAGCCGATCTTTCCAACAGCATGAACGATGATAAGTATTTGCCCTTTGGCAACAGGTGCCTGCAAACCTAATTCGCTATCGTCACTCCAACTTTTAGATGCTGTATGGCTGCTGTGTATGTATGACTCATCTTCATACATTATAGCATTTGTTTGAAATTTGTAGCACCACCTTGAAAATTGATGCTGATATAAGTACATATAAAATTAGTCATTTGGAAAGGCAAAATCAGACTGAAAAATTAAATGCCATAGCCGGGATTTGAACCACAGATCTTAGGCTTTCCGTGCCGTTGCTCTAACCGACTAAGCTATCATGGCAACATTTACTTTTTATTTTTATTTTTATTTTTTTATTTTATTATTATTTTATTTATTTATTTATTTATTTTGCTTTTCTGTTAGAACTCTTCTATTTGATTTCGGTTTCTTCCACTTGAACCCTAAATCTTTAATAATTTTTCTGAGATTTTTAGCACCACCTTGAAGGTTTCTGCTGTGTTTCAGCTGGATGAGCAATCTGCTTATTATTAGCACAGTTTTTTCTTCCACATAGGAATTGTGAATCGTGCGCCGAATGACGCATTCGAAATCGTCTATTTCTGTAATACGTTTAGGGACCTTATGTTTCTTCCCAGGCGTGTCAAATGGCATTCTTTCATCCATATGTTTTTTTTCTTATCTTTGAGAACTCTGGAAACGGAACTCGGTGAAACACCAGTTGCTTGACTACTCTTTCTTTCACTCTCTTAAGGCTTTTGTGGAACTCGGACGAACATATATTTTCTTCCTTCATCTCTGCTTCTTGCTTCATGAAGTCGAGGACATTTGCAATTATTTCCCTACTTTGACTACGTAACACCTTACCACTTAACTTTGAAAACATAGGAGCCATGGTTATAAATATAACAAATATAAAGTAAGTACTATTTAAATACTGCTCTCTTTAAAATTACAACCAGATGCAGACACTTTCTATGCGGACTGTATGTGTTACGCACTGTGAGTAAGCAAAGGTGTTACATCGCTTTCGTTGATTAAGCTGAACATAAACCATTCCTAGGCTCGGCAGCTGGTGTAGCAATCAAGGTCACGATTCCAGAAGTTTTGCGCGAGTAATAACCGGCTGTCTATCCAAGAGATGCCAGAAGGCGGTTGCGGAAGGAAAGTGAAAATAGCAGTGCAACCACATATTATATTCCATTTAAAAAAAAATCAGTTAAAACAGTGTCTCAAAATTAAGGGCAGACACTTGACTCACCTGGCGCTAGGTGAGGTGGCCTGTGAAAGAGGAACATTCCAGCGAGCGAAATGTCTCGTGCATTAAGTGCATGGCTTAGATTTGAGAGCTCCACGTTTTACAAGCCACATAACTCCTCCATCTTTGTTCTCGTTTGCGATGTACATACTAGTTTGGATATTTCTTTACCACAACCTAAAATATATAGATCAGGTAGGCGACAGTAGGTAAATATAGAGAGAGCTGGGCCACTTTTTTGGGCATATATGGGAAAGGATAGGGAAAACGAGGCTGGATGGGGCGGTTGAAGGAGGAAAATGGGTTTATATGGGAGAGATAGGGAATACGACGAGCGATACTATGCTAGACAGGGTTGAAGGAGGGAAATACGTTTATATGGAAGGAATAGTAGAGAGGTGTTAGGCTAGACAGAGGTCGAGGAGTACAGTAGGGTTTATATGAAAGGCATAGGAAAACGAGGAGGGGTGTTAGGTTAGACAGAGTTGAAGGGTACAGCATGTCTTTTATATGAGAGAGGTAGGGAGCAGGAGCAGGGGTGTTAGGCTAGACAGAGTTCGAGAAGTAGAGTATGGTTTGTATGAAAGGTATAGGAAAACGAGGAGGGGTGTTAGGCTAGACAGAGTTGAAGGGTAGAGCATGTCTTGTATATGAGAGAGGTAGGGAACAGGAGCAGGGGTGTTAGGCTAGGCAGAGGTTAAGAAGTAGAGTATAGGAAAGGTATAGGAAAACGAGGTGGACTGTTAGGCTAGACAGAGTTGAAGGGTAGAGTATGTCCTTTATATGAGAGAGGTTGGGAACAGGAGGAGGGGTGTTAGGTTAGGAGAATTGAGTATGTATTTATAAGGAGAGACGAGAAAACGGAGAGAGATCCTATGCTAGGATAGACAGGTGTTAAAGTTAGGTTAGATAGGAAACCAAGGAGTGATACTCAGCTAGAGGGGGCAGGAGGAATGCGCTTTATGAGAGGTAGGGGATACGGGGAGTGGTGTTAGGCTAGACAGAGGTTGAGAGTAGAGTAGGCGTTTATATGTACGAGAAGTATAGAACAGGAGGAGGGGTGTTAGGCTAGACAGAGGTTGAGGAGTAGAGTATAGTTTATATAAGGGTATAGGAAAACGCGGAGAGGTGTTAGGCTAGACAGAGGTCGAGGAGTAGAGTATGGTTTATATGAGAGGTACAGGGAAACGAGGAGAGTTGCTAGGCTAGACAGATAGTGAAGCAGTAGGAATATGGACTTATATACAGGAGAGATAGGGAATAGGAGGGGAGGTGTTAGACCTTGAGAGCGACTTTAGACGTTAACTTCGTGGAAAACTGTTTCATGTCAATGCTCTAGACATGCCCATCACGTAACCCATTCAGGGAAAAGGTGACCAGCAAAGGGAAAAATGTTACCAGCAAAGGGAAAAAGGTGACCAGCAATGGGAAAAAAGGTGACCAGCAAAGGGAAAAAGGTGACCAGGAAAGGGAAAAAGGTGACCGGCAAAGGGAAAAAGGTGACCAGCAAAGGGAAAAAGGTGACCAGGAAAGGGAAAAAGGTGACCAGGAAAGGGAAAAAGGTGACCAGGAAAGGAAAAATGTGACCAGAAAAGGGAAAAAGGTGACCAGGAAAGGGAAAAAGGTGACCAGCAAAGGGAAAAAGGTGACCAGCAAAGGGAAAAAGGTGACCAGCAAAGGGAAAAAGGTGACCAGCAAAGGGAAAAAGGTGACCAGCAAAGGGAAAAAGGTGACCAGCAAAGGGAAAAATGTGACCAGAAAAGGGAAAAAGGTGACCAGCAAAGGGAAAAAAGGTGACCAGGAAAGGGAAAAAGGTGACCAGAAGAGGGAAAAACGTAACCTGCAAAGGGAAAAAGGTGACCAGCAAAGGGAAAAATGTGACCAGCAAAGGGAAAAATGCGACCTGCAAAGGGAAAAAGTGACCAGCAAAGGGGAAAGCTAACCCACTCACAGTAGCAGGTAAGTAATTCAGTTAGTATCACAGGGTAGGGAAGCGGATATAGCATAGTTCCGTATGATGTTACAGCTAATTCAGAGAGTATTGTAGGTATTTAGGATAATTCAAGTAACATAGGTATTTAAAGTCACTCAGCTTGTATCACAGGTACTCATGGTAAGATAGAGAGTAATTAGATCATAAACATTTCTTATCCAACGTTACAACAATTTATATACTTTTTTCTAAATCTTACAAACTTATTATATGTTAAACAGTTATTGTGCGATGCGGAGAGGGATAAACTGCATATTGGTTCACAAATTGAAAATCTTTACGTCAACATACCTTTATTTTAGCTCATTGTAGATGTCTCTCCCCTTTTATCTAGGCTTGAGACTAGCACTAGGATTGCTCCTAATGGCAGGGTTACCACCTTCCCTTCCATCTTCTTCTTTCTTCATCAGGCGTCTGCTAGTTGCATACACAGCACACGGATAAACTTCATTTTTAAGATTGTAGACTCACGAGAAAATCTTCATCTTCGACTTACATTCTCTTAAGCACTGTTTGTAATACTGTAATGTCCATATGCATAGGTAGTTATTCCATCCTCAGCAATAATTCTTTTATCATCAAAGGGATTCAATGCAATTTTATTCACTTGCACTGTGGTAACATCATGCTTTCGTGATAGGATTAGATTCATGGGCGTTCTGATGATTTCACAGGTTTTAAGACAGTCTGTATAGCGGTCAAACGAAATGTACTGCTTAATAGCGCTACGTTTTATACCTTTAATCTTTTTTTTCATTGAGCCTTGAATATCTAAGGCATACATCTTAGGACGTAGTCCAACAAAGCGTAGGATGATTTTGCTGTTAGCCTCATCTTTAAATTTTCCCAATACCTTCTTGTTCTGAGTAGAGTGGCATATATGATTGGCAGGGTAATCAGCTGTATCGAGATGCTCAAGAAAACGTAACTTGTCCTGGTACACATCTTCAGTTGTTACACGATGAATGAATGAATGAATCAGTGTCCATATACATAAGCCTCAGGTTTTCAGCTCCATAATAAGGCAACAACACGTCGTAATGGTAGTTATACATTAATGTCTTGGAGATGTCCAACACACTCATTCCAATGTATATAGGCTTGTTGAATACAATCTGACGAGAGGCCATATGTACAGCAGCTAGATTAGCAGCATATATCGTCCTGTCGATAAACGGAGGCTTGGCGATCAACTTTTCTAGAGTCTTCTCATTGGTCACCAGTCGTATATCCACACGGCTACGCAGGTTCTCCATAGTTTTTCCAAACATGGCGTTGTTAAAGAGCTTATAGAGATCCTTCTCGAAGTCATTTACAGCTTGTTGTCGTAGCCTGTTGTTAAATTCCACATAAGGTTTCAACCACCGAGACTGTTGGAATTGTAGCACACGATGGATTTTTGTTAGTCGTAGTCCATGACTAAGAGCTTGCTTCAAAGCCATGTAATGCACTACATACTTCTTTCGAGGTCCAAGATGAGGTATCAGTTTCTTTGTAGATGCTTTCAATGGCTTCATACACTCAGGCAGGAAAGGTAGATCGTTGTGTAGATCGTGAAGTTCTACAGGATATTCGATATCAACTTCTAATATGTACCCATGAGGATCATCTTCTTGTAGTGTTTCTAAGTTGATTTCTTCAGACGAAACCCACTGAAATCCACCAAAAGGAAGGGCGTGACACATTGCCCACCCATATTGGTTATTGGCGTCCTCATATGTGATAAATTGGGTTGGTCTCGACGGATTAAACTTCTCCATATACGCGTTATTAGCTTCTGCATACCGATAGGAAACTTGACATAAACCTCCTCTTATACCTGATTCCACCATGAGTAGTTGATCGTAATCTTGTAACAGCTCCAGCTTAATTCCTGTATACAACAACATGGCGTCCCATGTAAGTCCTGGAGAGGTAAAATAATGCGCAGGGTCAACTTTGTGTGTTTTGAGGGTTTGCTCTCTGAACGTCTCAAAGACATCGGCTAGGAGTAGTACATCTGAGGTTAAGTACAGGTCGCTGTACTCGCCCAGGTTTCTCACATTAAACAGCTCCCATACATTTCTAGCATGATCATAGTCAGCATCACTAATTTCTTCTTCATTTAATCTATTGTAGAAGGTGTGCTTAGGAGGCAAGCAGGTCTCGTTCAAAACATCCCAGGAAGTGACTTAATCATAGGGAAATACCCCCTTACGAATCATCAACTTCAATTTGTCTTCTCCAAAGTACTTTAGTGTTTCAGGATATGAGGTTAGATTTTTTACCAACTTATCCAAGCTTGTACTGAGGAAACGGAAGCTGTCCACAAATCGAAGCTTTATATCTCCTACATACTTGGTGAATGAGATATAGCTTTCTTCAGAGTTAGGAATTACCTCCACACGTTCACTTGTACAACCCAGCTCCTTAACAATGAAATGAGAGTCATATCCGCTAAGGTTATGCATGAAGACTGGTATATATTTAGGTGTTTTACAGGCTAAATTACATTCATTATGAAGACTTACACGATATTCACCGCTGATGTGATCATGGTCGCGTACTTTGTAGTTCTCTTCTGTAAAGCCTTTTCCACACAAGTAGCATGTCGTAGAAGACTCAAAATCCTTTTGCTGTTGATCCGTAAGTTTCAGAGGCTTAGCAGATTTGTATACGGCATCAATCATTTTTGCAAGAGATGTCAGGTACAGCATAAACTTCTGAGCAGCATCAGTACCACGATACACATAGGGTTGCTTAGGAAGACCAGTTTCGAGATGTTCAACGTTGCTTGATGGTTTAACGTAAACACAGAAGCTCATTGGTGTGTGCTCTTGATAAGGGGTTGTATAGGAAGTTTCAGGATTGGGTATACACGTATGACATGGAGTGAGAATACTCTCAAAATCAGCATAGATGACATAAGGTACTTTCAACATCCTCTCAACATTTTTAAACTGTACAATCGATTTCTCCTTGGTAGGCATAACTACCCTCGCAACACCATGTTGATTACAGATTGATGTATGTTCTTGTAGTTTTTCCAGTCCACTTCGTCCGCTCTGGTCATCAAAATGTGTAAAGCATCGCTTACAAGTATAAACCCGTCCATTATGGTTAGTTTTCTGACGTCGAACGAGTTTCTCAAAATTCTTTATATACACGTAGTGATGTTTTCCACTGCTGTCATTCAATAGTAGCAGGTCGCGATGTTCAGGTAGTTCAATATCAGCAACCTTTATCGGATACACTTCATGCTTCTCATCCAACCCGAAAACGTTAATAGATATCTTGTTAAGCTTCTCAAATTTAGGTATTTGAGAAAGTGGAGTAGGATAGGAAACACAGCTGAAGTCGTACTTATCTTGAAGCTGCTTGTATTTGCTGACGCGTTGAGGCTTGGTGCTCACGAATTTAGCTAGTACAGAATACATGTAGCATTTCTCATCACTAAAGTTCTGAATGTTTATACACGCTTTCCTTGCTTCAACAGATGACGGTAGTGGTATGTAGCTACTTCCTCGCAACGGATTGTACTTGTTGATACGAAGTCGAAGTCCTTCCACTGCAAGCAAAGCCCAGTTGCTACCCTTAAGCCGAGACTCCTCCATTTCAGTCACCAATTTCTTGAATTTCGCTTCCAGTGTTGAGTCCAGATCTGTTTCTAGGAAAACAGGATGATTCCTCGTTTTAAATGTTTTGTCGCAGGTTTCTCCAATACTGTTAACAAATCGACACTCCGCAAGCAGATTAATTTTAACACTCTTGTGAATACCAAGCTCTTTTTGCACAGCCTGGATTATGCGTTGTTTCGCCTCATGCAGATACATATTCTGGTCCTTAGGTGATTCACATCGTATAAAATACGATTTCAATCGTCCTTCGAATGAAGTTTCATATTCTTTCATATCACAGTCCTCCATTGTTGATAATAAATGGTGTTTAGTAGGCTCCAATCTGCTTTTCTTCTGAGGACTGCTTATTTCACATACATCTTCGTGTCGCTGGCCCTTATAACCATCATTGAAGGTCAAGCTACAATGTTTACATTTGAAGAGCTTCTTACAAGTCATCTCGTGTCTTCTCTTGTGATAACCTCGGAGGAACTTCTTCCCACATTTTCCGCACGCATATCCAGTAGCGCTTGGAATAATATCCTTATACGCTGAGTTATTCATCTTTATTCTTGATGTAATAACGTATTAATCCTTCTTCAAGGGAAATGTAGACCTCTTCACCTTGATATCACTTAGAAAGCTGATTATTCTTGGAGAGAACACAATGTTAACACCTCAAGACTAATTAGCACAATGAACTCCAATGTCCTAGATCACCGTATTTATAGAGGGAGCACGAGCCTTTAAGATCAATCATAAACTCGCTCCATAGCTTGGTTCGATTCCCCATCTTTTAATGAGTTCCTTAATTTTCCTCTGTACACTAGAATGTATCACTTAGATTGATAGCGTAACTGCACACAGCTTTGTTTAACATGTCAAGCTAATATTATAAATTATTTTGTTCCTGGTGTTCTGGGTTCGAATACCGATTTAATGAAATTTACTTGCAAATTTAATAACTCGTAATCTAATTTATATAGACACGTCAAGTAAACCGTAAACAGAGTACCTAGTTCCTAAATATCGTTATCATGACAAAAAGTACTTTAAAGTACTCAGATCGAATCCCGAAGGGGTGATTTCATATATCTTCAAGCCTATGAATCCTATCAGGTTCGAGTAAAGATTAAATGAGGGATGCTGATGCGAGGGAGCTAAATTACTAAAAATACATTTATTAAAGCTATTAGCGGGTTCGATTCTAGAAGCTTAGAATCTGTGAAACTGAAAAAATATCTTTTCTCGTGATTGTAGTGAAATGTAATGGTCTTTCTGAAAGAAGATGGAAAGGAAGAATTGAAAAGGGAATGAAAACATGAAATAATGTAGTATGTACATACATTTAAGTAAATAAGGGGGAAAATCCTCTACGCTACCTTTTAAGCCTTTGAGATTGTGCTAGCTTTGGTGTAATGGGTGTTGGTAGGCTTTGAATGGAACATCTGACTGAATGAGCGTGTGGGAATACTTCTCTTGTTGGTGTAACAGCATATACAGGTAGTTACGAGACGAGTTTAAACGTGTTTGATACTGCCAGACATCCTGTCTCTGGGTGTGACGTCATAAACATCCTGACTCTGGGCGTGAGGTTAATACGCGTGGAGCAAACATATACAGGTAGCTATGGAGCGAGTTTATGATTGATCTAAAAGGCTCGTGCTCCCTCTATAAATACGGTGATCTAGGACATTGGAGTTCATTGTGCTAATTAGTCTTGAGGTGTTAACATTGTGTTCTCTCCAAGAATAATCAGCTTTCTAAGTGATATCAAGGTGAAGAGGTCTACATTTCCCTTGAAGGATTAATACGTTATTACATCAAGAATAAAGATGAATAACTCAGCGTATAAGGATATTATTCCAAGCGCTACTGGATATGCGTGCGGAAAATGTGGGAAGAAGTTCCTCCGAGGTTATCACAAGAGAAGACACGAGATGACTTGTAAGAAGCTCTTCAAATGTAAACATTGTAGCTTGACCTTCAATGATGGTTATAAGGGCCAGCGACACGAAGATGTATGTGAAATAAGCAGTCCTCAGAAGAAAAGCAGATTGGAGCCTACTAAACACCATTTATTATCAACAATGGAGGACTGTGATATGAAAGAATATGAAACTTCATTCGAAGGACGATTAAAATCGTATTTTATACGATGTGAATCACCTAAGGACCTGAATATGTATCTGCATGAGGCGAAACAACGCATAATCCAGGCTGTGCATAAAGAGCTTGGTATTCACAAGAGTGTTAAAATTAATCTGCTTGCGGAGTGTCGATTTGTTAACAGTATTGGAGAAACCTGCGACAAAACATTTAAAACGAGGAATCATCCTGTTTTCCTAGAAACAGATCCGGACTCAACACTGGAAGCGAAATTCAAGAAATTGGTGACTGAAATGGAGGAGTCTCGGCTTAAGGGTAGCAACTGGGCTTTGCTTGCAGTGGAAGGATTTCAACTTCGTATCAACAAGTACAATCCGTTGCGAGGAAGTAGCTACATACCACTACCGTCATCTGTTGAAGCAAGGAAAGCGTGTATAAACATTCAGAACTTTAGTGATGAGAAATGCTACATGTATTCTGTACTAGCTAAATTCGTGAGCACCAAGCCTCAACGCGTCAGCAATTACAAGCAGCTTCAAGATAAGTACGACTTCAGCTGTGTTTCCTATCCTACTCCACTTTCTCAAATACCTAAATTTGAGAAGCTTAACAAGATATCTATTAACGTTTTCGGGTTGGATGAGAAGCATGAAGTGTATCCGATAAAGGTTGCTGATATTGAACTACCTGAACATCGCGACCTGCTACTATTGAATGACAGCAGTGGAAAACATCACTACGTGTATATAAAGAATTTTGAGAAACTCGTTCGACGTCAGAAAACTAACCATAATGGACGGGTTTATACTTGTAAGCGATGCTTTACACATTTTGATGACCAGAGCGGACGAAGTGGACTGGAAAAACTACAAGAACATACATCAATCTGTAATCAACATGGTGTTGCGAGGGTAGTTATGTCTACCAAGGAGAAATCGATTGTACAGTTTAAAAATGTTGAGAGGATGTTGAAAGTACCTTATGTCATCTATGCTGATTTTGAGAGTATTCTCACTCCATGTCATACGTGTATACCCAATCCTGAAACTTCCTATACAACCCCTTATCAAGAGCACACACCAATGAGCTTCTGTGTTTACGTTAAACCATCAAGCAACGTTGAACATCTCGAAACTGGTCTTCCTAAGCAATCCTATGTGTATCGTGGTACTGATGCTGCTCAGAAGTTTATGCTGTACCTGACATCTCTTGCAAAAATGATTGATGCCGTATACAAATCTGCTAAGCCTCTGAAACTTACGGATCAACAGCAAAAGGATTTTGAGTCTTCTACGACATGCTACTTGTGTGGAAAAGGCTTTACAGAAGAGAACTACAAAGTACGCGACCATGATCACATCAGCGGTGAATATCGTGGAAGTCTTCATAATGAATGTAATTTAGCCTGTAAAACACCTAAATATATACCAGTCTTCATGCATAACCTTAGCGGATATGACTCTCATTTCATTGTTAAGGAGCTGGGTTGTACAAGTGAACGTGTGGAGGTAATTCCTAACTCTGAAGAAAGCTATATCTCATTCACCAAGTATGTAGGAGATATAAAGCTTCGATTTGTGGACAGCTTCCGTTTCCTCAGTACAAGCTTGGATAAGTTGGTAAAAAATCTAACCTCATATCCTGAAACACTAAAGTACTTTGGAGAAGACAAATTGAAGTTGATGACTCGTAAGGGGGTATTTCCCTATGATTACGTCACTTCCTGGGATGTTTTGAACGAGACCTGCTTGCCTCCTAAGCACACCTTCTACAATAGATTAAATGAAGAAGAAATTAGTGATGCTGACTATGATCATGCTAGAAATGTATGGGAGCTGTTTAATGTGAGAAACCTGGGCGAGTACAGCGACCTGTACTTAACCTCAGATGTACTACTCCTAGCCGATGTCTTTGAGACGTTCAGAGAGCAAACCCTCAAAACACACAAAGTTGACCCTGCGCATTATTTTACCTCTCCAGGACTTACATGGGACGCCATGTTGTTGTATACAGGAATTAAGCTGGAGGTGTTACAAGATTACGATCAACTACTCATGGTGGAATCAGGTATAAGAGGAGGTTTATGTCAAGTTTCCTATCGGTATGCAGAAGCTAATAACGCGTATATGGAGAAGTTTAATCCGTCGAGACCAACCCAATTTATCACATATGAGGACGCCAATAACCAATATGGGTGGGCAATGTGTCACGCCCTTCCTTTTGGTGGATTTCAGTGGGTTTCGTCTGAAGAAATCAACTTAGAAACACTACAAGAAGATGATCCTCATGGGTACATATTAGAAGTTGATATCGAATATCCTGTAGAACTTCACGATCTACACAACGATCTACCTTTCCTGCCTGAGTGTATGAAGCCATTGGAATCATCTACAAAGAAACTGATACCTCATCTTGGACCTCGAAAGAAGTATGTAGTGCATTACATGGCTTTGAAGCAAGCTCTTAGTCATGGACTACGACTAACAAAAATCCATCGTGTGCTACAATTCCGACAGTCTCGGTGGTTGAAACCTTATGTGGAATTTAACAACAGGCTACGACAACAAGCTGTAAATGACTTCGAGAAGGATCTCTATAAGCTCTTTAACAACGCCATGTTTGGAAAAACTATGGAGAACCTGCGTAGCCGTGTGGATATACGACTGGTGACCAATGAGAAGACTCTAGAAAAGTTGATCGCCAAGCCTACGTTTATCGACAGGACGATATATGCTGCTAATCTAGCTGCTGTACATATGGCCTCTCGTCAGATTGTATTCAACAAGCCTATATACATTGGAATGAGTGTGTTGGACATTAATGACATTAATGTATAACTACCATTACGACGTGTTGTTGCCTTATTATGGAGCTGAAAACCTGAGGCTTATGTATATGGACACTGATTCATTCATTCATCGTGTAACAACTGAAGATGTGTACCAGGACAAGTTACGTTTTCTTGAGCATCTCGATACAGCTGATTACCCTGCCAATCATATATGCCACTCTACTCAGAGCAAGAAGGTATTGGGAAAATTTAAAGATGAGGCTAACAGCAAAATCATCCTACGCTTTGTTGGACTACGTCCTAAGATGTATGCCTTAGATATTCAAGGCTCAATGATAAAAAAGATTAAAGGTATAAAACGTAGCGCTATTAAGCAGTACATTTCGTTTGACCGCTATACAGACTGTCTTAAAACCTGTGAAATCATCAGAACACCCATGAATCTAATCCTATCACGAAAGCATGATGTTACCACAGTGCAAGTGAATAAAATTGCATTGAATCCCTTTGATGATAAAAGAATTATTGCTGAGGATGGAATAACTACCTATGCATATGGACATTACAGTATTACAAACAGTGCTTAAGAGAATGTAAGTCGAAGATGAAGATTTTCTCGTGAGTCTACAATCTTAAAAATGAAGTTTATCCGTGTGCTGTGTATGCAACTAGCAGACGCCTGATGAAGAAAGAAGATGGAAGGGAAGGTGGTAACCCTGCCATTAGGAGCAATCCTAGTGCTAGTCTCAATCCTAGATAAAAGGGGAGAGACATCTACAATGAGCTAAAATAAAGGTATGTTGACGTAAAGATTTTCAATTTGTGAACCAATATGCAGTTTATCCCTCTCCGCATCGCACAATAACTGTTTAACATATAATAAGTTTGTAAGATTTAGAAAAAAGTATATAAATTGTTGTAACGTTGGATAAGAAATGTTTATGATCTAATTACTCTCTATGTTACCATGAGTACCTGTGATACTAGCTGAGTGACTAAATACCTATGTTACTTGAATTATCCTAAATACCTACAATACTCTCTGAATTAGCTGTAACATCATACGGAACTATGCTATATCCGCTTCCCTACCCTGTGATACTAACTGAATTACTTAGCTGCTACTGTGAGTGGGTTAGCTTTCCCCTTTGCTGGTCACTTTTTCCCTTTGCAGGTCGCATTTTCCCCTTTGCTGGTCACATTTTTCCCTTTGCTGGTCACCTTTTTCCCTTTGCAGGTTACGTTTTTCCCTCTTCTGGTCACCTTTTTCCCTTTCCTGGTCACCTTTTTTCCCTTTGCTGGTCACCTTTTTCCCTTTTCTGGTCACATTTTTCCCTTTGCTGGTCACCTTTTTCCCTTTGCTGGTCACCTTTTTCCCTTTGCTGGTCACCTTTTTCCCTTTGCTGGTCACCTTTTTCCCTTTGCTGGTCACCTTTTTCCCTTTGCTGGTCACCTTTTTCCCTTTGCTGGTCACCTTTTTCCCTTTCCTGGTCACCTTTTTCCCTTTTCTGGTCACCTTTTTCCTTTCCTGGTCACCTTTTTCCCTTTGCTGGTCACCTTTTTCCCTTTGCTGGTCACCTTTTTCCCTTTCCTGGTCACCTTTTTCCCTTTGCTGGTCACCTTTTTTCCCATTGCTGGTCACCTTTTTCCCTTTGCTGGTCACCTTTTTCCCTTTGCTGGTCACCTTTTTCCCTTTGCTGGTAACATTTTTCCCTTTGCTGGTCACCTTTTCCCTGAATGGGTTACGTGATGGGCATGTCTAGAGCATTGACATGAAACAGTTTTCCACGAAGTTAACGTCTAAAGTCGCTCTCAAGGTCTAACACCTCCCCTCCTATTCCCTATCTCTCCTGTATATAAGTCCATATTCCTACTGCTTCACTATCTGTCTAGCCTAGCAACTCTCCTCGTTTCCCTGTACCTCTCATATAAACCATACTCTACTCCTCGACCTCTGTCTAGCCTAACACCTCTCCGCGTTTTCCTATACCCTTATATAAACTATACTCTACTCCTCAACCTCTGTCTAGCCTAACACCCCTCCTCCTGTTCTATACTTCTCATACATATAAACGCCTACTCTACTCTCAACCTCTGTCTAGCCTAACACCACTCCCCGTATCCCCTACCTCTCATAAAGCGCATTCCTCCTGCCCCCCTCTAGCTGAGTATCACTCCTTGGTTTCCTATCTAACCTAACTTTAACACCTGTCTATCCTAGCATAGGATCTCTCTCCGTTTTCTCGTCTCTCCTTATAAATACATACTCAATTCTCCTAACCTAACACCCCTCCTCCTGTTCCCAACCTCTCTCATATAAAGGACATACTCTACCCTTCAACTCTGTCTAGCCTAACAGTCCACCTCGTTTTCCTATACCTTTCCTATACTCTACTTCTTAACCTCTGCCTAGCCTAACACCCCTGCTCCTGTTCCCTACCTCTCTCATATACAAGACATGCTCTACCCTTCAACTCTGTCTAGCCTAACACCCCTCCTCGTTTTCCTATACCTTTCATACAAACCATACTCTACTTCTCGAACTCTGTCTAGCCTAACACCCCTGCTCCTGCTCCCTACCTCTCTCATATAAAAGACATGCTGTACCCTTCAACTCTGTCTAACCTAACACCCCTCCTCGTTTTCCTATGCCTTTCATATAAACCCTACTGTACTCCTCGACCTCTGTCTAGCCTAACACCTCTCTACTATTCCTTCCATATAAACGTATTTCCCTCCTTCAACCCTGTCTAGCATAGTATCGCTCGTCGTATTCCCTATCTCTCCCATATAAACCCATTTTCCTCCTTGAACCGCCCCATCCAGCCTCGTTTTCCCTATCCTTTCCCATATATGCCCAAAAAAGTGGCCCAGCTCTCTCTATATTTACCTACTGGCGACTATGCAAAAAAGACGATTGGTCTAGTACGCGCTTATTCATTTGGAACAAATAAGCTGCAAAAACAGTTGTGATAGTTAAAGAATGCGGTGAAGATACCCAAGTAATAAAAGCAGACAGAGCTGCATTTACTCAAATACCAGTTTTTTATCTTTAATCATAAGACTGCTCATAGCATGGACGGCAGCCCTGGGCTGAAACAAGTTCCCAGTTTTAGACTCCAGTGGGTGTCCCGGGAGGTGTGGGTCGGGCTGGTGAAACCCCATCCACTCCCCGGGAATCGATTCCGAGTGCTCCTAGCCACCACTCGTGTAGCCAAGTAAACCGCAGCAGAGATCATTGGTTTCGCAAAAGCTGTAGTGATGCAACCAGGTGTCAGCTGTTTTACGTTTTGACAGTGGCTTCGAATATGTGAGCTAATTCCTCTCCGTACCCCGTTATCTTGGTGAAACTACAGCAGCCTACAAGCTTTTTGTGGTATTTCGATGTAGATACAAGGGTGATAGAGGTAACCGAATCTATAGTCAATCGCTATAAGTGACTAAGTACCGAAACATTCAAACCAATATCTCCGAAATGATTAATGCAACTAAAAGATTATTTGAAATAAATTGTGTGTTTTAATGAGTTTTACAGTTTTTGTGTGTTTCCTACACTTCACCAGTTATATAAAAAATATTCCAATGAAGAGGACTTTGCAGGCTGTTCGCAGAAAAATCAAGATATACACCTTCAATTATGATGAAGTTATCATTTTATTTATTGCGGTAGTCCTGCAGCCTTTGCCGCATTTCGATCGTCATGTATGTCACTCTAATAGCCCTGTTGAGCATAGCCGTTCTAATTCCTTTTCTCCATTGTGTTGCAAATCTTCCTCCTCTCCTTCTGCTCACTGGATTGTTATTATTATAATAATAATAATAATAATAATAATAATAATAATAATACTTCTATTCTCATTAAGTTGCACAGCAATAGAGAAAGTCAGTTCCACATTTACAATTGATGATTACTTTGTCATTTACACAATTACAGTATATATATATATATATATATATATATATATATATATATATATATGGCCCCTCTCTACTGCGCAGGACAGCCGGCAGTCGCCGGGGAAATTCGCCGGCAGAGGCGGACTAAAATCCTTACCTTACAATAGATGCTGGTAATGTTGACCTTCTGCTCTCAAACAGGCAGCATATCTGGTAAATATTCTCGCTCACTCCCCGAAGCTCAGCAGCAGAAATTATTGTGATTTCTTGCACAATGTTTTATCTAAGTTTC
Source organism: Deroplatys truncata (assembly GCA_030765065.1). Lineage (NCBI taxonomy): Eukaryota > Metazoa > Arthropoda > Insecta > Mantodea > Mantidae > Deroplatys > Deroplatys truncata. Next base: position 133,214,551 of record CM060979.1, on the reverse strand, counting down.
TATAGTGTGCGAGGATTGGAACGACACGCTTTGTCTTTTAAAGAACACCATAAATAAAAATCACAGCTCGTTAGATCGGGAGAACTAGGGGGCCACAAATCAACACTAATTATTCTGCCATTAAACACCTCTCTTATTGCATGTAATGATTCGACAGGCGTATTACTGTTACAGAATCTTGCTGGAAGCAACCATACGATTTCTCTTCTGTCAAGCGATTGCAAAATGCCTTGAGAATTAACCTCTGATATCGCTCTGCATTTATTGTTTCATCAAAGAATGTGGGCCCTATTATTCTTCTAGCACTTATTGCACACCACACTCCAATTTTCTGGTCATAATGAGGTGTTTCATCCAGTAGCACAGGTTTTTCTGAAGCCCAGTATCGACTGTTGTGAGTATTCACACGTCCACTTAGATGAAACCAAGATTCATCAGTGAAAAACAAAAGCTGTAGGTCAATGAAACCCCTTTCTACGGATTGGAAAATCCGTTACAATAATTCAAACGTTTAGCGGGATCATTTGGCTTTAACGCTTGCACTCGTGTGTAGCGATAGGACTTCAGTTTCAACAGACGTGTAGCATTTCTCGCAGAAGATCGAGATACAGCTTTTTGCTGCACTAGTTTTTTCAGCGATTTTCGAGGCGAACGCTCCAAACTGGCGGAGTTTCGGGGAGTGAGCGAGAATATTTACACGAGATATGCTGCCCGTTTGAGAGCAGAAGGTGAGCATTTCCAGCATCTATTATGAGGTCCGCCTCTGCCGGCGTAATTTCCCCGGCGACTGCCGGCTGTCTCGCGCAGTAGAGAGTGGCCGCGAATGGGTTGGAATATAATTTAACTACCCTATATATGTGTATGTACAATCTTAATTTATTTTACTAGTTAGCCTATTTTGTCAATATGATTTACAAAGAATTCACTTAAATCATAAATAGTATTTTCTATTGAGTAGTCATACAGTTTGTGTCTACAAATGTTAAGTGATTTGTTAGATATTTCAAGGGGGAGGTTATTGAAAAGTCTGACACTTAAAACATCGTAACTGTTACTTTAGCTAATTTCTCCCATTTCCCTGCTCTGAGTGAACTGTCACAAGTCGCCTCTTGTTTAAGTGGACATTAAAAGCTCTATCCCGCTAATGTTAAATCTGCTAAATGCATAACCCACTAGCCCAGAAACTATTAACCATATCAGGCTGAAGGTTTTATAATATATAGTATAGTATATTTATGAATGTCTAACTGATCCAGTGTTATACAGTAAGTTTGAGCATTAAGGAAAATAGGTTATTTGTCTGAATTATACCAATTTTTCATTAAAATTTGTCATAACTTCTTTAAATGACCAATCATCTTGTTAATACCAAAGTAGATCCATAACACTTAAAGGTAGTTTTTACCATACTAAAGTTCAATTATCTTCGATAGTTGCTGAGAAAACGAGCCATATATACCAGAATAGGTCATTCACAGAAAAGGTAGTTCAGAGTGAAAATTTAGAAAAGAAAGTATCATATATTTCAAAGAAAGAAACCACATAGCTTGAGCACAAAGAAGCTGCAATACTTATCAGTAGTACACTCGCTTCAATTTATGCCGTTCTACTGGCCTTCATAGGATGTACCTTTCCGCGCATGCAGTTACGTCCTGTTCTACGTGCACAATTCTAGATTATTCACATATGAATAGACAAATTTGAGCAATTGCTTTACTCGTTACTTATAATAACCATGTTTAAATATATCTATAACTAAATAAAACCCCTGTTTTGCACAATATCTGGACGAATAATATTTTTAATGGCAACATAAAGAAATACGTTATAATTATTACTCTCAAAGAGGATACAAATACTAGACATTAATTTAATAATCTGACCAATCTGCATTCTTGTCCATTAGGTGACACTGAACCACTTAGGTGCTGAAGGAACTCTGGCTGTAAACACAAATGTTTCCACATTTCGTGAGTGTGTTCCAAGGGTGCGACGAGTTATTCAGTGCCTAGCCTATGATTCCAATAATGTCTAGTAAACGTATCCTCTTTGAAAATAAAAAGTGTAATGTATTTGAGTTTTACATTCCGTTACCATTAAAAATATTTTCCATTGAGATATTGTGCAAAACAAGTTTTTATTTAGTTATATATTAAACATGATTATTATAAGTGATGGCGGGTAAAGCAATTGCTCAACCTTATATATTCATATGCGATTAATCTAGAATTGTGCACTTAAAACAGGACGTCACTGCATGCGCGGAAAGATAAACACACACACACACACACACACACACACACACACACACACACACTCCAGATGTAAAGCCCAATAGAATGCCTCCCAAAGCTACGGTGACGCATAAATGGAAGAGAGTATACCAATTTCTAGAGCAAAACTTCCCCTAAAAGATGGACTGAAGTTTACCTACCTACTCGAAAGTGTAAGTCTATATATAATTAGAGGAAATTCCAGTTTATAAGGCTGCATAAACATAAAAAGAAGTGTCATTTTTGGCATGCTCCCCATTTAGTCTCCCTTATGTTTAACCGAACCGGCAGAGGACAAGTTGTATGCTCAATTTAGAAGCGGCATGTAAACAGACGTAATGATCAACGTCAGTGAAATGACTTACCTTGTAAGATTCTGCATGGTTTCCAGCCTTGTTATTGTTGTTACTACACGCGTTGCCTTCTTACCGCAGTGACATCTGTATTGGCGTCCGTCAATTTTGTTTCAACAATTTTACTCTTCCTTGACAACTTTTACGGCTTCTCCGCAAAATGTACCGGAGCGGAGGCGTTTTTACGGCTTTCTGAGCAACTTCTAAGTGTTACAGATTTTCACCACGGACATCACAAAGCTTTATATTCTATGCAACTTTATTTTAACTTAACATTACAGTCTCAATGGCATACAATGCTGTTATAGGCCAGAGCTTATCTGTGTGTCTATCCTTCATCATGATCATGGTCCACCTTCACTGGGCTGCAACAAAATGTATAGCATCACTAGTGACCTCTAGTAAGTTGTATACAGTGCTATGATAGACCACAGCTTATATGTGTCTATCCTTCAGCATGATCATGGTCCACCTTCACTGGGCTGCAACAAAATGTATAGCATCACTAGTGACCTCTAGTAAGTGGTATACAGTGCTATGATAGACCACAGCTTATCTGTGTGTCTATCCTTCATCGTGATCATGGTTCCCCTTCACTGGGCTGCAACAAAATGTATAGCACCACTAGTGACCTCTAGTAAGTGGCATACAGTGCTATGATAGAACAGAGCTTATCAGTGTGTATCCTTCATCACGACCTTGGTCCCCCTTCACTGGGCTGCAACAAAATGTATAGCACCACTAGTGACCTCTAGTAAGTGGCATACAGTGTTAAGATAGACCAGAGCTTATCGGCGTGTCTATCCATTGCGATCATGTTCCCCCTTCACTGGGCTGCAACAAAATGTATAGCACCACTAGTGACCTCTAGTAAGTGGCATACAGTGTTAAGATAGACCAGAGCTTATCGGCGTGTCTATCCATTGCGATCATGTTCCCCCTTCACTGGACTGCAACAAAATGTATAGCACCACTAGTGACCTCTAGTAAATGGCATGCAGTGTTATGATAGACCAGAGCTTATCGGTGTGTCTATCCGTTGCGATCATGTTCCCCCTTTACTGGGCTGCAACAAAATGTATAGCACCACTAGTGACCTCTAGTAAGTGGTATACAGTGCTAAGTAAATGGTATACAGTGCTCTAATAGACCAGAGCTTATCGGTGTGTCTATCCGTTGCGATCATGTTCCCCCTTTACTGGGCTGCAACAAAATGTATAGCACCACTAGTGACCTCTAGTAAGTGGTATACAGTGCTAAGTAAATGGTATACAGTGCTCTAATAGACCAGAGCTTATCGGTGTGTCTATCCGTTGCGATCATGTTCCCCCTTTACTGGGCTGCAACAAAATGTATAGCACCACTAGTGACCTCTAGTAAGTGGTATACAGTGCTAAGTAAATGGTATACAGTGCTCTAATAGACCAGAGCTTATCGGTGTGTCTATCCGTTGCGATCATGTTCCCCCTTTACTGGGCTACAACAAAATGTATAGCATCACTAGTGACCTCTAGTAATCGGTATACAGTGCTATGATGGACCAGAACTTATCTGTGTATCTCTGCTTCATCACGATCATGTTCCCCCTTCACTGGGCTGATACAAAATGTAATATACCACTAGTGAACTCTAGTAAATGATATACAGTGTTTTGATAGACCAGAACTTATCTGTGTGTCTATTCTTCTTCACGATCATAGTCCCCCTTTTACTGGCCTGCAACACGATGTATAGCACCACTAGTGACCTCTAGTAAATTTTATACACTACTATGATAGACCAGAGCTTATCTGTGTGTCTTCCTTCATCACTATCATGGTCCCCCTTCACTGGGCCGCAACAAAATGCTTAGCACAGTGACTCCTAGTAAATGGTATACAGTACTGTAATAGACCAGAGCTTATTTGTGTGTCTATCCTTCATCATGGTCATGGGTCCCCTTAACTGGGCTGTAAAAAAATGTATAGCACCACTAGTGACTTCTAGTAAATGGTATACAGTCTATGATAGACCAGAGCTTACCTGTGAGTCTATCCTTCATCACGATCTTGGCCCCCCTTTACTAGGCTGCAACGCAATATAGAGCATCACTATTGACCTCTAGTAAATGGTATACAGTGCTATGATAGACAAACCAGAGCGAATGTGTGTGTCTATCCTTCATCGCGATCATGCTCTCCCTTTACTAGGCTGCAACACAATGTATAGCACCACTAGTGACCTCTAGTAAATGTTATACAGTACTATGACAGACCAGAGGTTATCTGTGTGTCTATCCTTCATCACAGTCATTGTCCCCCTTCACTGGGCTGCAACAAAATGCTTAGCACCATTAGTGACCTCCAGTAAATGGTATGCAGTGCTATGATAGATCCGAGCTTATCTGTGTGTCTATCCTGTATCATGATTATGGTCCCCTTTCAGGGGCCGTAACAAAATGTATAGCAACACTAGTACCTCTAGTAAATTGTATACAGTGCTATGATAGACCAGAGCTTATCTGTGTGTGAATCCTCCATCACGATCATGGTCTGCCTTTACTGGGTTCAACACATTATATAGCATCACTAGGGACCTCTAATAACCAGGTTGCGAACGTTCAGTAACGGCGAGGTGCATTGTAAAGTCGATTCACTCACGTAAACTATTATTCATATTTTATGTCTGCGAGATATGTTTCCAATGTTTTTAAAAGAGTAGGAATTAATAGAAGCGTTTCCTATGAGAGTTATTTGTTTTAAAGAGTTCTATCTAATTGTACCGTATTTGACCCCCCGCGGCCGTTTGTGGCAGATTGGTGAAATCAAGTCCAGGTGACATTTCGCGTGTTTTTTCTTTGAATGCTAGTAAGTGTAACGTTTATGCGGCAATTTAAAATCTAAGTGGTTAAAATCCATGAAACGTGACAACAGGGTCCCTAGCACATTTTGACTTGTGCACATCTTAAGGAACGTTTGCGCATGAGCAATTGGCATGACGCAGTTAGTTTATGGCTCGAATACGTGCGGATTGTGCACACTTGAAGGCGTGCACTGGCTCCCAAAGATTCTCTCCCACTCTGTTTCCATACTATCACTACAATTTTACGTCAATGCCAGTAGATGGTAGCACACTACGGCAGAAGTAGGAAACTTGCACGACCCCGGAAGACTTTTCCCGCTTTCTCCAGACGGTTTATACTCTAAGCTACAATTTAATTTACACATCACTTCGTGTTTTATTTAAAATGATGCACTTATTTGCACAACAAACATTCACAAAAATAAGCTTTTATTTTTGTCAGGCACATTATTATTATTATTAGTATATTATTATTATTATTATTATTATTGTTATTATTATTACTATAAATTGGTTCATTATCATAAATACGAGGGTCATTATAGATATAAATAAAGAAAATAATTCATTTTACAAAATAGGTTTACAGGCCTTCAATATAAACTTCATTCTTGTTTATGACAGTTTCCCAAAGTTTTGGCAAATTCTGCATTCCGGATAGGGTACCTTTTTTGCTGAGCTGTCAGACTACTCGGGTCACCTGACTGGAGGCCTCATCAATTGTATCAAAACGTTTTCCACGCAGTGGTTCCTTTAATTTGGGAAACAAATCAAAGTTTGTTGGGCTTGTATCAGGACTGTATGGTGGATGGGGAAGTATTTCCTATCCATATTTTTTCGAGCTTTTCTGCCACTAATAGGGCAGTATGCGGTCTTGCATTATCGTGCAGAATGAGGACACCAGCTCGAAGCATGTCAGGCCTTCTTTGATGAATTTTCGCGCGCAAAATTATTTGCAGCTTGTAGTACGCGCTTGTTGTAGATGTCCCCTGGGGGACTTTATTTGTAGCTATGACTCCATTCATGTCATACGCAAAGATCATCATCAGTTTTACCTTTGATTGTTGGTGGGGAATTTTTTTGGCCCGGAAAGTCTGAACTTTTCCATTGTGATGACTGAGGCTTCTGTTCTGGCTCAAAATCTCGTCTCCAGGTTTCCTGTAGGGCAGTAACCCTTTCAGAAATTGCTCTCTTCTGTTCTATAAAGTTGAAGCAATTTTTCTGCGATTCTTTTGCGACCTGCTTTTGCGACTTCACCCAGATAACACGGAACCCATCTGGCAGCAACTTCTCTCATCTTTAAGTTTTCAGTAATGATTCTGTAAACTGAAGCGACAGACATTGTTATCTCATATGTAATTTCCTCACATGTTTTTCGTTGGTCCTCTCTGATAATGGCATTAACAATCTGAGAGGTGTCTGTTGCTGTTGATGGCCTTTCAGTTCTTGGGTTGTCCTCAATGCTTATCCGACCTTCACGGAAACGAGACAACCGTGATACGATCTACTATACTATTCCCACACGCCTCTCTCAAAGCACTGTAAACTTCAGTTGGATTCTTTCCGCGCAGGATTCGATTGTGATGTAGGAACGCTGGCCACTATGTGTAATCCGACCTGACTCCATTTCAGCTTCCATTTTAAAACTGAATTAGTCAGGACACAGTTACGCGAATCGGCAAACACATGTACAGCCGTCAAGTCTAAAGTCTTGACTCTCCACTGGCAATAATTTCAACTTGATCACGCCACCGTAACGGTCGCGCATGCGCCTGTGCAGGACTTTGAGGTTCGTATTATGCAGCAGTTGCTATTTCAGATATTGAGGGCTTCTGAATCTAAAATATGGTGAAAATCCAATTTAGGTATAGGTTGTTTATCTGAGGGGAACACCTCGCGCACCGCGACCTACAGCAATATGTCCTGCCTACCACCGCGCAGGAGGCTACAGGCCGTAGGCAGATTGGCCACAGGGACGCGTGCAAGTCCCTATCTTTTCCAACCTCGCAGACCCGTCACACTGTTGGAGCCGACGAGAGGGGGGCGATGAACGACCCACCAGTCGAGTATCCCTCTAGGTCCACCAGGAAAACTTTCCAATGAGCAAGCATCCGGCCATCTGTCCGGCACCGCTAAACATCGCGAAACCTAGAAGCGAAACAGAATGAAAGGAAATCGTGGCAGAGAAGAAATTACTCCAACATTCGACTTTCGATCTCGGAGAAACCACGAAAAACCCATGGGTCGGGCGGTCGCCGGGAATCGAACCCGGGACCTCACTAATGCGAGTCGCACACGTTATCGCAGCGCCACCTCGCTCAGGGAAACCCAACATATATCTCACGAGCCGCTACTGATGTAAAAGTTTATGTGGGTATAATGGTTTTAAGGATTTCAATGTAATTCATTGCAATGCGTATAGGTGTGTCCACAAGTCAGGTGTCGAGTGTGTCTGTTTGCTTTATTACTCTATGGCTGGAAGCAAGGGCCCAAGTTGGATCTTTAGAGCGAATGGGCACCACAGACCCCTGGAAATGAAGTGAACAGAATACAACCGGCGCAGTGTGTATCTATCTATCGCCCCGCCCGCCCCGCACCCTGACCAGTCCTACATCCGCAACTCTCCTCGCTTCACTCAGTGAGCTGTTTTGCTTTGTGTTGTGGAGACGTTTTGTCGAGTGCTGTCCGTGCAACAACAATTCTGTGTGCAGTCCCGCCTTCGATTCTCGAGAGGTGCGGCTGAAAGGGAAAGTGTTATGACATCTGTGTACTAGAGGCAAAATTTGTCCATATCGTTACTTAGTCAAAATAATACTCGTGCCCCAACTCAAAATTTGTGACGCGGGGCTTTTCCTTTAAATGAGTGCCAGAAAAATATGAAATCTGATGTGTTACATTCACATCGCTTTCTTTACCCACTCATCTACAAACCATTCTTAGAAAAGCTTATTTCTCTATCTGCTTCATATTTAATCTAGCAGTAATGGTTTTATCACACATTTCGTTGTACAAACAAGAGAAATACAGTAACCTTAACCAGAGACTAAGTGCGGAAAATTGCCCAATAATTATATTTTTTAACTTTTTTTTGTGTTGATACTACACTTACATTTTAATGCCGTATTTTTACTGTGAGTCCTGCATCATTTGACCCCAAAAAACCATAACTTGCACATTTTAGAGTAGAGAGGTAAAGCATGGCAGCTTCACTTGCACAAGCCATGTGGGTTCTTTCTTTCAGATATATTAGTTTGTTTTCTACATTTCTTCTTTCCATTTTCTCAGCAACTATTGAGATATTAAATGTTGGTTTCATAAAACACCTCTTAAATGCTGTTGGTGCTTATCGTTTATTACTTTCTCTACTACGTATAGTAAGTAGGGGAAGTATTGTATTCCACCCAAAAATTCGATACCGAGATTTCACCGGAAATACATGTTTTGAGATCCCCTGAATCCAAAAAAAAGCATTTTTGGAAACATGTCCGTGTGTATGTCTGTGTGTTTGTCTCTGTCTGTGAACAGCATAACTCAGAAACGAACAGTCGGATAAACACCAAACTTGGTATTTAGGTTCAGTATCTTCCAGAGATGCGACACGAAGGTTTTCAAGAAAATCCCCCCACCCCAGAGTACCCTTTACATGGAACATTTTTCGAAAATTTTAATTTTCTCAAAAATGACTAACGATTTTGATTAAAATATCATATGTTTAAGATATTTTCATGGCAAAATGTATATCTTGAATTTTCTGGGAATGTCTCCAAAAGTATTCTTCATTGTGAACGACTTTTGGTAAACTGGTAAACCATAACACAAAAAAATGTAGATCGCGTTAAAATACACAATTTATGTCATATACATTTTTGTGGTTGAGTGAACCATTTTCGAGATATTACTTGTTATTCCCTTAAATTTTTCAATACTTCTTTTCTAAAATGGGAATTCGTTATTCATTTTTTTGTCGTGGATATGCAAAGAGTATTAATCTGTGGGAAAGGGAATGGTGCTGCACCTAGCAACCAGCTATTAAGAGATATGTATGTGCTTAAAGGCTACTGTATTTCCAAATTGCCCTTGTAAATATATATTCCTCTTACATCTACAAGAAAATTAGCAATAAGATAGACTCTGCAAATATTTATCTCGATTAACATGAAGTAGATGGAGAATAAGCGTTTGTAAAAATAGTTTGTACAAGAGTAGAGAAAGTCATGTGAGTGTAACACATCAGATTTTTTTTTATATAATTTGTCCAAACTGTCCTTGTGAGTGTGTTATTTTCTCTACCGCGTACATAGTAGGTTGAATGGTATGCCTCCCAGCAATTCAGTACCGATATTTCAACGGAAATACATGTATTTATAAACTTGGTATTTCATTTCAGTATCCTCCAAAGATTCTATACGAGGATTTTCATGAAAATCTCGCACCCATAACTGCTCTTTCCAGGGAACATTTTTCGAAAATTTTGATTTTCTAAAAATGGCTCTAATCATTTTGATTAAAATAGCACATTTTAAAGATATTTACATGGCAAAATGTATATCATGAATTATCTGTAATCAACCTACGAAGTCCTCTTCAATTTTTTTGTGGCATTAGCCATTTCTGAGACATCTGTTATTAATGCTTCGAATTGTTCATTTCTTGGTCACTCTCTTTAAAGTCCTTTCAACTTTCACTTGTTTCTCGCGATGTCATGGAAACAGTATGGAATTTTAAGGCCAGCATATAGCGTCCAATTGTTAAACATTTGACTATCGCTGTTCTCTTTGTATCTATAACGAAATGTGTAATGTAACTGTTTCTGCAAAGGTTTATTTGGATTAAAATGTAGTAAGTAGAAAAATAAGCTTTAGAAAAGATTGTTTGTATACCCATTAAAAGGATAGCGAGTAGAGAAAGTCGTGTGAATGTATCATTCGATTTTTTCCCTATCTTCACGTTAATAAAAAAAACTTGGCACAGATACTTTCATTACACATTTCGTTGTAGTTACAAGGAAACCGAATGGATAATGAAATGATGTTCCAAAGCGGTATACTGTATGCTGTCCTTGAAATTCCTTTACTCTTTCCCTGACATCAAAAACAACTAAAATACGGCAGCATTGTAAAAAATTACTTAAGTTTAGAGAAATTGTATCCAGTAATGATGGATTCCTCGGAAATGGCTGATGCCACAAGCATTTTATTTAAAATAAATTTCGTGTTTTAGAGAGGCATTTTTTGTTTAGTACATTTTTGTCTCTCTCTTATTGTTAACCACTTATACAAAATTCCAATTATAGGAACAGGACTTAACAGGACATTCGTAGAAAATTCAAGCTTCTTAAATATATGGTATTTTAATAAAATCCTTAGAACAACTTTTGAGAAAATAAAAGGTAATCAAGGCATTTCCAATGTAAACGGTATTTTGGGCGTGGGGGTTTGCTTTAAAACCTTTGTGTCGTATTTTTGGAAGATGCTGAGGTTAGGTACCAGGTTTGATATTTATCCCAATTTTCGTTTTTGAGTTATACTGTTCACATACCAGACGGATCTTTTTCTAAAAATGTTTTTTTTTTAATTCGGAGGGCCTCGGAACCTGCATTTCTGTGTAACCTGCGTATCGAATTTTTGGGTGCAATGCAATTACCTTCTTTACCTAACCAGTGTGGTAGGGAAAGTAAATATACTTGGTTTGGATTGAGGGGGTGTCAAAGCGTGTATTTTCGGTGAAATCTGTTTCGAAATTTTGGGTGGAAAGGAATAAAAATCAGACATGAAATAACTTGCGCAAGAAAATTGTCAACATCTGTGTTGTTACACAGAAGCAGCATTCTAACGGGTGTCAAAAACTTTTAAGCTAATATAGACGGCTTGTTTTGGAAGGAAGGTACTGAATATTAAAGTGCCTTGTGGTATTTTTAAGACTAATGAAATGTACGAGGGTCGTACAATAAGTAATTTTCCCTATTTTATAAAAAAAAAAACATTACACACAATTGAACATGTTGAATTAATTTTATTTATATTGTACAATTCTTCTGTTACTTTTCTACATAGTCAACATGTTTTTCCAAACATTTTTGGGGACGTGACACAAGTTTTTCCAAGCCATTGTTGTACCAGGTCGGGTCCTGTGCTGGCAACCAGCTGTTCACTTCTGATTGATCTTCGTCACAGTGTTAAAATGCTTACCTCCAAGATGACCTTTGAGTCAGGGGAACATGTGAAAATCACTTGGAAAAAGATCTGGTGAATATGGAGGATGCGAGAAAACTTCCCAGTTGAATCTTCTGAGCTCCGCCTGGGTCAAGATTCAACTTGGAAGTTTTCTCGTATCCTCCGTATTTCCCGGAGCTTGCCCCAAGTGATTTTCACATGTTCCTCCAACTCAAAGATAAGCAATTTTAACACCGATGATGAAGTCAAATCAGTGAACAGCTGTTTGCGAGCACAGGACTCGACCTGGTACAACACTGGCTTGGAAAAACTTGTGTCACGTCCCCAAAAATGCTTGGAAAAACATGTTGACTATGTAGAAAAGTAGCAGAAGGATTGTACAATATAAATAAAATTAATTCAACATGATCAATTGTGTGTAATGTTTTATATAAAATAGGGAAGCTTACTTATTGGACGATCCTCGTATATATTGAATTTTCGGGAATATTTTGTGTACTCCTCTTCATTTTGAATGACTTTTCTTTAACTGCTAAACCCTAAGTGATACACAAAATCTTGCTACACAAAAGTTGTAGATCTTGTTAAAGCAGGCAATTTATGTGAAATATGTTTGTGGTGTTAACCATTTCCGAGATATTCTTTATTAGTTCGAATGTTATAATACTAAATGCTTTTTTTATTTAGGTATTATCTATCATACAATAGTATTCCTACAACCCATTCTTAATTTTATTTCTCCATAAATCTCCATCCTCGGCATCTTCATGTGTTAGTCTCTATACGCCATGCTTCTTCGGACCTCATCCAACCACTGTTCTCTGTTTCCTTCAGCACCATTGTTACTGTTCTATCGTTTCCTATTCTTTCCACATGGCGTTTTGTTTATAACCTTATTTTCTACATCTATTATATCCCGAAGTATTTCTAAATACTTTTTCTAAGTCCCTACTCGCTTTACTAGTCAAGCAAAGAGAATGCAATTTCAAAGCCATGAGTTAACGGCGCGCTCTTTAAATATTTGACTCGCTTACCCTTGTTATACATACAACGAAATGTGTAATAAAAGCATTTATAAAATCGTAACACTGTTATTACGCAGTTATAACGTTCAAAATCTTGCGTAAACGGCTAATTATGGCACGTCCCATAAAGGTAAACACAGTTTTCTTGAGGCTATCTGCAGAAACTGAGCAAAAATGCTCAGGTAAAATTTCCGCCTTAGACCTATGTATCGAAGTACATATTCTTTCTAGTACACTTACTTGCCTCCATTTTTGCAGAACTAAAAGATATTCTGCTGCTTTCACTACCTCTCTAATTTCAGTTAGAATTTCATCCAAAAGTTCAAAGGTTTCGTCCCCCATTTTGATACCAATAAGTAAACAGTGACGTCACATACTGTTTCCATTTCAACTTATTTATACCAGGACGACACTGGAAATTTTTAGTCACACAAGGATTAGTTTTAAACATTTAAATTACTTTGCTGTTTTTCAAAATATTCCCCTTTAACATCAATAATACTTTTGCATTCGATGAAACCAGTCCTTAAAGCAATGATGTCACTGTTTCTGAGGCACTTCAGAAACCAGGTTTTTATAATGTTCCACTGCTTCATCTGGTGACGAAAAATTGATTCCACGCCTTTTATTTTTGATTTTTGAAAACGAAGAGGAATCACAGGGTGTTAGGTCAGGGCTGTATGGTGGAAGGTCTATGGTGTCCTTTAGGACAGTTGTTGGTTTTGCTGTATGCAACGATGCGTTGTCATGATGTAACATTTTTCCTTTTCGGCGTTTTTTACGAACTTTTTCAAAAAATTTCGGTAAACAGGCATTTATGTACCAATCGACAGTAACGGTATGTCTATCTTCTAATGTGTAGTAGCAATATGTCCCGTTAAAACTAGCAAGCATCTTCTTACCAGCACTGCGAATTAGTCATCTTATGTAGGCTTAGGTTCTGTTCGAAAGACCCACTGAGCCGATTGACTTTTCTTTCCAGGGTCATAACAATAAATCCAGGATTCATCACCAGTAACGATATTCCAAACCAAATTTGAAGTGCCGCCTGGAATTTTTCTGCACCAATCAGTGCATTGTTTTTGATCGGGAGTCGGAATCCATTGTGAAATCCATTGACAACAAAGTTTTCTCGCGTCTAACTGTTGATGTAAAATGTTTTGGATTTGATTCATGCCAATCCTCAATGTCGCCCGAATAACTTTATAAGATGTCCGTCGATTTTTTTTCAGACATTGCTCTAACAGCGGCAATATTTACAGCAGTTCCTTAACGAAATTCCTCACTAAGAAAACACCGATCTCTCTTGAACTCGCTGTACCAATTATAAATTCTTGCCTAGATGGGGCTTTTTTGCCAAATGCATTTCTAAGCCGGCCTTCACATTGTTTAGGCGTTAGTAGGGTTTAAAATAGTAAAACATTATAGCCCGGAAATGCTCCCTAGTCAAATTCATTCTTGGGTGAACACAAAATCTTGAAATGATGATAATTAACAAAGTGTTAGAGAAAATCGAACAAAGTACAATCAACTCGCAAAACATTAGAAAGTAGCTGTCAAATATAAAGAAATTTCATTTATTTGTTTAGAAACATGTCATTCTAAAAATTTTCAGTATATCCACGTAGAGATAAATTATAATTTATGATGATAGGATTGCTATAACATTATATGCAACTCGTGTCAGTTGTTTTTGACATTCTTGGAAATTAAGCGCATGAAGAAACTTTAAGCTTTTCTAACAATACTCTATAGAAGAGAGGGTAGAGAAAGCAATCTGAATGCAACACGCATTTTCAACTTCTTGCGCTTCAGCTATTTCTTGTACAGAATATGGTATTTTAAGACCAGCCTACAGCGACTTGGTTTTAAGCCGATATCCCCTTGTATCTGCAACGATATCTGTAATTGCTGTAAAGGTTTAACATGTAGTAGATGGAAAATTATTCTTTCGAAAGAGTAGTTTTGTAGAAGCTATATTCATATGAACGATAAAGTCTAGAGAAAGTCATGTGAATGTAACGCATAAGATTTCTCCTTTACGTGCACTAGAAAGAGCAGTACTAAGTTCTTTTGCGGCCGGCAGTTTCCGTCAGAACCGGCGTTATCAGGCAGCAACGTCCGTTTCCGGGTCGCGCGCAACTAAATATACATCTCTCCCATCTGTATGCGTCACTTCTGCAAATGTTCATGACAAATATTGTGTGTCTCTACAGCCTTCGTTGCTGCAGTTGCAAACAAGGGCTGTTTACAAAGCTATTGTGCAAATTTAATGTGAAAAAATCTGACGTGTTACACTCGCATAACTTTCTCTACTTTTGTACAAACTATTATTACAAACGCTTATTCTCCATATGTTTCATGTTAATCGAGATATCGAGATGTTAATCTTATTGCTAATTTTCTTGTAGATGCAAGGGGAATTGGTAGACTTTAAGCGATATTCAAATATATTAAGAACGGTTGCTTTGTGGAGTATTCCATTCTCTTTGCATTACCAGGACAAAAAAAAAAAAAAAAAAAGAAAAAAGAATAACGAATTCCCATTTGAGAAAAAGTATAATTATTGGAAAATTTAAGGGAATAACAAGCAATATCTCGAAAATGGTTCACTCAACAACAAAAAATGTATATGACATAAATTGTGTATTTTAACACGATCTACATTTTTTGTGTAGTAAACTTTTGTCTATCTCTTATGGTTTACCAGTTATGCAAAAGTCGTTCACAATGAAGAATACTTTTGGAGATATTCCCGGAAAATTCGAGATATACATTTTATTTGTCATAAAAATATCTTAAACATATGACATTATAATCAAAATCGTTAGCCATTTTTGAGAAAAATGAAATTTTCGAAAAATGTTCCATGTAAAGCGTAATCTGGGGTGAGAGAATTTTCTTGAAAACCTTCGTGTCACATCTTTGGAAGATACTGAACCTAAATACCAAGTTTGGTGTTTATCGGACTGTTCGTTTCTGAGTTATGCTGTTCACAGACACACACACACACACACACGGACATGTTTCCAAAAATGCTTTGTTTGGATTCAGGTGGTCTCAAAACATGTATTTCCGGTGAAATCTCGGTATCGAATTTTTGGGTGGAATGCAATACTTCCCGTACGTATTATACGTAGTAGCGAAAGTAAAAATTCTCTGCCGAACAATAAACACTTCTATGAATAAGGAACTAGGTAGGGCATGGAAAATGTATTAATTGTATTTCCTTAATCCAACATTTAGGGATAAGGACTTTATTTAGCTCATCGTTCTTCTTCGGATTCAGGGATAAGGAATTTATTTAGTTCTTCATATTCAGGGATAAGGAATTAATTTAGTACATCATTCTTCATGTTCAGGGATAAGGAATTAATTTAGTTCATCATTCTTCATGTTCAGGGATAAGGAATTAATTTAATTCGTCGGCGTTCTTGACATTCAGTGATAGGGAGTTTATTTGATTCAGCGATAAGGAATTAATTTAGTTCATCGTTCTTCATTTTCAGGGATAAGGAATTGATCTAATTCATCGGCCTTCTTCACATTCAGGGATAAGGAATTGATCTAATACATCGGTCTTCTTCACATTTAGGGATAAGGAATTGATCTAATGCATCGGTCTTCTTCACATTCAGGGATAAGAAATTGATCGAATACATCGGTCTTCTTCACATTTAGGGATAAGGAATTGATCTAATTCATCGGCCTTCTTCACATTCAGGGATAAGGAATTGATCTAATACATCGGTCTTCTTCACATTTAGGGATAAGGAATTGATCTAATGCATCGGTCTTCTTCACATTCAGGGATAAGGAATTGATCTA
The DNA here is from genome assembly GCA_030765065.1 of Deroplatys truncata. NCBI lineage: Eukaryota > Metazoa > Arthropoda > Insecta > Mantodea > Mantidae > Deroplatys > Deroplatys truncata. Next base: position 133,198,058 of record CM060979.1, on the reverse strand, counting down.
ATAAATCGGTCTTCTTCACATTCAGGGATAAGGAATTGATCTAATACATCGGTCTTCTTCACATTTAGGGATAAGGAATTGCTCTAATTCATCGGTCTTCTTCACATTCAGGGATAAGGAATTGATCGAATACATCGGCCTTCTTCACATTTAGGGATAAGGAATTGCTCTAATACATCGGTCTTCTTCACATTTAGGGATAAGGAATTGCTCTAATACATCGGTCTTCTTCACATTTAGAGATAAGGAATTGCTCTAATTCATCGGTCTTCTTCACATTTAGGGATAAGGAATTGGTCTTATTTCATCGGCCTTCTTTACATTCAGGGATAAGGAATTGATCTAATTCATCGGTCTTCTTCACATTTAGGGATAAGGAATTGATCTAATGCATCGGTCTTCTTCACATTCAGGGATAAGGAATTGATCTAATACATCGGTCTTCTTCACATTCAGGGATAAGGAATTGATCTAATACACCGGTCTTCTTCACATTTAGGCATAAGGAATTGCTCTAATTCATCGGTCTTCTTCACATTCAGGGATAAGGAATTGATCGAATACATCGGCCTTCTTCACATTTAGGGATAAGGAATTGCTCTAATACATCGGTCTTCTTCACATTTAGGGATAAGGAATTGATCTAATACATCGGTCTTCTTCACATTTAGGGATAAGGAATTGATCTAATACATCGGTCTTCTTCACATTTAGGGATAAGGAATTGGTCTTATTTCATCGGCCTTCTTTACATTCAGGGATAAGGAATTGATCTAATACACCAGTCTTCTTCACATTTAGGCATAAGGAATTGCTCTAATTCATCGGTCTTCTTCACATTTAGGGATAAGGAATTGCTCTTATTTCATCGGCCTTCTTTACATTCAGGGATAAGGAATTGATCTAATACACCAGTCTTCTTCACATTTAGGCATAAGGAATTGCTCTAATTCATCGGTCTTCTTCACATTTAGGGATAAGGAATTGCTCTTATTTCATCGGCCTTCTTTACATTCAGGGATAAGGAATTGATCTAATTCATCGGTCTTCTTTACATTCAGGGGTAAGGAATTAATTTAGTCCATCGGCCTTCTTCACATTTAGGGATAAGGAATTGATCTAATACATCGGTCTTCTTCACATTTAGGGATAAGGAATTGCTCTAATTCATCGGTCTTCTTCACATTTAGGGATAAGGAATTGCTCTTATTTCATCGGCCTTCTTTACATTCAGGGATAAGGAATTGATCTAATTCATCGGTCTTCTTTACATTCAGGGATAAGGAATTAATTTAGTCCATCGGCCTTCTTCACATTTAGGGATAAGGAATTTATTTAAATTTTCTAAGTCCATCTTTTCAGAGGAATTTTTTTTTTTTTCAGTAGACCTGTAGACATTCCATCCAAAGAAGAGAGTTGAAGTTGCTTGTTCTTTTTTTATTACAAAAATGTGAAACTTAAGAAACTAGTTTCCCTTCTTTTCCATGCAAAGTCGCCCATCATATCTTCGCTATGTCCAAGTTTTTGCAGCGCGTCTATAATCAGCATTATGTTATTTTAATTGTGTTAACGTCGCTATAATTTCTTGGTGATTTCGCGACGGGTATTGTGGGTTCGTAAGCTCACTTCAGTCAGTAAGTGCTACACAGATGAGCATAGCTACGTAGTCAAGGCCTTCCTGTACCTAGTTACGTATTTGCTTTTCTTTACCACCTAGTTTTATTTGTTTTATTCTGTAGATGATATTGAATCTAATCCGGAATTTTGTGACATTTGATGGTGGAGGAGTCAGACTCGCGGGTATGAACTATTATTATTATTATTATTATTATTATTATTATTATTATTATTATTATTATTATTATTATTATTTTAAATACGTTTTATTTAATTCAATTATTTTTAATAGTTGCAGCAGCAAATTCCTTCTTGGAACCACAACCCACACGTGCGTGTGTGCTCTCGATAGTTTAGGGAGATATATATCTGATATTAAACACTAGGATCCTACTAAGGGAAGCAGGTTTAATTGTCATTATGTATTCATGTCCCAAACTAGGTATGAGACGGGCCGGTTGTCTCTTTTTTGTTTTAATGGATACGTACATTTGGATTGGTATTTTCATAGGCTGTGAAATCCTCTTCATTCACTCTGAATTTTGTATAATCCGAGAACTCAAAAAAGATTTAATGTTCAGTTTTGAAAGATCTGCTTTAGAGACAATTTCTTAATTTTCTTTTGAAATTCTTCAAACAAGAACGTAGCGGATATATATTTTTAATTAATTTCTAAATTATCTCATTCTTGCACATAGTTTTTCAGTTACACCCATGCATAAGTTAAATTATTACTTTCGTTGACCTATTTTAAAACTAAATAAATCTCAATTTTTAGAAAATTGTTCGTAATTATTATGTAATGTTTTAAATTTGAGTAATTTATAGGACGGCCATTTCTTAAACATTTTTGTTGTCAAAACACTTAACGTTTATACTTGCTTCATTAGGCACAAAACACTCGATTGACAAGGCCATCTGAGGTTCCTTTGCCAACATGAATATTAATTTTTGTGGCATTTTTCGATGTGAGTGTCATTGCTTTATGGGGTTCAAGTGCACGGTCTTTTCGTCTTTAGAAGAATATGAATGAATTAAGACGTTTGCTACGGAAGTGATTTGCTTTGAAGACCTCTATCTAATGGAGCCCTGTTTGACCCCCACTTCCAGTTATGGCTGATTAATGAAGTCAAGCTGAAGTGAAGGTTCACATGTGCTTTGTGATAAATATTTTTGTGTGCTATGTGGAGATACGTAAGTTGGATTTGCATGAGTGGAAAGTTGTGTTTTGTTTCAAATTTCAACATACGCAAATGAGTTGCACAGATAATATTAGCAGTGAAAGGATTAATACTTGTCATATATGTTTACGTTGTGACAGAGTTGTTCGCGGTTGAATTTGGCGTCTTCCTACAAGACCCAGAAACCTCTACGAAAGGGACGGAAAGTGAGCGTAGGTGTCGCGTCATAAGGAAAAGCAATATTTCCCAGCAGATGATCGTTCAGTGATTCGTTTGTCAACTTTTCATCTGCTGCTCATATAGATGATGTTATTCGCCAAAGAATTGTAATATACTTTTCCCGGGGGCCAAATCTAACGGCACTGGCTCTTCTCCCACGTGCAGTAATATCTAAATCCATGGCCAGCTGCTTTTGTGCTTACGGTTTCATACTCCTGCCTTCTGGCATTAAGGCATTGATGTTGCGCTAAAACTTGAGTGTGCACTTATATCTGGGTAGTATTCGACGGTATGTGTTAGATTCACACTATAGTTTATTCTTGTAAAAGCTTTTTTCTGACTACTTCATAGATGTAGTTTCCTTACACATTTCGTTATAGGTACAAGAGGAATAGAGGAAACCGAATAGATTAAATGTTTAAATGCGGTTCGCTCTTTCCATAACATTGCGACGAACAGCTGAATGGCTCAGCTCTTCAAGAAGTAACGAATGTTGAAGAATTCAAACCAATAACAGCTAATATCTTGGAAGCGGGTTTTTGTCCATCTCCGTTTACCAGTTGTACAAAATTCCTTACGAAGCAAGAGGGCTGAAAGGCTTTTCCAAGAAAAGTTGGAGATATACCCACATTTTATTAGTCATCAAAATGTCTTAAACATAGGATATTTTAATCAAAATGGTTAACAAACATTTTTGAGAAAAAAATGGAAACATTTTCCATGTAAAGGTGCTTTGTGTGGTTTGGATTTTCTTGAAGACCTTCGTGTCCTATCTTTGAAAGATACTGAATTAAAACCAAGAGTTAGCGCGCGCGCGCGCGCGCGCGCACACACACACACACACACACACACACATGGAAATGTTTAAAAAAATTATTTGTTACATTCATATGACTTTCTTTACCTATTATAGTTTGGTTTGATAAGCTTCTACAAGGTATTCATACGAAACTATCTACAAGAGCCAAAAAACTAAGAACCGGTGTTTTTCCTGTCCGCGTCCTCGGCGCTCGTTGCTGTCTGCCGCTATCATAGAAAGGCGCGGATGAAACCATACAACATTTTTAAAACTACTTTTAAAGGCTCTACCTACCAACTTTACGAAAGGAAATGCTGAAACTGGCCACCATCGTCCATACATTTTTGGCACCTGTTTAGCAAACTATCCATCACTCGCCGTAGTTCACGTTGAGAAATGCTGGCGGCAGTTTCCTGGCGGATATTTTGTTTTAATTCTTCCAGGGTGTGTGGGTTTGTCTTGTAAACTTTGTTTTAAGTTACCCCAGAGATAGAAACTGCAGGGGGTTAGGTCGGGGGACCGAGGGGGCCACAAATCTCTGATAATAATTCTGTCCTCAAAGACACTTTCAATTGTTCTTATCGAAATATTGGCGGAGAAAGAGTTATAGGGCCAATTTTTTTTCGAGTCAATAGTTAAAGCCCGTGCATATGTGAATACAAATGTGCCCCCTGTTTTTAGAGAATTAACAGCCAGGGAGCGTGATTTTGCCTTTTTCCAACAAGACTCTGCAACAGCTCATACGGCCAATATTTCGACGAGAACAATTGAAAGTGCGTTTGAGGACAGAACTATTAGTAGAGATTTGTGGTCCCCTCCGTCCCCCGACCTAATCCCTGCGATTTCTATCTCTGGGGTAACTTAAAACAAAGTGTACAAGACAAACCCACACACCCTGGAAGAATTAAAACAACATATCCGCCAGGAAATTGCCAGCATTTCTCAACGTGAACTACGGCGAGTGATGGATAGTTTCCTAAAGAGGTGCCAAAAATGTATGGACAACGACGGTGGCCAGTTTCAGCGTCTCCTTTCATAAAGTTGGTAGGTAGAGTCTTTAAAAGTAGTTTTAAAATGTTGTATGGTTTCATCAGCGCCTTTCTATGATAGCAGCAGACGGCAACGAGCGCCGAGGACGCGGACAGGAAAAAGACCACGCAGCCGGTTCGTAGTTTTTTGCCTCTCCCTGTACTTCGTGTTAATTGAAATAAGTTTTTGCACTTAAAGTACAAGCGAGATAGAGAAAACCAAATCGATACTTATATGTTTAAAAACTAGTCGGTAGGTTCTGAAATTCCATTTATTTCCATGGCATCGCGAGAAACAACTGAATAGCGACAGCTTTCCGGAAAATGACAAGTGTTGAAAAGCTCAAACCATGAATAGCGCATATCTCGGAAATGGCTGATGCCATAGAAAACGTTATTTAAAATAAATTGTTCTAAAGAGGTCTACATTTCTTACGTAGTACTTTTTCGTCTTATTTCTTAAGGTTTATTTGTTATAGAAAATATATAGAATTCCTTTGGAATGGACAGTCTTATTCCCAGAAAATTAGAGATATATCATTTTATTTGTCATGTGAATATCTTAACAATTTAATTAAAATACCAAGTTTAAGAACCATTTTTGAGAGTATCAAAAATAACGAAAATGTTTCCATTTTGGGGTCGGGGGATTATATTAAATATCTTAGTGTCGCAACCTTGGGAGTGGAACTTAAACACCAAGTTCGGTACTTAACCATGTTTTCGTTTTTTAGTTATGCTGTGAAACCTCCGTATGGAATTATCAGCCACCGGAAAATCCTGTAGTTTATCGATTTTTGTAATAAAAAAATGTTGCATATGGTTCTTCAGGGTGTCTACTGACACTGGAAATACACTTGAATATGTTTATACTCGTATACTGGAATTAGTGATTAATGCTGAAAACATTGAATCAGATATTCGTATAACATTGATGTATTTCAAATTAAATTTTCAGCTGATAGGTTTGGAAGATCTTATTAATCAAATAAGATTTTTTTAATAAGTTGTTGGTTTGCATATCTGCTTTTCTATACATTTTTATTTCACATAATAATGACTCAAACATTTGGATAGTCTTTTGTTCTTAAATTTTTTTACGAGCTCTACAATATTTCCAGAATTATGAAGATTGTTGCAGCGGGAGGCTAAGGTTAGAAATAAAAGAAGTCTGCTGATATTTCATTCCCATTTCTATGAATATCTTGAATTTTTGGTCCATTATTATGAATAGCACAGGAATTTTATGAAAATGCAGTTCTAAGAGGCAAAGAGGAGATTTTGGCATACACAGTTTTCTAGATCATTATACAGTAATTTCATAAAGAATACCAAGAGTAAATTGAATTAAATCATCATTTGAGACTGTTCCTGTGCAACATCGCGTATGATAGCTTCATATTGTGACTGTGGAAACAAATAAACCAGTAAAGACGTTAAGCTAGCTACAACTCACATTTGAATACTGCGATGTGACTCGATGCAGTAGACACCCAGTTCTTACAACTTTTGTAATGTACAAAACGTGACTCGTGAAAATTTATTGAAATCTGTGCTTAAACACAATCTGGTGTACCTCTGTTTTCTTGGGCATCGCTGTCTGCTATCAGTAGTGGGGTTAAGTGGACCGAAGCTGTGAACATTTCTACAAATTCTGTGTTTCTTAAATGAATGGATTTTTTTTAATTTATTTACCGCATACTGCTACGACTGCAAGTAATCCCCAAAGTTTTAGATAAATGCATGGAATAGCATTCTAGAAAAAAAAAATTAACTGCTTTACAAAGTTTTCAAAATTTTGTAACAAAACTTCACATTTACATCCCAGGAACACCACCTTAAAAAGTCATAGTGTGATTTTTAAATGTAAAATGCATGACTCTAATAAAAATGATACATTGCTTATTCATATTTTTAATTATCAAACCGGGTCTTCAGATTCCTTCTGCCTTTACCGCTAGCCGGTTTAAACGCATGACCACATTATTAGTTCAGCGGGCCAATTGTCTCAGAGGGGAGGTGCGGAAATGAACCTCGGACTGCATGCTTTCGGACTTCGTAAACAGGTTGATGTAAAGCGGCGGTGCAAAACTGTTTTTCACTCGGACATTATGTGCGTTCTTAGCACGCGAGATGGAAGTGACAACCGATCACAGTATTTTCATGGTTGAGTGCCACTTCCGAACTGGAAGGATACGTGGGAGATTGTATCGTTACGATATTGGGCACTGTGTCAATGATTTCTCCGTTCTTGTCCAGAATTTCGTCAAGTCCCGAGACAAAACGCGATAAAAAAGGGTTTTATTTCTAACAAAAAAAAAAAAAAGAAACAACTAAAACATTTCAAAATATTTAAAAATCTTTATAAATGCTATTTCAGTTGTTTTATTTTTTTATTAAAACATTAAAGATGTGCCATTAAATCCCAAACACACTACACCACAAAAACCATCCGATTATTTGAGTTACATATCAGCAAACATGCTGAGATTGCGAGTTTACGAGACGCAATCGAAAGATGTCCCAAGTGTAAATACTGGAAAGGTATGAGACAAGTCCTATATCACTAAGATGAGCTCGAAACTGTTGACATCCACACTTCCACTCATCTTTCTCTAGTCTTCTGCTAGAGGCACTGCTGATAAACTCGCTTCAAAGTATTGACGTGACAAGCGCAGACAGCCGACTGACGGCAACAGCCGGGTAAATCTGAAGACACACACACACTTGCCTAAAATACAACCAATAACTTATATTTTATTATATTAAGGATCTCTGATGCAAAATTCTGATTGGTTGAAATTTGCTCCGCAAGGAGCGTTTTGTACATTCACACGCGTTGCAAAAATGAATAATAATAATAATAATAATAATAATAATAATAATAACTTAATTCTTGAGGTACGAGGCTTTACTATCTTTGTCACTTAGCTACAGTAGGTAGAAGTAGTATTGTATTCCACCCCAAAATTAGATGACAAGATTTCACCAGAAATATATATTTTGAGGCCCCCTTAATTAAAAAGGGGGAAAGCATTTTTAGAAAAGAGTCCGTGTGTGAAAATAATAAAAACTACTACTCTTCACATGGAAAATTTATTGAAAATTTTTATTTTATGAAAAATGGCTGTTTTGATTAAAACACATGTTTTAAGATATTTTCATGACATATAAAATGTATATTTTGGATTTTTTTTGGGAAATAGCCTGTGAAGTTCTGCTTCCCTATACTGAATGGCTTTTATATAATCAGTAAACCGTAAGAGATAGACAAAATGTTATTAACAAAAAGTGTAGTGTAAAATCACACAATTTGTGACAGATGTTTTTGTAGCGTTCATCATTTCCGGGATATTCTTTGTTATTGGTTTGAACTTTCGATTAAGTTTTTCAAGCGCTAAGCTGCTTTTCGTTTTTTCTCATGGTTATGCAAAGAGGATGGAATTTCAAAGGCGACCCGCTTTTTAAAAATCTGACTTGCTGTAGCCTGCTATATCCTACACCTTAAACAATATGAGTAAATATGCAATGAAAATTTGCATGTATTAACAAGAAGTTGAAAAAGCTTTTGTAAGAATAGTGTATAGAAAAGTGAGTGAGCGGAGAAAGTCGTGTGAGTTCAAGAATAACATTTTTACAATTAAAACTGTCATTTAAATGACATGACAAGCTTTGTACCAAAGTTTATTAATGAGCAAAAACCCTAAAATTAATATTGTCAAGAATTTTGGACAATGTTCACAGGTTGGTCGCCTGCGATTAGTGTCGTCGTTCCGAGTAGTTGATGATATCCTACACTTTTAAACTCAATTCCTTGATGGAACGCGTTTAAGCTTTTTCGATTCTAGTGCGGATTTTCTGCACTAGATGACAATTGTGAGCGATTTATCGTAGTCGGCCGTTGGTAGAAGTCGAGAGCAATCCTCGGAGCCTTGAAATATGCATAATCGATAACAAGAAGTCGACTGGCAGGAAAATGGGCGAGCCGTTGATAACTTAAAAGGTGAAATTTCCGTTAGAAGGTTTTATTGCACGCCCTCTTGCGGAATCTTAATGGAATGAGATTCGTATTATGAAAGAAGCGCGGAGTTCTCCAGCTGCCAGACCCCTGGAAGTGTGTGGAGATTTTATTGAGGTCGGCAAGTTCGTAGGAACAACAGAGGTTTATAGTATTGTTTCATTTATTTTAAGGGGACTGGCTGGGTAATTACAGGGCGGCTTCGAGTTTTCAGAATATAGAAAAAGCCTCTGTATTTTTCAAACTACTACACACAATCATTATATGAAGTTTTGTCAAAATATAAAGCTAACTAAAATGATTTTAATGTATATAGTGCGAAATAATACCGTATTTGCTACTTTTTTCAATCGTTTTATGTTTTGTGCTTATTACATTGGTTGTGCACTATAGAACACTGTGTCTGTGTACCTACACATGACTCAAAAAAGAAAACTTCGTATTTAAACTTTCATAACTTCCAAGAATGTGACACGAAGATTTTCAAAAAAATCCTACGACCCCTAGCGACCCTTTACATGGATTTTTTCTGCATATTTTTTATTTTCTCTAAAACGTTTTTGATTAAAATACTATATATTTAACATACTTATATGACAGCTAAAATATATATCTTGAATTTATTGCGAATAGCCAGTGAAGTCGTCTTCATTCGGAATGACTCCTGTATAATTGGTAGACACATTAGTAAATCTCTCCACACGAAAAATGTAGATCTCGTTAAACCGCAGAATTTGTGTCTGTTTTGGGGGGGGGTGAAGGGGTGGGCTCTTGAGCATTTCCGAGATGTTCTTTCTTATTTGTTAACATTTTGGAGTATTTGTATTCTTTTTCAAGTGTAAGTGTAAGTTTTTTCTCGTCTAGCTAAGAGTATGAAATTTCAAAGCCACCACATTGGGACACGGTCTTTAAAATCTGAGAGTTGCTTTAACCTACGGTATCCTTCTTATACCTAAAACAAATGTGCAATGAAAGTTTATCTCGATTATTAAAATGAATAAGGTTTTCTAAAAATAGTTTGTAGAAGAGTAAGAAGAGAGAGCCAGTTGAATGGAACACTTCAGATTTTTTTTTTCAAATGAAATCAGATTCAAATTCAGATACCAATTTTTAATTTTATTCTATGGAGATTTCAATAAAAAATAGTAAACTATTTAATAGGTTTTATTCAAAAGACACGTGATACATTTGCAAAAATTTGCATGCCATTGTTACGGGGCTGACTTTACAACATACATAATCAGTAAAGTCGCCTAATATAAAAATAAGTCTCATATGTTTACATTCACTTGACTTTCTCTAGCCAGTATCGTATAGGCATTTTATAATACCTTCCACAAACAGTTTATTTTTCTACTACTTCATGTTAATCGAGTTAAAAGGTACGCATTTCATTGTAGGTATAAGTGGAATGGAGTGAACAGAGTCGATAGTCAGATGTCACTATATGCTGGCCTTAAAAAAAACCCATACTCTTTCCACAACATTACGAATAGCGACAATACTTTACAAACATCTGGTGTATGGCATTCTCACGAGTTTTCTACTCACAGTTCTATAAATTAATCTTACAAAAGTTTATTCTTCTGTCTGTACAGTAGGCTAAAGCGATATTCGCATTTTAAATAGCGGATAGGGATGAACGAAGTTAATGAAATGAATGCACAAGTGAACTTGGTGAACTAAAGCACTAAACTGTGCTGATATTTACCATAGTGAGGGGGGGCGCTAATAAAACGAGCTTGACCAAACTGGAGCTCTATCCCATGCAAGAATCCCATCACGGCAGCTTGTAAATGAAATTTATGTTATTTTTCTCTGGAAAATTGAAGTCCGAAAAGCAATTTTAATTACAGAAGGTCCCAGTTGGCAGCATTGGTTCTGTTTCCTGCCAGTATTCGTGCTTAAAGCCGACAACAAAGTGTATTCCACATATTGTTACAAATGAACGCTGTCAGTCGCCCGCGTTTATTTTAATTTTCATTACACAGATGCTGTGTCGGGGTGAATTCAGACTGTACACATTTTGTGAAAGTTACATTATGGTGAATTTGTTGATGAAACATTTGGAACGACAGGATTAACCTAGTTGAAGTTTAGCTGCTTAACGGAAGACTTGCGACAAAAACAAAAGACTGTATTGAGAGATAGGTTGCCTAGCGCCAGTGACAGAGGTTCCGCTAGCATGAAGAAGTGACGGTCGTGTTAATTATTGAAGTGGCTATGGTGCAACAAGAAAAGTACATAAACATCATGTTTTATCGCAAGAGGAGTCTACCGAACAATCTTGTAACCGAACAGGAATCGCCCAAAAAGTAAGTACATGAACACTTACGTGTTGTTTCTCTCTTTTACGTAATAACACTCCCTTCTTAGCTGCTTTAAGAAAACTATATTTTACTGAAGGCAATGCGCAAAATGGAATGAAAAATCCGAAATTTGATTATATGCATATTTGTTATCCTTGTTCATTAATGTTCTATGTTCCGCATTAATTTTCCCATTATGTGCGTGTAAATGCCCTTGCTGAGGTGGTTGTGGTCCACTAACATGTGAATTCCTATAATGGGATGCTAGTTCCTATGTTGGAGCATTCTGGGAAAACTTGATACAGGTTAAAAATGTTACCTTTGTATAAAATTATGACATTGTCAAACAGCTAAGCATTAAGTAGATATGTCAGGTTACAGTTTTCAACAAAGGTCTTCAATCCAACCGCTTTCACATTCCACTGTCAGCAGTAAAAAAAAACTGATCGCAGTCAATAGCATGTCAAGCTGAGACATACGCTAGCGGAAAAAATACTTTCCCACCACACATGTGGTTTTCTGTCTCTGTGAAGCTTTCCATGTAGGCCCTAATTTTCTTCTGTATCTGATTACCTTTCTCTTTGTAGCACCCACAGGAATTACAAGCCAATGCCTTGGGTCAGTAAGCTATCGAGAAGCAAGCAAACTCTGGATCAAAAATTGAGTTTTATTTATGGATGCTCTTTAACTGCTGTGGTCCTTAGCGTCCCATTCTATATTGGGCGTGAAAGACCGTTAATTTTGCTCAGTGAAATCTTTATCAGGTTTAAGGTTCTTTTACGTGCCGTAAATCTACGACACAGGACCTACGGCTTCACTTCCCTTCCGAAGCAAGCCATGCTAAGGATTTTACGCCGAAAAAAAATCCATCGCCCTCCGCCGGGTTTGAACCCGCGACATCGGGAACTAGAGGCTAGCATGGTAACCACTACACCACGGAGGACGACTAAAAAGCTCTAAATGCGAGATCAGCCCAATGTCTGGTACGTCGGTGAACAAGAGGGGAATGAAATGTAGTGATGAAAGGTGTGATAGGAAATTTTGCGGATCAAATTACAGAACCCAGCATTGGCCTGGCGACCGAGAAAAACGCGAAACAACCTAGATTGGTCGGCCCGGGAATTTGAATCCGGTACCTCCCGAATGCGGGCCACATAGGTTACCTCCTGACGCAGTGTAGCAAACAAAGTCTCATTTAGAAAAAGAAGAAGACAGGAAAGGAAAATTTCTACAGGAGGCGGTGAATGTTCACGTGGACACATCACAAGATTTGATTACGCTAAGAAAGTGTCCTACAGAAATAAAATATCAACTTGACATACTTATTTTAAGGGAGCGTGTAGGCAGAAATACCTTCATAAGGTAACTTTCTTATCATCGCAGCAGTTGCCCTAAAGCAATGAAATTTTGCAGAATTATTTTATTATACAATGCTATAACTTGTGTTTATTTTTTAAGACAATTTGGTTAATAAAGAATAGCATTATACTGAACTGAAATTTTCAGACACCATTAAACTTAATGTACCTTTTTCTCGCTATTCCTTCGAAGAAGCTGTATGAAAACTGATGTACATTGTGTTTACATTAGGTTATATTTTGGTGCAGCAGTTTTCCCTATCCTTTTTCAGTGATTTTTAAATTATTTTTCAAAGCGAAGAAGTTTTTCTGTTTAAAATTCATCGGTATGTACACTCATTAATACCATTATTGTCAAAGTATATAAAAACTGCTGTACAGAATTATTGTTCATTGTATACTTTAAAGGTTGCTAGCAAGTGTCACTGCTCTGAGTTAAGTAGTCTTAGAGAAAAGGTGGCTATTTCTGGAAAAAAGTAATTTTCTACAAAACGGTGCAGAAGATTAACCTTTTTTTTAGTTTGGTAATTCATGTCAGTTAGCATGCACTAATAGAAAGCAAATAGCGCAATAAAATAGTGCTTGTAGCCATAGTCTGCAAATACGTTCACTAAGAAATATCGCAGAATCCATGCTATGACATTCAGGGCAACAGGTTCAATTATTGTGTTTATTCTCCAACGTATTTATTCTAAGAAGCAAATGGCCGAGTTGCGTCTTTAGTTGTATTTTTGTCTGTAATTTCAACACCTGAATGACAGTTACTCATTTCGTTGAAATTTTTTCTGTAACTTTAGCACCTGACTTTCTCACGCAAACATTTTAGTTATTATAGTTATATTATTTAGTTACATTATTATATAGCGCGCGCGCACACACACACACACACACACACACACACACATTTGCTGAAAAACTGCAAGTCATTTGGTACGAGTCGAGCTGCGCTCTGCCGTTAGGACAGTTTTTATTTCACGGCTGAAAATATGCTGTTGGTGGAGTGTGGCTAGACCCGCTGGGTGCTCTATCTCGTCTGTAGATTAGGATGGGGTTTGCCCAGATTATGAGGATGGTCTGAAAAGTTTTCGACCTAATAAAGATACAAGACATTTTTTTCAGAATTTGTTTTATTTTTTTTATATTTCAACATAGTCTCCTTGTAACTCGACACGATTCTCCCAGCGATGTTCCCATCTATGTAACCGTCCAAATAGTACTCTGCGTTTTTCTCTGCAAAATAATTGTTCACGAAGGTGATTGCCTCTTCATTTGACGAAAATCTCTGTCCTCCGAGCGCAATTTTCAGATGAGGGAACAAAAAGAAGTCGCTTGGGGCTAGATCTGGTGAGTAAGGCGGATGTTCAAGCAGTTCAAACCGTAATTCGTGGATTTTCGCCATTGCAACCGCTGAGGTGTGAGACGGTGCGTTGTCTTGGTGAAACAGGATTTTCTTTTTCTGCAAATGTGGCCATTTTCCCGCAAGTTCTGCCTTCAGCTTGTCAAGTAATGACGCGTAGTATGCTCCTGTAATGGTTTTTCCTTTTTGAAGATAATCGATTAAAATAACTCCAGGACTATCCCAAAAAACAGTCGCCATCACTTTCCCAGCCGAAAAAACAGTTTTTGCTTTTTTTTGGAGCCGGTTCCCCCTTTGCAGTCCACTGTTTGGACTGTATTTTTGTTTGTGGCGTATAATGGTGTATCCAAGTTTCATCTACAGTAATTAATCGGCGCCAAAACTCGGATTTATTGCGCCAACAGAGCGTTGGAAATGTTCATTCGAACACGTTTTTGGTCAAACGTGAGCAAACGCGGCACCCAACGCGCAGACAGCTTTCTCATGTCTAAATGTTGATTTAATATGTGACAAACACGTTCTTTTGACATGTTCATAGCCTCTGCTATCTCTCTCACTTTAATTCGGCGGTCGTTTAGCAACCATGTGAACTTTGGCGATGTTTTCGTCGGTAGTTGCAATTTTTGGACGTCCCGAACGTTCGTCTCCCAAGCTCTTACGGCCACGTTTAAATTCAGCTGCCCAAAATTTCACTGTGGTAAATGATGGTGCAGAGTCCCCATACACAGAATCCAACTCATCTTTGATTTTCGTAGGCGTATTGCCTTTCAAAACCAAATATTTAGGACAGCTCGATACTAGATTCTGTCCATTTTCATAAGAACACTCTCATCACCTCACTCAAACGACTGTTACATAACAACTGAGCATCCAAAATGGCTGAAACTTTGGTGAGTAACTGTCAGCAGATGAACAACGAAATTCATTAGCTTTTATTTACGAGTGCTGCCATCTTCATGTTGAGGTCGGAAACTTTTTAGACCACCCTCGTAAATAATGGATGACACGGCATGTTGGATGATGACGGGCAGGTAGAAGCACACAGTGACGCTCATTTTGTAAATTTTCGAAACATATTACTATACTCTCTTTTTTTTAAATAAATATTGTATTTTGTTACTTGTAACAAACCACTTCTGTTATTTAAAGGAATATACAGTTTTACTGGAATAAATTGCAATATAAACTCAAACTAACAAACATAAAGCTGGTGCCTATTTTAAAATTAATTTAGACCGGAAAAATAAACAAAATGCCCTTGGAACATGTGTTCAAATGTCTAATCTATCAAATAGACATGTTAGAAAAAACCGATTTTTTTGTCAATTTGCCTACATCTCTCCTTAAACCCAAGCTGTTTGACAAAGAACAAAGATAAAATGTTAAACCACACCAGTCTGCTCAGTCCCAAGTCTCTGCTAAGTTGGGAGGGAAAACCTTGTGTTTGTAGTAATTCACAGAACCCGTGCAACAAAGCAATTTCGACAGTTTTCTCTTTAATGCCCTGTTTTCAGCACTTTTGTTGATACAAAGTGCTGCTTGTAGAAGATTGCCTGTCCAATTGTAATCAAATTTGACAAATGTGTGTTCCTGCAACACCAATATCATACAAAAGAATTATCACGAGAAGCAGATAATAAGTGCAGAGAGATCAATCCTTGTTATTTTGAAGAGGCACAATCTTTCAAGGGAAAAACATGATTTCCAAATTATTACATGTGTTTTGCTCGTTTTCTGCGTTGACAGCCACTCTTGACGTCATACTGGTTTATTTCTCTACGTAGACATTGCTTGCATTAGATAAAATGGAAGTTACATTGTAAAAATTAATAAAATCTGAATACATAATCCCGGCACCTAGTTCACCATACCGGGACTTATATTCAGACCTAAATTTATTTCTCAAAACCTAATAACGTATACAGTTCTTAAAATCATTAATCTTTTCAGGTATAGCTACAAACTGCGAAGAAGTAAATAAATAAAGTCGCTAAAGAAAAATTAGAGTAAAATAATTTAGAAAAGAAACTAAGAGTAAATAAAATAATAATTACATTAAGTGTTAAAACTAAAATTTATTCCAAATCATTACTGGAAATACAGTGACCAAATCAACTGGTAACCAACTGCTGCTTCTCCTACACTTTTAACTATCTGCTGTTCAGTGTTATCCAGCACATTTCAACAAGTATTTTAATAAGTATATCACTGCATCTATTTAAGCTATCTCTATCAATTTATTTATGATATAATTAACTCCTGAATCAATTAACTATTTAGCTACTAATTATTTATTTATCTATTATAACAATCAATCATAATTTAAATATTTATTTGTTTATAGCTAATCAATAATTCTTAGTTTATGTGTATTCTATTTTTTTACACAACTCATAAATTACCTCAAATTCCTGCATATCACAGCATATTAACTACTTATCTCCTAAACATTTAAATATATTATTTCATTTCATAATTTCTTTATGATAAATCTGTATGTTTATGATCTTTTATCGTTTTTATTTCATTGGTTGGCTTATATTTGTTTTATTTAATTTTAAATCATACTTGGTTATAACTCTTGCTATTTAATTCCTCACCAATTATAGTTTAAATTATTTAAATACTGTTTATTCCATTCAATTTAAACGTGGTATTTAATATTAATATATTATATTCTTACTTTCGGTTACTAATACCTTATTTTTTATTATACTTGCATTTTTATTTAGTTTATATACTTACAAAGTTATATTGTAAACATCACAGTAGAGGTTTAATGTGATGCTAATGCTTAAGAGGGAGGTTAAAACAGGACTAGCAGTCGGAAGTCACACTTTCTACATGCCAACGATGGCGTGTGTAATTGAGAAGATGGTCATGTGGACATGCATTTTACTGTACACACCCCTTTGTATGCAGCATAAACATACACATGGTATTACAAAATTCAACAACAGACTCTCAGGGGTTACAGAGAGATGGTATAGGAACACCTTGATGTAGGACATCTATGATCTATGACGATAAACTTTGTAGTTACGTAATGATTTTTCATTTCAAAAATTCGTACTGATAAATGCAAATAAATAAAGACTTAATGTGAATGCAGTGCTGGTCTCCACTCTAAAATAATTAATTTTTCTTTTGCAAGGGGGGGGCGGGAGAAAGCCACAATTGCGGCATTTTCAAAGTTACGAGTTTTGTTGATTCTGGAAAGATGCTCTTGTCAACAAGCACCAATGCTGCCAACACATTTCGCGTATAGAATAATACATATCAGAGGTGCAAACAGCAGTTAGGTGTAGTAAAAGCGCAGTCTTTGCTGCAAGACCAGTAATACCTCCACTTTCACTCGTATAATCACACATCAGAGAGACAAACAACAGTTCAGGTAGTAATAGCGCAGTCATTAGCCCACTTAGCCCATGCAAGGGCCGTAATACTTCCATTCTCATATGGAGAATCTTACTATCTGAGAGAGAAACAACATGTAGCTGTAGTAGTAGCAGCAGCAGCACAGTCATTAGCGTGCAACAGCCAGTGATACCTCCACTCTCAATGGAGAATCATACGTACTATAGAGGCAAAAAATCAGCAGTAGTAATAGCGCAGTCATTACTGCAAGGGCCAGTGAAACTTTCAGTTTAACATGGAGAGTCATACGTATCAGGGAGACAAACAAAAGTTAGCTATGGTAATAGCGCAGTCATTAGCTTGCAAGGGCCAATAATGCCTCCACCTTTCACATGCAGAATCATTCCTACTAGAGAGATAAAAAAAACAGCTGTAGTAATAGCGCACTCATTAGCTTGCAAGTACTAGTAATTCCACATTTTCACATGGAGAATCACATCCATCAGAGAGACAAACAACAGTTAGGTGTAGTAATAGCAGAGTCATTAGCGTGCAAGGGCCAATAATAATTCCACCTTTCACATGGAGAATCATTCCTATCAGAGATAAAAAAACAGCTGTAGTAATAGCGCAGTCATTAGCTTGCAAGTACTAGTAATTATTCCACCTTTCACATGGAGAATTACACCCATCAGAGAGACAAACAGTTAGCTGTAGTAATAGCGGAGTCATTAGCGTGCAAGGGCCAGTAATAATTCCACCTTTCACATGGTGAATTATACCTATCAGAGAGACAAACAACAGTTTCGTGTAGTAATAGCGGAGTCATTAGCGTGCAAGGGCTAGTAATAACTCCACCTTTCACATGGAGAATCATACCTATATAGAGAAAACAACAGTTAGGTGTAGTAATAGGGGAGTCATTAGCGTGCAAGGGCCAGTAATAATTCCACCTTTCACATGGTGAATTATACTTAACAGAGAGACAAACAACAGTTAGGTTTAGTAATAGGGGAGTCATTAGCGTGCAAGGGCCAGTAATAATTCCACCTTTCATATGGAGAATTACACCTATCAGAGAGACAAACAACAGTTAGCTGTAGTAATAGCGGAGTCATTAGCGTGCAAGGGCCAGTAATAATTCCACCTTTCACATGGAGAATCATACCTATAGAGAGACAAACAACAGTTAGTTGTAGTAATAGGGGAGTCCTTAGCGTGCAAGGGCCAGTAATAATTCCACCTTTCACATGGTGAATCATACCTATCAGAGAGACAAACAACAGTTTGGTGTAGTAATAGCGGAGTCATTAGCGTCCAAGGGCCAGTAATAATTCCACCTTTCACGTGGTGAATCATATCTATAGAGAGAAAACAACAGTTAGATGTAGCAATAGGGGAGTCATTAGCGTGCAAGGGCCAGTAATAATTCCACCTTTCACATGGAGAATCATACCTATAGAGAGAAAACAACAGTTAGGTGTAGTAATAGGGGAGTCATTAGCGTGCAAGGGCCAGTAATAATTCCACCTTTCACATGGTGAATTATACTTAACAGAGAGACAAACAACAGTTAGGTTTAGTAATAGGGGAGTCATTAGCGTGCAAGGGCCAGTAATAATTCCACCTTTCATATGGAGAATTACACCTATCAGAGAGACAAACAACAGTTAGCTGTAGTAATAGCGGAGTCATTAGCGTGCAAGGGCCAGTAATAATTCCACCTTTCACATGGTGAATTATACTTAACAGAGAGACAAACAACAGTTAGGTGTAGTAATAGGGGAGTCATTAGCGTGCAAGGGCCAGTAATAATTCCACCTTTCACATGGTGAATTATAGTTAACAGAGAGACAAACAACAGTTAGGTGTAGTAATAGGGGAGTCATTAGCGTGCAAGGGCCAGTAATAATTCCGCCTTTCACATTGTGAATCATACCTATCAGAGAGACAAAGAACAGTTAGCTGTAGTAATATCGGAGTTATTAGCGTGCAAGGCCCAGTAATAGTTTCACCTTTCACATGGAGAATCACACCTATCAAAGACACAAACAACAGTTAGCTGTAGTAATAGCCAGTCATTATTCCGCAAGGTTCAGTAATCTCTTACCTCCACTTTTACATGGAGAATCCTACATATCAGAGAGATAAACAGCATCTATAGTAATAGCGCAGTCATTAGCTTGCAAGGTCCAGTGATAGCTGCTCTTCCACATGAAGAATCATACATATCAGAGAAACAAACAACGGTCAGCTATAGTAAAAGCGCAGTAATTAGTTTGCTATGAGGTCAGTCTGATGTTGCTGAGCTCAAATCCCGTAGAAGTGGTTAGCTTACCCCCCTTCCTTCAAAGGTATGAATGGTGTACTTCTGGAGTTGGTCCAATTTTAATTTCTCGCTGTTGTTTCAATTTTAAGTACATGTTAGAGAGGTATTCACATGTAGTGTTTGAAATACACCAATGGGCACGATTACCTGCAAGTAGCAACAACTCGGTGGCGCACTGGCTTGTTATTGATTTGCATTTATTTACAAACAACCCTGAACCCAAACTCTATAAGTGGCCTATATCAAAGTACACACCTAGCACTCATTTGTAACCTCTGTATCAGCGTGTATATGTGCATAATAAGAGCATTATATTAGGTACCACCCAACTGGTGCTTTGTTCTTACAATAAATGGCTGAGTTTTAAAATATAGTGTACCCATAACATCAGATGGAACAACCAACTGCGATTATGGCCTAGCTTCGGAAAGTCTTTTAGCCGTCAGTAGAGTCTATTCGCAATCTTTTCGGCCAGCAGGTGGTGTAAAAGAGAGAAAGACAGGTCCGTGCAGCAAGCGGCACAAGGCAACACGCACAGTACGTTGTAAACAGTGCAACGATCTAATCTCTCTTACTTCCCACGCCACCCCCGACAGTACTACAGTTACGAAAAGTTATAAAATAAACGTGCAATAGACATAAGATACACGCTGTTGACGAATTAGCTGCTAAACACGGTCAGGTAGTTGTTAGACTTCCCTCTCATCACTGTAACCTAAATCCCTAGAATATGTATGGTCAGAACTGAAAAAGAGCTTTGCATCCAATATTACCTTCGGAAGAAAAAATGGTACTGAAATTCGAGCCTTAGTCGAAATACGACAAAGGACATAAAAACAAGAATCATTGGTTTAACTCCATACGCATGTTGAAGAAATAGAAAACAAATAACGTTCATTTGAGGATATAATGGAAAGCAGCCAGTCCCTGGTAATCGATTTAGAAGAAGACGATAGATTTTCAGAGGATGACGATTAATGTTATTTTAATTCCACAGTGTAACTAGTGCAATAAAATACTGTGCATATTTTAATGTTTTATTTATTCTTTATTTTTAAAAATGATTGCATGTCCCTGATGCCTTCTGAGCGTATGGACTCAGATTTCTTATTCACAATTACGTCAAAGCACTTTGAGCCAAATAGATACTAAATCCAAGTTCGCGGTCATGTACGAGGGGCACTATTTATATTTTGAGCCTAATAATTAAAACAAAGTAATTTCTGATTGAAAACTGCTTTATTGTTGTGCAAAATATTCTCCTTTTTGATCAATACACTTTTGCATCCGTTTGAATCATTTGTCAAAGCATTTATTCCTGTCTTCTTGAAACACCTCCAAAACATGGTTTTTGAAGGCAGCAATGGCTTCTTCTGCCAACGAAAATCGTTGTCCACGCAATTTATTCTTGATTTTGGTAACAAAAAGAAGTCATTGGGTGCCAAATCAGGACTGTATGGCGGATGACCCATTAATTCGATTTTTTGAGGCTTCAAATACTCTGTTTTCAGACGAGAGTGTGTGCTCTCGCATTGGCTTGATAAAGAACGATCCTTCGGTTCTTGTTGGTTTTCCTTACTTCACCGAAAACTTCCGGCAAACAAATGGCTGTGTACCATTCGGTATTGACCGTTTTACGTTCCTCTAAAGGCACTGTTGCCACATGGCCAGTTTTGCTGAAAAAGCAGGTGACCATTTGCTTCGAAGTGCTTCAAGTGCGAACAACTTTTGTTGGATTTGCTTCATCTTGAAACACCCATACAGTCGACTGCTGTTTACGTTCCGGCTCATACGCATAGATCCATGATTCGTCACCTGTTACAATCTTATATACGTCTTTAGAGACACCGCCATTCTATTTCTTGAGCATTTTTGTACACCAATCGACACGAGCATCTTTTTGAGATTGCGTCGAATTATGTGGGATCCAACGAGAGTAAACCTTTTTCACGGCTAAATAAACATGCAATATTTTATATATGCTGGTGGAACTAATGCTAAGGTTGCCTCAATCTCACAATATGTCGCATGACCATCTTTCATTATTAGTTTTTGCACAGCATCAATGTTTTCTGGCACAACTGATTTTGGACGACCTTCACGAACTTCACCATTGAGCGAACGGCGGCCACGATTAAATTCGTTATACCAGCGTTTCACAGTGGCAAAGGATGGAACTTCGTCGCCAAATGTGGAAGTTAGTTGATCGATGCACTCTTAGCTTGATAATCCACGTCGAAAGTCGTAATAAATCATTGCACGAACATTTTCACGAGTCAATTCCATGTTACAATTTTCAAGTTAGTATAAACAAAACAAATGACGCTCTATTGACAAAATGTTTGAAGTAGATTATGGTCAAAAATGTCAAACCTTCCATTGGAAACGTCAGATGGCACCTACAACATTCAGGGTTGCCAAGGCACAAAATATAAATAGTGCCCCTCTTATAATAAGGACGATATTGCAACTGCGACATTTCAAGTGCTCACGCCTGGCACTCGACCAGTACGTGCCTTACCTGCCGTAGTGGGAAGGTCAGGGTTGTCAAACCTCTTCCCCCTCCACCAAGCCCTAGTTGAAAAGAATACGAATGGACTGTATTATGCCACTCGGTAATTTCTAATTACTGTACTCTCGTAGGTGAAATATTAGTGGCATGTCATTCATTGTCAGCTCGGCCCCCTCAGCTTTCCTTATTCTGTACTGTAGCTTTCAAAAATGACTTGGCATACCCTGAAATAGTTACCTACTGCACTAGGCGATTCCAACTTTATAGATACAAATTCCTTTAGGATACATCACCACGGACATGACAAAGCATTATATTCTGTTGCCATTATATTGTAACTTAAAAATGGTATACCGTGCTTCAAGTCAATGACAAGAAATATTTAGGAAATGGTTAACGATACAAAAAATCACGTGACATAAATTGAATGTTTTAAAGAGTTCTACAATTTTTGTGCGTTAACTTTGTGTCTATGTCTTACGGGTAATTATTTGTATAAACGTGTTTCCCGATGAAGAGGGCTTCACAGGTATTCCCAGAAAATTCAAGATATAAGTTCTATTTGTCCGTGTAAATATCTTATGGTATTTTAATCAGAATCGTTAGCCATTTTTAAATAAAAATTTTCGAGAAATGTTCCATGTAAAGGGTAGTTTGCGGGTGGGGAGGTTTTCTTGAAAATCTTCGTGTCGTATATTTGGAAGATACTGAACCTGTATAAAAGAAGAGCATGCACTTTAAAGGCATTCATCTTATCGTGTATTCCATGCCCGTGTATTAAATACTTCCTGAGATAATGGGTCATGAATTTAGCAGATTTAACATTGGTGGGATAGGACTTTTTAATCTGCCCTTAATAAAATATGTAACGCCGAGGTAGGGCATTAGTTTTTGGTCTGTAAGAACAATGGTTGCAAGATTAGTTTTTTACACTTGCTGAAAGTTTTACATAGCATAGCTTTGAATTTACACCCTTAATCAGAATAAGAGATCCGGCTTGCATGTTGCTCAGCGACCGAGGGACTCCGCTAATTAGAGATCTTGATGAGGTCTTTGAATGCGTACATATCCTTAACCCACTCACTGATTTTCCCCCTTTCATCTTGTGCAAAAAAATTCCGTTAAAACGGCTGCCTTTAAGTCATTTAATTGAACTGCAATGGGTGTTTAATGCTGCAAGTTAGAGTTGGTCAGATACCGCCAATGTTTTCGTCATGAAGGATGCCCACGATCTGTGAAATTTCTAAACATCACTCAGTGTTCAATATACAGGGCGTTCCAAAATGAATATAGGGGTTTTAAGGCTTTGTAGTATTTATTACATTTAGCTTACAATTATAAATAATTCATCAAATGAGCGATTCAAACAGTTTCTCCTACAAATGTTCAATGTGAGCACCATTCGTCACACGGAACACATCCAGTCGTAAGGCACGTTCTTCCTAAACCTTGATCAGTGTGTCTGGAGTAATTGTTGCAACAACTCTTGAATCCTGTTTCTTAAGTCGGGTTGGTCAGCTGGTATCGGAGGCACATACACATGATCCTTTATGAACCCTCAAATGTAGAATTCGCACGGCGTCAGATCGGGTGAACGTGGAGGTCATGCGAAATAAGCTGTCATCCGGCCCCTTGCGGCCAATCCAGCAGTTGAGTACAACGTCGTTTAACCAATCGAGTACTGAGTGATGCCAGCGAGGCGGCGTGCCATCTTGCTGACTAACAGAGTTCTGTGGTTCAACTTCTTCCAGTTGAGAAAAGAGCCATAGTTTTAGCGCATCAAGGTAAGAAACACCAGTTACAGTTGCTTCACCAAAAAGAAAGGCCCATAAACTTTCCGCTGGAATATGGCACAAAAATCACATTTCCATTTAGATGAAATGTCGATTCATCATTGAAGACATGGCCCAGAAAACCTTCAACTTCATGCAACAACATTTCCTTCGCAAAGTTGGCAGTAAACCGTAGTAACAACTGCAAGCGATAAGGACGTAGTTGTAAGCGTCTCCTTAAAACTCTCCACAGAGACGTCACTGGAATTGCTAATTCAAACTGGCCTTCGGAACTGATTTCTTGGTGCTACACGTGAAAACCTCTCTCACACGTTCAATTCTTCAGTCAATCTTCCCTTTACAAAGACAGCCGGTGTCTTCAAACTGATGATGCCATCTACGGATGTTATCACTTGGAGAATTATAATGGAACTTAATACGGAACGCACGTTGCACTGTCTCTACAGATTGTGTCTTAGCAAACTGCAAAACACAAAAAGCTTTTTAAAAAGCAGTGCATTCGCATGCGCACAGTGTACCTAACAAAATTGAGTTGCTGTTTCATTTGTATGTGATTTATAATTGTAAATTAAATGTAATGAATATTACAAAGCCTTAAAACCGGTATAATATGTATGCCATATTTTATATACACCATAAGAAAAGAAAGAAAGAAAGAAAAAACGACAACAAAGCTGACTGTCGAAGCGTGAATTTGTGGAAGTCCATTATGTTTCTGCGGCCGATACACAGTGGTGTCTCAGGACGCGTGCCTGTAGCTTCGTTGTATTGTCACCTTCCATATTGAGTCCTGCCGAGCGGTTATAAGCAGGTATGTAGCAATGAGACCTACCTGGGTTCGTATCCCGAACATTATAATAATTTCCAATTGCTAAGGCTTATTTGATTTCAATGCATTTATACCCACAAATAAAAACTGAAACACTCTCCTTTTCGTTTTCAAACTAAATATGAAATAAGAAAATATTGTATTTCTGAATGAGAATTTAACCAGGTCAAAGAGTAACAATCCCTTCCTCGGATAACCTCTCCCACCTCTTAGCCGTAGATATAGGGTCTTCAAGTGCTCTTGCAGGAGAGATATCCTTGTAGCTTCGTCTTTATGTGCGCTCTGCCTAGCTAAAGGCAGTATGATTGCTAACCTATTATGCAGAACTCCAAGGCTATGAAATGCGCGCACATGATCACACTAGCGCCATTCATAACTGACGAGTGAGACAGAGTTAGCACATCCAATATTAAGTCAATTAAATACTTGTTTAGGTTTTCACTTTAGAATTACTCTAATATAGCATTTATTTTGAAAACGAAGAGTAATTTATTTCTATTTTTTATGCATGGATGTCTTAAAATTAATATATATCTTATGCATGGAAAACATACAGCATTGCCATATATTTAACAAATTATCATTTAATTCATGAAAAAAGACCATGCTTAAGGATTCAAACGCAGGTGTTTCCAATTAACACATAAGTGTCACCGCTCGGCTACCATGCATGCAACCAGATTCAAAGGCATCTTTCTACTAATCGCATAGCTTCGAAATGAACGCAGGGTGGTATTAAATCGTGTATTGTGAACGCAGCATCAGCGAATGTTTCCGATATTTATTTATACTTGTTATTTATGTTTTACTATGTTTAAAAGTTGCTTCACACGATACAATTTTATATGTTAATAAATTTTGCACATGAATGTTTGATTGTTCTATTAGTTTGGGAGAATATAAATCTTAAAGTTCAGTTTGTTACTTAAAGTTTAAACAGTTCGTGTATTATTGTTTCATAACATCACAACTAAGCATGTTAACAAAAAAATCCATGTCATTTATTATTGATTTGTTTGCAGGGAGGTATACACAATTTCATTGGTTTATACCAAAAGGAACATGGTGTGAAACAATTTAAAAATGAGAATGTGCCGCCAGGTGAAAACCCGAGAAAAGGTAGTTTAAAAATTAGAACACTAAACAACACTGTTTCTGGTTTTATGCTGTTTAAATCCATTTGGTACACATACATCCTTCAACTTTTTCTGCTCCTCTGCAGCTAATTTAGTTTTTGAAGATTTCTGTGCTCATCCCTTCAATGGTTTGTTCACTTTAATGTTGGCAAAACTTATCCTTTTTACTACAGTACTTTTGCTTCACACTGTAGAGACAACATGGCTGCTCGCGCGCTGACCGCCGCAGCTCGGACTCCCGCAGAAAGAGTTATAATAGCTCTCAACTACCTCATGTTCTTGATAATAAACATGTAGATCATAAGAGACGTTGGAAATGTCCTTCTCTATCCACACATTTCTGGCATCTTTTCAGGAAATTTTCGTTCACACTCGAGAGTTCAATATCCAAAATAGAGTGAATTGCTGCCCTGATGTGTTCTTTTATTTCTTCGAATGTATGGGGTTTGTTTCATACAGGTTATTTTTTATATGATCATCAGAGTCGGGTAAATCCTGTAATTGGATTTTGCGAAATGATAAGAGCAATTGACCCACGCAAAATAACATATATTGGAGTACAGAGAAACCCGATTTTACACACGGGATCCCTTGGATGATGCGAAAATTGGTGTGCAGTAAATATATACAGAATACTAGGACCTATATTTTTTGAACAATAAATACAGCGCACCGTTTTCGGACAGATGACCGACGTTCAGTGTCAGTCTGGATTTTTCTAACAAGCCACTCTTACCGCACATGCTGCGGACATTTTTGAAGATAGGGTAATCAGTAAATGATTACGACCCCTGATTTAGTTTACGGTTTTTATCTCTGAGGGAACTTTAAAATTAAAGTGTATGTAACAAATCCCCATAAATGGGAAAAACTAAAAGAAAACATCAGGCTAAAAATTCACCTAATTTAAGATATTGAACCCTGTAAATGAAAATTTCCTGAGAAGATCTAGAAATGTGTGGAAGAGAAGGACGACATTTCCAACATCTTTTTTGATAAGGTATGTGTTCATTATCATTGTGACTATGTCTATGAGAACATGAAACGGTTATGGGGCGGTAGACCGACCGGAGGCGGTGGCCGCTGTGTCAGGGCAAATCATTGTACAGTTGTTTTAGGAAGCTACACTTAAACACGAACATATAAATCGCTACATGGCATGCTGTACAAGCTCGTACAGCGATAAAAGCTAAAGTAGAAGGTTTGTATAAGCATAAAGTCCATATTTATGAATTTTGGCAATTTTTGGTCTTTTTCACAGGTGGATGTCTATAAACCATGTTCACTCAGTACTTTTAGTGCACTGGATTTTCGTAAGCTTACCAATTGGCACTACCGTATTCATCTATCCTGTTGATGGAGATTGTATTGATCCGTCCAGCCTATAAGACAAACTTATCGGTGAAATTTGATTAAAAATATGTAACAATTTACTCCTCTTCTCTTTTTTTTGGCATAATTATGTATTACATCTACTTGTACTTTCATGCTACACATTTGGCTTTTTAATGTAAAAAAATCTGATGTGTTCCACTCACATGACTTTCTCTACTCTTGTACAAACTATTTATACAAACGCTTATTCTCCATCTACTTCATGTTAATCGAGATAAACATTTGCAGAGTCTATCTTATTGCTAATTTTCTTGTAGATGTATGAGGAATATATATTTACAAGGGCAATTTGGAAATACAGTAGCCTTTAAGCACATACATATCTCTTAATAGCTGGTTGCTAGGTGCAGCACCATTCCCTTTCACACAGATTAATACTCTTTGTATATCCAAGACAAAACAAAATGAATAACGAATTCCCATTTGAGAAAATAAGTATTGAAAAATTTAAGGGAATAACAAGTAATATCTCGAAAATGAGTCACTCAACAAAAAAAATGTATGACATAAATTGTGTATTTTAACGCGATCTACATTTTTTGTGTAGTAAAATTTTGTGTATCTCTTATGGTTTATCAGTTGTGCAAAAGTCGTTCACAATGAAGAATACTTTTGTAGACATTCCCAGGAAATTCAAGATATACATTTTATTTGTCATAA
This sequence comes from Deroplatys truncata, assembly GCA_030765065.1. Lineage (NCBI taxonomy): Eukaryota > Metazoa > Arthropoda > Insecta > Mantodea > Mantidae > Deroplatys > Deroplatys truncata. The sequence goes on along the minus strand of CM060979.1, from coordinate 133,170,161 downwards.
AAATATCTTAAACATATGATATTTTAATCAAAATCTTTAGAGCCATTTTTGAGAAAATTAAAATTTTCGAAAAATGTTCCATGTAAAGGGTAATCTGGGGTGAGGGGATTTTCTTGAAAACTTTCGTGTCGCATCCTTGGAAGATACTGAACCTAAATACCAAGTTTGGTGTGTATCCGACTGTTCGTTTCTGAGTTATGCTGTTCACAGACAGACACACACACGGACATGTTTCCAAAAATGCTTTTTTTACTTTCTCTACTACGTATAGTAAGTAGGGGAAGTATTGCATTCCACCCAAAAATTCGATACCGAGATTTCACCGGAAATACATGTTTTGAGACCACCTGAATCCAAAAAAAGCATTTTTGGAAACATGTCCGTGTGTGTGTCTGTGTGTGTGTGTGTGTGTGTGTGTCTGTGTGTGTGTGTGTCTGTGTGTGTGTCTGTGAACAGCATAACTCAGAAACGAACAGTCGGATAAACACCAAACTTGGTATTGAGGTTCAGTATCTTCCAGAGATGCGACACGAAGGTTTTCAAGAAAATCCCCCCACCCCAGACTACCCTTTACATGGAAGATTTTTCGAAAATTTTAATTTTCTGAAAAATGGCTCTAACGATTTTGATGAAAATATCATATGTTTAAGATAATGTCATGAGAAATGAAATGTATATGTCGAATTTTCTGGGAATGTCTCCAAAAGTATTCTTCATTGTGAACGACTTTTGCATAACTGGTAAACCATAAGAGATAGACAAAATGTTACTACACAAAAAATGTAGATGGCGTTAAAATACACAATTTATGTCATATACATTTCTTTTGTTGAGTGAACCGTTTTCGAGATATTGCTTGTTATTTCCTTAAATTTTCCAATACTTATACTTTTTCTCAAATTCGTTATTCATTTTTTTTATGTCCTGGACATGCTAAGAGAATGGAATGCGTCATATAGCAACCAGCGTTAAAATATTTGACTATCGCTTAAAAGCTACCATATTTTCCTTGCATCTACAAGAAAATTACCAATAAGATTAACATCTCGATATCTCGATTAACATGAAGCATATGGAGAATAGGCGTTTGTAAAATTAGGTTGTACAAGAGTAGAGAAAGTTATGTGAGTGTAACACATCAGATTTTTTTTTTATTCAGGGGGTCTGAAAACATGTATTTCCGGTGAAATCTCGGTATCGAATTTTTGGTTGGAATACAATACTTCCCCTACTTACTATACGTAGTAGAGAAAGTAAAAATCTGATGTGTTACACTCTCATGACTTTCTGTGAAGGTCCGTGGTCCCTCTATCGTTTATTAGTGGTTATACAAACTATTCTTATTAAAGGTTATTTTTCTGTTTACTGCCTTTTAATACAAATGCACCTTTACAGAAATAGCTACAAACACATTTCGTTATAGATACAAAGAGAACAGCGATAGTCAAATGTTTTAAGAACTGGACGCTATATGCTGGTCTTAAAATTCCATACTGTTTCCACTACATCGTGAGAAACAACTGAAAATTGATCATACTCAAAAAGAGGGCAAAGTGTTGAACAAACCGAGCCATTAATAACGGATATCTTGGAAATGGATGATGCCACAAAAAGAGTTATTAGAAGTGAATTGTAGTTTCAACGAGATCTACACTTTTTTGTTTAGTACGTTTTCGTCTATCGCTTAACGTTTATCAGTTATACAAGATTATACAAGATTAATTCCTTTCGAATGAAGAGGCTATTCAAGATATGTTTTATTTGTCGTATAAACATCTTATGGTATTTTAATCGGAATCGTTAGAGCCAAAAGTTTTCGAAAATGTTCCATGTAAGGGGTAGTTTGGGGATGGGGAGATTTTCTTGAAAATATTCGTGTCGTATATTTGGAAGATACTGAACTTAAATTCCAAGTTTGGTATTTATTCGTCTTTTCGCTTTTGAGCTATGTTGTTCATACACACACCTTTTTCTAAACATACTTTTGGATTCAGGGTGCCTCAAAACATGTATTTCTGGTGAAATCTGGATGTCGAATTTTTGGATAGAGTGCAGTACCTTCTCTACCTACTATGTTCGTGGTAGAGAAGGTAAAGATGAGTATTTTAACGGTTTGACATAGCTCGTTAAAATTTTGTGCGCACCATATATGCTATGTTCTGAGTGTATGATAAAGAAAGTGAAAGCAATCAGGAGAAAACTTAGGATTTTTTAATTTTCACAGACCGCCTTAGACCGTTGTGTATCAAAACAATCTTCGCAGTGTTTGTTTAACAAGAAGTAGATAGAAGAATAAGCGTTTGTAGAAGAGTGAGTAGAGAAAGCGTGTGAATACATTCTGCGGTTTCTAATGATAGTTTCTTTTATTTCAGTTCCCATCACGTAACGAGAAAACCGTCACAGACCACCATCAATCGTTCCGAGAGTTATAAGGAGAGGATACACCAAAAGGTGAGTATAAGATTTTTCCTCTTTCAGTTGTGTTTTGCATGTGATGTTTTCAACACCAAAATAGCATCAGTATGCAGCAGAATGTTTTACCATATACGAGATGTGATAAAAAAACGGGAATTTTCTAATTTCCTAGCTTTATACGTCCGATGTTAAAAACTTTTGTTTTATCTTGTTGGTACACATGTTCCTGATTTATGTTTGCACTTTGAGCTGTTTTGAGTATTTAGTTTATTGTTGACAGTCGAAAAAGTTACACTGTCTTCGAGTGCTCGGCGAATTTTCACTTCCGAAAAAGATGGATCAAAGAATTTGAATTAAATTTTGCTTGAAAAACTGAATAAAGTGCAACACCACATTCGAAATGTTGATTGTGGCTTTTGGCGAATCTACTATGAGTAAGACAGGACTTGAGGAGTGGTATAAACGTTTCAAAGAGGGTCGAGAAGACGAAGACGACGGCCGCGCTGCACTCCCTAGCACATTAATTACTGACGACAATGGGGAAAAAGTAAAGAAAACGGTTCTGGAAAATCGCCGAATCACCATCAGAGAGGTTGCTGATGATGTGGGCAGTATCCTTTGGCTCATACCAAGCAATTTTTTCGGATGTTTTGGCCATGAAACGTGTAGCAGAAAATTTTGTTCCGAAATTGTTAAATTTCGACCAAAAACGACGTCGCGTAGACATTGCTTAGGAATTGCTGAATGAAGTCGCAAACGATCCAGAACTTCTAAAGAAGGTTATAACAGGTGGCGAAATATGGGTATGATGTCGAAACTAAGGCCCAATCGTCCCAATGGAAACTGCCCGAAGAGCCAAGACCAAAAAGAAAATGCGACAAGTTTGATCACATGTGAAGGTTCTTCTCACTGTTTTCTTCGAATACAATGGGATAGTGCATCAGCAGTTCCTGCCTTATGGTCGTACAGTCAATAAGGAATACTACCTGGAAGTTACGCGCCGTTTGCCTAAAGCAATCCGAAGAAAACGGCCAGAATTGTGGCAAAACCACTCGTGGAGATTGCATCACGATAATGCACCCGCTCGCACCTCAATGCTTGTTCGTGACTTTTTGGCAAAAAACAAACCCGTTATGCTGCCCCAGCCACCGTATTCGCTGGACATGGCCCCCTATGACTTCTTTCTATTACCGAGGCTGAAGAGAACCATGAAAGGACGACGTCTTGCCACCATTGATGAGAAAAACAATCGCTGAAGGAGCTGAACACCATAACGAAAAGTGAGTTCCAGAAGTGCCCTGGCTTAGCTGTATTATATCTGAGGGAGATTACTTTGAAGGGGACAAAGTTGATCTTGATGATTAAATAAGAATTTTTTAAGAAAAACAAAAATTCCCGTTACTTTTTTATCACACCTCGTATATTCTATTTGCTAATCCCGGAAGAGAAGGCTAGTCCTCAGGTTTAAACATCCATGCTTGCGAATTTGTACTGTTTCCGTATAATTTACGGACATGTATGACACAAAAGAGCAGGTCTTTAAAGGTTTCTTATAAGAAAATGTTTGTACATTTACTGTACTGAAGATTTTTCACATTCAGTTTCACCAAGTAGGCACCTCCGATATAGCTTGCTAAAAAGTAGTTTTCAGATAATTATTGAGCAAGGATTTAGAATGTTTGGAACAGAGCACGAATATTAAGGTAATAATGTGATGTTGCACCGTTAAAAGCCATGGCATATCTTGTGTATTGGGGAGTGGGAACGTTAGTACTCGAGTCACGCCCTTAGAAAATGCTGGGTACTGAAAGGTTGTGTCGCGACCTTCGTCACGCCGAGCGGCGCCACATGCCTGCCTTTCATCCAATTTTGAGAGCTTCAGTTTGATCTCCTTTGAAGTGTAAAAGAATTTACAGAGCTGCCAATACGCCGTCAGTTGTTTCATATTCTGATAGGAAATTAACAACAGAGGCGGCATTCTCAAAGGGATTCTGAAAATAATAATTCCTTCAGGTTTTATTAAATGAACATAAAATGCGATGAAAATTTCATTTTGTGATGTGCTGGTAGGGAACAAGGGCTTTCCTTTTTAATAACTTGAAGATGTGCATATCGTTCCCAACAAAAAATAAAAGTAAATTAAAAGGTTAAGACTCTAAGAGCTGTTTCTCGAGAACAGTTATGAATAAATTACCTATATATTACATTTACATGACTGTGTCGTTTATTTTTGTACACAAATGTTTAAAAGGTGGTCCTACACTGGCGTTGAAATTCCATGCTCTATCAGCGAGATCGCGAGAAACAACCGAAGTTGGCAGTACTTAAAGAAAAATCGAATAATTCAAAGCAATAACAATGGGAGTATCGAAAATAGCTGATGTCATTTAAAATAGAATTTGTATTTGAAATCGATTTACAGTTTTTGTGCTGTGTGTAAGTCTCTCTCTGATGGTTTTCAAGTTATAAAAAAAATGCAAAAGGCATTCAAAATGGAAACGACTTCACAGGCTATGCCCCAAAACTTTTAAGGTATACGTTTTATTTGTCATGTAAATATCTTAAGCTTACGGCATTTTAATCAAAATCGTTAAAATCGATAAAAAATATCGACATTTTTTTGTATGTAAAGGGTACTTTGGGATGGACTTGTATGATTTCATTGGAAAATATTGAGCCTAAAATAGCAAATTAGGTGTTTATCGAACTTTTCGCTTTTGAATTATGTTGTTCACACACACCGACCTTTTTCTAAAAAGCCTCTTTTTGGTGGGATTCAGGGAGCCTCAAAACATGTATTTCCAATGAAATCTTGGTATCGAATTTTTGGGTGAAAGTAAGCAGTAGAAAATGGAAAACTGCAATCTGCTGACTGCCTCGATGATGCAGTGATCTGCGTTCTGGCTTCTCAATCCAGAGGTTACGCATTCAATATCCGACAGAAAAGAGAAAATCTTTCTCAAATCTAAGCTCTCGATGTGATCTTTCTTAATAAGAGGAAGTATTGTATTGCACCTAAAAATTCGATACGATGTTTTGATACCCGCTGAATAAAAAAAACAGTTTTCAGAAAAAGGTCTGTGTGTCCGAACAACATAATGCAAAAACGAAATGTCCTGTAAATACCAAACTTGGTGTGAAGTTTCAGAATCTTCCAAGGATGCGACAGGAAGATATTCTATCAAATCCTCCACCCCAAACATCAATTTCCATCGAAGATTTTCCCGCAATTTTTATTTTCTCAAAAAATGCCTCAACTATTTTAATCAAAGTACCATAATGTGACACAATTATATGCCGGGCTTATCAAGTGAATGGGTTGAGGAAATAAGGGGGAGCGCTCCCACCGCGACGTAAATTCCAGAAGGGGCATGGAATGATGGAGTTTTTCTGAAAGCTTCTCCTTGCCCCTCTCACCAAGCTTCCAGAAACTTTCGCAGTTGTGTATAAGCGAGCGCTCGTAATTTGAGCCAGTGAGGTATTCTTAATGCGATAAAGTGATTCGGTGAGTTCTACGAGTGAGGTTGTGAGTATAGTGAGTACTGTTACTGCGATAGATTAAGAAGTCATATGATCGATGCCCCAGCGAGTGAAGCTGATGGAAGAAAAGACTAATTAGCGCGTTTTATTACGCCGCTACGCGCGGGGAAAAGTGAAGTGACAGTGAAAACTGAACTAAATCACATTAGTGGAGTGACAGTGCAAAATGACCTCAATCACATTATTGAGGTGACTGTGAGAGCTGAACTAAATCATATTAGTGAAGTGACAAAGAAAATTAAACTAGATCACATTAGTGAAGTGTCAGTGAAAATTGAACAAAATCATATCACTGAAGTGAAGTGAACGTGATTAACTGAACTAAATCATATTAGTGAACTGGCAGCGAGAACTGAGCTACTTCATATTAGTGAAGTGACAGTGAAAGTTGAACAAAATCACATTAGTAAAGTGACAGCGAGAACTGAACTCAGTCACATAAGTGAAATGACAACGGTAACTGAACTGTCACTTAAGTGAAACGACGACAGTGAAAACTGAAATAAATCACATCAATGAAGTTACGGCAAGATCTGAACTAAATCACAATAGTGAAGTGACAATGAAAGCTGAACAAAGTAACTATATATACTAAGATATTTGTATAACAAATAAAAGTATATCTTGAATTTTCTGGGAATAACCTGTGAGGTCCTCTTCATTCAGAAGGAATTTTGTATAATCTTGTACTTAACTGTTAAACGTTAAGCGATAGACGAAAACGTACTACACAATAAACGTAGATCTCTTCAAAACAATTTATTTCAAAAAGTAATTTTTTGGCATCAAACATTTCCAGATACCCGTAGTTTATTATTAGTTTAAACTTTACAGTACTTTGTCATTGTCTTCAACTGCAGTCATCTATCGCTGTATATAACGAAATGTGCAAACGTATATTGAGGGTTTATTTCTATTAACAAGAAGTGGAATAAATGCTATACAGGGTGTACCATTTAAGTTGAGACTGTACAATATCTCCAAAACTGAGCGTTGTAGAAAGAAATGTCTTGAATAAAAGTTGTTTGATGTTATGGGGAAAAGTAAATGCAATTACTCGTGTTTTATTTGTAGGATGTTATGATAGTCATTTTAGGGCCAATTTAAATGTTTTCAATGGGAACCTACAATTAGGGTCAAATTAAATTAACCATCACAACGACCTCCAAATAAAACACGACTAATGACATTTACTTTCCCCCCATAATATCAAGCAACTTTTATTAAAGACATTTCTTTCTACAACGTTCAGTTTCGGAGATATTGTACAGTCTCATCTTGAATGGTTCACTCTGTGTAGTAGGGAGAGTGAAGCAGAGAAAGTAATGTGAATTTGGTTCATCTGTTGTAGATTGGAATGATTGCTTGAGTTAAATCTTTGTGCAGCAGATGCAACAAACTGGTAGCAATAGTGGAGACGTAGTAGACTCTTGAAATGTTTTATTTCATTAAAAGGTTTTGTCTGTTCTCGCCAACTTCACCTGCTGGATATTTCAGGAAATGAACGCAGCTCCCATAAGGCGCTTGTGTAAACGGTAGAAGATCGAAATGCTCTGGCAGTCCTCCGAGAGGACCGTCAAACCTGCCCATGTTTGTGTTTCCCCATCATTTGTGTTTCAAACGCAGCTCTCAAACACTCCGTATTGGCTTATTCAACAATCGCAGTGAGGGATGTAAGCTCCGGTTTTGGCGTAGCTCTAAGCCAACGGCCAGGATTGCGCGCGCGGTCACAATGTGTTTTATGCAAAACATGAAACTCATAATTGAACAAAATTTTTTTTTTTATAAAAGCATCTAATTTAAAAATATACTTCTTAGCAAACTCATTGTATAGCTCTTATAAAGTAAGTTAAATTTGTGTTTTAAAACGCATAATCCACTTTTCTTTATACAGACATCAAATCTGGCAAAAATGAAAAACGCTCAGTAGAATGTTGTTTTGGAAAATACACAGAAGGTTGGCAAAACTTTACTGTTTAATACGATCTTATGGGAAGCTAGGCTTACAAGCTGACATTTAAATCGCTATATTACATACTTTAGAAGGTGTGCAGCTATAGAAGGTACATAAAACTAAAGTAGGATATTTGTAGTGTGTAGTTACAGTAAAATACATATTTATGAATTTTGGCCTCCCCCACCCTTTAACTCTCCATTTAAAGTATTAACTATTTTTCCCTCAATTCTTCCGTACCCCTACACTTGCCAATATATGCACCCACGACTCCTTTCAAACGGGATAGATTCTCATGAAGAAAGAGCACAAGACAACCTCAAAAGTCTTGCTGTTAAAGAACGTATAAACAGAAGGGATCATGCCCGGGGGGGGGCAGGACGAACGAGCTTTACATACACTGTCTACATTAATAATGCACCAAGGCAATGTTTTCGCCCGTGCTCTAAAGGTTCCTAAATAAACTAGAGTAATCGTAGCATCAAAGGGCTCGCCCGTGTCTGCGCAACATGAACTGACAAATCCGATGTGGCACACTCACAGGGTTTCCTCTACTCCAAAGTCACATTACTTTATTCACCTTAAATAATTGGATAGAAATTATTTCTAACTAGGTGGCTCACCCTGCGCTGTACGGTTACCTTCATAAACTGGAATGGCTTTACCTCCCCCGTTCTTTATAAAATTATTGTACAATGATCTATATCATTTTTATGTGAATAATTATAATTGTAATTTTGTACAGTCCCGGCTATTACTAATGGTTGAAAGATCCCTCGAAATTAAATTACATTAAATGGGGTTTTATATATGGACCTCTTTACTGCTGTGATCCTTAGCGTCCCATTCTATATTGGGCGTGAAAGACCAATAGTTTTGCTCAGAGGCCTCTTTATCAGACTTGAGGTTCCTTTACGTGACGTATATCTACACTACCGCCTTTATTTCCCTTCCGAAGGAAGCCATGCTAAGGATCCATCGCCCTCCGCCGGGTTTGAACCACGACCTCGAGAACTAAACTGTATTCACTCTTAGGTTGAGCCGCACCAAAACAAAACCCAGGTGACCAGTGCACCGTTATAATGTATCCTTCCGCCATTCCCACCAGAAACAGTCATATTTTCACGACCCTGTGACGAGTACAGACAAAGAGAATATGGTCCGACAACTTAAACGGTAACTAGCATACTTTGTCAGGGTTGAAGGTGATAAGATTGATAGTTGCAACAAAATAAATATTTGCGCATATAAGAATGGTTAATTCTAAAAGAAACGAGCGAAAAAGAAAGTAACCGGTATGCGATATTTTACATTTATTCGCTCTCAGGAAGCGCCACTTTTATCAACTGTTGGCGGCTCATTTTTAAAAATTGTTACGTGAATTGCATTCTTGTCCCATTCTTGCATCGCGCATTTCACACGCTTTCTGTTTTTCCCGCGGGTAACCACTTTCCCGTTTCAGATTTTTCTTAACGAGCACTGTTTACACTTTTACTCAAAACACGATGAACTCAGAAGTTAATTTTACCACTTCTTTCGCGAGAAGTGTTAGATATTTTTTACATAACTAATAATAAACTTCCAACACTGTTGTTTTTTTTCACCACTAGTCAATGGTTTGCCCGCTTATGCTTTACGTAAGTCGACGAAAACGCAAGAACAAATCACCGTCCGCCATGGTACTAACAGAAACTGCTGGTTTCTGGCTACAAACAATATTCTGAGCATACCCGGATGTCAGGTACTAATATGAATTGCATGTTGGGACTTGTAGCTCGTTTAACAGTACAAATTAGCCTTAATTAAACTTTTAGGAATTTGTATAATATTATACTATTTAAGGACAAATTCTTTCTAAAAATTTCGACTATTAGCACGGGACTACTTTCTTGCACGCATTGCTGCAGTGTTGTACCACGGTGCACTGTTCACGTGCGTTTGTTTTGGCGCGGGTCAACCTAAGAGTGAATGCAGGCATGGTACCCCTAGACCACGGAGGACGTCGTCCCCCGATATTCACGCAAAAGGATGCGAAACGTCTGACTTCCTTAACCCCTCCCCGACTGTCTTCAGAGTTCTGGAGATGCTGCGTAGCCTATAAGCAGCATTCTCGGTGAAACAATTATCGGAAGTGCTGTCACTGTCAATTGTTTCTCATAATAGAGGGTTATTACAAAAGAAATAAGACACTTTCAATGTGTTATAAATCCATAACTATTAATGATATAATGAATCTGTTTGCACTGTCGTATAGAGGAAGTCTTGAAGTTTAGTTTGTGAATTCACAAATGTTCAATGTGTAATCCCTGGTCACACGACATATATCAAGACGATAGCCAAGTTCATCCCAAACACGATGTAATATATCTGAATCGACACTTGCCACGGCTCTTCTGATACATTCCTTCATGTCATCTAAATCGCGTGGAATTGGAGGAACGAAAACTCTATCTTTGAGAAATCCCCAAAGGAAAAGGTCACCGGCGTGGGATCGGTGTCCAGCGTATCAAAGCGTTATTGCCATCTGTAGCGCGGCCAATTCAACACTGTGGTAGAATAACATCCAAGTGAAGTCTAACCTCTGTGTGTCAGTGAGGCGGTGCTGCATCTTGTTGGTAGATAAGGGTTTTCCTTTCCTCATACAGTTGGGGCATCAACCAAAGATGTAAAATATCGAAATATTTAGGTGCTGTTACTGTTTTTTCTCAAAAAAGGAAGGGCCATACACCTTGATGTAAGATACCGCACAAAACACGTCAATTTTGGGAGAGTCCAAAACATGTTTCACCACAGCCCTTGGTTTTTCAGTTCCCGTTATTCGAACATTTCGTTTATTCACTTTTCCACTCAAGTGGAAAGTTGTCTTATCGCTGAAAACTATTCGTTCACTGAGGCCATCGTCTCCTTCATTACGTCACAACATTTCTATGCAGAAATCTTGGCGTTTGACTTTGTCGTCTTCATGTAGCTGCTGCAAGAACTGCAACCTGTAAGTAGTCGGTTTTAAACGCTTTCGCAAAATTTTGCATACAGTAGGTTGTGCAATTTGTAACTCCAAGCTTGCCTTTGTTTTCAAATTCTGTGGACTTCTTGTGAAAACGCCACGAACACGTTCAACATCCTCTTCTGATACGCGTGGTCTTCCCAGGCTTTTTCCTTTGCATACACCCTGTTGTCTCAAACTTTCTGTGCCAATTATAGATCGATTGTCTAGTCGTGTTCTGAAATGTCGTTGGACAACAGTAACAGAATTTGTTTTAGCAATATGCTTTTCCCATAGGATTCGCCATTTTTGCATCAACAACAATGACTTACATGATTACCAACTACAAAACTACCAATGCAAACTTCCAGAGTTTCCCAACATAACACCGTAAAATTTATGTTGATATCTCACTTAGTTTTTGTTTCATAGGACTTCAAAGTTGTCTACTTCTTTTGTAATAACCCTGTGTAATGGAAAGAATATGGAATTTCAAGGCCCGCATAATTATGGCGCGTAGGTTTTAAACATCTAACAATTCAGTCTTGCACCTACAACAAAATGTGTAATGAAACTATTTCTGCAAATGTTCTCGATCAACATGAAGTAGATATTAGGTTTTTCGAGAACGTAAAACAGACATGCTTGTCCGTGCAGCGGGGGTGTCACTTTCAGTTTCAAAACTAGTTGGAGGATACCACGTAAACAGGTTTCACTTGCTCTTTTAGAGCGACGTGTGTCTCGAGCGTAAACAAAGCTCTCGTGTCTACTACCTCCCAATAATTACATCTGGATCTTCCAGTGACACATTTTGTAACTAAGGGTATTTGTGTCAGCTCATTCAACATTAAACTTAAATACGTTTTGCAATTTATACTCCTGTAACGTAATCAACCAAATCATCTTTCTGAACATGCAAATGCAAAACAACTACATCGTTAGGCCCTTTATTGTACGCCGGAAACCTTCATTCCATTTTGCACTGTTATAGTGTAGGCCAATAGCGTGCAAGTTGTACGTGTTATTTCGCCAAAACATTAAATCACCGTTTCGCCGTATTTGTTTGGATTAAGGGACGTGTCGAAAACTAAACCGCTACTTAACCTTCAGATAAAGGAGAAGCCTATGTTTTGTTTGCGTCCGGAAGCCGGTTCGAGCCACGTGAGCTACCTCGACCTGTTTGCAATGTTGCCGAGTTCTGCAACCACGTAGCTCTGCAAAAAGGTTTTCGGAATATCCTTTTAAGTGATTAATTATTTAAAAACCCCGTGTTACTACCGCAACTACGTCAGAAATTGGTTACTGCACCCAGCTTAGAAGTAACGAACTGTTATCTTCATACGTTCTCAATGAATAAAACATCTAATTTGGAACTAAAAGTATTTGTTTTTTCGAAAACGACTGATCAAAGGAACAAAATGCCGTTATACCTTTTGTGTGTGTGTGATACTTATTATTGGAAGGAAAGTAATAAGTTTGCTACCACCCGGTATAAAATAAACGATAGTGTATGGAGAGAGCGATGTAAATGTAACACAGAATTTTTATCCATTTAATTTTATTATTCAGGAAGCCTCAACGCGTGTATTACCGGTGAAATCTCTGTATCGAATGTTTGTGTAGAATACAGTAACTGGCTACCTGAGGTAGGTAGTAATAATAAACGCCCTAGTGTGGTAAGCAAAACTCCATCCTCTACGAACATTCGGACGAGGAAATCAAGTAATCATCTCCCGCCATTGCAAACTGGCGCACTCTTTTCTTGTAACCAAAGACCAGCCTCCAACCTGTGCCAACTACAACACACCGTTAACCCCCAAAGGCTATGGCGCATCCCCATCCCCCCTAATTTTTCTGAGAGAGCAATTTCAGCTATTTAGTACCCTTTTTATCCGTTTGAAAGCTTTGCAGAGGGGCTGTCTTATAGGTACTACAGGGTGATTTATGAAGAACTGACACATTTCTTTCTTTAATTATTCTGTTCGAAATTCACCCAATGTCCCAATTTTAGCACCAAATTAAGCAGAATGTTCCGGAGTTTCGATTGCCTGTCACTCGATGCGCAAATGTTCATAGTTTTATTCGTAATTGTTAGTCTTATTGTCGGCAACTGTTTTTGAGGTTTTGTTCTAGTCAACGTGAAAATGGAGTACACATTAAATGAACGACTCTTCGTTTTAAAGCAACACTGGATTACGAATTCAATTACAGCTACTCAAAGGGCATACCAGAGAGAATTTGGTGTTCGGAATCCTCCCCAAAGAAACACAATACTGGGACTGGTAAACAAATTGGAAACAATTGGATCTCTGGTGAGTGAAAAAGGCAAAACTCGTTCATCTAGGCTTCCCACGGTTGTTGTTGACCTGAGAGCACGACTGGATCAGTCACACAAAAAATCATTAAGACGTTTGTCGTAGGAGACATGGTACAGCTACTCAATGTGTCAGAGAGCTGTGAAAAGTGCACGCCTAAAGCCGTATAAGATTACGTTTGTCCAATTACAGGAACCAGATAAGGATAGACGACTGAATTATTGTCGTTGGTTTCAGGTGTTCATTGTGCAAAATCCTGCCATATTGGCCATCACATGGTTCACAGATGAAGCATGATTCCATTTTTCCGGCTATGCATCGGAGTTTGGTGCGCAATATCCGCATATAGAATAGTGGTATCAATTTTTTTTTAAACATGTGAACATTGCAGAGTACCGACGGATTTTCATGGAGTTTGCTCAGCAACTAGACGATGTATAGCTGAGTCAAGGGTATTTTCAGCAGGACGGCGCTACATGCCATACATCAAATGAATCCATGGCACCAATTGCAAGTTTCTTTGACGACCAGATACTTTCCAAGAGATCTGGCCAGCGAGATCTCCGGATTTGACGTCGCCGGACTTCTTTCTATGGAGTTAGTTAAAACATAAGGTTTATGCCACACGTCTCCAGACATTGGACGATCTGAAGCACATTACACAGGAGATTCAAAGTTAATTGACAACAGAGTCCTTCAACGAGTGGCCAGTAACATGGAATGACGTGTTGAGTTGTGTCTTATGCAGGATAGAGGACATTTTCAACATTTGCTATAGAGATAAATAATCTCCCAAAATTCCTCTCTATTTCAGCTGTCGCTAGCATAACTCGTTTTGAAACAATTAAAGAAATAAATGTCAGTTCTTCATAAATCACCCGTTATGATAGCTATTGTGATACCGGTAAACAATAAAAGTAAGTAAATAATTAGAAAGTTAAAACGAATAAAGATCGTAAATTTACGGCAAAAAAATCACAAAGAAAAACATTGTGCAAGTGCTGTATTTTATTACTTAGTATTTCAATGCATCCTCTTGTACGTATCCATTTAAATGCAATATAGTAAGTCTTAATAACGGTATACGTTCTGGCTCCTTTCACAAAATTATCATTTGATACGCCACATTATACCATGCATATCAATTGTACTTAACATTACTTTTGGGGGAATACAGCACATTTAGATTAACAAACTGAGTCAACAATTAAAATTGAAATAAATGCCTTTTTATTGCGTACGCTAATTTACTTCAATATTTTTGTATTCCCCAAAATTTTGAATCCCCCCTCCAAAATGTTCACGATGGTGCAACTTCCGGCGTGATTCCCCCCGTGAGCGACCCTGCTGTGGAAAAACCCAGAAAAGTTAAGAGAAGCCTTACAGTTTCTTAAGGATATTAAAAACGTAAACTTATGTGTTAATGTTGAAATAATATACATATGTTATAAAATGATGGAGGGTCGTAATAAGACCAAGCGCTGGAAACGACCAAAAGTAAAAGTTGCAACAAAATAAATAAATAAAAAACTGAACAATTCACGTTTTCGACCTTTTCATTCCTGGCGTGGTTGGCGCTGCTGTAGGACGCTAACTACGTTGACAAATGACCAGCACGCGCACTTCGTAATGTTGCCACAAGATGACGTGCAAGTCGTTGGTTAAGAGGGATGAGGGGGGGATGACATGTATGCGCCGTGAATAAGGAATGGGGGTGTGGAAAGAAGGAAGGAGCAGTTCTAGAGTAAACTTAACATTGGGACAAAACAAAGAAGCAAATGTATAAGGTATTTTGTACATTTTTACTTTCTCCACTACTTATACAGGGTGAGCCAAAAGATTCCGAACCGCCTGCGCGGTGGTTTTCCTGTCTGCTGCCATCATAGAAAGGCGCGGATGAAACCATACAACATTTTTAAAACTACTTTTAAAGGCTTTACTTAACCAAACTTTATGAAAGGAAATGCTGAAACTGGCCACCGTCGTTGTCCATTTTTGTCACCTCTTTTAGGAAACTATCCGTCATGGAATTTTTGGGGGGAATTTTCCAAACGATGACCGATGTCGTCTAATGTTTCTTCGGTAAGAATCGAACGCCGTCTTTTAGATTTGTTATCCTGAACACTTGCTGTGGCCTGAAATTTACTGTAAACTTCATGGATTGTTGTACGGCCTGGAACGTTTACACCTGGAAATCTTTCTGCAAATCGTATTTTCACTTGACGAGCACAACGACAAACTGGCCACCAGTTTCAACATCTCTTTTCATAAAGTTGGTAAGTAAAGCTTTTAAAAATAGTTTTAAAAATATTGTATAGTTTCATCGGCGCCTTTCTATGATAGCGGCAGACAGCAATGAGCGCCGAGGACACGGACAGGAAAAGCACCGCGCAGCCGATTCGGAGTCTTTTGGCTCACTCTGTAGTACGTAGAGGAAGAATTGCAAACCATGTAAAAATCTATATTTGGGTTTTATGAAATACATGTTTTGAGGTCCCCTGAATCCTAAAAAAAACCTTTAGGGGTGGAAAAAATAAAACGTCCGCGCGCGTACTTTGTGTGTGTGTGTGTGTGTGTGTGTGTGTGTGAACAGCGTATCTCAGAAACGAAAAGTAGTTTCATTACCAAACGGAGTAATTAAGTTAATCCAGCATCTTCCAAGGATGCCACAGCAAGTTTATCAAGAAAATCCCTTTAGTGGAAAATTTTTCGTAATTTTTCTCAAAAATATATCAAACGATTTTGATTAAAATATCATAGGTTTAATATATTTGTATGACTAATAGAAAGTATATATTGAATTTTCTGGAAATAGCCTGTGAAGTGCTCCTCATTCTGAATTACTTTTGTATAATTGGTAAACCGTAATATGGAGAAAAAGAATCTTACTGTACAAAAAATGTAGATCTGCTTAAAACACTCAAGTTACTTCCAATAAGCTATTTTGTGGCATCAGCTATTTGCGAGATATTCTTTGTTACTGAATTGAATATTCAACTTTTTGATAAATAAACTGACTACCGCTTTAACGTACTGTATCCAACTCACAACGAAATGTGTAAATGTGCAATGAAGGTGTATTTTGATTTAAAAGAAGTAGATAAAACAATAAGTTTTTCTATAAAAGTGTTTTGAGGAGTGAGTAGAGAAAGTCTTCTGAATGCAACGCATCATGTAGGGTAAGTGGAAGTCCCACGAAGCCCTATGTAGGTATGAATTTTCACAAAAGGATTAAATCTAATGTGTTGCACTCACATGACTTTCTGTACTCACTCTTGTACAAATGCTTATTCTTCTTTCTTCCGTGAATCAAGATAAATATTTACAGAAATTGCCTTATTGCATAATTTCCATATATGTAAGGGGGGATTTGAGGAATACAATAGGCTTTAAGCCAGGTAACATCAGTATGTAGGTCTATGGAGCCAGTTTTACCTGCTCCGTTCCAGTTAGCGTCTGCCACCAGGAAAGCTGAGCAGCAGGCCGGTTTTTAAATTCAGTGGCATTTCCTATAACTGCACGCGATACAAACTCATTTGAAGCGTTGTAATCATATTGTGTTACAGAAGTATATTGCGCTCTCAGGGGCTCACCTTGGTGAGTACGGAGTGGCTACCCCGAGGTACCTGTGCCACCCAGTGTCTGGGCGTATAACCAGTCCACCCTGTCTCATGGGGTCAGAAATAAGGAGACCTGGTCCTCCAGGTTGGGGGTAAGCATGGGGCTCTTAACCCCACCTGTAAAAACCTTGTTAGACGGATGGTTTGTTGTTGGCGACTTGGAATGTTCAAACTATGTTATGACCTGGAAAAATGAAAGAAGTGGCAAATAACTCTTAAGGTATTGGCTGGACAGTAGTGTGCAAGAAACACGTTGGAGTGGAAAAGAAAGAATAGATACACTATTAGTTATCCAGTGCATTATTGTATTGTGGACGAACTGAGCCTGGCCTACACAAGATAACATTTATTATCGCAAAGGGAATAAAGAAGAGCCTAATAGAGTTGGACCCAGTTAATGAAGGAATGTGTAAAATAGACTTAACGTCCAATTTCGAAATGTGACTATACTTTCTGTGTACGCATCTGTGGAGGAAAGGGCGAGTTGACAGGGAAGAGTTTCCGTGAGAGTTTGGAAGGAGAGTGTGGTGAAGGAGTTTCTGGATACGTTGATGTTCTTGGGTGAGTTTGGTGCTGGAGTGACGGGGAGGCAAGTGTTAACTTGAACTAGGTGTCGAGGTTGGTGCCTTGCATGGACAGTTTGTGATTGGAATTAATTGGATTATTAAGAAAGAAAGTTTCTCGTGTGTTATTGTTTTTAACTGTGTAGAATTGCATTGTACGAATTGCTCAGGGTTAGTTCTTATTTACCATATTCTGTGAGATTTATATTGCTTAATTTTTGCATTTGTTGATTTACTATTTCTATTATCCTGGTGTTTCTCTCTGTGAATGCTCTGACTGTATTGGTTTTGTACCAGAATGTGATTATCTATATAAACAGAGCTGCTTCTGTAATCTGAGTTGATTTGTACTTGTTTTGTTTTTATTGTATTGATGTACTGACTTGAATAAATTTATAGCCAGAGGGTGGCGCTGATGACCGCCGCAGTCTTGCGCCACTCAAACCGCTATTATTACTGTTAGAAGTATATTGTCCTTATGATAATGCATTACTATTGTTATTAAATAAATTAGCAATGTTCATTATGGCGAGATATTAATTTGAGCATTGCATCATAAGGAGAATTATACAAACAATAATAAATTGTGTAGTAAAAACATGATAATCGCATGTTCAAAGGCAAAATAAGCAACTTGTGGGTCTGATCAGCATAAACAAATTCAGCAAAGCAATGAATTGCAGTATAAAATTTACTGGACTTACATTCACAAACCTTGTGCATTTTAGTTGTTCCAATAAAGGTGATATTTCTTCCTCTTGGTATTTTTCATACTGATTCGCATGACAAGATGAATAATAGCGCTATGGATTAAACTTTTTGTATGGTTTAAGATCTTATTAAAAATTAAACCTTTTACGCCACTATCTTGTGCTGTAATAAAACACGTTTCTTCCCAAGCAGGAGTTGACCTACGCTTTGACGTACTGTCCTTAGTAAATGAAAACTATCCGACAAAACCGCGTTGCGCTGAGGGTGTGTATAAATGACGTCAACGTTTTGGCTTTGTTCAAGAGCGGTTCGCTATGTGATGGGTTTGAAATTCCGTTCTCTCTGCATTGCCAAGAGGGGGGAACAAAGAAAGAATAACGAGTTCCTATTTGAGAAAAGTATTAAGTATTTGAAATTGCAAACCAATAAAAAAAAAAAAAAAAAAAGAAATATGTGGGAAATGAGTAACTCAAAAAAAAAAAAACCATGCTTCAAAGAGAACTCTTATTTTTTGTGTAGTAAGATTTTGTCTCTCTCTTATGACTTACCAGTTGCGCATAAGTCATTCAGAATGAAAAAGACTTCCCAGACTGTTCCCAGAAAATTCAACATATATACGTCTCATTTGTATGTAAAGATCTTAAACATGTGGCATTTTAATCAACATCCTTTGAGCCATTTTGAGAAAATCTAAATTTTCGAAAAGTTGACCATGTTCAGGCTATTTTGGGGTGGAGGATTTGCTTAAAAATCATAGTGTGGCATCCTTAGAAGATGCTGAACTTAAATACTAAGTTAGGATTTTAACCGACGTTTCTTTTTTAGTTATGCTCTTCACAGACACCCACAAGGACCTATTTAAAATGTTTTTGAGGAGAGGCTTCGGGGGGGCCTTAAACATACATTTTCGGTGAAGTCTGGAAATCGAAATTTTGGATGGAATTTACTTCCGAAAGTTACTATATACCTAGCAGAGAAATAAAAAATACTCCAGCTGGAGGCGGGATGTTGAGTAGATTGTGCGGAATAAGGTTCACTCCAGCTCAGCCCCAGTGTTGCTGTTTTCTCTTTGGCGTAGCTTCAAGAGACACCCTTCTGGAATGATTATATGTATTTGCAAGTGTAGTCATGCCCAACCCTCCCAATCTAGGAAATGGATGGACACCAACTTTTTAGCTTCCCCTTTGGTATCCTGGACACGACATAATAGGAGAGCAAAGCATTCCCTGTGATGCTGCGGCCGTCACGAGTGATAATCAATACGGCAGAAATGGGGGATGAAATTGTAAAGGAGCTTTGAGTTCCCCAGCATGAACTAGCTCCATGAGTTTACGTCTTCACAAATCATAATGAATTATGTATGAGAATGCTAACCTTTTCTTTATTGTTTAACAACGTTTTAACTGGTCATGTTGCCACGGTTACAGCAGCGTTATTGTATGCGAGACAGATGTGCTCAGTTGCGTAGTCACCGTCCTGTACCATCTTTTATGTTACTATCGAGTGTATGTGTAGTCACTGTGATGCTTGAAAGATGGTATTGGACTTAGTTTTCCATGTGTTACATTCCGTACTGCTTGCCACAATAAGTAGAGATGCATTCCACCCAACAATTTCACTGGAAATGCACGTCTTGAGGCTCCCTGAATAAACAAAAGAAAACCATTTTTACTTTCTCTATCACGTACATAGTAGCTAAAGAAGGTATTGCAGTCCACCCAAAAATTCGATACAGAGATTTCACCGGAAATACATGTTTTGAGACCCCCCGAATAAAAATCTTTTTAGAAAAATGTGTGTGTGAACAGCATAGCTAAAAACGAAATTTCAGTACCTTCCAAAGATATGACACGGAGATTTTCAAGAAAATTCCCTAACCCCAAACTGCTGTTTATATGGAACATTTTTCAAAATATTTTATTTTCTAAAACATGACTAATAATTTTTATTTTTCACACATTAAAGATATTTACATGACAAATTAAATGTATATCCTGAACATTCTGGGAACAGCCTGTGAAGTCTTCTTCATTGGGAAGGAGTTTTGTGTAATCTTGTATAACTGGTAAATATTATGCTATGGACGAGAATGTATTACATAACAAATGTAGATATTTTTAAAACACAATTTAGTTTCAAATAACTTTCTAGTGGCATCAGCCATTTCCGAGATATCCGTTGTTAATGGTTCGAATTGTTCAGTAGCCATCCTTTCAAAGTCCTGTTGATTTTCAGATGTTTCTCGCGATGTCATGGAAACAGTATAGAATTTTAAGGCCAACATATAGCGTCCAGTTGTTAAACATTTGACTGTCGCTGTTCCCTTTGTATCTATAACGAAATGTGTAATGTAGCTGTTTCTGTAAATGTTTATCTCCATTAAAATGAAATAGATAGGAAAATAAACTTTAGTAAGAATAACTTTTATACCCACCAATAAGCGATAGTGTGTGTAGAGAAAGTCATGTGAATTTAACACATAAGATAATGCTTGTGTGTCTGTGAACAGCAAAGTCGAAAATTAAATGTTTGATAATGCTTACATAGGAGGGGATATCGTCCACACGGCCAATATTAAATTTATGCCGTAAATTTATTGTCCACGCTTCACAGATTTTGTTTCAGCCAGAACAAGAACACAAAACCTGTTGTGTCCACGCCGCCATCTTTGCTCATTATAATCTAAACTGCTAATGTGATCGTTGTTGCCGTTGTTGCAATCATAAATCGTATGTCAATTTTGTTTTTACCTTTATCTGATAACCTAAAGTTATAAAAGTTTACAATGTTAAACTTATAGGCCGGACACCCTGTACGAGGGCTGTCCCAGAAGTACCTGACTTAAGAAAGAAAACAAAAATTTTGGAGAAAAACATCTTTTTTTTCTCTACATGGTCTCCTTTCAGCTCGATACACTTTTCCCAGCGATGTTCAATAGCTTCGATATCCTGTTTATAGTGAGAACCGTCGAGTTCTGCAAAATAGCAATCAACTGCAGACTCCAGCTCTTCACTCTTGGCAAATCTTTTACCACCAAGCTATTTCTTCAACTTTGCAAACAGAAAATAATCAGAGGGGGCTAAGTCTGGCGAATAGGGTGCATGAGGAAGCAATTCGAACTTTAACTCATTCATTTTGACCATGGCGATAACGGATGTGTGAACTGGTGCATTTTCTTGATGAAACAGAACTTTCTTTTTTGCTAAATGCGGCCTTTTTTTGCTTGAATTCAGCATTCAAATGCCGTAATAAGTTTTTATAATACTCGCCATTCATTGCTTTTCCTTTTCGAAGATAATGAAAATTATCCCACGCGTATCCAAAAAAACTGACGCCATGACCTTGCCGGTAAATGGAATTGTCTCACTTTTTACTTTCTCTACTACGTATAGTAAGTAGGGGAAGTATTGTATTCCACCCAAAAGTTCGATACCGAGATTTCACCGGAAATACATGTTTTGAGACCCCCTGAATCCAAAAAAAGCATTTTTAGAAACATGTCCGTGTGTGTGTGTGTGTGTGTGTGTGTGTGAACAGCATAACTCAGAAACGAACTGTCGGATAAACACCAAACTTGGTATTTAGGTTCAGTATCTTCCAGAGATGCGACACGAGGGTTTTCAAGAAAATCCCCGCACCCCAGATTAACCTTTAGATGGAACATTTTTCGAAAATTTTAATTTTCTCAAAAATGGTTCTAACGATTTTGATTAAAATATCATATGTTTAAGATATTTTCATGACAAATGAAATGAATATCTCGAATTTTCGGAATGTCTCTAAAAGAGTTCTTCATTGTGAACGACTTTTGCATAACTGGTACACCATAAGAGATACACAAAATTTTACTACACAAAAAATGTAGATCGCGTTAAAATACACAATTTATGTCATATACATTTTTTTGAGTGAACCATTTTCGAGATATTGCTTGTTATTCCCTTAAATTTTCTAATACTTATACTTTTTCTCAAAGTCGTTATTCATTTTTTTTATGTCCTGGACATGCAAAGAGAATGGAATGCGCCACATAGCAACTATCGCTTAAAACCTACCATATTCCCCTTGCATCTACAAGAAAATTAGCAATAAGATTGATATCTCGATTAACATGAAGCATATGGAGAATAAGCGTTTGTAAAAATAGTTTGTACAAGAGTAGAGAAAGTCATGTGAGTGTAACACAGATTTTTTTGGAACCGATTCTTCCCTTTCAATCCACTGTTTTGAACTATTCCTTCGTGTCCGGTGTGAAGTAATGGAGGTATGTTTCATCCATGGTTATGAATCGACGTAAAAACTCTGCTTTATTGCAGCGAAACATCGCCACTCTACTGAAACATCCTCACGACGCCGCTTTTGTCCATTTTGAGTAAACGCGGCACCCATCTCGCGCATAGCTTTCTCATGTCTACATTTTCAGTCCGTATGCTATGTACAGCACTTTTTGAAATGCCTGTGATATCTGCTAGCTAGCGCACTTTCAGTCGATGGTCATCCAATACCATTTTGTGGATTTTCTTCACAATTTCTGGCGTGGTCACCTCATTTTGTCGACCACTGCGATGTTCGTCTTGGCAGCTCGTACGGCCTCGCTTAAACTCTCTCACCCAATATTTTACTGTTGTAAACGAAGGAGCAGACTCCTCCAGAGTAGAATCTAGCTCAACTTTAATATTAGTTGGATTAAGACCTTTCAAATGAAAGTATTGTATCACATAACGATGGCCAGTTTTATCCATGTTTACAAATTCGCTGAGAAAGTTCACTATTAATGGCTGCCAAACAATTACTAAACAACGTAGCATCGTCAAACTTCAGACTTGAGCTTTATAAGGGTGGTACTTTTTACCACAGTTATTTGTTTGAAACAACCGCTATCTATACATCAGCTCGGTTACTTCTGGGACTGCCCTCGTACTATATACTTCTGCATTATGCCCAACAGGTGATAAAATGGGCACATGAGCACAGTCAGTAGCATTATGCCCAACAGGTGATAAAATAGGCACATGAGCACAGTCAGTAGTGCCTACAACGCCAGGGAAATTTGCAGTTGCACAAAATTCTTGGATTACTGTGGCCATAAGGAAGCGATTGCTTCGTTACTTTGTGCACGTGGATTTCGGAACTCCGTTGCACACCATTAACGATACGGAGTGATGTCATGGAAAAATTTCTGAGTATTACCAATAACAGTTCACTCGGTAAAAGTGTTCCAGTCTCGCTTAAGTTTCTTCCAATAGTTTCAACACCATCTATTTTGGTAATCTGTCATTCATTTAGGTCATTCCTTTCCTAGAAATGGGTATGAATAACCATTGTAGGTCCATATTAATTTCAATACGTGGACTAACATTTCATTATCGAAAATATCCATTGTTGAGTTACTCGAATGAAAGATACTGTGACGCAATTTTTGAAGAGCTAGAGTACATAGGTACATATGGTTTTTGATGGACCGTCAGTGATTTGAAGAAAGGAATATAGTGCCTCAAAAGTTGACAGCAGCTTGACATTTTCAGATGTCTTGACGATGGCATAGGTGTTCCCCCTGCAAGAGTTAACCGTTCAGCTCAGAATCGCTCTGCTTGTACGTTAATTCCACCGTGAAGAGTTGTTTCAGTAAGCCCCTGCAACATCTGTGACAGGATACCCGCTGAACAAGTGTGTGAAGCGTGTTGCCGATCGTCACGGGGAACTAACGTAAATTTAGAGATGTCTTCAGGCTTCCCAAAGTAGACCAGTAGTATTTGATCTGAATATCAATTTGCGATTAACCTTTGAAAGTAATTTAAATATAAGAATTATTATTTTATGACCTCATAATACATCTATTACCTACTCTTTCTAGCCGGCAGGACTGGAAGCAGTTTAGTCAACAAAATTTCTCCTAACATGAATGTTTTGAGGATGCCTATAAAAACTGCATTATTAGAAATGACTTTCTCAGCGCACTGTTGTTAATTTTTGTATTGTTTCTACAAGCTATTCTTACGAAAACTTATTTTTCTATCTACTTCATGTTAATAGACATTTGCAGAAATACTTTCACTACATTGTTGTAGGTAAAAGAGGGATAGAAATAACCGAATTGATGAGGGTTTAAAAGCGGCCCGCTATATGCGGTCAAAGTTGTAAATTTTTTGTTTTAAGAGTTCTACATTTCTTGTATAGTTAAATTTCTGTCTACTAATTGTTACGGTTTACGAATTATACAAAATTCCTTCCGAATGAAGAGGACTTCACAGAATATTCGCAGAAGATTCCAAGTATGCATTTTTTTTTGTAATGAAAATATCTTAAACATGTGTTTTAATCGAAACTGTTAACAGCCATCTTTGGAGAAAATAAAAAGTTTCGAAAAGTGTTAATGGCTGTCAGATTTCGGAGATAGTTTGAGACAGTCGGTCATGAATTTAAGATTCAGACTCCCATTAAGTACTTGGTGATCGAACAGGCTCCTCGGAGTCTAGCAGCATTGAGTTTTGCGCATGTAACTGGTCTATTTGCCAGACACTTTATGGTAATATGCCCTTAATCCTTGGTCAAGGCATACTGAGGATTAATGAACTGGTGTACTTTGACTTAGGAGCATAGGAATGTTGTCCAATGACTCCGGTTTATTATATACCACTCTAAACTGCCTAGCGAAAAAAAAGAGATGTGTTTACATTCACATGACTTTGTCTACTTACTCTTCTATAAGCCATTCTTAGGAAAGCTTATTCTTCTACTCACTTGATAATCCAGATAAACTTTCATTACACATTTGGTTGTAGGTATAAGAAGAGTACAATAGACTAAAGCGATAATCAAGAGTTTTAAAAAGCGTGTTGCTATGTGATGGTTTTGGACTTCCGTGTTCTTTGCATCACAACAAGAAAAACTCGAAACAAGTATTCAAACCAATAGCAAACAATATCTTGGAAATGCTTAAAGCCACGAACAATTCTAATTAACATAAATTGTGTCCGGATCTACCTTTTTTTGCGGTAAGATTTCTTCTATCTGTTGCGAGTTACCAGTTATACAAAAGTCTTTCAGGATGAAGATGATTTCACAAGATATTCCCAAAAAATTCAAGATATACGTTTTGTTTGTCATGCAAATCTCTTAAACGTATTGTACGTTAATCAAAATCGTTAGCCATTTTGAAAATGGCTAATAAATAAATAAAAATACCAAATTTGGGTAGTTTGAGGTAAAAAAAAATTCTTGAAAATCTTGTTGCATCCTTGGAAGTCCCAGAACTTAAATAAAAGTTAGATATTTAAGTTTACTTTTGGTTTTTTCAGTTGTGTTGATCGCAGACACACACAGACTTAGACCTTTTTACAAAAATGGTTTGGAAAGGTAAAATCAGACGACTGAAAAATTCAATGCCATAGCCGTGATTTGAACCACGGATCTTCCGGTCTCCGTCCGGTTGCTCTAACCACTGAGCTACCATGGCAACATGCCGGCACGCCATTAAATTCTCCAACTGATTCGCATTTTCCCCGGTAAACCACAAGGAGATCTCAGATTGTATTGAGATGACATACCCCAATGGCGACTTACAATGCTGTAATTACTTTAATGGAGAATTTAATGGCGTGCCGGCATGTTGCCACGGTAGCTCAGTGGTTAGAGCAACCGGACGGAGACCGGGAGATCCGTGGTTCAAATCCCGGCTATAGGATTGAATTTTTCAGTCGCCTGATTCTAACTTTCCAACCCTGTCCAACACACGGCTTGTGTGGAAGAACAATTAATTCCAAAAATGGTTTGTTTTGTACTCGGGTAGCCTCAAAACTTGTATTTCCAATTAAATCACGGTATCAAATTTTTCGGTGGAATGCAATTCTTCTTGTACTTTCAGTAAGTAAGCAGTAGTGAAGGTAAAACGAGTTGGAGAACTGCATACAATTGAAAGGTTGTCCCACGCTTTATTTGTGTCGCAAACCAACTAAGAAAGCTTTCAAGAATCCCTCTTGAGTAGCGAAGCACTCTTACGTGCATCTACTTAGGAGTCCATATGCATCGAATAATGCACTTAAGATCCACATATAAAAGAATCAGTTAAAATTTTTCTGGCTGTAGTTTTGAGAATTTTGCTATTTCAGCCAAACATGCGATGGTAATGACTAGGGTTGAGAATTATTGTGGACTAAGAAATGTCCAAATATTCTCTATAACATGCTTTTTTGTGCAAACACTAGCAATAGAGATCTGCAAAATCTTAGCAAAAATAAAGTTATCTCTACCTACCCTTTCTTATTGAATTACCTCAACTGATAAAACTGTTATGTACAATACTTCGCTACCAAGTACCTAATAGGAGGAGAAGGTATTGCATTGCACCCAAAAATTCCATAGCGAGATTTCAACGAAAATGCATGTTTTGAAGCCCTTGAATCCAATAAAATCATTTTTAGAAAAACGTCCGCGTGTGTGAACAGTGTAGGTATCTCAAACGCGAAAGGTCGGATAAATAGCAAATTTGGTATTTAAGTTCAGTACCTTTCAAATATTGCGACACGAAGATTTTCAAGAAAATCCCCCAACTACCCTTTAAATGGAACATTTTCGAAAATTTTTATTATATAAAAATGGCTGTAATGATTTTTATTAAAATACGATATATTTAAGATATTTAAATGACAAATAAAATGTATATCTTGTATAACTGGTAAACGTAAACGAAATTTACAATCGACGGAAACGTACTACCAAAAAAGCTCTTTAAAACACATGATTTATTTCAAATAACATCGACATTTTTGAGAAATCCGTTATAAATGGTTGGAAGTGTTTAATACTTAGCAATTGTTTTAAAGTCCTGTCGATTTTCAGTTGTTTCTGGGGATGTCATGGAAAGAGAATGGAATTTTAAGGCAGCATATAGCGTCCAGTTCTTAAACATTTGACTATCGCTGTTCCCTTTGTGTCTATAAAGAAATGTGTAATGTAGCTATTTCTGCAAAGGTTTATCTTGATTAAAATGAAGTAGATACGAAAATAAACTCTCGTAAGAATAATTTGTGTACTCACAAATAAGCTATTTATGGCAGAGAAGTTAATATGAATGTAACACGCCAGATTTTCACCCCCATACTTCCCGGTTCTAGCTTATTCCTCCTGTCCGAACAGAAAGCGTGTTTATTAACGTCACACGAGCTATTGGGACAACATTTAAAATAGTGCAATAACTGATGTTATTAATGCCCATATCATTATCAGGAGTTCCCCTTAGTTTCCCAAGTATATTATTCTGTCATTTGCTTCTTCACATCATTTTCTTTTGCTGTGTCGGTATCGCTTGACGTTTCTTTCGGCATCCTAATTATCTGCGTGCACTATCTTGAACACAAAATAAATGAAAGAGACAAAGTTGAAAAGCAAAGACCGGTTCATCTATTTCCCGCACAGCATTGCCAACATTAAGACACTATATTGAAGTTCAGAAAAGTCGAAATGGTAGTGTGCTCAAAAAATGTGTAAAATATACTGTTATTGTTGAATATGCACAAATATTCACTAACAAACATACTTCACTCGTGTTAATTTAATAAAACCATATGGTTTATTAAGATGCATGGCTGCATTTGCTTGTATTTCTCACTATTCGTGACAGACGGACTATCGTTATTGGACACGTGCTGGGTTACAGAAACAATCTGTGCCCTGTGCTAACATTAAAAAGACAAAAGTATTAAGAGGCACAGACAGACTGACTGGTAATATACATAATTCTACGGTTTGGATATAAGATAGGAATAGAACTGTTGCTTTTGGGGCAGATTCATAATGTTGCAGATTTTCACCACGGACGTGACAAAGCAGTAAATTCGAATTGTAACTTAAGATTACAGACTGAATGGTACACTGTGCTATGATAGACCGGAGCTTATCTGTGTGTCTATCCTTTATCATGCTCATGGTCCCCCTTCACTAGGCTGTAACAAAATGTGTAGCACCACTAGTGACCTCTAGTAAATGGTGTAGAGTGCTATGATAGACCAGAGTTTATGTGTGTGTCTATCCATCATGATCATGGTCCCTCTTCACTGGGCTCAACAAAATATATAGCAGCACTAGTGACCTGTAGTAAATGGTATACAGTGCTATGATGGACCAGAGTTTATCTGTGTGTCTATCATGATCATGGTCCCCCATCAATGGGCTCAACAAAATATATAGCAGCACTAGTGACCTGTAATAAATGGTATACAGTGCTACGATAGACCAGAGTTTATCTGTGTGTCTATCCTTCATCATGATCATGGTCCCTCTTCACTGGGCTCAACAAAATATACAGCAGCACTAGTGGCCTGTAATAAATGGTATACAGTGCTATGATAGACCAGAGTTTATATGTGTGTCTATCCTTCATCATGATCATGGTCCCTCTTCACTGGGCTCAACAAAATATATAGCAGCACTAGTCCTGTAGTAAATGGTATACAGTGCTATGATGGACCAGAGTTTATCTGTGTGTCTATCCATCATGATCATGGTCCCCCATCAATGGGCTCAACAAAATATATAGCAGCACTAATGACCTGTAGTAAATGGTATACAGTGCTATGATAGACCAGAGTTTATCTGTGTGTCTATCCTTCATCATGATCCCCCTTCACTGGGCTACAACAAAATATATAGCAGCACTAGTGACCTTTAGTGAATGGTATACAGTGCTATGATAGACCAGAGTTTATCTGTGTGTCTGTCCATCATGATCACGGTCCCCCTTCAGTGGGTTGCAACAAAATATATAGCAGCACTAGTGACTTGTAGTAAATGGTATACAGTGCTATGATAGACCAGAGCTTATCTGTGTGTCTATCCATCATGATCAGGGTCCCCCTTCACGGGCTGCAACGCAATGTATAGCACCATTAGTGACCTTTAGTAACCAGGGCGCGAACGTTCAGTAATGGACGACGTAAATTATAAAATAAACTCCTTGTAAATTGTTTGTCTTATTCACATTCTATGACTAGGGGTATTAGCTTTTCCATTTTTTGTGACGGTTTTTGTTTATAGTTGGCTACATTGTACATAGGAAAATTATTACGCATAGCTGGACTAGGGAAGGTTTTACGATTTTCATTTTCAGGAAGTTGACAAGTATGGTTATGTAAGCAGAATTAGTCTTCGTGTTACCAAATGCGAACTGCATGTCTTTCTGTTTTCCCTGCAGTATCAGTGGCTCCAGAGGAATTATTTTACGCCAGCTCAAGCACTACGCCCCAAGAAACCCAGGAATGGCCTCCCGATCAGGGCTCAGGAATAGAATGCCAAAATATTGAATTGGAAGGGGTTGAAAGGGGGAGGGGATTGAGCTTCTGGAATGTCTGGCAGTTGGTGTGAGAAAAATAAAATAGAAAGGATGAAGGTCGCTGTGAAGAATCTTTGGAAAAACATGGAAAAGGAAATTTGTCAATAAAACGTTAGTAGGCAGTAGATAAGAAATTTATAAAAGTGCTGATTCGTGTTATATGTAAAACAATGTGAGGTATCTGTGTATGTTTTTGTTGCGAGCTTGTGAGAAAGAGTTGCTTTTGCCAGATTGAAGGGCCTTAAATCCCTTGTACACGATCAATTTTTTGTCAAATTGAATACTTTACAAGACCTTTCAAGAGTTGTCTCAACTTTACAAGTTTTCTTGTCAAATTGCTTCCAATACTTTTAAACTCTTTGAAAGTCTTGAAAGCAAACAAGGACATGCTCTAAACGATCAAAGATTTGACAGTGATTTGAGGGCTTTAGCCAATGAAATGGGAGTATTTACAGTGCGTCACGAAATCTGCAACATGGCGGAAAGCGAAAAATAAACAAAAATGGCTACCCGGCCAAGGTATGTTGTATGCGAACCGATTGGGTTATACATAAGCTGGTCATGTCCGTACGTCTAGGACTCTGTGGGAATACCACAATTTGAAGCAGATGATGGCATATGAAGAAATAAATTGCCAGGCAGATTACTAAGTATACATTAATGCAATGTTATATAGTGTGGTTAACCTATCAGTTGGTGTTATTTCTATTGTATTCCATAATCGTAATGTGATTTCAGTGCTACATAATATTGGTATAAAACAGAGTTTCATTGCAAACTGTTATACAGTGACGCAAATAGTAAATAACTTTGTGCCTGATAAATTATTTATTAATGTGTTCTGTAGGGTTTCAGCTTGAAAAAAGACAACTTGTAAATACACATTTATGACATTGTCAAGTTGTTGTCCAATCTTGTCACATATTGAAAAATGTTTGACAATTTGTCTTGAATTTAAGAAAAAAGTTTGATCGTGTACAAAGGGCTTATGAGTTGTTTGTTTTGTATTATTCTATCGTGGTTGAATTGCCTATGGCCTGGAGAGCCACGAGAAGCTCCAGAACCTCTGAATACGTTGACCAAAAACATTGAAATAATCAGATCCACAAATTCCAAAGGGAGCGAGCGAGCTTTTGTGACAACTCCATAATGTTTCACACCAGCCGTCCGTAACACTAAGTTGCAAACTTCAACAAATTCTAATACGTTCACATGACTTTCTCTATGCACTATCATTTATTTTTGTATAGCGTCTACAAATCGAGATACGCATTTGCAGAAATACTTCTATTGAGACTTCGTTGCAGGTACAAGGGGCATAGATGAAACAGCCGATAAATCGAATGTTTAAAAGCATGTCTTTCCTAAAGTCTCGATGGAGGAGTGAAGCGCGCGAACACTTGAAAAAAAATTGAAACATTGAAACTAATGAGGAATATCTCGGAATTGGCTAATGCACACAAAAAGGTTATTCGAAATGAATCTTGTGTGAAGATTTACATTTTATGTGTAGTAAATTGTCTATCTCTTAACGTTAGTTATATACAAAATTGCTTCCAAATGAATAGGACTTCACTGGCTATTCTCAGAAAATTCAATTTTCCCGTTTTGTCATGCAAGTATTTGAAATATATGGTGGTTTAATGAAAATCGTTAAGAGACATGTTTGATGAAATAAGCAGTTTCGAAAAATGTTCCATATAAAGAATAGTTTCTGGAAGGGGGAATTTTCATGTGTCGCACAACTTTTTAAGATGCTGAACTTAGTTGGGGCTCACTACTTAAGCAAAATAAAACAATATATTATTTGTTAACGACGCTGTCAATTGCCAGCTTCATATCAGTGTCGCCGGTATGCCAGAATTTCTTCCCGCAGGAGTTCTTTTACATACTAGAGAGAGAGAGAGAGAGAGAGAGAGAGAGAGAGAGAGAGAGAGAGAGAGAGAGAGAGAGAACTACAAACCGACTGCGCAGTGTTTTTCCTAGCCGCGTCCTCGGCGCTCGTTGCTAGCTGCCGCTATCATAGAAAAGTCGCGGGTGAAACCATACTACATTTTTAAAACTACTTTTAAATGCTTTACTTACCAACTTTATGAAAGGAGATGCTGAAACTGGCCACAGTCGTTGTCCATACATTTTTGGCACCTCTTTAGGAAACTATCCATCACTCGCCGTAGTTCACGTTGAGAAATGCTTGCAATTTCCTGGCGGATATTTTGTTTTAATTCTTCCAGGGTGTGTGGATTTTACACTTTGTTTTAAGTTACCCCAGAGATAGAAATCGCACGGGGTTATGTCGGGGGATCGAGAGTGCCACAAATCTTCAGTAATAATTGGCCGTATGAGCCGTTGCTTAGTCTTGTTGAAAAAAGGCAAAATCACGCTCCCTGGCTGTTTATTCTCTAAAGAAAGGGGAGGCAGAATTGTATTCACGTATTACGGGCTGTTGACTCGAAAAAAATGGTCCTATAACTCTCTGCTTATGGCGCCTCATACACCAATTTTTTCGTCATGAAGGGGTAGTTCATGGACAATATTAAGTTTATCGGAGCTCCAATAACGATTATATACGAACATGTACGCACATATCCATGAAGGTGGAACCAATCCTCTCCGTGAAATATATTAGCTATTGTGTATACAATAGAGACTCCACTCACAAAATGTGCGCCTGGTTTACAGGATCATCTAATTGAACAGCATGTGGTTATTTTATATGGTTTTAACTTCAGCATTTTGGTAGCTCTTCGCGCAGAGCCATAAGAAATGCCAGCATGTTGTGAAAGACGCGTAAGTGATTTTTGGGGACAATTCTCCAAACGATGACCGATGTCATCTAATGTTTTTTCGTAAGAACCGTACGCCGTCTTTTGGATTTCTTAGCCTGAACACTTCTTGTGGCCTGAAATTTATTGCAAAGTTCATGGATTGTTGTACTGCCTGGAGCTTTTACACCTGGAAATCTTTCTGCAAATTGTACTTTCAGTTGGCGAGCTGACTGAGTTAACACATACGAATCATAAATAAATACACGCTGTGCAGTAGAAAACATACTGATTCATAATATACTTTGTGAACAAGTACAGGACAAAGTAATAAATAACTCGTAATAATGAACTATATCACATCACCGTGAACTCAATACTGCACTTCACACTGCAGAGCAAAACCACGTCAACAGCGTGACCTTGTTTATAGCAGCAATGCGTTATCATGTTTCCACAGTCCAGCGGAAAAACACCGCGCAGCCGGTTCGTAGTTTCTTGGCTCTCGCGTTAGAAAGGCACTGACATGGGCTTGTCGCTTTTAAGCACACTTAAAAACAATCGGTCTGGGCAGGGTTTGAACCCGCGACCATGGGTTCAGAAGGCCAGCACTAGACAAGCGTAGAGAACGTAAGCGGGACTAGAACCCGGGACATTGAGCTTTCCGTGTCATTCCCCGTACACGTGCGTTATATCTCGAGTATTTGAAGTAACCCTGAAGGTTTAGCTACTGTACTTGAATCAGGTGAAACGTATAACGCGCTTGGACATCTGGCGATGGTAGATGATCAAGCCGAAGAGCCTTGGTTGTAGTCCCGGCCGAGGCATTGAATTGTTTAAGCCTAATTCAACCGTCCAATTTAGTTTTACTTGTTTGGAGTATAAAATAAATATGCATTCATCAACTGTTTACACCTTTCACTCAGATGGGGATGTATCTTTTGTGACCAGCAGGAAAGCGAATGGCGCTTCAACCGTATCTTTTGGGAACAATAGCCACGTGCGCCAAACATTGCAAAGGGAGGGAGTCCATTGTACTGGGGTACACGTGGTCTCATCTCCCTCGCCAGTTATTTATTTGACTGGCGCAGTTACGTAAATCGTTTGCTACGGAATGCTTATCGTCGGCACTTGAATTTATTCCTATTTTGCTGAAAGCAGACGCTGCAGCAAGCCACATGAACATTATTTTGGAGTCATCTGTGAGGTAAGAACAATGTGTTTCTACTTTATCGTTAATTTTTATGTAGGTAGTATAAATTCTATCAACTTAATGTTAATTCAAATAAAGCTTTGCTGCATATTTATTCCAGCTTCAAGAGAGGTACAGGAAACAAATCCATAGTTAGATGTCACTTTATGCTAGGCTTGAAATTCCATACTCTTTCATCGCGAGAAGATACTGAGTAGCGACAGCACTTTTAAAAATATCTGTGTTACACCCACATGACTTTCTCCACCCTCGGTGGCTTATTAATGGGTACACCTTCTTACGAAAGTTTTTTTCCCTATCTACTACATTTTAATCCAAATAAACCTTTCGAGAAACAGCTACATCACACATTTCGTTATAGATACAAAGAGAACAGCGATAGTCAGATGTTTAAGAACGCTATATGTTGGCCCTTAAATTCCATACTCTTTCCATGACATCGCAAGAAACAACTGAAAATCAACAGGAGTTTAAAAGAATGGCTAAGTATTGAACAATTCGAACCATTAATAACGGATATCTCGGAAATGGTTTATGATATAAAAAGCGTTATTTGAAATAAATTGTGTGTTTTAAACAGATCAAAATTTTTTGTGTAGTACGTTTTCGTCTGTCGCTTAACGTTTACTAGTTTATACAAGATTATATAAATTTCCTTCCAAATGAAGAGGGCACAATCTATTCGCAGAAAATTTAAGATATACATTTTATTTGTCATGATATGTTTACTATATGATATTTTAATCGAAATCGTTAAAAGCCTGATACCGTAATTATTGACTGGAATATATAAATAATTAAATAAAGAAATTGTACTAAGAAAGATAAATAATTACAATAAATAATTTCTGGATATTAAATCAGTGTATAATGCAATAAGTCTCAGTTAAAAGATTTGTCCGGTGAAAAACGTCATGTTAAGGAAAGTCATTAGTAACAGCCGGGTAGCGAACGCATTAACGTCAAGATTCCTGGAATGGAGTTATTACATTTGCAAAGTCACGTAGACAGGAATTTTGTAAGTTAGAAAGGGAATGAAATTCTAACATTCGAGCAAGGTACCGCATGATAACTGTTGTCAGATACGCATATGTAGAGTTTTAGGATTGGAACGCGTGAAATGGGGGTTAACGATAGATAGGCGGAGCTTAAGTTAAGAAAAGAACGTGCATTCTAAATCAAACTTACTTAATCATGTGGCTTACTCGCGTGGTATTTAGTTTCATGTAAGTTGTGTAGCACCCAGTGACGCGGTTGAGTTAGAGATTTAGCGGCTATTGCGAAGGGTCTTTCCGAGTAAACTTTCTGTGACTTACGGCAACTGACGCTTCGCATAATTATTATTCTATAAATAATTTAAACAGTCAGCGACTCTCTTCATACGCAATATTTGAGTCAACATTAAAATTTATCAGCTAACTAAATTGGTGTTACCCTTTTACACTACACTTTCGCATACGCTGAGGCAAACAGCTTATAGCTATACATACCACTGAAGCAGCTGGCAGACCAGGCAGGCAGAACGAGCTAGGAGATGACATTATAGAGCTCAACAACAAAACAGGTAACGCTATAGGTTATCTAAATTTGATGCAACTTCGAGAAAGCAAAATCATAATTGTCGCACCACGAACGTGTTCAAGCCATTTTTCAGAAAATAAAGAAATTCGAAAAATGTTTTATGTAAAGGATAGTTCAGGGTGGGGATATTTTCTTGAAAATCTTTGTGTCGCATCTTTGAAGGTACTGAACTTATTTTATTTATTTATTTATTTATTTATTCAAGAGCCTAAAACATGTATTTCCGGTGAATTCTCGATATCGAATTTTTGGATGAAATGCAATAATTTCTCTACGTACTTTGTGCGCGGTAAAGAAAGTAAAAATGACAATTTTAAACCAATAATAAGGATTATCTCGGTAGTGGCAGATGTCACAGAAAAGTTATTTCAAATAAATTGTGTTTTAAAGATACATTTGTGTTGCAATAAGTTTTCATCTATATTTCATGGTTTACTAGTTATACAAAATTATATAGATATGACTTCACGGGCTGTTCCCAGAAACTTTCCATTTATAAATTATAAAATATCGGTTCACTGTTTTCCAGTGTTAGCTGGACACGATATTCTCTCTTTATACAACTATTTAGCAAGCCCTGCTAACGAACTAAGGACAAAGGGAATAAAGCAAAACTTTTTAACACCAGCGTTATTAAAAGGTTTAGGCTTGTGCATCGAATCCGTATTGTAACGTTGTTAGCAGATTCGATTATGTTTTGTTTTACTATGTATTCCGTTTTCATAGTTGCTAAATCCTGACCATCTATATACCGTATTTACGCGAATCTAATGCGCACTCCATATTTAAAACTTAAAATTATGAAAAAAAAAGGGTTTGTATCGAATGTAAAGCGCATCAATGGCATTTGCTTCGAAGGCCTACCTGGCCAAGAGCCTAAGCCCAAGCCTCCTCCTAACAACCCAGGGTCAGCGCCATCCAAGCGGCTCTCCGTCGTGGGGGTTTCCCATGAGGCCTATACCTTGTTTCCTAAAAAGGCCCCCCTCCCGCTGTTCGTGGGATTGGAAGTGGATACGCCACTTACGCGCGTCACCCTTAAAAATGGTGTCTACCGAAAATCTCGGTAGGGCTGACAGTAATCTAGCATGCCGTCTACCGACTCTCAGTTATGGTTGGTGCCGGAGAACATCGAGGCGTCTCGCAACCCCGCCTCGGCGGAAAACCAGTCACACGTACCCAATCACCCGTGTGTATCGGGAAAATGACAGAAAATAGGTATTTGATTTAAATTTATTTAATACAACAATGGATATATCGTATATATAAACCATTTGATTATAGAATTGAAAGTGTCCGATTGTTAGGTGACCCATTGTTAAAAACAAAATTAGTGTTACCCGCTGTTTTTCGCACCCTGCTGTATTGTTGATAACCTCCTTTGTCCCCTTCTCAGTAATAGTGTAGTTCCACGGCATATCAAAACAAATTGGCATCTCATCAGTGTTGCCTGTTTGTCCCATGGAAATTTTTTCTTCCAAAGTGAAATGACATAACGCTGAAACGTTTGTAGTTTGTCCTCAAAATCTGCAGGAAGCTTCTGGTGCATTGTTGTGCGGCGTCTTAGAGATAAACCCGTCCGCTGCACCTATCCACGGCTAGCCTTAAACAAGAACTTCAGGCTCTTCTTTAGCTTTCTTTCGTATAGTGTCACTAGTCACAGGTTGCCCATTCTTGCTCATTTCATTCACCAATTCCAACACTTTTTCTTCAACTTCAGGATGTCTTCCTTTGCGAGGACCCGTAAATTTCTACCTACTAGCTTTAGTAGCAAGTAATGCTAATTTCTGTTTTCGCCACAAGCGAACATTGCTCTCTGATACATAGAACTTCCTTCCTGCCTTTCTATTACCATACTTTTTTCAGCATATGTGTGTGTGTGTGCGTGTGTGTGTTTTTGTTTTCCATAATGCTATACAAAATTATTACAATTTTTAATACATTACTTAGAGTTGCTATTTGATTGTATAGTCCACCATGCATTTTAGCACCATGCTTATTTATGCATGGTAGGCCATAACAAATTCATATTGCTTTATTTTTCTAAACCATTTTTCTCTTACTTTCCCCATATATTCTCCTATTCCTTTTATATCCCCCTCCTTTTGTATTTTCATTATCCTAACTTTTAATACTTCTTTGTTAACATTCTTTGGGTAAAAATTGATCTCTCCACAACTTAGTTTCTTCACATTCAATTATATAACGTAAGTCATTATCTGCCTCTCCACAAAGAGGACATCTATCCAAATTCGCTCCCTTCCTATCTCCCCTTAGCCTATGTGCTTTTAATGTAGACCAGGCCCACCCTTCTCTCACTAACCTATTACCTACATTCACATACTTCTCCCTTCCCCAGACCACCTTTAATTGTCTATATAGTTCCAAACTTTTCTTTCCTTCCAGACTTTGAAATAAATGTTTCTCAGTGTCTTCCACTCTGTTCCTCACTTCTTTCCAGAAACCTTTAACTAACCCCCTCTCTCTCTCACCCCATAAGTTACCCATTCCTATTTCCTATAGGATTCTCCTTATTCCCTGAGCCTACCAACACTGGATTTTTCTTGTATTATTAAACATTGCCTCAAGATATTATGCTCGTCCAGTGATTTCAATCTATTTCAACAATTAAGTTACCTTTCTACTATCATGCCCTTGCTACCTACTTTTCCCAACTCCAACATTGCTGCTCCATTAGGTGATGAAATAGAGAAAAACGAAACATTTGATTGAAGTTACTGGCGTTCTACGAAACGGATTTGCACTCGAATCTAATGCGCACCACTATTTTGAGTACTAGATTTGCTCATAAGAGGTGGGCATTAGATTCTAGTAAATACGGTTTTTGTTTGGAATGAAATATCGACAGCATTTTTCTAATTTGTCAACTAAAAGTCAAAACCTTCCTCGCAAGAATGCTCTTTTATAACATCATCGTATTCGTATTCTAGTAGTACATAGACCTCGTAAATCCTTTATAGAGTTTTAGTAATCTGTGAATTGAAATTAAAATATTCCGAGAGAAGTTTGTTATTCTGCTGATCCCTCACAAACATGTTTTACGAAATGGTGACTGCGTCCCTGACACTTGGGAGGAAATGCTGCTTGAACATTGACGTTTTCAGTGAAGTTGATAGATGTGGGAGTGGAAGATGATAGTTTGACAAGGTCACCTCCCCCTAACAATGGCCTCCACGTGGAGAAAGGGTCGTCATTATCCGCCACCACTCGGTCTTTTCTTGGCACAGTTGACAGACGCATTTGCATGCCATTGCAGTTCCGTCTCTTATTTTAGACTTCGTAGAATCGTGCCATTTGCTTTGAGGGAAGCTTGTACCACCATTTGCCCACGTTTTAACTTTCTCTTCTACTTACCTGCAGCAAATAGAGCAAGTACTGCATTCCACCCAAAAATTTCGATTCCTAGAGTTTACCGGAAATACACGTTTTAAGGTCCTCCGAATCCAAAAAGGACATTTTTAGAATAAACTTCAAAAGGAACAGTCGGCTAAATACCGAACTTGGCATATAAGTTCAGTATTTTCGATGCATGCGACACATTTTCAGGAAATTCTCCAACCAAAACTACCCATTAGACGGAAATGTTTTCGTCAATTTTATTTTTTCTAAAATGGCTTTTAACGATTTTAATTAAAATGCCAGTCGTCTTAAGACATTTCCATGAGAAATGAAATGTATGTCTTGAATTTTCTGGGAATAGCCTGTGAAGTTGGTTTCATTTGAAGACTTGTATAATTGAAAAGCGTTAGAGATTAAAAAAAACAAATTTTACTAGACAAGAAACCTACCTATACTGTTGTGCATAAAAAGTGGTCCATAAGGACCGCAGCTGTTTATGTTGGTACCGAAAAATCCAGCCACCAGTGTTCCTCGAGCAGGATTCTAGTCACTGGATTGGCAGGGTACTTTACCTACCCCAAAATATGACCTAACTGCCGGAATGTAACATTACATGCTAGTTGTCCACATCTGACAAGCGGAGTAACGTTAAGACAACAATTCCTTGAATTTTGGTCGAAAAAAAAACAAAGTAAAAAATTAGAAATTTAGGCAAAAGCTAATCTTTTTTTTTTTAAATACCTGAAACCTTGTATTTTCATGCTATACTACCTTAAATACCAGTTTTCTATTTGCCGTTCCATGACGCAACAACTTGAACCTTCGTCTCCATATCGCTGATGAAAACTCTCAGATAAATGCCTTTCAGTTTGTCACATGCAAATAATGGTTCATCCCTTCCTGCAGGCTGAATCAGGTTGT
The DNA here is from genome assembly GCA_030765065.1 of Deroplatys truncata. Taxonomy (NCBI): domain Eukaryota; kingdom Metazoa; phylum Arthropoda; class Insecta; order Mantodea; family Mantidae; genus Deroplatys; species Deroplatys truncata. The sequence goes on along the minus strand of CM060979.1, from coordinate 133,130,897 downwards.
ATTGGTTTAGCTTTTTCCTTGTGTTCCAATTATAGTGAAACACTTTAATAGAGTCGGTATTCGAGCCACCCCTTTATTTCACATCGATTATAACATCGTTTATGGTTCGTTTTCCTGTTCATCAATTGTTTTTCAGGCCAGTCACATAGAGAACCGATGTCGGAGATACCCGAAGGACGGAAAAACACTACAACGATCTAGGGGAATGGGCCACTTTATGCACGTCAGTGTAGATCTAGATGCTAAAAAAACACTTCAAGTCACTTTAACAATTTCGAGATATTCTTTGTAGGCTTGAGTTTTCAATTTTTTTTTAAGGTGGCAAGTCTCTCATTTGTTTTCTCCTGTCATACAAAGGTCATGGAATTTCAATGCCATCACCCAGTGCACTTTTTTTTTAAATCTGACTATACCTTTACCTGCTGTATTCTTCTTCTACCTTTAACGAAATGTGTTATGAAAGTTTATCTCACTTAACAAGAAGCAGATACAAGAATAAGCTTTTATAAGAATAGTCTGTAGAAGAGCGAGTAGAGAAATTCACGTGAATGCAACACCTATCTCACGGTACGGAGCGCTATGGTTATTGCGTTTAATTAAAAAATCTGATGTGTTGCACTCACATGACTTTCTCTACTCTTGCACAAGCTATTTTTAGAAACGCTTATTCTCCATCTACTTCATGATAATCGCGATAAACATTTGCAGGTGCGAGGGGAATATGGTAGACTTTAAGCGATAGTCAAATGTTTTAACAGCTGGTTGCTATGTGAAGCATTCCATTCTCTTTGTATGTCCAGGAGACATAATAAAACAAATAACAAGGAATATCTCGGAAATGGTTAACCGGACCAAAAAAAAAGAGAGTATATGACATAAATTGTGTGTTTTAACGAGCTCTACATTTTTGTATAGTAAACTTTTGCCCATCTCTTACGGTTCACCAGTTATGCGAAAGTCGTCAGAATGAGAGGACTTTTGGGACATTCCCAGAAAATTCAAGGTATACATTTAATTTGCCATGAAAATACCTTAAACATAGAATATTTTAATCAAAATCGTTAGTGCCATTTTTGAGAAAATAAAAATGTTCGAAACTTTTTCCATGTAAATGATAGTCTGGATGGGGGATTTTCTTGAAAATTTTCCTGTTGCATCCTTGGAAGATACTAAACTCAAATACCAAGTTTGGTAATTATACGACTTTTCGTTTTTGAGTCATGCTGTTGACAGACTGACAAACACACGCGGATATGTTTCTAAAAATGCTTTATTTGGATTCAGGGCACCTCAAAACATGTTTTTCCGGTGAAATCTCGGTATCAAATTTTTGGTTGGAATACAATACTTCAACTATTTACTTGAGTATTAGAAAAAGTAATAAGACGAGCTCTTAACTTGTGCATAACGGAATACAGAGCCTGTAACTATGGCAACGCGCGGCACGTGTTTGTAGACACATACTAACACCCTTTAAAAAAATCCCCGTATAACCCGATTCACAGCCACGTTTTAATTGACGTAGTTGCGTTTATGGCAGTTCTTGATAAATGCTCTTCGTACTTGTGGTACAGTGCAAGGGTATTTTGAATAAAGCACATAAAGGCGCTTTTGTCTGTCCTGCTCAGCAAACGTGCTTTGTTAGAGTACCTTTCGTGGCAGGGGAGCAATATTACAAAGCACCTTTGAGGCAGTGGGGTCATTCAATGGCATACTGAACAAGAATAATAATTAGTGTAATGCAGCATAAAAACATTAATTTTAATCGTAACTGGCGAACTAAAGGTTATCGTTATTATCTATCTATAAGTAGAGAGTATTTGTGTGTGTGTGTGTGTGTGTGTGTGTGTGTGTCTGAACTCATAATTAAAAAACGAAAACTCGAATAAATACCAAACTTAGTATTTAAGTTCAGTACCTTCCACGGATGCGACAGAAAATGTTTGAGAAAATCATCACACCCCAAACTACCCTTTACATGGAACATTTTTCGAAATTTTCTCTAAAAGTTTCTAACGATTTTGATAATATTATATAATACTATACATTTAAGATATTTACATGAAACTGAATATGTTGAATTTACTGGGAATAGCCGGTGAAATCCTGTTCATTGTGAAGCAATTTAATGTAAAAAAAAAAGAGAGACAAAAACGTGCTACACAAAAAGTGTAATCTCCACAAAACACACAGTATAAATAACTCTGTTTTGACGTCAGCATTTTCGATGTATCTTATTGCTTTGAGTTTTTCAATAGTTTCTCATTTTTTAAAGTATGTCGGTATTCATTTGTTTCTCGCGATGTGATAGAAAAAGCATGAAATTTCAAAACCAGTATATAGCGACTAGTTTTTAAACATGTTACTTTCGATTCGGTTTCCTGTATCCCCCTTGTACCTGCAAAGGGAATGTTAAATGAAACTCTTTCTGCACAAGTTTATCCCTACTAACATGAAGTAGATTTTTAAAAAAATGTGTGACTTTTGTAGGAGCAGTCTGTAGAAAATATATAAAAAGAAAAGATAGTGTGTAGGAAAAGCGACGTGAATGTAATATCGAATTTTTATGTTAAAATTGGTAAGCCCGTTTTTGGGAGACTGTGTTAATCATTGGGTTGAATTTAATTCTCTCTCTCTCTCTCTCTCTCTCTCACACACACACACACACACACACACACACACACACACACACACACGTACGTTCAGACTCTCGTGTCTGTAGGGAGGTTAGGCAATAGTAGTGGCTAAACAAAGTTCCCACCCTCCAGCAGGGAATCGAACCGGGGACCTTCGGATTGAAGACCAGAATTTTAACCATTAGACCATAGAGGCACTCGAAGGAAGTATCGCATTCCACTCAAAAAAACTATATGGAGTTTTCACTGGAAATACACCTTTTTAGGCCCTCGAACTCAAAAATACATTTATGGAAGAAGGTGTGTTTGTGTCAGTTTGTGAACAACATGATTCAAAAACTAAAACGTGGTGAAAAACCGAACTGTTATTTAAGTTTAGTATCTTCCAAGAATGTGACACGAAGATTTTCAAAAAACTCCCCCACCCTCTCTCTCTCTCTCTCTCTCTCTCTCTCTCTCTATCCTAAACCAGCAGTAACATCTATTAAGTAAATCTAGGCATCCGCAGGTATTCGAGAACTGAACCTTGCTTGCATATGTTGTTTCATCCTTTAATGGGAATTCAAGTCCATGTTGTCCACGGTTTCAGAAGACTGTCACTTCAATCCATCTGTTTCATGTTGCTTGTCCCCTCTTTCTGTTTAACTTACAAAGGCTTTGCTCTTGGCGATACGCTCGATTCCTGTGTTAAGTTGGTAGCTCTTCTTGTCCCTTTCCGCTCCCTTAAAATGAAGAAAAAGTTTCTAAATGACTTTTGTTATTACCTTCAAGAAGGAATAGAAAGAACGAGACGAACTTTGTTAACGAAACTTTCTAGGCGACCGTTATTAAGGGCTTCTCTTTGAAGAAAACTTTGAAACTTTGTAAAATTCTTCTCTTTAATCAGCGTTATCGCTTTCAAACGCAAGCAGCACTGTTCCTGTACAAATGTGAAGGCTGATCGAATCCTTTCCTCTCGCCTTGCCGATGTGTCTCGCAACAGTCTCGCCAGAATGACTATATCATTTTCATTGATCAAGGAAGTGACTGACGTGGATTGAGGAGCCAGACGAGTTGCAGTCCAATATTTCATAAATTAATTTGATAAAAGAAACTTAAAGGATTGATCATGATCAAAAACGAACGAGAATTCTTCATGGACAAAGTTTTCCATCAGAATATAGGCGCAGCTCTTGGATACTCAACGAACAAAACAGTTTTAAAACCTATGCATATAATACAACTGTGGCATGTTGGCCTTGGAATGCCGCGAGCCCTGCACGGTACTAGCAGCCACAATTCAGTTCAGCTGGGGTGCTGCCGGGACATTGCGCCGGTCACCACGTAATTATGTAAATAATTATTCAGATGTGTTTTGTTGTTATCTGAACTGGCGCCTATCTCTGAACATATTTATCTTACACATTACTTACAGTTATTACAATATGAGTAGTGTAGGTTCTGCGTTGTGAATTCCATTCTTGTCTCGGCTTAACTCTGGTTGTCGACATGATCTCTTGTCGGGGCTGGAAGCGGAAAGGAGCATGGATTTTGTTACGGGAAACGTAAATTTTGAGCAAAATACGCTGAATGGTGAAAAAAACTGCTCTGGGTTTATTTTATATTTCAAATGTTAGCACTGTCACTATATCATAATTCTTACGCGTTGTAGTTGAAGCTGTCGTACTTTGTATTGGTGTTACTAACGTGAAAGATGTTTCAAGTTCTTAAGTAGTGAATTACATATTGATCACTGCTATATAAAAAATTACATCGACGTACTCGTAATATTATGCTCTGCACTTCACAAATAAAATTAATGTGCTGATTACATTGTACGTCCTTACAGCACGACTATCAGACTAGCAAGTCATTTGGCTTTGGTACGCTAACTTTAACTTCAACATTCCAACATTTTAAACTCTGGCTCTTTAAATCTTATTGGCTGTCTATCTGACGTTTGAAATGCTTAAAATTTTATTCTTACGCTGGCATTTGCTACCGAGAGTCACATGACTACTTTTCCAAATTCTCAACTGTTATTTTCTGCATCGCCAACTACCTGCCAGTGGAAAGTTTCCAAAAGGCTAACCTATGCTTTTAACTTGCAAAAACTCAGGACGGGCTGTTGGTATGATTTCTCTACCTAAGCCCTGCATACAGCCACGCTGGCATTAAAAGTGCTTCTTGTTGCAGTCCTTTTAGACACCAACAGCTTCAACCTTATAGGTACAATTACAAGCTAGTACAAAATGTTTTCATTAACATAATTAAACATATTGATATCTGACATGGTGTATCTGCATATTGTTATCAGGGGTTATCAATCACTGACGTAGTTAATATTGTTGAAAATTAATTTGGGACCAAACGTACCGTCACAAATAGTGGGAATTCTGGGCAATGAAAGAACAAACGAAGCTGCTAAGAAGGGACCTGAACCAATACTGGGGTTGTCATCAGGACCGGTTAAGCTGGCTATCAGAGAACACGCGAAATACTAGAACTACTGTAGGTTTCAAGCACTCCATAGCTCTCATACATAGTTTGGACAGGTGAAGGTCGCGAGAGCTGCTAAAATTAAACAGGGAAAACGAACAGGCCTCTTTACAGGACACTGCCCCTTAGAGGGCACCTGCATAGAATGGGGCAGCAAGTGAATCCTGTATTTAGACGTAATCAGGCAAATGAGACAGCTGGCATCTATTGTGCAAGTTACTAGCACTTTCTCACCAAACAGATCTCATGTTTGGGAGTCAATTTCTAGCATTCGGGGAGTTCTCAACCAAAATGGTCCAGAGTCTGATTCAGTTCGTTATGAACGTCGGGCTTCTGGGTCAATGACAAGACTGGGGGTGCGCAATAGATCTGCAAAGGTCGCAGTGCAGGGCAGTGTTGCCCCCTTTTATTGTACTTAACTATATAATCTATGGCAGGCACAGAATTTGATGGCGGCTGAGCTCTGGCCAATACTGGAGCTGCCGGACATTTGCCATGTGTTAAAGGTCGGAGACAAGTTAAAAGTGGGAACGAGGAAGAATACTGTACGGCTCAAGCTAATACAACTTATATACATTCCTAAATCAATAAGGAAAGTCTCGCTTTGATAACAAAACCAAAACTTGCATAGAACAAATAGAAAACTTCTTATGATTGCATCGTATCGATTTTTTTTAAATATACATTGTAAATTATCTTCCTGCTCTGTATACATAAAAGTCCCGTCGGGTATTATTGGTTCACCCTCACTGCTTGTACGATGTTTCGAACTAAGAGCAGTAATACAGAACAAACACAATCACTTTAATTGTAATATGAGCGCTCAGCGAATTTACTTTCACCAACACGAAAGCTACAATCTCTACTGAAGGTAGAACTAACATCACTGAAAGGTTTCTTGCTTATCACTTGGTGTCTGTTTTGTATCACATGACGACATGATAAACGAAAGAGGCACAAGGATAGCTGGACCTGCCAGTTGAAAGCTTTGTTTCATACGAGTACACCTTGTTGAAAGATGAGTCCAAATGCACATTTTCTCGGCAAGCAGTTAACATAGGAACCTGCTGTTCAAAATAAAATGTTCTGCATCAACAGATTACTTCATTTGCTGGAGCACGATTAACTTTTATGGGCGCAAATTGGTATATTTGTATCACAGGTTTTACAACATCAATTCACAACGTGTTAACTGTACTACGCCTCAAGGTGCATGCTTCTAATTGGGTTTTGGATTGACCAGCTCTTTGTGGTTTTGCTTGAAGCCAAAATCGCACATTTACACGTGTGAAGTTCCTTAGCTAGTTCGACAGAAGGCCAAGAACATGGATTTCTCAGCTGTGTTCATAAAGCAGATTGTTGTGTACTAACATTTCCCTTGCGAAACACTCGCCCTTCTAGCCACGGTAGGATCTGGTAATCCCTGCATATCAAGCTTCCTGTAAAGTTGTATGATTGTTTTTAACAACCTTGCTTTGGCAACCTGAATTTAACGAAACATGTTTGCTTGTATTTGAGCACACCATTAGGAGGGTACGCTTAGTTTCATATAGAGATAACTCGTAAATAGACTATTGTTTTTCAGTTCGTAAATAACATACATAAAATGCAGCTCTTGCACATTACATTAGCGCGTATGCGACTTCGCCCGCTTTTCTCCCAGTCACTATTAACTTTCCGCGTTCGTAGCTTTAGAATTAACGATGCATGAAAGAGCCTCTCGCCATTCCGATCGCCAATTAGGATGTCGAACACAGGACTCTCTGAAAACTTACAACTCGCCACGCAGGACTCCCTGAATAAACCATACAGTCCTGAACTTCACTACTACAACCTTGCTCGACTTGTTATATATGTATGACAGAAATAAAACTCCTGGAGAAATAACGAAGGGTTATGGCTAAGGATAAGGGACGAGTGTTGGGATGGATCATATTCTATGGTGATGTTGATTTGTTTCTCTTGGGGCTGTGGAGCCCGGTACCGCCGAAGCAACCGGCAATTTCGGTGCGGGTCATAGAACATGGTTTCAGATGCGGAGAGCGATATTACAAGAAATTAAAATTAAATTGAGTTTTATTTATGGACGCCCTTTAACTGCTATGGCGCTTAGCGTCCCATTTTATATTGGCGTGAAAGACAGGACATTTAACTCGGGGCCTCTTTATCAGGATTGAAGGTTCTTTTACGTGCCGTAAATCTACGATACGGGACCGCCGGCTTTACTTCCCTTCCGAAGGAAGCCATGCTAAGGATTTTTACGCCCGAAAAAAAATCCATCGCCCTCCGCCAGGCTTCAACCCGCGACCTCGGGAGCTAGAGGTAACCACTACACCACGAAGGGCGATATTAGGAGGCAGAGTTAGGGCATGATCCCAACGTCAACCGCCCGTCTTTATGGCGCATTATACAATGATGGAGTCACTCGATGAGTTGATGAAGATGTAGCGATGGTGATGGTTAAACACTGTATTGATCTGGTTTGAGTAGCTTTTACAAAATGGATGGGGCGAGAGTGTCGGTGTGGCCTTGCAGATCTCGTCGATTTGATTGTAGAATTTGGAGTCGTTGATGTGCTTATGGATTTTGTCCATCTTGTCATAGACGTAGTTCTTCGTTGTCTGTAATGATGTGACATTGGTCTGAGTTGTCTCTCTAATGATGCGATGCGGTGGTTGATGTTCTACAGTATTGCTGGTAGTTTTATAATGGCTGTGTTGACAGCGATTGTGCTGTTGCGGATCTTTAGAACGTTGGAGTTGTGATGGGCGATGTCTTGCAGGTCTGCCTTAGAGCTGTAGCTGTGGACGCAGGTTGGTTGTACTACGGCGGTTCGCTGTGATCGAAGCTGTGCTGAAGGAATTCAAGGCTGCAGATACGTGATTTTGATGTGTCTGGCATCTGTCGTGTGTTTCCTGGGTAGCGAACACTCTTTCTATTATACTTGTACGAGAACGCCTAGAAATTTCTGTCCAGGGCGGGAGAACAGCAGGAGGTCTGAACTTTCTCTTTGCGCCTCGGTTACATTCAGGACGTTTCGTTAGCCATTCTCCCTACTCCATTCAATCATACGACGGCTAGCGCTAAATAATACGCCTGCTACTCACGTACTCTCGGCGACATCACATTATCGTGCACTTATAGTAGCACCAAACCCAGTCATTATTGCCAATTAATGCATCGTAATTCATAGTGCATACTGAAGGGGTTGGAGGTATTGTCTAATAGGATAGAAGCAAAAAAAATCTTGGTAAACTGAGGCAAAAGAATGATCGGTGAACATGAATCAGCAAACAAACTGTTTGCAAGATGCAATGCATGATTTTATTATTTGTTAATATATGACGGTACTTCAGCAAGTAACCACCGCTTTGGCTTCAATAAACTGCAAATAATAATAATAATAATAATAATAATAATAATAATAATAATAATAATAATAATAATAATAATAATAATACGAGCATGTCGCATACAAAATTGAAGGTTCTCCGCATGAAAATCTCCAAGCATTTATTACACCTGTCCACGAGCTTTTAGAATTCCCGTGTTGTAGTCGGCTACCGCTATCCATTAAGTCAAGATGTTCGGACACAATTTCACAAGCAATGAACGAGAAGTGTTTGGGAAAGAATCTGTAACTTTCTATGGTTACACGTCTGCCTTGTACGATTTTGTTGTTCACTTGATTTTTCAAACGATCTATTATCAGTGCCAGACTCCGGGTCGAGTTTCATTTGTTCGTCCATTTGTTAAACATTTAACACCACTTTCTCACATTTCTTTCGTCCATTACTGTAACATCATACACTTCCTTTAGTGACAGTAAATCTCTGCGGGTTTCAACATCCGAGCATTCAAAAATCTAGTACTTCTCACCTCACAATCGGCGGGACTTTGTATCACATAGTTCATTTTGAGCAATCGCAAAATGCACAATAACTTGTTTTAACTGAAAGTCGCGCGACCCTGACGAAAGATGTCGAGGAACTATTCGACCTGGGATAGAAGCCCGATAGTGATCTGCGCAGGGGTCCTTGCTTCCTATATTACTCTTGTATAACGTTGGGTTGTTCCATGTCATTAGTAACCCATCCCTGATGTCAGTTGAGTTGCGTATTCGAACAAAGTGGATGATGATTCGGGAACATCAAGTGTAAATCGTCGGAAGGTTTTCTTGTTTTACGGTGGTCTGCGATTAGGTTAAATCTTGTCCTCCCTTGTGGAGTCTTGGGATGGCGTTCTGTCCAGTGAATTGTCTGTGTTTGTGGCTTTTGCCCCATTTTTTTTGGGGGGGGGTGCGGATACGATTTTACCGTCAATTGCAAAATAAGTTCACAAAGTTTATGTGCATTTTTGTACCTATATTATGTGTGTTGTGTAGGTCCAGCAGTTCCTGATGCAGCATTTTAAGCGACGTTTACGTTTTGAAGTGCTTGTACTATCGGAAATCCGCCCTCTTGCACGTCGACACCACATAGCACAGTTTATGCGACGTCCCCCACTCCGCTATGATTTACAGCCCCTCCTGGCCGATTGTGGGTGTTTTAAAAACCCCTGCCCACTCTCATAATGCCACAGAATCGCGCAATACTTAAAACGTCCCTGCATTTTGTTCACGCTATCCCGTTCTTTTATTTTTGGATCCCTTTTTGAGTGCGTGTGCTGTCATAGCTATGGATACATTTTATCTTTACCCTTCCTCATTGGCTCTTGCAACCCCTAAACGGCTTTGCAATCATTTTGGGTGCTGCGTGTAGCAGTTACAAGGGTTGCTAACTTATATATTGAAGCATTTTGCTGAATGTACAGATTTTCTAATAAAAATGTTGGCCACAATTTATTAAGGTCTGCACGCCTTTGCTTTCTCTACCATGTAGGTACCTAGAGGGTAGAGGGAGTGTTGCATTCCAATCAAAAGGCCTCTTCTAACAGATATAACTTAAAAGGATATTGTCGGATAAATACCAAAATTAAACACAGGTATCTCTTTTATCTGGTCCTCATTAATCCGGATTGATTTTTGTTTGCTGTTTCAGCACGAAAATATGTGCGTCCGCTGATAAATGCATACGGTTGTAATGTTGGCACCTCGGAGATTGCCGTCGGTTACACACCTCAAGCTAACAGTAAATACCGTTATCATGGCTAGTGACACAGAACAATAAAACTAGTATCTAATTTTATGCGTGCGATTTCTTGCCGCACAATAAGGAATGTTGTGTCGCAGCATACTTTTTAGGAGTATTTATGCATGCGACGTGTCGCACTCTGAATTGTTGGGAAATCAGTTCTACCAGCCCTGTTCACATTTGTTTCGTCAACCATAGCTTGCTTCGACCTTATAGGACCGTATGAAGGTAAATGGGATGTCTGTGTCTTTATCTAACGCATAGATGTTGTCATTAGTTTCGTCCTTCTCGCGCTGTCGCCAAGTTGCTAATAAGATGCTCTAAACATTCATTTGTTATGAATTTCAGCTTTGAACTGTTATCTATGCAGAATTTATCTATCACATTGTCATTTTTAAAGCTTTTAAAGATTTATATGGACATAATTCCTAAAGAAAATTATCTTTTCAGCTAAATTTCGATATTTGCTGTGTCTATGCCTATCAAGCAGTAACTAATAACCTAAAGGGTAAAACGCACTGCATTTTTTCTGAGGTAGAGTAAATTAGAGTGCTGATAGCTGCCCAATTTGATCTATACCTTTGCAATAGAAAAGTCAGCCAGGACAATTTTTTGTTATTGGATTTACAACGGGAATACAAGGAATTAAATTAAATTGAGTTTTATTTATGGATGCTCTTTAACTGCTGTGGTCCTTAGCGTCCCATTCTACATTGGGCATGATAGACCGGTAATTTTGGTCAGAGGCCTCTTTATCAGGCTTGAGGTTTCTTTTACGTGCGGTAAATCTACGACACGGGACCATCGGCTTTACTTCCCTTCCGAATGAAGCCATGCTAAGAATTTTTACGCCCGAAAAAAATCCATCGCCCTCCGCCGGGTTTGAACCCGCGACCTTGGGAACTACAGACTAGCATGGTACCACTAGTCCACAGAGGACAACGAAGATAAAATGTTGAGGGTTGAAGACAGTTTTTTAAAAGAAGCGGGAATCCTGTAACTAACTTCATACATTCATTGTGTATGATAAAAGATTCAGCTAAAGCCCTGGCGCGACATAGAAGTCAGTAAACGTTAACTTCAGTTGTAAGGAAGTGGATACGTTTATAGTGTGAAGTGTTATGTAGGTTATTTATTTAACATTTTACGTATATATTTATGGATGTGGAGGGAGAAGCTACGAAGAGGCGAAATGTGATAAACTAAGCACAGTAATAATGAATGTTTTAGATTATTGTTCAAGTAAAATTAGTGTTAATAAGGTAGTAAAAGAAACAGCTAAGGCTACCCGAGTTCAGAAGTAGTAGTGTATAGGATACAAAAGGAGCGAATGAAAGGACGTATAAAACCCCATAAAATAATGTAAAAAAAGGAAGGAGGAAACAAAAGCACGCTAGGTTAACACAATATTATGGAATAGGGCAAAACAGAGTGTGGCGCATTATTCATTATTTGCTGTTTGAAAACTTTCCCTCACGTTGAATGTAATTTTGTCAGGGTAGACCCTAATGATACCTTACCACATTATAACTTTTATCACTTTATATCTCCATATTTCTTGATAATATATATTTTTATGCCTGTAAAATTGTACATTTGGCAACAATGCACCCCATTTAACCTCTATTGTGTTTTAAGCGTGAGACGCGATATAGAATGGATCCCTGTGTTGTACTATTGCTACAAACCCTTAACTTGGAAAAAAAAAATGATTGTGACTTGTGTGTTCATCCATAAACAGTTGAAGGTTCGTGGACAGTGTGTTTAGGAACCTCTTTGGGAGATTGCTTCTTGTTCTCACGATCCTTGTAATTTTCTGACGCAACATCCCACATTGAATTCATATGAATTTCTTATAATGTTCCGTGTCCATACTTGATAACAGTCTGAACGACGAAAATCAGATGACTCTCGCAAAACGTGAAACCACAAATGACATTGAAAAAACCAAATCTACAGCTCTGGGTTTCCCCAAAGTGGCAGTACTGACTGAGCTGTTTCACTCATAATACAGCAACGCGACGTGCGTGAACACCCATGTACATTGAGGCCATGCGTCGTGCTACTTGAAATACCATACGATGCGTGTTTTTTCAGCTCCTACGACACAGAATACGAGGGTCACTCCGCAAGTTTTAGCAGCAGTCACAAATGTTTTGCAATTGATTTGTAGCGTTTACAACTTTTCAAAGTATTCTCCATTATGACGAATACACTTTTGCATCTATTCAAACCACTTTGAAAATGCATCTGACCTCCTTTTGGAAGGTCGTTTGCAGCTTCCATGTAAGCCCCAATGGCCTCTTCGTGTGGTGAGGAATGGCGACCACAGAGCTTTCCTTTTGTTTTAGGAAGAGTGCACATGGAACTTAATCTAGAGAATAAGTGGGGTTAGGAAGGACTGACGTTATCAGCCAAGAAATCGAGTGTTCTGGCCGTTGTGTGCGCAGAAGTATTGTCATGGTGAAGCAGCAGGTGAGCGTTCTTTGATCATGGATGCTTTGTTTTCCATGCTGCAATGACTGATTTTTGAGAAGAAAACCACTACCAACTTTCCTGCACTTTTGCATCTTCGCACTTTTGTTGGTGGGCCATCATCTGGAAAGCACCATGCCGCCGATTGTTTTTGGATCGTAGTGGTATATCCATGTAGGTGTCCTTGCTTCTCCCATTGTTGAATTATTCTAGCATGAAACGGCACCATTCAACACGAGGTGCGCTATGACCCCCTGTTAACGAATGCGGTACCCAACGGGAACAACGCTTGCTGACTTGCAGATGTTCAGGAAGGATGGCATTCACTGCCATTGATCCATTCTTAAGAGTACTCTAGGTCAACAGGTGATGTGCGGATCCTCCATTAATAATGTCTGCGCAATTGCAACTGTTTCTGGAGTTTCTCCTCGGGCGATTTGCGCGAGGTTCGTCTTCCAGAGATCCTCGACCTTTTTTGAACCCCCGAAAACAGTTTCTAATGATAACTCTGGATGGTGCAGACTCCCGAAAAACACCTACCACAGATTGGCGACACGCTCTGTTGTTAGGCGCTTTTTGTAGTCACAATACATGGCACGAAAATCACGTCGTGATAGCTCCACTACGTTTGCCTGTGTGTGTGTGTGTGCGCGCGCGCGCATCACTGAGTGTCCTTCCGGCCGTATTCTTGCTAAAACACTTGCCGCATTGTTGCGTAGTAAAGTGTGTTTATAGCTGTAAAAGTATCACCCTTTCAAATGAAGGGAATTGTATTTCTGTCACTTATAAGGTTTACTGCTGCAAAAAACTTTCGGCATGACACTAGTATTGTGCGACTGTACCTCCAGATCACGTTGCTTTTGTCGCACGACATGAAATCGCGTGCATAAATGGGGTCTCAAATGTTTGAGATTGCGTTTCATTTGTTTTGATGATAGTCGTGAGAGAGATCGTAGACATCTCATCTGGACGGCTTGCTCTTGAACTTTTACAATGATTTAAACTTTACAATCGTACATCAAAGCTTGCATTGATTTCATAGTTTTGTTTCCGGATTACCGCCGCAGCTCTTCTTCAAATAAGCGAGGTTCTTGTGTATTTAAGTTTACTATGAAGCAAAGATGCAACACAGATTCTTGAGAATAGCTCCCATCCCGAACTACTGTTTGCATGGGACTTTTTTTCCGAAATCTTTTATTTTCTCAAGTATGACTTAACGATTCCTACTAAAATATATACATTGAAGATATTTTTAGACAGCATGGCCTAAAAGATCAACTTCTAACACAGAGCACACGATCGAAACATTTCTTTGGTTTCAAGTCCATTCACATGTTTGTATTTGCACATGTTTAATAACTCGAGTTCGCTTGACTAGGTATTACTTTTCATTGTGTCTTTTTACATGATTAATTTCGCATGGTTCTCGCACTATCTGTTCACAATGCAAATCGTCATACTTCAATGTATCGCAATTCCTCGTAGAGTTAACCTATATATTGGCAGCATTCTTTGATCTAAAACGCTACTCATTTGTCTAACCTACGTAAAGATTAAATGATGCAAATTATGAATTCAGAAGAAACTGGAAGTGAAATTCCAGAAGCAGCAGAAAGAATTAACACTAGAAGTACTTACCCAAAAACATCCAGAAAGCAATATGATATAGACTTTAATCGTTTCATTGTCTGGTGTAAGGTAAAACATGTTGAAAATAATTTCACTGAAAATGACTAGCGAATCAGCAAAATTTTCACATCTCACTTTTTTAATGTTATTTAACGTGATCTCTGTTGGTTTCAGGAATGAATATAATATTGATATTTTACTAATTGGAGCACTGTCTAAAAAGTAGTATATCTCATACGTGTTAAAACTGGTTTTGACCCTTGTATCATAATTTACCATTACTGGGATAATGTATGTCGTGAATGTTCTGGGAATAGCTTGTGAAGTTCTCTTCATTCGGAATGACATAAAATTTTCTCTTAAGCGTACGATTTGTGCCACATATTTTTGTGGATCAGTGGATAGTGTTAAAATTCTTCGTGTCGTATTCGTGGAAGACGCTGAACTTATATACCAATTTTGTGTTTAATCCACTTTACGTTTTTTAGTTCTGATGTTCCAGATACACACATACACACGCGGACCTTTTTCTAACAATGCTGGCTTTTTATTATTATTATTCAGAGAGTCTGAAAAAGTGTATTTTCTGTGAGATATCGGTATCGAATTTTTTGGTGGAATGCAATACTTCCTCTACATACTATAGGTAAGTGATAGACAAAGTAAAATATTTGGAAGTGGAGAAAAGACTTATACAGGCTGACCATTTAAGTTGAGACTACAATATCCCCAAAACTAAGCGTTGTGGAAGGAAATGTCTTTAATAAAAGAGTCGTCCTCCGTGGACTAGTGGTACCATGCTAACCTCTATTTCCCAAGGTCGCGGGTTCAAATCCGGCGGAGGGCGATGGATTTTTTTTCGGGCGTAAAAATCCTTAGTATGGCTTCCTTCGGAAGGGAAGTAAAGCCGGTGGTCCCGTGTCGTAGATTTACTGCACGTAAAAGAACCTCAAGCCTGATAAAGAGGCCTCTGAGCAAAATTACCGGTCTTTCACGCCCAATATGGAATAGGACGCTAAGGACCATAGCAGTTAATTTATTTATTACTTTCTCTACTACGTATAAGTAGGGGAAGTATTGCATTCCACCCAAAAATTCGATACCGAGATTTCACCGGAAATACATGTTTTGAGACCCCCTGAATCCAAAGAAAGCATTTTTGGAAACATGTCCGTGTGTGTGTGTGTGTGAACAGCATAACTCAGAAACGAACAGTCGGATAAACACCAAACTTGGTATTTAGGTTCAGTATCTTTCAGAGATGCGACACGAAGGTTTTCAAGAAAATCCCCCATCCCAGACTACCCTTTACATGGAAGATTTTTCGAAAATTTTAATTTTTTCAAAAATGGCTCTAACGATTTTGATTAAAATATCATATGTTTAAGATATTGTCATGACAAATGAAATGTATATCTCGAATTTTCTGGGAATGTCTCCAAAAGTATTCTTCATTGTGGACGACTTTTGCATAACTGGTAAACCATAAGAGATAGACAAACTTTTACTACACAAAAAATGTAGATCGCGTTAAAATACACAATTTATGTCATAAACATTTTTTTTGTTGAGTGAACAGTTTTCGAGATATTGCTTGTTATTCCCTTAAATTTTCCAATACTTATGTACTTTTTCTGAAATTCGTTATTCATTTTTTATGTCCTGGACATGCAAAGAGAATGGAATGCGCCACATAGCAACCAGCACTTAAAATGTTTGACTATCGCTTAAAACCTACCATATTCCCCTTGCATCTACAAGAAAATTATCAATAAGATTGACATCTCGATTAACATGCAGCATATGGAGAATAAGCGTTTGTAAAAATAGTTTGTACAAGAGTAGAGAAAGTCATGTGAGTGTAACACATATTTTTTTTAATAAAAGTTGCTTGATATTATGGGGGAAAGTAAATGCCATTTGTTGTGTTTTGTTTGGACGTTATGATACCATTTTAGAGTCAATTAAATGTTTTAAATGCGAACCTACAATTAGGGTCAAATTAATTCGACCCTAAAATGACCATCATAACATCCAAATAAAACACGACTGATGACATTTACTCTTCCCCATAATATCAAGCAACTTTTATTAAAGACATTTCTTTCTACAACACTTAGTTTTGGAGATATTGTACACTCTCAACTTAAATGTTACACCCTGTATATGGCCTGTTCTGATGTTATTTCAACTTGCTGTAAGACTGCAGTGTCCAGAAGTTATAGTGCTGGGTTCATGGACCGGAGTTTTGTTGTAACGACTCTGAGAATCGATAACTAGGAGCTTTCATTTGCGAATTGGAAATGCGCGGTAGGGAATCGGAATTTGAATGCGGTGGGAAAATGTGATTGACATTCTCAAGGGCCCTTGAGTGTTGGATCCAACTCTGAATGGGCAAAACTTGGCTGAAAGTTGTCTGGAGAAAACGTTGGCAAGCTTGGTTTTAATATGGATTAAAATTCATTGACTTCGCTCGCCAGTCTCATCAGTATGTTGCGAAAGAGAGCATCAGGGAAACGACACAGCATCTCCAGCATAACTCTGCATCTCTTGTTTTCTCTAGGAGGAGGTATTCCATTGTATTAAAATTTGACGTCGAGATTTCATCGCAAATACATATTCTGAGGCCCCCCGAATCCGCGCCCCCCCCTTCAAGGCATTTTGAAAAAAAAAAGACCCGCGTGTGTGTTTCTGTAAACAGCATAACTCAAAAGCGAAACGTTGGTTAAATACCAAACCTGATATTCTAAGTTCAGTATATTCCAAGGAGTCGACACGAGGATGTTCAGCAAAATCCATTCATATGAAACATGTTTGTTTTTCTCAAATATATTCTATCGAGTTTTATTAAAGTGCAGGTGTTTCAGATATTTCCCAGATAATAAAATGTACATCTTGAATTTTCTGGAATAGCCGGTGAAGTCCTCTTCATTCTGAGTGACTTTGGTATATACTGGAAAAACGTAACAGAGACGAAATCTTACTGCACAAAAAGTGTAGATCTTGTTAAAGCGCAGACAATTTTCACAAATGATATTGTTTGACTATCTCTGTGGTCCAGTGGTCAGCGTTGTGGCTTCTCAACTCAGAGGTTCCCGGCTGGGGCAGAGAATTTTTCTTTATCTAGAATCATTTCCTATACTCTGTAAAGTCTGATAGTGTGAATTCGGGAGTTCATGTACTCAGTGTAAAAGTTTTTTGAAGAAAAAAAGCAAATGAGGTACAGTTCAAAAAGCTAAATCATCATCAGTAAGTTGTTTCCCAACTCAGACCCCTGACATGGCTGTAGAAGTTAAAGGGGGCTATACAAAGGAAGGAATTAAAAAGAGTTTTTTTGTGTGGTTAACTATTTCCAAGATATCTGTTTCTGTTTAAATGCTCAAATACTTAGCTTGTCACTGATCACGGATCGAGTTTCAAAGTTATCGCTAAGCGATCTGCTTTTAAAAAAATCTGACAATAGGTTTAACTTAGCGTAATTCTTAAAGCTACAACGACATTTGTAATTAACTTTTATCTATATTATCAAGGAATGGATGGAAATATAAGCTTTCGTAAGAATAGTTTGTAGAAGAATGAGTAGGGAAACTCACGAGAATTCAGCACATGAGATGTTTGGTCATGGAGTATAAGACCATACGTAATGCTTGAAGACTGTGTCACTGAACTACCTGGCGGCCGAAGAAAACCTCAACAACAAAGGTGAAAAGCAAAGGCACACATTTTATGCAAGTGTCGTTCACTAACGAAGATTTTATGACCCATTTCTAATGTTGGGGTATACTCGTAGCTGTGAGAGCATAACTCGCAGTATGTCCGCTGTATTAGTATATGAATTAATATATTAACTATGGTGATTACATTGGTGTTTTGGTTGTTACTATTAAATGTTTATATGGTGGTGTTATACTTTTTGAACGGCTGCTGTTTGGGTTTTTGGTAGAGCATGTGTAACTTTTCAGGGAAGTGCTCTAGTAATAGTGGTAGTATTTATCACACGTTCCTAAACTATACTTTGTTTCCCTTCTCATAACTTGAACTTTTAAATTGATATCATTTCAACGTTCCCACTACATTATGCTAGGTAATTAGTAACTCCTGCTACGGAGAGCTTACATGTATGTTCTGCACATCGCCGCACTTCATACACAACTCACTCTGGCTTGGGGACGCTATAACTAACTTCCCTGAACTTAAACATTTTAAACGTATTGTTCTTACAACCTTATTGGCTGTCTTCGTTCAGCTTGGAACATTCTAGAAGACTTACCAGGCTATTATTCGTTGTTTCCAAACATGTGACCTCTCTACAAAAATATGTTGTGTTAGCTTGTCGCATTTTCTCTTACACAATGACTCAAGGTCTTGCTTTTGTGACTTCCCTCTACAAGACCTTTTTGCCTGGGCCCTAACATCTTTGTCTGTTTTAACAAGGGTTCCACAGCTCCAGCTAAACTCTTACACATACATAAAACTTATGCTTTAACATCTATTTATATAACCAGTATTTTGGTTATTAATATTATTTTATATTATAATTTACATTATTATATACATGGTATATATGGTCATAGTCTCAATGTTTCTGTAATGCGAGTTGTATGATTGGTATTGGGAGTGAAAGCATGGTGCACATTCCCATGATGTATATCCACTAAGGTTTACTTGCAGTATAACCTTGTTACAAGTGGTGTTCATCTGTGTGATGATATTACTGGATGAAATTTCCATTTACACGCATAACTTCTTGTGTAATGTTCATAGTTACTGTTTTTATATCGTCCTGAAGTTCGACTATGATGTGGGGATTGTTACTGTAAGCTTTATTTTTTAGGCTCCCCACAAATAGGTGTATCAATCTCGTCATTTTTTTTCTCCGTGTCTCGTTTTCGCTTCTTAGGTTTAGCGAACCCGTTGTCCTAAATTTATTAACCAGACGTCTAACGGCTTCTCTACCTGGAACTGGAATACCAGGAAGTTCCTCCTGAAATTGTCTGTGTACATGATTCGGTTTTTACGTATGCATCGTACGTAAAAAAATGGTTCAAGCGTGAATTTGGCGGCAGATATTGCATTGGACTAATAAGAAGACATTTGCACTCTTTAACAGCGACTGAAGCACAGCTGGTAAAGATAACGTTGAAGACGTAATGCACTGCCAGTTGCGCATCGGAAAAGTACCGAGATCACTGCATTACATATAGCCGGTCTGTGGCCTCACCTTAAATCGCAGGTACTACTTCGATATTGGATTATGGTCAGAATAGAAAGTTTTTACTTATGTAATTGACTATTATGTTTTTGACTATGCACAGTATAATACTTGCTTAATGAGGAACGTTTTGGTGTAGTGGATGTTGTTCCGGCGATAATGTAATGCCCACCCACCCTTTTATGCGACCGTTCTTATATAACCGTTTTTGGAAGGAATTACTGCCAACGTGAATCATTCGAGTTTTAGACGCGCAGATATCTCGGCTACCCTTGCGGCTTAGGGACCTCAATCGTATTTTCAGCTATGTTGGGATTTCAAATGTTGGCAGCGGTAGGACAACGCAAGCAACGTTCCCATGATGCCACGGGTGAAGATGCCTGCGATGCGACTTCTGATAGTAATATGGAACAAAAGTGACAAAATATGCCATATCCCTGAAAATAACTAAAGCACAATGTTATTTGTTGTTTATTACACGTAATGATGTTTTGAAATCAATAAAAGTTGTGCAGTGTATGCGTGTGTTGCGTGTGTATAATGACACCGGCCATAATCTAATATCGAAGTTTATCGCGCCAGCACTGCATATAGCTGATACAAACTATTGTCCTATTTCCTGTTAATCGAGATAAACTTTGTAGAAGTAGTTTAATTACACATTTCGATGAAGTACCAGAATTGGAGCGGTAGTCATTAAAAAGCGGAACGCTGTATGCCGGCTTTTGAAACACGATAGGCTTTTCATTACATCGCGACAAAAAGGTGAGAGCACCTAAAAATGACAAAGTATCGAATAACTCAACCAATAACAGCGATTGTCCCGGAAATGGTTAATGGAGGGGGAAAACAATAATATTAGTAATAAAATAGCTGCCTTTTAAAGAGATCTCTCTTTTTTTGGTAATACGTTTCTGTCTACCTCTTCTGGTTGCACAAAATTGCTTAGGAATGAAGAGGACTTAACGGGCTGTTTGCAGAAATTCAAGATACGCATTTTATTTGTCATGTAAATATGTTAAACATGTGGTATTTTAGTAAAATCATTACATCCATTAAAAGAATAAACATTTTCCCCTATAAAGGGCAGTTTGGTATTTGGAATTGTCTTGGAAATCTTCGTGCCCATCCTCGGTTGACCCAGAACTGAAATATCAGGTCTGGTACTTATCCAACATTTCATTTTTGACTTACGCTACTCGTAGACACACTCATAATACATGTACACCACTTTTCTAGAAGTGTTTTATTTTGGATTCAAAGGACTTCAAAACCTGTATTTCCGGTGAAGTCTCGATTTGGAATTTTTGGGTAGAATACATTACTTTCGCTACCATGTATCTGATAGACAGAGTAAAAATGCATAACGCTGTACGTTAAAAAAACACACATTCGCTGAAATACGAAAAATTACAAGAAACATTAATTGTACAGGGTGCTATAATTCTTTTTTGATATTCTGTGGCATCTGAAGTTGTTCATATCCCGCTTCTACTACTTACCTGTAGAAAGTACAGACAATGTATTTCTCCCTCTCTCTCTCTCTCTCTCTCTCTCTCTCTTTTTCTCTCTCTCACACACACACAGATGTGTACATACATTCAGAGATATTCAAAAAGAAGGAACAAATTTTAAATATTCATTTTTAATGAACGACAGTAGATAGCGACACATACGGCGCATCATTGAATAGAGGAAAGTTAAAAATTTTAAGCCCCATAGTGCCATTTAGTACCTACAGCGGCGCTATGTTTGCTTACGAGAAAATGGCGACGCTACAGGAAAAGTCGTTTCGCGTGCTTCATTATGCAAAGAGTGAATCCATTGTTTCATTGCAGCATGCATTTCGTTGTAAGTTCAACCACGAGCCGCCTCGTCAAAAAATTTACAATTGATACAATAAATTCGTAGAAGATGGTTGCGTATGTAGGACTTACAAGCGGGTGCCTGGTCAGAGGCCCGTCGAGGAGCAGACACTCATGGATCAGACAGTGTCTGTAAACACATTAGCTAAAAAACGAAAAGTCGGATAAATACCAAACTTCGTATTTACGTTCAGTACCTTCCAAACATAAGAGACGACGATTTTCAAGAAAATCCCCCGCCTACCCCAAACTACTCTTTATATGGAAGATTTTTCAAAATTCTTGATTTTCTAAAAATGGCTCTAACGGTTTTAATTAAAATACCATACATATATTAAAGCAATTTACATGACAAATAAAATGTGTATCTTGAATTTTCTAGGAATAGCCTGTGAAGTCTTCTTCATTAGGAATGTTGTATAAGTGACAAACCTTAAGTGATAGACGAAAACGTACCTACTACACAAGATAAAGTAGATTTCTTTAAAACACATATTTCATTGCACTTTAGATGTTTTTTGTGGCATAAGCCATTTCCGAGAAATCCCTTATAATGCTTCGAATTGTTCATTTCTTGGTCATTCTCGTAAAGTCCTGTCGATATTCAGTTGTTTCCAGCGATGTCATGGAAACAGTATGGAATTTTAAGGCCAGCGTATAGCGCCCAGTTCTTAAACATTTAAATACCTATTTGTTCTCTTTGATCTATAATAAAAATGTGTAATGCAGCTATTTCCAGAAAAGGTTTATTTAGATTAAAATGTAGTAAACAGAAAAATAAGCTGCAGTAAGAATAGTTTGTATACCCACTAATAAACAATAGACTGTAGAGAAAGTTTTGTGTATATAGCACATCAGATTTTAAAGTGAGTACCGATAATTTGTTAAAAGATAACATTATTTTCCAAATACTTTTTTATCGTTCATTACCGCACACTACATATCCGCATAGCCACCGCGGTTATTCCGGCAATTATAACGGGAACCACTTTTTGTATGCCTTCGTCAAAGAATGATGCCGCCTGTGATGAAAGCCAAGTCTGCACTTCTCGTTTCACATCATCGCCGTTGAAAAGTTTTCCACCAAGGATTTTTTCTCAGATGAAGAAACAACGAAAATTGCTTAATGCCAAATCCGGACTGTAGGATGGATGGTCGAATGTTACCAACCAAATAATGCAATCAGGCCTTGAGTTTGTTTGGCTGTGTGTGGCCGTGCATTGTCACTCATTATTGTATTCCCATAAACCTCACAGAATTGGCGATGATTGTTTACTGGAGTATCATTTCTCGCATGCAAAAAACGATTCACTGATCTGACTTCACAGTCGGCGGGTCGTTCGATTGTTTTGAACATTTTTTAAACGTTCCAACAATAGTAAAACACAAAGTGACGATCGCTCATAGCTGCGTTTGCCTTCCTATTGAATGGAGGTAGCGATCCCGCATGCTCAAAACCGCGACTGGAGCGCAAAATAGTAAAACGTACTTAAAAAACATGCCCCGTGTTATTTAAATTTAATTTGTATAACCCTCCCTAACAATAGTAAATCTTTTTAGTGTAGGTTATTGCCGGTTTTTTTCTTCATTTGCGGTGTAACAGCTATGTTCACTCCTCCCACATTCATTCTTCCAGGCTGTGCGGAGGTTACGGAGTGTTTGTAATTAAAGAAAGGTTCGCCCAACCCTGATTGAGAATGCGATGCTACAACAGGCACCTGCAGTTCATATTGAAGTATCCGGTTACAAATGCTTTTACTTTCTTAAAGGAATTTAGTAACAGAAAACTGACTTCTGTGCCCCCCCCCAAAAAAAAAGCAAAACAAAAAAGTTTTGTCTATTTTTCCTGCATTCCTGTTATTTGCTATTTCCCATTTTCATTTGCTATTTATTATTTGATTATTTTGAAGAAAAACGTATAGCCATAAACGGGTAATGTCTTTTGAATAACGTTAATGTAAAATAGAATCACTGCGCATTGTTTTAAAATTGTTGCACAGAGTATTCATCTTCAGTTTAAAAAATTCTGGCGGCCAAATTAAAGGAGATATTTTTGTTATTAACACCAGAAAGAACAAAACATTACATTTTACTTGTTGTGTTATCAAAATTGTTAGTTTTGTAATATTTTGAAAATAACTTCGAGTTTTCTACCTTTTAAATATGTGGTATTTACAAAATTATTTGACGTGAACTTGTAAATTGAATTTTTTTGTGTGTACTACCTGATATTTTCATTGACGTATGATTTAAACTGACTGAGAAATAAATTTGTGAAGTTCTAAAATTTGGGGCGTTGATGAGAAGGAAGAAAGCAAAATAAAGTCTATTTGCAGCGTAAAATTAGGTATCGCACAAAAAACATCGGTCTATTTAATGCATGAAAATAATTGTCTAAACTGAGGCCGTATTTTTAATATTCAAATGATATCAGTCTAATTATATAATATAAAATATAATACAGCAATATGTATGTAATATATAAAATGTACGTAACGGTCATTGTATTATGTTTATATTATTATGTACATGTATAATAATGTTAGGTGAATGTATTAAGTGATTTAACAATGTAGGAGCTGTGAGAATAGAAGCCGAAAGTTGCTAACAGTGAGGTAACAATGAGGTAACCTTAAGGCAATAATGAATGAGAAAGTTTAATAAAGGCTACTAGTAATTCTTGGAGCAATAATGTAATATTTAAAACAGTTTATAAATAGCCAATCAACAACTAGAAAAAGCTTAAGTTAAATAAAAGTGTTCTATTGGAGTAGGATTAGCCAATCTAAGACTTGAAATAGAGAAATTTACAAATTTAAGCGGTAAACGTCAG
The DNA here is from genome assembly GCA_030765065.1 of Deroplatys truncata. Classification (NCBI taxonomy): domain Eukaryota; kingdom Metazoa; phylum Arthropoda; class Insecta; order Mantodea; family Mantidae; genus Deroplatys; species Deroplatys truncata. The sequence goes on along the minus strand of CM060979.1, from coordinate 133,106,637 downwards.
ACGCTAGAAGATGGCGTACCTGAGTAATTCGTTCGCTCGGTACGTATTCAGTGTGAGACAAAAAAAAAATTCATTACGGCGTGAATAATATAAAGTGTACGTGTTAAAAAGTACAAGTAACAATAATCTCACGGCTCTACTGTAAGATATATCAGTGAAGTGTTATTTAATCGTGTGAAGGATTAATAAAAGAGTGAAGTAAACAATTATAATTTACGTAAGCCTTATTCTTTAGCCACACCAACCCCTGCTAAGAGATTCGTGTTTCTGCAAATTACTACTGACGCAGCCGAGGCATACATATGTAATATTTAAATAAACATTAAAAATACAAAGTTGATTTTTTAAACGTTGGGACGAAGGCCACCGGTAAAAAAAGTAAACGTTGTGGCGACGGCCTCCAGAAACTTTGTATCGTACGTGGGGCAGTAACTTCATCAAGTTTGGCTCTCCAACAGCAGCAATACATCTACTTCAAAACACCACGTATAAAACGTTGAAAGATATTGTGAAACTAATAATATGCAAGATACTGGAAGCTGCCAAAACAAGTAAACTGTAATACTATTCGTTCCTTCTATGATAGTTTTGTCTCCATTAATTTTGTTTCTAGAATATTTAAAACTGTTGGAATACTGTTGTCTGTCTCTGTAGGTTAAAGCAACACAGAAAAATTGAATTGTTTCAGGATAAAGCATAAGGGGGGGGGATAGAAGTTCAAACGCAAAACCTGAATAATAAAGAGAAAATACACAAAATTAACTCAAATCATGGAGATCATAAATCAGCAACCCTGTTGAATGAGATCGTAAAACATACCGCTCTTCTCAGCACAACTGATTGTACTTGCTGAAGTATTTTTCAGCATGTACGTTATAGGTAGTACTGTTAAAGCAAAATCTGGGGATTTGCAGGCAGTCTCTCTCTTTATTTTTCTGCATACTTATACTACCAGTTGGGAATGAAAATACGCATGTATACTTCCAAAGGAAAGAAAAATGCTATTATTGTTAACTACTAGAAAAAAAATCTGATGTGTTACACTCAAATGACTTTCTCTACTCTTGTACGAACTATTCCTACAAACGCTTATTCTCCATATACTTCATGCTAATCGAGATGTTCATCGTATTGCTAATTTTCTTGTAGACGCAAGGGGAATTGGTAGGAAGCGATAGTCAAATATTTTAAGAGCTGGTTGCTATGTGCAGTATTCCATTCTCTTTACATTACCAGGACAAAAAAAAAAAAAAAAAAAAAAAAAGCTATAGATTTTAACTGTGCAGTGAACACCGTAGTGATAGCACTGGAAAAATATTTTTAACACACTGCCTAAATCCCTCGGTATGATCCCTTGTAATGCAAAATTATTTGTCACTGCATTGCAGATTACTTTTACATCATCAATTACAATATCCTTCAGCCAGACCTCATCAGCGCACAAGTAAGGCGGATATGGCATAACACCCATCATAATTTTAAATTCATAAGTGCAAATCATTGCACAAATGAAGAATTTTGTCAATTACTTCAGAACTCCAAGCATCAATATTTATTACAGTTGAAAAACATAACGCCATCACCGATTTGCTTGTGCACTGTGTGTTTTTAACCTCACCAAATATGTCGTTATTTTGGCTCAAGGTGCCAGCAATCACTTCGGCTGCTTTCACGGAAACCAATTTCTTAACATTAAAATTAAAACTGGTTCGTTTCTTACTAGGCATTATGAAAAGTCTTAAAACGTAAACCAGTGAACAAAGAACAGAAACGAAAACAGAAATACCTGAAAATGGTACTATAACAAATAATATAGGAATGAATATAATGAAACAGCCCTTAAACCGTGGAAACAAAACATATAAACTAAAATAGAAACGTTTGAAATGCTACTATAACGAACAATAAGATATGAATTAATAAAATAAAACGATCTTACGAAATTGGTTCAAATCGGCATTCCTTTGAAGCAAAAGCCGATAGAAGATTCACAGAATCATAGCAGTTCGTTTATTTCCCAGTATAAAAAATATTTGACTATCGCTTAAGGCCTACTATGTTCACCTTGTTTTGTATTTGCCAGGGCAATATAGAAATACAGTAGCCTTAAGCATATACATATCTCTTAATAGCTGGTTGCTATGTGCAGCACCATTCTCTTTGCCACAGATTAATACTCTTTGTATATCGAACACAAAAAAAAAAAAGGAATAACTAATTCCCATTTGAGAAAAAGTATAAGTATTGGAGAATTTAAGGGAATAACAAGCAATAGCTCGAAAATGGTTCACTCAACAACAAAAAAATGTATATGACATAAATTGTGTATTTTAACGCGATCTACATTTTTTGTGTAGTAAAATGTTGTCTTATCTCTTATGGTATACCAGTTATGCAAAAGTCGTTCACAATGAATACTTTTGGAGACATTCCCAGAAAATTCGAGATATACACTTGATTTGTCATGAAAATATCTTAAACATGTGATATTTCAATCAAAATCGTTAGCAATTTTTGAGAAAATAAATTTTTTTGAAAAATGTTCCATGTAAAGGGTGATCTGGGATGGGGGGATTTTCTTGAAAACCTTCGTGTCGCATCTCTGGAAGATACTGAACCTAAGTACCAAGTTTGGGTTTATCCGACTGTTCGTTTCTGAGTTATGCTGTTCACAGACACACAGACACACACACGGACATGTTTCCAAAAATGCTTCTTTTGGATTCAGGGGGCCTCAAAACATATATTTCCGGTGAAATCTCGGTATCGAAATTTTGGGTGGATTACAATACTTCCCCTACTTACTATACGTACTAGAGAAAGTAAAAAGAGTTGATTCTTTCTTTTACCTTCATTTAAATATTTTTACTTTGACGTTACTCGGCCAGTGCTGACAGCATAAGAAGGGTTTACCAAGATGTGCAGAAAAAAAAGTTTATTGCCTTTTTTTTCCATGTGACTGCTCAAAACTTGTAGCACATAAGGAAACATTACATAAATATGTTTTCATTTGAAAAGAGTCCATGAATTGCAACAGATCGCATTCTCAAGAGAAAGTGATTTACAGGTCGTGAAAACTGAAAATGCAGGTGTATGCTTGTATGAGCATTTCACGCTATATCGCACTTGCGAAAAAACAGTATTGCGATCGAAAAGAAACGCACAATTTTTTTACATAAAATTTTAATAGTTGAAAAAAAAATCGCAAATGAACTTACACCTTTTACCTACTTTTCGACATAGTCACCAAGTTTCTCAACACATTTATCCAATCGTGATACCAGTTTCAACCTGCCCTGTTCGTAGAAGCCCGTTTCTTGGAGTATATCCATCTGCAAACTGCTGATTTCACTTCCGCATCTGTCGCAAAGCGTTGGCTGGCCAGGAGTTTCTTCTTCATGGGACCAAACAGATGAAAGTATGGTGGATGCCGGAGCATCTCCAACCAAATTTGGTAATTTTCTGACGAACAGCAGCAGCAATATGAGGACGAGCATTGTCATGAAGAATTTTGACATCGTCAGCATTCATGTTGTGGCGTTTGTCATATACGGCACGATGCAACTTCACCTAAGTTTCCATGTAGGCTGCAGCATTCACAGTGGTGCCGTGTTCAACAAAGTCCGCCAATACAACACCATGCATATCCCAGAACACGGTCACAAGCACTTTCCTAGCAGATTGAGTCACTGAAGGCTAGATTCAAGTTTGTCTTTAGCAAAGACATCTAACTGCTCTCTCACGGAAGTAAAAATATCCCATTGTGTTTCCTTTGCCAGACCTTGTTCTTCCAATCGTTTAATAGCTGCAGGCAGGTACTTGTAACTATGGACACAATATAATTCTGTCTGCAAATTAATTATTTTCTCCGGCAACAGAAGTTGTGCCTTGGAAATTGCACCTGCGTCGGATGAATCCAAAGAAAGCACAAACTCTTTAATTTTGCCAAAATTCTCACACAACATAGCAGCACACTCAATCCAAGATTCCCAGCGAGTAATGACCGGGAAATTTGGAAGAGGCAGGCCAGTGATTTCCCTGTAGTAAACAACACGGCTCGGAGCTTTCAGTAGAATCTTCTTCAGGGCAGAGATGAATTGTTTTGCGATGTCGTATTCGTTCCTTATGGAATCACAAACCCTGTGAAGGGCATGAACCAAACATGTCACATGCTTCAAGTTAGGAAATAAAGGTTTCAATTGGTTAACAGCTGAAGCCAAGTATGGAGCCTGGTCCGTAACCACAAGAAGAAGTTTTTCAAACTCGATACCAGTAGTCCAGAGTTTTTGGCAGAAGTCCATAATGGATTGCATTACTGTACTGGGATTGGCTTTCTGCAGCTCGCACATTTTTAACAACATGGGCTTAACTTTCTCCCCTGCTAAGGGAAAAACTAAAATGTTCAAAACATATCGTTCCATTGAGTCTATGGTTTCATTCACAATGATTCCCACATCGCAATCAGACACTTTCTCCTTGATTCTTTCTATGGTTTCTTGGTAAACAGGCTCCATGTAGTTTTTTCTTGAAGTATCTCATCGGGCATTGACATCTTTGTGTATTTTTCAAGAAATCCCTTGAAGCCTGGATGGTTCACCTTATTGAGTGGAATTCCTGCTTGTGTAAGAGCTGCACACAAATCAAGGTTTAAATCCTTCAAATTTTGGTTTTTTGAAGAACTATGTTGAAACGCATTTCGTAATAGAGGTTGCCGTGATTTGTTTGCTTGTTCATTTGATGCTTAAAGCTGGAAATGTGTTGTTTGATGCTGGTGTTTTTCATCTAACAAAATTACTGAATCACAAATAGTACATCGCATAACAGTTCCATCAGTGTCTATGAAATCTTGTTTGAATGCCTCAGCCAGAACAATATATCGAGCACTGGACACCTGTGGCATGGTAAAATCTAGTACTAGTACACTCGTTTGGTAATGTAACATGGAGGTAACATAATGTATTTTTATAACAGGTCGTGATAAGACCATGTTAAAACGACCTTAAATAAACCTTTAATAATAATAATAATAATAATAATAATAATAATAATAATAATAATAATAATTATAAAGGTTGCTACCCTTTTCAAGTTATGCAAAAATGCTATGTTTTGCGGCCGTTTTGTAATGCTTTGTCGTATTACGTGGTTCATTTCGTATAACTCGGTTCCTTACTATGCTTATTTGTGATATATTGTAATTCAAAATCAATATGTTCATTGCTCTTGCTGCTTTGCATACAAGGGAATAATAATAAGAAGAAGAAGAATTATGATAATAAAAATGAGAAAAAGAAGAATACTACCCTATAATGCTCTAACCTATTAAACGAATTATTTAAAGTAAAATACTTTTTATCTCTTATGGAAACTTTATTAAGCTTTTTTTTTTCACATGCCCTATCCTGTTTTGTATCCTGTTGTGATACTTTTTTGATGCGTTTGGTGCCATGCGGACTGCATTATGCATTTATAATTAAATGCGACACCTGGTTTGCGTATCCAGTAACCCCGTTCGTGGTATTTCTTCCACCACTTTGACGCTATTAATGGAGATACTCCATAGCTCTTACCCGTTTTAACCTTGCTAATTAAGGGTAATAATTTTCGTTTGTTGTGCATACCTTTTGTTATTTTCAAATGGCATACAATAAAGAAGACATTGTTTACAAGCCAAATTCATCCAATCACTCCACATAATGTTTATCTTACCCCCCCTTACCCGGCTTCCCTCGTTCCTGAGCCGTAAATCGACCTCTCTTCATTGATTAGGGTTTGAGTGCCAGGCTTTTGACTTCAAACCAATAAGAGACGGGGAGTTCCGGTGAATGTCAGGGGAGTGCCTTTTAGCCATTCAGGTGAAATGCTTTCGTTTCCTAAGTCTTTCACCTCTCGCATTGTTCAAACCAATCAGAGATTAGCACAATCTTGAAGGCGTGGAAGACATCTGATAAGGGAATTCTGTCAACATTAAATAAAAAAAAACACTATAGGAAACCAAAAGCACTTTTTTCACCGGACTGTACACCAAATTGTGTGTGTGTGTGTGTGTGTGTGTGTGTGTGTGTGTGTTGAAAAAATGCGCCTCACAATACAATACTTTTTTAGAAAAAGTCAATACCTTTAAAATTAAACGCTTTAACTGTATATTAATGATAAAGTTGTAAAGATTAACATTTAGTTGTACTAGTTTGGGAGAAATTAGATATTAAATATGAGATTTAATTTTTTTGCTTAAAAATTCATGCAATATCAGTATCGTTTAATAACATCGCATCATTTATAAGGAGGTGTAAACCATTTCATTGATTTGTATCTAGAAGTACATCATGTGAACAATTTGAAAGTGACAATGTGGCCACAAATGAAAACCCGAGAAAGGAAGGTATAAAAATGTAACGCCCAAATAGCACTGTTTGTGACTTAATGCTGTGTAAAAACATTTAGTCCATATACAGCACCTCCATCGTCTTTTTCTGCTCCTCTGCAGCTGGTTTAGTATTTGAAGATTCCCGAGGCCATCTCTTGAATGGTTTATTCACTGTAAAGTTGACAAAGCTTAACGTTTCATAGAAAGCTAGAGTTACAGACAATTAAATCGCTATATGACATGGTTTAAAAGATCGTACGGTTTATAAAAGGTACATACAACTAAAGTGGAAGGTTTATAGTGTTTATTAGCACTAAAACCCACATTTGTGATTATTTTTTGAATTTGGTATCCATAATGAGCCACATTATTGTACAAAAGTGGATCAGTGAACTTAGAAGATATAATGTTAAAACTTCAAGTATCATATATTAAATAGTTACTGATGTAATGAACTTAGCGGATTGAACATTGGTGGGATAGAACTTTTTGTCTCCCATTAAGTAAGTGTGTCTATTTTATGTAATAAATTTGTTTTTTGTTACAGCGCCAGCTTCGAGAGCGGCGGAAAACCAGTGATCCAAACTTGTCAAAGACAAACAACACGTGAGTAATGCATTTTATCATTTACACTTTGATTAAACTTAGTTAAATGTTTCAATTTTGCCACATAGATGAAGGGAAATTTAGTTGAGTAGGATGCCCACGTCACCATTGCACAAAACAAGACACCTTCAGTACGGAGTTACTAAAGTTTGTTTGTAGTTATCACAAATTGTTCTTTCTCTCTCAACAATGAACCTGCTCTGACTGTAATTTAGCACAATGCGCCGTGATTAAATCCCCATAATTATGAACTGAATATTGACCTCTTAAATTAAGTCCTGAATTTTCTTAAACCTTGAGAAAGACTGTTAATACTCTTATTATTGGAGGGGAGTCGGCACTGACCAAGGGAGGACATTGTACCTATGCCTCCGTTGAGGAGCAGGAGGAGATACCGGGTTGCCGGAACCAGGAGTGACGGCACAACAATGGCAGGGTGGCTACAGGTTTCAGTCTGAGACTTCACGACAGTCGGACAGGCAGTCCAGGGACCCCGCTCCACGCAGAGGAACCGACGCCCCTTTGTGTAGGGACGGTTCTTATACCCCGGCAACCAGCCGAAGGCTGAAGAAAGTTCCACAGAGAGCATCCTTTTTCCTTGCCACGCCTCGCCGAAACACCATCGTCGACACTTCCAACCCTGAAACAGAGTAACGGGTAATGTAACGAAATGGTGGGACAGGAATCCTTGAGAAACACTCCTATACTTTTATAGGATGGTCCCAGTTGTATTCCAGATTTTAATGGTACATTCATGGCTTGCAGCTTAGAAATAAGTAATATTTTTACTTCCTATACTATTTAACTGTAGTAAGTTGAGTAAAGTTTGCATTCTAGTGAAGAAAGAAAAAAAATCGTAAGTTCAACATCTTCCAGTGATGCGGCACAAAGTTTTATAAGAAAATCCCCCACCTCAAACTACTCTTTACTTGGAAGCATTTTTGCAATTTGTATTTCCTTAAAAATGGCTGTAACGATTTTGACTAAAATACCATATGTTAAAAGATATTTGCATCACAAACGAAATGTCTACCTAGAAATTTCTGGGATTTGCCTGTGAAGTCCTCTTCATTCTAAACAACTTTTGGACAATTGGTAAACTGTATCAGATCTTTACACAAAAAATGTAGATCTCGTTATATAACACACAGTTTTTGTTACATCAATTTTTTCTTTTTTACTTTTTTGAAGTTAACCATTTGGGTCATATAGAAGGGGACAAGCGTATTCGTATACGATTTTAAAAATACTAGTATTCAAACTAATGGAGATAACATTCTCATTTATAATATACAGAAAGTACAAATAATATTGCAGTTTACTTGTTTTGGCAGCGTTCAATATCTTGCATATTTTTAGTTTCAGAATATTTTTCTCAAGTTTTTTCTATTTGGTGTTTACAAAATTATTTTCCATGCATTAAACAGATCTTTTTTTTTGGGGTGATACCTGATTTTCCGGCGAAAATAGGTTTTCATTTGTAGGAGGACTAAAATGTCAAATTCAGGGATTTTCAACGTTTTTCCTAAACTTCCTCATTAAGGCCTTATGTTTATTTCTCCGCTAGTTTAAATTACGTCAATGAAAATATCAGGTAGTATTTAGTATACACAAAAAATTGAAATACTAAATGCATATAAAATAATTTTGTAAACAACACAGGTGAAATATTTAAAAAAAAAATCGCAACAACACGTAAAATGTAACACCATTTGTGCTATCTGTGTATTAAAAAGAGAATCTTATCTCCATTAATTTGGCTGCCAGAATTTCGTAAAGTGGAGGCAATGTTGCTTGTTATCGATCGGAATTTTCAAATACTTATCTCAAATGGGAAGACGAAATTCGATGTTTCTGGTGGCCATGCAAAGAGAACGGAATTTCAAAGCCATCAGCTACTTAAAAAATCTGACAATCGCTTTACCTACCGTATCGTGCAGCGAAATGTGTAAATGAGTAATGAAGGTGTATTTGGATTCACAAGAAGTAGTTAAAATAATCAGCTTTTGAAGGAATAGTTGAAGAGTGAGTAGAGAAAGGTATATGAATGCAACACATCCGAGTTATACACGTTTCTTTTGTGGAGTGAAAGAACTATTTGCAACTTAACCACATTCTCAAGAAAAGGTTAAAGGTATCTTCGCAGATGTGTAGTTTGATGACAGCATATTCATAGACAAGCGATTGGTATCTTTCCCGAAATGTAAACATTTAGAGTAGCGGAGGCGGTGCCAAGGTCGGCACAGGGAACTATTTCTTCAGGCAATGTGACAGGAAGAGGCCGCTGTCGACGTCTGAATAAGGTCGCTGTCGACGAAATCAGATAAATGAAACGTGTGTGTGTGTGGAATATTTCAGCTAAACTTAACCTGTATTGCTGGCGTTTCTCGAATATAAAATGTGTGCGTAATTGCGAGCATGGGTACTGACCTCGCGCTCTTCCTGTTTTTGGATGCTAGTTTATATACAGTGTGTCAAATTCAGACAAATATATGTGTTTTTGTTTGTTTGTTTATGTGTTAGATCCTTACCCCCATGCCGCCTTTAACATCTAAGGTCACATCGGTGGCTTTGCCTTTGGAACAACGTCCATTGTCAGTGATGTTCACTTGTTAGCTATTATGATAATATTTGGGTTTTCTTTTATAAACATTACACACACACACACACACACACACACACACACACACACACACTAACACACACACACAGAGTCTATTCATACTTCCAAATTCTAGGAAGGATGGGGAGTAATCCCAGCTAAAGAAAAGTTCAAACCCGAGACCTCCGGATTTGGAAGCCAGCATGTTAACCACAAAGACAGTGTGATAGTTTGATTTGCAGAGATATTGTCCAAGTTTATGCAGCAATAGTTTAAAAACAGTTGCATGGTTCTTCGAACTTAAATCACTTTGTTTGTTAACTTGGTGCCATTGAGTAGGAGAACACACTACGGTAAGAATGTGGACACCACACGGGTCTAAGAAGGGTTACGGGCGTTTATAACTCCCCATTAATCACATTAATGCTACATTTACACAACTTCCTCTATTTAGTCTTCCACAAACTATTGCTGCAGAAGCTTCTTATTCTGTCTACCTCTTATTACTAGAGCTAAACTTTCGTTACACAAGCTATACCTATAACAAGAATGCGTAGGCTAAAGCGGGTCTCTCTGTGATGACTTTAAAATTCTATACTCCTTCCATGACCACGAGAAAAACGGAATAACAGTTTATCAGTTGAAAAAAGTAGAAGCATTTGAAAATTCAAACAAATAACAACGAATATCTCAGAAATGGTTAATACCACAAAAACATAAAATTGTGTGCTTTAACGAGATCTACATTTTTACTTCCTGTACCACTACATGTAAATAGAGAAGGTACTGCATTCTACCCAAAAATTCGTGTTTTGAGGTCCCCTGAATAAAACAAAATACGTTTAAAAAAGGTCCTTCCGTGCGTGTGTGTATGTGAACAGCATAACTCAAAAACGAAAACTCGCATAAATATCAAACTTGATATTTAAGTTCAGTATCTTCCAAAGATAAGGCACTAAGACTTTCAAGAATATCCCCCTATTACGCTTTACATGGAATATTTTTCCATTTTTTTCAGTTCTCAAAAATGGCTCTAACGGGTTTTATTAAAATACCATACAAGGGCGGATTGATAAGTCCATGACTTTGACGAGAGATAGCGTTTTAATCACAGGTATCTTGTTTGCACCCAAGTCTTACATCTATTCTGGATAAAATCGCAGAAATTCGTCGTCATTAATTGTTTCTTAGAAAACTGTTGGGAGCGTCTAAAATAAGCAGATGTGTGTAGCTTCGTAGAAAATGGAGAAAGGTGAATTTCGTGTTGTGATAAAGCACAATTTTATGCGTGGTAAAACGGTAAAAGAAACGGAAGAAAAGCTGAACAAGTATTATGGGGACTCTGCTCCATCACATGGCATGGTTCACAGAATTTCGATGTGGCCGTTCGAGCACAAGAGATGCCATGCGTACAGGACGGCAGGTTGAGGTCACAACAGAAGAAATGGTGAACAAAGTTGACGATATTGTGTTGGAAGACCGCCGAGTGAAAATCCGTGAGATAGCCAAGACTAAACATCTCGAGTTAACGGGTGTATAACATTCTGCACGAATTTTTGGGTATGAGAAACCTGTCAGCAAGATGGGTGCCGCGACTGCTCACAGTTGAGAACAAGCGGAATCGTGTATTTCACAGGGATGTTTGAACATGTTCCAGCGCAACCCAAATGAGCTTGGGCTGTGCTTTTTTGAAGGGACTGTGAATGGCGCAGATTATTTACACATTTTACAAACATGATTAATACCTCAGCTTGAGGAAAGGGGCCTCACAGAACGCATATGGTAGCAGCAAGATGGAGCACCTCCTCAACATGTTCCAGCGCAACCCAAATGAGTTTTTGCGGCATTATATCACGGTTGATGAAACTTGAATTCATTACTATCAACCTGAAACCAAACACCACCAAAGCAGTGGATTTGCTTCGGCAAACCTGCTCCAAAAAAAAAAGCGAAAACCATTCCGTCGGCAGGAAAAATCATGGCAGCTGTCCCTTGGGATTCACAAGGGGTGATAGACATCCACTGCTGGAAAAGGGTAAAACGATCACAGATTCATATTATGCCGCCATGCTGAAACAGTATCAAAGGAATTGTTAAACAAACGATTCCATTTGATGAAGAAAAAGGTTCCCTTTCACCAGGATAATGCACCAGCACACAAGTCAGCCGTTGGCATCGCAAAATTTATGGAATTGGGCTACGAACTGCTACCTCACCCACCATATTCTCCAGATTTGGTTCCGAGCGTCTTCTTTCTGTTCGCAAACCTGAAAAATTGCCTCGCTGGGAAGAAATTCACGTCCAGTGAAGACATCATGGCAGAAACAACCTCATATTTTGCAGACTTCGAAAAATCATATTTTTTGGAAGGGTTAATAAAATTGGAGATACATTGGACATCGTGTATTTAATTGAAAGGAGACTTTGTTGAGAAATAAAATTGATTTTTTGGAGAAAAAAATTATTTTCTTTAAAAAGTCACTACTTATCATTCCGCGCTCGTATATTGAAGATATTTGCATGACAAACCAAATGCATGTCTTGAATTTCCTGGGAATAGGCTGTGAAGTCAACTTCATTCTGAAGGAGTTTTGTATAGTCTTTTATTGCTGCCAAACGTTAGGTGATAGACGAAAATGCACTAGACTAAAAAATGTAGACTTCTTAATGGCACACGATTTATTTAAAATAATTTTGTTGTAGCATAAGCCATTTCGTAGATATCCGTTATTAATGGTTCAAATTGTTTTGAATACTTCTTTTAAAGTCCTGTCGAGATTCAGTTGTTTCTCGCGATTGCACGGAAAGAGTGAGGCCAGCATATAGCGTTGAGTTCTTAAACATTTGACTATCGCTATTCTCTTTTGCATTTCTAAGGAAATGTGTAAAGTAGCTATTTCTGCAAAGGTTTGTCCTATTAAAATGAAGTAAATAGAAAAATAAGCTTTTTTTAAGGATAGTTTTTATACCGATTATTAAAGACAGGGTAGAGAAACTCATGTGAATGTAATACATCAGAATTTTGTTGTAGGAATAGAAAGATTCTTCTATGTGTTACGGTTTACGGTTTTCAGAATGAAGAGGACCTGACATTCACGGCAAATTGAAAATATACATGTTATATCTTAAACATTTGGATCTTAACCAAAGCCGTTAGAGCCACTTTTGAGAAAATAAAAAATAATGAAAACGTTTCCATGAAAAGGGTAGCCATTTTGGGTGTGAGACTTTCTTGAAAATCTTCGTGTCGTATTGGATGCTGAACTTAAATACCAAGTTTGATATTTATTCGACTTTTTGTTTTTGAGTTATGCTGTTCACAGACACGGACACCATCCGTTTGCGCCCATCTTTTTCTAATTTTTAAATTTTTCTTCAGGAATCCTCAAAACATGCATTTGGAGTTAAATTTTGGTATGGAATATTTGGGTGCAATAAAATACAATAGCAGAGAAAGTAAAAAGAGGTAAATAACGTTACATTAGGGAATGTCGCGTATTCATATTTTTGTGACACATGGGAGTTTGTGAAGCCTGTTTGCTTGCAATGTGTGTTACAGTTTGAAGCTCCCTTCCGAGTAGGGTGCTGTCGCCCTTCTGTTGATGAAGTTCCATGAATATTCAGCAAGGCATATGCACAGTTTTGATTGGTTATGTAAACGAACGCCTCGTCTTTAGGACTTAGGTGCTGGAGGGATGCACAATGAAATATTAGCCATTTGGCCGGCAACACAAACACAAGCATTTGCGCATCATTAACGCATATATAGGAGTGATGAATACGAGGAGGGGTTTGGCTAAATTGCAACAGATAGTTGCAGTTAGGTAATGCAATATTTCTGATCTGGTCATGTATTGAAAATAACTCCTAGAGATTTTAAATTAAATTCTATTTGTGAGTTTAAATTCTCACAATTAAATTCTAGAGATTTTGAACTCGACTAGGCAAAATTTGGCAAAAAAAGAGAACGAGTTTCAGTCTTCTCTTACTAGATCCTCAACACAACTTTTATGTATAACTTGGAAATCTCACTGGAGAAATCTAAAGTGATGGTTAGACATAGGATTTGTATGCATTAAAAATATCTACACTGCCTTTGTGAAAATTGCAACACCAAGAAGGAAACGCATGGATTTAATAGCACAGGTTAGGTACACGACAAGTAACAAATGATAAACTTTTTAAATCTATACATGACCTTTAAGCGCTAATATTCAGTATTTGGTGTGGCCTCCATGCGCTCCAACTAGAGCTGCTACACGCCGTGGCATTGAATCAAAAAGGTTCTGAATAAGCTCCTGAGGGATTTCCCTCCACTCAGTTTGTATTCGAGCCCACAAATCCGTGACACTGGTTACTGGAGGACCGTGACGCACCAACCATATCCCGGGCATGTTCGATGGGCGAATTAGGCGAAGGTTTTTTTTATTTCTTTTTCTTTTCCTTGGGGGAAAAAAATGCATTACTGCATTCGACCCCCAACCTGTGTGCAATAGCTGGGGGATATGTGGGGCTCGCCGCTCAAAGTAGTGGAATACCCACTAAAAAAACCCTACCACGTGTTAATTGTGTAATGCTGTGTGATAACGTGTATTCATGCTTGCATGCTTTAGTCGGGTCCCGCATAGCACCCCGGTTAGTATGTGAATCGCTACTTGGCTGGCATGCATTGCATGCGAGCGCGTCAAATGTTACTTGCTGGTATTGCCCATGAAACCTGAACAGTACCATTGGGTTATATGCGTATTTTCTTATGTTGTTAATGTATGCTTAATTTAATGCTTAAATTCTAATTTGTGTGTTGTTTGCAGGGAGTGCCTGGTGTCACATGACAACGTCAACTTACTGCTAAGTTAGATATGTATTGTTCACGTTCTTTGTCAGGAGAATCCAGGAAATGTAATAGTTGTGCCTGCATTGATTTATGACTCAGAAGACTCGACATTGAGAAGATCTATCAGGAGACTTATTGAGACAGCGGAAGTGACATTTTTGAGGAGTGTAGCTGGCTATACCCGAGAAGAAATGAATGCTGTCACCAAAGTTGAATTAGAGATTTTCAATGTAAATGAAAAGATACAAGTTAGAAAAAGTTAATTGACGTGATGGAAGCCTGACGAAGGTAGCACTGAACCACTAACCATTTGGACACCTTGATGTGCTTCATCCCCAAAGATGTTGCCAAGGTGGCTTAACATGAATCGGGAAAACCATCTATTGATCCACCTTGTTGATGATGCCTCCTCAGTAAAGACATCGTGGTTGTGGTTCATCCCAGATATTGGCAAGATGACTTAACATGAGAGATTGGAGGAACGGATCTGTTGGTCCATCTTATATTGATGATGATACTTTTGGAGAATTCTCTCTTCAATAAGGATATCGTAATGTGGTTCATCCAGAAGAAGTTGACAAATTGGCTTAACATTAACCTATGTGATAGGAAGAAGTAATATGTTGATTCATATTGCAGTTACTGATGATGGTGTGTCCTCAATAAGGATATCGTGAAATGGTTCATCCCAGATGTTGATAAGATGATTTAACATGAGCTTGTGAGATTGGAGAAACGAATCTGTTGGTCCATCTTATATTAATGATACTTTTGGAGAATTCTCTCTTCAATAAGGATATCGCAATGTGGTTCATCCAGAAGATGTTGACAAATTGGCTTAACATTAACCTATGTGATAGGAAGGATGGATCTACGATTCATCTTGCAGTTACTGATGATGGTGTCTCCTCGATAAGGATATCGTGATGTGGTTCATCCCATAAGAAGTTGATAAGGTGGCTTAGCATTAAATTGTATGATTGGAAGAAGGTATCTTTTGGTTCGTCTTGTAGTTGCTGATGATGATGTCTCAATAACAATATCGTGAACTAGCACCAACAGATAACGCACGTGTAGCTTGTGGGATGATTTTTGATGCTGCACGTCATCTGTAAATCGTACTTTCAGAATCAACTTTAAAAACTCTGATGTGTTATATTCGTATGACTTTCTCTACCTACTATCGTTTATTTTATATGTGTAACTACTACAAACTATTTCTATGAAAAGAAAATGTTTTACCTGTTTCTGTTAATCGAGCGAAACCTTTGTAGAAATAGTTTCTTTACACGTTTCCTTATGGATACAGAAAAGCGAATTACGTCTCTGTGTGCTATCCTTGAAATTCCGTACTGGTGTAATGACAGTGAGAAACAACTGCATAATGGCAGCATTACATGACTTTCTCTACTCACGCTTGTACAAACTATTCTTACAAACGCTTGTTCTTCTGTCTACTTAAGTTAATTGATATAAACATTTGCAGAAATTGTCTTATTGCATATTTCCCGGTAGTTGCAAGGGCAACACAGTAGCCTTAGGCGACAGTGGAATCTTTTAAGAGCGGGTAGCTATGTAATGACTTCTGAAATTCCTCTCTCTCTTTATAGCCAAAAGTAAGAAAAGAAAAAAAGAAACAAGAAAAACAGACTTCCTATTTGAGAAAAGTATAAGTATTTAAAAATTCAAACAAATGACAAGGAATATCTCGGAAATGGTTAACTCCACAAATAATACGTTTGATATAAATTGTGTGCTTTAACAGATCTACATCTTTGTGTGGTAAGATTTTGTCTCTCTCTTACGTATACCAGTTATACAAAAGTCATTCAGAATGAAGAAGACTTCACAGGCTATTCCCAGAAAATTCAACATACACACTTCATTTGTCATGAAAATACGTGCGGTATTTTAATTAAATTCGTTAGAGCTATTTTTGAGAAAATCGAAAACAATGCCTAAGTTTTTCCATGTAAAGGGATTTGGTGTGGGGGGATTTTCTTGATAATGTTCCTGCCGTACCCATGGGAGATGCCAAGTTTGGTATTTAGCCGACTTTTTACGTTTTTTAGTTATGCTGTTCATAGATCACACGTACTTTCGAAACTGTTTTTATTCAGGGAGTCTCAAAACTTGTATTTCCGGTGTAATCTCGGTATCGAAGTTTTGGTGGGGTACAATACTGCCCCTATTTACTATACGTAGTAGAGAAGGTAATACCCGATTGTGGGTGGAGAAATCATGCGAATGTAACACCTAAGTTAGAACGTCTAAATGCAATGAAGTATCGATATCGAATATTTGGGTGGATTGCAAAACTTTTACCTGAGTTAAGTAAACGTTATGGAAAGTAAAAGGGAATGAAAAGCTGTATGAATGAAAGCGTAGCGAAAATGAGACATGGATATATCATCCGCTGTAAATGAGAAGATGCTAGAAGTAGAGAGACCGCGTGTTATCGCCCTTCGTGATGATGAGGCACGCCGCCGGCACTTGCGCTCTGAAGTAAACAGCAGGCCCGGACTGGTAAGTCGAGAGCATCGGTAGCAGCATCAGTCTCGCCACAACCCACCGCAGTGGCAGGCAGGTTTTATTGACTCTTCCTTCTTCACGAATTTCAGCTAAACTGTGATAGGAGACGCACAAGTTTGTGCCATCAAGATGGCGTAATGGACGTGTGGCATATGTTTGTGTCTCGATGTGAATTTAAAGTGACCTTGAAGAATGCAATGTGCTTTACTGTTTTGGAGGTTTCACTGAACTTGTGGTGAAGCGCTCTTCAAGTTTTATGTTCGTGAGCTAAACTTATCCATTCCCACTGGTGTTTTTTGTCTTTCGAAAGGGTCGTCAACTTTTTCTTGTGTGTTTTGTTTCTATGGTAGCTCTATTGAGTCTAAGAATGAAAAGTGAAATAAATGAAAGTCTGCGATCCGACGAATTAATCAACTAACAGTTGAATCGCGATGATAGCGGAAATTTACACGTGAACACTTGTGTTGAGAAAACATTTAGGGAAACAAGAATAATGGAAGCCAGGATCTCGAGAAACGCCTCAACATCGACGCCGCCAACATTCTCGCTTCCTGCAGTTGATGCCAGAAGATGCTATTCTGAAAGGTAATTGTAATTAGCTGTGCCCTTGGCAAGGCTGTCTGTCTGGTTCTAAACAGAGACTTGACTGCTTGTCCATGTGCTTTTAGGTGCAGTTGGAGAAATGTTAAGAGTTAATTTTAGGTGTGCGGAAACCAAGGCAGAGTAATTGATATACTAAACCCTTCAGTACATACATGCGTATTTGCAGCGTAATTCTTAATGTCAATTAGAGCTTAATTGTATGAACAAAACGATCTAAGCTCCTACAATATATTTTTAATGCGTTAACAGCATCCGTCGTATTGCATTAAATTGAAGTTTGCATTATTATAGAGTTAAAGGAAAATTAGTAGATTGATTTTAGCGGATTTTGGGGAGTGTTATAGGTGACAAAGTGGTTGAAAAATCTTGGGTACTTTAAGAATTTGCTTTACGTTTTGTGCGTATTTAAAGATTACAACATACAGCGTTTTACTTTCTGTACCACATACGCAGTAGAGGAAGTATTTCATTACCTTAAAAAATACGATATCGAAATTTCAAAAGAAGTAAATGTTTTGAGCCCCCTGAATAAAAAAATAGATTTCTTTAGAACAATTTATTTAAAATAAATTTCTTTTTTGTGGCATCACTCTTTTCCGAAATACTGATTATTTATTGTGTGAAGTTTTCAATACTTACTTTTTTTTAAAGTGATATCGCTATCCAGTTGTTATCGTCATGTCTGGAAAGAGCAAGCAATTTTAAGGCCAGCATATGGCAACCAGTTGTTAAATATTTGACTATCGCTTTACACTTTGTACAGGTAACGAAATGTCTAATAAATATTTATGCAAACGTTCATCTTAAATAACTATGTAGAAGAATAAGCTTTCGCAATAGTTTAGAAGAGTGAGTAGAGAAAGTGATACGAGGCAATAAATCATGTATTTATTTTGGATAGTAACATTTAGTGGTAATCACTAGATTATCACATTTATGACAACGTGTTTGTGTATCCGAATATGTAGTAGCTTAAAACAAAAAGTCTTAGGCACGAGAAAACCCTTTTATAGATTACACTTATATTACTTTGTGTACCAGAATTTGTAAACCGGTATCCACCATTTTTGCCGTGAAATGGAAATATTGACGTCGTTTGTATCACATGTGGGGTTTGAAACTTAGCTTTGGGGGTAGGGGCTATGCTTTGGAGTGACTTCTGACTAGGGTTGTCAGTCGTCCCGTGTATATACGGGATTTGCCCCCCTCTAGAACTGTCCCGTCCCAGAAAAATCATTGGGACGCCCGTTTGTCCCGTATTTAGGTAAACAAATAACGAATTCAGATTTCAAAATCATTTTGTACCGAAAGAAATCAATACTCATAACTAATCTAATTTTATACCAATTACCGTTTACCGCCCAATCCCCATAATATAAACATTGACGTAAAACTGCCTCAATTGCCCATCGGGAAAACAAAAATAATACGCAACAATGCAGTACGATCGCTGGCAGTTTGTTATTCACTGTCGAGCGACTGGCAAAGGCAGCTGTCACTTGTTTGTTGGTCGCCGGAATTAATAGTGAAGTGGATAATATTCGGGGTTTAGGTGCTGAAGAAAGTTTTCTTTTACTTCGTCATGCCGAAAAGAGTGTTTTTATAATAATAATTATCCTAAACAATGGGATTTTTTTTGCAAGAATTGACGACGATTCAGCAAACGTCTTGGGTGCCAGTGCAACCAATCTACAACTTTATTTTTATGTAATTTCTGTAGTAAAATTTCAAGCCTAGGTACATTCTTTTTAAGACGGGATTGCCTAACAAAGCTTACGATAATTCTGTTGGGCTGTTGTCAGTTCATTGCATCGTTCTCTGGTTTTCTTCGCTCTAGTAATTTCATTGGACGTTTTGTTTTTAGCTATACACTTAAAAGTAACGAAGTGACGAAGAAATTTACCTACAGAAAATTAAAACTCAAATGACGCTTAGTTTATTTCACGATTAAAATATAAGGTTAGAAGCTAATAAGCTATATTTGAATTATTGAATATTTGTTTTTAATTTTAATGTATTGTAACATTTTAATTCTTAAAATTGCTGTATTGTTTTATATAATTGTGTTGAATTGGTATGGCAACCCACAGTTGTGTAGGAAGATTTCAAAATGAAATAAAATCAGACATCCTAACTGAAAGCTCACCTCGAAGTATTGCTGTTCGTTTGTTTTGACCGTTTTCTGGAAACGTAACAAGAAACGGGTGTGATAGCTTTGTTGAACCATTTGATTGATGTTAAAACGGATTATTAAAGGCATAGTAGAAGCAAAAGTGTCTTTGGATATAGGCCGTAGTTGAATGAAATGTTGCGTAGCTTAGGCATAGTAAAAGCGAAAAGTCAAGCAACAATAGTCGCTGTCTTTCTCTTCAATAACTGATTGGCCTTACGTGCTAAATTTTGTTTTAGTAAATATCATTGTTCCTGACACGTTTAATATTCAGTTGCGTTGCTTCCGTGACACATCAAAGTACTTTATCCGGATTTTGGAGATCACAGCGTCATTGAACCGGTCCTAAAATTTTAATGAAATAAAGATTTTAATTTTACCACCTTAGGTCAACTGCATACTGATGTGGGTGGCTGATGTCACTACAGACACGGACTCGTGAACGGAAGGTTCGTTTCAAACCCCGCCACTAACTGCCCCCACCCCCGGATTTTTTCCCCCCAGGTTTTTCTCAGCCTTCAAACTGGCAAATATCGGGGAGGTACCCTAAATTTAGGTTTCCTTTCCTAATCACCATTTCATTTTATGTATCATCAGCATCGGCCTCCTTGATGTGTATGAAGCAGGGACGAGCGTTTAACACCAAAAGGTCTGATGATATTTACATGACTTCTCTACTCTGCTTTTCTTACAGAAGCTTATTGTTCTATCTACGCATTACGTTGTAGGTGTAAGAAGAATAGAGTAGGCTAAAACAGTCAGATTTTTAAAACGCGTGTGGCTTTGAAATTATATGCTCTTTGCACGACCTCGGGGATGGGGATGGAGCCGAATAGTGACTTACTACTTGGAGGAAAAAAAAAGTATAAGACTATAAGTATTTCAAAATTCAAACCAATAACAAAGAATCTAAATATTATATATATATATATATATATATATATATATACACCTTGACTGCGTCAGTAGTAATTTTCAGAACACGTATCTCTTAGCAGGGCTGGTGGCTAAAGAATGAAGGCTTACACAAATTATAATTGTATTGTACTTTGTTTATTAATCCTTCACACGATTAAATAACACTTCACTGATATATACTACTCTAAAGCTCTGAGATTATTGTTATTTGTACTTTTTAACAGGTAAACTTTATATTATTCTCACCGCAATAACTTTTCATGTCTCACATTGAACCTGTATCGTACCGCTCGGGTGCGCAATCTTGTAGTGTCTGCCGCCTGAATTTTGCACATTTCCTCTATTTCAAGTCTCTGATTGGCTAAGCCTATTCCTGTAGAATACTTTTATTTAGCTTAAGCTTTTTTCTAGTTTTTGATCGGCTATTTATAAACTGTTTTAAATATAACATTATTATTCCAAGAGTTATTAGTTGCCTGTATTAAACTTTCTAATTCATTGTTGCCTCAGGGTTACCTCATTGTTAGCAACTTTCGGCTTCCACTTTATAATTCTGTGTGCTACGGAAAGCAGCTTGCTTCTATTCTCACAGCTCCTACATTGTTAAATTACATTATACATTCACATAATATTATTATACATGTACATAATAATATAAACATAATACAATGACTGTTACATACACTATATATTATATTATACACATATTGCTTTAAGGCGGACTGTTATATTTTATATTATATAATTAGACTAATATTATTTAAGTGTTAAAAATACTGGCTCACTCTTATGGAAAACAAAAAATAACGAACAGTTTTACATGTAAATGGTGGTGTGGAGTGGGGGGGGGGGTTCCTTGAAAACCTTTTCATTGGAAGATGCTGAACTTAATAAGCGACTTTTGGTTTTTTAGTTATGCTGTTAAGTTTTTTGGGTGGTATGCACAGCATTACAATAGATAAGTAACAAAGTAAAAAGGTGAACTGTTGTGTTTTACTTAGGTTATTTTAACTTAACTGTTCATAATGCACCTTCAGTTTGGAACCCACACAAATTAACGTGGTTATCAACAAAAAAGGACTACACGCATCTTAGCATCAAGATTTTTTATGGCGCTCCTAGCTTCAGCCAAGCAGTGTCCTTGAAATGAAATGTTAGGTGAAGGGACACCTCCCTAGCAGTTGGGTTTCCCACAAATCTCTGCTGCTGCTCCATGTGGTTACTGGATGCAATATAATCGCCTTGTTTCGTAACAGAGAGCGGTCTGTCTCATTGAGACGTACTCTTTAAGTGAAAACGGTATTTTTACTTTCTCTACAATTTAGCTATAGTAAGTAGAGGAAGTATTGCATTCCACCCCCAAAAATTCATAGCGCGCGTTTGTGACCGTCCACCCGTAAACAGCATATCATAAATACAAAACTTGGTAAGGGACAGTAGGTTTTTAACTACATTTCTCTTAGGATGATGATCATTTCCATTTGTCAAGCCCAGTAGTTCATCTCTTTTTCTACATAACGCTTCGCATTTTAAGATCATATGGTAGGCATTACATAACCTGTCGAGTGGTTCTTCTTTGAAGACGCCCATTTTATGTATGATTTTCCACAATTTGCCATGTCTCGTCAAGAGCCTGCTTATCAGGTTTATTTGGGGTCTGTTGAGTGAGGAGGATATTTTTACTCATCATTCGCTTACTGTGCTTGCATCCATTTGTTTGAGCCCTTCGCAAATAGTGGTGATAATCCACTCAGCAATGGGGGTGCCAAATACTGGTTCAAGCTCAATAAACGTTTAAGCAGACCTTGCCAGGATATCTGCAAAGTAGGATTACTTAACGGGATTTCAGCCGAGTCAAAAGGAAGCTGGTATCGAAGCTTTCGGCCATCATATCTCCGTGGCCTTCTTCAGAGCTGATAAATTCTGATTGGAGGACCACCCAGCCAATGATGATCTCACTCTGCAACTATATAAACAGTAATGGTTGCCTGAATTAACCAGTACCCTGAAGAAGGTCATGGAGATATGGTGGCCGAAAGCTTGAATAGAACTTCCTTTTGAAATCCCTGAAGTACTCGTGCAGAGTTTTATGTCGAGAAAGTTTCAGATCTTTAATGCTTAATGTTTGGCAAGTAGTCGATGCATAATATGCTGTAGCTCTGGTATCCTACTTTCTGTGTATGAACATGATCATTTAAGAAGAATAAACATTCATCAGTGAACATGATATCACTCTGCCCGTTCCGCTTCGCAAAGCATCAGTCCAACATCTCGTCGTCCTCTTGCTTGGCAGTTTCTCGATGGTAGTGGGTATCTCTCGTCTCTCATTCTGTCCATAATATGGTCAATCCGTTACTTTATCATATAAAGTTCCTCTCACCCTTCTTCATTATTGATCCAATCGAGTTTGTTGCAGCCCATTAATTGCCAAAGGAACCACATATCCGTCGTTTGAATTCATTAGAACCCTAAGCTCCACAGCTGTGCATTTTAACTTGCTTAGGTGGGTTCCTGTTATGGCAGTGTGACTGATTTCTGTGAAGCTGTTCATTAAGAGGTTGTCTCTTGGACACGTTACGAGCGGCTCGCAGGACAAGGATGGTGGCTTTGAGCACCTAAACTAGACGCCTCGGGGTAACCATCCCCTCAGAGATCCGCTCTTCAAGCTATGCGCATAACTTGCCGCCTTGTATACCGTCGAAGACTGTCTGTAACAAAGAAGTGGCCGCCCGATATCGGTACTGATGCCATTCCTTGTGGACTGCTCGTAGTTCTCACCAGCAAGATTAGCCCGAGTCAATCCATCCGGGTTAGGTCGTCTATATCATCAAATACTAACCCTCCCCCTACCGCCTCAAGATGGTTATCCATCGGGGAAGTTTCAGTATGACATGTCGAAGAAAATAATGGTTTCTGTGCGTTTCTTCATAGATAGATACTGTGCTCAAGTCTGCCTGACTTGTAGTGGAATGGCCTATTAGTTCTATCGCTTCTTTTGGTCGACCACTGGGTCAAGCGTCGACTAAGTGTAGTTGTTTTAAATTTGTTCAACAATCTGCACAGTTTGATGAGGGGACATTGGAATTACAGCATTAAATACGTCTGCAGCATCTCGAGATGTGTATGGTGATCTCCACCAAGAAACACCAGCTCTACTCGTCGGCATTAGTTTTCTATTGTACTATTTTATCTGTAAAATAAAACTATGGACACGCTGTAAAAGTCAGCCTCTATGATATGTTCCATGCAAATTGCTACTTTCAGTAACGAGACATCAGAAAATGCACAGTTTTGAAAGGCGAAATATTTCGAGATAAACTACATAAATGTTACATAACCTCATGAAGCGTATTTCGATAATTAAACGCCGCAATGTGAGTCGAAAATACTTAATTTCTTCACCATGTTGGTTTTTTTTATTTTGATTCATGTTTCCGGCCACACCCATATTCCTCCTATTACGGCAATTTTCTTCCTTGTTTTGTAGGAGCGCGTGTTTCGTATCATTGATCAATCCTGAGTAGTAATGAATTTAAAAAAAATGTAGCACTATGTATACGGTTAGGTATACGTAAAATCTACGGGAACATCGGACTTTTAATGCCATGTGGGAAATCCAAAGTGTTACAGATTTTCACCAAGGGCATGACAAAGGTTATATTGCAACTTAAGATTACAGATTGAATTATAGGTATACAGTGCTATGATAAGACTAGAGATTATTTATGTGTGTATCCATCACGAGCATGCACCCCCTTCATCGGGCTACAACAGAATGCCTATAACCACTAGTGACCTCTATTAACCAGGGCGCGAACATTCAGTAATGGACGTCCTGAACTGTAAAGTCAACTCTCTCACCTAAATTGCTTATCTTATTCACATTCTATGGTTGCGGCATACAAGTTTGCAATTTTTATGACGGTTTTTATTTATAGTCGATATTACGAAGCGTGAAATACGAACTAGAAATCTATGTATAGCCTAGGTAGTGGTATTCCTTGCTTTAATACGTGTTTATTGTGATACCAGGAAGAATTTCAGCAGCAGTACTACCAGGTCTTCAAGGCTTCTCATAAAATGGAATTTCCGAGTTTTACAGATTCTAAATTCCATGTGATTGAAAAATTACGTGTTGCTGGACGAGGGAAAGTTGGTGTGTACCTCTCCCTTTGAACCCTGTAGGTATGTCCTCCCAATTCTAACAGTGCGCTTCTATTTTAACTGCTATGGCCAATATTTGGCTAACCGTCCCAATATTTGCATTCTTCAATATTTCCTCCCTTTCTCGATCTTTAACCTTCATGATATTCTCAACATCCTGCTTTCCAGAGCTTTGACCCGTGAAGTAGCTTCAGTAAAAGAAATCCGATACCGGAATATTTCAAATTACAACCCGTTAACGCTTCACGAATTACAAAACATGGATTGGATCACATTGAGTATTTTGTGGTGTAGCAAAGAAGAAAATTTACATATAGAATAGTTATTAACTGAGCGGGATGGCTCAGGCGATGTCTGTAGCCCGCATTCGGAAGATCCCGGGTTCAAATCCCCCGGGGCTGGCCAATCTGACCGAAGGTCGCGGCTTTCCTCGGGCGTAAAAATCCTTAACGTGGCTTCCGTCGGAAAGGAAGTAAAGCCGATGGTCCCGCGTCGTATATTTGCGGCACGTAAAAGAACCTCAATCCTGATAAAGAGTCCTCTGAGCAAAATTTCCGGTCTTCCATACACACTATAGAATGGGACGCTAAAGACTAGTAGTTAAAGAGCGTCCATAAATAAAACTCAATTTAATTTTCCTCGACAGACTACTGACCCAAGATATTGGGCTGATCACTCATCCTGGATATGCTATGTCCCAGAGTTTCTATGCTCCTCGACAGGCTACTGACCCAAGGCATGGACTTATCACCCATCCTGGATATGCTATGATCCAGAGTCTGCTTGCTCCTCGCAGACTACTGACTCAAGTCATTGGGTTGATCACCCATCCTGGATATGCTTATCCTGAGTTTGCTTGTTCCTTGACAGACAGATGAGTAAGACATTAGTCTGATCATCCATCCTGAATATACAATGATCCAGAGTTTGCTTGTTCCTTGACAGACTACTGACTCAAGACAGGTCTGATCACCCATCCTTGGATAGGCTGTGATCCAGAGATTGCTTGCTCCTCGACAGGGTAATGAACCAAACCATTGGGCTGATCATCCATCCTGGATATACAATGATCCGGAGTTTGCTTGCTCCTCGAGAAACTACTGACTCAAGACATTGGGCTGATCCCCCAATCCTTGGTGTGCTATGATGCAGAGATTGCTTGCTCCTCGACAGGGTAATGAACCAAGCCATTGGGCCGATCATCCATCTTGGATATACAATGATCCAGAGTTTGCTTGCTCCTCGAGAAAATACTGACTCAAGACATTGGACTGATCCCCCAATCCGTGGTGTGCTATGGTCCAGAGATTGCTTGCTCCTCGACAGGGTAATGAACCAAGGCATTGGCTTGTAGGTCCTACAAAGTGCGGGGTAATGCGTTACAGAAGAAGAAGAAGAATAGTTATTTTATGATAGAAACCTTTTGCGAGTATGCGGAGTATAGCAATCCTAAAAGAAAATAAAATCATTTATAACATGTGTTGTCATATTCTTTATTTTCGACAGGCCTGAATATTAAATTATAAAGCATCCAGCTGTGATTTATATGGTAATAGCAATATACATTCGGACATCCGCAGTGGTGAGCTCTAGTCTGTTGTTATTTGGTTTTCGTTGTTGTTCGACCTCCATAGCACCAGTGCTGACGGCATGATCACTTACACAAACCTTACGTTTTTTACCTTACAGCATTGATGAATATGATGAATATCTGCCGTATGGAATGCCGTAGCGTTCGCTCTTCTTCTTCTTTGATAACAATTCCAACGTTACCCTCTCCGCTGGAATACATTTCCGAGTCATTCAAATAATCCTCTATTACATTAATCGGCACAACACCTCCGCTCAATATTGCAACGTAGTGATGGCCCTAGATTATCGGTAGATTGGCGCTAGGAAGTCGAAGGTAAACATAAGTAGAACACCGGGAGAGCTATTTTCAGATAACCAGAACCTTCTGGAAGTTTCTTTCTCGCTGCTCCAGAACGTGTCTCGAAATAGTTGTGGAATGAGTCCATTGACAGTATAAGCGGACGTTCCAGATAAAGAGAATTGGCGAGTGTGTTTCCGGTGCGACATCAAGTGCGGATCTCCGAGCGAGTTTGTAACGACTGCTGTGATGTGCAGCGAGTGAAACCTCCGGAAGAAAGGCTACGTAACGAAGTGAAATGGTGTAGGAGTTGAACTAGTTCACTCGAGTGAAGTGATAACTAAGGGAAATTCCAGTGAAAATAGAACAGGATGAAAACACTGACAGTGAGAACTGAGAAAAGTACAGTTGAAAAATTAGACAAAGTCACAGTGTACATATACTTTCCATCGCAAGAGATAATGGAGTGTTATAATCTTAAACTTCTAATGTGAGAGGCTCGTGTTAGAAGCTCTGCTTTTAGTGTCGAATGGCTAAAAAGGTATATTTTAGCTTAATCTAATTTTCAATGCCTTCTAAAACACTTGTTTCAGAGAGTAAAGACAGGCAGGCGTATTGGTGAACTTAAAGACAAGCATATAAAATAACTGATGTATTAAATACATCTTGGAAGGAATAGGAGCCTAATTTAAATCTCGGTTAGTGCCAGTATGAGTTTTATTGTCCTGCGCCGTGGAGGGATGGGCTAAAGCGTGGAGCTCTGGTTCCCGGCCACGACGGAATGCGCCCGGGTTCTATCCCCACCCATTGGACCGGTACACACTCAGCATGTAAGGAACGTGAGGAGCTGTGATAGGCAGCGATTGCAGCCACGGAGCCAACATTCTGGCTGGGGAATGTGTGATGCTGGCCACATCACCTCCCTGTATTGGTTGGATAATCACCAACCTCTTCCGTTGCGTACGTGGGTGTGAGGCCGGCTGTCTGGCTGGTGGATCAAGGCCATTTATGGGTTGTAGCGCCACGGGATTATTATTATTACTATTGTTATTATTACGAGTGTTTTAAAAGCTTAATTGGGTTCCTATATACTGGATTCATGTCACCTGCTTGGAAAGCCTCATTGTTTTTTGTTGGAGCTAGCTTAGGCCTGTATATCCGATTGAAAGTCTGAACATGTGAAATTTCTATTGGGTCTGTTTATTAAATAGCACCTTTATCATAGGAATCACATGACTGATGTCCAAATCATGCAACAAATTCACGAGTCACGAAGTGACGGTAGAAGGTTTCGAAATCATAAGTAGGACTTTCTAGGACTATTGCATAAATAAATGAAGCAATTTACCCAAAAAATAATCATTAGAATACAGTGAATAATATTCTAACTTTGACCACTTTTCACTGCCTTTTCACTAATAAGATATGCACCGACGTTTGTGAAAATTGCAACACCAAGAAGGAAACGCATGAATTTAATAGCACTGGTTAGGTACATGAAAGTAACAGAAGATAAACTTATATATGACCTTAGAGCCCTAATATTCAGTATTTGGTGTGGCCTCCGTGCTCTGCAATTTGAGCTGCTATACGCTGTGGCATTGAATAAAAAAGGTTCTGAATAAGTTCCCGAGGGATTTCCCTCCACGCAGTTTGTATTCGAGCCCACAAATCTGTGACACTGGTTACTGGAGGACCGTGGCGCACCAGGTGCCGACCAACCATATCCCAGACATGTTCCACGAACGACATGTTAGGCAAACGTGCAGGTCAAGGAAGCAATGGTAGCCGTCGCTCTTCGAAGGAGGCTTCTGCATTCCTCGCAATATCTACCTCGCAATATTCCTCGCAATGTGACCTGTGGAGATGCCTGAAACAGGGGGAGTATCTCAGGCTCTACAACCACCGTTAGGTACCGGTTGCTGTTCAAAGTGCCCTCAATTCTTAAGAGGCGAGATCGGTTGTTGTAACCAATGGCGCCCCAAACAATCACACCTGGTGTTTGTACGCTATGCCGTTCAACAATGCAGCCCTCCAGGTTGCGCTCACCACGGTACCACCGGACACGTATGCGGCCATCACTGTAGGACACGTTGAAGCGGGACTCGTCCGAAAAGACTACATTTTGCCACTCAGCACCCCAGTGACGGTGTTCACGTGCCCATTGCAGTCGGAGGAGCTTGTGGTTTCTGGACAACGGAAGCTGACGCAATGGCATACATGCAACCAGTCCAAACTGCAGCAGACGGCGACGAACCGTTGATGCAGTCAAGTTCACACTTGTTGCAGTGCTCCAGCGTTGAGCCAACACTGTGGATGAAACAGTACGGTCCGTTATGGCCATGCGGATAAGATGACGGTCATCCCGTGCTGTGTACCAGTACCCGCTCATCGCTGCGTACGACCATCATATATCCACTGCTTCACTGTCGTATCAGCATGCCGTGTACGAGCCAAAATGTCACAGTATGACAAACCCGCTTCCCAAAGACCGATCATTCTGCCCCGTTCGAACTCACTTAAATCCCCATATGGCTCCCTTTGACGTCGACGAGGCATATTGACACCTTCTTTATTGTTTCCACCTTGTTTGACAGCTCTGCACTGATACTCTGGGCGCAACACTGACCTTGTCGGACCGACACAAGAGGATTCTGCTCGGCCTACGTGTACCCCATCTCTCTGTAAACCTAATCAGTTATTGCTTGCACGCTCTTCTACACTTCCACCAAGTTTGCAGTTATTGGGGAAATTCTTTCTTGGTGTTGCAATTTTCACAAACGGCAGTGTAGTTAAAGTTTTTCTCTCACCGCACTTATTTCCGAGTGTCACTTCCCTTGTGGACTAATTCAGTTTTCATTGTGACTTCACGTTTCTTCGCGGCGTAATGAAATACGCGTGAAGTAGCCTCTTCTTCGGATAGTTCACCCATTGGGAATTCGAACACAAGACGTCTCTAATCTCTCGCAGCAGGGCCAGCACTTACTGTACATGATAGCTGTCGTCACAATCTCGCCTGTAGAACCTCCCTTGATGCCGCACTCGCTAACAGGCTGGCTTATATACTAGCCGCTATAGTTTTCCACACATGTTTTGGAAGCAGGAAAAAAGGGAAACTTCCAGAATATTCTGGTTATCTGTGGATAGTGCTCAGGTGTTTACGTTGAGAGAGCGCGCTACCGGGTCTACTTATCTGTATTTGTCTATCCTCCTGCAATGTAAACGCTGTTGTTTCAAAAGAAATCGAATCATGTGGTCACACTTCGTTGATTTCAACAATGGAGCTTGACATTATTTACTGCCATCTTGCGTGGGAAATTAGAAATACTCATGCTGTATTGTAAGGATGGATTAACCAAGATTATAGTTCATTATTTTTTTTCTATTGCAACGAACATATATTATCGAATACTCAATTATCAATCTGTAGTGGTTGGAAGGAGTTTGTAGCTTGTTATGTAGATGGCGAAATACTCTTTCTTTGTTGTGTTCTTCATTTAGTTGCAGTGCAAGAGAATACTCTGCCCTGTTTTACAGGTAAGAAGGAAGTCAGTGAATCGGAGTCGTGATTGAAAAACAATAAGCCATAGCCGGGATTTGAACTAAGAATGTTATTAACTAGTAGATAGTGTTCAACTATGTGGACTGCAACTTACAGATAAAATAGCGAAAATGGTAACTGCTACACGTTTTGCAGTTGATGGATAAACTTTAAGCCAATCTCTTAGAACTGGGTTTGCTAAACTACGGCCTGCGAGCTGCTTTTTTTGGCCCACTTATAAACTTCAAAAAGTATAAATAAAAACAAACGGTTGGCCTGTATAAGATTAATTTATATACCAATTTTGAACGATTAAATAAAATGGAGCGTTCAGATTTTTAATTGATATACAGTGCAACGCCCCAATTATGCTCACGTAATTCCCTTGTTTGCGTTTTATCTGAGCATAGAAATTTATCTCGCTCAAGCGTATTGAGCAAGTGAGCAGACAATAACTGTAATTGAATAGTACTTTAACAAAGAAGCTGTCCTCAGAAAGCTCTTTGTCTTTTCATTTCAATGCTTGTTAATTGGCTGTGAAATGTCTTTGACTAACATTGTCCACCGGGAGAGGGTGTTTCAAAATTGAATTTCTTTGCCACTGTCTATACACTAACTGTTAATCGTATTTTCGATTTTGGATAAATAAGCGATGTTAACTATGTACAAGATACCCCACGTATACCTGCCACCTTCTACGATTTGCACTAGAATGTACGGGAGCAGAGGCCTTTTTTGTGGCTTTGTGGGCAGATTCAAAGTGTTACAGATTTTCACCTCGGACGTGGCAAGCCATTAAATTCTATTGCACTATATTGTAACTTAAGATTACAGACTGAATGGTATACAGTGGTATGATAGACCAGAGTTTATCTGTCTGCCTATCCTTCATCATGATCATGGCCCCCCTTACTGGGCTGCAACAAAATGTATAGCTCCACTAGTGTCCTCTAGTAAATGGTATACAGTGCTATGATAGACCAGAGCTTATCTGTGTGTCTATCCTTCATCATGATCATGGTCCCCCTTCACTGGGCTACAACAAAATGTATACCACCACTAGATACCTCTAGTAAATGGATACAGTGCTATGATAGACCAGAGCATATCTGTGTGTCTGTCCATCACGATCATGCCGCCCCCTTCACTGGGCTACAACAAAATGTATAGCACCACTAGTGACCTCTAGTACATGGTATACAGTGCTATGATAGACCAGAGCTTATCTGTGTGTCTATCCTTCATCATGATCATGGTCCCCCTTCACTGGGCTACAACAAAATGTATACCACCACTAGATACCTCTAGTAAATGGATACAGTGCTATGATAGACCAGAGCATATCTGTGTGTCTGTCCATCACGATCATGCCCCCCCCCTTCACTGGGCTACAACAAAATGTATAGCACCACTAGTGACCTCTAGTACATGGTATACAGTGTTGTGATAGCCCAGAGCTTATCTGTGTGTCTATCCTTCATCATGATCATGGTCCCCCTTCACTGGGCTACAACAAAATGTATACCACCACTAGATACCTCTAGTAAATGGATACAGTGCTATGATAGACCAGAGCATATCTGTGTGTCTGTCCATCACGATCATGCCCCCCCCTTCACTGGGCTACAACAAAATGTATAGCACCACTAGTGACCTCTAGTACATGGTATACAGTGCTATGATAGACCAGAGCTTATTTGTGTGTCTATCCTTCATCACGATCGTGGTCCCCTTCACTGGGCTGCGTGCGCATTTGCACCACTAAGTGACCTCTAATAACTAGGGTGCGAACATTAATGGAGGACGTGGGTTTTGAAGTCAAGTCTCTTACGTAAACTTTTATCTTAATTACATTCTATTGCTGCGGGATATGTTTCCAATTTTTGTTTATAGTTTTATGTTACGAAGCCTAAAATATGGATAGAAATCTTGTGTTTATTATCTACTGATTGCTGCAAAGTAAAATACTTTCAATTTAATAGTTTAGAAACAGTTTGAAACTACATATATGTCCATAATACAGAGTCAAGTGTTGTTGGAGCAGTAGCAAAGTTATCTACAATTTCTTTATCAGCAAAGCAAGTTGAGATGTGCTTCTAAAGTGTTTCTTTAATTCTCTCAGCGTGGAAATGCTTGTGGTTAATATCTTGAGAGGAATATACATGACCATAAAACTTATCTGTGAAAGTTCCCATGTAAGAAAATTTCCATTTGAAGGAATACTTCTCTCTGGGACTTGATTTTAGCTTAAGTGTTTGCAAATACCTTTTCTTATCAACTTGTTTTCGCTGTTGAAGGAAATTTCAGAGGACCTCGTACCTCCAAAAATGCGCCCCTGCTCTGAGACACATGTCTCTCATCAAGTGTCTCTGTCATCATTGGAAATCTGATTGCCCTTTGTAATGTAGTTATGTTGTCGCCGCATAAATTTTCTCAAGCCTTCACTCTGTTTCGTGCTGTTGCAAGGTAATTTCTAATCCGCTTGACTGGCTCTCACTGACCGTAACGTATCAACAAAAACGTTCTTCAAGGTGGAAACAGTTTTTGCCACTAATTTTCATGCTCGGGGTATTCATGATGGACATGGCTGTGTTTTCATCAGGGCATCAGTAACCAATTCGGTTTTTAATTCTGTGGTCTTATAAACTACCTGATGTTGTACGGGTGGCTTTTTAAAGTTGCAACGATTTCAGTTATACTGCTCTCGTGCGCAGTGAAACTATTGGTGACTATGTACAAATATTTTATCCCGTAATGTCCTCCAGCTATTCCTAATAACGGACGAAAGAACTATTCAAAAATTCACGAAAATGGAATATCGGAAAAGTTGTATTTCTGACTTCCTCTATCTTCCCCGGCTGTCTTCCAAGATCTTGAGATGTTGTATATCCTGAAAGTATGTTTTAGGGGTGAAAGAATTGTTTGAATACGGTGTAATTTTTAGATAAGCACACTGGATTAAATTTTGAACTTTTATATATTCTCCTTGGTCCCGTATTTATTAAATAACAAAGTCTCCTTAGTTTTTCTTGTTATTTTTCTTTATTTATAGTCTCTTTCACTACTAGGTCATATCGCGACTTATATCCATACATAACAAGTGCAATCATAATAATAATAATACATTGTTTACTTTACATTGATCAAATAATATATACATTGTTACAAACATGTTTTACATTATTAAGTCTTGAACACAGATCGAATTATAAATTTTTATTTGATGTGTTATATTTAAATCTGGTTATACAGTTTGATGTCTTTCAAGAAAAAAATGGAGTAGGGTTGTTTAAAGCTAAATATACAGGGTTATTCTAAATTAGTTACCTGATAATAAAGCTAAATTATACATAGTTATCTTACGTAGTTTATTTCCATTTCCAATACATACATTGACATTAACATTAAGTTTTATTTGCAATGTTTACAAATGTTCAATGTGACTCCCTTTTGTCATTTCCATTACATACATTGACATTAAGTTTTATTTGCAATGTTTACAAATGTTCAATGTGACTCCCTTTTGTCACTCGGCAGATATCCCACCTGTACTACAGTTCATCCCAGATATGCGTGACCATGTCCGCATCTATCCGAGCTACCGCTACGTTAATTCGTTAACGAAGCTCATCGAGATTGGTCGGCAGTGGAGGGTTGTGCACGTTATCTGTAATGTAACCCCATAGACTAAAATCCAGCGGTGTTAAATCGGGAGATCATGGAGGCCAAGCTATGTTCCCGCCACGTCCAATCCAAGCGGGATAGGTACGTAGTGACCTCATGGTAATGAGGTGGTGCTCCATCTTGTTGAAAAATGAAATTATCTCTCATATCTTCTTGCAGCTGTGGCGTAAGATACTTTTCTAACATATCTAGATATGTGATGCAAGTCTGTGTTCTCATAAAAAAAAGAATGGTTTATACACTTTCACGGAGCTTAACGCACAAAACACATCCAGTTTTGGTGAGTCACGTGTATGTTCCAGGCATTCCGTTGGTTTCTGTGTACTCCATATCGTTACATTGTGGCGAATAACTGTACCACTAAGGTGAAAAGTTGCCTCGGCACTGAACACAATCTTATTAAGAAAACTATCGTTTTCTTTCTTCCTTCCTGTTCAGCATGTCCGCACAGAACTCATAACGTTTAAGCTTGTCATTAGCACTCATGCCTGAACCAGTTGCAACTTGTACCCCTTACACTGCAGTCGTCGTCGTAAAATTCTCAATACCGTAGGTTGTGGAATGGTCAGCTCCAAACTTGCTCTAATTGTAGACTTCTTTGGACTTCGTGCATAAGTTCTTCTCACGGCTTCCACAACGTGGCCTGCTACAGGAGGGCGTCCCTGTCCTTTCTCTCGGTGGCCCACTCAACCTGTTTCTACGAATCGATCATACCATGTTTTGATAGTTGTCACGTGCGGGTGAGTTTTTTGATACTTTGTACGAAAACGTCTTTGTGTGGTTATTTGAGATTTAGTTTCATGGAACCACAGACAACACTGCGCGCGCTCCGCACCACTGTAAGACTCCATGGCGACTGCTTACTAGGCTCCAGATGTTGCGAGTGCTTCACATTTTCCCCGCCAGACGAGCAAGTGCATGTAGCGAAGTCTACCGACCATGTTTAAAACTTGATATGACATAAGGTTTGAACATCGGAATAAATTTCCGTCAACAGTTTCGAAATAATTCATTCATACTTTCAGGTAACTAATTTAGAATAACCCTGTATATCTTCTGGGACGTTATGTCTTGTTCTCTCCATGGTATAACTTCTGCATTTAGTGACGGTGTTCGACGGTGATACGGCAATTGCAGGTCTCGCAGTGAGGAGCATTTTCTTTGGCGAGTAAGAAGAAATGGATTAGACGTGAATGGCCTATTCGTAAACGTGATATAATCAGTTGATCTTTTCTTTTTAGAGTCTGCAATGTGCAGGCTTTTGTGGAGCTTTTCCGAACTATGTGGAATTTGCTTGACGTTTTAATGGTCCAGTCTTGCTTCCATTTGACAGTTGGTTTGCCAAAAAAAATAACTTTGAGCTTCTCTGTAGGACACTGACAATTCTTCCACTGGAGGTGGCAAAGTTGCTTTTCCGGCTTCCCTGTCTGCTTCATTTCCTGATATTCCAAGGTGGGACGGAATCCAGTAGAATATAACTTCTTGATTATTTGCAGTAATTTGGTTGTAAAGACTTTGGATATCTTGGATTAATGTTAGAGCGGTCTCGGATACTCTGAAGAGTGCTTAGTGAACCAGTTAGAATTGCACTGTGTTTATGCTGTGCTGAGGTAATGTAAATCAAAGCTTGTTTGACAGCGCAGAGGAGAAAACAAAGAACAAGTCTGGAAGCTTATACTTAAGTTTAGCATCCGGAGTAATTATAGCAGATTTGGAGTTTTATATATATATATATATATATATATATATATATATATATGTGTGTGTGTGTGTGTGTGTTACGGATTTCGTGGTAAATTTGTTTGTATATGAAAGAATCTGTATGTGATTTCTGGTGAGTTTTCATATCTATATTCTAGGAATAGTTAATCTCCAGGGTGGAAAATCATGATGATCTCTAGTTATTATTGGGGGTATTTTAATATTGAGTTTAAGTATGATTTTTTTTTTAAATCTAAGATGAAAAGTAATGCCTGATTAGTATTCTTTGGCATACTGGTTTTGCTCTTCCCAAAGAAGGTGTATCGATGGGCTTTCGAGTTGGGTCTTGCAGCAGTTTTATGCGATATAAAAATCCCTGACGTCAACATTCTATGAAACGGTTGAATGTAAAGATTCCACACCCCCAGATCACAAATTAAAATATTTTGAAAATGGTTCATATACAGTTCCCAGCGACGTCGAAAGTCAGTGGAGTATTAAAAAAATGGCACGTGTCAGGGAAATTGGTTCAAAGTTATCACGTTGTCTGGTAATTCATATTGGTGAACTACATATTAAGGAGGATTAAATTTCTTCCCCTAAAATCCCCTCCCTCTAATCCTTGAAGTGACGAGTTTCAAATTAAATGCAGAGGAAGTGATATGTATATAAGTGGTTTCACACAT
This sequence comes from Deroplatys truncata, assembly GCA_030765065.1. Lineage (NCBI taxonomy): Eukaryota > Metazoa > Arthropoda > Insecta > Mantodea > Mantidae > Deroplatys > Deroplatys truncata. The sequence goes on along the minus strand of CM060979.1, from coordinate 133,070,359 downwards.
ATTATAGACACCTTTTTGTGACTGCACTTTCGGATTTATTTGCTCTATCATAAGACTGGTGGGCCCCCCCCCAAAAAGAAAGCTTTCAACTATCAATGGCTGGATTTGACGCTTATTCCAGAGATTTTAGAATGTCTTGGTGATGTACAGAGCAATCAGTTTGAAGCCTATTGTAGTGTACAGAAAGATGCTTAAACTCAGTAATATGGGACAGCAGACATTACATAAGAGTGGAGGAGGGTGTTAAAATTTCGCACATACAATATTGTGGCCAGGGAAATACAGAATTTCGGTCAAGGAAAGTTCAGGAAAATGAGTTTCACATTTTTGCTGAGAGCCCTGTCATAGTGCAATCGTTAATTTATGCATATCGGTTTAAGTTGTGGTGTTGCCCTGGCCACAGTTTTCTTTATATAATTATGAATTGAAACTGAATGTGTTTTTTTAGCCCAGATCTGCCATAAAGAACATGGCTTTATAGTGTTAAAGGAATTGTCAAAATCGGCGTGTGGTTTTTGTGATTTCTCATTCACTCCCTCCCTCTCCCTCCCTCTTTGTACCTTCTCCCAGTTGTCATATGAGTGAAAATATACAACACAATGGAAGCGAAAGGAGGGATGTGAAGACTCAAGCTTCCCCCCTCCCAAAGCTTTAACTGAAGCATTTTGGACTTAGTACATGATCCATAATTCTCCAAAAATTAATCTCAATTGCTATAAAATATATCGGTTTAGCAATTTTGGATGTTACGCCCGACACAATATATTTGATTATACAGGTACTCGCATACATATTCGGTCGCATAAGACTTTCCTATATAATGCAAAGTTATTTGAAGTTATGAATTGGTACTAAACAAAGTTCATGTAAAATGTTAAGCATAAACAAAATATTAAATATCTCCGGCAACCTAAGATTTTTGCATCAATAACTAATTTTTGATAGCGTTTGACTTTAAAGCAAAATATACTTACGCCACTTAAATATTCGGTCACCCTGGTTGTATTCATCCACAGAGGCTCGACCATCAGTGACTAACTTGTGTTTCTATACTAAGGTGGTGTACCAAAAAGTCACAAGATTCGAACAGCGAGAACTTGTTATCTTCCACCATGCTAAGGGCCTTACTCATAGAGAAGTTGGTGCTATGGTGAATATACCACGGGCCACTATTGGAGACGCCATCTGAAGATATAGGGAAGACAGAATGGAAGCTTTGCCACAAACAGAACGTCCACATAAGTTGAGTGAGAGATAGAAGAGACTGCTTATGAAAATGGTAATCGTTTGTACCAAAATATGACCCCAAAATTGGCAACCGAGCTGCACCCGACAACTGGTAAAAGAGTGCAGGCAAAAAGGGAAATGCTACAATGGAAGGGCAGCCAGATAAAAGCCTAATGTAAATGAAACTAACAGAGGAAAGACTGCAGTTGCTAAATAATGCTGTAAAAGAGATTAAGAATGATGTAATTTCTGTTGATAAAAGACCCTTTTGTGTATTTGATTCAGAAGGGAGGGTTTGTGTTTGGCTCAGGCCCAATACAGAGTTATAACTGGCGCAACAGTTCTAGACACGTGAAAATCTTAATGACAGCTATGAAGCGAGTTACATACCAGATCAGGTGGTGACCGGTCGTCTGCATGCTGCAGGAGTGCGTGGGACAGTCATTGTCAAATTTCCGCACACCGGTTATGCACTGCACTACACGATAAACTTATAGTTATATACAGTATATTTAAATCCACCACTGTAAAATGCCCTTAATATAAAAACACTGTCAACCATCTGCCTCCAGTTCTTCCACACCTGACAGCCCTTCCTCTTCTGCGGAATCACACATCGTTGCCGCAATCACTGCTGTCGCTACTTTCTGCACCATTATCCTGGATGAGAATTTTTTTCTAATTCATTTTCTGCAATTCCGTATTTTTCGAAATAATGATTCTCAATTTATTCAACATGTCGACATACATTTTCCCATTCTGGCCTTCCAATTTCTGCAAATCGCCGGCTGCATAACTGCTCCACATCTTTTAGTTTAAAAGTGATATTTCTGCAGGCCACCCAGTTTTTGACATCAGCCCAGATTAATTCGATTGGGTTTAGATCTGGGTGATACGGTGGCAGTCTAAGTACATTAATGGCGATGTATTAATATCTGGCCAAGTATTATGAGTTATGACTTCTGAAGGGATTTGTTGGCTTTAACTAAGTTATATTTGTTTTACTCATGTTGTCATCAAAAGCTATATTATGCCTAAGCAACCAGGTTTTTATTTCTTCTTTCAAGGAATTTGAGGTAGGTTGTTTGTCAATTTGAGTGTTACCACATTGTGAAGCATTGTCGATAACCAGAATAGGCCCAGCAGGCATATTAGGTATCAACATGGTGTTGATTCACTTCATGTAATTTTCTGTATTCATTTCTTGATGAAAATCTCCTGTTTTTTGTTGCGACTTATAAAAGAAGGGCATTTGGAACGAACAGCATGAACGATAATAAGTATATGCCCTTTGGCAACAGGTTCCTGAAAACCTAATTCGCTATCGTCACTTCAACTTTTAGATATTGTATGACTGCTGTGTATGTACGACTCATCTTCATACACTATAGTTTGACCCTCTAATTTGTACCTCTGAGTAAGTTACTCTTCCAGCTGAGATCGTATGTCGTGCTTTTCTATTAGAACTCTGCTTTTTGGTTTCGTTTTCTTCCACTTGAACCCTAAATCTTTTATAATTTTTCTGACATTTGTAGCAGCACCTTTATAATTTTATATGTACTTATATCAGCATAAATTTTCGTCATTTGGAAAGTTAGAATCAGACTGCAAAATTCAGTGCCATAGCCGGGATTTGAGACTTGTAGCACCACCTTGAACATTTATGACATCTTTCAGATTGATGAGCAATCTGCTTATTGTTGGCAGAGTTTTTTCTTCCACATAGAAATTGTGAATCGTGCGCCGAATGACGCATTTGTTGAAATCGTCTATTTCTGTAATACCAAATGGTACTCTTTCATCCATATGGTTTTTCTTATCTTTCAGAACTCTGGAAACGGAACTCAGTGAAACACCAGTTTCTTTGGCTACTCTTTGTTTCACTCTCTTAAGGCTTTTGTGGAACTCGGGTAAACATATATTTTCTTCCTTCATCTCTACTTCTTGCTTCATGAAGTCGAGGACATTTGCAATTATTTCCCTGCTTTGAATACGTAATACCTTACCATTTAACTTTGAAAACGTAGGAGCCATGGTTATAAATATCACAAATATAAAATAAGCACTATTTACGTACTGCTCTCTTTGAAATTACAAGATGCGGACACTTTCTATGCAGACTGTATGTGTTACGCACTGTGAGTAAGCAAAGGTATTATATCGCTTTCGTTGATTAAGCGAAACATAAACCATTCCTAGGCTCGGCAGCTGGGGTGGCAATCAAGGTCACGATTCCAGAAGTTTTGCGCCAGTTATAGACAGAAGCAATTTATAGCCTACAGTAAAACACAAAGGTGACAATGTAATGGTATGGGGGTTTGGATAAGTAGGTGGGATGGGAAATTTGATTTTCATTAAAACACCAGTACCTGAACATTCCCAGAGAAAATCTTCAACAATGTACAGAGAAATTAGGGATAAGTAATAGGTGACCCAAAGCAGCAGGCATATATTGTCAGGGAATGGTTATATAATTGCCCAAAAGTCGTACATTCACCCTACAGAGTCCAGATCTTTACCCATTAGACAGTTTGTGGAGTGAGATGAATACAAGAATCAGCAACTCTCCTATCTCCTCCGAAGATCATTTTAAGGAAAGACTGATAGAAGAATGGTTTAAGATTGAGCCTGCCTATACAGGGAAAAGAATTTTGAATATGAAATCACGCTTACTAAAAGTAACCAGGTGTAAATATTATATTCAACCAGTGCGAGGGGAACGCGTATCCGTTTTGTTGGTCGAATATTTAAGTTACTTTGAAATTCCAGCAAGCAACCGAAAATATTTTTGGGCAACAAGTGTTGTAGCTTAGAAGAATGATTGTAACAGGCATGTATTTATTTGAATCTATTGTCACTTCAATGTTTAATGCTGTTTTTGGGAAAGTAAAAAAGTTTGAGTTAAAGAAACCTTAACCGAATATTTTTACGAGTACCTGTAGGTCACTGTAATCAGTTTATTAAAGCATAAAATGCCGCAAAACTCCTTACATTCGGGCTAATAGAAGTGCATACATCTGTGGAGTTAGAACAGAGGCTATTCAGAGGTTTTGACACTACACACCACACACACACACACACACACACGCACACACACACACACACACACATATCTACAGAATTTGACAGGTGGCAATCAAAGAAATAAATATAACATACGATTCGTACCGGTATAAACAGGATCGATTGTCACATTTTGAACTCTGTCTTCTGTTTGCTTAAGTGTTACATCATGGCCATCTGTGTATATTGCTTGGAATAAAACTTGCCGGTTTTTGTTTCTACACGCATTCTCTGTGGAGTACTGCAACTAATTTTTTCTCCATGGCATTCCCAATGAAGGCTTTGCAGATCCTTTTTAGTCTTTTAGTAATTCGTGAATCTAAACTAGGTGTCCGTTAGACTTGGGCTTTTCAGTGGTGAAAAAATTATCAAAATCGATTGAGTGTTTTGTTATTAGTACCTATAGATAACCGATTAACTGTAGCAGGTTGAGATATTATTATATGCGAGAATTGGTACACCTGACTGACAATTAACGAAACCTTAACTCTGATGATGCCATTTGTTTTCAGAATTTAAAGTTGCACCAGGACAAATAAATACATCTCCTTAACATACCAGCTAGCTGAAAATTAAATTTCCTTTAAATTCCCGGAAACCATAGACCATAGAGTTCGGCTTTGAGATGTTTAGGAGAGTCTTGTGTTTTTTCAAGCTTTCCAGATCTTTGAGAAAAGGTTGATCTGCAGGGCATGCAGGTTTTGACCACCTTGAGTTCGAGTCAGAGATGAACTTTCAATTTTGAAACACGATTATTGTTTCTAAAAAGTTCAGGAAATATATTATCCGGCTGTACCTAAGCCACTTAATGTCTCTTACGATTAGAAGATGAAATTCTCAAAATTGGACTTTTTTTCCGATGCACTCGATCAGTTAACAGGACAATGCAAGTAGTAATGTTTTATATATTGCAGAAAGAGTAATTTTATACAAGCTGATAGGGGACTAGCACGTATTACACCTTTTGCGAGTTTTAGTTCCTCCACGGGATTTTTGTTTATTGTACATGTGTATGTTTTTAACGACGGATGTTTATTGAATATTATTTTCAGCACAAATAAACGTAGTTCGTTAATACTTCACATTTGCAGCAGATTCCTCCTGGCATTTCTTAATTCTTAAAGAAAAAAAAACTGTCAATGAGAGTAACGTATTCTTCAGTGCTGCTGTCTGTTTGAGACCTGACCAAACATGTTGGCTATACAATTAACTTCAGAAGAAATGACTTGAGCAAATGTTCCAAACTGTAGAAAAACCTCTTCTGATTACCTCCATTATTGACTTAGCGCATTTCGCATCGACACCACGTTAGTAAGCAAAAAATACATTACAGGCTCATATACTGGAATCGTGTAATGATACCATCTGCAATTGAGTCTTTACTACGTACCTAGCAGTAACAAGACATAATGTGCGGTCCAAATCTCTTGACGTTTCGTGACAACCAATACGGAGTGACCGCGCGGTTGCCAAACTTCACTTCGCTTTGTCAGAAAGTTATGCGTTCGCTATGAATGCCATCGCAATGTTCATTTAAAAAACTACAAGAAAACAATAATGCAAATGTAATATACAAATAGAGAAATAAAAACCATACCTTTCTATTCTTTGTTATTCAAGTGGCACAGCTAACGGCATATCCTCATCGTCCTCATTATCACGTTTATCATAAAATTAAAAAACACTGAGCCGTACAATATCTTTTTCGAAATCGTCCAGGCTTGTCACTCTCTAAGGTAAGCGTATATGATGTGAACAATTTCGCTGCTTCCTCTGCGTGCACCTTTTTCGCTTCCATACACACACACACATGAAACATTATTATTATATTTAGTTTACGTTGCTTTAACTACAGGGTCATATCGCGACGGATCTGTTAGTGGATAACTCTTAGAACGATATGTGATGGACAGTTAGCCTTCTAGGTCTCATCCCTGTAACCACCCGCTTCGTCACGTGTCACAGAGACCCTAGCACATAGCTACCGGAGCTTCTGCCTCGAGCTGTGCAGATGGCATTAGGGTGCCGTCCAGTCCAACTGCCGCCCTCCACACGTGAAACAGTTGATGTACTGAAAGTACACCTCAGGCGTATGTTCTTGACATTTCGTGAAGTTAAGATTCTTGCGGTTTTCTTCGTTGGCATACCTTTTAAAGAAACTATATACACTGAAGACAACAGCCCTAACCTTACTGCTATATCCAACAGTACTACTGGGCTTACTAAACGACATTTTCATGAAAGAGTTAACTTTATAAACGCTAGGACAAAGCCTATCCCTGTATGAGCTGAATAGCTACACCGCATTTGAATTCACAACTGAGTCGCTTAACCCTCCAGCAAGCGCGCTGTAAAAAGTACACCAGCAGTATTTCTACTTTGTCAATGTAAAACCTTGAGCTATCGCGTCAATAGTGCAATGAATTCCATTGTTGATGTTTGTTCGAGAATGGGATGACAGTTGCTGATTTCTTGCTGCTTTAAGTTCTTAGTTGGCTTATTCTTTATGGCTTTTTTTTTCTTTCTTTCTTTTCTTTCCTTTTTGATGTTGTAGTGCACCCAAGTAACGAGATGTTGAATGTTGTAAAATGCACAACACGCCCTTCTCATGTAACGGATACATTTTGGTTCTAGAACTATATTATGCAGAAGGAAGCATAATGACCATTAAAATGCACTTAATCATTGGTTTACCATTGGTATTATTCTGTGAAGCAACACGTTCATTAAAAAAAACACGCATGGTTTTGTAGAGCTGCGTAATAGGGCTTTGAAAGTATTTTCAATACGAGTTTGCAGCTGTAATAGAAAACCTCGTGGGATAACTATTTCTAAATTTATTTAGGATATGGAGAGTTGCGCATTATTAATTGATAATTATATCTATGACATAACAATACATGAAATAACTACGGCAGCAATGAATTTATTACTATTACAAGCATAACTATAACTAAAAGTCTCCATTTAAACATCACGAAAGATAACCATAAATTAATGGCAAACCACGGGGTGAAAAAATGTGATTCTTTTTTGTACTTGTTCTGGAAAACTCGCCTTTTATCCTAGCTACTTGTTGCTTTTCTGAAATATGAAATAACGCATGCGCGCACATGATATTAAATTAAGAGTTTTACCAGCAGCGAAGTGTACTGTCCATATGAGGCAACGCCGCACTGCTGCTGTTCGCTAGTGTGGTATTAGTGGACACGTTCAAACGTCAAGAGATTTGGACCTCATAATAGTATTGTGTTCAACTCGATCCAATTGGAAATACACCTTTTGAAGTCCCACGAATCCCTGAAAAACATTTTTAGAAAAAAAATCTTTTTGTGTGCGTGTCTATGAACAGCATAACTCAAAAAGAGAAAAGTTCCATAAATGACAAACTTGGTATTTCAGTTAAGTATCCTCCAAAGATGCCACACGATGATTAAAAAAAAAGCACCTCAAACCACCCTTTGCATGTCAAAAACAGCCTAGTGATTTTGATTAAAATACCTAATATTTAAGATACATAAATGAAATGTATATATTCAATTTTCTAGGAGTAGCTTGTGAAGTGTAATTTTGTGTGACGGTTATACGATAAGAAACACACAAAAACGCACTACTTAGAGAATGTAGGCCAGTTTACATCACACGATGTACATATATCAAGCAACTTTTCATGTGGCATTAGCCATTTCCGGGATGCCCGTTGTTCTTGTTTCAATTCTTCAACACTTTAGTGTATTGTCGTTATTCATATGTTTCTAGCGACGTCACGGAAGGAGTATGGAACTTCAAGGACAGTTTGTACCGATTAGCTTTTAAACATCTGAGTATAGATCATGTTTTCTCTAACCCCTTTATGCGCAACGAAATACGTAATGAAACTATTTCTGCAAGGGTTTATTTCGATTAATAAGCTTTCGTAAGAACAGTCTGGAGAGGCTACGTAAAAAATAAACGTTAGTGATTAGGGAACGTCGTCTTTTTCTTCACTTCAAGTATTAGGTATTACACCTGTTCCGTCTTCGCATTCTTTTTTTTTTATATTCCCATCTCTTTCTTGGGCGTCCGATGTTTCTGTTTCCTGGCGGTTTATATTTATTAGTTAATACTGGTATTCTTTCTTCACTAATGTGGTTCATGTGCTCTTTCCAACAATGTTTATTTTCTTCAATTTTATCATATAATTTATAAATATTCAGTTCTTCTCTAATTGTTTAATTTTTTATTAAGTCTAATCTAGTGCATCCTTTAGTTCTCCGTAAAAATCTCATTTCCGCCGATTGAATTTTACTTTTGTCCTTTTCTTTTATTATCCAAGATTCGCTGCCATACATGATCACCGGGACTGCCATGTTCTTCTAGAACTTCAGCTTTGTGTCTTTCCTGGTTTTATTTTGTAGAGTTCTTGTTATTGTTCCAAATATTTGTTGAAATTTATTATCTATATCCCTATCCACATCGAAACTTAATGTCACAACTTAAGTGATTAAAATTCATGATTTGTTCCAGGATATTATTTCCAATGGATATGTTTGTTCTCACTGAGTATTTTGAGCCATTACTTTGGTCTTTTTTAAGGAAATCTTTAAATTATATTAGTTTCCCAGTTGGTACATTTTATAAATAGTGTGCTGTAGGTTATCTTCGGTACTCTGTAGTATTACTACATCATCTGCGTGTAACATTATATTTAGAAATAAATTCTGATTTAGTTCTATTCCTGGATGCAATTCCTTCTTCCATGTTTTATAACATGTGTGTCTATATATATTGAATAAAGTGGGTGAAAGACTACATCCTTGTCTTACTCCTTGATTTGTTATTATTGGTTCTGATGATGTAGCACCTGAGCTTATAATAACTTTAGTGTTTGTATGTATACTTTTAATTACCTCTAGAATGTACCGAGGATATCCCCAATTGTCCATTATTTTCCATAAAATAGTTCTGTCCATCAGGTCAAATGCTTTTTCAAAGTCAATAAAAGCAATACGATTCTCTAAATTGACATCTCGTCCTTTTGCTAAAATACGTTTAATACTAAAAACATTATCACTGCATGAGCGTCCTTTCTAAAACCGGTCCGTTCTTCTTCTAAAATAACATCTGTTATTGGTTGTAAACGATCATTTATAATTTTAGCATAAAGTTTATAAGCGGAATTCAAAAGACTTATTCCTCTATAGTTATTTGGATCATTTCTCTGACCTTTCTTAAATATTGGAACTATCTCGGCAATTGTCCAGGACTCGGGTATTTTATAATTTCTCCAACACTCATTGTATAGATATAATAGTCTTAATTGGCACATTAAACCTAAATATTTAAGCAATTCTATGTTTATACCATCTGGCCCACAAGCCTTCCAAGTCCTGTGAATATAGTATATACTGTTTTGTTACATGAATAATTAAACTTTTTGATCACAATGAAGAATCGTTTAACAATAATCTTTGCAAAACCCATAAGCGCAGGAGTGTATTGACATAAACGTTTAAGTGGTCCTCAGCGGCGCTGCCAACGTCTGCAGGAGAGAGGTCTGTCGCTGTTAAATTATTCAGAGCATAAAATGACAAGTAGGGGGATCAGAAACGTGTACACGCATTAGTGATCTTGACAGCGAACAGGCGTTTAAAAATGAGAACAAGATGGTAGGCAAGTCAACAAACTCGTGTAATGTACATCCCTAAAGCCTGAGTCAGAGTGGTATGTGGTTAGCCATTCGTTGCCAAGATGCGGAAATGCTCTTCCCCAAAACACACACCGAGGGAAAAACCAATGGTCCAGAAGAGAGTAAGGTGACATGAACCGCATGCCTTTAAGGGAGGTGCTTGGAATGGTATATTGCAATCATTGGAGCACGGGGAGGGGTTTGAACCTTTGAGATTCTCCAATGCACTTAACGCATGTGTAGTGCATACTATTCTTTTCCACGACTCTGAATAATATAAATAAGTCTTACGCGATAATAAACTTAATTACTAGCGGCTGTTGAACACGTGGTTCCACCAAAACAATTGGTGGCGAACTGGCGATCGATTATCCACACCTGTCTTTCTCTCCCATAGGCCCAAGTTTGACAACAAATTATTTACAAATTAGAATGATTCACTAATAATATCTTAATTCCTTGCATATTATGGGTGTGTAAAATGTATTAAACTAGACAACTTATATAACTGCAATTTTATCTCTTCATCTCATCACTGGGAAAAAGAATGGAATGTATTTAACTGCGGACAATGTTCTCTTGGGTGCGCGAATTCTTGGTTGTAAGTTATCCATAGTCGCGCAGATACGAGGCGTATTCCAAAACTAAGGTCCGTTTGGTCATAACAACAACATCGCTCATGAGACAAGATTTTTATTGACAGTTATGTGTACCTATACTTAACTAAGAGTTAAGTATATATATATATATATATATATATATATATATATACTTAACTCTTCCACATAATTGCCGTTCACATCTATACACTTGCTGTAACGCTGCACCAGCTTATTTAACCCCTCGGTATAGAAGTCTGCCGCCTGGGGCTTGAACCAGTTGGTAACGCTCGTCTTCGATTCATCGTCGGTTTGAAATCGTTGTCCACCCAACCATCCGTTTCAAATGCAAGAAGAGGAAATAGTCGTTTTGTGCCAAGTTGGGACTGTACGGAGGGTGTGGTCAAAGACTTCCCAACGAAGCTCTTGAATCTTCTTTTTGGTTTTGGTAGCGATGTGCGGGCATGCGTTGTCGTGCAAGAGGATGATGTAGACGACAGATTCCCGCGGCGTCGATTTTGGATCGCACGTCTCAGTTTGGTAAGCGTTGCACAGTACACATCAGCGATAATTATTGACCCACGGTCCATGAAATCAATCAAAAGGACGCCCTTTTCGTCCCAAAACACGTTAGCCATCATTTTGCGATTCTTTTACGGCTTACACTTTTTTGATTTGGGTGAACCGTAACGGCGCCACTGCATTGACTGTTGTTTCGATTCTACGTTCTTGTACGCTATCCGTGTCTCCTCACCCGTAACAATGTGGGAAAACAAACCATCTCCATTTTGTCCATAGCGCCCCAAACACTGTCGTGCACTACGCATTCGTTGTTCTTTGTGCTGACCGGTGAGCCGTTTTGGCACCCACCTCGCACAAAGTTTCCGATATCCAAGCTGTTGGTGATAATCCTGTAAAGTGAGGTTCGAGCAACATTTGGAAATCCATCAGCCAGACCTTAATCATCAAACGCCAATCATTTCGAAGTTTCTGGTTCAATTGCTCAACGATGTCGTCGGTCCGAATAATGGGCCTACCACTCCGCTGTTCATCGTGCACATTTGTGCGGCCATTTCAAAATTCTCAACACCTGTGTCGAACCTGTGTCACTCATTATGTCCAGTCCATACACGAGGCATAACTCAGAATGTATGTCCGCAGCTGACGACCCTTTTGCCGGCAAAAATAAAATCACATCGCGCACTTCACAACTGGCGAGATCTACGATTCTCGCGGCCATTGTGATCTGCTCTCACCGACTGGCAAATGCCTACTGCGTCACACCAACACTGCGATAGGTTCCTCAGGAATCGGTAGATAGCGCTGCAGGCATGAAACGTCATTAGGCCTACCATCCATTAAATATTGTTCACCGGACCTTAGTTTTGGAATAGGCTTCGTACTTGTTGCCTTGATGCGGGACAAAGTTTATTGCCACATCCCATCCGCGGTTGTGTTGATACATTGACGAAGGAATACAGTACCTATTTTCTTTCCATTAGTTTTATGTGTTAATGCAGGGTGGTGTGTGTTAATTCTCCCTAAACATTCATTTGGGAATAAAGTATTAATTATGAATGATCCAACTGCTGGAACGTGTGAATGTCTGTATATTTACGTCAATTCAGTAATACTGTATTACTTTATAAGGACGTTTGGAAGAGTATGAAAGTATTTGTAATAAAGTCTCTTTATGTTCAAATTGTGCCTCCTAGTTCCCGAGGTCGCGGGTTCAAACCCGGCGGAGGGCGAAGGATTTTTTTTCGGGCGTGAAAATGCTTAGCATGGCTTCCTTCGGAAGGAAAGTAAAGTCGGTGGTCCCTTGTCGTAGATTTACGCACGTAAAAAACTCCAAGCCTGATAAAGAGGCCTCTGAGCAAAGTTACCGGTCTTTCACGTCCAATATAGAATGTGACGTCAAGGACTGCAGCAGTTAAAGAGCGTCCAAAAATAAAACTCAATTTAATTTTGTTCTCATATAAAAACTGTTTAAACACACACAATATTGTATTTTTAATTAATGTGTATTGCGCATTGAAGTGGTCTCAATATTCGGATACTTGAGAAATACGACCTTCATTTCCCTTGTGACAACCTTGCACATTTATTACAGCGTCTGGCAGCTGATCGTTGAGTGGAAGACAGACCTAAAATCTTCAAACTAAAACTTAGAATTTTTTCCCGGCGAATAACGGAGGCTTTAGAGCGAAAGCCGAGACAGGGTTCTTTTGTGTTTTCCCTATAAAAATCATAGCTCAATCTACATCAGTGCGACGCTGGCCCCATGTTAGTTGCTGCATGCAATAAATCCTAGCAGATAAAAAGGTACTAAAGGTGAGGTAATATTTAAGGAGACTAAATAGCGAAAACGGTCCAAAATTGACATTTTTAATTTTTTTAGTCTTATTAATTGGAAATTCCTCTTAAATTTGACCATGTATGTTATCATTGCAAGCACATAACTTGTATTTTAATATACTTTTAATTGTACTGCCGCTGCCATTTTGTACTGTGAATTCTACAGCACTTCACATAAAAAAGGCATTACTCCTACATACACTTTAGAGTAGAAAGGTAAAGTTTAGCCCATCTTTTATGAGAAGTTTTGCTCTACAAAGTGGTACTACTGTTAAGTATGACAGCTTCTCTGTGCTCAAGCCATGTGGTTTCTTTGCAAATATATGCAAGTTGCTTTTCTCTATTTTGCGTTTAACAGTTTTATCTGTAAATGACATCGGGTATAAATGACCCGTTTTGTCTGAAACTGTAGAAGGTAGCTTAACTAAAATTTAGGATGTTGAAAACAACCTCCAAACACTGTTTGGGATCTACTTTGGTGTTCATAATATGGTTATTAAAATAGTTTCTGATAAACGTTAATCGAAAATGAATAATTAAGAAAATAACCCTATCTTCTTTAATAAACAAGTCATTGGATTAAAGTACATTAGTGAAATTAGAAGCCATGCATCTACGCCTTGGATTTACGGCACGTAAAAGAACCTCAAGCTTGAATAAAGAGGCCTCTGAGGCAAATTTCTGGTCTTTCACGTCCAATAGAGAATGGGACGCTAACAACCATAGCAGTTAAAGAGGGTCCATAAAAAATGTAAATAAATAAAAGCCCGCAAAAATGTTCAGCTTCTGAAATAATTTAGCGGATTCAACATTGCCCGGATAAGGCTTTTAGTCTCCCCTTAAATGGTAAAATTCAACAATCAAATGTGATTATATTCCATATCTGCAGTAATAAATATATCAAAAGTTAAGATGATTGAATATAGTTCATACACTTACGTGCAGTGAAATAGACAAAATACACTATGTGATCAAAAGTATCCGGACACTCTCACAAATATAGTTTTTCATCTTTAGGTGCATTGTGCTGCCACCTACTACCTGGTACTTATTATCCGCGACTCAGTAGTCATTGGACATCGTGAAACAGCAGAATGGGACGCTCCGTGGAACTCACGGACTTCGAACGTGGTCGGGTGATTGGGTGTCACTTGTGTCAGAAGTCTGTGCGCGAGATTTCCACACTCCTAAACATCCCTAGGTCCACTGTTTCTGAAGTGATAGTGAAGTGGAAACGTGAAGGGGCATGTACAGCACAAAAGCGTACAGGCCGACCTCGTCTGTTGATTGACAGAGACCGCCGACATTTGAAGAGGGCCGTAAAGAGTGATAGGCAGACATCTATCCAGACCGTCACACAGGAATTCCAAACTGCATCAGGATCCACTCCAAGTACTATAACAGTTAGGGGTGAGGTGAGAAACCTTGGATTCCATGGTCGAGCGGCTGCTCAGAAGCCACACATCACGCGGGAAAATGCCAAACGATGTCTCGCTTGGTGTAAGGAGCATCAACATTACACGATTGAACAGTGGCAAAACGTTGTGTGCAGTGACGAATCACGGTACACAATGTGGCGATCCGATGGCAGGGTGTGGGTATGGCGAATGCCCGGTAAACGTCATCTGCCAGCGTGTGTAGTGCCAACAGTGGAATTCGGAGGTGGTGGTGTTATGGTGTGGTCGTGTTTTTCCTGGAGGGGGCTTGCACCCCTTGTTTTGCGTGGCACGATCATAGCGCAGACCTACATTGATATTTTAAGCACCTTCTTGCTTCCCACTGTTGAAGAGCAATTCGGGGATGGCGATTGCATCTTTCAACACGATCGAGCACCTGTTCATCTGCACGGGCTGTGGCGGAGTGGTTACGCGACAGTAACATCCCTGTAATGGACTGGCCTGCACAGAGTCCTGACTTGAATCTTATAGAACACCTTTGGGATGTTTTGGAGCTCCGACTTCGAGCCAGGCCTCATCGACCTACATCGATACCTCTCCTCAGTTCCGCACTCCGTGAAGAATGGGCTGCCATTCCCCAAGAAACCTTCCAGCACCTGATTGAAAGATGCCTGCGAGAGTGAACGCTGTCATCAAGGCTAAGGGTGGGCCAACACCATATTGACTTCCAGCATTACCGATGGAGGGTGCCACGAACTTGTACGTCATTTTCAGCCAGGTGTCCGGATACTTTTGATTACGTAGTGTACATGGGTAGGTTAGTTTACCGACAGCGTTTGCATAGTTTTCACACAATACAGAAACCCTTAAGATATACAACGAAATGGAAGTGAAGCTGGTGAATATAAAGATTCCGCACTCCCGGGCCACTAACTGGAAAAGACACAGTATGCAGCCATTCAGAAAAAACAATCTTCTCAGTTGTTAATAATTATAAAATATCGGTTGTTTGGTTTCTAGTATTAACTGGACATAATTGTCTGTCTTTGTACAATAACATTATTTAACATACCGTTCTAACGATCTTTATTACAACGTTGAAAGGAAATAAAGGAACACTTTCATACATAAGGCCGTTGGTATCACATGCGTATCGTGTTGTTATAAACAGATTTGATTCTCTTTTGTTTTGCTCTGTCTTAGTTGCTAAATGCTGAACATCTCTATATGTTGCTTGGAGTGAAATATATGCTTCATTGGTCCTATTTTACATGCGTATTCCATGAAGTAACAACAACTGTTTTCTACTCCATGGCATTCTCAACTAAAAGTCAAGACCTTCTTCGTAAGGATGCTCTTTTATAACTCTGTGTTCGTATTCAAGTACAAGGGCTTTATAAATCTTTTTTAGAGTTTTAGTAATTTATTAGTTGAAACTAGGAAGTGTATTATAGGCCATGTCCGTGAGAAAGAATGGGGTTTTTCAGTGGTGCAATAATTATCAAAATATGTGGAGTAGTTTTTGAGATTAACCTACATACAATATTTCACTCTTTGTAATATTAGTATAATGTATTAAATTCGCCGCAGAAATTCTGAATGTGCGGATAGAAGCTAATTATCAACTCAGGAACATAAAATTAACATTTCTGTAAAGTACTTCGGTTTTGATGATTAGCAAATACTGTGCGTGTAGTGACCTTTTAAATTAAATATTGTCCAGTTCGACTGGTAATATTGGCTGCCCATCGAAGCTCTCCCCTCTTGCGTTCCTGCCTTTTCCATTGTATTTATTGGCCCGCCCTTTTTATTATCGCTTTTATTGACTTCCCCAGTACGCAATATGGTTGGTGTTCCTGTTAAAATAGAGATCCCGTGTTTCCATTCTTTCATCTAAGTTTCGACATTTGAGAGCAGCTTTTATAGCTCCAGAAAAAAATAGCTGAGGGACTAAGTACAAGGCTCGGCCATCACATTTCGCCTGTTTTACTTTCCGTGCTACTTAACTACAGAAAGTATTGCATTCCACGGAAAACCTCGATTAGAGATTTCACAGGAAATACGCGTTTTGAGGCTCCCTGAATAAAACAGGGATATTTTAAAAAAGGTTCGAGTATGGTCCGTGTGTATCTGAACATCATAACTCAAAAACGGAACACTTGAAAAAAAAAACCCACAAGTATTTCAAAATTCGAGAAAATAAAGAATATCTCGGAAACGATTAACGCAAAAAAAGTATGTTTGAAATACGTCTACATTTTTTGTAGTATGTTTTCGTTCATGTGTTATGCTTTGCCTATTATACAAAATGTATATTTTGAGTTTTCTTGGAAGAGCCTTTCGGAAGGAATTTTGTTTAGTTCATAAACCGTAAGAGAGAGACAAAATCTTACTAAAATAAATAAATAAGTAATAAAATAAAATGCAGATCTCATTAAAGCACACAATTTATGTCCGATACTTATTTATTGCGAAGTTAATTTTTCAGGATATTTTTTATTATTGGTTTGATTTTTTTGGGGGGGAGGATGTCAAGCAAAGAGAATGGAACTTCATGGCTCATCTATCTCAGCGACCCGCTCTAGCCTACTGTATTCCCTTTGTACCTACCCGCTCTGTTGTAAATTTGCGTTTTGTGGATCAGCTAATTGAAATATTGGACGAGGTCCAGGTGATGACGTCAGGATCCTCCTGTTCCTGACGTATTCTTCGTTTTCCCTACCCCTGTTGTTCGACCAGCTGGAAGTAATTCCCTGCTTCAGGGAGCCAACTCCTTTACCACGATTACTGCCTCTGACGGTTTTAATCTTTCTTTCAGCGCACTGCATTATACATGACACGGAAACGGCCTCCCCCACTACGCCACCTTTTACAATGACTTCACCTTTTCTGTGTTCGCTCATCCGAGAAACGTGTAATAGTGCCGTAGAAAATGTAGCCTACAGGATTGGTGCAAGTTTCCAGATCAGAAGAGGCGCGCAAAACTGACGGATTAGTTTCTCTGCCGTTTTACTGTGGTTTGTTTAGTCAAAGGGAATCTGAAGTTTTGTATTCACTCAACTTTCTCTACTCACTCTTCTGCATACCGATCGTACCAGGACGAATTGTTAAGTCCGTGACTTCTTAAAGAAAATAACACTTTTTTCTCTCTCCAAAATACAAATTCTCAACACGGTCTCCTTTCAACTGAATAAATGCTGCCCAACGTTTCTCTTGATTTTTTTAGCCGTTAAAAAAACAACTCATTCTGCAAAATAGAGTTTGTTTCTGCCAATGTGGTGGGTGAAGTAGCAATTCCTAGCCCAATTCCACAAATGTTGCAATGGCAACGGCAGAAAGTGTGCGCGGGAGCATTTTCCTGGTGAAAGAGAACCTTTTCCTTCACCAAATACGGTCGTTTCTATAACAATTCCTTGTGAAGTTGATCCAATATCACGGCATAATATGAATATGTGATCATTTTACCCAGGGATACTCAATCTTACAGAAAGAGGGGATGAAGGGAGTTTCCATTTCCACTCTTGTTGCGAAGGACTGAAACTTGATTGGTTTAGCTTGTCAATCTTTTCAAATATAGTAGGTGGGGTGAAGTATGAACATTCAACCTTAGTTCTTAAAAGAACAGATTGGCCTTCACTGGTTTTACCCTTTTCCAGGCAGTAGATGAATATCACGCCTTAGAAATCCCGAAAGACAGCTGCCATGGTGTTTCCTGCTGACGAAATGGTTATCACTTTCTTTGGAACCGAAGGAAATCCACTGCTTGGATTGTTGTTTTGTTTCAGGTTGATAGTATTGGATCCAAGTTTCATCAACCGTGATATAACGCCACAAAAACCCATTTGAATTGGGCTGGAACATGTTCAAACATTCGTATGAAATGGCCACTCGATTCCGCTTGTTGTCAACTGTGAGCAGTCGTGGCACCCATCTTGCTTCTCATACCTAAATATTCGTATGGGAAGTAATATACGAGAGTTGGGGCAAAAGTCAATGCAACTATTTTTTTACTTGTAGATATGTGAACGGATCACAAACGTATATGTGTCGTGTGTAAGTTCTGCAGATATAGTGTGTGTGTGTGTGTGCAGAACAACAGTAGGCTCTGTGGTAGCTGGCAGTAGGACAGCAAGGGTTGTGAAATCAGTCAGTTGGTGAGTGTCGTGCGAGATGGAGGTAACCCGTGTTGAGCAGCGCGCTTACATCAAAATAGCCGTTCTCCGAGGGAGAAATGTCACAGTGAATTAGTGGAAGCCCTTGAGAATAATGCCCTACCATACCGTACAGTAGTGCAGTGGGTAGGAAAGTTTCAGCAAGGACGTGTGTCAATCAGTGATGATCAACGTTCGGGACGACCTGGCACGTGCCGTCATTGAGCACCTCCTTGATGAAGACAGACGATGGACGCTACTGGAGCTAGAGATGGCAAGTGGCATCGAGAAACGCACCGTCCACAGGATATTGCGTAATGAGCTGCAACTACGCAAAATCGCATGCACTAACGGAAGTTCAAAGGTGGGTGCGCTATGCAATATGCTCCGACCACCTTGCACGCTGGCAGGTCGGCGATCAATTCTTGTCACGAATAATCGCCATCGACGAATTTTGGGCCAGGGCATACGAACCAGAACTGAAACGTCAGTCCGCGGAGTGGCGACATGCTGGATCACCAAGGAGGCAGAAGTTCCCTCAGAATCTTTCCCCAGTCAAATTGATGGTTATCGTCGCGTATGACGTCAGAGGTGTCATTGTTTGCCACTTTGTTCCACATGACAGAACAGTGACCGCACAGTACTACAGGGACTTCCTGGTGCGACAGGTACGACGTGGCGTTCGGGAGAAACGTCCGGATCTTGTGGACAGTGCAATAATCCTGCACGACAATGCAAAACCACATAAAGCAGAGTGTGTAGGGCAGCTACTGCGACGTTGGGGATGGGAAGACTTGGAGCACCCACCGTACTCTCCCAACATTTCGCCCTGTGACTTTGATCTCATTCGAAAGATTAAGGAACCACTACGTGGTAGGCGGTTTAGAACACGAGAGGACATTGCTAATGCTGTGCGCGAACAGGTAAACCCGATTCACACATGGTGCGGCTCATGCTGAGGCACATGGTATTCATCGCCTCCCATATCGTTGGCAGCGTGTGGTGACAGTAGCAGGGGACTACTTTGAGGGTATTTAGGCCCAGGTTTGTCGTGTAACTGTATGTGTACTGTGTTGTCATTGTATTGCACCGTGAAGGCCATATTACCCTGTTACTACCGTAATAAATTAATGTTTTACGATATTTCAGTGCTATTCGTTGTCCACACATGTAGCTAACACCTTGTCCTTTCGTCTGTATATGTCACATTTTCCAACCGGACTGGTATCTTCTAGAAAATAAATAGTTGCCATGACTTTTGCCCCAACCCCCGTATATCCGTTCCTTGAGATGTTTATGATCTTGACTATCTCGCGACTTTGCACTCGAGGATCTTTCATCACAATATCGGCCGTCCTGTGCCGGCAGGCCACATCGAAATTCTGGGAACCATGCCATGTGATGGAGAGCAGAATCCCCATAATACTTCTTCAGATTTTCCTCCGGTTCCTTCATCGTCTTGCTATATAAAATGTAGTGCTTTATGAGAACACGAAATTCAGTTTTCCCCATTTCCCCACAAAGCAACACGCAAGTACCGCTTTAAGGAGATCTCAACAATGCTCAAAGAAACATATGACGAATTTATGCGATGAAACAGAATAGATACACGACTTCGGTGCCAACAAGAAACCTGAGATTCGAGCGCGATCTCTCGCGATCTTCACCCTCGTACAAAAGCTTCTTCTAACTACATGTTGCTAACACAGATAACCTTTTATTACACATTTCGTTGTAGGTTTGAGAAGGATACAGTAGACCAAAGCGATAGTAAAGATTTTAAAAAGCGTGTCGCTCCCTGATGACTGAAATTCCATGCCCTTTCGCATGGCCACGAAAATTAACGAATAGCAAGTTACCCCTTGAAAAAGTAATAAATATTTGAAAATTCAAACCAATAACAAAGAATATAACACAAAATGGTTAACAGCACAACAATTTTTGCATTAATTGTGTGCTTTAATAACGAGATCTATGTTTTTTGTGTAGTAAGATTTTGTCTATCTCTAATGGTTTACGCGTTATACAAAATTATGCACCATTCCAAAAAAAAAAATATTCAAGATACACATTTTATTTGTCTTGTAAACTCTTAAATATACCTATGGTAATGTAATAAAATCGTTACAGCCATTTTTGAGAAAAAGTAACGAGACATTCTCCATGTAAACCGTAATTTAGGATGGAGGGATTTTCTGAAATTCTTTGTGTCGCATCTTAGGAAGATAGCAAACTTCTTTTAGTAGTGTTTAACGGTGCACTTAACTCGGAGTTCTTATTACATGCGCCACCACAGGTGGTGGACAGTGATGATATGTGAAATGAAATGATAATTGGGAAGCAAACGTTCCATGCCTAAGTTTATGAATTGATACTTCCTTGGCATTTGAGATCTGAGGAAAACCTGTAAAAGATTCAGTCAGGGAGGATGGTACTGACGGGATTTGAATCGCGGACTCCCACTCAGCTACCACTGTCGTGTACTGAAGTTAAATATCAAGTTGGTATTTATGCAACGTTGCTTTTAAGTAATGCTGTTCACAGATGCACACGAATCTTTTTCTAAAAATGCTGACTTTTGGATTCAGGGTCCTCAAAACAGGTATTTCCGGTGAAATCATGCAAGGTTTAGATGGAATGCCACACTTCCTCTGCATAGGTATGTGGTAGAAAAAGTTAAAATAATAATAATAATAAAAAATTAAAAAAAGTTTTCATTAAAAGCAAAGACAGTTTTAAATAGATGTCGATCAGGTTATTTTAATGTGCACAGACTATAATCAGAGGCGCGTTTTCATTAAAAGTACTAAAAGTATATTTTCTTCAGAATTTAATCTGAAAAGCCCTATAAAAATGTTATGCCTCATAGGGAAAGTAGAAAAACTTAAATCATTAACTCTTAAATTAAACAGTTGAACTACTTCCGGCATATAATTAAATTGGGTATTCCAAAGAAATATATCCAAAATTAACAGAATTCTATCACATTTTATGCTGCCAGTTTTATCGAGTTACGTCAGTACTTGTATTGATTAGTTTTATCCCCTCCCTGAGAGAGGTAGAGAGGAAACAGAGATGAGGCTCCTGAGATCGGTAGCAGCATACAGTTGACCTGATCACAAAAGAAACTCCAGTATGAATGAATGAGTGGATTTATTTAAATTATAGTATGGATACATTGGTTTCTCCCCCGTGGCGCTATCTGTGGGTGGTGGGCCAATCACCTGCCACCATGCGTACCTACTACCGTAATCACTGACTGCAGAGATTCACCTAGTTGCAGAAAACGCCGCAGTTAAAGACATATATGAACAGTGAGGAATGCTCGCGCAGGCATAGTGCCTGTACCGGCGGCAACTCTGTACATCAGAACACATTAAATATCCTTAAAAAATTAAAATATTATCTTGTTGGTGTTAACCCATGACACGCTTACAGGAAGTCTTTTTCGAAAGCCTTAACTTGGAATTGTCACTTTCGTCCCCTAAGTTAACGATAATTGACTCGGTAGTGGCATCCCTGGCAATTGCTTTGCTGAAATCTTCCTACCGAAACTTTCTGCATGCCTAACCCCTATGTTAACATATACGCATGAACTTAAAACATATTAAAAATGCCCCCCCCCAAATGGGATCTTTCTTTTACTTAAATACTGAAAAGCTACTGACAGTATTTGACCAGCATGGCAGTATTACAAAGCTTACTAACCTCTTGGGAAAAAGGAATTTCATTTTGCTTTTTACACTTTCATTTAAAAAGAAATCCATCAAGCGCAACACATTTCGCACTTCAGTTTAGTTTTCGCATTTAACGCAACTTCACAACACATTAAAATGTGGTTTACAGGTCGTGCAAAATGAAAGTAAAAGCCTTTATGAGCATTTCGCGCTATATTGCATTTGCGAAAAATCACCACCTCAAAGTGTCATCCTAGAAGGACTCAGGACCGAACTGTAGATGACGACCATGAAAAAAGGCACCGCAGAGAAAGGGTTAACAGCTCAAGTTGGAGCACGCAATTTTAGCTTCGAATTAATTATGTTGCGGAAGGCGAAGCAGGAAGAAATTGCTTTGTTCCAACGTAACGCCAATAGGAGGTAATTAAACCAGGAGACGCCGTCGTCCCACATTTGGACAACGTCCAAACGCTCGCCCACCTCATCGGAGGTATTGGCCAGACTTCACCACCCACAGTGACTTTATTACCACCCCCGGAATTGTGTACTTCACCTCTTTCGTCCACGTCCGAGAAGTAAATCCAATAGCGGCTACGTGATAAACACATTAACTGCGAATTGCAGGTCTAAAATGGCGCGTTATATGTAATATAACAGATTATAACAAATTTTTTACAAGCAAAGTAGAACAGTCAAGTTTTTCTTTCTTTGTTCTGTTCCAACACAAATTATGTTATTAATTGCGCCAGTAAGTGTCGAGCTCGCAAACCTAACATACGAGGGCAGTCCCAAAAGTACCCGACCTGATGTATATATAGCGGTTGTTGTTTCAAACAATGACTATGGTAGAAAGTAAAAGCTTATAAAGCTGAAGTTTGATGATGATACGTTGTTTAGTAATTGTTTGGCAGCCATTAATTGTGAACTCTCTCAGCGAATTTGTAAACATGGATAAAAGTGGCCATCGTTATGTGACACAATACTTTCATTTGAAAGGTCTTAGTCCAACTAATATTAAAGCTGAGCTAGATTCTACTCTGGGGGTCTGCTCCTTCGTTTACAACAGTAAAATATTGGGTGGCAGGGTTTAAACGAGGCATACGAGCTGCCAAGTCGACCAAATCAGGTGACCACGCCAGAAATTGTGAAGAAAATCTACAAAATGGTATTGGATGACCGTCGACTGAGTGCGCGAGCTAGCAGACATCGTAGGCATTTCAAAAAGTGCAGTACATTGCATACTGACTGAAAATTTGAAGATGAGAAAGCTGTGCACAAGATGGGTGCCGCGATTACTCACGATGGAACAAAAACAACGTTGTGAGGATGTTTCAGTCGAGTGTTTGGCGATGTTTCGCTGCAATAAAGCCGAGTTTTTGCGTCGATTCATAACCATGGATGAAACATGGGTCCATCACTTCACACCTGAGTCGAAGGAACAGTCAACACTGGATTGAAAGGGGAGAATCGGCTCCAAAGAAGGCGAGGACAGTCCCATCTGCAGACAAGGTCATAGCATCAGTATTTTGAGATGAGCGTGGGATCATTTTCATTGATTATCTTCAAAAAGGAAAAGCAATCAATGGTGGGTATTATGCAAACTTATTGCAGCATTTGAATGATGAAATCAATCAAAAACGGCCGCATTTAGCGAAAAAGAAAGTCCTGTTTCATTAAGACAATGCACCAGTTCACACAGCCATTATCGCCAAGGCCAAAATCAATGAGTTAAAGTTCGAATTGCTTCCTCATGCAACCTATTCGCCAGACTTAGCCCCCTCTGATTATTTTCTGTTTCCAAAGTTGAAGAAATGGCTTGGTGGTAAAAGATTTGCCAGCAATGAAGAGGTGGAGTCTGCAGTTGATGGCTGTTTTGCAGAACTCGACGGTTCTCACTATAAACAGGGTATCAAAGCTATTGAACATCGCTGGGAAAAGCGTATCGAGCTGAAAGGAAACTACGTAGAGAAATAACATTTTAGTGTTTTTCTCTGATAGATCGGGTACTTTTGGGACAGCCCTGCAGGCTAGAGGTGGTGCTCTGGTCCTCGGCTACGTAGTGCGCCCGGGTTCGATCACACTATGGTGGTGCGGATTTTAAGTTCCGGGTGTAGAACCGGTGAGGAGCGCTCGTTATAGGCAGCTGTCCTGACCTCCCCATCACCTTTCCCTATCAGTTGGATGATCGCTCACCTCTGTCGTACGTAAATGGGCGTGAGGTCTGCAGTCTGGTTGTCAGGTTGTCAGCTTCGCGGGTTGTAGCGCCAGGAACATAAGTAAAAATATACCATGTGCTGCATTCACATGACACATTCTATCTTGTTACTAGAGATAAACTTTCATTACATAATTCGCGTTGAAGGTATAAGAAGAATACATCAGGCAAAAGCGATAGTCAGATTTTTAAAAGAGTGTCGCTGTGTGATGGCTTTGAAATTCCATGCTCTTTGCATGACATTAACCCTAGACAGGTGGCGCATGTAGTCTTACATTAGTGGTGGCGCGGGGTCACTTGTGACCCCAGGAATAAAACGATTGTTGTAAATGGACCGAATTAATAAATTTATCTAATTATTGCTTACATATACCGAGTAATACATTATGTTGGTTGTAGAAATCTACTTTAAAAATTAAAACAAAAACTTTGAATTGCCAGTTCCTTGCAATTTGGACTGATGCGCAGCACAAAAAATATATGTAAATGTTCACTTCACTCATAATCATAAAGTATTACAGTTAATGTGGTTTTTTTTTTCATCTCGACAGTAAGAACATATGTTGATGCTCATATTATAATTCACACACAGCTCCTACACATGACTACACTATGGTCTTTGCACACCTGCTGCTTGCATTTTACACACGAAAGTTTTGTCTTTCTGTCTACATTCTCGGACACACATTACACCTCATTCTTTTCTCACTGGCAATTCCTATTCTTGATTTTCTGGTTGTGCTGCAATTATAAAATGCCACATTTTCTCAAGCAATAATTCTGTAGGAGATTTTGCATTTTTAGCTGCAGATTTTACACCTGGTGAGTCACTATCTTGTGGGAGCAGGTACGTTAATTTTGAGGAGGCTGAACCATTTTCCATGCCGTAACTCGATCCTCTTCTGCACTTTGCTCACTTTCACTATTTGAACTCAGTATTTCAAGTTCATCTTCGGTTTCGCTGCCTTCACCACCTAATGCTTCCTCTTCTTCCACTTCCCTTATTAGGGCTAATAACCTTGCCTGATGTTCCTCATACACATATTGATATAAAAATAGCACTACGTTTAAGACTAAAACATACGTAAATATTATAACAACAACTTCTTGAAGGTTCAGCTGAAAACACACTGTAACTACAGAAACAATATGCAGACGAGACACATAACAGGCAACGGGAGAGGTGGCTTGGGATATTTCCTGCCCTCATTTCAGCCTAAGAACACAAATAGCCTATATTCTAGGAATGTATGACCTGTATTTCAATGCTAATGACCTCAAACAAAAGCCAAGGAATGCAGCGAAAGGTAAGGGAAAGGCAGGGTTCAGGTATCTGAAATCATTATATATAACTTGCAAATAAAACTGACTGCTGTCAGAAAATACCCCGCGCCACCTCTCTAGGGTTAAGAAAAAACGAATAGCGACATACCACTTGGAAAATATATATATATATATTATATATATATATATATATATATATATATATCCATGCAATCGCGAGAAATGACTGAAAATCTAAAGGACAAAAAATCACAAAGTATTGAACAATTCGCAACATTAATAACGGATATCTCGGAAGTTGCTTATGCCACAAGAAAAGTTATTTGAAATAAATTGTTTGTTTTAAAGAGATCTACATTTTTGTGTAGTATGTTTTCGTCTATCACTTAACGTTTACCATTTATACAAGATTATACAAAATTCCTTCCGAATGAGGAGGACTTCACAGACTATTGCCAGAAAATTCAAGGTATAGGTTTTACGAGGGCTATTTTTTTTTCAACCTCCGATGGGTCATAGTTAAAAGACAAGAGTGCATAGCCAAATAAGTTTATTACCAAATGTTAGGTACAAATGTGTTACACTTTCCAACATAATCGCCATTAAGGTTGAGGCATTTGTCATATCTGTGGATAAGCTTTTCGATCCCCTCTGCACAGTATGTTGCCGCCAGTGAGTTAAGATAGGTACGGACGTTGGTTTGAAGGACTTCATGATTCTCGAACTCCGCCATCCCAGCCATTTTTTCAGTCCAGGGAAGAGGTGGAAATCACTGGGCGCCAAGTCAAGGCTGTACGTCGGGTGATCGAAAACGTCCCATCGAAATTCTTGAAGAATTTGTTGGGTGACACGAGCACTGTGAGGGCGGGCATTGTCATGAATCAAAACAACGCCAGACGTCAGCTTGCCTCTTCGTTTGTTCTGTTTGGCTCTCCGCAGTCGTCGTAATGCCTCTGCTTGAAGGAACCGAGTCACACTACGCTACTTACATTTGGCGGGAGAGTCGAACGCAGCGGCCATGTTTCCGTGCCAAAAACTAGGCATGGCGTGGTGAAGTTGGCTGTGGCTGAGGGTAGAGTGGGGGACATGCGCAGTCGCCCTCCAGGCACAAACAGTTTCCACTCTGATAGTATTTTAATCAGTCTTTAGAGCTATTTCTGAGAAAATAAAAACTTCCAAAAGATGTTCCATGTAAATGGTGGTCAGATTTTTCGCTTTTGGGTTATGCTGTTCCTAGATTCCAAAAATAATATATTTGTATTCAAAATGTGTTTCCAGTGAGATCTCGATATAGAATTTTTGAGTGGGATGCAATACGTTCTTTACTTACTAGGTTCGTGGTAGAGAAAGTAATACAGGTGGAATTTTAGGTGTTCCTTGAATCCTAAGTTTTGTAAAGTTCTGAGGTTCTCGTCCTCATTGACGTAACATACCTCTGGGAGGAATTAAGTCTGCTAAAAGCTCGTAACAAACATTTAACGCGGTATGACGATGGGTGGCAATTAGCTATCACAAACATTTGTTGAAGCGCAGAGTATATTATTTATGCCAAAGAGTGTGGACCTTAAAACAACATTCCATGGAGCAGCGTGTTTGTTTTCACTCCCACAATCTTGATGAAGATACAGAGAATCTAATATTGGCTCTTTTCATTGGAAACCTTTGTACTTAGATACGTTGTATTCCATAAAAAATTGCCTGCATGTGTCACCTGAAATACACGTTTTGAGGCCCCTGAATAAAAACAAATTTTAGAAAAAAGCTCCGCGTGTGCATATGCGTCTGTGAACAGCAGAACTCGGAAACAAAAGGTCGGTTAAATACCAAACTTGGTACTTAAGTTTAGCACCTTCCAAGAAGGTGACAAAAGATGGTCCACGATTAAAATACCACAGAAATAGCCTGTGAATTCATATTTATTGGGAATGGTTTTTGTAGAGTTGCTAATCTGCAAGAGATAGATGAAATCTTACTACAGAAGAAACTGTAGACTCCTTAAAGTACACATTTGTGTTCAAAATTGTTGTGGGGTTTACCTTTTGCGAGATATAATCTTTGTTATCGGTTAGAATTTTCAAATACATATACTTTTTTCAAGTGGTAATTCGTTATTCTCGTGGCCATGTAAAGAATATGACATTTCAAGTCATCACATAGTGATCAGCTTTTTAAAAATGTGACTGTCGCTTAACATAACTGTATCTACAGCAAAAGTGCAATCTCTGTTAACAAGAAGCAGATAGAAGAATAGGCTTTTGTAGAAGAGGGAGTAGAGAAGCACATGAAGGCGATACAAAATTTGTTTTACTTTCTCTACAAAGTAGGGGAAGTATCTGCTGTATTGGATGTGGAGTTCTCGCCGAATTGAGGCCCTCTGAACAAACAAAAGCATTTTAAAAAGAGGTCTGTGAGTAGCATAACTCAGAAACGAAAAGTCGGATAAATATTTTAGAAGGATGCGACACAAATATTTTCAACAAATCCCCCCACCCCAACTGCTTACATGGAACATTTTTCAAAAGCTTTGATTTTCTAAAGAATGGCTAACGATTTTGATTGAAATACCTAACACATATTACAGATATTTACATGGCAAATAAAATGTATATCTTGAATTTTCTGGGTATAGCCTTTGAAATCCTCTTCATTAGGAAGAAATTTTGTATAACTGGTAAACGTTAAGCGATAGACGAAAACGTGCTATACAGAAAATGCAGATTTCTTTTAAAACACACAATTTATTTCAAATAAGCTTCTTTGTGGCACAGACCGCTTCTGAGATATCCATTATTAAAGGTTCGAATTGTTTATATCTTGGTCATTCTCTTAAAGTCCTGTCAACATTCAGTTGTTTCTCGCGATGTCATGGAAACAGTATGGAATTTTAAGGCCAGCATATAGCGTCCAGTTGTTAAACATTTGACTATCGCTGTTCTCTGTATATCTGTAACGAAATGTGTAATGTAGCTATTTCTGTAAATGTCTATTTGGATTGAAACGTATTAGATATAAAAATAAGCTTTAATAAAACTAGTTTGTATAGCTACTAATAAGCGATAGAGGAGAGAGAGAGTCATGTGAAAGCATCACATAAGATTTTTTCACCTATGTTCATTGCAGGAGTTGGTTTATGAATCCGGAAGTGGCGAAATTCGCGGTGATAGCAAACATGATTAAAAACCGGACAGAAGAGCATGTTATGCTGACGGATCGATTAGTGTTGGATATCGAAGTTGGTGGCAGCTGATGAATGAAATACCAGAACACGGGCACTGGCCCAATAGAACACCTGCTCTCCTCTCGTCATATCCTGCAGTGCGATGATCTCCGTCTTCCGTGACTTTGGGCCCAAACATTGCTTATTTTTATGCATCACAATAAAATCTTATGTAACTTTTTGTGTGGTCTCGGCGATGCTAAGGAACACGTGACACTTGCTATGTACACTGTGTGGTCTGATTTCAGCTATAAGAATGAAATTGTACACATATAGCCTGCAGCAAGGGTGGCGAAAATGCCTTTCTCTCTCGAGCCATCAAATATGTAACACGCACTACACCACTCAGCAGCACATGGAAATCAAATGAATAGACGGCTAGAAAAGGAGTTGCTACTGCGAGTCACACTGCCTCGCGAGTCGCGTTTTCGCCACCCTTGGCCTACAGTATTGTGCAGGAGGAGGTCCAGCGATACGGGTAACCGAGGTCTATGGTAGATCTGTCCATCAAATGAGTTTTGGTCATTCATATGCACCATTCGCGCTTTCGAACACAGATGACCTCGTGTATAGGGGCGACTGGAGTTCGAGCGGTGTGCCGCTCCAAGTCCTTTCTGTATGGTACATCGAACGGGTTGGTGTATCATTTCCTGTTCGAACGCCCATTGTGACCCGACACTCAGTCTGTTTGCTTCATTGGCCATGTTGCCGCACGCTGCCTTATGAGCGCGATATGGTGCAAGTGGAAATGTTTCCTTCAAAATTAAATGAAAGAATTTATCAGAATATGAAACCGGAAGAAGCGATGTATGAAAGCGCCGACATAATAATAATAATAATAATAATAATAATAATAATAATAATAATAATAATAATAATAATAATATGTTAACAAATATTGAAGCGTTCTTAAATTTACTTTTAAGAAAACTCTTAGGTTTTATTTTTATATTACTGTTTGAAATTTCATGTTGGAAAGTATAAGTCTGCTGTCAGGTATCATCGGTTTCCCATTAGAGACTTCATTAACGAGTTCATTCTCAGGTTTGTTAATTCGTATTTCGTTAAAACGAAACATAGTTGTAGTGTAACAAATATTTTTTCAGTACTGGATCAATAATTCATGGCATTAGTATAAAGCAGTAACTTTTGAGTTAATGTTAATTTCTGTTTAAGGTCGGTAGTAATGGAATTTGTTTTAATGAAGTTGTGCAATTTCTCGAGTTTAAAGAATAATATTTTAAACATGTTTTCTTCTGCAATTGCCTAATAGCAAAACGTATGTTCAAGTGTGCTTCAAAATAAATATCACGGAAGTTATGTATACAATTTCACTCAGAACTTCTCTGAGGAAAAAACAACATATGTTTTATGTGTATTTAACTAAATGGTTATACGTAACTGTGTTGTTATTTCTGAGTGAACTTGTATACACAATTTGCGTACATATTTGAATATATGTTTTATTTATTTTTATTTTTTTATGGTCGCTTAAATAGTAAAGTCATAGCGCGACCAACATTTTACAATTAACATAACACATATATTATAGTTTACAGTAGATACATTGGTTAGTGTTCATATTCATATGTTAATCTCCACAATTAATTTTTTTTCTTAGACAAAAAACATAACTCAGTTGCAATCAACAGTTCATAAACGTTAACAGTTTACAGTGTTAATTATTTACATTAACATTTTAGATAAACCGTAATAAAATTGTGGACAACTAGAGCTAAGCGTATGGTACAGTTGTATATCCTTAAAGAATTCCAAGTATCTTCGGATTCCTGAGCGCTGTAACCAAATGTGTGGAGACGCCGTGGTTTTCTTTCTCTGTTGAACTTGGAGCATTCGGTGATGTGTTTGATTATGTGAAGGCGTATTGCAGTTTGGACGGGTGGGTTTTCTCTACGTAGCAGGTACGTGTCAATGAGCTGTGGCCAATACGTAGTCTTGTTAGTGCCACTTGTTCTCTACTTACGACAGGCATCATAGTGGAGACTGTTTCAGGGTAAGTTCTAATTTCGTGAAGTTTGGTGGGTGGCAAATTTGTCCGATGCAGTTTCCAGCGTTGCCTCAGACGGCGCTTAATGTGATGAAACAGATCGCTGTGTATCACTGGTATCGAAAGGTCACTGGCTGGGTGTTTGGTGGCTGCTTTCGTAGCTGCGTCTGCCGTTTCATTGCCGGTTACTGTTAATAGGTAATGCTACAAGAAAACGGACATTATGTATTATATACCGGGATGAGGCCAAAAGGTTTTACAGTTATATTAAATTTAGTTACCCCGGCATAAACATTGGGGAGCGTAACATCAGTGGCAACGAGAGGACCAGGAACTTAGCTGCACAAATTTAAAGCAGGCGTGGAATATTCATAACAAAATACACTTAATTTCACATTTACTGTGGTTTATTGTACAGTTACGTTGGTATCGCTACATCGTTCACAACAGATTACAGGCAAACATTGGAGGGAGATGCTCCACACTCACACGAAAACACGCATTCTTACATACAACCACTCGCCCTGAAGACGCACACAAGACTGACGCCACTAGACAAAGAAAGAAACTAATCACGCTACTTCCCTCCCCTTTCCTCTCTCCATCCCTTGGCCAGGAGGTGGGGAAAGAAATGCCACGTCGGACGGAATTCAATAACATAGTTATACACAACAATGTCATGCTACAAAGCAATAACGTGTCCTACGCGACAATGCACACGCATATGCTACAGTATCATAATGTAATAAAGCTTTGACAGGCAGAAACAAAGTCGAAGACGCAGTAACAGACACATTCTACTGCCACTCATGTGTCTTACACTGAGGTAATACGCGTGACCGCAACACTGTGGTGTGATTGAGTAAATGCCCATTTCTCACGAGAGTGCATATGAAGCAGAAGCTCGACCATAGTTTGGTATATTCGTTGCTGTTTTTCAACGAGTTTGGTTCGAAGAAACGAGCGATTCTCATTAACGCACCGTATGAAACAAACGAGTCAAACGTACTTCTTTGACAACTCTTTTAATTCTGCGAGGACCGTCCTTCCTGACCGATTTGTTTCCAAGTTTTCGTCAGTTATCAAAACTAGCAAACGCCGGGAGGCACACTAAACTTATGCGCGGAATATTTCCTTCCCTAGTAATCATTTGCTTCCATGTATCGCCAGTGTCCACCGTTTGTAGTGAAGAATGGGCGATTAGGGGGAGTTCCCCGGTTCGATTCCCGTTGGACCGGCTATGCTGAACTTTGTTTTTTCCTCTTGTGTTTTGCCAAGTGGGTTGGATTATATACTACCACGGATTTTCCTGTCCCTCATTACCTTTCGATTTCAGGGTTGCAGGGTCTGGCACGATGGTCAAGGTCGATAGTATGTGGGCCATGCGATGGTTGCGGTATTAGAATTGTCACTTCCCTGGCATGGAATCTTCTCCGTGAGGATAGAGAGTCCGGGGATACTCTATCTGGAAACGTTAGGAACCCCGGTGCGCCACGCCTTTCTTATCCGCTACCGGAATTAATATTATATGCTATATGTTTTATCTGTACTAATAATGAGTTGCCATTCAAGAAATTGACGAGTAGCAAGGTTTAGTCTATAATTTAGCTACATCTTTTCGTATTATAGATGATTGATTCTTCTACTGTTTTGCATTATTCACATACCCATGCATACTTGCCAACCTTTACGGTTATCCGGTGAAATGTACCGGAGCGGAGCTCTTTCGTAATACCTTTACAGTAAAGCAGAAGTTCTTACGGCTTTGTGGGCAGATTCAAAGTGTTCACGGCCGTAAATTAAATTCTATTGCATTATATTGTAACTTAAGATCACAGACTGTATGCACTGTGATTGACCAGAGCATATGTGTGTGTCTATCCTTCATCACGATCTTGGCTTCCACTTCACTGGCCTGTAACAAAACAAAATGCGGATTTAGAATTTGGTAGTACCATTAGTAACATCTGGTAACCAGGGCGTAAATTGTAAAGTAAATTCTTTATATTATTCACGTTCTATGGCTGCGGGGTATAAGTTTCCCATTTTTTGTGTACAATTGGTGTTATAAAGCGTAAAATATGGGTTAGAAATGTATATAGTCTAGGAAGTGGTGTTCTTTGCTTTAATGCGTGTTTATTGTCATACCAGGAATTTCAACGTGTAACAGATAGAAACAGTGCTACCAGGTCTTCAAGGGTTCTTATAAAATGGAATTCTTATTTATTTTACATGCAGTTTTTGTATATTTACTGTATTGAGCATTTTAGGCATTTTAAATGTCATGTAATAGCAAAATTATTGGGCCGTGCTGGCCGTGGGAAAGTTTTACATGTTTCAATTTCAGGAAATTGATAAGTATGTTTAAGTGTTCGTTTAAAAATGGTTCAAAATGAGGCACTACGACTTGCCACCAAATTTGTTGTGTCTGGGACGCGGTTTTAAACTTTGTTATAGCCCGAGGTTAAAGATGAAAGCCGAATGCGGTGAGAATGAATGTGAGCATATCTACCACTTCTGTCAGCATACGGGCTACATCTTCCCCTGCTGGACAGCTCTTCCGTGTAAGTGACGTTATCTTGGAGAAGAAACATTTGCAAACTGCTTTGTTCCCACCTCCTTTTAGATAACATTGCTAACTTGACGCGATTCCTGTACGTGACGGCAGGACTACTTCGCTATATGTCCTCAAGATGGTGAAACCTTCACGTTTACGAAGCTGAAAACAAAAGGCCGCTTGATTTTTTTTCTTTTTATTGGTGTGGTCCCGCCTCCGCCACACCAGGTGACGATCATCCGAAAGGAATATACATCGTCTCCCCTATCTGCACCAGCTACTCTACGGTGATGGAAGGGAAAATCGAACGTAAGGTGGTGTCCGGTACCGCCGAAGAAAACCGAATGTTAGTGGGTGATTTTCTAAAAAGGCGCCTGCATACAAGGGAGTATGCAGACAGAGTGGAGGTTAGGTACTGGCCTTGGAGATGGCCCAGACCAGGAACCTGTGGTTAGTAGGGGTGTACATGCTCATGCTAAGAGGATTGAGGTGTTGGTATCGTGCTAATAAAATTATTGATGGTGGAACTTACAATTTTATGGAGGCCTCGGCCGGAGAGGGGGCCGATGTTGTTGTTTATCACAGTTGGCTGCTGTTCGTTCTGAAAGCATAGAGAGGGGAAGGGTGTGGTACATATTATTTACACTCTGAAATATACATCTTTCTGTTTGTTAAAATTTTATTGTTTTTTTCCTTTTCTTTCTTTTTTTTACTTTTATTTATTTATTTATTTTATTTTAAGATTATTCTAGAGTTGGGGAGAATAGACTGCCTTAAGAAAGTCTCGTCTGCGTGTGCAGGGGACTACTGTTCTGCAGCACTGCCTTAAAAGGCAGTGTCAGAGTGGTGCTGTACAGTCCGCTCGTGTCCCAGTTTTGCCATTGTCTGCATGTGTTTGGGGCTGCCCCGGATGGGGATGTCCGCTCGGGGTCTTCAAGGCATCTGCTGGTTGTGGCTTCAAGGTTGTATGAGGCTGTTTAGGTATTCCAGGATAGCCGCGTTGTCATCTGTCATGTGACGATTTAGGGGGATGCTTCTGTTAAACAGCGATAGTGGTCGTTTGTGTTTGTCCGCGTTTGTGTCGTATTGACCCAAATCGCGGATGGTCGGGTTGTGGTTAACTTGTTTGTACATGTGGTCAACTTGGGCTTGTTTGTACATGTTGGTTGCAATTTTCTTTATAAACTCCTCTACTGAGTGCATTTTGGTGTCTGCGTGAAGCGCGTCCAATGGGACTACTCTAGGTGTCTTTATGATTCTGAGGACTTTGTTTTGTAGCAATTGGAGACCTTTAATGTGTGTTTGGGCGCAGTGGTCCCACGCTGGGGCAGCATAAGTCATAACTGGCCTAATTAGGCTTTTGTAAAGGGTTAGCCCCATATTTTGGCTGACTGAACTTGTACGGTTTAATATAGAGTACAGGGTGCCTAACTGCTGATTTGCCTGTCGTCTAACTAGGGCTGTATGCTCGGCAAAGGCGAGCTTGGAGTCCAGGGTTACCCCTAAATACTTAACTTTATTTGTCCAGCTTATAGTGTCGCTATAGAATTTCAACGGTCTGGTTTTATTAAAGTGTTTGGTTCTTTTGGAGAAGAGTATCGCCTTCGATTTAGCTGCATTTACTTTAATTCTCCATTTGGCCAGCCACGGTTCCAGGGCTCCTAACGAACTTTGTAGCCTCTGTACAATCATTCCTGGTTTCCAGGATTGTGCTAAGATGGCAGTGTCAACGGCGTATACGGACAATTTTGTTCCCTCTGTTTTGGGGATGTCATTAATAAAAATGTTAAATAACACGGGTCCCAGCAGACTTCCTTGTGGGACCCCCGCTTCTATTCCCCGGAGGCCGAGCTCCTGCCTTCAATGGTGACCGCGAATGTCCTCCCGGTTAGGTAGTGGACAATGAGCTTGATCATGGCGTCATTGAAGTTCAGCTTGCTTACGAGCTCTGCATTGCAAACGGTATCAAAAGCGCGTTGCATATCTAGGAAGAGTACTCCGGTGGATTTCTATTCGTTGAAACCACGCGTTACATGTTCGATTGTCCGTGTTAATTGTAATGTTGTCGAGTGGTTGGCGCGAAAGCCGAATTGCTCGTTTATTAGTATTGAATGCTTAATATGGGCATTTAGTTGTTTCTGCATGAACTTCTCCACTACCTTGCTAGTCGTTTTGAGTAAGCTGATTGGCCTCTAATTGCCTGCGTCGGCGTGATCTTTGCCTGGCTTTGGGAACATGAGCACATTTGCCTGTTTAAAGCATTGGGGGAAGTACCCTTTCTGTAGGCAGTAATTGCTTATGTTACTTAGGAGGGTGAGCGCTTTGTGCGTGAGGTGTTTCAGTACCAAATTTGGTATTACGTCCGGGCCAGGCGCCTTGAAGTCTTTAAGGCGTCTTATGATCCACCTGAGCTCGCTTGGGTTCGTCTTTCTGTGATTGTGCACTGGGTTTGTCGGGGCTTCTTGCATTTCTTTATCTAGGTTGTCATAAAACTCTGTGGCGTGCTGGCTCGCATTGGTTGTGCACGTTTTTTTGGAGGGTGGCCGCGAGGATGTCGGCTTTTTCATCAGTGCTCTCCGCGTACTTGCCATGGGTAGTGGTTTTTAGCGGTGGTATGTTAATGGGCTGGCGCTTCAGTGTGCGGACTAGCTGCCAAACTTTGCCATTGCCAGGTTGTAGGCTTTCTAGTGCTCGCTCCCATTGTTGCCGTGCCAGCGCATTTATACGCGTTTTTATGGCACTGTTTAATGTTGCCATGTTGACTCGGTGGACCAAATTTCTGGTGCGTTGCCACCTGCGCCTTTCGTGGTTTCTCTCGTGTATTAGTGCAATTACGTCCGGTGGGTATGTTAGGTCAAATTTAGTGGGCTGTTTAATAGGAAGTGCAGCCTTAATTGCCTGTTGTAGCGCATTTTCCAAGGTTCCCGCGGCTTGCTCAACAGCTTGTTGAGACGTCGGGTGTGGAGCTTCAGCAAGTTCTGCGTCCAGGATAGCCGAGAAGCGGCCCCAGGTTGCTCTGTTGTAGTTCATGCGAACCGGTGGTGGGTGGAAGATCGGATTTGATGCGATACCTATCTGTACCGCGTAGTGATCTGATGCTAGGTTATCTATTACGTTCATAGTGTAGTTAAATGTGGTATTCTTGAACAAGGTGATATCGAGAGTATGAGGTGTATCAGTGGTTTGCTGTGGGATGTGTGTTGGCTCCCCCGGGTGATCGATTATGTACTCATTGGCGTGCATGTAGTTGTAGAGGGCGTTCCCTTCGGAAGTAGCTATAGTGCATCCCCAGGCTGGGTATTTTGCGTTACGATCCCCTGCGGCTATTACTGCGTGGTCTAACTTTAGTATTGTGTTAATGTCGAGGATGTTTAGCTGTTTCGGAGGGGAGTATATGCTAGCTATAGTAACCCGTGTGTTGTGTATCTCGACTGAGATCGCAGTCGCTTCGATTTCGTTTGTGTCGGGGACGTGTCGGTGAGTGTGCGCGAGATTTTCGTGTACCACTATGGCTGTGCCCCCATGCGGTTTTCCGTTCGACCAGTCGGTTCTGTGGACGTGGTATCCTGATATCTTGAATTTGGTGTTCGGTGTTTGAGTTCCTGGTGGTGGCGTCTTGCTCCGCGGATGTTCCAATATAAGATTTTGTGAGTAGGCGGTAGTTGCGGTATGGTGTTTGATGCTTGGTTAGCCATTTTTTTTGGTTTACCTTAACTGCCTTCCTGTTAAGGGTGGTGCTGTTTAGTTCCCTTCTTCCTTGTCCTTCTGGGTATACCTGTCGGGCCTCCAGAGGTGGGTTGGCGGGGTTATGAGGAGCTGTATCATGTCTGCAAGGCCTTCAATGAAGTTGAGTGCATGTAGCTGAGTTTCGTTTTTATTTCCCGGCTGCACTCCACTAAACAAGTGTTTGTGTATATCCATCAAACATTCATAACCTTTTACCAGGTTTCCTTCGCCTAGCTGAAACAGCTGGGCCTTCGTTGTGTCTTTTACCTTAAGTGTAACGTTCCCTTGTTGGTCCTTTGTGAAATGGGCTGGATTTTCCTCAGCTTGAGCGGCCTTGACCTCTGCTTGGCCCACCGCGTGTTCTTCAACTTCTTTTCTGCTGCCCGCGGGGAGCTCTCCTACCGCCTGGACTGCTCGGTTCCTCAACTTAATCTGTCGGGGCAGTGGTTGCCGCTGCTCGGCTGGAGCCTGTGTGGGTATTGTGCTACGCCCTTCTAGTGCGCCTTCTGCCGTGCTGGGCTGCGGGCTTGCCTCCTGTGTAGCTTGTAGATTCTGACCTCTCGGCGGTGGAGTATTCTTTCTGCCAACAGCTACATCGGCGTGGGTGCCTTTCGCAGCGCTGACTGTTCCTCCGCTTGCAAAAACGATGTGCTGTTTAAGTACTTAAACATCGTCTGAACGTTGTCAAACTTAGCATTGTTAAATCCATGTTTAGACGGTGTTTAGCTGAGCAACGTTTAAAGCGCCATCTGCCTCGAAAGTGAACGCGGCAACACCGCATTGTAAAGCTTTGGACACCACGCGGCGTATGTGTTTCCGGAGGCAGCGGAAGAAAGGTTTGGGGAATTTCGGCACTTTTTTTCTATCAGCGGCGCGGAAAGTAAAATGTCCAAACTAGAGCATTTCGGCACTACTAAAAGAGAAACATTTTTGGATGTATTAAGTGAGTTTGAGGTAGAAGATTGCTTTAAAAATAGACATGTAAAATTACTTAAAATACTTAAATGTAATATACAGCTGACAAAGCACAAATTTGTTTGCCATAATTACTTGTAACACGTAGAAAAGTATATTCCAAATTGCTGAAGCAGTTGCTTTAACCTGAAAAATGCTATATGAATGTGATTATGTGATGCCAAAATGCAAATCCACAAAAATCACGGTTTTAATAGTAAGCACATCCAGTTTGATGAACTATAATGGATCTTTAGTATTCTGTTGCCAATGCTCACACTAACTTAAGCATCTGATTTCATCTCGTTTGTCATACATTCAGCTCTATGCACTGAAATCTGTGGATTGTCAAAATTTGTTATTATACGTGTTATTTCTTCGGCATGTTCCCAATATTTTTTCGGTAATAATGTTCGATTCATAAAGCCTGTGTATTTTATAGATGTGCATAAGAAATGCTCTTGAAGCTCATCCTACAAGGTATCCAATTGTTTCGCTTCAATCCTAACACCAGGGACGAGTGAACGAGCCATGTGTGCAGTAGGTAATACAGAGTGAGCCAAAAGACTCCGAAATGCCTTACGCGGTATTTTCCCTGTCCGCATCCTCGGCGCTCGTTGCCGTCCGCTGCTATCATAGAAAGGCGCAGATGAAACCATACAACATTTTTAAAATTACTTTTAAAAGCTTTACTTACCAATGGAATTAATTGTTCTTCCACACAAGCCGTGTGTTGGACAAGGTTGGAAAGGTAGAATCAGACGACTGACAAATTCAATGCCATAGCCGGGATTTGAACCACGGATCTCCCGGTCTCCGTCCCGGCTATGGCATTGAATTTTTCAGTCGTCTGGTTCTACCTTTCCTTTACTTACCAACTTTACGAAAGGAGATGCTGAAACTGGCC
This sequence comes from Deroplatys truncata, assembly GCA_030765065.1. Classification (NCBI taxonomy): domain Eukaryota; kingdom Metazoa; phylum Arthropoda; class Insecta; order Mantodea; family Mantidae; genus Deroplatys; species Deroplatys truncata. The sequence continues at coordinate 133,031,351 of CM060979.1, read as the reverse complement.
ACCGTCGTTGTGCATACATTTTTGGCATCTCTTTAGGAAACTATTCATCATGATCGATGTCGTCTTATGTTTCTTCGGTAAGAACCGAACGCCGTGTTTTAGATTTCTTAGCCTGAACACTTCCTGTGGCCTGAAATTTACTGTCAAGTTCATGGATTGTTGTACGGCCTGGAACTTTTACACCTGGAAATCTTTCTGTAAATCATACTTTCACTTGGCGAGCTGACCGAGTTAACACATACGAATCATAAACACGCTGCGCAGCAGAAAACATATACTGAGCCATAATATACCTTGTGACTAAGGGCAGGACAAAATAATAAATAACTCGTAATAACTGAACCACATCACATCACCGTCAACTCAAAACTGCACTTCACACTGCACAGCAAAACCACAACAGCATGACTTTGTTTATAGCAGCAGTGTGTTATCATGCTTTTATCATATTTCCACACACCCAGTGGAAAAACACCGCGCAGCCCGCAATATTGTTTATAAAATACCCCTCCGGGGTAACATAAGATGTACAAGACAGACCCACACACCCTGGAAGAATTAAAGCAAAATATCCGCCAGGAAATTTCTAAACGTGAACTACGACGAGTGATGGACAGTTTCAGCATCTTCTTTCGTAAAGTTGGTAAGTAAAGCCTTTAAAAGTAGTTTTAAAAATGTTGTATGATTTTATCCTCGCGTTTCTATGTTAGCGGCAGACAGTAACGAGCGCCGAGGACGCGGACAGGGAAAACACCGCGCAGCCGGTTCGGAGTCTTTTGGCTCACTCTGTACATGCCTGTTTCAAACAGGTGCAGCAATGCATTATCACGCCTGCATACATTAATTCAGCTTTCTAAACCGAACTTCTAGTTCAAACGGCAGAATAAATAAATGAATTACCCGTCGTAATAACCTCCAGTTAGATTTGATTTCACTGTATTAAATCACATTAAAAGGTTAGGCAATGTGTGGCTTATTACATAGAAACAAGCCTGAGCACACTTCTTCCTATTAAAATTCTGTATCCATAAAAAACCAACTTTTATGTATTAAACTGGGAGGAAGGATACTAAATTGTGCTGTAATATATTATGTCACATGCACGGAGTGTTGGTCAACTTAGCGGAGGAGGTGAGATTATTTTAACGCATGTTAAAGCATACCTCTTCTCATACAAATGTTAAAGAGAAACACAAAGAATGAAGCAGCGTGCAACAGACACAAGCATTAATTTATTCCTTCATATCGTCCAGCGATATTAAAGAGTCGCATAATCGCCATCTTATTTCTCTGCTCTCGCTCTGTACCTCGTGGGAAATAATAGTGGCGTTTAAGGTTAAGCACTGTTTAGCACTAAACATCGTTTTTGCAAGTGGCCCAAAATGTTACTAAAAATGTAAATCCGTAGATTAAGTTGGACAGATCATATTAAAGGGGACCGATGGCTCGTTCAAAATTGGGCAGAAATGGTGAAAAATTATAATTTGCGCTTTTTAACTTAAGTCCGATTCTCTAGGAACGTTTTCATTTAAATTGAGCGAAATTGAGAGAATTATTTGAACAGTTTAAATAATCCTTAACTCATTTGAGTTTTTTTCCCTTGAAATTTATCACTTTTTTTTCTAAAATTTGCAACTTTTGCTACACGTAATATGACGGTTTAACACTATTTTATGAAAAACATTTAAGCAGAATTTCAGGTAGTTATATGAGTGAATTTTTCGTGTGTTTTTCTCGGTTGTGGCAACTAGAAATTTTCCAGCATTTATTAAAAGTTATCAGAGTGAAACTTGGGAAATAGTTTCTCCAATATTTGATTTTCAGTTATTAGATAATATAAGACAAATGTGTTAGGCCACCCAGCTCACCCAAGTTTGATAACTACAATACGCTCGTTTTATGGTGAGGCCATGGTTCGCGCGTATGCGAGCTCCGCACACTACGAGTATTACATTGGGGGTTTTCTTTCTGTAACTCCCGCGTTACCTACTCACGAGTGATAGTAACATGAGTTCTAACCTTGTTATACATGGTGTCCATCTGTGTGAAGGCATTCCTGGCATCTTCGGATGAAATTTCCATTCACACGTATAAGTTCTTCTTGCGTAACGTTCATAATTTGTTTTTATGTTGTCCTTAGGTTCGTCTATGTTGTGGGGATTGTTCCTAAAAACTTAATTTTTTTTTATGGTTCCCCATAAATAGATGCACCAATTTTGTCAATTTTTTCCTCGGCTAGAACATCTAGGTTTTGGTTCTTAGGTTTAGCGCTTAGCGATCCCGTTGTCCTAAACTTATTACCCACACGTCTAAAAGTTTCTCTACCTGGAACTAGAATACCAGGAAATTTCTCTATAAATTGTCTACACACCTGTGTCCATGATTCGGTTTTCAAGTATGTATCGTACATAGAGATTGGTTGAACAAGTATGAATTTGTCGGCAGGCATTTCAATGGACTAATAACGAGACATTAACACTTAAGCAAATCACACACAACACAGATGTAATGTTTCAACTTTGATATATGCACTCTCTTAAAGAAACGAACACAAAGCAGCGATTGAAGCACAGCTGATAAAGATAACCTTGAATGCGTCATGCGCCACCAGTACCGAGATCACTGCAGTACAGCGTACTACGCATATAGCCGGTCTGTAGCCTCACATTAAAATACCCGCACATATATACCTAGTTTTTTTGAAAAACTTAAACTCAAAATTGAACAAAAAATTAAGGTAATTAAAGTAAATCTGTATTTATTTTCTAGGTAAGTAAGGAACACAAATATGAAATACTGTTTATAAATTAACATTACATGGTAAGGAGCATTTTTAATGACATATCTTAAACTTGTGTATAATCCAGGAGCGACTTAACATGTGCACCGAAATTTGTAGCCACATTTCTTCTTACATACGTAGTAAGGTGGGGTAAAACATTTTAAAATTCTGTAGATTACCTACTTTGGTTTTTGGAAAATTCACAGCCAAGACAAGTTATTTATTTTTGCAAATAAACTATCATTATACTTTAATGTAGCAAGATCAGTAAAAGCTAAGGGTACTGCTAAATATCCGGCATTGCGCTGTCTTATTTCGTGATTTGTTTTATTCCTCGTGGCGATATCTATCGTACCGAGATTTCATCTGAAGTATACCTGAATAGGGCACCCTGAACAGGAAAGAAAGTATTTTTTTTTTATTTTAGAAAAAGATTGGTTCGTGCACGCGTGTGTCTGAACTGCATAACTAAAAAAAAAAAAAAAAATTAAAATCGTCTTCTAAAATAAATAAATTCTCACTTTGGTCAATCGTAAATAACGTTACAACAGCACGGCAGCTGCAAACTGCCTCGCTCCGTCCACACACACCCAGGACATCCTGGACAGAGTGCAGTAATAGGGGCGGTATGTGGTCAACAAGCCGCTTACTAAAGCTGATTCCAGGACTTCAGTTGCCACTTATGTTTATAAAGTGGGCTCCCATTGGGTAGATATATAAAAAATTTTCAACAAAATTCCACAAGTATCCTTTACATGGAAAAAATTCGATATTTATTTTCTCAAAAATGTTTCTAAATATTTTGATTAATATACCTCGTGTTGAAGATATTTCTATGACAAATAAAATGTGTATCTTGAATGTTATGGCATTTGAAGTTCTCTTCATTCGGAAGGAGTTTTATTTTAGATAAATCGTCTGCCTTAACGGAATGTACATTATTTCTGTAGCAAGGTTTTGTGTATCTCTTACGTTTAGCGAAAGTCATTCAGAATGAAGAGGATTTCAGAGACTCTTGTCACAAAATTCAAGATAACTTTTTATTATCATACAGAGATTTTAAACATATGGTATTTTAATCCAAATCGTTAGTCATTTTGAGAAAATAAAAAATGACAACTCTTCCATTTCAGGTGGGTAATTTTCTTGAAAATGAAGTTTTCGCTTTTGGAAGACGCTGAAGTTAACCTGGTATGAAGCGAGTTCGAGCCGGAGAACAGGTTATACTGTACCATCGGCCCGACCCGGCCCGGGCTCGTATATCTAATTTTGTTTTAAATAAAGTTATCACTACTCTACGAAGGCTGGTACCTGCGGTGCGAAGGGATTCGGGTTCGAGTTCCGGTACCGTCGTCGGAATCTTCTCCCCTGTTGCGGGCACGGTAAAGGATGCACTCAGGTCCTTAGGATCCAATGGGGGCCCACTTTACAAAAATAAGTGGCAGCTGAAGTCCTGGAATCAGCTTTAGTAAGCGGCTTGTTGACCACATACCGCCCCTATTACTGCACTCTGTCCTGGATGTCCTGGGTGTGTGTGGACGGAGCGAGGCAGAGTTTGCAGTTGCCGTGCTGTTGTAACGTTATTTACGATTAACCAAAGCGAGCATTTATTTATTACTACTGGTATTAATACTGCTATTAATGTTTACATACTGCTATGCTTCTGCTATTTCGGGCATCTCATCATCGCGGGCTCCCTTCCCCCAAGTGGTAAATTAATTTTTTGGTCTTTATTTTGCCTTTACACTCAACATTTTGTATTGTTTTCTTAAAAATAGGCCCTAATGATTTTCATTTTATATATCTACATTGTCATTTGTAAAAATTCCAACACCAAGAAGGAAACGCATGAATTTAATAGCACAGGTTAGGTACATGACAAGTAACAAATGATAAACTTTTTAAATCTATACATCACCTTTGAGCCTAATATTCAGTATTTGGTGTGGCCTCCATGCGCTGCAATTAGAGCTGCTATACCCGTGGCATTGAATCAAAAGTTTCTGAATAAGTTCCTAAGGGATTTCCCTCTACGCAGTTTGTATTCGAGCACACAAATCCGTGACACTGGTTACTGGAGGACCGTGAGGACGACCAACCATATTCCAGACATGTTCGATGAGCGACATGTCAGGCGAACGTGCAGGCCAGGGAAGCAATGGTACCCGTCGCTCTTCGAAGAAGGCATGTACATTCCTCGCAATATGTGGCCAGGCATTGTCCTGTTGAAATGTGGCCTGTGGAGATGCCTGAAGCAGGGGGAGTACCTCAGGCTCTACAACCACCGTTAGGTACCGGTTGCTGTTCAAAGCGCCCTCAATTCGTAGGAGGCGAGATCGGTTGTTGTAACTAATGGCTCCCCAAACCATCACACCTGGTGTTTGTCCGCTATGCCGCTCAACAATGCAGCCCTCCAGGTTGCACTCACCACGTTACCGCCGGACACGTATGCGGTCATCACTGTAGGACACGTTGAAGCGGGACTCGTCCGAAAAGACTACATTTTGACACTCAGCACCCCAGTGACGGTGTTCACGTGGTGCCCATTGCAGTCGGAGAAGCTTGTGGTTTCTGGACAATGGAAGCCGACGTAATGGCATGCATGCAACCAGTCCAACCCGCAGCAAACGGCGACGAACCGTTGATGCAGACTTCACATCTGTTGAAGTGCTTTTGCGTCGAGCCAACACTGTGGATGAAGCTGTACGGTCCGTTATGGCCATGCGGACAAGATGACGCTCATCCCGTGCTGTGGTCATGTTCCGTGGTCCAGTACCCGCTCTTCGTTGCATACGACCTTCATCTATCCACTGCTTCTACATACGCGTCACTGTCGTAGCAGCATGCCCTGTAAGAGCCGAAATGTCATGGAGACCGATCATTCTTCCCCGTTCCAACTCACTCACATGCCGATATGGCTCCCTTTAACGTCGACGAGGCATACTGGCACTCACTTTACTGTTTCCACCTTGTTTGACAGCTCTGCACTGACTACACTGGGCGCAACACCGACCTTGTCCGACCGACACGAGAGGGTTCTGCTCGGCCTACGTTACTCCATCTCTCTGCAAGCCTAATCACTTATTGCTTGCACACTGTTCTACACTTCCACCAAGTTTGGAGTTATTCCGGAAATTCTTTCTTGGTGTTGCAATTTTCACAAACCCCAATGTATACTAGTGAAAATAGATTTAATAGTTTAAATAGATTTGCACGGTAGACACAATGATATGTTAAATATGATAATTTGTTTTCGTTTCTATTTTCAAGCCCGTGACCGAAAAGCATTTTCAAATTAAACCCGAACCGTGCGCGCGGTTTCCTAAAAGTGGTTTTTCGGATTCAAGGAGTCTCAAAACGTGTATTCCCAGTGAAATCCGGATATCGTATTTTTGGGTGGAGAGCAATTCTTCCTCTACTTACTATAGGTAAGCAGTAAAGAAAGTAAAAATCTTCTTTAACGGATTACCATCCTCTTTATAGGACTTACACCCTCAAGGACTTACAAGCCAATGCCTTGTGTAAGTAGCCTGTGGAGGAAGAAGCAAACTCATAGCATGTCCAGAATGGAAGATCAGCCAAAATGTCTGGTATGGCGGTGAAGGAGAAGGAAATGAAATGTAGCAATGAAAAAAAAAATGAAATTGAGTTTTATTTATATGCTGTTTGACTTCTGTGGCTCTTAGCGTCCCATCCTACATTGGGCGTGAAAGACTAGTAATTTTGCTCAAAGGCCGCTTTATCAGGCTTGAGGTTCTTTTACGTGTCGAAATACACGAGAAGGGACCACCGGTTGTACAGTCATGCTAAGGATTTTTACGCCTGAAGAAATCCATCGCCCTCCGCCGGGTTTGAACTCGTGACCTCGGGAACTAAAGGCTAGCATGGTAACCACTATATCACGGAGGACGACATAATGATGAAAGGAAAATTCGCGGATCAAGTTATCCAACCGAGCAATCACATAGCAACCGAGGAAATCCACGAAAAAGCCTTGGTCAGATTGGTCGTCCCCAGGAGTTTGAACCCAAGACCTCCCTAATGCGGGCCGCAGGCGTTGTCACCTGAGCCATCCCGCTCGATGAAAGTAAAAATAAGGTTCAAAATTGGAATGCGCGTCATAGGAACAGAGTTCGTTCAGAATTCGACCTGAAGTAACAAATCAAATAACGCCATATGAAACAAAAAGCAGAATAGTGAAAGCAGAGTCCAGTTTTGACTTGGCAATGAATTGTTGAGTAAACTACACAGATACGCCGTCTTAAAGAGGGAAAGTAATGAATCCAATAAATGCGCCGGAAACGAAAGCCATTTACTGAGCTACAACTATTCTGCCCTTGAATTAAGACGATAAAAGCCTGTTTTCGCCTTTAAGAAAGGAATTCTGTGTATCCTACAGCCGTAATTTGGGACTGAAGTAAAGGATCGTAAAATCACATGCAGGGCAGTAATAATTCCAGCGGTAAATCACTGCACCAGACTTTGAGGTGGAAGTAGTGGTCTCTGTGTGGGGGACTGTTTTATAGAGGTCATCTACATTACACCCCTAGACAGTATTACACGTGGCGACATCCTTTGCTGCCCGAGTAAAACAGAGGTACCCAACGAGACCAATGCATACTTGTCAGCTTATTCTGCTTTCCCGTAAAATGTACGGCGGCAGAGGCGTTTTTACGACTACGGAAACGGAGGCGATTTTACGTTTGTGGGCAGATTCAAAGTATCGCCGATTTTCACCACGGACATAAAGCATTAAGTTCTACTGCATTATATTGCAATTTGGAATTACAGACTGAATAGTATATAGTATCATGGCCCCCCCTTCACTGGGCTGCGACAAAATGTATAGCAACACTAGTTACCTCTAGTAGATGCTATACAGTTCTATGATAGACCAGAACTTATCTGTGTGTCTGTCCATCATGATCGTGGTCCGCATTCATTGAGCCACAAGGATAGTATGGCACCACTAGTAGTGACCTCTAGTAAGTGATGTACTTACTTATCTGTGTGTCTGTCCTTCATCAGGATCATTGTCCCCGTTCTCTGGGCTGCAACAAAATGTATAACGTGCGGATTTAAACTTCGATTATGTGATCTCTAGCAACCATTCAGTAATGGACGACGTGAATTGTGAAGTCAACTTCCTCGCGTTTTTCTTTTGTCTTATTCGCGTTCTATGGCTGCGGGATATTTCCCACTTTTTGTGGCAGCTTTCGTTTAGTTTTTGTTTATAGCATACAATATGGACTAAAAAAATGTATATATCCTATGAAGTAGTGTTCTCTGCTTTAGCACGTGTTTATTGTGGTGCCAGGAAAAAATTCAGCTAGAAGCACTACTACTAGGTCTTCAAGAATTCTTATAAAACGGAATTCCAAGTTATTTTACTTGGAAGTTTAGTACATTTACTGTACTGAACATTTTAGGCATTGTACATTGCATGTCATCGTAAAATAGGGAACATGTATGGCAATGTAATCGTGTTCACATATGCGCCACTCTTTATTGAAAATGTCACGTAGAATCCAAAAATATCAGTGAGTAAAAATAGTAAGTCTAAATATCATATAATTACAATTTAATCTGCAAGGAGGTCATGTAAGGCATTGTGCACCCTTATTGCATATGATATTGAAACACACAGTGTCTATAAAAGTATGCAATATCACTTGTAACTTCGTAAGTGGTAATTTATGGGGAAAAAGTACAAAAGCTGTTGGAATAAATCATACAATATGATTTCTACCAAAAACATTAGTTATCTAGATTTCACCGGAAATAGACGCTTTGAGTTTCTTCGAATGAAAAAGAACACATTTTTAGAATAATCCCCGGTGTATGTGTGTGTGTCTGTCTGTCTGAACAGCATAACTCAAAAACATAAAGTTAGCTTTAGTACCTTCCAAAGATGCAACACGGTGATTTTATGGGAAATTGTCGCACCACAAACTACCCTTTACATGAGACATTTTTCGATTTTTTTTAAAAAATGGCTAACGATTTTGATTAAAATACTATATATTAATGATATTACATGACAAATAAAAAGTACATCTCGAATTTTCTGGGAATAGCTCGTGAAGTTCTCCATTCGAAAGGAATTTTGTGTAATCTTGCATAACAGATATCCGTTATTTTCGAATTGTTCATTTATTGGTCATTCCTGTTAACCGTCATTTGTTTCTCGCGATGTCATAGAAACAGTATTGAATTTTAAGACAGCATATATGTGTCCAGTTGTTAAACATTTGACTATCGCTATTCTCTTTGTATCTATAACGTAATGTGTAATGTAGCTTTGTTTGGATTAAAATATAGTAGAAGAAAAAATAGCTTTTGTAGGAATAGTTAGTATACCAACTAATAAAGATAAAGGGTAGGGAAATTCATGTGAATGTATCACATCAGATTGTTTTTAATGGTAACCTATTTTAATATTAATATATTCCAAATTTGAATACTCTTTTACACATGAATGTTACCTATTCGGCTGTTTGCCTGCCATTTAATAATAATAATAATAATAATAATATATTATTATTATTATTATTAAACAAAACAATATCACTAATCAAACTTTGCAGCGGATGCTCAAAATGGGAACCATTCACGCCAAACAATGTCCCGGTCTAAAAAAACATTCAATTGTCTTTATCACAGTTACATACTGATTTGCTCCATTTCATATCTAATTCCGCCTTTCAGGTGTTCGATATTTTTCCTCGATTTATGCACATACAAGCTGTGCTTAAAGTGATCCCAGAGGAAGAGATCTAGTGGGTTAAGCTCTGGCTGTTCTGTCTCTCCTCTGCTTCCTATCCATTTAAAGGGGAACAGGAAATCTCTTCAAAATGCGCTTCTAGTTGAAACTATACAATTTCCTGAAACGCTGTAATTTGACCAGGATAGGTATGTCTGTCTGCAAGCTGAGATAATATTGTGACTTTGTCCAGTTTTTCAACTGTCGCTGTTTCGTTTTTATGTAGTTCACCATCATTGGGAGTTCATTAAGGTGAAGTAGTTCAATTTTAACGTCACTTCAGTTCCTTAGTGACGTAGCCTGTTCACGACGGACGGTTCGCTTCACTCGGTAGTCGAACACACCACTTGCACAACCCGTTGCTCCGCAGTAGCACTCGTTGCACGTCGCCAATTCACTCGGAGAATGGCTCACTGAATGACTCGAACTTCTCAGCAACTACAACACCTCGCACTGCAGAGTTCTGGGAAAGCAATGCTGAATATTCTGAAAAGCCCGAGAGCAACACAAAGATCCAGAACGAACAGCTTACGGCTAGAAGGTCTTCTTGGGATTGTTTACATCAGCTGGAAACTTCCCACTAATTTGCCGGCTAGTGTTGCGTTGAAGGTCGCGACATCGGCGGCTGACTTCGTCACTATATCATCACGCAAAAACTGTGGATGCTTTTCAGTTTAAATTACCTTCTATGAAAATGGGCCAATTAGCGCGCTTCCAGTTAAACCAACAGTTTTTTGGGGGGAGGGGCACTGGTATCATATTGTATGATTTATCTCAATGATTTTCCTACAACTTTAATGTAGGAAGATGAGTAACAACTAGGAACACTGCTAACAATGGATATATTCGACATTGCGCTGTCTTCTCTTGTGATCGTGTTTGTTTCATTCCCTAGTGGCGATATTTATCGCCGAGATTTCACCTGAAATATACGTTTTGAGGCTCTCTGAATAAAAAAGAAGGCATTTGTAGAAGACGTTTCATGCGCGCGCAGCTTTTCTAATTTTTTTCTACCTAAAATTCTAGTGATTCTAGTGTGTCAAAACTCGAATGAACACATTGCAATGTGTTTGAAAACAATATTAAGTGTAGAGGAATGCGCGTTTACGTAAATCTCGCCCAGTCCACCACACGCGTCTTTTTCAAGGGCTAGGAATCGTACTGCCACATTAATGAATAACGAAAGAGCAGAAGGTGCCCTTTCAGGGAAATGTCAAGCCCGGCTAATGCAATGGCGTCATCTAGAGGAAGAAAAGTGAGCATAGGAGGTGCTAATGGGGATGATGTTACATTGGGCGGTTTCGGGTTGCACCTTTTATTCATTATCTTTACTTCAGGCGTGTCTTTCTCTTGTTTGTACACAGTAAGGAAGAACACGTGAATATTGTTGTTAATAACAAAAGAACCGGACCAAAACACCCTTGTCTAACAAGGAGGGCTAATTGAGCCTGTTAAACGTCATAAAAACTAACAAGCGAAATCTCATATGTACACTAATATTGCCAAAAAGAAAGAAACAATTGTGTGTACGAAGGGTAATCTCAAAAACCACTCCGACGCATATGGGCTATAAAACACCTACTTTCAATTCATCAATTACCAAAAGACTTTTTAAGGATTTATGAAGTCTATGTACTAGATACGAACACAGTGGGGTTATAAAAGAACAATTGCGAATAAGACTTTGACTTTGCCATGGAATAAAAAAAGTAGTGCCTATCCATAGAAAATAGTACATGCAAAATAAGACAGCGCCGTCGATACAAACAGGGCCGCCCCCCGGGGGGGGGGTAATGGCACAAGTTGCGCCATCAGGAACACTTTTGGGGTGGAATTCAAAATTTTGGGGAATACAAAAATATTGAAGTATTAACGGAGGTAATATAAATACGTTTATTACAATTTTTTGAGTGTTGTAATTCTTAACTCAGTTTGTATCTTTAGATTTGTTAATCTAAATGTGCTGTACCGCGCCTCCAAAAGTAATGCGAAGTACAGTTCATACTGTATTATGTAATGTGGCGTATCAGTGATAATTCTGTGACACGTGTAAAAGGAACTATAACATTACAGGTGAGTATGTAGTTGTTCAGAACATATGGTGTTATTACATTTAGATAGATACATTAGGATACATTGAAATAACAAGCAATAAAATACACCATCGACCAGATATTCTTATTTGTAAATTTTTGCTGTAAATTTACGATGTTATATTGATTTTAACTTGCCAGTTATGATGTTATTTCTCTTTATTTATAGTTGCTTTGACTACTAGATCATATCGCGACTTATATTTGTATATACGAGTACAATAATAATAATACATTGTATACTTTACATTGATTAGAGTAGTACATTCTTACAAATATGTTTTACATTATTAAGTCTTGAAACAGTATAACCTATTATACATTTTTATTTGATGTCTTATATTTAAATCTTGATGTCTTTCAAGAAAAAAATGACGTTTTTTAAATGAGTAGGGTTGTTTCAAGCTAAAAACATATCTACGATAGTGTTCGATGGTGATACGGCAATTGCAGGAGCGTTTTCTTTGGCGAGTAAGAAGGAATGGCTTAGACGTGAATGTCCTATTCGTAAACGTGATATAATCAGTTTTAGAGACTGCATTGTGCAGGGTTTTGTGGAGTTTACTTGACGTTTTAATGGTCCAGTCTTGCTTCCGTTTGACAAAAGCGTTTATATACCGGTATAACCGTAACCACTATAATAACCTACAGAGAGAGCCAAAAAACTACGAACCGGTTGTGCGGTGTTTTTCCTGTCCGCGTCCTTGGTGCTCGCTGCCGTCTGCTGCTATCATAGAAAGGCGCGGATGAAACCATACAACATTTTTAAAACTACTTTTAAAGGCTTTACTTACCAACTTTATGAAAAGAGATACTGAAACTGACCACCGTCGTTGTCCATACAATTTTGGCACCTCTTTAGGAAACTATCCATCACTCGCCGTAGTTCACGTTGAGAAATTTTCTGCTGGATATTTTTTTTGTAATTCTTCCAGGGTGTGTGGGTTTGTCTTGTACACTTTGTTTTAAGTTACCCCAGAGATAGAAATCGCAGGGATTAGGTCGGGGGACGGAGGGGGCCACAAATCTCTACTAATAATTCTGTCCTCAAACACACTTTTCATAAAGTTGGTAAATAAAGCCTTTAAAAGTAGTTTTAAAATGTATGGTTTCATCCGCGCCTTTCTATGATAGCGGAGACGGCAACGAGCGCCGAGACGCGGACAGGAAAAACACCGCACAGCCGGTTCGTAGTCTTTTGGCTCTCCTGTATAAGACAGCCACTTTGCGAAGCTTTTCAGCAGCATAGAAAAGGAACTAAATAGTTTAAATTGGGCTCTCAGAAAAATTGAGGGGATGGGCACCCCTCAATACACATGCAATATCAATGCAAAAATATTGTAATACTCCTCACTTAGGAATGTTTTGCTGTATTTCCTTAGTACGTATGTTGTAATCAAGTTCGTCAGTAGAGCCTGCTAAAGAACGTAATAAAGAAAGAAAATGGCTGACATTAGAAATCCGCGAACCGATATTTTTTAGATAACAGCTGAGAAAGTTATTTTTCCTGTTAGTCGCAGGCTGTGTCTTTTCCAAACAGGTTAACTTGGTGGCATGGGAATGGGGAATCCTCAACTTCGCCTCTGTTTCGTTGTATATTTTAAAGATATCTGTATTATGTGAAAACTATGTAGATAGCTTTTATGTTATTAAATAACCAAGCACCTACTGCTGTTATCCAGCAAGGATACTTGTAGGCTATGTAGGCAGCGCTTCCAAAACTTGGAAGAGTGTCGGCGGAGGTTAACGAAGTCAGACGTTCCGCCGATGTTTCACATCCTTATGCGTGAATAGAATGGACTTATCAGGAATAGCCGGGACTGTACGAAGTTACAATTATAAGGGGTAAAGGGCAGCGTTCAATATAAAAATCTTGTAGGTCATTGTATAATAATGTATAGAGAACTGAGGGTAGTAAATGAAATTTATTAATGGATTCGTCATTTGGTTTTAAAAAGCTAAGGCAGATAGTATGTGAATAAACGTGAACGAGCATTGTAATTTTGAGCGTATTACCAAATCCCAAAACGCGAAATATTTATTTGGAGAGACACAATTAAAGAAAAACGATAAATTTGATATTTCATTAAGGAGCGAAGGCGCCTCCATTCATAGCCGCAGAAGAAGGAACGTGAAGGTGGAAATAATTTAGGAAGCACAAACAAAAGGAAACCAGGCCACGCTTGCCGTTAATATCAACCACTTGGCTTAATTTTGTGATGATATGGAACATTAATTTAGGCGGACGAAAGAGAAAGAAGAACCGCTCCCACTATGTCAACTGGACCTGAAGGAAGTGCACGACGACGCTTTGGCTAGGAAAACGACCTCCGATATATACGGTAGCATTAATAATTATACTGTCTCAACAAAAGTTGCTATATTTATAGCCCAGAGTTTTTCCCAACTGCGCAGTTAGCATCCAGTCGTTGACATGAGAACCAAACAGCTTAACAAAACATCAGCGTGTCCTGATATTCCTTCCGCATCTCATGTGTCGCCCACGATCGTTTATTTTGATATAATCCCTTAAAAATTACCAAATCTACGTCACGTTATTATTATTATTATTATTATTATTATTATTATTATTATTATTTATTCTGCAACTATTTGAAACCTATTGCACAAAATGGCATGTTAGAGCTACAGGGTGATTTATGAAGAACTGACACACTTATTTATTTAATTGTTTCAAAACGAGTTACGCTAGCGACAACATATTATACCTGAAATGCAGAGGAATTTTGGGAGATTATTTACCTCCATAGCAAATGTTGAAAATGTCCTCCATCCTGCATAAGGCACAACTCAATACGTCGTTCCTGTTACTGGCCGCTCGTTGGAGGACTCCGTTGTCAATAGCTTGAATCTCCTGTGTAATGTTGTGCTTCAGATCGTCCAATGTCTGGGGCCGTGTGGCATAAACCCTGTCTTTTAAGTAACCCCATAGAAAGAAGTCCGGCGATGTCAAATATAGAGATCTCGGTGGCCACAGGTAGTTGGAAATTATCCGGTCGTCAAAGAAACTGCAATTAGTACCATGGATTCATTTGATGTATGGCATGTAGCGTCGCCCTGCTGAAAATATCCTTGACTCAGCTCTACATCGTCTAATTGCTCAGCAAACTCCATGAAAATCCGTCGGTACTCTGCAGTGTTCACATTATTTTAAAAAAACTTGGTCCCACTATTCTCTGTGCGGATATTGCGCACCAAACACCGATTTTAATCGGGTGCATAGGTGCTTCATGAATAACATGTGGGTTTTCGCTGGCCCAGTAGCGTGAGTTATTTGAGTTCACATAGCCGGATAAATGGAACCATGCTTCATCTGCGAACCATGTGATGGACAATATGGCAGGATTTTTCACAATGAACGCCTGAGACCGTCTATCCTTATCTGGTTCCTGTAACTGATGGACAAACGTAATCCTATACGGTTTTAGGCTTGCACTTTTCACAGCTCTCTGACACATTGGGTAGCTGTACCCTGCTTCCTGCGACATACGTCTTAATGATTTTTTGTTGTGACTGATCCAGTCGTGCTCTTACGTCAACAAGAACCATGGGAAGCCTAAATGAACGAGTTTTGCCTTTTTCACTCACCAGAGATCCAGTTGTTTCCAATTTATTTACCAGTCCCAGTATTTCGTTTCTTTGGGGAGGATTCTGAACACCAAATTCTCTCTGGTATGCCCTTTGAATAGCTATAACTGAATTCGAAATCCAGAGTCGTTCATTTAATGTGTACTTCATTTTCACGTTGACTAGAGCAAAATCTCAAAAACAGTTTCCGACAATAAAACTAACAATTACGAATAAAACTATGAACATCTACGCATCTAGTGACAGACAATCGAAACTCCAGAACATTCTGCTTAATTTGGTGCTAAAATTGGGGCATTGAGTGAATTTCGAACAGAATAATTAAAGAAATGTATCAGTTCTTCATACATCACCCTGTAATAAATATATATACTAAATCAAACAAACAAAAAATTAACTTATTAAAAATAAAAAATGGATGAATAAATGTCAGGAATAGAGGATAATATAAAATCTGAGGTGCCAAATGATTTAGTGAATAATTTTGTCAATGTCTGTGAATAATTGATTTCACATTGGTGGAGATGTCACAGTAGGATGTATCTTCTGATGTTATCTGTCGCACTGGAATAGCAGGTGGTATACTGTTTCTCCTGACATGCACACTTGCAAATAAACCCAGCTGGTGAGCCTGGATGAAAACTTTGCAGGTCACTTTTGAATTTTCGCTGACCAGTAAATTGTGTAAGAATATAATTTGGTGCGAAATACTTGCAAGACATGCGATCAAAAACTGAAGGAAAAAATAATTTCTTGGTAGTTATCCATTTAACCAACTTTTCTACTATTTCTTTCTTTAGAACAATTTTTAAATATGAATTTGGGCATAACGAACAGCTAAATCCCATGTTGGATTTGGCAGAAAGTTTTGCGATCTGATCAGCTATCTCGTTTCCAACAATACCAGCATGGCCCTTAACCCACGGTAAACAAATATGTGTGGTATTTTGAAGTAGGTAATTTATTGTAGTTCCACTGTGGAGAGCCAAACTTGAAGTAGTTGCAACCACATACGATACAAAGTTTCCCTTGGCCTTCGCCCCAAGTTCACTTTTCCCGGTGGCCTTCGCCTCCACGTTTAAAAAAAATCAACTTTGTAATTTGAATGTTTCTTTAAATATTATATATGTATGTTTGCCTTGGCTACGTCAGTATTAATTTGCAGAAACACGTATCTCCTAGCAGGGGTGGTGTGGCTAAAGAATGAAGGCTTACACAAATTATTATTTTTACTTCACTCCTTTTTATTAATCTTTCACACGATTAAATAACACTTCACTGATATATCATACTGTAGAGCTGTGAGATTATTTATTAATTGCACTTTTTAATACGTAAACTTTATTTTTATTCTTGCCGTAATGAAGTTTTATGTCTCACACTTAACCTGTACCGCATCGAAGTGCTCAGGAACGCTGTCTAGTAGCGTCTGGCTTTTACCGCTTAAATTTGTAAATTTCTCTATTTCAAGTCTCTGGTTGGCTAATCCTACTCCAATAGAATACTTTTATTTAACTTTCAGTTTTTCTAGTTTTTGATTGGGTATTTATAAACTGATTTAAATATTACATTGTTGTTCCAAGAATTATTAGTAGCATTATTAAACTTTCTAATTTATTGTTGTCTCAAGGTTACCTCATTGTTAGCAACTTTCGGCTTCTATTCTCACAGCTCCTACATTGTTAAATTACGTAATACATTCACGTAACATTATACATGTACATAATAATATAAACATAATACAATTACTGTTACATACATTTTACATATTATTACATACACATATTGCTTTAAGGCGGGCTGTTATTAGAGTTGTTTATTATATAATCAGACTGATATCATTTAAATGTTAAAAATACTGCCTCAATTTTGAATAGTGCTGTTTCTAATTGATTTACCAGAGGATTGTTGTTATACTTTACTTGAATGGCTGAACAGAGACGTTTGTCTCACGTAGACATGCGTTAAGTTCATTTTCAGTACACCATCTTATAGCTTGGTCTACAGCAAACATTTCTACTTGAAAAAACTGATGTGTTACATTCACATAACATTCTCTACCCTCTATCGCTTATTAGTGGGTATAAAATTATTCATGCGAAGGTTTATTTATCTATCTACTTCATTTTAAGCGAGATAAACCTTTGCAGAAATATCTATAGCGATAGTCAAACTAGACGCTATATGATGGCCTTAAAATTCCATACTGTTTCCATGACATCGCGAGGAGCAGGCGACAATCGACAGGACTTTAAAATAATGACTAAGTATTGAAAAATTCGAACCATCAATAACGGATATCTCGGAAATGGCTATTGCCTCAAAAAAGTTATTTGAAATAAATTGTGTTTTAGAGAGATATGCAGTGAGTTTTTGTCTCTCTTATGTACAGAATTATGCAAACATTCCTTCCGAATGAAGAGGACCTTTATAGGCTGTTCGTAGAAAATTCAAGACATACATTATATTTGTTTTGTAAATATATTAAACATTTGATATAATCAAAATCGTTAGAGCCGTTTTTTGTTTTTAGGAAATCAAAGATTACGAATTTTTTTCCCATGTAAAGGGTATTTTGGGGTGGGGGTTTCTTTTCTTGTTTTAGTTATATTGTTCACTAGAGGCAGACGGACACGTGGAACTTTTTCCAAAAGTGCTGTTTTTAGGGTTCATATGGCTTCAAAATGCGCATTTCCGGTGAAATCTTGACATGAAATTTTTGGGCGTAATACAGTATTTCCTCTATTTACTGTAAGCACGGAGTAGAGAATGTAATAACCTGATTCTGTAGCCATAACAAGTCCACATACACCAAAGGAAAAGGTAGGGGTCATTCACAGTCAAACTTGGACATACGCATAGAAGCTTGCTTCATGCCTTCACATTGACATAAACTTCTAACTTAAACGTAGAAGTTTGCAGGCTCCAAGCTTTCACGTTTATGTGTACGTCAAACATGAGAATCTAGCCAATCAGAGGGCGATTCTCATCACGTGATCTCTGCCATCTCGTCGCCATGTATTTTTCATACTTCCACGGCATATCATTATAGGGCAGTAGCACCGAGCGGGATGGCTTAGGCGGTAACTGCATTCGGGAGGTTTCAGGTTCGATCTCCGGCGACCGCCCATTCTGACCCATGAGCTTTTTTCTTAGGGTTTTCCCGGGTCGTCAGAGGAATGCTGGAGTAACTTCTTTCAACTCCCGAACTTTCTGCCCCTCCACGCTTTCCATTTATCATTTCATTCATCCTTCATCCCGCTTGGCCTATTTCTGAGTTGAAAATGACGGTGATGGTGTTTCGGTGTAGCGTGGCAGTGAAAAGGATGCTCTCTGTCCCTCGGTCTTCGGCTGGTTGCCGGGGTATAAGGGCCGCCCCTTGTGGTGCGGGGTCCCCGGTCTGCCAGACCGTCTATATCTGGAAACTAGGGACATTGTCCTTGCTGTGCCGTCACTGTGGTTCTAGCCGCCCGGTGTCTCCCTCCCTCCCTTCGTGGAGGTCGGTACAATATCCGGATTTACTGGCTCGGTGCCGCATCTCCTCCGCTTTCCAATCCAATCCAATCCAATGGGGGAATACCACTCGTGTTCATTAAAAGAAATTAAAGCCATAACCAACTCACCAATGAAGGCATACTGCAAACCGTTGTTTAGAATGACGTTACTAATGTGTGTATTCATCAAGCTTTAAATTACGTGAAAGATCATTTTCAAAGTTTAACTCAAAGGATAAGTAGCAATTTGTTGGATGTACTCAAGTGTAGATTATCTAAAACAATATTAATAGTAGTAAAGATTTCCATCCCATGTTTATGACTTACAAAAGCAGGCTTTTAATAGGATTATCTCTGGTTATTTGGCAAATAATCCTTTTTAGATATTAATGACGTTTTAAATGTTACTATAGTTTATAAAGTATAAGTTTTCTTAAAGAATGCTGTAATTTTAATAAGCAGTATGCATATATTGTACATACAATTATTATTGACTAGGCTGCTACACTAATAGGTGTTCTCTGACTGTATACAACAAACTGTTGACTTTCTGTATAAGATCTCGAGACAGGAATCACTGGGACATCCATAAAAACCACAGCAAAACAAATTATGGTAGCTAGCTCTTGTTCATTTTGGTACATGTACGGGGTTAATGCAACTAGTGTCCAGCTTGCGCGAGAAACACCGAATCGTCGGCCGTAAAAGGTTTACTGAAAACAATAACAACAATAAGAATGCAACACTAATCTGTGTTATAAGCTATGTTGAAAATGTCCTTCATGGCAATACATCAATGACATCTACGTGTGAAATTTCCGGTTTTAATTTCAGTACTTCTAGTTTCTCTAATATGTATAGTAAGTAGGGGAAGTATTGCATTCCACCCAAAAATTCGATACCGAGGTTTCGCCGGAAATACATGTTTTAAGGCGCCCTGAATCGAAATAAAGCATTTTTGAAACACATCCGTGTTTGTGTCTGTCTCTGTGAACAACATAACTCAAAAACGAAAAGTCGGATAAATACCAAACTTGGTATTTAGGTTCAATATCTTCCAAATATGTGACACGTATATTTTCAACAAAGTCCCCCCCATCCCAAACTACCCTTTACATGGAACATTTTTCGAATTGTTTGATTTTATAAACAATGGCTATAACGATTTTGATTAAAATACCATGAATTAAAGATATTTACATGACAAAATGTATATCTTGAATTTTCGGGGAATATCCTATGAAGTCCTCTTCATTCGGAAGGAATTTCCTATAATCTTGTGTAACTGGTAAACGTTAACCGATAGACGATAAGGTACTACACAAAAAATGCAGATCTCTTTAACACACACAATTTATTTCAAATAAGTTTTTCTTTGGCATAAGCCGTTTTTTGAGATATCCGTTATTAAAGGTTCGAATGGTTCATTCTTTGGTCATTATCTTAATATCTTTTCAACATTCAGTTGTTTCTGGTGATGTCATGGAAACAGTATGGAATTTTAAGCCACCATATAGCGTCCAGTTGTTAAACATTTGACTATCGATGTTCTCTGTGTATCTATAACGAAATATGTAATGTAGCTATTTCTGCATAGGTTTATGTTGATTAAGATGTAGTAGACAGAAAAATAAGCTTGAGTAAGAATAATTTCTGTACTCACTAATAAACGGTAGAACGCAGAGAAAGTCATGTGAATGTATTGCATCAGATTTGTTTTATTTATTTACTCATAGACGCTCTTTAACTACTATGGTTCTTAGCGTCCCATTCTATATTGGCCGTCAGAGATCGCAAATTTTGCTCAGATGCCCCTTTATCAGGCTTTGAAGGTTTTTTACGTGCCGTAAGTCTACGACACCCAACGACCGGCTTTAATTTGGTTGCATTTCTGGCAGGGGATATTGACACCCCTGTCTCCCGAACAAGACGACGGAGTGATTTTTTTTCACCGAATATTCGAGATGTTCACACTTTGTTCAACACTGAATGGGGGCATAATAAAGAACAATAATAACTCTAGATAACACGTAAATTAATACACGGTGTAAACAGGGAAGTGCGTATAACACTACCAGTCATGCGCTCCAACTGATCCCAAATACTAATAACTGCACGCCCGGCACCGGCACCGGCGGCAAGAGTTATCGTTTCACGGCGAAGTAGCCGTGCTCTATCGGCCGCTAGTAGTATTAACCCTGCTCATAACCTCGCTTTAGTATGTACTGTCACCATATTAGCTCAACTGTTTCACGCTCTCATGCGATTGGCTGCTGTTTATGTTTCCGTTTGTCGTCAATGAGAAGATATCTCGTTAAGTTTTACGTCGCTATGTTTAATATTTAATTTTCATTGGGAAGGCCCCTTAAACAGATTAATATAATGAAGTGGTTAGCAATTGTACCAAATAAAAGCTTGCTGTATTCCCTGGCTGATAGGTTTTCTAAAGCTAAAATAACCTATTCTTATAACCATTTTGCACGATCCCCTTGCTGTATAATGGAATTTTATCATTAATGTGTGTCCTGAGTCATGCAAATACATACGCCATTCCTTTGAGCAAATGTCAGCCTACGGAAGTAATTAGCTTACCAAGGTAACTTTTCGATTGTTTTCCGATATCACTGCTGATTAGCAATTAGAGTAATGTATATTCATTCGTGTGTCAATATAAACAAGCCATTATAACGGTGATACATTAACTGGTTTTAATATTTGCTTATGATTGTTAGCGATATAGTAACAGAAATAAAATGCGTATGAATGCTAATGAACATCCGTGGTTCGAACCTCGACCGTGACCCCAATGTTTCATTTACCATACTCATTTTCATGTTTTAACGCCCACAAAAATAGAGACAAAATCATATATGCAGGCATGGCGTCGAATTCTAAGAGCTTTCGTGTTTACTTTCTCTATCACCTACGTAGTAGGTCGAGAAGGTAATTACATTCCACCCAAAAATTCGATACGAAATGCATGTTTTGAGGCCCCCGAATGAAAACAATTTAGAAAAACGTTGTGTGTCTGAAAGTTAGAAATTTCAGGATCCAAAAATACGTATTAATTTACTAACAGTACTAAATAAAAGTGAAAAAGTGTTAATTTCTAAAAGTGATTCTTAGAGGTGATGTTATTATTGAAGTTAAAGTGAAAACCTGAGATAACAAGTATTGCAATTAAACCATTGAAACGATTGAAGCAAAATACATCTTCAACAAAGAAAAATATAACACGATTCCGTTAGAAGAATAGCACCCAGCTTAGATCAAGAAGTGGTTAAATAAATGAGGAAAAAGAAGGCAAAATAAAAAAAAAAGGAATACAAATTTTGTTTTAATGACATTAAATATGTGATTAATGTGTAATAAAATCGATACACTGAACAATTAAATAGAAGAATTTAATGTTTTGTATAATAACATATTATTATATTTAGACATTATGGAGGCCTTGCTTATCTCAGGACGTCAATAAATAAGTGAAGGAAGAAGGAGAATGTTATTTTACAAATTTCAGTGCTGTCCAATGAATTGTGTATGCCAAGGATGTTAAAAGTGATTTTATTTTGTTGGAAGGTTCTTACACTCGACACACATTCCTACTCGGAAAATGAAACCTTACTTTTAAGGGGACAAGGTAGTCTGAACACATGGAAATTACATCTTAAGTGTCTTAAATCACCACTGCTCTTAAAGTTCTCAATGGTTTTTCCTGACAGTTTTATGAATTATTCTATAAATCATGACAATTATTTCAAGTGGTTGTTTGCATTGATAGCTTATGTAGTTGAGTACATAAAAATTATTTCATTCAGCAGAAAAATAATAAAATGTACTCTTAAAACATGTGAATTCAAGTACCTTTTTCTCTAATACTACTTGCAATACAGAATGACACTTTTTCGTGCTTGTTCTTAGTATAATCAGTTATCTTCTGAACCTCAATTATTTAGTTATGTATATCAGTTCACTAAAAGTTGAAACAAACTATTTTCAAAGTCAAAAAAGCAAAAATGTGGAAAATTTGCAATCTTGTTGCTCTGTTAATATCACTAATGTACATTATAAAATTATGATCGTGTTTCAGAAAGTTTAGTTATGTGTTGTATACATGTACTGAAAATGTCAACTCTCTACCTCTCATACTTTCTGAGAAAAAGATACATAAGTATCCAAAAATGTTGTTTTGAGAAAACTGAATTTAAAGTTTGAACGCTAAAATTCTCACACACTTCAGTACATTCCAGGATCATAATTATTTGCACCTTCATTCCTGGATTGCTTCAGCTTTTCTGATTGCCTTCTCTTGGTCCTGGCTTCTTTTGTTAATTACTGAACTGCTCGCTGGGCAGGATATAGTCGTTCGTTGTTGAAAGATACAAAACTGTTCTTAAAGGAGGCGTTGCATGACAGCTTTAAAGGAATGCAGACTACCATTTAAATGTTTTAAAAATTCTCTTAATCCCCAAAAAGTATATATTTTCTGAAACTGGAAATAATAGAGATTTTATTAGTGCTTAAAACAAAGAATTTGACTTTTGACCATTTCAGAGTACCTTGTCCTCTTAACACTTGTATCATAATAGCTTTTTGTGTAAGATACAACTTTGAATTGGATTGTCTTGTGTTAAAAGCTATAGCTTTTGTTCCAGCTGTGTAAAAAACAATTGTACTCTAGGATTGTGAATCAGAAATATATAAAAATCAAACTAGCCGCCATTTTAATGAACTGACAGTTTAGACAGACTCCCTTCTGCTCTCATAGTTGATCACAATCGCTGCCTTCTTTGAGCTGACCAATGGCATCTAGACTGCGAGAAGTATGAAGAATATTGTTTCCCCCTCGCTGTGATGTAAACGTTCTGGAGCGGAGATTTTTCATACAGTTGCTTCCCCACCCACTTAAAGCGCTGCGGACAATTTTTATTGCCACAAAGTAGTACCGGAGGCACATGTTTCCCTGGGTGTTTTCCCGGAGTTTAACCTTTCCATTAAGGGCCAGTTGTACGAACTCGGAATAAACCTCTGTTAGACGTTATTCCATGGTTAAGCGCTGTTGTACAGCACCGGAATAGAGCCTATCAAGAGAATAGTAATTGAAAAGTTATTCCATGCGGAGCTAAGCCGTTATTGCGAGAATAGAATATAAAAAGGAAAATGTCAGCTTTGGTTACTGGATACAATGTCGTTCGGTATAAACGATGGATTTCTTTATAATGTGTATTTGAGAACCAGAAAATTTAACAAAATACGTTGTAGAGGTAGTCCGATAGGTGAATACGGCGGCAATGAGATTCAAGTTGAGAAAGGTTATCGCGCCAAGGTTATTTGAAATTGAATGGAAATGTGTTTTATTTATGGGCACTCTTTAATTGCTTTGGTCCTTAGCGTCCCATTCTATATCAGGCGTGAAAGACTGGTAATTTTGCTCAGAGGCGCTTGAGGTTCTTTTACGTGCCGTAAATCTACGACACGGGACCACCGGCTTTACTTCCCTTCCGAAGGAATCCATGCTAAGGATTTTTACGCCCGGAAAAAATCCATCGCCCTCCGCCGGGTTTGAACCCGCGACCTCGAGACTAGAGGCTAGCATGGTACCCCCAGACCACAGAGGACCACCCGAGACAATTTGATGGTCATGAGAGGCAGATAGATAAAATAAAATGTACTATTTAAAACACGTAACGCACTTAGAATATCAGAAAAATGCATCTAGTTTTTATGGAAACAGTGCAGTTAAACACTACCCAAAATGCAGTGCAGCAATTCACTAGTACGACGCCTAGCAATGTAAAGAGTGAGGTTAAGGACTGGTTACTTCACAAGGTACAAAAACATCATTCAAAACGAACAAGGCCACAAGTGTCAACGTTGGTGACATTCGGCATTTGGAGGTTATGTGTAAGTTTAATAACAGTGAAGCTAATATCTAATCTAAGATTGTTTAAATTATTTAAGAACAAATGTGTAGTTTATGCATATTTTCATTGTGGATTTACTCCAAACGAATCCGGAGATAAACTCACTTTTATCACTGTTACTTGTCTCGTAACGACACAAAGCAACTGGATGGCATTAGAAATAAAGTTTTGGTCGAATAGAGAACACGGTCAGTAAAAAAACATAATGCTCTCGATGTCATTGCTTTGACTGAAGATTTCTAGCTTTTACATAAGTACTGCCATCAGTAAACTGCGAGCTGTAACGGGAACGGTCTCCTGCTGTCGTATTCGCACGTAGCATCTAATAGTTGTTGCCTTAATAATACTTGCCTAGCAAATTGTTTAGGTACTTGATCTCGGTACAGCGATTCAGTTATATCCTAAGTTTGACCGTGAATTCGGCAACAGTTAAAATGCAATTTCTAAAACTGGAATTGGAAAAAAGTATTTTAAGGAGCACACTGACAGTAGTAACGTTAAGTGTGTTAGCTACTTTCGAGCATAGAAAGCGAAAGATACCGTAAACTCGTATAACACCAGCACAAGATACAACCGTGCACAAAAGGTAGGTTATAAACTCGTATACTTTTAACTATCGCTTTTAAGTCAAAGCGTCTGTGCTTGTATCTTGTATAAAAGAATCTTGTGTAAAATCACAATTTTGCATCCGAGCACGCTTGGGAGCACTCATATTTATTTCGCAGTATCGTTAACAGTTCAAATGAATAATAATAATAATAATAATAATAATAATAATAATAATAATAATAATAATAATAATAATAATAATAATTTAGGAACAGCTGATTGTGAAAAATACGCAAATTTCTACACTATGCAGCAAAACCAAGCAGTTATTGTGTATCAAGCTGGTCATGAATGACTAGCAATATAGCCATTATAGTTCAGCAATTCGGAAAAAATACCCTTGGGAGGTGTAACTCACCTGGTCATGTGTACTCCCTCTCTTAACTGCCTTGAGCGGGCATTCCTCCGAGTCGCTGTTTAAGCAACGCACGCCATAATTTCGCCTAGCTCGCGTTTTATTTTATTCTCACAAAATCATTTATTACACCACTGTTGTAACTATCCAACTGTAAAGCCAGGACTAAAGACACAAGAGCATTGCAACAAAAATGCTATGTTTGCAGATTGCTGTGACAGGCTACGTTCAGCGGCTGTGAAAACAAATCTTTGCATATAACTAGCGATAGCATTTCACATACATGCGGTGTTATCATGGGATATCTTCCAAAAGTTTAATTCACACTTTTTAGGGTATTTCATAGCCTTCACTGCCCCATCTATCTCTTCAAGGAAAAAAGTTCCTCGCTGATTATTTTCATGATACAAATTATTTAAATTGAAGTTTTACAACAACAAAAAAAAAGTAGCGGGTTTGATTTTTTTACGAGGAGACCAAACACACATCATCATCTCGTAACTGTGCTCTTTGACATACCTCTTACAGAACTGGAATAAGGATTTTAGTTTTTGAGTTATCACGACGTAAACATATCCTATTAAATTTTTCTGCAGTATAAAATTGCTGTGTTCACGCCAGTGACGTGGCACTTTCCTGCGTATCAGCCCACTTCCTCTTTAAGACACCTCAATGGACAACTCAGTAGCTAAAAGCAACAGACAAGTAGAGAGGGGCGATTTATCCCTCCTGAATACTCGTACAGTCCGTAGACCGAGGGATTTTACTAAGTTGTTATACTAGAGTTTCAAATGTGTAAACAGTCGACTAGTTATCTAAGGAATAAAACTGCATCGTACAACTCGTCGCCACATTTATACCGTAGATAGACTTCCAAGATTTATTCCGAATTCTTACAACCGGCGCTCAAAGGTAAACGGCCAGGCTGCGAGCGTCGAGCTGCGCGGCACGCCGGGCGGTAGTCGCAAACAATAGAGATCAGGTTCAGTTGGCCACAGTGTGAGCGGCGCGTCAAATTGGAGGGGAAGGGACCGTGCGGACCTTCACTACCTGTCGCTCAACGCTCAGTATTGTTTGAGATTCTCAACGCGCCGCTTAGATCAAGTGTTTTAACATGACCGACCTAGTGCTCTCCAAAGAAGAAAAGGACGTCTTGATTTCGGAGGTGCAGACCAGAAATTTCTTGTGGAATGACCGTGACAAGAGTTTTAAAAATGTTGCGGGGACGAAGAAAGCTTGGGATGATATTGGGGCTCTATTAAATATTCCTGGTGAGTATGGTTTACATTTTACTTGGTAGGACATTCAATTATAGGTTATTTTAAATGCCAAATAAAGCTCTGTTTATACGATATAGTTATTAACACATGAGTGGTATAAATAAAAGCAAGCATTAGCTCATTTCTCACTATCTTTACTAAACTTTTGCTTGCTATTTCTTGACGTACCTCCGTAGGTACCTCAGCTTGCCCAACTGCATTTTAATACCATGTGGAGTTCATGATCGTGGTTCCAGAGGAAAATAAAAATCACACGACTTGCATTCACGCGACCTTCTCTATCACTCTTTTACAAGCAATTCTTACAAAAGCTTATTCTTGGTATCTACTTGTTAATCGAGATAAACTGCCATTGTAGGGATACGAAGAATGCAGTAAACTAAAGGGATAGTCAAATATTGTAAATATGGGTCGCTATTCGTTGGATTTGAAATTCGTTCTTTTTAGATGATCGCGGAAAAAAGACAAAAAAATCCCGATGTTCTATATTCACATGGCTTTCTCTAATCATTCTTCTACAAACTATACTTACAAGAGCTTATTATTCCAGCTTCTTCTAATAAACGTTCAATTTACATTTACAATTTCGTTATACGATACAGTAGGTAAAGTGAGTCAGATTTTTAAACAGCGCGTGGCTATATGAGGGCTTTGAAATTCGATGCTCTTTGCATGACCACGAGAAAATATCGAATACCGACTTCCCATTTGAGAGCATTAAAAGTAGGTATTTGAGAGTTTAAACCAATAACAAGGAATATCTCAGGAATGGTTAACTTAAAAAAAGAAATGCTTTGACATAAATTGTAATTTTCTTTTTGCAGTAAGATTTTTTGTAGATAGATTTGCCTATCTTATGGTTTACTAATTGTGCAAAAGTTACTCAAAATGAAGAGGACTTCAGAGGATATTCCCAGGAAATGCAATATATGGTGGTGAAGGTCACTGAGCAAAAGTTTGGTAGGTGATAGCAATAGCTCATCGAAGAGGGGAATTTTTTATTTATACCAAACCACGACCTGATGCTCGATTCTCAACTTGCTTGGAGCTGCAGCTTTACAAGCTATTGCTTGTTTTTATTCATAGCACCCATTGTGTTTTAATTTGAGAATAGTAGTGTATAGAACTTTACATAAGTAGTTAGAAGATGGATATATATACATATATACATATAAATAAAACAAAAGTGTTGGAAAATAGAAATGCATGAGTTGTAGAAGTATAAGCTATATTTATGTACTATAAACCAGTTTACAAATACTCAGTTTACACTTTTCATCTTGTCATTGCGTGCAAACGTAATTGTCTGACGCTACATTCTGTAATTCACCGAAGTATTCAGCAAACGTTTCTCTGACTTGTCTGGCAAGCTCACTAGAACTATTGTTCCTTCTATTCAATGCAGCTTCAAGATGAGCTTCCTCGTTCACGTTCTGTTGCATCACTTCTCGATAATGAAAATCACTATCACCATCTCGCTCACGGATGATATTGTGTAGAACACAGGCACACTTAATAAATCGATTGGCTTTCATTACATCAGTTTCTATATCTTTGGAGAGGAATCACCATTTTGCATACAGAATACCAAAAGCACATTCAACACATTTTCGAGCCCGTGATAAATGTTTGTTGAAATTTTCTCGCCTGGGTGTCATTCCTCTTCCTGGATAGGGCCTCATCAAATAAGGTTTTAGAGGATATGCCTCATCACCAATTAACACCAGCGGTAGTTGAATATTTGAATTCGGCAGTGTTTGGTTCGAAGGCACATTGAATTGATTTGCTTCTAACAAATTAAATAGAGTAGATGCACTGAAAATACCTCCGTCACTTTGCTTTCCTCTTGCTCCCACTTCAACCGTCACAAATTTCTTGTCTGCATCAGCAACTCCTTGTAGCACTATGGAGAAGTAACGCAGATAGTTGTAGTAGCTGGAGCCTGAATTTCGAGGGCATTTTATTTGACAGTGTTTACCGTCAATTGCCCCAAAACAATTTGGAAAATTCCAGCGTTGATAATACTCTGTAGCTACTTTCTGGAGTTGCTCCTCTGTAGGTTGAGGCATAAACTCCTGAACGAACTCGTCCCAAATTGCCTGGCATGTTTCATGAACAATTACACTTACGGTTGATTTTCCGACCCTAAATGAAAATGCCAGTGACCTAAATGACGATCCAGTATCTAAGTACCTGAAAAGAAGGAAAATAACTATGTTACGCTTATTATTAGTCACGATCATTTACTTTACTGAAGTTATTTCTTGTTGTAACTTTTAATCCTTTAAATTCTATGGTCATATCGGGGGCTTTTACTTGAATGATAACTGTAGCTATTATTAACTCTTGAACTGTAGGAAGCAATCAGCAGGTTTCCTTCTTCAATTGGTACACGCTCACATCCACACATTTTCCTGGTGGAGGGGAGGAAATAATCCTGATTAAAGAAAAATTCCTATCCTACATCCGAGAATCGAAGTTCGGGACCGCGGGGTTAGCAGTCATGTGCGCTTGCCGCTAGATCATGCTAATAGTATATGATTAGTAGTAATTACATCACAATTACTGAAACTTTTTCTCTTTAATATGCTCTTGTATTTCAGGTCACGTGGCAAAAAGCAAATGGAAAAACCTAAAAGATAAATTTAGGAGGGAGCACCAAAAGCAAGCACAGAAGCAAACATCGGGGGCTCCTGGAACTTTAATAACATCATGGGCATTTTATGAGTCCATGATATTCGTAAAGGATGTGATTTCCCCCGGAGAGACTTCTGGAAACTTAAATGCCAGCAACCAGGAGGAAACAGCAGAAACTTTAGAAGGCGAGGATGAATCTGGGACATCTGCCTCCCCGGGAACACCCACTACATCAACACCGGATGTTACACTACCTCAGTTGCGACCTCGTAAGAGAAAATCAGAAGGTATTCATGAAAAAATGTTAGAGCTGGAAGAAAAGAAACTGCAACTTCTGATGCAGGAAAAACAACACTCAGAAAAGAACGATGATCCGGATTTTCAATTTTCAGTTAGCCTGCATCCGTATTTTCAGAATTTGAATGAAGTCATGAAATTGAGGTTAAAGGCAAAAATAATAAATGACATTTTAGAGATTGTGAATGAAAGAGAATCTAGTGCAAGTTAAGTAAACACAGCCTCTTGTATTATTAATTGTTCCGAAATAAATTATATAAAACGTAAATGAGTTTTATAGCTCTATATGTGCTCATTCTTGCCTACTGTAATAACAATAACTCAGTAGTTTTCTTTTAATTAAAATATCAAAATAACAGTTTGTCTCGAAGAAAACTACAGTAGTATAGAACGAGGATATGCATTTATGACTGCAGAAAACGGTCTTACCTCAGTGTTATGATCAGTCTCTCCTCAGGGCTAATAGGTTTCTGGAAGTTAGTTATTTGTTTCTCCAGTCGATGATGTAGTCTTTCCAGGAGAAAATCAAACGTCTGTAAGGACATTCTTGTGTACTCGAAAAACTTGTCCGGAAATCTTCGAAGCTGTGGGTATAAATGATGGAATTCTCCAAAAACCTTCCGCTGCCGATTTATAGGATGCACCCCGTAACGTTTGTTTACCTTCATTCCTGCTATCTTCAAATAATTATTTTCCAACAGCAAGCACATGCGGGTAACTTTAGAAAGTGCCATGATGTCAAAGCTGCTCCACTCAACGCTCACAGTGATATGACGCTGTGCATGGACAAGGCAACGCTCGTCAACCCCCACCACTGCCCTTTGTCGAGACAGGTCGCTCGTCTTGCCGCGCAGCTCGACGCTCACAGCGTGGCCGTACCCTTAAGCACCAAAACATGTAGTCTTATTCAGGGCTTCGAAACGCCGTGGTAGTCGGCCTGAAATAAACACGCTGAACGTGAGAGACAAGCGCGCGCATTCCTTGTCTCAGCACTCAAATAGAAACGGGCATACCGTTGACGAGAGTTGTGTATAGTACCTTGTAAAAGAGCAGGTGTCTACAGAATTGACGTGGAGTATACAATCGTTTCCTCCACGCAAATGCAAAATGAGCGTTTTGAAAATAACACCGCTCCTAAATGCGAGGTACTTGTTACATTCTCATGGCTTTCGGTATCCACTCTTCTAAATAGTATTGTTACAAAAGCTGCTTCAGGTTAACCGAAATAAAGGTTTGTAGAAATAGTTTTATCACGCATTTCGTTGCATGTACAAGAGGAAGACGGTCAACTGTTTATAAGCGGATCACTATGTGATTGATTGATTGATTGATTTTGAACCTCCGTTCTCTTTGCCTGATTAAGGGAACAAAACGGTATCAATTGTAATATTTGTATAAAACCTTTTTGGATCCCTGGTCAGTTAAGCATTTCAGAAAATGACAGAGTGGACACATTAAGCTTCCCCCCCCCCCCGAAAAAACCCTAGTATGTTATATACACATGACTCTACCTATTATCGCTGACTTTTATATAATTTCCATAAGCTATTCTTATGAAGGGTTAGATTTCTATATACTTCAAGTTAATCGAGATAAACTTTTGTACATAGATGTAGCTTCATTGCAGATTTCTTTGAAGGTACAAGAGGGGTTTAGGAAACCGAATAATTGTTCAGTTTTTACTTTCTCTACTACGTATAGTAAGTAGGGGAAGTATTGTATTCCACCCAAAAATTCGATACCGAGATTTCACCGAAAATACATGTTTTGAGACCCCCTGAATCCAAAAAAAAGCATTTTTGGAAACATGTCCGTGTGTGTGTCTGTGAACAGCATAACTCAGAAACGAACAGTCGGATAAACACCAAATCTGGTATTTAGGTTCAGTATTTCCAAGAGATGCGACACGAAGGTTTTCAATAAAATCCCCCCACCCCAGACTACCCTTTACATGGAACATTTTTCGAAAATTTTAATTTTCTCAAAAATGGCTAACGATTTTGATTAAAATATTATATGTTTAAGATGTATTCATGAGGAATGAAATGTATATCTGGAATTTTCTGGGAATGTCTCCAAAAGTGTTCATTGTGAACAACTTTTGCATAACTGGTAAACCATAAGAGATGGACAAAATTTTACTACACGAAAAATGTAGATCGCGTTAAAATACACAATTTATGTTATATACATTTTTGTTGTTGAGTGAACCATTTTCGAGATATTGCTTGTTATTCCCTTAAATTTTGCAATACTTTTACTTTTTCTCAAATTCGTTACTCATTTTTACTTTCTCTACTACGTATAGTAAGTAGGGGAAGTATTGTATTCCACCCAAAAATTCGATACCGAGATTTCACCGGAAATATATGTTTTGAGACCCCCTGAATAAAAAAAATCTGATGTGTTACACTCACATGACTTTCTCTACTCTTGTACTAACTATTTGTACAAACGCCTATTCTCCATATGCTTCATGTTAATCGAGATATCGAGATGTGAATCTTATTGCTAATTTTCTTGTAGATGCAAGGGGAATATGGTAGGTTATAAGCGACAGTCAAATCTTTTAAGTGCTGGTTGCTATGTGGCGCATTCCATTCTCTTTGCATGTCCAGGACATAAAACAAGTTTGGTGTTTATCCGACTGTTCGTTTTTGAGTTATGCTGTTCACAGACACACACGCACACACGGACATGTTTCCAAAAATGTTTTTTTTTTTGATTCAGGAGATCTCAAAACATGTATTTCCGGTGAAATCTCGGTATCGAATTTTTGGGTGGAATGCAACACTTCCCCTACTTACTGTACGTAGTAGAGAAAGTAAAAATGAATAACGAATTTGAGAAAAAGTATAAGTATTGGAAAATTTAAGGGAATAACAAGCAATATCTCGAAAACGGTTCACTCAACAAAAACAAAGTACATGACATAAATTGTGTATTTTAACGCGATCTACATTTTTTGTGTAGTAAAATGTTGTCTATCTCTTATGGTTTACCAGTTATGCAAAAGTCGTTCACAATGAAGAATACTTTTGGAGACATTCCCAGAAAATTCGAGATATACATTTCATTTCTCATGACAATATCTTAAACATATGACATTTTAATCAAAATCGTTAGAGCCATTTTTGAGAAAATTAAAATTTTCGAAAAATGTTCCATGTAAAGGGTAGTCTGGGGTGGGGGGATTTTCTTGAAAACTTTCGTGTCGCTTCTCTGGAAGATACTGAACCTAAGTACTAAGTTTGGTGTTTATCCGACTGTTCGTTTCTGAGTTATGCTGTTCATAGACAGACAGACACACACACACACACACACACACACACACGGACATGTTTCCAAAAATGCTTTTTTTTTGGATTCAGGGTGTCTCAAAACATGTATTTCCGGTGAAATCTCGGTATCGAATTTTTGGGTGGAATACAATACTTCCCCTACTTACTATACGTGGTAGAGAAAGTAAAAAAGCATTTTTGGAAACATGTCCGTGTGTGTGACTGTGTGTGTGTGTGTCTGTCTGTGAACAGCATAACTCAGAAACGAACAGTCGGATAAACAGCAAACTTGGTATTTAGGTTCAGTATGTTCCAGAGATGCGATACGAGGGTTTTCAAGAAAATCCCCCCTCCCCAGATTACTCTTTACATGGAACATTTTTCGAAATTTTTAATTTTCTCAAAAACGGCTCTAACGATTTTGATTAAAATATCATATGTTTAAGATATATTAATGTTAAATAAAATGTATATCTTGAATTTTCTGGGAATGTCTCCAAAAGTATTCTTCATTGTGAACGACTTTTGCATAACTGGTAAACCATAAGATATAGACAAAATTTTACTACACAAAAAATGTAGATCGCGTTAAAACGCACAATTGATGTCATACATTTTTTTTGTTGAGTGAACCATTTTCGAGATATTGCTTGTTATTCCCTTAAATTTTTTAATACTTATTTTCTCAAATGGGAATTTGTTATTTATTTTTTTGTCTTGGATATGCAAAGAGTAGGTATTAATCTGTGGCAAAGAGAATGGTGCTGCACCTAGCAACCAGCTATTAAGAGATATGTATATGCTTAAAGGCTACTGTATTTCTAAATTGCCCTTGTAAATATATATTCCCCTTGCATCTACAAGAAAATTAGCAATAAGATTAACATCTCGATATCTCGATTAACATGAAGCATATGGAGAATAAGTGTTTGTAAAAATAGTTTGTACAAGAGTAGAGAAAGTCATGTGAGTGTAACACATCAGATTTTTTAAAAGCTAGTCGCTCTACGCTGGCCTTAAAATTCCATACTGTTTTCGTGACATCGCGAGAAGCAACTGACAATTCGACAGTGCTGTAAAAGAATGATCAAGTATTGGACAATTTTATCCATTAACAATAATGGCTGAGGCTACAAAGACGTTATTTGAAATAAATTGTGTGTTTTAAAGAGATCTAGTACGTTTTCGTCTATTTCTAACGTTTACCAGTTATGTAGAGTTTCTTGCAAATGAAGAGCACTTCACAGGCTATTCCCACAAAATTCAAGATATACATTTTATTTGTCATGTAAATATCTTTAATATACGGCATTTTAATCAAATCCGTTAGAAAACAAAAAGCTCCGGAAACTGTTGCATGTAAGGGTAGTTTGGGTTGGGGAATTTTCTTGAAAATCTTTGTGTCACTTCTTTGGAAGATACTAAACCTAAATACCAAATTTGGTATTTATCCAACATGTCGTTTTTGGGCTATGCTGTTCACGGACACACACGCGGACTTTTTTTCTAATTTTGTTTTTATTCAGGGTGCCTCAAAATATGTACTTCCGGTAAAAACTTTGTGTCGAATTTTTGAGTGGAATGCAAAACCTTCTCTTTCTACTATGTACGTGGTAGAGAAAGTAGAATATGCGAAAATGGGAGGAGCTTAACATCTGTTGTAACACTACCGGCTCATCCATGTCTCTGCAGGGGTTGAGACGGGATTCCACTCGGCCACAGGGACAGAGTCTCTATGGGGGGAGGTGTAGCTGTCCGCGACGTTTGGTAAGGTGTTGTAATGAATGAGTTATAGATGAGGGAATCAGTTCTTCGAAGGATTGTTTTTTCTTGGCTCTCAGGTTAAAGGACGACTGGTTCGTCAGGTATAAAGACTCTTTATCTCAGGATGGTGTGGATAGGGGATGAACAACTTAGGATAGTTGACCCTTTTATGTGTTACTGAAAACTCACACAAGAAATATTTAACTGTTTTTATCCTTTCGATTTCCCGTCACAAAATATTTCTAGTAGCGATCCCGTCTACAATTTAAATTCGGTGTAACATACTTCCTCTATCCTATTCCCGTCTCCATATGTTAATTACATCGGCAATTTGTCGTCCTCCGTGGTGTAGTGGTTACCATGCTAGCCTCTAATTCCCGAGGTCGCGGGTGCAAACCCGGCGGAGGACGATGAATTTTTTCGGGCGTAAAAATCCTTAGCATGGCTTCCTTCGGAAGGGAAGTAAAGCCGGCGGTCTCGTGTCGTAGATTTACGACACGTAAAAGAACCTCAAGCCTGATAAAGAGGCCTGATAAAGAGTGCATCTTTACTCGAGCGACATAGCTTTACCTTACAACAGAATGATACGAAGTGAAGATCTTTCACACGTCTAAAACTGCACTTCCGTCATAGATTATTTTCTAGCCTGCTCCCCTTTTTTAGTTTAGTCCACCCCATTTTCTATGCACGAGATTTTCGTGTCTATTCATTGGCTATTTCAGTAAATTTTTCTGTGTCTATTGGTCAAAATGAATTGTTTGTCTTCCTCGCGTCTAACATTATTTCTGCTTGGTTTAATTTTCTGTACACTTGAGCGACTTTGGTTTTTACGTCTATTGTATCTTTCGCTAGCCGGAGTTTCCCTGCGCCCACAAAACCTAAATGCTTTTTAATGACTTGCAGGCCGGTCGCTGCTGGTATCTTGCTAAAATTCACAATTCTAACCACTTCTCTCCACTTGGGAATACATTTCTTAGTATATTTTACTTTATTCATTTTTGTTTATATTAAATTCCCTTATTTATTGCATTCTGTTCGCTTTCTTAGCTCCTATCCTTGTATTTATATGCCCCTTTTCTATCCTTACTATTATTTAGTTTGTTACATTGGTATTTTATTTACTTAGCATTTCTTTATACAAATTAATCTTATTGCTTTTAATATTTTATTAATCTAGGTATTCCTTTCCATAATAATAATATTATTCATTCTCGGGCGAATGTTACAGCCTCAGAGGGCAACCGATAACTGCTTTATTCAAGGTCTCGCAACGCAGTTTGTATGGAGTTTCAGTAGGAGCAACACGTGAAGTGAGAGTAATAGCAAATAATATACCGAATTATTCTATTCCATATCGAGTCTTTATTTATGACTCGTATGCCCGTACAACGTCCACTCTCGTCGCGAGATTATTTGAAGCCTGTGACTATTATCTCTGGGGATCATTAAAAGATTAAGTGTATAAAATGATTCCACATACTTTAGACGAACTTAAGGATAACATTCGCCAAGAGATTAATTCAATTTCTCAAAGAGAGCTAAGAAACACAATGGGTAGTTTCATAAGAAGGCCAAACATGTTGAAAACGAAGGCAAGCAGTTCCAGCATCTCCTTTAGGTACATGGGCGAGTGCATGACTTTATTAGGCAGTCACTTTACCCTGCTAAACAACCTGCGCTCGTATTAACCGGGAAGCGATACTCTATCGGCCGAGCGGGACCCTGCCTCAGCTGCGGAGACACGATACATGGTTGACGCTATAACATCTGTATCTTCTCGTTAAAATGGCAGAGAGTAGTGATATAAGGAATACAAATTAGTGGCTTCAGGAGTTTTTATGAACACGTTCAGAAACTCCGCCCTTCCTTTTTAAAACACTTTCTTTAATAGCAAACTCATCGTAATATCTAACAAAGTACTCCTTTGTTAATATTGCGCATCCACAGAATAACCAACCCAAAGCATTCGAGTAATCCAGGGAGAATATCGATATTTTTACTTCTAAAAACACGCGTTAGAATTGACGTGAAAACGCAACATTATGTGTGAGATTTAGGCGAGCGTCTTAAGTCCGCTCTCGGGTCCATTGCTCCTATTTTCTGATATCATACCTAGGGCTGCCAGGTTCATGAGCTTAAAAACCGGGACAATTTGGAACGTTTAGGAAAATGCTCTTGTTTTTAGATTGGCAACGATGCGCGAGTCCTAACCGGTGTGTCAACTCTCCTGCGCATAAAAAACGTTTTTTTATAATTTATTCTATTCGTATATACAAATACCGCTTTTTTAAATTATTTTTTAATTTCTTTATTACAACACATTGTTGCTGGTGAAGACCATTTTCTTTCTTTTTTATGCTTTTTTTACATCTGAAGGAAAGGGATCCAGCACAGGGAGTTTGGTTTTTATCATTTATTTCTGAAACCTTAGCTGAAATATTTTATTTTAAAAAATGAGGGTTTAATGACATGTAAACATACAAAGAAGGTATTAAAACAGTGTTGTACATAATATGTTGATACTATGCTTAGTATTTCTTAGAAGATCTTGCTAATTTCAGCAATGCTGGATTGTCCATAATAAACTTGTAAAAATCTTCACATTCTATGTTCTAATTATAATGATTGGTCCTAAGAAATAAATGCAACCAGTTGATATAACCAGTTATAGACATTGCAGCTAGTTTCAATCTCGTGGTATTTTTCGCTCAGATTTTGGCGGTTGTTATAAATTTCCATGGATTATGAGAACCATAAAGCGCCCACTACTAGCAGAACCGTAACTAATCCAAGAAGGTATGTAACGTAGTTTGTCAGTAACCTATGTGAACCCCACCTAGTAGTCTCACATGAACTCAAATCATGTGTACTAATTATACACCTATAATATACGAGTTGCTGCATGTGAACCTATATACACATTTACTAAATCCAGATAAAAGAGCCCAGTAACTGACAGACGTTCAGAATTTTGTCTTTTAACACAAATGATAAGAGTAATATGGTGCAAGAGTCTAAAACTAAACTTGAGAAAGAATATTCTTAATTTGTTTTTAATATGCTTTTCATTTTACAAACTAGAAAAAATCATATTCTCATTTCTTCTGAAATGTAATTTTTGGGTGCAATGAAGTATCTTACAATGCTGTTGAAATTTACCAATTCATAATTGTGTAAACAGGATCATACATATCAAAGGTGTCTGTAGATGTCATTTGGGTAACGCAACATTTAACATAGCAAGAAGAGAATGTCACCTCATCTATGTGGCAATTTGGACAGTTCTTTGCAAACACAATTTATTTGTTAAAAATATATAAAGACTGAAACTAATATTCTTTGTTTCAGCGATGTTGACTTGGATACCCAAGGTCTTTCATACAATAACAATTCCGGGAGCTCATCCAATTCCAGCCTATCAACTGGGTAAGTAAATATCATTTAATGTTTCTTCAGAGTTAGGAAGGATACATTTTATTAACGCTAAGGGCATTAAATAAGCAAATTGTGTGATGTCCTTCAATTTTCACTCTTTCTAATTTCTTTGCAATCTTTATTCGAAGTTTATTATGCTTTATTTTTGTGATCGTATGTACATGATAAAAGCGGGCAGCTATACAGTCAACTCAAGGACTTAACCCTCAGTGCCAGTCCAGTGAACAAAACACAACACTGATCTAGTGATTAGTTGTGTCTTTAAGAATTCATCTCAAGACTAATTGGTGACAGAGTACAAGCACAGTGTGCATGTGCCAGGGAACTTCAGAGATTCTGTGTGTACTTGCTCATCATAAGAAAGCATTCTGTCGGACACAAGGAGAACGGGTCCTGACATACATACACACTTCTCTTGTATACAGTACAGGCTCAGTGTGCATGTGCCAGGGAACTCCAAGGATTCTGTGTGTACTTGCTCATCATAAGAAAGCATTCTGTCGGACACAAGGAGAACGGGTCCTGACATTCATACACACTTCTCTTGTATACAGTACAGGCTGAGTGTGCATGTGCCAGGGAACTTCAGAGATTCTGTGTGTACTTGCTCATCATAAGAAAGCATTCTGTCGGACACAAGGAGAACGGGTCCTGACATACATTACACACTTCTCTTGTATACAGTATAGGCTGAGTGTGCATGTGCCAGGGAACTTCAGAGATTCTGTGTGTACTTGCTCATCATAAGAAAGCATTCTGTCGGACACAAGGAGAACGGGTCCTGACATACATACACACTTCTCTTGTATACAGTACAGGCTCAGTGTGCATGTGCCAGGGAACTCCAAGGATTCTGTGTGTACTTGCTCATCATAAGAAAGCATTCTGTCGGACACAAGGAGAACGGGTCCTGACATACATACACACTTCTCTTGTATACAGTACAGGCTGAGTGTGCATGTGCCAGGGAACTTCAGAGATTCTGTGTGTACTTGCTCATCATAAGAAAGCATTCTGTCGGACACAAGGAGAACGGGTCCTGACATACATTACACACTTCTCTTGTATACAGTATAGGCTGAGTGTGCATGTGCCAGGGAACTTCAGAGATTCTGTGTGTACTTGCTCATCATAAGAAAGCATTCTGTCGGACACAAGGAGAACGGGTCCTGACATACATTACACACTTCTCTTGTATACAGTATAGGCTGAGTGTGCATGTGCCAGGGAACTTCAGAGATTCTGTGTGTACTTGCTCATCATAAGAAAGCATTCTGTCGGACACAAGGAGAACGGGTCCTGACATACATGTACACACTTCTCTTGTATACAGTACAGGCTCAGTGTGCATGTGCCAGGGAACTCCAAGGATTCTGTGTGTACTTGCTCATCATAAGAAAGCATTCTGTCGGACACAAGGAGAACGGGTCCTGACATACATTACACACTTCTCTTGTATACAGTACAGGCTGAGTGTGCATGTGCCAGGGAACTTCAGAGATTCTGTGTGTACTTGCTCATCATAAGAAAGCATTCTGTCGGACACAAGGAGAACGGGTCCTGACATACATACACACTTCTCTTGTATACAGTACAGGCTGAGTGTGCATGTGCCAGGGAACTCCAAGGATTCTGTGTGTACTTGCTCATCATAAGAAAGCATTCTGTCGGACACAAGGAGAACGGGTCCTGACATACATATACACACTTCTCTTGTATACAGTACAGGCTCAGTGTGCATGTGCCAGGGAACTCCAAGGATTCTGTGTGTACTTGCTCATCATAAGAAAGCATTCTGTCGGACACAAGGAGAACGGGTCCTGACATACATTACACACTTCTCTTGTATACAGTACAGGCTGAGTGTGCATGTGCCAGGGAACTTCAGAGATTCTGTGTGTACTTGCTCATCATAAGAAAGCATTCTGTCGGACACAAGGAGAACGGGTCCTGACATACATACACACTTCTCTTGTATACAGTACAGGCTGAGTGTGCATGTGCCAGGGAACTCCAAGGATTCTGTGTGTACTTGCTCATCATAAGAAAGCATTCTGTCGGACACAAGGAGAACGGGTCCTGACATACATATACACACTTCTCTTGTATACAGTACAGGCTGAGTGTGCATGTGCCAGGGAACTCCAAGGATTCTGTATGTACTTGCTCATCATAAGAAAGCATTCTGTCGGACACAAGGAGAACGGGTCCTGACATACATATACACACTTCTCTTGTATACAGTACAGGCTCAGTGTGCATGTGCCAGGGAACTCCAAGGATTCTGTGTGTACTTGCTCATCATAAGAAAGTATTCTGTCGGACACAAGGAGAACGGGTCCTGACATACATATACACACTTCTCTTGTATACAGTACAGGCTCAGTGTGCATGTGCCAGGGAACTCCAAGGATTCTGTGTGTACTTGCTCATCATAAGAAAGCATTCTGTCGGACACAAGGAGAACGGGTCCTGACATACATATACACACTTCTCTTGTATACAGTACAGGCTCAGTGTGCATGTGCCAGGGAACTCCAAGGATTCTGTGTGTACTTGCTCATCATAAGAAAGCATTCTGTCGGACACAAGGAGAACGGGTCCTGACATACATATACACACTTCTCTTGTATACAGTATAGGCTGAGTGTGCATGTGCCAGGGAACTCCAGAGATTCTGTGTGTACTTGCTCATCATAAGAAAGCATTCTGTCGGACACAAGGAGAACGGGTCCTGACATACATATACACACTTCTCTTGTATACAGTGCAGGCTCAGTGTGCATGTGCCAGGGAACTCCAAGGATTCTGTGTGTACTTGCTCATCATAAGAAAGCATTCTGTCGGACACAAGGAAAACGGGTCCTGACATACATATACACACTTCTCTTGTATACAGTACAGGCTCAGTGTGCATGTGCCAGGGAACTCCAAGGATTCTGTGTGTACTTGCTCATCATAAGAAAGCATTCTGTCGGACACAAGGAGAACGGGTCCTGACATACATATACACACTTCTCTTGTATACAGTACAGGCTCAGTGTGCATGTGCCAGGGAACTCCAAGGATTCTGTGTGTACTTGCTCATCATAAGAAAGCATTCTGTCGGACACAAGGAGAACGGGTCCTGACATACATATACACACTTCTCTTGTATACAGTATAGGCTGAGTGTGCATGTGCCAGGGAACTCCAGAGATTTTGTGTGTACTTGCTCATCATAAGAAAGCATTCTGTCGGACACAAGGAGAACGGGTCCTGACATACATATACACACTTCTCTTGTATACAGTACAGGCTCAGTGTGCATGTGCCAGGGAACTCCAAGGATTCTGTGTGTACTTGCTCATCATAAGAAAGCATTCTGTCGGACACAAGGAGAACGGGTCCTGACATACATACACACACTTCTCTTGTATACAGTAAAGACTCAGTGCGCATATGCGAGGAAAGTCCACAGATTCTGTGTGTCCTTGTCCATCTCATAACATTCAGTCTGTCGGACACAAGGAGCATGTGACCTCACACACACACACACACACACACACACACACACACACACACACACACACACACACACACACACACACACACACACACACACCTACCTCTTGTATACAGTACAGGCTCAGTGTGCATGTGCGAGGAAAGTCCACAGATTCTGTGTGTCCTTGTCCATCATAACAAACCATTCTGTCGGACACAAGGAGAATGTGACCTGACACACATACACACACTTCTCTTGTATACAATAAGGCTCAGTGCGCATGTGCGAGGAAAGTCCACAGATTCTGTGTGTCCTTGTCCATCATAACAAACCATTCTGTCGGACACAAGGAGAATGTGACCTGACACACATACACACACTTCTCTTGTATACAATAAGGCTCAGTGCGCATGTGCGAGGAAAGTCCACAGATTCTGTGTGTCCTTGTCCATCATAACAAACCATTCTGTCGGACACAAGGAGAATGTGACCTGACACACATACGTATACACACTTATCTTGTATACAGTACAGGCTCAGTGCGCATGTGCGAGGAAAGTCCACAGATTCTATGTGTCCTTGTCCATCATAACATTCAGTCTGTCGGACACAAGGAGCATGTGACCTGACACACATACACACATTTCTCTTGTATACAGTTGCTATAGCATTCTGGGTTTGCATCTAAAACTATATAATATTTTGAGTTGAGAATTTATGTAGAAGTTGTTTAAAGGTATTTATGATTAAAAGATAAAGGGGGTTGTGTCCTTTAGCTGCAGCCACCACTGAGGAGTAATGAGTATGAGCTTGAGGCACTGTAGTATTAACACAATCTACCGTGTCTTTCTTTTTTGAAGTGTATGCCATTAATGAATCTATATGCCAGTGTTGGTTGATGCACCCAAAAGATTGTGTTGCCGTATAATAGTAGAGCTTGTATCTGAATCTTACGTCCCTGGTTTCTGACTTGCAA
Organism: Deroplatys truncata; assembly: GCA_030765065.1. Lineage (NCBI taxonomy): Eukaryota > Metazoa > Arthropoda > Insecta > Mantodea > Mantidae > Deroplatys > Deroplatys truncata. The sequence continues at coordinate 132,988,565 of CM060979.1, read as the reverse complement.
GCATCTCTGCAATGAAAACAAATTCGGCTTTTCAAATTAACGTTTAGCCTACAATGTTACTAAACATAGGCTTTCTGTTAAATTAATACCACTTTTTTACTGGGTGGTAATTAGTCAATAGTTATATAGATACAAATCTTGAGGTACCTATTTGGAAATGATAGAACCAGTTTTTATTTTGACTGTTGTTTGTTTTTAAGCTCTAGTTTCCTATGTGGATTTAAATGCCAATTTTGTCCTTTTTAAGTTAACTTAAGCCTTTTAATGCTTCTACTACATTCAGGGAACTGTAGATGTTGGACAACTTTTATGTTGGAATGCGACCATGTTGTAATGTTTGCTATCTGCTAAGGGTTCAGGATTTCTCTTTGAAAGTGGGTTCCCCTGCATCTGGAAAACACTTTGACCTATACTCATGGTCAGTTACTGTCGTATGAAAGTGGGTTCCCCCTTAGCAGGAAAACATTTTGACCAATAGCGCTGGTCAGTTACTGTCACATAAAGTGGGTACCCCAGTATCAGGAAAACATTTTGACCAATAGTGATGGTCAGTTACTGTCACATGAAAGTGGGTTTCCCAGTGTCAGGAAAATGTTTTGATGAGTAGTGATGGTCAGTTACTGTCACATGACATAACATCATTTAGTTATGATGCCAGTCAACTATTTAAAAGTGAACTTCACAGTTATATTAGTGAATTTAATGCACATCTGTTTTCAACTGATGGAAATGTTTTATTGTATAAGATTTGTGAAAATTATTTTATCAGTCAACTCATGTTAACAACAAATCTGCACCCGCTTCAAAGAGTCTTGATAAGAAAATAAGGCTACTTTCAACATCTAGCAAAGAGACACAGTTTTTATTACATTTGTGTAAATCATTAGCAGTCTTAACACAAGAACATTTACAGCAATACCTTGTTGTAGCATACAACAATAAAAATGTATAATTTGTATGAGTTTGAAATCAAATATTGGCTATTAATAGTGATGGGGCAATACCCCTATTTCTCGATATATGTTACTGATGCCAATACTGATTTTTTTAGCACCAATACTCGATACTATAGAAAAAAGTGTATGGATGAAAACTTGTTCATGAATTATGTTCTTATTAGTAGTTTTGTATATATAAATGCATGTAACCAATTTTGTATTGTATGCTAATTCTGAAATTGTTCCTATTTGACATTATCCAATGAGCAGCAATTTTTCTTATCTTGATAATGCCACGGGTTATATATTCCCTATTGTTAGTCAACTGTAATAATAATAATAATAATAATAATAATAATAATAATAATAATAATAATAATAATAATATTTGCTTTTCTTTTTATGTAACTATCTTTTGTGTTGAAAAGTTTCTTTTAAAGGATTTTCTGTCCATATTATGGAAATTATTCGTATGGTATACCTGTAAGCAACACTCATGACCTGAGTTAGACTTGTGTAAACTCAAACTAACAGATGGAAGGAAAGAACAAATATTTCCATCTGCTGTATCTCATCCCGTCTTAAATTCTGATTTGTTTCTGCTGGATTCACAGATTTTGGTCACTGGAGTAGGTAAATAATGGTTGAGTGTGTCACCAATCCAGGCTATTGCAGAAACATGACTTAGTGCCTCAGTTAAATCAGTTTGATTTACAACTCAGTTAATGCTGCATGTTACATGAGTACCTCTACTCTTTCCCCATTTGTTTTGTATGTTTTTATTAGCAATAAGAAAGGATGGAATGTTGCATTGATTCACCCATAGGAAAGGTATCAAGGTCTATCAATAAGTATACTTCAGCAACTCTTTGGGAACAGGTGCGAGGCAGTAATGCGAAGTCTCAACGCCTTTTATCTCTGAGCTAGCGTTAAGTTAAATACAACAACTTTCGATAATGTAAAACTTAAAAATGTAAAGGAATCAAAAAAGTGTCCAAGGTTTATTTCAAAATATTAGATATACTTTGATATGACCTAGTATCGAGGGTATCGAGTTTCCATCCCTGATTATAAGCATATTATGATTTTTTAAGGTTTTAAATGTTTTTTTGAAATTCACCTATGCCTTTTTTATATTTTTACTACCTGTTTTGAATGTTATAAATGCCTAATATCCTGGCCGTAATCACTACAAATTTTAATGATTTATTTCTTGTGTTGTAGCACTTTGGATAGTCCGAGCAATTCTATGGAAATGGTGACATCACGGATGCAGGAAGCTGTCACCGTGACATTAACACCAAATAACAGTGGCAGTACAACAGAGCTTGATAGTGACCTGGAGGCAGAACCTGACCCTCCAGACTGGACAAGGGAGGTAGACGAAGATGTTCTCAGGCAGCTCTCTGCAAGGGAAAAGAAACGACAAGAAGTTATTAATGGTAGGTACTTCTGCTACAGTCACAGATCTTCTATTTATCCTCAGTGGCAGGTGGTACTCGCAAACACCTGCTTTTTGGTTTTACAGAACGTAGCACTTTATGTGAAATCTGTTGCATTTTTCATATTCTGCCATTTCTATATTGATATTGACTTAAAATTGCATTCAGTTATACTGTTTCACTTTAAGTTCAAAGTAGAAGTAATCAAACCTTATTACTCTGCCACTCTGCCAGTGTGACTTTAAGTTCACGTGGTCATATGACGGGAACTAAGTACCCGCATGTGTGTCTTATTTCTATATTTTGCTTTACATCCCAAACTTGTAACACATAATACTAAAAGGAGACAAATGAGAGTGATACCTGGATAATTCAGCAGCTGTACCTATCTGCAATTCCCCTGGTGATTAAAGATACAGGATTAATTGATACAGTGCTTTATTTTACAATATAAAAACTAGGGAGGATGGGAGCTAAAGGCAAAATAGTAGAAAGGGCAGTCAAATACTGGTTCAGAATAAAGCTACTAGAGGAAAATGAGATACTAAAACAATGCTGGGTTGTACAGGAGAAAATAGGGAAAAAAGAAACTTGGATGCACAAGATACAGACAACATTGGAAGGAATAGGAATGGGGGAAACATGGGCAGAAAGAAGCAACAAAAGTAAGGATTTCTGAAAAGAAATTAGAACAAGAGTGGAGGATATTGAAAAGCAAGAAATTAAAGGTAATTTCAAGGAAAAAAGGTCATTAATAGATTATAAATATTTTAAAATGGAATGGGGAAAAGAAAGATACATCGAAGTATGCCACAAAGAGGCCAGAATGGGGTATGCATAGACGAGGACGGGTGTACTGAATTTAAGTGGTCTACAGGGAGAAGAAGGGGGGAGAGATGTACTAAATGTAATGGATTACATGATAAGTGGCATTATATCCTGGAATGCGAGGATACGGATAAAGGAAGGGAGATTTAATATTAGAAAAATGGAAACATTTACATATAGAGCTGAAAGTTAGGAAGATTTTTAACACAAGATCCAACAAATATATGGAGAAAGCCGGAAAATATTTAGGAAAAATCAGGTTAAAGTGGTTAAGAGACACATGAAGCAAATTGGAGAAGATACGGAAAAACGGTAACAAGGTCAAAAAGTAAACAATGGAAAATTATACTTCCCCATTAAACATACAGCGGAATGTTACATATAAGGGGAAGAGAAATAATAAGCAACTCCATTGTATACTTTGACAATACAAAGTACAATCTGCTTTAAACTTTACAACCAAAGTAAAGTTTAAAGCAGACAATAAATCATTATACATACAATATAAAACAGCTATAAATAGCCTAATTTTATTGTTGCAAGTTAGTATAATGTGAAATTCGAAGAAAAAGCCCATTACAAATCTTAAAACCTAAAAAACAAAATACCTTTGTAGCATATGTGATACACCAGACTATAAGAGGTTAAATTATCATATGATTCAATTTATTCATAACACTAACATATTCTAATAACTACTTCGTTAGTTTAAAAAAAAATTAAACAGGCAGAAACAGTTAAATATTATTATGTTGGCAGCTAGAACCAGTGTTCCTTTTTTGCTAGTTCATAGTTAAAGCTTTGAGCTTTGATTTAGCTATAGAAAATAATGCAATTTTACATTAAGGAGATAGGGATTTAATGTTTAAAACGCTTTAGCTATGTAAATAATACTATTTTTAATGATAAAATGCTGTTTTAGCTACGTATGCATTAGCCATATTTCAGATGATTGTGTTGGCATCACTGCTTGCAGTTATCACGATATTTTAAGCACATGGTTGTAAAGAGAGTGTAGTTGTGAAAATTGATACTTTGTTCGAGCATTGGATCCATATTAAAATTACTGCATTTACGCGAATCTGTTCCGTAGAATGCCAGTAACTTTATTCAACTTTTTCGTTTATTATGTCACAATGGATTGCTGGAGTTAACATGCATCCAGAAACTCGCGACAAGCTACGATGTGGAGGGCAAGGGCAAACAGAGAAGAACGTCTTATGATGCTTCTTTAAAGCGTAAAGTAATCCTTTATGCTGAAAAAAATGCTAATAGAAAGGCAGGAAGGGAGTTCCATGTATCAGAGACCGTTTGCTTGACGCAAAAATAGAAATTGGCATTATTTGCTACTAAACCTAGTTGGAAGAAATTTACGGGTCCTCGCAAAGGAAGACATCTTGAAGTTGAAGAAAAAGTGTTAGAATTTGTGCGTGAAAGGAGGAAGAACGGGCAACCTGTGACTAGTGAACTATAGAAAAGAAAGCTAAAGAGGAGGTTGAAGTTCTTGGTATTCTGAAACACGAGTTTAAGGCTAAGACTTTGGTATTAAATATGTCACCTAACAATAGAGCACTTTCAATTCTATAATCTGAAGGTTTATATACAATAAATTCATTGTTGTATTAAATAAATTTAAATAAAATACCTATTATCTATTTTCTGTCATTGATGCACTTTACATTCGATACAAACCCTTTTTTTCATAATTTTAAGTTTCAAAATATGGGGTGCGCATTAGATTTGCTGGCATGTTAGATTTGGTAAATATGGTTTTTGTAAATATGTAGAAAATGTAACGGAGCTCTCTGAAGAAGACCCTGCTAACATTATTAAAATCTTGGATAGTGTTGTGTTTATAAGGATGCCACTCATCTTCTCCGACAACTGTCAGAGGTTTGTAGAGTCTGGACCTTCTTCAGCAGACAACATGTAATGGAACCATGGATTGAGCTTTTAGTTACCCCATAAGAACAAAAGGAACAAGCACTAGAACCCTTTCACTGTCTGCTAATATATTAGGTCCAAGATTCAGAGGAGGATTTTAACTGCAGAACAAGAGGAAAGTGTAGAAAACTGGCTCATAGAGATTCATACAAAGTGGTTTGCAAATGTTGTCTTTTAGGATTGTTGATTCTGATTATTTTTGTTGCTGTGTTTTCTGATGCAATAGTAACACAGTTCCATCCGAACAAAACGTAAAAGATAATGGAATTGAAAACAGCTAAAGAAGGAAACTTGCCAACAGGATTTATTAGTTTTGAAAAATCCTTGTTTCTTGCCCTACATCCATTCAGAGAATTTTCTCTATCCATGGGCTTGTTTTAGTCAAAATTAAGAAATAATTTAGGAGGCAAAAACAGCTCAGAAATTAGTGAACATTTACAAATATCTGCATGTTTCCAAAAAGGACTGAATTGTTATCACTCTATAATAAGTAATAACACATTAAGATTAAAATATTTTTTTCTGTGAGTGTAAATGTTGTATAACAATCTTTCATATATTGCAACAAAAGTTAAAATACAATATTAATAAAATGACTTCTGATGAAAGTAAATATTTCATTCAATAAATCCTATGATGGCTCTTCTTAATTTATATAAGCCTATGTAAAATGTTGTATGTTAATTAAATTTTTATATATAAACATAGGTGGGTTTTATTGAGGTTTTGCTAATTTTTAATCTATCTATTTATTTTATTTATTTTTTTGATCACGTTAAATTACAACACCTTCGGTTAAATACCGAATTGCAAATTACTTCTTACTTTCTCTACCACATGTCTAATAGGTAGAGGAAGGTTGTATTCCACCGAAAAATTCAGTGTCAATATTTCAGTGAAAAATTTAATGTTTTGAGGGCCACTTAATAATAATAACTTTTACAAACAATGTATACCTAACTAAAAAACTAAATGTCTTATAAATACTAAATTTGTACTTATATATATTGAATTTTACGAGACCATTTTGTATAATATTGTATAATTGCTAAACCAAGGTGATAGTCAAGAAGTTACTACACAGAAAATGTAGATCCCTTTAGAGCACACAGTTTATTGAAGATAATGTGTTTGTGGCATCAAGCCATTTCCAAGACATCCACTAATATTGGTTTGTGTATTGAAAGTGTTTCCAAACTGATTGGTAGAAGTTGGGTAAAAAAAGTGATGTGTTACATTCACATAACTTTCTCTACCCTCTGTCTCTTATTAGGGAGTGTACAGATTATCACTACAAAAGTTTATTTTCCTAGCTACCTCATTTTAATCGAGATAAACCTTTGCAGAAATAGCTACATTACACATTTCATTATAGATACAAGGGGAACAGTGATAGTCAAACTGGGTGTTATATGCTGGCCTTAAAATTCCATACTGTTTCCTGACATTGTGAGAAACAACTGAAAATGGAAAAGGACTTAAAAAAATGGCTAAGTATTGAACAATTCAAACTATTGATAACAGATATCTTGGAAATGGCTGATGCCACAAAAAACGTATTTTAAATAAAATGTGTGCTTTAAACAGATCTACACTTTTTGTGTGTTATGTTTTCGTATATAGCTGAAGGTATGCTAGTTATACAAGATTATACAGAATTCATTCTGAATGAAGAGGACTTCACAGGCTAATCTCAGAAAATTCAAACTACACATTTTATTTGTCATGTAAATATTTTTGTTAGAGCCATTTTCATAAAATCAAAGAATTCAAAAAATCTTCCATTTAAAGGGTAGTTTGGACTTTGGAGTTTTCTTGAAAATCTTCACATCGTATCCTAGGTACTGAAAAACACACGCACACACATCGCACATTTCCTTTGAATTCTCTATATCAAATTTTTGTGTAGAATGTAATACTTTATCTACTATGTAGGTGATGGAGAAAGTAATAAATGATAATGGTTAGGAGAGTCAGATTTTTTTAGATAAAGACCGAAAGGTTGTTGAGCAATTTTTGTTTCATTTGGCGAGTTCTCTCACGAGATCAAAAGTGGACAACTATAGGGTTTTCATCTTGGTGTGGGTAATAAATATTTCATGAAAACGACTTTTGCAAACAATCTAAAGCATAAGCAGACTTGTGTGATATTATCAATTAACATTGACCAGCTGATACATTGTGTTTCAGAATTATTCCACACAGAGAGATCACATGTGCGAAATTTAAAAGTGATAGATCAGGTGTTCTATCGTCCAATGGTAGAAAACCAGATCCTGCCCCCAGACCACATAAACTTGCTGTTTTCCAATCTGGAAGAGATGCTGGACATCCACAGCCAGTTTAACAACAGGATGAAGGCAAAGAGACGCGAGAATCCCCTGGTGGGAGACCTGTCTGGCCTTCTCCTGAATATGGTGAGTAGCATAACCTGACTGATTCTCACTGGAACAATTTGTTGTGGAATTGTCCAAAGTAGTGAAGCGAATTGATTGTTCTAGAAGTACAGGGTTGTACAGTTTGCCTGGTAGAGTGTGGAAGGTTACGTGAGAAAGAGACACCAAATCGTCAGGCGTAAAATGTTTACTCAACACATTACTCAAAAAATAAAAAAAGTCGTAATAATAATAATAATAATAATAATAATAATAATAATAATAATAATAATAATAATAATAATAATAATAATATAATGGAACACTGTATTACAAGCAATGTTGAAAATGTCCCTCAGCAGCAATACATCGATGGTATCTGCATATGAAATTCACGGTTTTAATTTAAGTAGTTTTGTTACATTTCTGGCAGAGCATATTGACAACCGTGTCTCCTGAGCAAGATGATGGAGTGATTTTTTTCAGCAAATGTTTGAGGTGTTCCCCTATTGTGTCTAACTTCTCTTCAGTGAGATCATGGTAGTTCATAACCTGTTTCCTATCATTCACAGATCCTGTGTCTCATAACTTTGTAACAAGTCGTCAAACAGTTTCTCTGTTAGGAACACGATTACTAAGGTATTCGCATGCAAAGTGCCTTATCACTTCTCTGCAAGAATCAGTTTTCACATAATTATCGTACTTAAACACTTTGTTCAACATTGAATGGCAGCATAATTAACAATGAAAACACTAGGTAATACATAAACTATGGCAGACTCAAATTTAATGGCAGCTGATAGCTGTCACTATGGGAGTAACATGATGTGCCGCACATTAAAGGGCGGAGCAAAGTTACATGTGGCAATTGGACGAAGTGAAAACAATTTATACGATATTACTGTAGTACTCAAGCAAACAAACTTGGTGTGTAATCTAAAAGCCATACCTTAATAACTGTAATAATAAAAGTTTTGCCCAGACCAAGTAAACAGAAGAAAGAATACATATTGTAAACTATATTCCTGCTTTGGTGATGCAGCACCCCGTTTATGTATTATTGGTTGACTTTCACTACTTGTATCTTGTTTGTTTAGTGATGTTTTGACTAAACACCGATAAAATAACAACATAATCACTATAATAGTTGAACTACGGGAACTCAAATTACTACCACTAACACAAAAGAAAAACTCTCTACTGAAACTATAATAACATCAGCAACTTAGAGGCCTTTTCCTTCTTTATCTCTTACCTCATGCTGGTTCTGGTATCTGTTTTGAATTACATGCTGATACTGTAAACAAAAGAGGCACAGAGTAAGTTGGATAGAGAACTTTGAAATTTCTTAACAGAATCCCTTGTTAAAAGACAAGTTCAATGCACATCCACATGTCTACAACTATACAAAATTAGTTCTTAGACTGCAAGCTTCAAAATAGAATGCTCTTCATGAACAGGTTATTCTGTTTCTGGAGCGCAAGCAAATTTTATGGGTGCAAATTATATTTGTATCACTGGCTTTACAGCGTGATTTCTCAGTGTGTTAACTATACAACGCTGCAAGGTGGGACAACCTCTCATTGGATTTTGTGAACAGCAGCTCCTCCCACCAACCATTTAAATTTGTATGTAATACACAATATAAAAAGAAAAATGTGTATAGCATGCCAGTGCTTGAAAATCACGTTCTCCAACTGACTAGATAATCGTATGCCCAACACCAGCACTGGCAGGCAAGACGTTACCATTTCATGGGGAAGTAGCCATGCTGTACCGGCCACTAGTTGTATTAATAACCCTATAGAACATCCTAGACATCTAAATAATGAGAGAACATCAACACACACATGTACAACTTCATAAAATGCAATAGTTTCACACCACATCATATAAATAAGAGCTGAAGTTACTGGCTTGTGAACATCCACATGAAATTGGAAGAGTATGAGCACACACTGTCTGAAGCAGCTATCGATAGTAACAAGAAAAAAAAGTAACATAGATAAATTGGTAACAAAATTCAAAAGACAAAGGTTGATATCAAACCTCACAAAGTTCAGCAACAAAAAACAATTAACTTAAACAATATAAAAAAATGTAAATATCGGTCCAGAGCCTATCACAAATCCAGTAGGATTTTTAACAAATATGCATAAACTTAGCTCTGCAAAATAAATTTAGTATACAAAATCTACTATGCAGTAAAAGACCTAGTCCCTACATCATCTGATATAGGACCATATAAGTTGAGACTGTACAATATCTCCAAAACTAAGCATTGTAGAAAGTAGTCTTTGATAAAAGTTGCTTGATATTATGGGGGAAAGTAAATGCCATTAGTCTTGATTTTTTTGGATGGTCATTTTAGAGTCAATTTAAGTTTTTTAAATGGGAACCTACATTTTGTATGTTGTTTTCTCATTAAAAATAGTTTATAAAAAGCTTTTTATTTTGTGATGAGGAATAAGGAAACAAAATAAAAAATGTTGATTCCCAATTACAAAACGTAACTTGACTCTCAAATGACCATCCATTGATGGTCCAGCCATTCATTATGCTCTTCATACACAGATATTCAGAATTAAGAATAAAGAGAGTTGAAGGTTGTTACACTAGATCAATAAAATGTTCTTACTTGAACACGTTTTGGGAGACGTTTTGTTCCCATCGTCAGCATGTAGTGTAACAACCTTCAACTCTCTTTATTTTTAATTATGACACATCAGTGTTACTAGCTTCTAAATCTTCAAAATTATTCAAGATATTCAGAATTTTCGTTGTTATTTACATTGGTGTAAGAACAATTACAAAGCGCTTTATACAAATGTTGTTAAGTTTTTTATGAGGAGTGAGAAAACAACATAAAAAAGGTAGGTTCCCATTTTAAAAAATTAAATTGATCCCAAAATGAGCATTACAACATCCTCCAAATAAAGCATGACTAATACATTTACTTTGCCTCATAATATCAATCAACTTTTATTCAAGACATGTCTTTCTACAACGCTTAGTTTTGGAGATATTGTACAGTCTTAGCTTAAATGGTTCACCCTGTATAACTGCTTCAATTGCAGCCAAATCTCTACAGGGCAAAACAAAAGGAGGCCTGAGCACAAGACTAAAATAACACATTGGAGCCTAAAATACAAGCAGATAGACGAATCTGCTGTAGGCCATCATTTCTGGTTAACTAATCCAGAGATCACATGCAATATAACCATAACCCTCTTAAAGGCCGCCTTGTTACTCAGCTGAATTAGATACATGGGAAAGAACACACTTGCTAAGAGACAAGGATCACTTCTTTTTTGATGATAGTTTTTTGTGTATATTAAAGAAACCACTTCCTACTCATGCTTCAATGCATGAGGAGTTGAAACTCCTGCACTCTGTGCATTTTGCATCATTTTTACTGCAGACTTTAATAAAATGTATGTGATCCTCCAAATATTGATATTGTGGTTTTGTCCACTTTTTCAACTGCCACTCGTCTTAAGTTCATGTCACTTATTGTTTTTATCTGATTCAACTTCACTGGGATTTAAATTAGTTCACACTTTCACTTTGCTAATGTGAACCAGTTCATCTTCCTCATCATTTCACTTCTTTTGTGATGTAGCTTCTACTTCCGGACGGTTCATTTGTTGAGGAGTGAACACAAGACCTCCACAATCTCTTGTTCCACAGCAGTTGCCACAAACGTGCTCAGAGAACGGCACCCCTCGTTGTACAGGAAACTCACCTGCCAACTCGCTCACTCACTGACTGAGTGCTCTTTAGCTCTTCTCAGAAGCTGACCTCCCAATAACCATGGGCCATAGCCGTTGTATCACAATATGTATTATTGTTGCAGACAGGCAATATAATGGTTGAATTTTACCATTTAAATCTTACTGTCTCTACTTCGCTTTATTTGTTAACATTTACTTAGGATTTAATTCATGTAACATTTAAATATAACACTTTTGGCACAAGCAGGTTTGTCACCTTCAGTTGTGGACTGACTTGTTATAATATTGCCAGGCATGACCAACTGATTACCATTTGACACAGGCTAGATCGGTCGACCTTGATTCTGCTTTTGAACAGCTGACAGTGATTAAGCTTATTTTCCTTTAAATGTTTCTATCATTGACTATTGTAAAAGATATTATGCAATACACATGCGTTAAAGCCTTTCCAGTAATTCAGAAATGAAAATATTTGACTTCATGTCGTATTTTCAAATTTCTTTATCGTTCTGCAAACATGCCACCTACTGCAGTTATATCACAATATATTATTGATTTGCCACCACCATACCACCTCTGGAAGGTCATAATATCAATAAGAGATGTCACCACTTTGGACAATTCCATGAGAAACTCTTCCACAAGGAACCAATTGATCACTTGTTGAGGATAGGTACAAACAGTATCTGAAACATGTTCGAGGTATTTATATTAAGCAACGTTTAGTGTGTCAAATTTTGAGCTAATTAGTTTATATTTATATGCTAATACCTAATTAATATTTAAACTTTGAGCTTTTTATTATACATGCAACATAGGTATGCTTGTACGCTCTCACTTACATTCCCTTCCTCACTTTGCCAGTTGTCTTAGACTTTTCATGGCATTTCTGGCAAGCACTAATGCTTATTTTGAAATTGATTAATAATCGATAATGATGATTATTATTTGATTTGCAGTTTGAGGGACCTGCAGGTGAAAATTTTCAGAGAGCAGCAGCAACATTCTGTGCAAAGCAACAGATTGCGCTTGAGTTCCTTAAGGAGAGGCGGAGGAAAGATGCAAAGCTCAATAACTTCCTAAATGATGCAGAGGGCAATGCTCTTTGCAGAAGATTACAGCTTAAAGACATTATTCCCACCGGTAGGCAAAGGTAAGCAGATTTTATCATTTGCACAGTGTCAGTAGGCAATTTTATTGCCAATGATGGTTGATTCTGGTTCTGTGACAAAATATTTGAAGCATATAATTACTATGTATGCCAATGACATCTATGAGACACAGTAAAACTTCAAAATGAAAATGAAATTGCGTAGATATGAAACAAGTACTGTATAATAATGGTGTAGGCTTTCATGGCTGGAGTCTTTATTATTAAGACTAATTAATTCCAGGTTTATTGGCCATGATCTGTAGACCATGTATTTATTACCTGACATTTCGTCACACACTCGTGTAGACATCCTCAGAGGACACACTTGATGTTGTTCACATCTACTATGTGACTGAACTGGCACTGCAATTTCAAATTGTAGGAGAGGGGAGGTAGGCAAGAGCTTGTCAAAGTATTGAAGGACAGGGTGGTGTTTAACAGGTTTTATCAGTGCTGGTTAACATGTTTTATTGACCTTAACATTTTCCTCCTTTTTATTGATATTGTTAGGGTGCTTTAATATTTTTATAAGTACTGACTAGTGGCTGAAAGAACTCCAGTTGTTGCTTTCTCTATGACATATAGTAAACATGGAAGTATTGTATTCCATCCAAAAATTCAATACCAAGATTTCATCAGAAATACAAGAGGCCCACTGAATCAAAAAAAAAAAATTAAAAAATGTCTTTTCTTTCTATCTGTGAACAACATAACTCAAAAATGAAAAGTTTAACAATAGACGAAAAACATACTATATAATCTCTTTAAAACACACAATTTATTTCACATAAGTTCTTTTTTTTTGTGGCATAAGCCATTTCTGAGATATCCATTATTAATGGTTCAAATTGTTCATTTCTTGGCCATTCTCTTGAAATCCTTTCAACATTCAGTTGTTTCTCGCGATGTCATAAAAACAGTATGGAATTTTAAGGCCAGCATATAGCATCCAGTTCTTAAACATTTGACTATTGCTGTTCTCTTTGTATTCTAACAAAATGTGTAATGTAGCTATTTTTCTAAAGGTTTATTTGAATTAAAATGTAGTTGATGGAAAAAATAAACTTTAGTAAGAATAGTTTGTATACCTACTAATAAATGATAGAGGGTAGAGCAAGTCATGTGAATGTATTACATAAGATTTTGGGGATTATTCTGTATGCGGGTAGGAGGTATGAAATGTTAAGAAACTTGCGGAAATGGGGATTTTTAATATGCAGAGTTGATTGTGTAGTATCCTGGGTTCTCATTCAAGTTTAACGCGCAGATCCTACAGCTACGCCCTGTCGTCGCTCCGCAGCTGCGGTCTTTGGCTGGAGCTGCTCCACTCCTCTTCTTCTAAAAAATATCCCTTGGCTACGTTTTGAGGCTGAGGGCCCTCAATCCCTCGGCTATGCCTTGCGACTTAGGGCCCTCGATGTTACAATGTTGAAACCCCAGTTCCGTAAGTTTCGTAACTTTCATAGCTCATACCCACATACAGAATAATACTCGTACCTGCATACGGAATAATGTCCAGTTTTTTTCATGTACCATCCTATCATTGCCTAGGTTAGATGTGGCGGAAAATTTCATCAACCTATAGACATATAGACAATAGGTCTATATAGGGTATATAGACAATGGTTACCCAATTGTAATCTTTCTTTAATTTCTTTCATTATATGATTATTATTGATGACTATGGATTGTAGGTATTTAAAAGCTTCATTTAAAACAATTTCATTTCTTCTATTCAATGCATTGCTAACATTTGCAATATATTATTATTATTATTATTATTATTATTATTATTATTATTATTATTATTATTATTATTGATGATGATGATGCTCCTGCTGCTGCTGCTCCTGCTACTACTACTACTACTACTACTACTACTACTACTACTACTACTACTACTACTACTACTACTACTACTACTACTACTACTACCACTACCACCACTACCACCACTACCACCTCTACCACCACTACCACCACCACCACCACCACTACCATCACTACCGCCACTACCGCCGCTGCCGCCGCTGCTGCTGCTTTCCAGACCTGCTCTATTTGCTTTTGATTGCATTTGAATCAAGACTTCATTCAGTGCTGCATATGGCAAATATTATTTGGTTCAATTAAACAATGATTCACCAGGGATTAAAAGCGTTGGCATACTGCTAACTTATCACCAATTTAATGTGTAAGGTTTAACAAAATTGTGTGGTGCAGTTATGACAGCTTTGCCATATTCCGTTTTTCCAGAACTACATGGATTCTCTTGACTGTTGTTTAATTGCACAATGTGTTTTTCCTGGCTCTTTTGCCCCTTTACGCAAAAAACAAGTTGTATAAGTTGTGATAAGATTCATTCCTTCAAGGATATTCAGTGAGTTGCCGATATTGCAAGGATGCTTATCCTTTAGACTTTTGTTGCCCAAGCTTTCTGATCATATGATATTGTGAAGCAACTGATCAAGCAAGGTATAGGAGGTGTGATCAAAAAGTTTCTGGAATGGCTTCACAACAATGCTGACGCTGAGATTTCTTTAATTCTTATCCAGACTGTACATGCAGCATTCCTCCCCAATAAAAATGAGAGGTCATGTGACTTCCTGTGACCATGCAGTGACTGAAGTGAACACGTGTTTTGATGTACTGCGATTTTTCCACGTAGCAAAAATGTCACATTACAAAGAACAAAGAACGAACATAAAATTTGGCTTTAAAGTTAGTAAAACTGCAGCAGAAGCCTATGAAATGTTAAGATCAGCTTCTGGGGAGGAAGTTATGGGCAAAACTCAAACATTTGAGTGGTTTTAAAAATTTAAAAGTGGTGTGACATCAGTTAAAGATGCAAATCGTTCGGGGCGACCCTGTTCCAGCAAAACTGATGAAAATATCAATCAGGTGAGGGAAATGGTCTTAACTGATAGGCACATTACAATAAGAGAACTTTCTGACTCATTAGGACTCTCTTTTGGAAGGGTTCAAAGCATTTTGAAAGACAATTTGGACATGAGAAGAATTGCTGTCAAGTTCGTGCCCTGCCTGCTTTCAAATGACCAAAAGAAAAGCCGTGTGATTGCCTGCACAGATCTTAAAGAACAGCTACAAAATGACCCACAGTTTATGGAGAAAATTATTACTGGTGATGAAACATGGATTTATGGGTACAATCCAGAAACGAAGCAACAATGTTCACAATGGAGGAGTCCTTCATCTCCACGCCCGAAAAAGACCAAACAAGTTCAATCCAAAGTGAAGTCAATGATCATTGTGTTTTTTGACATTAAAGGCATTGTACGTAAGGAATTTGTGCCACAGGGTCAAACAGTGAATCAAGTGTTCTACAAACAAGTGCTGCAAAGATTAAGGGAGAATGTGCGACGCAAACGGCCGGAGAAATGGAAGAGTGGTTACTGGTTCCTGCATCATGACAATGCGCCCGCGCACAAAGCCCTTTCTTTTCGCAATTTTTGGATAAAATAGGATGAATACTGTTCCCCATCCCACCTATTCTCCAGAATTGGCACCAGCTGACTTCTTTCTTTTCCCGCGACTTAAAATGTGGCTCCGAGGACACAGTTTTAAGGACATTGATGTCATCCATCGCGAATCGCAGAAGGCTCTGAACATGTTGAAAGAAGAGGACTTTCAGAGGTGCTTCCAGCAGTGTCAGAAGTGCTGGGACAAATGTATCAACTCCCAAGGAGACTACTTTGAGGGTGACAATGCAGATTAGACAAAACAAACTGTTGTGTAGTATTTATGACGTCATTCCAGAAACTTTTTGATCACATATATACATGTAGTAAGTCATCCTGTGCCATGATGTATCAGTTTCCAGCCACAGAATGTGCATGCATGCTTGCCAACTTTTACAGTTTGCCCATAAAATGTATAGAGCAGTGACATTTTTACGACTTCACTGACAAAGGATGCGTTTTTAATGTTTGGTAGGTAGATTCAAAGTATTACAGATTTTCACAATAGACATCTCCTCAAAACATTAAATTATATTGCATTATATTGTAACTTAAAATTAGAGTGATAGTGCTATGATGGCCGGGGCTTATCTGTGGGTCTGTCCATCATAATCATAATCCTTCTTTGTGCGTGCTGCAGCAGAATCTATAGCATGCAGATTTAAAATTTGATTGCACCACTAGTGGCATCTAGTAACCAGAGCGCAAACATTCAGTAATGGACAATGCAAATTGTAAATTCAACTCCCTCACATAAATGGTTTATCATATTGTCGTTCTATGGTGTGGGATATGTTTGACATTTTTTGTGATATAAAATACGGACCAGAAATGTGTATATGCCCTAAGAAGTGGTGTTCTTTGCTTTAATACGTGTTTGTTGTGCTGCCAGGAAGAATTCCAGCATGGGTGGCAGAAAAAAGCTAGGTCTTCAAGGATTCTTATAAAATGGAATTGCCAATTATTTTCCTATAGTTTTTGTACATTTACTGCATGAGCATTTGACGTATTGTAAATTGCAAAATTATTATGCCTTGCTGGACGAGTTGTAGATCTTTCAATTTCAGGAAGTTGGCAAGTATGTATTTTTCGTTACACTCTTCTCTGCATGTATTTACCATTCTGAAAGTGAAGCTATGTAGAATTGTGTGTAGTGTTGGTTTATATATTTAATTATGGAGGTTTCAGAGTGTGCAACAAATGCCAATTTATTTATTTGTTTATTTATTGCTTGTTTTTATTAGATATTATGGATGTAATGTCCAATAAAATGACTCAGTGTTTAATTTGTTTTTCACGAGTTTTTTCTTGTTGCAATCTGTGAAGCCATTTGGCAACTAAATGTTTGTAATGCCTTTGTGTCCAGGTTGACCAAATATCCACTGCTCTTTGAGAACCTGGCAAAGTACACGGAGGAGGAAACGGAAGAGTGGAATTGTATTCAGTGGGCTGTGGAAAGGAGTAAGGAGATACTCAACTATGTTAATGATGCTGTGAGGGAGGCAGAAGACATCCAGAGGCTTACTGATATACAGAGGCGACTGGACAAATCTGGCTTTGAAAAAGCAGACCACCATGTGGCTGGCGAGTTCAGGGTAAGACTGTTTTTATTTTGAATTGTTTTTGTTATTATCTGAGTATATTAAAATCAGTACAAGGGATGGGACCTTGATACCTCTGCAGCGGAATTTTATAAAAATGTTTAGTTAATTGAGCGATGAGAACTGTATATTCACCTCAGGGTGTGTTAACGGGTGAGATTCCTTATCATAAATAATTGAATGCAAGTATTTCTCTTCCAACTTAAATTCTCTTTTATTTTTAAATAATTTCCCTTTACATTTATATTTTTATTTATAATTCATGCCAACTTATTTAATCTAATATACATTCATAAATATGCCTTGGTAAAAGATGGTCATTACATTCTGACTATGTCGCGGTATTATGTTCCTGTTATCTTATTTGCTGAGCGCCTGTTATTGTTTTACTATTTTGAATTTTGGGCTCTTTGTCCTCCGGCTAGCTATTATTACTCAGTCGAGCAAATCTCTTGAACAGGGTGTGTTAACGGAAAGGAGTTGTTACTAAAAGATAACACTGATAAAAGAATTTGTTTTTACACTTTTATTGCCGTCACACTTTATTAATTTCACATAATTACTCTTGATACACGTCTGACTGAAACTGTTATATTTTCGAATGTAACTATAATCACTTATTTGCCGCGCATTATTAATTCGCGTATTTCACATTTTGTAACTAACTTTACGACGCGAGAGATTCTGTAGAACTGAGTAACGTGTACTTCGTGAATGCTTCTGTTGAACTGCGCGAAGTGTAACTTGTGAATGATTCTGTAGAACTGTGCGTTACCTGTCTCTGGCTCTAGAATTTATACTCCCTCACCCCGATATGCCTAAACATTATAACAGAGCTGCTATTGGTTAATAAAGCGCGCCAACATTAGCGTCTATTTTTTTATCCAATCAAAATTACGAACATATATGCTCTAGGGAAGATATTCCCTCCATTTCTAAAGAAAGGCACGCTTCTCTGACATCATTTGTTTGCCTCTTCTAATTGATAAGCAACTCACCCCCTCGTTTCATTGTTACCCGCTCCTATTGTCAGTTTTAGTGAGGCCCTGTAAACTTATTTCCTAACAATGCTTGTAATTAACAAACATCTCAAATCATTGTCATACAATAATGTTAATTTACACTACAATCACTCTGGCATTCACAGTGTTGTCATATAAAATACTGCCTCAATTATTATTGCAATAATACTGTCTGGATGATTGTAATAATAATAATAATAATAATAATAATAATAATAATAATAATAATATTATAATAATAATAATAATAATAATAATAATAATAATAATAATAATAATAATAATAATAATAATAAATACATTTTATTGTCATTAAGCTTATACAGCAATAGACAACACAAAGATATATATATATATATATATATATATATATATATATATATATATATATATATATATAATTGTTTACAAGTAATGCAGGATATGTACAAATTTGATTGCAGTATTATCCATAGTTGTACAGGTTAATATTTCTAGTTTATACTGTACAGATATCACGAGGTCCTACCGTAATTATTAGTGTTGGTACTATGTACTTTTTATTTTACAAAAAAATTCTTGTAAAGAGTAAAAAGGTGTCACAACGAGCCAGTCAAATAATTTATGCTTGAAAGCTCTAGGGCATTGTTTTAAGTTTGAAGATAGTTTATTGTACATTTTGGAACCAAGTATTTCAAAACTCTTTTGAGTTGCAGTCAATTTACAATATGGGACGTTGGTGTGTTGACATGATTTAGTAATATGTGAATGAACATCTTGTGTGTTTTGTCATTCAGATATATGACTTTTGATATACAATAAAACGGTGTAGGTATGTAAATTTATTTTGAAGCTAAATAAGGAATGAAAGTACATGAGACTTCACATTATTGCCTTGCAACGTGTCCCCTATGAGTTTCTTGGTAGATCTTGATTGCGTTTGCTGGAGTGAATCAAAGCAACATTCCATAGACTCTTGCGTCTAAATGAAGACATGCAAAAAATGAACTACTCTCCCCATCAGTTGTCAGGTACTTGTGTAACATACAGCATTAACCGAGTTGTGAATGAAGCTGATTTAGCTGACACACTAAATTACGTTTCTGCAATAGCCTGGCTTGGTGACTCACTCTGTGCCATTACGTATATCTATCCCAGTGACCAAAATCTGTGATTCCAGCAGAAACAAATCAGAACTTAAGTCATGGAGATAATACAGCGCATGAGAGTATTTCTTCTTTCCTTCCGTCTGTTAGTTTGTTTTATACAAGTCAAACTCGGGTCATGAGCCTAGCTTACGGGTATACTGTATGACTAATTTTCATAAATATTTTGTTTTACCTATGCACACAGTGATATTTACTAAAATATGAGTGAAGTGTACAACTATTCTGATGTAGACAGCACTAGTAATAACAGAGCAATGTGTAAAATATGCAGAAAAACATTTTTGCACAATGGTAAGTCACACAATACAAGTATAAGGAAGCATGTTACATTCATACAAGCGAAGTTTACAAAACCTCTTATTATAATTAGAATAGACTAATGATAGCAGATATGTAACCTGTGGCATTATCAAGATAAAGAAATTGCAGTCAGTTGGAGAATGCCAAACAAGAACAGTTTTGGAATCAGCATACAATATAAAATTGATTACATA
Source organism: Deroplatys truncata (assembly GCA_030765065.1). Lineage (NCBI taxonomy): Eukaryota > Metazoa > Arthropoda > Insecta > Mantodea > Mantidae > Deroplatys > Deroplatys truncata. Next base: position 132,968,410 of record CM060979.1, on the reverse strand, counting down.
CATTTACACACAGAAAAACTACTAATAACATAATTCAGTCAACAAACTATCGTCTTTACAGTTTTTATAAAGTGAATATTGGTATCGAGAAATAGCGGTATCATTTCATCACTTATCAGTACCAACTTAAACCTTGAACTAGCTCAAAAATGTTAAGTTTTTTTATCATTACAGATCCATCTTTATTGTAAACCAAGCACTGCCCGATGCTTTGACAGTTTTGGCAAAGCAATTTTCCAAATATTTGTTTATTTACATTTAAATGAATTAAAGCAATTACATTATGGTTGACATTTGAGTCTTTTAGTTTGATCATCTAATCTTAATTTTGTCAAATTTCCCATTCATATTGAAAATCATCTCTCTCTCTCTCTCTCTCTCTCTCTCTCTCTCTCTCGCTCTCTCTCTCTCTCTCGCTCTCTCTCTCTCGAACATGAGTGTGCATGCTGTAAACAGAGAGGAATTACAGATGTAGGTATTGACTTACAACTTCGGACTACATTGCTCGACAAGGTAGTCATAAATTTATTTAATTGCACTTCTAAGTGTCCCACTTTTTAAATAACAATTACTCTGATTCCATAAATGAGTTTTAAATTGTAGGTACATTCAAATTAACCATTAAATGAGGAGTTCTAGCAGATACAGTAGAAGGCAGATAGATTGATTGATAGAAAATTAATTGTTGTCAGATAAATTCAGCAGCATGTAGTATTTATTGAAAAAATTATTGTATTTACAATTCTGTTAGCAACACACAGTGCTTATGTTTGATCAAAAAACAATTATAAGATTATTGGAGAAGCTTCAACAAACTGCTTCATTAATCATTGAAAAAGGGAAATATAATCCACAGCCATTAGTGCTACAGAGAGTGCTTTGTAGATGATCATGAGTGAGTGCATCGCTACCCCACAAAAGTCATTACATCAACTGTCACAATAGTGACAGTGGTGATGATATACCAAAGAGCAGCAAAGTCATACAGGATGATGACAGTACAGGAGCTGAAAGAACCCTGCAATTGGTTCCTCACCTTTGTTGAAAGAGAGACAAACATATCGAAAGTGATGTGGTTTACTGATGAAGCTAGGCTTCATCTCTCAGGCTGTGTAAATTCTCCAAACACAAGGATATATGCATCAGAAAATTGTCATGTGTCATCATTTCTTCCAGTAAAAATTGGTGTGTGGTGTCCAGTTTCTGTCAGAGGATCATTGGACCAATTTTCTTTGAAGAAGCATAAATACCCATGTGTAAAAAGATTTTTACAGATTTTATGGCAGCTAGATGACTGGGATATTTTCAACAGGATGGTGCTACATCCCACACATCTATGAATATATTATGGCCTCCAAAATCACCAGATCTGATGTCTCTAGATTATTTTCTGTGGGGGTGTCTGAAGGCAAGGATCTACAGTAGCAGACTGCAGACCATCGAGGATCTCTGGGAAAAATAACAGCTGAAATAAACAATATTTGTATACATAGACATGTGGGGCATGTATGTAACGATATGGTGAAAATGGCAACAATGTTTCCCCAGGGGATGGGGCAGTGACACTGCCAGCACAATCTTGTAACTGTTGTTATTTCCCAGAGATAATCTTTTGCTCAATTTTGAGTATTTTCATGTATTAATCACTCAGGGGCTTGGGTGGGGGAGACATCCCACGAAGAATTCTGTATTAGTTCTGAAAAGGAAACAAAAGTGATGCTGCTAAAAGAGTGGAAAGCATAGTAGCTGTTGATGACTTGTGTTGTAAAAGTCATAAAATACTGACATTTTTATGATGGTTATAAAAGTGCTATTTGTGATAGCAGTGCCCAGTTTTCCAATGATGCAATAAGATTTAATTATAAACTAAAGTTGTAGTGTACTGAGTATGCATTCTAATATTCAATATTGTTCTTTTCCTCCATTTATGGTGACTCTCGGGTCTCAAGAAGACTGGATGGGAGGAATTACACCTGATAAAGATTGTGAGCAGCTTATTTGCTTCACAGATGGATCTCGTATAGGGACACGATTGAGCGCAGATATATATGGCCTATCTCCAAGGACAAATATTAATATAAGCCTTGGGAAATATTGCACAGTCCTTCAGTAGTTCGCAAGGTCGCAGATTCAAACTCACGAAGGGCAATGGATTTTTTGGGGGTAAAAACCTTAGCATGGCTTCCTTTGGAAGGGAAGTAAAGCTGGTAGTCCCGTGTCGTAGGTTACGCCATGTAAAAGAACCTCAAGCCTGATAAAGAGGCCTCTGAGCTAAATTTTTGATCTTCCACATCCAATATAGAATGGGGCGCTAAGAACCATAGTAGTTAGAGAGCCTCCATAAATAAAACTCAATTTAATTTTACAGTCTTTCAGGTGGAAGCATTTGCTATCCTGAGCTGTGCTCAAAGAGGTCTTGAGAAAGGTTACAATGGTAAATGAATTCTCATCCTCACAGACAGTCAGTGTGTTTAAAAAGCACTCTCCTCACACCAGGTTAAAATCAAAACTGGTATGGGATGCTTAAATGCCTTGTTATGTTGCAACACTTGAAAAGTGGTGGGTGCCGGGGCATCTGTGAAATGCAAAAGTTAATCAGCTGGCTAAAAGTGGTGCTGAGATATCCAATGTTGGCTGTGAGCCCGTGATTGGAAAACCTTGGTAAAAGCATGGGTTAGGGAAGCACACCAACTCAGGTGGCAAAGTTATCCTGGACAAAGACGAGGCAGGAAACACTTTCCTCATCTCTCCTGAGTTTTGATAGGACAGGAATAAGAAAGTAGTAGCATTAATTTCTGAACATGGTCACTTCAGGAAACATCTGTTTAAAGTAGGCGTCTACAAGGATGAACCCATCTGTAGAATGTGCAAAGAGGATGAGAAGACTGCCTCTCATATCCTCTTTGACTGCCCATTCCTGTCTAGAAAGAGACTTACTCTTTCTTTAAACAGGGAAGATCTAGGTAAGCATGCTGACATCGGAACCAGGATATTGCAACTTATTCAGGGAAGAGATTTTGGGAATCAATGAAGGTATCATTTCCAATGGGGTTGCACAATGTGCGGAAGGTTGACAAAACTCGAACAAACAACACCCCTGCATTATGTAATCCAAAGTTGTAGTGCCTATGATAAATGAATTTTAGTACATCTGTTACAATGGGGTTTAAACCTTGCACCTGTAAAATAAATGTGGCACTCGAGAGAAGTGCATGTTTCAATACCATTGTCCAAGGTATTTTTAAGATTTATAAACCCAGGCATTGATTTTTTTTGCTTTCAGAATTTGGACCTCACGAAACACAAATTAATCTACGAAGGAGCCCTGAACTGGCGGATTGGAAATCGCCAAAAGTTAATTGATCTCCATGTGCTGCTACTGGACGATGTGATAATCTTGCTACAAAAGCAGGATGAGAAGTATGTCCTTAAGTTCTACAACACAACTACAGCAAGTGGGGGAAGTGAAAGAACGCCTACTCTAAGTCCTATAATAAAAGTTTCCACTGTGCTGGTCAGGCCTAACGCTGTAGGTGAGTATATTCAATGCTGATATTATTACCAAAATCACAAATATGGACTAGCAAGGGATTTAAGACAATATTTGTCAGATTCAGTATAACCTCAGTTATACGTTTTCAAAGGGAGCCAGCTAAAATAATGTATAAATGAGAAAACATAAAAGTGAAATTTCTTATGGAACCGAAACTGTTTTATTATATTATACTCAAATTAATTATGTATTATTTAATATAAGAAAGTAATAAATGAAAGAAAGAAACAAATATTAAACATAAAATGTGGAATCTTGTTAGCCTGTTCATCAACATGCTTTCCCATGTATTACGTTGAATTATAAAAGTTCCAGCACAAAATGCATCAAATGTAATAAATAGTGTTTGCTTAGTACGTTTTCTCAGACCCGCTTACTATGTTCAAAGTTTGACATCCTCATTTGCTGTTTTGGCCAATCCTTGTTCGGTCAAGTGGGAGTAGACACTTAACATGTTCAAAGTTTGACGTTGTCCTTTGGTTAATCCTTGGTGACAGGATGGAGACCAGCAGCCAATGACATGCTTGTATGTATATTTGTGCGAGCAGGGTAGAGAATGCCTTAGCTCATAAATGCCAACGATAGTTTCTACTGTTGAGTGTTGATCAAACGTACGTAGATTGTATTTTAACTTTTCGTTTGCAATGGAGAAAAAGAAAGAATGGCAAGTAACCAACAGTGAAAAACTTAACTCCTTGAAGAAGTGGATCACAATCCAAAAGTGGATGTAGCACGGAAGTTAAATTTCCCTCGACTACCTTAAATACAACTGTTAGCAAACGTAAACTGATTGAAACTTCTTTCGAAGGGAAAAATGCTAAAACAAAGCTTGGAAAATGGCATCCGAAGAGGATTGGATCGAAATTTGTTGCATGGAAACACCTGCCATATTCAAAATCATCCTAAATACACCAAAGATACTAAGATACTATCTTCTATTGTACTCGTAACATGTTGCACGCTTATTTATTTTTTTTTAAAAAGGAAACTGCTATGACATGTGTAATAAAAACATCGGCAAATCACTTTTATCAGTTTCATAATTTGAATCTATTATTTTCCAAAACATTCATTAACCTCAAAAACCTTTTAAATTATACATAGAAACTAACATATGTTTAACACGTTCGCCAATGTAAATCAAGTTGACCAACATAAAAGCTTGAATTATTATTTATTCATGGACTCTGTGTATCGAAATCGATCTCAGTACATATTGAATTTAACTGGAAACGTGGATAGTATTCAGCATGGAATCGATTTCAATTGCCCTTTGGAAATGTAGTAATTATTTAATTTATTATATAATTATGTTCTTAAATTGCAGGTTTTGTGTTTTCGTTAACATGTTTTCCCATCTATGACATCCAAATCGTTGGGTCCCTGCAAAAATGTACTAAGGAGTTTCTACTGTACATTATTTACAGTACTCAGTACTGTTATTGATAATTCAAAGTAAAAGAAAAATCACAGTCCTGGTGTGTTGGTAGTAAAAATTGTGAATTTCTTATTGCTTCTTTGGTTTTTCCACACAGTCATATACTACTCAATTAAAGTGCACTAATCACAGAGATGCTGTGATCATTTAGACTTTGCAAGATAGTTGTGTAGTATCTAGAACTTGAATTGCCTCAGGCATACAAGAATCACTTTCATTATTTGGCTTGCTTCATCATAAGATAACAGCCTGTAGAACTATAAGACATCATTATCTGCTCAGTGGACAAGAGGAATGCCACTGTAATCTTAAACCAGCAAGACTATGAACAGAAAATCTCAGATCTTCTAAATCCGGACACATACCGCAAGATTCAATGCAATCCCACAGCTCATATTTTACGTGAAACTAACCTTCTTATCAAGAATTCTTCCTTGACAACGGAAGATAAACGTCGCATCAGCAGATTGCTATCTCAGTCTCCTAGACTATACAGCCTACCCAAGATCCACAAACCAGAAGCACCTCTGAGGCCTATTGTCAGCGGAATTGGATCTCCTACTTACTCCATAGCCAAACATCTAGCCTGCTTGCTACAATTTCATATCGGTTCAACGGACTCCTTCATTAAAGATACTACTGATTTCATACAGAAGCTACAGAATGTCGCCTTACTGCTTAACAACCTTCTTATCAGCTTTGACGTCGTCTCTCTCTTCACCATGGTGCCAATACAAAAGACAGCTGAAACACATCTTTCCAGACGACATAATTGCACTCTTTCAACATGTTCTCACAACGACTTACTTTCAGTGGAACTATACGTTCTATGAACAAATAGATGGTGTGGCCATGGGAAGCCCTCTGAACCCAGTGGTTGCCAACTTTTTCATCGAATCCTTTGAGTCTCCAGCCCTAGACACAGTTCCACTTACACCTACAGTCTGGTTCCGCTACGTGGATGACACCTTCATTATATGGCCCCACGGAAAGGAAGCTGTTCAGGACTTCCTCCTACACATCAAGAACATCAATGCCCATATCCTGTTTACCAGGATGAAGAAAAGGATGGACAGCTGGCACTCCTGGATGTTTTGGTCAGAAAAAAAGCAGACGGTACATTTGGGCACACTGTCTACTGCAAGCCCACTTGAACTGACCACTATCTGAACAAAGACTCTAACCATCATCCCAGACAAAAACGGGCCATGATCAAAACTCTCGTAAATCGCGCTTCTCGCATTTGTGAAACACAATTATTGCAACAAGAACTTTGTCACCTGGAACGAGCATTATTATAGAATGGTTATTCAACCCGAGAAGTAAAAAGAGCTTGCCGCCACGCCAGAGTTCATCCTGCTGCTCAGAAGACAGGGGCACAGTCTTTCTGCCGTACTTCAAAAATGTCACTGACCATATTGAGCACATACTGCAATGACATAATGTCAAGACTATTTTCAAGCCTACCAAACAAATAATTTACTACGCTCAGCTAAAGAGAACCTTTGTCATCAGCTAGTGTATAATCGTATTCCGTGTTCTTGTGGGCCGGTTTACATTGGAACCACACAGCGCAGTGTCAACACCAGACTTACCGAACACAAAAGAGGCTGCTGCTTGGGCCAAACAGAAAAATCTGCAGTCGTCAAACACGCCATTGAAGCGGAGGGTGAACACATCATTAAGTTCCAGGACACCAACATTCTTTCATCCATGACACATTACCATGCCTGACTACAGCGTGAAGCCATAAAAATATATAAGCATCTTAACAATTTTAATAAGAAAGAAGAGGCACTAAAGATCAACAATAACTGGCATCCAGTAATTCAAGGCAAGAAATGTCATATAACGCGAGAAAACAAAGCAAGCCAATCAGAAGAGAGCAACACCTTTGAGGCAGCTGGACCCCTCCCACCAGCTGACCAGCACCCGGACCAATCAGCAGAGAGCCGTCTTAGTATAAATATAGCAGCACGAACAGCCAGCATTTCAGACGCAGTGCAACCGTGTCCTAGAAGACTTTGACAGTACCAATGATGATGTCTACCATAGTTGTAAACGAAACGTCTATCTCCAGCAGACCATGGGCAAAACAGCCCAGAAATAACTTCCAGTTATACTGACTTCGGCATGAAAGCCTACGTTCTCTCAACCTGTAGAACTGTTTCTGAAACAATCTCACTATCATTGTGTAGCGCTGATGGAGAGATCATCACTAAAGACACATTCTTCAGATCCAACATTGTGTTCCAGACAACTCCTCTTCTGTAGTTGTCTTTGTGATTGTAACTTTACCAAAGCACTTGCAATTAGACCCAGACTTCACAGCGCAGTAACATTGCATAAATACAGTGCAATTGTACAATTTAATTTTTTGACACAAACAACAACACTAGCTTTTATCACATTAGCGTTTGCTTTACTGCACCAGTATCAGCAACTACACGCTGTACCAGCAGCTTCAAAAATGAACCTTATTGGTAGGTATAGCAAACGCAGCCTTACTCAGGGTATCAAAAAACAAGGATGCCTGACGTCACGTGTCAGGATGGTGACATCTTAACTTGAGTCAGTAGATATACAGTGAAACCCCTATTTTACACTTCCATGGGGGACACTTAAAAACGGTGTAAAATCGAGGAAGGTGTAAATACAAGAAAAAGTAATGATTGCATACAGAAAAGTCTGAGGTGAATGCAACAACAAAAATGAACATCACTTCTAATAACCAGTTATTTCCAATCATGAACTTACACAGTGCATTAAAGTCCTGAAATTTCAATTAATGCATTTATGAAAAAACTTTTACATGCACCCTTTTTCAGCTGATAAAGAAAAAAACTCAATTTCTATAATCTTAAAGCTGTTTTATGAATATATGTAGTTTTTTGTACAACAAACATTCCTAGTATATAAAGGGGAGGGGAAATAAAAACACTGAAAAGAATGCAGCAATAATGTAATAGATGTTAACATTACTTTTTTTTTAACTAAGTTTTATCCAGAGAAGCCTTTGTCACATAATTTATTTTAAAAATTGTAAAATTACATAATGAATTCTGACATGCTACAGTTCAAGTGCATACATTAAATGTGCAATAATATGTTGTAATGTCACAATGTTAATCCTCACTTTTTAAGCCATCCCAACAAAGATGGTTGTTTTGTGTTTGTACAGTTAATTTTCCATTTTTTTGGCACATTTCAGCACTAACCCTGAACTTTTGGAAATACACTCTTATATTCCGCAAATCTTGCACAGCATCTATGAATTTAATTTACCTCATAGCACATACAAACTAGGGTAATGTTGCTGCCAGCCTCTCCCTGTCCTACGTCAACGTATGCTGCCATCCTTCATACTTAAGAAATCATTAAAAATACACGAGTAACAGTACTGCAAAATATGAGTGTTGTTGGCAGTAGGTAATCCATGCCACTGAGAGGGACAAAGCAGCAAAAAAGGCTAACATTTGCATCATAAAAGAGCAAGTAGACCTGGTTGGACAGACAGTTATTCATAAAATTACGATTATTATTTACTTTAATTACGGCTTTTACTGCCATATGTATTGACACACCAGCTTTATTTGATAGTGACATGTTGCCTATGCATTACATTCCTTAATTCCATCAAAAATAACCCAATGTAAGACTGAGCAGTACAATTGCAGAATAAATGAGGGCCTCTTCATATTGTGATGAAATAACCTCAAATAACTATTAAATCATAACCTCGCGCAATTCCCCAATAGATAGATAAATACATTTTGTAACGGGATTACGACATTTCTAATGAAATAAACATAAGGTAATGCATGTACCATGCAAATGCATGTACCATGCAAATGCATGATAAGAAATGAGTATGTTCCACATCGTACGCCCCATTTTATATACGTATTCTTATTTGCATTTTCTACAATCCATTTTAGTTCCACTTCTGGTCCTTTCCGCAAACACTACCTCCCTTCATTCATCACTTCGTTCCTCTATGGAACTCTGATACTTACCTTCCTGCCAACCAACACATTCCTCTCACATTTTTCAATGTTACACAGTTGGTATGGTTTAGCGACATGATGTAGCACAGAGAAAGGCTGGCAGCAACAATACCCAATCTTGATCTATTTCATTGTCTTCTTCCTTGACTGTATAAAGTTATGAATAAGCTCTTGGTCAATGCTTTGCACTTCACAAACATTTACTTGATCATCACAAACGACATAGTCATCAAATTGTATACCAGTAGGTTGTATGGATTCCCATTCATAAAGTAACCACAAAAGGGTATAACGGAAACACCGCATCGTGTAAACAACCTCTTGCTGCCGCGAGCATGATGTAGTAGTGAATATTACGGCATGAAGATGGCCAACTGAACACTATTAAGCACAATGTGATGGCAACCACGCACTTACGGAAACAAAAATTCAAATGAAGCAGAATTGTTGAATATAAAAGACGGTCGACTGAACACGATTGAGCTCAATTGTAGTGGCAACCAGCACACTTACAGAAACGAAAATTCATACAAAGCAGAATTATGTGGTCAGTTGCTGATGGTGCCGCTATCAACTGTATTGTGACATTACCATATCTTGCGTATACTTGAGGTATTAAGTACTGCGGGGCACAAATATTCATGTGCAAGATTGAGGAAAACATAAAATCGGAGAAAGTTTTATATTTCTTAACTGGACATTAAGTTGAGACTTTAGATTAACGGTGTAGATGGAGGAAAACATAAATTTGGAGAGTGTAAAATAGGGCTTCCACTTTATAACCAGAGAAATTACTAGACATTCTAGTTGCAAAAGACGCACTGTTTCAGTCTTCTGCTAGTATTATGAGTCATTGTCATATCATATATAATGCTACGTAAAATTCTTTCCTTCAGTACAAAGGTTTGGTCATCACCTTCCTTCTCTGCCATAATCACTGATTACCTAGAATCTGGATGCACCTTAAGTGTTAAATTAAGCACTGAAAAATGTTATGGACTTAATTTATGTAACAGGCATATGTTATTTAACATTGCAAAATTACTGTACTATGTAACGGAATTGGTCACTGGGTTCTTTATGATTTGAGCTACGAGATCTCTTTTATATCTGCAGGGGGAGGGAAACAGGTGAGATTCTTTAATATAGGACTGAAGTACAATCATTTACTTTCCCAACATAAATTTGTATGTATCAGTAAAATTCCATTTAACATTTATAATTTTCAAATTCTCATTAATTTCATAAATCCACATACATATCCAGAGGATATTAATATTGTGTTAGGATATGCATAGTTTAGTTACTAATCCATAATGTAAATATGCACTGAATAAATGCTCAAGGAAAACTTTATGTGCACTGTTTGAGTTCTGAATGATAACTGATTAATAGCTACATAGAACAGAATGTTCTTTATTTCTCCTTGGCAATATCTTATTTGTTTTGTTTAGTTTTGTTTGTAGAAATAAACGACTTTGTTTATTCCATGGTCATATGAACTAATGTATATAAATTTTTCTTATTTATAAATTTTATTATAGTTGGCCATGATATCCTTCATATTACTACTTTATTAATACATAATTTTAACTTCAGAATATATACACATTCACAATCAAACCAATAAAAACAATAAAATGATAACATCAAAGATGTGTGAATAATAAAACATATAAATGCATATAACCCTATAACAAATAACTTATACAGAGCGGTCCCTCAGCCATCTGGCCGGTAGCCGCGATGCGTGTTCTGTGCGCGATCCCTCAGCTATCTGGCTGGTAGTCGTGATGCATGTTCCGAGCTCTATATTCAGTGTATCTTTTTGTTATTCTCATTATTGGTACTGATACCATATTATTACTGATTTTATGATGATTATTACGATATATTGATTACTTATTGAACAAACCTAATTACTTTTTATTTTATCAGCACTAACCTTCTTCACAGTTGCTGTTGAAAGTGGTGTCCTTCTGCAGATAAACATTCTTGGCATCTTCTGATGAAATTACCATTCATACGCATAAGTTCTTGTTGCATAATTTCCATAATTTCTGTTCTTATATTGTTTTTAAGATCATCTATGGTGTGAGGATTATTCCTATACACTCTATTTTTGAGAGTTCCCCACAGATAAAAGTCACACACAGTAAGATCCGGCGATTGAGCCGGCCATAACCCTTTACAGATTATTCTGTCATCAAAAACATTCTTGATGATGTCTTCCAAGGAAGCATCTGCAGTATGAGCTGTGGCAGAATCTTGTTGAAAATACCCATATTCCCTCTCATTATCTGTCAACATTGCAAAAAATGGCACGAGAATATTTCTGTGGTACCAATCAGAATTTACAGTATCGTAAAATATGGGGCCTATTATCCATTCTGCTGTTACAGCACACCATACACCAATTTTTTCATCATGTAAAGGAACCTCGTGAATTAAATGTGGATTTTCAGTACACCAATACCTATTGTTTTGTGAAGCAACATGGCCAGTCAAATGAAACCATGCCTCATCTGAAAAAATTATTAGATGTGGGTCAACAGTACCGCCAGCAATATTTTGTAATATCCAATTACAGAACATTATGCATGCTTCATCATCATGCAGTCATAATTGATGGACAATAGTCACTCTGTATGGTTTTAATTTCAACAGTTTCGTAGATCTATGTACTGAGGTTTTTGAAACACTGAATTGTTGTGCTACACATCATAAAGATTTATTCGGAAACCGTTGAATTGGTTCGCCAATTTCATCAAGTTTTTCTTCTGTTAGAACCCGTTGTTTCTTTTTACAACTTACAACATTAAATGATCCCGTTCTCTTCACTTTATTCACTAGATATTTAACTGTTTCTCTATTCGGAACTCAAACCCAGGAAATTTATCGTGAAATTGCCTACACACCTGTCTACATGAGTTGGTTTTCACATACGTGTCATACATAAATAGTCTTTGTTCAATCGAAAATTTGAGTACCATTTCTGGGTTGTAATAATCCGATAATTCGATCGCACACAAATACACATGTGTCCGCCTCTATACACAAGAAGCAATAACAGCTGACTGAAGCCCACTGCCACATGTCTGATAAGTGGAAGAGCCCCGTGGCCTTGAGCTCATTCAGATGTGTTGCACAAGACTGCCGTGCAATTCCCAGCCAGAGCGCTGAGGGACTGCTCTGTATTTCAGCAATTTCATTTATACACAGGTAAGTCAAACATATTCAATAAATATTTCTGCTACAACTGTAATAGTATAAAGAACAACTTACAGCTACATTTTAGTGTGATTTTTGTCTGCATACCTAAACCAAATAATTAAATTGCTTGGTTTTCTTCTTTGTAGATCTTCTCTGACCTTAAAAATTAAAAAAATGCAGAAGCAAACACCTTTGTACCGAAAATTGTAAAACAATTCAAATTTCTAGATAAATGCAAAGGTAAGATCCAATAATTAATATAACCCAAAAACCTAATAATTAAACACCTATTGCACTATAAAAAGGACACCAACGTAACAGATACAATATAACTAACCTTCACAATAAATGTAAAAGGTGGGTGTTTAAGGAGGAGTTGTTGTTTATGAACAGGGTTAGGATTATTAGGTGCAAATTTCAGAAGAAAAAAGGAAGGGAAAAGCTGCTCAAATAAGGTGGAAAAAGGGACAATAAGGTGCTAGTTTATTTAAGGGGATGCACAACTGAAATTGCTATTTTCTAAACTATCCATTCAATTGGGTTGAAATTTTAACCACATGTCAATCTTCTTTAGATATAATTGTTTTGTGAATTTCAATCCAAAATCTTAATTGGTTTTCAAGTTATTAATTTTCAAGATATAAAATTATGGGTATATGCAAAATGCAACACATGATGCATTTTTCAAAAAACAATTTTATGTTGCTTCTATGTCAAGGAACTACAAATCTGTCCTATAATTTTTTTTCTACCATTCTTAGTTTAAGAGAAAAAACAGTTTTGCAGTTTTGTATTTGCATTTTTTTGTATACATTGTTCTCTTCAAAAATTAGTAGCGCAAAAACTATTCATTACACACAAAAATTATATGACAGTTTTATTTATTTGGGTTTTTGAAATAAGCATAAAAAATGTCAATATGAATGGATGAAAATGGCATCGTGTGGAAATTTTGAATATGCAGAAATGCTGAAAATAAGAAACGCCTTAAAATGAAGTTTTAAAAATATAAACAGTTAGCAACCAAATGCACAAGGGTATTTAAAAAATCTCGTAATGATCCTGAAGCATTCGCTAGGCCAAAAATAAAAGTGGATTCTAAAACTACAAGCAATGGAGAATTTTTTGGGAACACAATCTTTTTTTTTTTTTATTTTTTTTATTTATTTATTTATTTATTTTTTTTATTATTTTTTTTTATTTATTTTCTTATTATTTTTTTAGATTTTTTTAGATTTTGGATTAATTTCAGGTGTGCATTCCCTTAACTAATTCAAACGATTCCTCTATTCTAATTTATTGAACTACAAACAAGTACATCAAATTATCACTCGTCAAAAGAAGGAAAAACTATGAACCTGTTGTACTTCAAGACATTAAGCATCTCCACATTTTTTAAAAGTAGGTCTGTTTCTATTAGGAGATAGAATGTCTTTGTAGATGCTAAAACTTTTGTCAATATCCACAGAAACCAGTGGGGCAAACCTTGTTTTCACTCAGAATCGCAACTCTACAGATGTGGCAAGTTCCTCAATGTCTGGATTCTTCTGAAGACTAGTTTCAAGTTTGTCTTTGGCAAAGCCATCTAACTGCTCCCTCACGGAAGTAAAAATATCCCATTGTTTTTCCTTTTCCAGACCTTGTTCTTCCAGTCGTTTAATAGCTGCAGGCAGGTACTTGTAACTATGGACCCAATTTAGTTCTGTCTGCTAATTATGTATTTTCTCTGGTAACAGAAGTTGTTGTGCTTGAAATTGCACCTGCGTCGGATGGATCCAAAAAAAGCACAAACTCTTTAATTTTGTCAATACTCTCACACAATATAGCAGCATACTCATTCCAAGATCCCCAGTAAGTAATTTGGAAGGGGCAGGCCAGTGATTAACCTGTAGTAAACAACACGCCTCGGAGTTTTCAGTAGAATCTTCTTCAGGGCAGAGATGAATTGATTTGCGATGTCGTATTCGTTCCTTATGGATTCACAAACTCTGTGAAGGGCATGAGCCAAGCATGTCACATGCTTCAAGTTAGGAAATAAAGGTTTCAATTGGTTAACAGCTGAAACCATGTATGGAGCCTGGTCCGTAACCACAAGAAGAAGTTTTTCAAACTCGATACCATTAGGCCAGAGTTTTTGGCAGAAGTCCGTAATGGATTGCATTACTTGACTGGCATTGGCTTTCTGCAGCTCGTACATTTTTAACAACGTAGGCTTAACTTTCTCCCCTGCTAAGGGAAAAACTAAAATGTTCAAAACATATCATTCCATTGAGTGTATGGTTTCATCCACAATGATTCCCACATCGCAATCAGGCACTTTCTCCTTGATTTTTTCTATGGTTTCTTGGTAAACAGGCTCCATGTAGTTTTTTCTTAAAAGTACTCTCATCGGGCATTGACATCTTTGTATATTTTTCAAGAAATCACCTTGTTGAATGGAATTCCTGTTTGTGTAAGAGCTGTACACAAATCAGTGTTTAATTGCTTCAAATTTTGGCATTTTGAAGAACTCTGTTGAAACGCATTTTGTAATAGAGGTTGCCATGATTTGTTTGCTTGAAGAGCCTTGTTCATTCGATGCTTAGAGCTGGAAATGTGTTGTTTGATGCGATCTTACTGGTGTTTTTCATTTAACAGAATTCCTGAATCACAAATAGTACATTGCATAACAGTTCCATCAGTGTCTATGAAATCTTGTTTGAATTCCTCAGCTAGAACAATATATCGAGCACTGGACACCTTTGGCATGGTAAAATCTAGTACTAGTACACTTGTTTGGTAATGTAACATAGAGGTAACATTAGTTCACTTGCTAACACAATGCGACTGTCACACAACTCACTCTTGTGCCCATTCGCTGTCCACATTCTCTTATAACACCGCGACAATTATCAGAATGTTCTCATTCATGCTGAAACTTCGGTCTCGGCGATTTCTAGTAGTTTCGAGCAGAACCCAGTCTTAATAATTTTTGGAACTGCGCGGGTGAGGTTACTGCCGTCTCTGCGTGCCCAGCCTTCGCCTCCATGCAAACAGATTACGTCTCTCACAGTAACAAACTCACATTCACGAACAGCAGGCTACTGATTCTGGTGGGATAGAATCACTCATTGCCAATTGCATTATTGCAGGCTACTTTATAGCGGTAAAGCGAGAGAAAGAGGTTTTCGTCGAACACACAATTATTTTCCATTGTTGCAGTTGTGCTTTCAATTCCAGCGTGGCATTTACTAGAAAGAGGTAGGCTTACTATTTGCACGTACACAGCAAGCTCAGGAGATGTTAATTGAAAGTTAAAGAATAAATTGGAATGAAACTTAAAAGAAAAAGGGGAGAAAAAAGCGATTATGGCCATGGTTGGGGGAAAATGGAAATAAGGTGCCAAAAAAGGGGTAAAGGTCCCAATTAAGGGAAAAAAGTGCGAGAAAAAATGCCTCTTTTCACAACTAGAAACAAAATTTCACACTATGATGTCTTTCCTCACAGCTTTAACTTACCCTAAGAAAAAAGGTGCGCACCAAAAAATCCTAACCCTGGTTATGAATATAACCTAATAATCCAAATATGATTAGATTCTAGTGATTTATCCCATAATGGTGAAAAAATGTTAAAAGTTGCACTTTAGTAACCTTCATTAAATTGTGATCTCTATATGAGGAGCATCAAGTCGAAAAGCACTAAGTGAATAATAAAGAGGTTTTCAGGAGAGAGTAAAACCCGATATTTGTAAACTTAACTGGCACTTTTTAAAGTTCTTCATATCTGATTATAGTGGAAATGCCATTTCTCTGAATACTTATCACCAAAATCATTTTTTGTTTAATACCACATTTAAAATTAAATATATTAGTGCATTTTGAACCAATTATACTGAAAATACTGCCTTGAACATTAAGTTAAAATGGCAAAAAATTATATTTATTGATGTTTTAATAAACAATTTCAATTCCATTCACAAAAGCAGTTTTATACTTTTCTTTGTGCATTTATTGGAAAAAAAAAAAAAGCGAGTCTTCAAATTTCATTTGTCGCTTTTTCTGTAAGCACTTTGATGTCAATGTTTCTTTCAACAAACACAACTGTATTTAAACAATGTCCATTTCTTCCTTGAAATAGTTAAATTCTTCTTCATTTTGATTTTTGCTGTGAAGACTGAAAATTTATTGTTTTATTTGAGGTGCTTTATGTTTATCTGCCCCATGTATGGGAGCCAATTTGAAGATGTTGTGTTCTTGAACTTGCAGTTTGTAGGTTATGTAAATATTATTAAGGTTACGTAATAAAGATACACTTTGATGTTGTTTGATTTTTAGGATGCCAAACTTTATAGTGAAGATGCTTGTTTTTACGTAATATTATTAAAGTTATTTGCCTCGGCTGCTTTCAGTCACACTATAAAAATACGATTTCTTGCAGGGTTGTGATAAGACTCAAATTATAAGACGCCTCACAATTTACTTTTTAATTTGTACTTCTTTTTACTTCACTTTATATATGCACATTTTTATAAACACAACACTTTATAAAATAAAACTGTGAGCACTTAATGCATTTTTGGCGAAGAACACAAATTTTATCATTTACACCTTATAACATTTTTACCCACGACTTTCACGTCTGCTCTCCACAACTTCATGTCCGCGACTTTCACATCTGTTCTGGACTACATCTTGCCCGAGACTGACTAGATTCAACAGTGAAAACCTTTAGTGTCGGTAATGCCATTCTCTTATTGGCTAATTCTAGTCCAATAGAATTTAAGGATTCAAACTAAAATCTTTCTTTACTTTTGATTGGTTAATTCCAAACTGTAAGCGAAATTACGTTATTACCGATCTTTTTCATAACCAGTACTTTTAAAATTCCAAACACATTATTGTCACCAAAATTACATTATTGCCTCATTATTAACATCTTAAAACATAGTATTCTCACAGTTTTTGCACTATTAGAGTATATAAACATTTACATATCACTAATAAATATGTTTACAATAAAAATAAGTATTTACAATGACTTTACATACAATTTATATAATAATTATATACATATTTTTTCTAGGTGGGCTGTTATTGAATTTAATTAATAAAAAATACAATTAATATCATTTAGGCATCAAAATACTGCCTCAGCTGCAGAATGCAAACTCTTCATCCACTTCATTCACATAAAACTGCAGTTCAGTCTGACGTCTTCATTCACTCCTGAGCCTCTTCTGTAAGAATGCGTCAATACCCTGCTTCTTTGCTATGTTGACTCTGCTTTGGAGTGTTAAATCCTGAACCTGTGGCATGCACTCAAACATAACTCCCTGTTTCAGTGGAGATATGAGTGGTTTAGAGGATGGCAAAAATTTCATTAGTTTTGGATCTTATTGCTTTATATGAAGGATAATGCAAGAAAAAGAGAACTTCATATATTTCACTATTTTTTTTAAACGTAGCATGAAAGCAACAGAACATCATCTTAGTATCCTTTGCAGGTATTCCAGTGCATTTGCATGAGAATAATACAAAAATATTTTAATGACATGACATGACATTTATCTAAGTTTCACTTCTTTGGTTCTCATTGTTTCCTGCATTTTCATTATCTTTCTGGTACTCTGTTATTGCCTGAAACAATGTTATTTCCTTTTTCATGCTGTAATACTTCAGGGTTCCAGGCAATCTGGTAGGTCAGGGAAATTGGTTCAAAGTTAATCACATGTCTGGCGAATTCATACTGATGAAAAATGGCACACTAAGGGGAAGATTACATTTTTTGCTTCTTAAAATCCCCCCCCCCATCCTTCAAGTGATGAGTTTCAAATTAAATGCAGAGAAACTGATAAATGCATGCCACACATGTTAAAGAGATAAGGTTGTTCACCTATTTGTGATCACAGTTTTGGATTGATTTACTCCATCATCAGGCTTTTTGTGATTGGCTTCCTCTTCGTATCTTTTTAGAGTTGGAAGGAGGTGGTGGAGGTTTCAATAGTTCGTGGCTGGATTCATCATTTAACCCAGAGTTCGTAAATTAGCTTATACCCCCGCCGTTGAATCTTTGCACTTGACAGTTTGTGTGGCTTCGCATAGTGTTGGCTTTATTGTGGTTGCAACGTTGCCAGAGTGGTTAGTAAAGCTGATTGTTCTCCTTTCTATCGTGTCTAGCCACATACAAAAAGTGTACATAAGTTGTGAACATCATTAAATAATAACTATTTCATATTATTATTATTATTATTATTATTATTATTATTATTATTATTATTATTTATTAATGTTAATTGAAAATAGCTTAGCATAAACATTGCAACATATGTAGAATAAATTAGCACTTTTGACAATATAGAAGCAAAATAATGCAAATGTGCCTGCTATAATGAGGAGAAATAAAAAGAATTATAAGCTGCGATAATACAGTTATTTTCATTCACGCTACGTTCCAGATGGTTCAGGAATTTTGTCCTCTTTCTCTTGAAGTTTCACTCATTTGTAAATGACAGTTCTCGTGATTAGTTCAAGAGCTGCTGCAGTTCGGTGTATGGTTTTATCAGCAGGAATAGAGGGATGCCCGTGAACCTTCACGTACTCCTCCTCTTCAAAGAACTCCCAGGTATCAGTAGGAATAGAGGGATGCCCATGAACCTTCACATACTCCTGCTGTTCAAAGAACTCCCGGGTATCAGCAGGAATAGAGGGATGCCCATGAACCTTCACGTACTCCTCCTGTTCAAAGAACTCCCGGGTATCAGCAGGAATAGAGGGATGCCCATGAACCTTCACGTAGTCCTCCTGTTCAAAGAACTCCCGGGTATCAGCAGGAATAGAGGGATGCCCATGAACCTTCACGTACTCCTCCTGTTCAAAGAACTCTCGGGTATCAGCAGGAATAGAGGGATGCCCATGAACCTTCACGTAGTCCTCCTGTTCAAAGAACTCCCGGGTCCTTCTTAACAGTTCCAATGCCTGACTATTAAATGACACATCTCGACGTAAAGGTTTTCACTTTGTGAATCATCGCTCGGTGATCGGCGTCGTTTTTGAGACATTGTCGCACTTCAAATCTTGTATAAATAATATGAATGAAGTATATATTAAAAAGATATATATATATATATATAAACGAATGCCAACAATGACCACAAATATAAATAACAATGAACAATATCAGCTTGCAAAGAACAATTCGATGCATGTGCTAGAGATTCACAAACTGAAACACGTGATTGGAAATAACTACATCAGCAACAGAGCCGCTTCCAGTTCCGCTTCTGCTTTGTCATAGACCACCCGAAATGCTGCCTTGTGATTGGTTTAGGAAGTAGGTTAAAGCTTTCCATTTGTTTTTGCGAGTATACCAACTTAATCGCTAGCTGTCAAGTGCAACGTTTTAACAGCGGGAGTATAGTAATGTACCGGACAGTCAATTTGAAACCTACTGTAAAGTGTCCAGAAAGAAGTTAAACACAACAATATGGGATGCCAGCCATTACATTTTATTGCAAATGGACCAAGACCATTCATTTTGAAGAATATTAAATCAAGACATTTAGAACCTATTCTAGTTCATATAAACAATAATTGTAGAAATCAGACATAATCTTTTGCTAATACTGCTGTCAAACCTAGTGTTAGCTCAGCAGAAACAGTAAAGACTGTGGCAATTATAGTGTAAAGTCTGTACATTCTACTATCTCTTTTATTAAAAAAAAAGATGAACTAGTGAAAGCAGAAATTCTATGGACATTAATTACAAGCTGTTGCTCACAAATATACAAAGAATTCAAGTGCTACGTTTAAATTAAAATTCCTAAATAGTGGAATTGCATTAGTGCGTTTGGTGAACATAGTGTTCCTTGGTGATTAAACATGGGTATTGCACCACATTTATGCAAGTTATTAAGAAACAGCTTAAACACTTGTGAGGATAATGTAGATTGTTTTGTTAAGTCACTAAATTAGATAATATAAAGAGGACAAATGGATCTCATCTTCGGATGTTTTGATGTCAACATTCAAAAAACTTCTGGATACTGGAACAGTGTTTTTCTGTGTCATATCACTGCCCAATATCTGCTGCAGAAATTTAATTAAGACTGCAACATCTTCCAAGAATATACTGAGACCTGCACATTAGACCCACCCATTGAGATATGAAGTGATCATTTTGAGAAATTAATTTCAACTACTTGCTTATTCCTGTTCTATCCAAACTCAGGGGAGATAAGGAAAGAGTGTTGCATGGACCTAAGACAGGCTCGCCTTTGTCCGGGATGGGTTTGCCACCTGAGTTGGTGTACTTCCCTAATCCATGAGGTTTTGGCAGTATGTGTACTGATTCCAACCATGGATTCAGGGCCAGTATAGAGTATCTCGGTACCCCTTTTAGCCTGCTGATCAGCTTTTTCATTTCCATAAATGCCCTGATGCCCTGGCACTTACTGCATTTCAAGCCTGTTGTGAGATGACAAGGCAGTCAGGTCATTTAGGCATTCCCATACCAGTTTTGATTTTACCTGGTCTGAGGAAGTGCTTTTAAAGCACACTGAAACATGTATCAGCCTCTGTGCAGCACAGACTGATTAGCCACCAAACGGAGAGAGAACAGAGCTGGCTTGAAGCAGTGCAGTGCAGGGCAAGCAATTCCTGTAATGTGGCCATGTGTTGAAATTAAGCCTCTGTGTTATTGAAAACCATTTCCAAATGCTCCTCAAAATTTGTGATGTATGTTGTACTGACATAAAGCATCTCTTGTTTATTTTTGCAGATAAGAAAGCTCTTTACCTGGTGGACACTTCACATAATGGTGCTCAGATTTACGACTTAGTTGCAACAACGTCATCGGAAAGGAAAACGTGAGTTACAATAAAACATTATTTCCTGTGGTGGTGGGATTTAGGATAAAACTAATACTTTAATGACTTGATTACATACTTGCCAATTTTTATAGTTTGCCTATAAAATGTATGGGAGCGAAGGCCTTACGGCAAACAAGCGTTTTTATGTGCGCAGTTTCAAATATTTGCATCACAGACATGACAAAGCAGTAAATTCTATTGCATTATATCACAACTTAAGATAATGGACTGAATATACCTCACTAATTGGTATATTACAGTGCTATGATAGGCCAGAACTTATTTGTGTGTCTATCCTTCCTCAAGATCATGTCCCCCTTCACTGCTGCAACAAAATGCATAGCGTGCGGATTTGCACCACTAGTGACCTATAGTATCTAGGGTGCAAACATTCAATAATGGACAATGTGAATTGTAAAGTCAACACCCTCATGTTACTTGTCTTATTCATGTTTTATGACTGCATAATATAAATTTCCCATCTTTTGATAGGTTTTTTTTTTATAGTTGGTGCTGTTTCTAATGTTCCCCATATAGCCATTGACCTTTGGAGTTACCTCATTCCAAGTGATGACTGGACCCATTTCTGAGGTGGAGGTACCTAGGGGCAGAATCTGTTGCCTCCGATGGTAGGGTGGCGATGAGGGTGATGATGGAAAGAGAGGACCTACAGCTTTTACTGTGGACTCTGGACCATGTTTGACCTTGGGATACTTCACATTAGCAAGTCAGAGGTGAAGCTGTGGGTAGGGTTGACTTAAAATTGTCACCCCAAACCAGGAATTGAACCTGGGACCCTCAAATCAAGAGCCAGAAAAGAAACCATTATGCTACCCCAGTGCCCCTTATAATCTATGTTATGAAGCGTAAAATATGAATTAGAAATGTGTTTATAGTCTAGGATGTGGTATTCTTTGCTTTAATACATGTTTATTGTAGTACGAGGGATAATTTTAGCATGTATGACAGAAAGAAGCAGCACTACCTGGTGTTTAACATTTCTTATAAAATGGAATTCCCATTTATTTTACATGTAATATTTATTCATTTAGTGCACTGAACATATTACGCATTATAAATTTCATATCTGCAATATACTTTGCTGGACGAGGGAAAGTTTTATGGTTTTCAATTTCAGGAAGTTAGCAAGTTTGTGATTACTTGTACATTCATAATACCTGAGCTTTTTTAAGTAGTTTCTTGTGATTGTAAATATATATGAGGGTAGATCAAATATAATCTGGATTTTTTAAAAATATTTTTTGAACTAGCGATCACCTACAGCAATATTTTCTGGTGTCTCCTTAGGCCCTTGATGGTTGAGCAATAAGCAAAAGCAATGATACAAACAAGAAGTAAAGCATCATCCCATATAACACTGAATTGTTTCATTAATGAGAGTAAATTATGAGAATTGCCAGAAAAAGACATTGTGGTCTATCATTGTAGCACAATACTTGCATTTTAAATATATTTTTAAAAATCGTACTGCATCTGTTGTTTTTTATACCGTAAATTCTGCACCAGAAAGTAATGACTCATACACATTTTGGAGTAGAGTGGTAAACTTTAGCTCATGTTTTAGGGGAAGTTTTGTTCTACAAATCGGTTTTACTGTAGTACGGCAGCTTTTGTGTACTCAAGGCATGTGGTTTCTTTCTTTGGTAATATATCAGGGTTTCTACTGCCTTGAAGATTTAAAACTCCATTACAAGTTTTGACAAAATTCATTCCAGTACTGGATCGAGTCATATTACACTAAAATTGCAAATTGATGTTGTGGCTATCATAACATCTTTACTGGTTTTATTTCCACAGCCATAATATGAAGCTGTGTAGCTGCCATAAACCGTGTTGTACGGATGACTTTTCAAATCTTAAATGATCATCTAATTAAATTTACTCTCTGTATTGTGTATGAAATTATTGTACAATGATTTAGAAGATTGTTTGATGCTGAATTCTCTCCTTTACTGCTTAGTACTGTAATTTCATAAAATTTCCATCCCATTCTACTCATAATAATGAACCAAAACTTTGCTGATATTCATGGAGATGAGTATGAAATATCAGCGGATTTTGTATCTCTTAGCCTTCCGCCTTTCCCTCCCCTGCAACAATCTTCGCGCATTATTCCTTATCCGGGTAGGAGCTTCGAAGGGTTATGAAAATTACCAAACGTGTGTTTCTTTACGTTTCCGTGTAATTGCAGGTATGCGCTGTTCAAAAATCATTCAGAAATAACTTTTTTTTTGGAAAATTAAAAAAACCTCTTGTTGACTGCTATTTGATGGCGGACATGTTGTAAGTGGTGATTCCAACTTCAGGAAAAGAAATGTGGCCAACGGAATGTCGCGAGGTAATGCAGAAGTAGCTAAATGGACATGAGACAAAGAGCATGGGTAAGGTTTGTGGGAATACTCCATTACGTAATCGTAAGGAATAAGATGGCGTGTCGGAAGTGATTCTAGCTCTTAAAAGATTTGACTATCGCTTAAAGCCTACCGTATTCCCCTTGCATCTACAAGACAATTAGCAAAAAGATAGTTTCTGCAAACGTTTATCTCGATTAACATGAAGTAGATGTAGAATAAGCATTTGTAAAAGTAGTTGGTACAAGAGTAGGGAAAGTCATGTGAGTGCAACACATCAGACCTTTTTTATTCCACACCCCATTAAAACCGCTGTTAAAATGCTATTTTTAGGTTCAGGGTAGACTATTATATACATTAGTATAGACTGTTCCTCCCAAATCTAAAATTAACCATATATTTTTGGGAGGGTTACAGTCTTATTGTAATTGCGAACTACCAGACTAAAATCACTTCCATGTTTACACGCTTCTTACAAGAGTACTAGGTAGTAGTAAACTCACGCTAATGTGGAACACTGCTATGTGGTTAAGTGTATTTTCTCTTGGAAGTACTAAACAGATTCGTTGTTTGTAGAGCCTTATATCCCTTTCAGATGTTGGATGCACTACCAGGTGTTGGCAGCACAGATTCACTTTCTCTATTTTTGCAGTGGAATGTTGGCAGTAAAATCATGACTACAATGCCATCATTATTGTCTCGTCTGAGATGCGTGTTCTGCTAGATGCTGTGTAACGTGCGATAAGTGAACAAAATTGGTAATACATTTCATAAATGACTTTAAACACCCTCAGTAATTACCTAATTATGGCTCCTAATTGCTTATGAGTGCTTCATAAGGGACCAGTGATTGCCAGGAGGCATATATTGTGTTTTGTAGTAATTTATTAAGTATCCGAGGTGCTACCTGGATAAGGAATAATTTCCCAATCTTCATAATACTGGAAATGCTGTATAGCCTGTAAAAGAATTTTAGGTGTGAAAAATTATCCAAATGTTTAAGTGATTTTTACATAAGATAAAAAATTATGTGAAAAAAGATATTTTTTTAATTTATTTATTTTTAGTTGCTAAAACATGTTAGGTCTTATAGTGACTTTTACAAGGCAGTACATATTACGTAAGTAGTATGTTATACAGTTATCATTACATAATTATGTTTTGGATACATTGAGAATAACATAGTAATATGTGATGAGTGACAATACAATTGATCAGTGAGACAGTAACTATAACAAGTGATATTTAATGGTTACTGTGGTATATTATAAGTGTGATATACAGTTTATTTAGTATTCCATTGTCACTGAGGAAGATCAACTTGAAATAAGCTAAGGGGCTTCTGATTGCATTATGGAGTTCGACAGGGATTCCATATCTTTTCCTCTTGAGGTCGATTGTTGGTATTTTGTGAGTATGTGTTCTGTTGTCAAGGTAGCAGAGCAGAAGGGACATTTCAGTGCTTCATTTTTAGTTACGAGATGGCTATGGAAATCCTTGTTGCTATGATTTGATCTTCATGTTTCATGATATCGTAAGGAAAATGCTTAATTTTGTTATTCCTAGTTATGTGAAGTTTGCTGTTGAAATATTGTGTAAAACAATAAGATTAAAGAATTGCTGATTTGATTGACATGATTTTCCAAGGACTGGTCACTTGAAAATTCAATCTGAAATAGATGAATGTTACATGGATATTTCATCCAACTTTTCTAGTATTTTAATCACTAATTCCAGTGTAATTTCAATATATGTAGTATGCAAAAAAAGTTTCCAGTATCAGTTGCGGGAGTATTTTTCTTGCACCACATTATGGATGCCAAACTTGAAGCAGATTATGGATCCATGTATGGATACCAATTTGCGGGAGATATGTTTCTAGGAGTGTTTACCCACGTTTTGGGTACAAACTTTCCGGTGGCCTTTGCCCCACGTTTAGGAACCAACTTTTGCGATGATGTTGTGTGTTACTTTTTATGTTTATTTATTTATGTATGCCTCGGCTTCGTCAGTAGTATTTTGTAGAACAAGTATCTCTTAACAGGGCTGGTACAGTTAAAGAATAAAGTTTACACAAATTATAATTGTATTTTACTTTTTTTTATTAATCCTTCAAATGGTGAATTACACTTCACTGATGTATCCTACTATAGAGCTGTGAGATTATTGTTAATTACATTTTTAACGGGTAAATATATATATTATCCTCACTGCAATGAATTTTCATGTCTCGCATACAATCATTGAACCTGTATGAAACGAACTGCCTGGGTACGCTATCTTGTAGCATTGACCGTTTGAATTTGTACATTTCTCTATTTCTAGTTTCTGATTGGCTAAGCCTACTCCAATAGAGTACTTTATTTTTACCTTTGCTTTTCTTTTCACATCCACATGACCATTTATAAGCTGCTTTAAATATTACATTAGTATCATTCCCAAAACTATTAGTAGCCTTTTTAAACTTTCTAATTTATTGTTGTCTCAAGGTTATCTTATTGTTAGCAACTTTCAGCTTCTACTTTGTAATTCTGTTTGCTACGAAAAGCAGCTTGCTTCTATTCTCACAGCTCCTACATTGTTAAACTAAGTAATACATTCATATAACATTTTATACATATACATAATAAAATAAATATAATACAGTGACTGTAATATACACTTTATATATTATATTATACACATATTGCTTTAAGGCAGGCTGTTATTATATTTTATATTATATAATTAGACTGATATAATTTTAGCAATAAAAATACTGCCTCACAGTAGGCGCCATGTATATGCGAGTTTGTTTTTTCCATTTTTGTTTTCATCAGCTTTTTCTGTGAAACATTTTCTGGTATAAATGTTAAATTTTAGGATGACTGTTTCATACATATGTTTTGTTTTTTATGTTAACTGGTAACGTTTAGCAATGCCTTGGATATTGACCAATCACAGTTTATTGGATTTAACGTCGACTTGTTACTGAACCATAATATGAAGGCTGATCAGAAACTAAGGTTACAAAGCCTGTAGTGAAATGTGTACATTCTATTTCATACAGCCAACTGATAGTACATACATTAGATTATTTTTCGACATAGTCTCTATATTGATTTAGGCACTTGTCGCTTCGTGGAATGAGTTTAAATATTCCCTCCTGGTAAGAATCCTGCGTTTGCATGTTCAGTCACTGAGTGCTTCACCTCCTCGTTTGAAGCGAATCATCGGCCTCCTAAGTGCTCCTTCAAGTGAGGAAACAGGTGAAAGTCGCTTGAAGTGAGGTCCGGGCTGTAGGAAGGGTGTTCGATTATGTCCCAGCCAAACTGCTTCAACAGCGTGGTGGTCTTCTAGACTGTATGAACTTGTGTATTGTTGTGAAGGAAGATGACACCGTCGGAGAGAAGTCCTGGCCATTTCCTCCTGATTTGCTTTGCAGAATCGTGTTAAAGCCTCGCAGTATTGGCCAGTGGTCACTGTGTGCCCTCTTTCCAAAAAGTCCACAAATATGACACCGGTGCTGTTGCAAAACACGGTGTCCATCACTTACTGGCAGATGATATCACCTTAAACTTCTTTGTCTTTGGAGAGGAGAGGTGTTTCCACTCCATTGACGGCTGCTTACTGTTGGATCCATGTTTTGTCACCTGTGACAATGATAACAGCCATGGTAATATGTTTTGCCCACAGAAATCATACAACAGAGTGGATTTGTTCGCGAGACCAATTTTCCATTTGTGTTTATCTACAACTGGTGCTGTAGTTGGTGGGTGGCTAAAACTCTGCACAATGGCAACCACATGCATTAGAATTATGGCACACTACTAATTTCTCTATAATGGATGAAACTCCATGAATATCGACCTTGTAACCTTAGTTTCTTATCACCCCTCGTAGAATTGGTATTCAATCACTGCCATCCAATTGTGCTTTTAATCAAAGCACATTCAAATAAGTGTCGCTTTCCAAATAAATTATGCTCTTGAAAAGAATGCGTCTTTATTGTGTTCTCATTTTAGCTTATCTTAATTGTGAGGTTAACTATTTTCTCATGCTCACTTTTAGTAGTATTGGTTACTGTGCTGTAACAGTTTTGACTATTCATTCATTTATTATGCTGTGATCTCACAACTGACATAATGGTGATTTGAGTTTAAACAATACAAGTAAAGTAGTAATTGTTATTTGTTTAATGTGTTGTAATTTATTTATGAAATAGTCTCAATAAATCCCATTCAATATTACTAGTTACAGCAGATAAATTTGTAACCTCTCGTGGAATTAACTAAGATAAAAGCAATTGTTTAAACTGCTGTTATGGATCTACTTTGTGTTAACAACATGGTTTATTATTTAAAAAAGTGCTGATAAATGTTAATCTGCAGACGGGTGTAATTAAGTAAATTATCCTATCTTCCTTAATAAACAGACTTATTGGATAAAAGTTCATCATAGTACTTGGTATGCATGGATGTACATTCAATAAAAAGTTTGCTCTCACATTTTAATTACCAGCTGTGACCAGTAATTGGGCTATTTTAGAAATGTTGTCATCAGTGTGCAACTAGTTTATTCATCTTTATCGTATAGGAACACAAAGCATTTAGTTTGTATTGGTAGCCCACCCAGGATGGGTGCAAAATTTATATTAGGTGTCATGTGAGTGTGTTAATAATAAGGTTTGTGTGTAATAAATCTTTAAAGTTTAATTACTTATGATTTTTTTATTTAATTTATTTATTTATGCCTTGGCTGCGTCAGTGATATCTGGTAGAGCAAGTATCTATAAATAGGGGTGGTATGGCTGCAGAATAATTTTACACACTTTGCACCAATTATAGTTGTAAATTCTAACTTCATTATTACTTCATGGCCGTTGAATAATATATATATATATATATATATATATATATATATCAGATAACAATGTACTGACGTATCTAAGTATGGAGCTGTGAGATGTTTCTAACTATATTTTTAAAAAGTCAAAATTTAGCTTTTTCGCACTGTAGTAAATTCTCACATCTGCCCACTCTGAGCTTCAACCACTGAACTGAACTGCTTGGTTACACTACCCCTTAGCGTCCACAGCTTAAAATTTCAAATTTAATCTTCCTAGTTTTGGTTGGCTAAGCCTACTCTAGCAGAACACTCTTAGTATGATTTTGACTGGCTTTCTGCACCCACATGAGCATTTTCAAACTTTTCGGATGTTAACCAGTATGTTTTCCATCGTCTTATGGTAACCTTCTTAGCTTTCTAAGTTATTGCTCTCTCTCAAGGTTACATCTTATTGTTAGCCACCCTTAGGTTTCCATTTTATTACTTTGTTTGGTACTAAAGGCAGCTTGCTTTTACCCTCACAGCTCCTGCGTTGCTAAACTAAGAAATGCATTCCTCTAACAATTTATACATATATACATACAATAAATACACATAATGAAATGACTGTAATATACATGTTATAGTAATTATTGATGCTTATAGACAGGTTATTATTTTTATATTGCACTATTAAAATGATATCAGTTAAACGATAAAAAATACTGCCTCAAGTTTACAAGCAGTTTAGCTCAATAAAGCATCCTATTTTCCAAAAATAAAGTCCTTCAAATGAGCATAGTTCTTCTGCACACACTCATTAAATCTTCCTCTAAAACTCCCATTACCCTTTATAGCATTTCCAGAATTCATTCAATTTCTGTGTGGTGCTGGTATGCCAAAAGCATTAGTTTCAGGCACCCGTAGAGAAGGAAGTCACAGGCTGAGGGACCTGGTCGCCCATGCGTAATTCCCTTGTCTGAAGATAACATGGTTGGGAAACAAATTCCTCGCAGCTGCTATGGGAATTCGTGTGGTGTGGTTCGTAGGCACATCTTGTTGGAACATGTCCTTGTTCACAGGAAGATGAATAACTGCGCAAGCCAAGAAGTTCTCCAATGTGTAAACGTAGGGTTGAGCTGTCACAGTTACAGCCTTTTCCCCTCTCGTCTTCAAAGGAGTACTGACCGATAATTGCAAAAAAAGCAAAAAAAAAAATAACGTTATCATGCACCACACTGGCACTTTCAGACTGTGAAGTGGTTTCTTGTGCGTTTTTGTGGCAGACCAATAACGGAAGTGGTCCTTGTAGCTCATCAGTAAGATGTTGACGAGTTTCTGGTTTCCATTAATCAACTTCAGCAAAGTCTAACAGAATTGGAAGTATTGTTTTCATGGTCCTGTTCCCATAGTGAATAAACATGAAGATCTGTTGAATGCTACTATGAGCAAGCACGAGTGACAATGTGCTGTCCAGCGCGGGCTCCTTTTAAAGACCTCTCTTACTGCCGCCATGTTCTCAGGCGTACATACTGTTGTGACACTACCATCTTTCATCCAGGTCTTGATGACATGAGCTGATGCAACACTGATTGCAGTGAATTCCAAACTCACCGAAATTGACGCTGGGCAAAGCGATCACGTAACTCTCACGTTCTTGTAAAATGCTCTACAGTAAAATAACATAGCTTTCAAATGCTTAACAAGATGGCATCCTCCTCACTCATTCCAAATCGAAATAAGCGTGGTTGCAAAACCGTCGGATTCACGGCCACATCCTGTAGTTTCTCGTCATGAATTTAACATTGATGGCATAGGCCTTTTAATCTCCACTTGGCATGTAAGGATATTTGAGAGGATCTAGCTGACCTCTAAATTACTAAGTTGTCCTTTCACGCCCAGTATAGAATGGGACGCGAAGAACCACAGCAGTTAAAGAGCGTCCATAAATAAAATTATTTTTCTTAATGCCAGAAGGTGCAGTAGGCTATATTTTCAAAATGAAAATAAATTCCACCTAAGCTGCGCAAAATTTATACTGAGAGTTGATGCCCGTCATAATCAGGAAGAGCCGTCCACCGTGGTGTTGTGGTTACCATGCTAGCCTCTAGTTCCCGAGCTCGCGGGTAAAAATCCTTAGCATGGCTTCCTTCGGAAGGGAAGTAAAGCCGGTGGTTCCGTGTCGTAGATTTGTGGCACGTAAAAGAACCTCAAGCCTGATAAAGAGGTCTCTGAGCAAAATTACCGGTCTTTCACGCCCAATATAGAGTGAGACGCTAAGGACCACAGCAGTTAAAGAGCGTCCATAAAAAATCAGGAAGATATAATTAAATAAAGTAATGAATAATAGTAAGATAGAGTAAATAATTTCTGTATATTAAATCAATGGAAAAGTGTAATAAGCTTGAGTTGAAATGCTTTTTCGGAAAGACGCAGGTCATTAGCGAACAATATCATTAGTAGTAGCTGAGAAGCGAACACGTTAGTATAAAGATTCCTGGAATGCAGTTAAGGTTACAAATACAGTGCGTTTGCAGTGTCACATAGACAGAAATTCTGTAAAAGAGAAAGAATTAATTAGTCAAAGAGTAAAAGTTGTGTTTCAGATGCGTAAGATTTGGTAACATATAATGTAAAATTTTGGCGGGATAGTAGAAGCTTAAATTAATAACATAGCGTGTATTGCTACAATTAGCGTCTTTCTTTTCTTTCGTGTACAACCTTAAGGGCTTACAGTCTTTTACGGTGATCGGCAGTTCGCAGCGCCTAACACCGCGCTGGGTTATCAGTTACTTAGCGGTAGCCGCGAGGGATTCTGCCGGTAAGTATTTTAGCGACTCACGGCAAGTTACGCTTCTAGTTTCTTTTACTGCGGATTCAGTTATTTCAAACCATAAAATTGATACTGCAGAAGTTAGCAGATATAATTAGTCATTGTGCTGCGATTCATAATTAGTTTTATTCTTTATCTTCAGACGGTCGGCAACTCGCTTCAATAGCTCAAATATTAGATCACATTAACATTTTCAGTCAATTTAAACTGGTGTTATCCTTTCAAAATACGCCCACGCATACCCTGAGAGAAAGATATCATAGCCAACCACTGTAGCAGCCGGCAACAGAATCAAAAGGTGACCCTGGAAATCGTTGTCAAACTTGGCGATCATGCGGGGCTGCAAACGGCTTCAGTCTGTCTTTGTTACAATGTTTCAGTAATTTGTGAGACAGTAGTGACACATGGATGGCTGAGAATGGCATAAAATGATAAAGTACTTACCGCCAGTTTTTTTACTTTCTCTACGACTCCTATAGTAAGTAGAGGAAGTATTGTATTCTATCCAAACATTTGATACCGCGATCTCAGAGTAGAAACACATGTTCGGAGATTCGCAAATCCAATAAAGGCATATTTAAACGTCTGTGAACACCATAACTGAAAAACAAAAAAGTCAGCTAAATACCAACATTTGTATGTAATTGTAAGTTCAGCATCACAAGGATTTTCAATCAAATTCCCTCACCCCAAACTGCCCTTTACATGGGAAGTTCTTCGAACATTTTGATTTTCTGAAAAATGGCTCTTTACGATTTTGATTACAGTATCATGTTTTAATGTCAAATAAAATGTATATTTTGAGTTTACATGGAGCCCTCATCATTATGAATGGCTTTTGTTTAATTGGTAAATGGTAAGAGAGACAAAATCTGACTACAAAAAATGTAGAACTCGTTAAAGCACACAATTTATGTCAAGTATCACCCTTTTTTGGCATTAGCCATTACCACGTACATTGTAGGTAGAGAAGGTATTGCACTCCATCCGAACTTTCGATACCGAGACCAAAAAATACATGTTTTGAGGACTCCTGAATAAAAAAGAAGCACTTTGCGTGCGCGCGCGTGTGACAGCACAACTCAGAGA
The DNA here is from genome assembly GCA_030765065.1 of Deroplatys truncata. Classification (NCBI taxonomy): domain Eukaryota; kingdom Metazoa; phylum Arthropoda; class Insecta; order Mantodea; family Mantidae; genus Deroplatys; species Deroplatys truncata. The sequence continues at coordinate 132,936,254 of CM060979.1, read as the reverse complement.
CGAAATCGGATAAATACCAAACTTATTTGTGTGCAGCATCTTTTAAAGATGTGACATGGGGATTTTCGAGAAAATTCCCCACTCCAAACTACTCTTTACATGAAACAATTTCAATTTTTTTTATTTTCTTAAGTTGCTGTGACGATTTTGATTAAAATATCATATATTAAAGGTATTTACATGACAATATATGTATCTTGAATTTTGTGGGAATAGCCTTTGAAGTCCTTTTCATTTGGAAGAAATTTTGTATAATCTTGTTTAGCCGATAAACGTTAAGTGACAGAGACAACTTACTGTACAGAAAATGTAGATCTGTTTAAAACACGCAATTTATTTCAAATAACTTTATAGTGGTATAGGCCATTTCTGAGATAGCCATTATTAAAGGTTCGAATTGTTCATTTCTTGGTCATTCTTTCAAGTCCTGCTAACATTCAGTTGTTTCTCGCGATGTCATGGAAACAGTATGGGATTTTAAGGCCAGCATATAGCGTCCAGTTCTTAAACATTTGACTATCGCTATTCTCTTTGTATAAATGTGTAATGTATAAATTATGCAAAGATTTGTCTCAATTAAAATGAAGTAGAAAAATAAGCGTTCTGAAGAATAGTTTTGCCCCATTATTAAATTATAGTGGTGCCTGCATTGGGAGGTCTCGGGTTCAAGTACCGTGGGCCGACCAATCTGGGATTTTTTTCGTGGTTTCCCTGTCGCCGAGGTAAATACTGAAGATGTTTGTTGTAGTGTATTTCGACTGTTGGGGAGCCGAACTTGAAGTAGCTGCAACCGCACGTATGGTAAAAAGTTTACGGTAGCCTTCGCCCCAAATGTTTAAAAAATATTAACTTTGTAATTTTTGACTGTTACTTTAAATATTATATATTTATGTTTGCCTCGGCTGCGTCAGTATTTATATTTTTTTTAGAGACATGAATGTCTTATCAGGGAGTGGTGCGACTGAAGAATGTAAGCTTGCACAGATTATAATTTTACTTCACTCCTTTTATTAATGGTTGATAACGATTTAAATAACACTTCACGCAACTGACTTCTGAATTTGTAAATTTTGCTATATATCAGTTTCTGATTGGCTAATCCTAGACCAGTAGAATACCTTCATTTAACTAAAGCTTTTTCTGGTTGTTGATTGGCTATTTTATAAACTGTCACAAAAATTACATTATTGCTTCCAAGAATCATAAGTAACAGTGTTAAACTTTCAAATTCATTATTGCCTCAAGATTACCTCATTGTTAGCAACTTTTGACCTATTTCTCACAGCTCCTACATTATTAAATTACGTAATACATTCACATAACATTATTATACATGTATACAATAATATAAACATTAATACGATGACTGCTACATACACTTTTTATATATTGTTACATACACATATTGCTTTAAAGTGGGCTGTTATATTTTATATTATATAATTTGACTGAAATCATTTAAGTGTTAAAAATACTGCCTCAATACCGGATTGGATATTTAATACCACGTTCCACCCAAAGCTCCATCTTAAGTGTAAAGGAATGGTAAATATGAAAAATATATGGTAATAGCGATTGCTCTGCCATCTGTCCACAAATAATGAAGTCAGGTAAACTGGACGGCACCCTAATGCCTCTGCTCGGCACGTTTAGAAGCAGAGATACAGTTATTGTGCACAAAGACCTCTGTAGACACGTGTCAAAGCAGCCATCAGACCACACAGGCAGAGGTACAATTCGTATGCTCATTCTTCTGTGGACACGCGTCAAAGCAGCCGTCCGCCCATCACAGAAGATTGCTATGCTCATTCTTCTGTAGTCACGTGACGAAGCAGCCATCCGCACATCGCAGAAGCAGAGGTACAATTGTATGCTCATGCTTCTGTGGACACGTGACGAAGCAGCCATCCGCACATCACAGAAGCAGAGGTACAATTGCTATGCACTAAGGTGTCTTTAGACACGCGTCAAAGCAGCTATCCGCACATCGCAGAAGCAGAGGTACAATTGTATGCTCATGCTTCTGTGGACACGTGACGAAGCAGCCATCCGCACATCACAGAAGCGGAGGTACAATTGTATGCTCATTCTTCTGTGGACACGTGACGAAGCAGCCATCCGCACATCACAGAAGCAAAGGTACAATTGTATGCTCATTCTTCTGTGGACACGTGACGAAGCAGCCATCCGCACATCACAGAAGCGGAGGTACAATTGTATGCTCATTCTTCTGTGGACACGTGACGAAGCAGCCATCCGCACATCACAGAAGCAAAGGTACAATTGTATGCTCATTCTTCTGTGGACACGTGACGAAGCAGCCATCCGCACATCACAGAAGCAGAGGTACAATTGCTATGCTCATGCTTTTGTGGACACGTGACGAAGCAGCCATCCGCACATCACAGAAGCAGAGGTACAATTGCTATGCTCATGCTTCTGTAGACACATGACGAAGCAGCCATCCGCACATCACAGAAGCAGAGGTACAATTACTATGCTCATGCTTCTGTGGACACGTGACGAAGCGTCGTCCTCTGTGGTGTAGTGGTTACCATGCTAGCCTCTAGTTCCCGAAGTCCAGGGTTCAAACCTGGCGGAGGGCGATGGGTTAGCATGGCTTCCTTCGGAAGGGAAGTAAAGCCGGCGGTTCGTTGTCGTAGATTTACATCACGTAAAAGAACCTCAAGCCTGATAAAGAGGTCTCTGAGCAACATTGCCAGTCTTTCACGCCCAATATGGAATGGGACGCTAAGGAGCACAGCAGTTAAAGGGTGTCCATAAAAACAGAAGAAAAAAAACCAATTTAATTTAAATGTGACGAAGCAAGACGGCACGGTACAAGGATGAGACCTAGAAGACTAGCTGTCCGGTATCTCCTAACGGATCCGTCGCGATAGGACCAGGTATTCAAAGCGACGTAAAGTAAATATTGAGGTAGAGAAAGCCATGTGAGTATAAAACATAAGATTTTGTTCAATTGGTAGCTCGTTAAACGTAAGTTTCCCTCTTAGGCATACAAAGAACATGTAATTTCAAAACCATGACACAGCAACACGCTGTTTTAAAAATCTATCGCTTTATCTAGTTTACTAGAAATGTGCAATGGAGGTTTATCTGCGTTAACAAGAAGTGCATAGAAGAGTAGAGAAAGTGATGTGAAAGCAACACATCAGATCATGCAAGCAAGAAAGACGGTGATTTTCGCCCATGAACATTCATAATTGGAGGTGAAAAGAGGCCAAAACGCACATCAGCCTAGCCAGCAATGTGGCTGAGCATCTCTCAGTTGATTGCAACAGCAACCCCACCACCCTCCTCGAGCAGCAGATTACTCCCGAGTGATGAAAGCGGCTAGGGATCATAAGCCGACCGCCCTATTGTACTTTAAAGTCCACTTCTCCATTTCCCTGCGCTTCTGCTCGTCGCGAGACTGATTCAGTTATGGCATAATGAAGCAGTGCATATACAAGAGGCTAGACCTTCACTAATCACGACTTCTCTACTCACTCTTCATCACAAAAGTTGGTTCTTCTGTCTGCTAATCCACATTAACTTTCATTATACATTTTGTTGTACATTACAAATGTATATATTTATTTTCATAATGTTATATAAAAATCGTACAGTTTTTAATACATTACTTTGAGTTCCTTTCTTTACTACGTATAGTAAGTAGGGGAAGTATTGTATTCCACCCAAAAATTCGATACCGAGATTTCACCGGATACATGTTTTGAGACCTCCTGAATCCAAAAAAAGCATTTATGAAAACATGTCCATGTGTGTGTCTCTGTGAACAGCATAACTCAGAAACGAACAGTCAGATAAACACCAAACTTAGTATTTAGGTTCAGTATCTTCCAGAGATGCGACACGAAGGTTTTCAAGAAAATCCCCCACCCCAGATTACCTTTTACATGGAACATTTTTCGAAAATTTTAATTATTTCTAAAATGGCTCTAACGATTTTGATTAAAATATCATATGTTTAAGATATTTTCATGACCAATAAAATGTATATCTCGAATTTTCTGGGAATGTCTCCAAAAGTATTCTTCATTGTGAAGGACTTTTGCATAACTGGTAAACCATAAGAGATAGACAAAATTTTACTACACAAAAAGTGTAGATCGCGTTAAAATACACAATTTATGTCACATACATTTTCTTTTTGTTGAGTGAACTATTTTCGAGATATTGCTTATTATTCCCTTAAATTTTCCAATACTTATACTTTTTCTCAAATGGAAATTCGTTATTCATTTTTTTTTGTCCTGGTAATGCAAAGAGAATGGAATACTCCACATAGCAACCGGCTCTTAAAATATTTGACTATAGCTTAAAGCCTACCAGTTCCCCTTGCATCTACAAGAAAATTAGCAATAAGATAAACATCTCGATTAACATGAAGCATATGGAGACTTGAAGAAGGTGTTGTATAGTTGCTTTAGTTTAAACTTGAAGAAAGTTTGTTACGTAATTTTATTTTACGTAACTTGAAGATGGTTTTTGCTTGCGTATTGTTTATTTACGTAAATATTAGTTGCTTTAAGTAGTTTGCAACACGCTTTGGGCGTCGGTTTGAATTTTGTTGATTACGTAATAGTTACTGTTATTACGCAATATGCTGCTAGGTAAGAGAAGCTGATTTTAAGATTTAATTTTGTTGTTACACTCCAAGTTTTACACTATAATATTTAACTTTGTTATTAACTCTTCTATATATATGTATATATATATTATTTATGTTTGAATTTGCCTCGGCTGCGTCAGTAACGTTTGTAGAGTCATGTATCTTAGTCAGGGTGCGGTATGATAATGATTGTAGACATCACAGAATTTGAGTTTTTAAATTCACTTCTTTTATTAATCCTTGCACATTTTTATAAAGCACTACACTTTTTAAGAACTGTGAGAATGTTTAATACTTTCACTTAGCGCGTATACATATTTTACGATTCACACGTAATATTTCTGTAGAGAACACATCTTCCATCTGTTCACTACCAAGGTTTGCCAGCACCTGAGCAACTTTCAACGGTCAAAACCCGTAAGCTTCGGTATTTCAAGTCTCTGATTGGCTAATTCTAGTCCAATAGAGTATCTGCATTTTACTTCAAGCTTTTCTTTGTTGTTGATTGGCTAATTTTAAACTGTTAGAGAAATTACATTATCGTTGCTTTAATCATGACTAGTAATTTTCAAACACTAACTCATTATTGACACAAGGTTACATCATTATTACCTCATTGTTAGCAACTTAAAACTTATTATTCTCACACTTCTTGCATTATTAAAGTATATAATGTATTCACATAACATTAATAAAACATGTTTACAATAAAAATAAGCATTTGCAACGACTGTTACATACAATTCAAATAATTATTACATACATATTGTTTCAAGGCGGGATATTATTGAATTTACTTATTATATAATACAATTGAAATTATTCAGGTATTAAAATACTGCCTCAGAATAAGCGTTTGTAAAAATAGTTTTTACAAGAGTAGAGAAATTCATGTGAGTGTAACACATCAGATAATTTTTTTTAGTCCATCATGCATTTTAACACCGTGGTTATTTATGCATGGTGGGTCATAACAAATTCATATTGCTTTATTTTTCTAAACCATTTTTCTCTTACTCTCCCCATATATTCTCCCATTCTTTTTGTATCCCTCTCCTTTTGTATTTTCATTATCCTAACTTTTAATACTTCTTTGTTAACATTCTCCTATTGTTTAGGTAAAAACTGATTTCTCCACAACTTCGTTTCTTCACATTCAATTATATAACGTAAGTCATTTTCTGCCTCTCCACAAAGAGGACACCTATACAAATTCGCTCCCTTCCTATCTCCCCTTAGCCTATGTGCACTTAATCTAGACCAGGCCCACCCTTCTCTCACTAACCTATTACCTACATTCACATACGGCTCCCTGCCCCAGTCCACCTTTGTCTATGTAGTTCCAAACTTTTCTTTCCTTCCAGACTTTTAAATAATTCTTGTTTCTCTATATCTTCCACTCTGTTCCTCACTTCTTTCCAGAAACCTTTAACTAAACCCTCTCTCTCTCTCTCATCCCATAAGTTACCCATTCCTATTTCCTGTAGGATTCTCCTTATTCCTTGAGCCCAGTTCATCCTAGCACTGGATTTTTCTTGCATTATTAAACATTGCCTCAAGATATTATGCTCGTCCAATGATTTCAATCTATTACAACATTTAAGTTACCTTTCTACTATCATGCCCTTGCTACCTACTCTTCCCAACTCCAACATTGCTGCTCCATTAGGTGATGAAATAGATAAACCTAACATACATTTACAGAACGATTTATGTATTTTATCAATCATCTCCCATGCTTTGTCACTTCCCAAAAAGAATACGTAACGACAAAAAAAGGTTGATCGCTATGCGATGGCTTTAAAATCCCATGCCCTTTGCAGACCACAAGAGAGAAAGAAAAAACAAATAGCAAATTTCCTCATGAAAGAAGTCTAACTGTTCGAAAATTTAAACAAATAACACACAATATCTCGGAAATGACTAACGCCTGAACAGGATTTATTGACAAATTGTGTGCTTTAACTAATCTACTTTTTTGTGTAGGAAGATTTTGCCCATCTCTTACGGTTTACAGTTACACAGCAGTCATTGACAATGAAAAGGACTTCCCGGGCTATTCCCAGAAAATTCAAGTTTGTGACGAAAGTAACTTAAAGATCTGGTATTTTAATCAAAATCGTTACACGTTTTTTGAGAAGTTTTCCACATGAAGAGTATTTTGGGGTAAAGGATTTTCCTGAAAATCATAGTTGTATGCTTGGAACATTCGAACTTAAATATCATGTGTGGCGATTAACCAAATTTTCGGTCGCGGAGGTTTTCTAAACCGTCTTTTTCATTGGGGGGGGGCCTCAATGCGTGTATTTCCGGTGAAATCTCGATACCGAAGTTTTGGGTGGAATGCAGTACAACTTAGGACATATATCTCTAGCGTTGTTTAGTTGCGGCCCACGTGGCAACTATCCGTGTTGTGTATAGCGAATACAGAGCACTTGAACGTAAGCAGGACAACAGCGCCACTTCGCTAATACTTCCTTTACTTAGTACTATAGAGTGAGTCGAAAGACACCGAACCGCCTGCGTGGTGGTTTTCGTATCCGCGTCCTCGGCGTTCGTTGTCGTCTGCTGCTATCATAGAAAGGCGTGGATGAAACCATACAACCTTTTTAAAACTACTTTTAAGGGCTTTACTTGCCAACTTTATGAAAGGAAATGCTGAAACTGGCCACCATCGTTGCCCATACATTTTTGGCACCTCTTTGGGAAACTATCCATCATGAAATTTTTGGGGGGGAATTTTCCAAACGATGACCGATGTCGTCTAATGTTCCTTCGGTAAGAACCGAACGCCGTCTTTTAGATTTCTTAGCCTGAACACTTCCTGTGGCCTGAAATTTACTGTAAAGTTCATGAATTGTTGTACGGCCTGGAACTTTTTTATACCTGGAAATCTTTCTGCAAATCGTACTTTCACTTGGCCAGCTGACCGAGTTAACACATACGAATCATAAATAAGTACACGCTGTGCAGAGAAAACATATACTGAACCATAATATACGGTGTGACGAAGTACAGGACAAATAATAAATAACTCTTAATAACTGAACTACATCACATCACCGTCAACTGAATACTGTACTTCACACTGCACAGCAAAATCACAACAGCGTGTCTTTGTTTATAGCAGCAGTGCGTTATCACGTTTTTATCATATTTCCACACGCCCAGTGGAAAAAAACACCGCGTATCCGGTAATATTGTTCATAAAATACCCCTCCGGGGTAACATAAGGTGTACAAGACAAACCCACACACCCTGGAAGAATTAAAACAAAATATTCGCCAGGAAATTTCTCAATGTGAACTACGGCGTGTGATGGATAGTTTCCTAAAGAGGTGCCAAAATTGCAAGGACGGTGGGCAGTTTCATCATCTTATCATAAAGTTGGTAAGTAAAGACTTTAAGAGTAGTTTTAAAAATGTTGTATGGTTTCATCCGCGCCTTTCTATGATTGCGGCAGACGGCAACGAACGCCGAGGACGCGGACAGGAAAAACAGCGCGCAGACTGTTCGGAGTCTTTTGGCTCACTAGTTGCTTACCCGACGTTACGCGGTTACCTTTTTAAACTCTGTCTTCTGTTTGTTTAAGAGTTGCATCATGGCCATCCATGTATATTCCTTGCAATAACATGTAACCGACTTTTGTTTTTATATTCTGTGGAGTTTTGTTCTACTCAATGGCATTTTCAACTAAAAGTCAAATGTGTTTGTTTTATAGCTTTTATAGCTCCACTGTGTTGTATTCAAGTACCAGGACTTTGTAAATCCTTTTTAATCTTTTAGTTATGTATGAACTCGACTCCGGTCTGGTAGGCTCGTGTTGCTATGTACCTAACCTTGGAAGGGCTTTACCATAGGGATGATAGGACTATTGTAGGGTGATGGTTTGGTTTTGAGGTTGTGGATGTGATTGGAGGTAGCGCTATGTTTTTATAGCGGCTGCCTTTTCAGGAGCAGCGCCAGTGCTCTGCTCCGCTGGTGTTTGTTTTTCCTTAGTGGTTTGTGATTTTTAATTTTGATTGACCACTCCCATGGGGAGGAGGGTACTTAGTGACAGCATTGTGCTGTTGGCAGGTTTAGCGCCTATGTTACCGCGGGTGCCCACAAGCCATGCGGGGAACCCGGTAGTGTCGGTAGCGACGTTCTTGAGGTAAGTAGTCCCCCAGGGATCTGACCAGAGCGTTCTCATGATGTGCCAATCTGGCGTAGAAATTTTGAGCCCGGCGCCTAATCACATCCTCCACATATGGGAGGGCCGAGGTTTCGTGCAATAGCCTGACTGGAAAGCGACTGCAGACAAAAATGGAGTTAGAAGGTGCTTTATAGCGCTGCGTCCGTCACTTCGAATTGAGCTTTTCAATGGTGAAAGAATTATCAAAATCGGTTGAGTGGTTTTTGAGATTAACACAACTCTCTCTCTCGAAGCCGCAGTGAAACCACGGGATGCTCGGGTTCCGAGATTTAAGGCTGATTTACAATAACGAGAACGAGAAATACAGGTTAAAATACATTTATTATTAAGTGAGTGTTCTTAAACAAGTGGAGCTTTTCGGACCCCGGTAACGGGAAAGAAGACTTGGTCAAGTTTTAACTTTCCAGGGCACGGCATATTAGATCCATATTGTGTATATGAGGGTCTTCACTGTAGAGGTTACTCCAGGCGGCCGTGACATGAAACAGCCGTAGTCGCAAGCTGGAAACATGAAACTGGAAGAAATTCTAGCATATGTGCTTCCTAACCTCAGATCCTGACACCCACAGATCCATTGAGCGTTGGGTTTTCTAGTGAAGCAGTCATTACGTTTGTATGCAACTCAAAACTGGCTGTTGCCGCAAAAACTACGAGGAACAGCAGAATTGGTAGAAATTAACAAAGAATAGCTAACAACTTTAATGTACACTAACCCCCCCCCCCAAAAGTTTCCGGACAAACCTCTAATAAGCCCTTATATGACACTAATAATGGTTTTGGCATAGTCAATTATATTTTGATTTAAAATTGAAGCAGCATATTTTTTAAATGACCAGAAAAGTCATTTGCATAGCTGTTAGAAAACCTAATACAGGTCTAGCTAAACAGCTAGAAGTGTGCACTCTGGTAGCACGATTATGAGGCGAGGGTGCTTTTGACCATGTTTACATACTTCCTAGCGTTTTGTGTGACTGGGTTGTTCTTGCAGCAGTTGTCTTTGTGTAGTGGAGTCAGTTTGCCATAATCATGGGCAAACAGAAGAGGGGATTAGACGTGGAGAAATGAACTGCATTGTCAAATTAACACAGGGTACACAACTAGACAAATTAGTACGAAAGTGAAGTCCCTCGGTCCACAGTGTCTGATGCTGTTCGGAGACATGAAGAAGCAGGCCAAAATAAAACCTTAGAGTGACTTCAGAACAAGGGAATAAATACATTGAATTGGCTTCTAAGCGAGACAGGATGAAACTGAATACAATGCACTCCAAACTGTGCATTATGAAACTGTAAGATCTCGCTTTATTGAAGCAGGACCTTATGGCCGTGTTGCTGCCAAAAACAATTTTGCGCCCTCAAAATAAGAGGAAAAGCTATATTTGGGCAAAATAACATGCAAAGTGGGGATTAAAGAAATGAAAACTAGTTTTGTTTATTGATGAATCTCAGTTTGAATTCTTTAGTCACAAACCTCGTCAGTTTGTAAGGCGTTCGAATGGAGAGAGAATTCTGCCTCAATGTGTAGTGCATGGAGGCGGAAGTGTAATGGTTTTAGGGGTGTTTTGGCAATAAAATTCTGGGAGATCCAGTAACAGTCACTGGAACACTAAAGAAAGAAGAATACCACAAGATCTTGTGCAAACATACCATCCCCTGTGAAAAGAAATTAATAGGCAAAGGATTTATCATGCAACGATAATGATCCTAAGCACTCTTCCAAGCTTTGTCGTGCCCATTTGGCGAAGGAGTCAAAAAAGGAACTAAGAATGTGCTTTGCACCCCCCGCCCCACACAATCACCTGACTGTAATCCTAATGAATTAGTTGGATCGAGCTTTTAGGACCAGAAGAGCGTTCAATGCAAATGAGCTTCTGGAGATTTTGCAACAAGAATGAGCAAAAATAAGTGATGAATACCTCCAGAAACCTCTGGTGAGAAATGCCTCGTGTGTGTAAAGCTGTTCTTAAGGCAAAGGGAGGATATTTTGAGGAATCCAGAGTGTAGAAAACCAAAGTATAAATTTCAGTTGTATATTTTTGCAGATAAGATTTTGTTATAAGTTTGTATGTTATCACGGAAAGGTGCTTTATGTTTAAATTATTTTTGTGTATTGGTTATGCTTGATTATGAATTAAATCCTATGTGTCCGGAAACTTTTCGGGAGTAGTGTATGCCCTTAAATAAAGTAATGAACGCTTGGTACGACTGCAGGAATCGGAAACAGTAATGGATCTGCATTTAGTAAATCTTTGCTCTCGAATTTTGACGTTGGTTAACCTGCATTATGTTGGTTTAATTGGAAGTAGGTAGAAAAGTATGGTGACTTTATCTAGCTTTTATTGTCATTTCACTAGTTACTCTTACAATCTCTCGCTGCTCGTCACAGCAGTCGCCATCGTGTCGCTTACAAACTTACTGTCTGACTCACTCCCCTCGCGAGAACGTTCGCCAACGGAATCTTTCACAGAACATTCCAGAACTATCCAGACATACCTCCTAGAGACGAAAGAGCTTTCAGAAAAGTCTGATTATGTGCCGAAAGCACTTCCGCAGTTTACGGTGGCGAGCCCTTTATTTATCTGCGACTGCCCGGCACCCCTCCCAGTTACCTTAAGCCATAGCCGCTACATGGCAGTATCACTGGTCAGTTAAAACAAATGAAATTCCAATGCCAAAATCACTTTCCACTTTGTTATCGATGTGCATTCCCGTTCTCGTTAACGGGTTTTTGTGAACTAAAATCTTGTACGTTCTTTTGCTTCCCGTTTTCGTTTCCGTTGTCGGGCTATTGTGAACCAGATTTTAACGCGAGGTTAGGTCAGAGTGTGTGAACTGGATTCAAGCTGGTTACGGGGAAATCATGCCGGAGTTGTATGCTGTGCCCCTTAATTATCTCTTTAATAGGTGTGTAGATCTACATTTAACGTCTCGTGAGAGAAGCAGGATTGTCGGCCATTTCACGCACATGACATCCAGCTTCTCTCCCGTGGCGCTGTCTATGGGCGGTGGGCTAATCACCTGCCACCATGAACGCATAGTGACTAAATCAGTGTCTGTGGAAAGTATTCTTATTACAGAAAGCACCGCTAGGGTGACTATTCATGTCAAATGCAAGTGTAAAGTGTAAATACTTCATAAATGCTGCGAATTTCTCCTTTTCCAGCGAAGGCATTGGCAAGTGTTCGTTCAAGCTTTATCACGTTAGTTTCGATACTGAAATGTTGCCAGATATTACTTTGCAAGCTACTTAAGTGAACCAAAGTTTATTAAGGCATTGTGCGTTCTCTATACGTACTAGTAGCTAGTGAAGGTATTGCATTCCACCCAAAACTTAACGTCGAGATTTCACCGGAAATGCATGTTTTGGGGCTCCCTGATTCCAAAAGACAATATTAGTAAAAGATCTGTGTGTGAGAGAGAGAATACATCTAAACACGAAATGTCGGATAAGTTCAGTATCTTCCAAACATGCGACATGAAGTTTTTCAAGAAACCCTCCCCCAACCCACATTATTCTTTACATGGAACGTTTTTAGAAAATGTTGGTCTTTTGTTTTATAAAAAATGAATACCGGTTTTGATTAAAATACTATATATTTAAGATATTTGCACGACAAAATCTAGGTACTAGTCGGCCACGATATGAATGAAATTGGCGGAGGGCTCCACTGTGTTTTATTCACAATCAAGGCTTGGGATCAAAGGGCTGAAAACTTCGAGCTTTATTTATGAACACTCTTTAACTGCTGTGGTCCTTAGCGTCCCATTCTATATTGGGCGTGAAAGACCGGTAATTTTGCTGAGAGGCCTCTTTATCAGGCTTGAGGTTCTTTTACGTGCCGTAAATCCACGACACGGTAATTGAGATCAGAGGGGAATGAGGGGCAAGGCGATAGGGAAATGTATATCGCACAATGAAAATAGTACTACATTTGCAGGCCTGAGCCTTGCTAGTAAATACAACTCGGAACTGCGGATGTTTTCTTTACCTGACTGTCCTTCCACTTGTTCCGTAACTGTTTAGTTCCTCTTCCCACCACCCGCATTTATATCGTGGCCGATTAGTACATTTTGAATTCTGTAGGAATAGTTTGTGAAGTCCTCTTCATTCGGAAGGAATGTTGTGTAAAACTGGTAAATATTAAGAGGACCTCCATGGTGTGGGGTAGCGTGTCTACCTCGCATTCAAGAAGTCTCGACTTTGAATCTCGATTAGGGTGGGTTATCCTGATAAGGTTATTTCCCTTATCTTGAGAAGACGAATGTCGGGGAATTCTAAGCTCTTGGGACTCCGGGCCCATTTTAAGCACCATTTCAACCAGTTGGTCCGAAATGACCGGTTGAAGGACGTTAAGCTTTTTAAAGTGCTGCCGCTATTCAATTATTTCTGGCGATCTTAGGGAAAGAGTGCGTAATTTGAAGACCAGCATATAGCGACACGGTTTTAACATTTGACTATCGATTCTGTCTGCTGTAATGAAGCTATTTCTGTAAACATTTATCTCGATTAATGTGAAGTAGATAGAAAAATAAACTTTCTTTTATAAGAGTGGTTTGTAGAAGCTATATAGAAATGATAGCAAGTAGAGAAAGTCATGTTGTTTGCTGTATTGAATGACATCAACGGTGGTGTCTCGAGTTCATTTTGGTAGCTGCATTTTCCGCACTAAAATCACATTTTTGTGACATAGGAGGCATTAATGTCCACATGTTTGCTGCGAGCGTCGATGGTTGGTGAAGGAGAGTAGACGTGGTTTCAGTGGGGAAAGGAAAAAGGTGCTTCCTTTGGTAAAATAATTCTTTTGATCAGAAGCCAGTAGTTAAAAGTTTCCGGTAATGCTAATTAAAAGTTGTCAGAGTCGGACTCGCGTTTGTAAGAAATTGAATAAAGCCGTTCAGCTGCACAGTTAGAAATAAGTTCTTTTTAACAATCTCGTTTAGTTTCCCCTTGTACTGACCTAAATGTATCAGCATTACCAATTTCCTTTCAGTTGAAACAGCAAATTAATCGATAAAAGTCCCCAGGAAGTGTGAAAGAAACATAGGACGCTCTTTGACCTTCTCGAGTGCTGTGCTAATACGGTTTGCTACCGTCCTCAGAGCGCTAATGAAATAACACAGGAAGCTACTTCCGTTTCCTGTCAGAATTTCTCTCCGGCGTATACTTGGAAATTCAGAACACCATTGCACGACTCTTCGTTACACACCAAAAGATTTGCTTGACATTGTTTTACTGTAGGGAATGGAAACGATTAAGGCTTGTTCCAGGCATTCAATATTGACCAGTCAAATTCACAGCCCATCACGGTAGCCAATGAAATATTGTCGCAGCTGATTTGCAGTTTATTTATGTAAGAATATAGACGGCGTGCTGTGTTATAACTAAAGATGAGTTTGTCGTCAGGTTGCATGCGCATAGACGTTATACAGCTGCATGCCCAGTGTCTATGCAACACTCCGTTAAGGCCTAGCAGATGACAATGGGTGTCCCTCTTTGAGGACTTGTAGTGGGGACCAAGACGGTTAACTTCAGCAAAGGAACTCGTGTCCGGAAACGTAACGCTCTCTCCGACTCGTGCTGCCTTTCATCTGGAGCCACTCGATGTGACGACCACCGACTTCAACACAGAGGTTATCTCCGTACCATGTTCTGGTATACTCGATCACCAATTCCTAGTCCTCGATCATTTGCAGCTGCCATAGCTCGTGCTAGTAGGTCTTCCTCGGATCCCACAGGGGATCCGTAAATGTAAGACATGGGACCACCGGCTTTACTTCCTTTCCGAAGGAAGCCATGCTAAGGATATTTATGCCCGAATAAAGTCCATCGCCCTCCGACGGATTTGAACCCGCGACCTCGGAGCTAGACCACGGGGAAGTTGATTGCGGTGTAGTTTGTTGGATTTGCTCTAATAGTTTGTTTATTATCATAATTTAAAGATTTTGTGATCACGAAAAAATGAATTAGACGAGAACATTTCCGTGCTATGATTTTTTTACGATTTTAAATCGTCATTAACGCCTATGCATTTGGCAAAGAAGCCCCATCTAAGGCAACAATGTATAATGGTAAGCGAATTCAAAAGAGATCGGTTTTTTATTAGTGATGAATTTAGTGAAGGACGCCCAAGAACTGTTGTTGCTGATCAGAATATCCGCTGTTCGAGCAATGCTTGAAGAAGGTCGACGGACATCTCATGCATTTATTCGGGGACATTGGGCTTTGGTATGAGTCAAATCCAAAACATTTTACATTAACAGTTAGACGTGAGAAAACTTTGTTGTCGATGGATTGACTCCCGATCAAAAACCACAACGCAGTGATTGGTGTTCAAGGCGGTACTTCAAATTTGGTTTGGAATATCGTTACTGGTGATGAATCTTGGATTTATTGTGGCGATTCTGAAAACAAAAGTCAATCGACTCAATTGGTCTTTCGAACGGAACCTAAGTCTACAAAAATATGACAGATTTCTCAGTGCTGGTAGGAAGATGGTTACTAGCCCCCCCTAAAACGGGCCATATTGTTGTTACTGCCGATTGGCACACGAATGTCTGTTCCACACCTAGCACCACGTGATTTCTTTTTGTTTCCAAATATTAAAGATAACATGTGTGGAATTAATTTTTCGTCATGAGATGAAGCAGTGGAACAACAAAAACCTGGCTTCTGAAGTGCCTGAGCTAGAGTGGCATCATTGTTGTAAGGACTTATCGAATGCAAAACTGCAATAATATTACAGGGCAATGTTTTCAAAAACAATAAAATCATTTACATTTTTTTAAACTAATCGTTGCTTGCTTTTCTAACAACTTTCAGTGTCGCCCTCGTATTATATTTTAATCGAAACAAACCTTTGCAGAAACAGCTACATTACACATTTCGGTATAGATACAAAGAGAACAGCGATAGTCAAATGTTTAACAACTGGACGCTATATGCTGGCCTTAAAATTCCATACTGTTTCCATGATATCGCGAGAAACAACTGAAAATCGATAGGACTTGAAAAGAATGACCAAGTATTGAACACGAACCATTAATGACGGATATCTCGAAAATGGCTGTTGGCACATAAATTGTGTATTTTAAAGAGATTACCTTTTTTGCTTAAAGTTTACTAGTTATACAAGATCATACAAAATTCCTTCCCAATGAAGAGGATTTCACAGGTTATTCCCAGAAAATTCAAGATATACGTTTTATTTGTCATGTAAATATCTTTAATATAGGCATTTTAATCAAAATTGTTAAGTGCCATTCTTTATGAAATAAGAAATGTTGCAAAATGTTCCATGTAAAGGGTAGTTGGGGGGGGGAGATTTTCTTGAAAACCTTAGTGTTACATATACTGAACTTAATTGCGAAGTTTGGTATTTATCCGACTTTTTGGGTTACGGTGTTAAAAAAAACATACACACATGCACGCACGCGTGCGGACCTTTTTCTAAAAGTGCTTTTGTTGTATTCAAGGTGCCTCAAAACATGTATTTCGGGTACAATCTCGGTGTCGAATTTTGAGGTGGAATGCAATACCTTCGCTACTTCCTAGGTACGTGGTTGAGAAATTTATGTGAACGTAACAGATAAGAGTTCTTTATTCTAATTTATAAGTTAGTATGTTTTTATGTGGATTTTGGGTTAATGTTTCACTTCAGACTAAACAGAAATAAGGTAAGAAAACCTTGCAACCACTTAAGGGTTTTTTTTCTTTCGTGTACGTCTGATGCAACATTTAATTAACAAAAGGTGTTAAAATACTGAAAGTTCTATTGTTAATAACCTAGCAAAGTTAACATTCTGGCTTGCTACCGTTGTGTTTGACTACAAAATGAGGTGACATATTTAGCAGGTGCCTAGTGTAAGGAGAAACAGCTGTCCGTCTGTTGGGAAGTTCCGCGCATTATAAAGTCGGTTTTGTGAAGATTTCTCAAATACTTGATGACGGTTGCCAAGGTCTTACCTTGTTTACTTAAGTATAGAAATGATCTCACGACTGAGGCTGTAAAAGGCTAGAGGGATCTGTCGCGTGGTCCATGCCGATATTAGTGCTATACAAGGAAAATCTCCAAGGTTATTATTATTATTATTGATAGCACTGTTTATTGTGCCTTAGTCTTCAATTCGTGATGTGAAAATGTATGCACTTTATTTTGCAAAAGTATTAAACAACGAAATAAATAATGATGGGACGATACCACTATTTGTCGATACTAACTTTATAAAAATCTGTAAAGGCGATAACTTGTTCACTGAATTGTGTTCTTATCAGTAGTTTTCTGTATATAAACACTTGTAAGCAATTTTGTATTGAATGCTAATTCCGAAATTGTTCCTGTTTGATATTGTCCATTTGGCAGCAATTTTTTATGTGGGCATTGCCACAGGTTATGCTTCCTCTATTGTTAGTCAAGGCGAACAACAACAGCAGTAATAATTTATTTGCTTCCCTTTTTATGTAACTATATTTTGGGCTAAAAACTTTGTTTTAAAGGATTTTCTATGCATAGAAAAAGAAATGCTAGCAATTCTTCTTTATTCTGCAACCTTGAAAATATAAACTATAATATAAGTATATTTTACATGAAACTCAAACAACTAAAAATAACCAGTATTTCCATGCGCTATATTATCTCACGTCTTGAGTTCTGATTGTTTGTTCTAGATTTACAGATTTTGTTCGCCGGAGTAGGTAAATACGACAGTGAGTCACCAAGCCAGGCTATTGCAGAAACGTGATTTAGTGTGTCAGCTAAATCAGCTTCATTCACAGCTCAGTTAACGCTGCATGTTACATGTGTAGCTTTACTCCTTCCCCCATTGTTTTCCATGTTTTCATATTGTCTATGGGATATTGCATTCACCTACAGGAAACGCAGTCAAGGTCTGTCAACAACTATAGTCCAGCAATCTGGGGATGAGTGCGAGGCAATAACGTTAAGTCTCATTTCATTCCTTATCTAGCGAAAAGTTAAACGCAACAACTTTCAATAATTCAAAACTTAAAAAATTTAAGAGTATCAAAAATTATCGAAGGTTTATCTCACAGTATTAGACATGCTTCGATACCACCGAGTATCGAGGTATCGACGGTATCGAGGTCCCAACTCTAGAAATAAATGTTTTAATAATATTAATTTTTTACCTTCTCTACTACGTACCTATAGTAAGTAGCGGAAGCATTGTATTCCACCCAAATATTCGATACGAGGTTCCATCGGAAATACATGCTTTGATGTCCCCTGAATAAAAAAAATCTTACAAAAGGGTGAATAATTCAAAACGAAAAGTCTGTTAAATACCAAACTCCCTCCACCCCAAACTACCCTTTAGATGGATACATTTAACATTTCGTTATTTTTTATTTTCTTGTTAAAGCGTAATTTGTATCCAATTTTTGTTGCGTTAATAATTTGGGAGACATTCTTTCTATTGGTTTGAATTTTCAAATATTTATACTTTTCTCCCTCTCTCATGGTCGTGCAAAGAGCATGCCATTTCAACGCCATCACATAGCGATGCGCTTATCGCTTTGCCTGGTGTGTTCTTATACCTACAACGAAATAGTAATGAAAGTTTATTGGATTAACAAGAAGTAGGTTGCAGAAGAGTGGGAGAGAAAGTCACGAGAATACAACACAAGATTTTTCCATTGCGATTGTATTTTCTTACCTTAAACGGCTCATGGTCAATAACAGTTATCCGATAGAGTTAATTTGGAATTATCCGGGAATGAAGAAAAGTTTGTATTTATTTTTTCTCTGGGTCACGGTTACCAACACAACTATTTTTCTCCCCTTCTTGGCTCATTGTTATTAACATGAGATGAGTTCTGGGCAATTCCCTTAGTGTTTGGTTGTAACCTATCAACACATGGGCTAATTTCTGTTGTATCAACAAACTTCCTTTTGAAAGAGGGACGCAAATATTTCAGCAGAATGTTTGGTGTTAATCGTTTGCACATCAGGCGAGCTACTTTTGACATTCGGAGTTTCGATCCAGTTCCTTTAGCCGGGAAATCATATCCAGCAATAAATCAACGAACGGCAAAATCTACAAACAAGCCCGCACATTATGAAAACAAACGCCGCCCAATTTCAGCATGCATCGCTGTTCGAATGTATCTAGAGGTTCTAAAAGGTGTACCGGAAGCTGTCAGGTTGTATTGTAAGTGTGAATAAATGGCGCTGAAAGTGATGCATTACTTTCCCTACCACGTATCTCCTAATTAGAGAAATACGTATTGTATTCCAACCAAACATTTTTGCTCAGAGATCCACCATGAAATTCTGGCGGTATATGAACCAAATACACTGCGGTCGTTTTATGGCGAGGCTACGGATCGCGCGTATTACATTGGGAGGTTTTCGTTCCATAACTACCGCGTTATTTAATTACGCATGGACTATAATGGGTATTAACGTGTGAGGACATTCCTGGCATCTTCCATTCACACGCATACGTCCTTCTTGCGTAATGTTCATAATTTCTGGTTTTATATTGTCCTTAAGTTCGTCTATGGTGTGGGGATTGTTCCCACAAATAGATGCAGCAATTTCGCCATTCTTTTCCTCTGTTAGAATATCTTGTTTTCGCTTCTTAGGTTTGCCATTTAGCGATCCCCTTGTCCTAAACTTATACACCAAACGAACAACGCTTTCTCTGTTTGAACTGGAATACCAGGAATTTTCTCTTGAAATTGCACACCTGTCTACATGATTCGGTTTTTACGTATGCATCGTACATAGGGATTGGTTATTCAAGCGTAAATATTGTTATACAGCCAATAGGTTTGCAGCTAAAATATTAAATTTAGTTACCCCGGCATAAACATTGAGGGACGTAGCTACAGAGGCAAGCGAAAGATACCAAGAACTTGCTGCACAAAACTAAAGCGGGCGTGGAGTATTTATAAATAATTACATTTGAATTTACATTTGTTCAGGTTTATTATAAATTAAGGTGCTCTACATAGTACACGAAAGCTTACAGACAAAACACTGAGGGAGATGCCCCACGCATACACATGACAACACGTACTCTTACACACACACACCCTGGCTACAACTGACGCCAAGCCAAGCCACCACACACATTGAGAGCTATTCCCTCAATTGCCTTCACCCCTCAACTAGGGAGATGGAGTTGCCGCGCCGAACAAGAACTTAACATACAAACACAACAATTAGCTCAACAATATTATACACAGCAATAATGTGTCCGACGCGACAATGCACACACATACGCTACAATATGTCGGCAGTCATTACAGTGGACTAGTAACAAGATACTAACACTCTTAAGGAAATTACACACAACAGAATGTCTTGAATAAGCTTTCATCTTTGAGGTGCACAATGCCAACTCTTTACAGCACGCACACAAAGCAGCGACTGAAGCGCAGCTGATAAAGATAACCTTGAAAGCGTCATGTGCTGCCAGTTAAGCATCGGAAAAGTACCAAGGGTACTGCTGTACAATGTCGTGTCCAGTGCCGTCAATTTGAACAAGGCCGCTGATCGGGAAGCAAGGCCATCAACGATGACAACATTCATCAAATGAATTGTATGATTCTCAAGGATCACAGAATGAGTATCGCAGACATGAAAGAACATCGTGTTGGAAAGAGATTTACCAATGATGACATTCAAACAGCAGTTCTCCAATGGCTCCATGATCAAGGAGCGGATTTCTGCGGTTGGTAGAACGTCGAGACCGTTGTGTATAGAGACTTGGTGGGTGTGTCAGTTTGTATTATGGTACGTCATACAATAAAAGTTAATTCGCCTGCCATAACCACGTGTAACTTTATTTTTGAAGCCCTCCGTACTTCTTGGCAATCGAGATAAGCTTTCATTACACATTTTGTTGTAGGTAGAAGAAGAATACAGTAGGCTAAAGCGATAGTCAGATTTTTAAAAGGTATATTGCTATATGTGCGATGGCTTTGAAATTCCATGCGCTTTGTATGACTACGAGAAAAATCTGATGCGTTGCACTCACACGACTTTCTCTACTCTTGTAAAAGCTAGTTTTACAAATCTTATTCTCTATCTACTTAATATTAATCCAGATAAACATTTGCAAAAACTATCTTATTGATAATTTTCTTGTAGGTGCAAGGGGAATATGGTAGGCTTTAAGCGATAGTCAAATGTTTTAAGAGCTGGTTGCTATGTGGAGCATTCCATTCTCTTTGTATGTCCAGGATACCAAAAAAAAAAAAAAAAAAAAAAAAACGAATAACGAATTCCCATTTGAGAAAAAGTATAAGTATTGTAAAATTCAAAAAAATAACAAGGAATATCTCGGAAATGCTTCACTCCACAAAAAAAATGTATATAGCACAAATTGTATGTTTTAACGAGCTCTACATTTTTTGTGTAGAAAAATTTTGTCTATCTCTTACAGTTTACCAGTTATGTAAAAGCCATCCAAAAAGAAGAGGACTTTTGGGGACATTCCCAGAAAGTTCAAGATGCACATTTATTTGCCACGAAAATATCTTAAATAATATGGTATTTTAATAAAAATAATCGTTATGAGCCATTTTTAAGCAAGTCAAAAATAACGAAAACGTTTCTATGTGAAGGGTAGTTTGGGGTAAGGAAAATTTTCTTGAAAATCTTCATATCATGTCCTTGGAAGCTATAGAACTTAAATATCAAGTTTGGCATTTAACCGACTCTGCGTTGTCTTTTTTTTATTAATTAATTATGATGTACACACACACTACGCGGACCTTTTTCAAATTTTTTTTTTTTTGACTCGGAGTGCTCGAAAACACCTATTTTCGGGGAAGTCGCATGGAATTTTTAGGTGGAATACAGTGTATATGGATAGAGATATACGGGAGAAATGGACGGGAAGAGCTGATCGCGACGTGTGACGTTTTTAAGAACCTAGCAATTTATCACATGATGCAGCAAAACGCAGGGAAGGATTGTTTTGTACACTTAACGCTACACAATCCTCACATTAATAGAAAAGCAGAGCAAGGCACGATGTGGGCCGAGTGAGGAATTTGCAGGACAATTAAGGGCATAGAGCGCTGGTCTGCTACTGCCACTTCCCACGCGCAGCTAAAATCCGCCTTTACTTGAATGAATAGCGTCTCACATGTTACCACACAGCGACTGGTCTCTTGTTCCTTTCAGAGTAGAGGGTCTAATTGGAAGAGGCAGCATGGAATTACATTTACCTTTATCATACCTAATGGATTATTATTCTATCTAGTTCGCCAGAAATGGTTTCAATACGCATTTTGTTGTCATGTGACCGTGCTCATTTACAAATAAAACGTTAGAATAATGGTGCCCAGTAGCTGCTGGCTGAGAGTTCTGTTATCATGCCCCGTATTACGAGATGTTCGCCCAAAACATTTTAAATTAGGTTATACAATATTAACGTTATATGCCAATTTTTATTTTTCGTATCACTTGCCTATGGCAAGTCGACGGAGTATTGTCTTCCACTAAAAAATTGGATACCAAGATTTCACTGGATATACGTTTTGAGGTCCGCTGAATAAAAACAATTGTCTGTCTGTGAACAGCATAACTCAAAAACTTCGTATTTAAGTTCAGCATCTTCAAAGTATGCGACAAGAAGATTACAACAAATTTTCTTCCCCTAACTACCCTTTACATATAAATATTTTCCTTATTTTTTGTTTTCTCAAGAAATCATATGTTTAAAGTTTACAAGAAAAATAAAATGTATATCTTGAATTTTCCGGAAATAACCATTGATCTTCATTTTGAAGACCTTTGAGGACACTTGTATAATTGGTAAACCGCAAGAAATACGCAAAACGTTACTGCACACAAACGCATTGGTTTGAATTTTTAAATACGTTATACCTTTTACAACTGCTGAGTTCCTAATTTTTCTTTCTTTTCTTTCTTTCTTTCTTTCTTTCTTTCTTTCTTTCTTTCTTTCTTTCTTTCTTTCTTTCTTTCTCCCATGATCATGCAAAGAGTGACATTTCGTCATAGATACAAAGGGAATAGCGATAGTCAAATGTTGAAGAACTAGACGATATATGCTGGCTTTAAAATCCCACACTGTTTCCATGACATCGCGAGAAGCAAGTGAATATTGACAGATTCTTCAAATAAATTGTGTGTTTTAAAGAGATCTACATTTCTTGGGTAGTAGGTTTTCGTCTATCGCTTAACGTTTACCAGTTATAGAAGACTATACAAAATTCCTTCCGAATAAAGAGGACCTCAAAGGCTATTCCCAGAAAATTCAAGATAGACATTTAATTTGTCATGTAAACATCTTTAATATATGGTATTTTAATCAAAATAGCCGTTTTTTCAAAAAATAAAAGAAATCGAAAAAGTGTTTGATGGAAAGGATAATTTGGGGTGGGGATTTTCTTGAAAATCTTCGTGTCGCGAACCTAAATACCAAGTTTGGTGTTGATCCGATTTTTCGTTTTTGAGTTATGCTTTACACACACGGACATTTTTTTTAAAAGTGCTTGTTTTTGTTCAGGGGGCCTAAAAATATATATTTCCGGTAAAATCTGGTATCGAATTATTTTGTGGAATGCAAAGTGTACCCTGTAGAGAAAGGAAAAAGGCCTAATAACATACCACGATTGACATTGACAGGAAGTAGATAAAAGAATAAAGTTTTGTAAGAATACCTTGTAAAGGAGAGAGTCATATGAATGTTAACGCGTCGGATATTTAAATGAGTTTCTTTTAACTTAAAATATATAATCGCATAAATGACAAAGCTTGTTAACAAGTAACCAAATTATATATCTCTGTGCGTGCGTGCGTGCGTGCAGGTGTGTGTGAGAAGCAGCAACACCATTATATAAACAGCTAACAGTAAACATGTTACAATTAATCCAAATTTCTCACTAGCCAAAAGGGAGACGCATTTAAACATTGAGAAATGTCAGCAAGTTGTCTTGTCTGAACTCCTTGTGTATAGGCAGTCAGTCGCGCACATAGAGTTGAGCGGTTGCAGACCAATCAGGAATGAAAAATGACTATCGACAACCCACTGTATGTATGTGCATCGCGCTGTGTATTTTGAAGTAGGTTGTATCTTTACGTTGTTTGCACCACGCTTTGGGAGCCAATTTGAAGTAGGTTGTATTGAAGGAGTTGTATTATATTTCAACTGTTGGGGAGCCGAACTTGAAATTCGTTGCAACCACACGTATAGTACACAGTTTCCGGTAACCTTCGCCCCAAGTTTAAAAAATATTAACTTTGTAATTTGACTGTTTCTTTAAATATTATATATTTATGTTTGCCTCGGCTGCGTCAGTATTATTGTTAGAGACATGGATATCTTGGCAGGGTTGTGGTGCGACTAAGAATGTAGGCTTACACAGATTATAATTTTACTTCACTTCTTTTATTAATGCTTGACACGATTTAAATAACACTTCACTGATATAGAGCTGTGAGATTCTTTTATTGACTCTCACAAAATAAGTATAAAATTTCTCGAGGACGCATCTCGCATCTGATTAGCAACACTGTCTACTAGTAACTGACTTCTTTATTTGTAAATTTTTCTCCTTTTCAGTTTCTGATTGGCTAATCCTAGTCCAATAGAATAGCTTCATTTAACTAAAGCTTTTTCTGGTTGTTGATTGGCTATTTTATAAACTGTCGCTAAAATTACATTATTGCTTCCAAGAATCACATAACAACATTAAACTCTCACTCATTATTGCCTCAAAGTTACTTCATTGTTACCTCATTGTTAGCAACTTTTAACCCATTATTCTCACAGCTCCTACATTATTAAATTACGTAATACATTCACATAACATTATTGGACACGTTACAATAATATTAACATATACAATGACTGTAATATACACTTTATATGTATTGTTACATACATATATTGCTTTTAGGTGGGCTGTTATTGAACTTATATTTATATAATTAGACCGAAAATCATTTAAGTGTTAAAAATACTGCCTCAATTTGCTACCTTCCACTGGTTACAGAAACGTCACGCCTAAACACTGTTTAAATAATGAGATGAAGGTGTTTAGTTTTCCCAAAAGAACAGGACAACGAAAGTATATTTTTGTCGTCTGCTAGTTGATCCTAGTAGCTGTCCACCAGGAGCGCTAGTATCAAACCGATGCATTTTGTCTACATATGGAGCTTCGTGACTGTGGCTAAATAATGTTAACAATGACTAAAGCGGATTTGCAGTGTTTGGATATTTGAACACGAACCCATTGGTGTAATAAAAGAACATTATGCACTTGCGAAGAAGGCCTTGACTTTAGGTTGAGGATGTCATGGAGTAGAAAATAGTTGTTACTCCAGACGATAACAGTGCATATTTCATTTTGTACATAGATGGTCATGATTTAGGAACAGAAAACAAGACTCAACTAAATAAAAGACAACCGGATCTGTTTATAACGGTATGATATACATGCGATGCTTACGCTGTAATCGAGTTCACTTCTATAGAGCTGTCGAGGACATACGTTTTATTAGTTCCTTTCTTCGAGCCCAACTTGTTCGAATAGCAGCAACGAATACCTATACCGAACTGCTTCATATGCGCTCTCGTTGTTGTCACGCTATTGCTTCAGTGTGTCAATACAAATGTTGACATGTTACTAGCAAACTTGTTTTATTACATCATTATGATACACAAATCTGATTTTGTCGTGTTTTCTTCTACCATTAGCTCTATGCAAAACATGTATGATATTTTATGTATTACAATACAAGTTTTATATGGGATTCCATTCACAGTTTGTATGAGAGGAAAACCAACTCATTCATGTGTGATAACATTTAGTTTAATGTTACAATTTATATAATACAACAAATTAAATAGAGATTTTTATTTTAAACTCCAGAAATTGCACAACTGTTGTTAAAATAAGTTATGTTACTACCAACTTTTAAAACAAATAAAAATTAAACTAACTCAAAAGTTGTTGTCTTATATTAATGCTATATACAATTAGGTACACTAATGTAAAAAAAAAAGAATGTGTTTCTTCTTAAAATTGTATCTTGTTTTAACGAGAGAAAATCTGAGAATAAACGCGACAATGACAAAACTGTCTAATGGAAAACTAAGGATACTTGAACGCACCTTCATGTTTTACAATACGAAATCTGAAATAATATAAGAATAATACCGAAGAGAGTTTGCTTAAAAGTAAATTTAAGAACATTTCACCGCATCTTATTAAAATGTTAATAAGCGCTTCCATACGTCGCTTCTGCAGATGTTATGTTCTAATGGTTGACTCCTTGATTTGATTTTAAGAAAGCATTTTGTTGTATCACTCGACTCCATACCGGAATATCACGCAAATACAGACCGAGTCAACAACGCCATGTAGCAAACAACTGAGCTTCACACTGGGCGTTCGATCAGAAAATTATACATTAACTTGTTTGGTATACCAGAGCCGGATACCGTTGGAACTTCAGTATACTCAAGTCGTGCGTATATGCGAGCGCATTTGTGTTCGAATGGTACACATTAATCACCAAAACTCGTTCAATGGACAAGTCTAAATTACGACTATACGCTAAATAATTATATAAAGAACCCCATTGCACCGCCTAACATCAAGCGTGTGAAACGTCACAAATGAATGACGCCGATTGAAGTCTGAACATCGCCAACTATATTAATTTGTTACTGAGATTTGTGAAAGTAAATGACAAAAGATTCCACAGCAAAAAGCTTCAAATTTTCTTAAGATTACAGAACAAAGTTTCAGTGGAGCTCTTAACAGAGGTAAAGTAAATAAGATCAGCGCTTTTATTTGTTTTATATACAGTGAGAGTAAGAGAGTATGTGTGTGATACCTTATCCATAGACTCTGCAGAAGTGAAGTTTATACTAAATGGACGTAAGGATGTGAGAGTGGTGCTGCTGTCGCGTCAGTAACCTCCATCGTTTCTCGCTTACATTATGAGCATAGACGACTGACGTAGCAGTCGAACAATTTCCTGGAGAGCGGATCGGCTCGTCGTTTGTTGACACACCTTCCCTTTTCCTTTCAGGGGTTATTGCATGCTGTAAGAACCTTGTGATAGTCTTATATAGGCGAAGCGCTGTCAATTTGATGTTAAGTGAAGCGCACTGCAGAATCCTTCATGCTGTACGTTGTCATGACTTTCTCTGCCAAGTACATAGTAGGTAGAGGAGGTATGTGTTGCATTCCACTCACAAATTCTATACAGAGATTTCACGGAAATACATATTTTGTGGGCCCCTGAATACATATAAGGAAAAGGTCCATGTAAGTCTGTGTGACAGTATAACTCAAAAACGAAAAGTCGAATAAACACCAAACCTGGTACATAAGTTCAAAATCTTCCAAAGATGCGACACGAAGATTTTCAAGGAAATCTCCCCACCCAAAATTATCCATAACAAGGACAATTTTTCGTTATTTTTTTCCTCAAAAATGGCTCTTAACGATTTTGATTAAAATACCACATGTTTTAAGATATTTGCATGACAAACAAAACCTTGAATTTTCTGCGAATAGGCTGTAAAATCGTCTTCATTCTGAATGACTTTTGTGTTATTGGTAAACCGTAAGAGATATTTTACTACACGAAAAATATAGCTCTCGTTGAGAAACGCTGTTTATAAATTTTTTGTGGCATTAACCATTTCCGAGATAGTATTTGTTATTGTTTTGCATTTTTAAATACTTGCTTTTTTCAAGTGGTAAGTTGATATTCGTTTTTTCTCGTGGTTCTGTAAAGTATGGAATTTAAAGCCATCGCACAGCGATCTGCTTTTAAAAACCTGACTATCGCTACACCCTACTGTATTCTTCTTATACCTACAGCGATGGTAGTCGAAGTTTATCTCGAGTAACAAGAAGTAGGTAGAAGAATAAGGTTTTGTAAGAAGAGTGGATGGAGAGTCTTGTGAATGTTCCCTTTTCCTCATACCTGAGTTGAAATGAAAATAGGAATCTGACAAGCTCGCAAACTTAACATCTGCTTACACCAGGTACCTGGGGGGGGGTGCGGAAATGATACGGTATTACTGAGTGGGAGGAAATGTCACTGGCAGATTATTAGAGATGGCTCCCGAGTCCCTAAACAATGACAGCTTCCCCTAGAGGCCGTCGCTTCGTTAGCTCACCTCGTTTCGATTTCCTGCTGTAAATGCCAGCCAGCAGCTAGCTTTACTCGTCTAACCGTCGGATATTAACAAGGAGTGTATTTGTAAATATATGAAGTATTAAAAATATTGTTACATTCACAAGAGTTTCTCTACCCTCTGTTCGTTTATAAGTGGATATACAAACTATTTTTACCAAAGTTTATTTTTCCATCTACGTTTTAATCCAAATAAACCTTTGCAGAAATAGGTACATTACACATTTCGTTATAGATACAAAGAGAACAGCGATAGTCAAATGTTTTAACAACTGGACGCTATATGCTGGCCTTAAAATTCCATACCGTTTCCATGCAATCACGAGAAACAATTGAAAATCGATAGGACTTTAAAAGCATGGCAATATTGAACACGTCGTACCATTAATAACGGATATCTCGGAAGTGGCTTACGCCACAGGAAAGTTATTTGAAATATTTTTTTTTAAAATTTGTTTTTACTGTATTTATTCTACGTCGCTTTAACTGCAGGGTCATATCGCGACGGAGCTGTTAGTGGATAACTCTTAGATCGATGTGTGGCGGACAGTTGGCTTCTACGTCTCATCCCTGTAGCCAATCGCCTCGTTACGTATCCACAGAGACCTTAGTGCATAGGAACTAGATCTTCTGCCTCGTGCCGTATAGATGGCAGTAGAAAAAAGTGTTTAAAGAGATGTATAATTTTGTGTATTACATTTTCGTCTATCGCTTATCGCTTACCCGTTATACAAGATCATATAAAATTCCTTCCTAATATAGAGGACTTCATAGGCTATTCCCATAAAATTCAAGACATACATTTTGTTTGGCAGATAAATATATTTTAATGTATGATGTATTTTAATTCTGAATATTAATTAACTTTTTGAGAAGTTAAACAAAATCGAAAAATTCTCTATGTAAAGGGTAATTTTCGGCTGGGGGGATTTTCTTCAAAATCTTCGTGTCACATACTTGAGAAGATCTGAACTTTTTTTATAACTTTATTTATGGACGCTTCTTTTTTATGCTGTGGTCCTTAGCGTCCCATTCTATACTGGGCGTGAAAGACAGGTAATTTTGCTCAGAGGTCTCTTTATCAGGCTTGAGGTTCTTTTACGTGCCGTAAATCTATGATACGGGACTTCCCTTCCGAAGGAGTTATTGGCGGTTATTTCTTAATGCGATGTTAGCCTTAGTACTGCAATTAATCTTTAGCGCTCAAGCCAATGAGCTATTGTTGACAACGTGCCTGAGGAAGTTTGTAATGCCGACATTCCATTCCTAACGTCGGCAGTTGTACTTTTTCAGGTAATATTAAAATACTGCCTTCTTAGCACAATAAAGCTTTGGGTAAATGGTCATCTAGAAACAAACTATTGGTTTACGAATAAGAAATCAATCGTTTTACTATTAACTCGTCGCTTTGTTCATTAATACGATGGCTTTATTGTTTTCTATTTCCCACGTGGGCGAAAACACAGTGCTGACATAAAAACACTAGACTTATTTCATTGCAAACGCAACAGTAGCCTGTTTTATAACAGAGAGAAACCGGAGTGGGAGTGTAAAACATATTCGAGAGAGAAATTACTTAAAAACTGCTAATATGGTTTGCCATGAAAAAGCCATAGTAACTGAAGAGTGCAGATTTAAAGAAATGTGTTTACAGTTCACACTTCATTAATAGAATGGTGCAATTTAATAAATTTATGTTTGACATTTGTACACTATTGCATCAGTCAAAATGTGTTTTTTACTGGTACGAGGGCAGCCCCAGAAGTACACGACCTGACGTATATATAGCGGTTGTTTCAAACAAATGACTATGGTAGAAAGTACCACCCTTATAAAGCTGAAGTGTGACGATGCTACGTTGTTTAGTAATTGTTTGGCAGCCATCAATAGTGAACTCTCTCAGTGAATTTGTAAACATGAATAAAACTGGCCATCGTTATGTGATACAATACTTTCATTTGAAAGGTCTTAGTCCAACTAATATTAAAGCCGAGCTAGATTCTACTCTGGGAGAGTCTGCTCCTTCGTTTACAGCAGTAAAATATTGGGTGGCAGAGTTTAAACGAGGCCGTACGAGCTGCCAAGACGAACATCGCAGTGGTCGACCAAATGAGGTGGCCACGCCAGAAATTGTGAGGAAAATTCTCAAAATGGTATTGGATGACCGTCGACTGAAAGTGCGCGAGCCAGCAGACATCGTAGGCATTTCAAAACGTACTCTACATCGTATACTGACTGAAAATTTAGACATGAAAAAGCTGTGCGCAAGATGGGTGCCGCGTTTACTCACAATGGAACAAAAGTAGCGTCATGAGGATGTTTCAGTCGAGTGTTTGGCGATATTGCCCTGCAGTAAAGCCGAGTTTTTGTATCGATTCATAACCATGGATGAAACATGGGTCCATCACATCACACCTGAGACGAAGGAACAGTCAAAACAGTGGATGGAAAGGGAAGAATCGGCTCCAAAGAAGGCGAAGACAGTTCCATTTTCAGGCAAGGTCATGACGTCAGTTTTTTGGAATGCCCGTGGGATAGTTTTCGTTGATTATCTTCAAAAAGGAAAAAAATAATCAATGGCGAATATTATGCGAACTTATTGCAGCGTTTGAAGGATGAAATGGAGCAAAAACGGCCGCATTTAGCGAAAAAGTAAGTTCTGTTTCATCAAGACAATGCACCAGTTGACATCCATTATCGTTATGGCCAAAATCAATGAGTTAAAATTCGAAATGCTTCCTCATGCACCCTATTCGCCAGACGTAGCCCCATCTGATTATTTTGTATTTCCAAAGTTGAAGAAATAGCTTGATGGTAAAAGATTTGCCAACAGTGAAGAGCTGGAGTCCGCAGTTGATGTCTATTTTGCAGAATTCGACGGTTTTCACTATAAACAGGGTATCGAAGCTATTGTACCCGCTGGGAAAAGTATATCGAGCTGAAAGAAGACTATGTAGAGAAATAAAGATGTTTTCTCCCAAAATTGTTGTGTTTTCTTTGTTAGGTCGGGTACTTCTGGGACAACCCTCGTAAATGAATAAATGATTGTGCCTGCTTCAATGCATATCATTACCGATAGCGCCTATTGCTCCGAGCTCTGGTTACGAGCGTTTGTTTTCGAGGAAAAGTAATGTTTAATCGTCGATACCATGATGCAGCGGTTATTTTTCCAAGAATAGTAGCAGAAATTTATACTTTGACAATGTTATACTGCTGCATCCATTTCATAGAAATGAACTGCTTTCGTTGCAACATTTCCTTAGATCTTGGAGGCGTATTTCATTCCGCCATCAGAGAACTTGTGTGTGTATGATTTCAGGATAATTTATTGGAAGCTGAAGGAGCGGGGCATCTGGTTTTCTGTTAACTTTAGCTCTGGATGTAAACGTGAAGATAGGCAACGACTTCCGATCTGATACAGCAATTCTTCCCATGAAGTAACTAGCTACTTGTTAATCCAGATAAACCTTGATTACACATTTCGTTGTACGTTAAAGCTA
Organism: Deroplatys truncata; assembly: GCA_030765065.1. NCBI lineage: Eukaryota > Metazoa > Arthropoda > Insecta > Mantodea > Mantidae > Deroplatys > Deroplatys truncata. The sequence goes on along the minus strand of CM060979.1, from coordinate 132,904,764 downwards.
TATTCTCGCTATGTGATGACTTTAAAATTCAATGTTCTTTGTGCATGACCACGAGAAAAAATGAATAGCGACTTAACACTTCAAAAAGGTAATGCGCATTTGAAAATTCAAATAAATAGCAAAGAATATGATTTTGTTTGTCTCTTACGGTTTACCGGTTATACAAAATCGTTTCTGAATGAAAAGGACATCACAGATTATTACCAGAAAATTCAAGAAATTTGCTTTATTTATCACGTAAATATGTTGAACGTATGGTTTAACGCATTTTTTTTTGTTTTGAGAAAATAAGAATAACCAATATTTTCGTATGTAAACGTTAGTTTGTGTTGGGATCTTTTTTGAAAATCTTCGTGTCACGTCCTTGAAAGATGTTGAACGTATTTACCAAGTTTGGGTTTTAACAGACTTTCCGTTCTTGAGTTATGCTGCGCGCGCTCTCTCTGTCTGTCTGTCTCTCTCTCTCTTTCTTTCTCTCTCTCTCTCTCTCTCTCTCTCTCACACACACACACACACACACATCTAAAAATGCTTTTTGTTTTATTAACTAGGTGTCTCGATACATGTATTTGCTGTGAAATCTCGGCATTGAATTTTTGGGTGGAATGCAATACTTTCGCTACCTCCTATAAGCAGTCGAGAAAGTAAAAAAAGGGGGGCTGATGTTACATTCACATGACCTTCTCTATCCATTCTTCAATCAACTGTTATTACAAATGCTTATTATTCTATGCACTTATGTTTATCAAGACAAAGATTAGCAGAAATATTTTCTTGTAATTACAATTGGATTAGGGTAATACCAGAGAGTTAAACCGATAGTCAGATCTTTTAAGTGCTGCTCGCTACGTGATGGCTTTGAAATTCCGTTCTCTTTGCATGAGAAAACGAATAGCGATTTTCCTCTTTAGAAAACTAGTATTTGAAAATTCAAACCAGTAACAAGGAATATCTCGGAAATGGTTAACGCCACAAACAGTTTTATTTGACATAAATTGTGTGCTTTAGCGAGATATACATTTTTTGTGTAGTAAGATTTTGTCTCTAGGAGTTTACCAATTGTACAAAAGTCATTCGGAATGAATACTTCAGAGGCTATTCAAGATATGCAATTCATTTGCCATGCAAGTATGTTAAATATGCGGCATTTTCATCACAATCGTTAGAGGCGTTTTGGAAAAAATCTAATTTTCATTGTAAAGGGCAGTTTTGGCATGGGGGATTTTCTTGAAAATCTTCGTGACGCATCCTTTGAACATGCACGCACACAGACATACACATGGTAATTGTTTCTAAAAATGATATTTTTGGATTCAGGATGTCTGAAAACTTTTTCCGGTGAAATCTCGGTATCGAATCTTTAGTACAATACTCCTTTCTCTAGTAGGGAAAGTAAAAAAGATGGGATTCGAAGCACGTTTTCTTAATAGTACCTTTGTCCATGTTAAATGAAGAATTATATAAACAAGAAGTCATGAATTCAGATTGAATAATAGAGCAGTAAATCGGTGTAGTTAGCAAGGGCTCTTAAGCTTCGCTTTGTTTTCCCTGCTCCCGACCTGAGGGAACATCCAGTTTCAACCTCTCGCATTTCTCGTCGGTATTATTGAGATTCATCAAATAGCTGCGATGCGAACATAATTTCATAGAATTCGATCACCACCGAAAATGAGACACTTCATTTGAATGGAAGCCGTGGATGCAGTTCCTCAAATTGGCCAATGGCACTTGTGGGCACTACTTATAAAAATAACATTGTATAGAATCAACGAACAAGTATTGTTTATTTGACGTAAAATATTCACTGCACACTACACCTTTGCTGAATAAACAATTCACCATAACATTACATAACATCTCAATCTGTAGACCCTATAGTGAGCTAGACCAGCTTAAAGAAATCTAGTCTACTCTAGGGTGTAGATTACGTCATAAATGCATAATTACATTGTGTACTTGTATGTAAATAAATTGTAGTTCTTATGTAGAGTACGTTAGAGCTAGAACATTTTAAAATAATATTATTTATACTATATGTGGTTATAAAATTTGGTAACATTTTATAGTCAGTTATTTTTTGGAATGAAAGACATCCTCCTGTGTATAGAAGGTGTGAGTGATGAGATATCTTTTCAATGCTAACTTGAATTTATTTTTATTAGTTTTCGGTTCCTTAATATATGATGAAAGTGAATTAAATAATACTATACCATTGTAGTAAGCTTCTTTTTGGAATACTTGTAGGTTATTGCTTGGCCTGTGTAAGTCCTACCCATTTCTGGTTTGTTTGCTCTGTATGCCTTCACTTAAGTTTCTCAAATGTTTGTTAATAATTTCGCTACTTACTTTTGTTTAGAAAATACATATAAATATTAATGTCACTGACGTCACTGGGGACTTTAAAGTTATTAAAAACAGTAGTAAAATCTGACGTAAGAGGATACAGTGAAGAGTAACCTCTCCATATTTAGATGAAGTCCATTCTGCGATTGTAACCATAACATTGACAGGTTCAGTGCGCATGTGCGAGGAGAGTCCACAGATTCTGCGTGCCCTTGTCCATCATAACAAAGCATTCTGTGGAACGCAAGGAAAATGTATTCTCTTTTCTCATATGTATATGTGCTGCAGCATTAAGGGTTTGCCTCTAAAATTATATAATCTTGTTCTGAGTTGACAGTTTCTGTAGAAATTTTTACAAAGCATTTATGGTTCATAACTAAGAGAAGGGCCCTTTAGCGCGAGCCAGTTTTAATGAGGGATCATCTGTATGGAGAGTGGCAGGTCAGCCTTAACCGGTTCATCAGACCTGAGTGTAAAAATCAGCAACTGGTAGCAAAGTTTGATGGAATTGGCACTTTCTAAACCGAGCATACCAATTCCATTGTGATCTCAGAATATCACTCAAGTTATAACTCATTTAATAATTTTGTCTTCGGCTGTTCACTGTGAAGAGTTGCGGAAACATAATAGTGACAGCTAACTGAAGCGGTTTTGCACAACGATGAGGTGCCAGGTTTTGAAGCCGGTTCCGTGCTTATAATTCTATAACATTTAATGTTACCTGCTCTGTTGAATGGTAGCTATGAGTTCTCTATCTCAGGGTAGCCTGAGTGTATTTTGAGAGGACAACACCAGTTTATTTAGCTGAGAAATTTTAATGTTCTATAAAATGTTCAATTTGAGAAGTGTCGCCGACTGTTGAATTTACGAATGAATTATTTGTATAACAATAATTAACCGAAGCGTCAGTTGCCGTAAAACGCAAAAACTTTCCTCGGAAAGATCCGTGGCACTAGCCGGTAAATTTTTATCATTCAAGCGCGTCACTAGGCGCTACACTACTTAAAATGAAACTCATATTCACAAGGTCATCACACGAATAAGTCACGGAACTGAGTAAATACGTGACTTTGATTTGGAATGCACGCCCTTGCCTACCTATCGCTCACTTCCCCTAGCAACGTTTCTACATAGGCGGACCAGTTTCAAAAGTATGTATATCTGAGATTGATTGTATGCGGAGCCGGGTCTCAAAATACCATTCCCCTTTCTAATTTACCGAATTGTTGCGTACGTGACTTTTCAAACGTACAGAACTTAACTCTCACTGCATTCCAGGAACTTTTATATTAATGTATTTTCTTATCATGACTAGCTAATAACCTTTTTCTTTCCGGACAAATCTTTCAACTCAGGCTTAGATGTTACGTTATACACTGATTTAATACATGGAAATTATTTACGAGGGCTGTCCCAGAAGTACCCTACCTAACAAAGAAAAAACAAATTTTTTGGAAAAACATCTTTATTTCTCTACATAGTATCCTTTCAGCTCGATACACTTTTCCCAGCGATGTTTAATAGCTTCGATACCCTGTTTATAGTGAAAACCGTCGAATTCTGCAAAATAGACATCAACTGCAGACTCCAGCTCTTCACTGTTGGCAAATCTTTTACCACCAAGCTATTTCTTCAACTTTGGAAATAGAAAATAATCAGATGGGGCTAAGTCTGGCGAATAGGGTGCATGAGGAAGCATTTCTAACTTTAACTCATTGATTTTGGCCATGACAATAATGGATGTCAACTGGTGCATTGTATTGATGAAACAGAACTTACTTTTTCGCTAAATGCGACCGTTTTTGCTCGATTTCATCATTCAAACGCTGCAATAGGTTTGCACAGTACTCGCCATTGATTGCTTTTCCTTTTTGAAGATAAATAATCAATGAAAATTATCTCACGCGCTTCCCAGAAAACTGACGCCATGAAATTGCCTGCAGATGGAGCTGTCTTCGTCATCTTTGGAGCCGATTCTCCCCTTTCAATCCACTGTTTTGACTCTTCCTTCGTCTCAGCTGTGAAGTGATGGACCCATCTTTCATCCATGGTTATGAATCGACTCAAAAACTCGTCTTTATTGCAGCGAAACATCCTCACGACGCTGCTTTTGTTCCAGTGTGAGTAAACGCGGCATCCATCTTACGCATAGCTTTCTCATATCTAAATTTTCAGTCAGTATGCGATGTAGAGCACTTTTTGAAATGCCTACGATGTGTACCTGCTCGTGCACTTTCAGTCGACGGTCATCCAATACCATTTTGTGGATTTTCTTCACAATTTCTGGTGTGTTCACCTCATTTGGTCGACCACTGCAATGTTCGTCTTGGCAGCTCGTACGGCCTCGTTTAAACTTTGCCACCCAATATTTTACTGTTGTAAACGAAGGAGCAGACTCCCGCAGAATAGAATCTAGCTCAGCTTTAATATTAGTTGGACTAAGATCTTTCAAATGAAAGTATTGTATCACATAACGATGACCAGTTTTATCCATGTTTACAAATTCGCTGAGAGCGTTCACTATTGACTGCCAAACAATTACTAAACAACGTAGCATCGTCAAACTTCAAACTTAAGCTTTATAAGGGTGATACTTTCTATCACAGTCATTTGTTTGAAACAACAACCGGCATATATACTTGAGGTCGGGTACCTCTGAGACTGATCTCGTATCTTAGTATCATTTCTTTATTTGAATATTTGTGTCGTCCTGTCAATAATTGCGGTATCGTAAGCAAGCTTGACTTTTCTGCTACGTGTACCAATACTCGAGTTTGTATAAGGAGATATGTCCTTAGGGAGTGAAGCGAGCGGTAAATTTCCTTCAGCATTTCAGAATTCCGGGTAGGGGATTATTTTTGCTTCCAGGGAGTACGTTTGTAAAAGGGCAAGTTGCTAGAGGAGTTGCGGCTTTTGATTTAATCTTTAACGGTAATATCGCAGTCTAAGGGCGACGCTGGTGTTCTTAATTTCTCTCCTGCTCAGCTGTAGTCAGTAGAGAAAGTGTTGTGTTGCACCCAAAATGTCAAAATCGACATTTCACCGGAAATACACGTTTTGACGCTTCCTGCATTTTAGAAAAACGCCCGTGGTTGCGTTTGTGTCACTGTCTCTGATAGAGGGTTTAATTCTTCTTTTTCTATATACCCTTCCCGTTGTTGGGGCTTACATCTCCCAGGACTTACAAGCGGGTGCCTGGGGTCAGATTCCTGCCGGGAAGCACAGACTATGCTTCAGAGAGAACAGTCAGGATGAGTGGTCAGCCGAAGCCTAGTATGGGAGTGAGGAAGGAGATGAAATGAAATGACGGCGAGATGAATGGAAGGAAAGGTGGTAATGGAGCAGTTGGTGGAATGAATGGTGGGGGAAACCAGAGAAAACCCGTCTAGACGCCGCTTTGTCCACAAATTCCACATGCGGTCCCTGACATTGAACCTGGGCCACCTAGGTGAGAAGTGAGCGGTCTAACCACGACGCCACCGTGGACTTAATTTTTAATTTGAAAATTGCTTGTCTCGGGCTTGTAAATAAAGACAAAAATATTACATTCAACATATGTTTTTTATTTGTGGTGTAAATATATTTAAACGTATGGTACATATCAATCAAACTCACTAGTGCCATATTAAAAAACTGTTGCATGTAAAGGAAAAATAAAGACGAAAAAATTAATTTATCACGTTTGTTTTTGTGACGTTTGATGTTGAAATGCCTGGAATAGCACAATTATAGCAACACGTACACATTTGGGGCACTGTTAATACTAGTAATATTAAATAAATGCCCGCTTCGCCTAATTGCGAATAACGTTACAACAACACGACAACTGCAACTTCGCCTCCCTCCTTCCACTCACACCCAGGACATCCCGGTCAGAGTGCAGCAATAGTGGCGAAATGTGGTCAGTAAGGCAGTATACCGTTTACATGAGGGTTCCAGGCCTCAGCCGCCACTATTTCTGGTGACTCCTCAATTATTGGACCTAAGGACTTCAGTGGGTGTCTTACCAGGCCCTCCAGCAGGGGGATACTCTTGCCGTTACCGGCAATCGAACCCCCAATCCCTTCGCACCGCAGACAGCAGCGCTTCGTGGACTCATAAATAATAATTATAATAATAATAATAGAAGCCAATAATTACAAAATAATTTTAGTGTAATGTAAGTGGTTCAGTAAAACCTGTTCTCGGGCCGGACTGGATATAAAATTTTCGGCTCGTGTAGGCGTCTAGTCTGAACAGTATCACTAACAAACGAAAAGTGGATTAAATACCAAAAAAAAAAAAAAAAGGTATTAAGTTTACTACCTTCCAAGAACGCGACCCGAAGTTTTTCAAGAAATGTCTCCAACCCCACTACCCTTTACATGGCCATTTTTGGAAATTTTTTATTTTCGCAAAAATGGCTCTAACGAGGTTGATTAAAATGCCATATATTAACGATATTTACATGGCAAATAAAACGCATAGCTTGAATTTTCTGGGAATAGTCTGTGAAGTCCTCTTCATTCGGAATGAAATTTATATAATGTTGTATAACTGGTAAACGTTGGTAGACGAAAACGTACTGCACAAGAAATGTAGATCTCTTTAGAACAAACAGTTTGTTCCTAAAAAACCATTTCATGCCATAAGCCATGTCCGAGATATCCGATACTGATGGTTCGCATTGTTCAATACCTTTTTATAATTCTTTTCAAGTCCTGTCGATTTTCAGTGGTTTCTCGCGATGTCGTGAAAAGAGAGTGGAATTTTAAGGCCAGCGCATAACGTCCAGTTCTTAAACATTTGACTACCGCAGGTATGGGCATTCTTGACCCCGCTTGTCACCGCGTGTCAAGCGACCTCCACCCCTCCCCTTTCCCTTTACTGTTTGCAACACACAAGCAGTGTTCTAATCCAGTGGTGGAACATTGCTTAACGCAATTACAATATGCATTCCACAAGAATTTTTAGGGGTTTAGGGAAGAATGCGCCGTTTCATATTTTGGAGCATACAAAGAAGCTGCAGTGTGTGTGTGTGTGTGTGTGTGTGTGTGTGTTTGTGTGTGTGTGTATATATATATACACGTATAATACATTGTGTGTTTTAAAAAGATCTACATTTTCTGTTTCATCCATTTCACCAACATTTCGTTTCATCTATTTCCTTCATCCCAAACCAGGCATCGGGCTGATCACCCATCCTGGATGCTCTGATCCATGAGTGTCTGCTCCTCGACGGGCCTCTGACCCCAGGCACCCGCTTGTAAGTCCTGGGGGGTGTAAGTACTACATAAGAGGAGGGTAAACAGATAATGAATGAATACATTTTCTGTGTAGTATGTTTTCGTCTATCGCTTAACGATTACCAGTTATACAAGATTATATGAGGGGCGTCCAGTAAGTAAGTTTCCCTATTTTATATATAAAACAATTACACACAATTGATCATGTTGAAGTAATTTTATTTATATTGTATAATCCTTCTGTTACTTTTCTACATAGTCAACATGTTTTTCCAAGCATTTTTGGGGACGTGACACAAGTTTTTCCAAGCCAGTGTTGTACCAGGTCGAGTCCTGTGCTCGCAATCAGCTGTTCACTGATTTGACTTCATCATCGGTGTTAAAAGTGCTCACCTTTGTGTTGGAGGAACATGTGAAAATTACTTAGGGCAAGCTCCGATGAATACGGAGGATACGAGAAAACTTCCAAGTTGAATCTTGACCCAGGCGGAGCTCAGAAGATTCAACTGGGAAGTTTTCTCGCATCTTCCATATTCACCAGATCTTTTCCAAAGTTCCCCTGTTCCCCTGACTCAAAGGTCATCATAATGGTAAGCAGTTTTAACACCGTGACGAAGATCAATCAGAAGTGAACAACTGGTTATGAGCACAGGACCCGACCTGGTACAATACTGGCTTGAAAAAAACCTGTGTCGTGTGCCCAAAAATGCTTGGAAAAACGTGTTGACTATGTGGAAAAGTAACAGAAGGATTGTACAATATAAATAAAATTAATTCAACATGATCAATTGTGTGTAATGTTTTTTATAAAAAGGGAAACATACTTATTGGACGACCCTCGTACAAAATTCCTTCCGAATGAAGAGGACGACTGTTTCCAAAAAATTCAAGATATACATTTTATTTGCAATCTAAATATATTTAGGTAATATGGTATTTTTAACCAAAACTCTTAGAGCCATGGTTTAGAAAATCAAAATATGGTATTTTATTCAAAACCGTTAGAGCCATGTTTTAGGGGAGGGGGAGTCGAAAGATGTTCTGTATAAAGGGTAATTTGGGGTGAGGGATTTTCTTGAAAAACTTCTTCTCTCATCTTTGGAAGGTACTGAATTAAATAACAAATTTAGTAATTATCCGAGGTTTCGTTTTTGAGTTATGCTGTTCACATACATACACTCACTCACGTACCTTTTTGTAAAATGCTTTATTTATTTATTTATCCAGGGGCCTCAAAGCTTGTGTTTCCGGTGAAATCTGGGTATCGAGTTTTTGGGTGGAATGCAATACCTAATAAGCATGGAATACTACCCCTGGCTCTAGTTAGTGTCCGCAACTTCAATTGAAGCAATATATTTATTTACTATAAAAACTGTCAGATTGAGTACTGTGTGTTTATTTTCCCTGCAAGTTTATAAGCGATATTATATTTATTTTGATTATTATTTTGTTATTTTGATAAGTATGAAATATTTTCAGTTTTAAACCTTTATTGTATGAATAAAGCGCTTGATTTTGTTTTGTCATTTCATGCATACCTTGCATTTCTAGCTTTTCAAAATTAAGCGTATAACGAAATGTGTAATGTAGCTATTTCTGCAAAGATTTATCTCCATTAAAGTGAAGTACATAAAAATATAAGTTTTAATAAGAATAGCTTGTGTAGTCACTAATGAATTATAGAGGGTAGAGAAAGTAATGTGAATGTAACGCATCAGAATTTTTAAAGTGCTGACGTTATTCAGTTGTTTCTCGCGATGTCATGGAAAGAGTGGAATATTTTAAGGCTACCGTATAATGGCCCACTTTTAAACTTATTGCTAACGATTCTGTCTCCTCTACCCTCCTTGTACCTACAATGGAATATGTAATGAAATTATTTCTGCAAATATTTGTCTTGATTAACGTAAGTAGATAAATAAGTTTTTTATTCAACCTGCCTCTAATTAATTGGCGTGATTGTGTTAGAAATGCGGAAGGTATCGGTGTTGCGTATTGTAGTTCGTGAAAGAGTTAGCAACATTGTGCCAATAGTTGGACTTGGCCGGGAAGTAAATCAAATCAGAAAAAAAATCATTCATGTGTGTTGGTTGTACACGAAGAGAGATTTTGGAACGCAGCCATCTCGCTAAAGAATATTAGAATCGAGTGTGACGTTGGTGTTCTCGTTTCGTCTGCCGTGAGTACGTATCCTGATGAAGTAATGGTGTTGCCAGCCTTCCCGATACAATTTTCCATGCTGATTGATTTTCTAGATGTGCTATGTCTCTTCTAATGACAGCCACATTTCACGTGTGTGTCTACAGGAGTGATTAAACTGTCGAACACTTGACTGTCCACAGTTTAATTGCTAAAATAATTTATAATTTTCTCTGTCGTAGAGGAAGTATTGCATTCATTCAAAAGTTCGATGTCAAAATTTCTCGGAAATACACGTTTCGAGTCATCCTGAATAAGAATGTTTAGAAAAAGTTGCATGTGTTTGTGTGTGTTCTAAAATGAAATTGTGCGATAAATACCAAATTTAGTGTTTAAATTCAATAGTTTCTAAAGATGCGTCACGAAGATTTTCAAGAAAATCCCCTCACCCCAAATTCCTCTTTACATGGAAAATGTTTCAATATTTTTTATTTTCTGAAAAATGGCTCTAATGATTTTAATTAATACGGAAAGATTTTGTTTTTGTTTTGTATAACGGATAAACCGCATAGACAAAAACACGTTACACACAAAAAAATTAGATATCTTTGTAATACTAAATTTATTTCAAATAAGATTGTTTGCGGCTTGAACCACTTCCGAGACATCCGTTAACTTTCTCAATAATTTGTCATTGTTTCAAAGTGCTATTGCTTTTCGTTTGCGTCTCGCAGTGTCATGGACAGGCTAACATTTTAAGGTCGTCATATAGCGATTCGCCTTCCTAGATTCACCTTGTACCTACAACGAAATGTTAATGACACATTCCTCCAAAGGTTTATCTAGATTATCACAAAGTAGATAGAAAAGTAAGCTTTTGTAAGAATAGTCTATAGAAGAGTGGGCAGGGAAAGTAGTGTGAATGTAACGCAGCAGGTTGATTGACGTGCTACAAAGTTGTGCACTCTTATGGCATCACAGGTGATGGACACGTATGATACATGAAGTAAAATGATAATTGGGAAAGAAAATTTGGAAGGAAACGTTCAGGTCTAAGGTTATTGTACTTTCCCAGCATTTGCCAGTTATAAGGACTGAGGAAAACCTGGAAAGGCCTTGCCGGGGTTTGAACCGCGAACCTCACACGTTACCGCGGAGCCATCTCGTTCAGTCGGAAGAGAAAAGAGGGGTCCTGATTTGGACAATCTAGTGAGTGATAAGAAGAGGCTGCTCCGCGCGTGGTTTATTGCAACGCTACGGGCAAGAGAAAGTGAAGAGTGAATGGGGAAAAACTTTTAAGTCGCAATATGTTACAGGAAGGCGACTGCCGCCATCTCTGCTTCATACATTGATTAACATTTGATCTCGCAGTCACAGTGACATCAAACATATAACAATGCTGCAGGTAGTTTTAATTTCGAACTTGCAGCCTTAGGCCCTGGCAATGTGACGTATCAACGGCGCAAGTGAGAACCCCCGAAACGAAAAACATAATATTTAGCATGGAGATCGCATAGCGTTCACGTTCAGGTGTCTTTGCGATACAACTCTGGTTAGTGGATCGTTGGATAAGGAAAAGAGTTTGAAAATACGAGGTTCTCCAATTTTGCATACCATTTTTTCGACAACTGCTAATATAAATAATATTTACGCGAAAATAAAATTAATTGCTAATAGCTGCTTAACATGCTGCTTCCAGTAGCAAGATCACCAATATTTGCCTTGGTGGCGAATTGGCGGTCGATTATTATCAATGTCTGGTTGTTGGCCTTAATAAAATCAGTAACTTGCAGCTGCCTACTTAACTGTTGCATGAATTAAATTATAATAAACAAATATAGAGGAATTAAAAACTCGGGTAGGATTTCTTCTACTTATTTAACTGATCGCCCTCCTCTTTGTGGAACTTACACTCCCAAGGACTTAATCAATGCATTGGGTCAGTCACTTGTTGAGAAGCAAGCATCATAGCATATCCAGGATGAGTGATTAGCCCAATGTCTTGGGTCAGTAGCTTGTCGAAGAGCAAGCAAACTGGATCATAGCATATCCAGGATGGTTGATCAGCCCAATTGTCTTGGGTCAGTTGTCTGTCGAAGAGCAAGCAAACTCTGTATCATAGCATATTCAGAATGGGCGATCAGACCAATTGTCTTGGGTCAGTAGTCTGTCGAAGAGCAAGCAAACTCTGTATCATAGCATATTCAGGATGGGTGATCAGCCCAATTGTCTTGGGTCAGTAGTCTGTCGAAGAGCAAGCATCATAGCTTAGCAAACTCTGGATCATAGCATATCCAGGATGAGTGATCAGTCCAATTGTCTTGGGTCAGTACCTTGTCGAGGAGCAAGCAAACTCTGGATCATATCATATCCAGGATGAGTGATCAGTCCAATGTCTTGGGTCAGTAGCCTGTCGAGCAGCCAGCAAACTCTGGATCATTGTATATCAAGAAGATGGGTGATCAGGCTAATGTTTGGTATGGCGGTGAAGAAGAAGGAATTGAAATGTAGTGGTGAAAAGAAAATTCACGGATCAAATTATCTAACCCAGCATTCGACTGGTGACCAAGGAAAACCGCGAAAAAAACCTTCGTGCAGATTGGACGGCCCCGGGGGTTCGAATGCGAACCACAGACGTTACCGCCTGAGCCATCGTGGTTGGTTCATATAACATTTAAAATGTAAAATTCAAGTATCAGATGTGATTATATTCCAAGTGTGCAATAAAAAACACAGAGGTAGTTTAGATTACCGCACTGCATGCAGGAAATTCAGCTTTCGAGTATGGCAGCACGAACGGTAAGTGGTTCAAAAGACACTATCGTCGAAAGAGATGTATATATTCTACCTAAATTTTGTTAACAGTTCTTTGTGGGCGGGGGTATTGAAGTGGATGTAAATGGCTCATAACGATGCGTGTTAAAGAACAAATACAGCAGGCAATGAAAATAAACACCATAAAATTGTATGACATGAGAGATCGTGGCTTGTGAATACCGTTAAGTGATACGTTGCATAATTCATCACATCTGTACAGGAAGTCAATAGTATACATTTCACTGCTGCTGTGACTCGAAAACACTTGCATTCATTCATTGACAAGGTGTAACCCTCCTCATGTACAATAGGAGGAAGGCTGGCGATGCTCTCTTAGAATGCCGCTCGTTGGCAAATTTATTGGAAACCCTGTCTTACTTAGTTCACTACAAGAATGGGGCGTACTTTCAAGATAAAATTCTTTGCACTGCTAGAAGAATCGACCAGGTTTAATTGCCAGCTTTAAGGAAAGATGTAGGCCATAATGCAGACTTCTAAACAGGGCAACGAGGGTTGTTTCTGGTATGATGACTGGAAATGTGTAATAAGCTAAGCATTGACGACGTGTTGTCTACATATTATGAGAGAATTTTGATGTCGTCTCCAGTGTTTCCGTCATTGGTGAATCTGCTGCCGGCTGCTGCAGTGGTGAGCTATGGAATCTTTCTCTCAGGGTACAATAGAATAGACAACACTAGTTAAATTGACTGATAAATTCTATGGAGGCTAATACACGAGATATTTCAAGCGAGTTACCGACAGTTTGAGGATGAAGAATTAAACTGTTTGTTAATGTTAACACGAGAAACTCTAACTAATGATGTATTATATCTGCTAACTTCTGAAGTATCAAGAAACTGACAGTTTAAAAGAACTGTTTCCGTAATAACGAGAAGCGTAAGTTGCCGTGAATCCCCTTGCGACTACCGCAAGTATGTGAGTATCCAGACGCGGTCTTTAAGCGCTATGGACGGTCGATAATCGAACACAGTAAAATACTTCTGTAAAATGTAAAAGACTCTAAGACCCTAATTTTAGAAATACAGGCTCTTTTATCAACTTAAGTCCCGCCTGCTTCACGACTACCCCACCAAAGTTCCTACGTTATACGTTAATCTTAAGCTTCTTATTCGCATCTAAAATACAACTTCTAATCTTTTACTTGCTAAATTATGAGAATTCTTTCTCTTTCTAATTTTCAAAACTGATATACATGCATATTAACGCAGCTCTCTTGATTTCTGAACGTACTGATTTGTAACTACATGAACTTTGACTAATGGGTTTCTTGTCGACCGAGTTCGCCGGAACACCTACTTGCTTTGGGTACTCTGACTTCCAATTGCTTTGCCTCAACACGTAACTTGCCTGGTGATCTCTTCTTATCCACTGACGGAATTGTAACTCGTTCTTATATTGTGCATTGACTTTAATAAATGAAAATTATTTATTGCCGTTGTTTATCAAGTCTTTATAAAATTATTAATCGTACAAGTCCATTCCGGTGTCGCCATACAATTGTATTTCTCACTGTGTAAAAAATGAGTGTACAGGAGGGATATTTAGTAGTTAAGTTATAAGGTACTTCTCGGAAACGTGATGTGTTGCATTCACATGACTTTCCCTACTCACACTTCTACAAACTATTCAAAAGCTTGTTCTATATACTTCTTGTTAATCGAAATAAACTTTCATTACACATTTCGTTGTTGGTATAAGAATAAAGAAGGTTTAAATGCTGGTTCACAATGGCGAGAACGGTAACGACAGCGTTAAAAGACATGTATTATAATGTGAGCGTTCACAGTTAACAGGAAGCTTTCCTGGGTCCCGGGAACGGGACAGAGCTCTCGATACAATTTTAACACTCGTGGCTGTGTGCACTATTCTCGATCAAGATATTACCGTGGTAAAATATGGACTTTACCGCGGTGGATGGTCATTTGTGGTGCATCGACGCGGTAAAAGTTTATCGAGGATTTTACCGTGGTGAAATCTGGCCGGCCATGAACGGCCGGTTTTCGTCGATTATCTCCAGCTTTACTTGTGCTGAAATGTTAAAATGCGGAACGGTATAGGTTAGAAATCCCAACTAATAAATACACTCCATTTTCGTCAATGAATAAATCCTGATAAAAGTTACTTTAATGTACTTCGTAATTTGTAATGCTTTAAGGCTTTTTGTGCCACAGGTGCCTTAAATATACTGACCCAAGGCGTAACGAAAATCCACACAGTCATGGCGTTACGTATCACAATTATAACAGTTCAAGCATAGTTCCAAGAACATGGGATGCAAAACATGGATTTAGTGCAATTAGCACATTTTTAGGAAATTAGGCACATTAATTGCACAGATATAGGAATCGAAGTAATCTGAAAAGGTCCCGGCTTCAAAACTTGTCTGGGAATAATATTCTTTTCTTCTTTTTTCTGCCTGTTTTTTAGTTAGTGAATATCGACTAAGCTAACTAGAATTTAGTCGGTGTGGAAGGAAATTAAAAAGTCTATAGTAGTTGAGCATATTTTTCTAATCAATTATAAGCCCAGCTTTTCCCACGAGTCTATCTTAAAATTATTGCTTCTATCTCTGTACTTTCTATCTTTTCTTAGAAATTGCATGTTAAATTTAATAACATAATAGAGAAACTTGGGTATGCTTTTGATTTCCTCCATTGCACGCTGAACTATATGCATGCGCTTCAGCAAAGAGGTAGAACAAGTGAAAAACAGACGACAGGATGTACATCCGGGTGCGTTCAGTAGAATTTACCTGCAATGAACGGTGCGCTCAAGCAAGGTGAGCTCCTGTCAGATAACCACGGTCAGCTAAACTGCGGTGAACATTGATGCACCGCTGTGTGATGATTACCCCCGGTCATATTCTTACCGCGGTAAGCTGAAGGGCCGGAAAGGACGGTGCACACGGCCTCATTTCCGGGCACGGCATGTTGGACCCATATTGTGTATATTAGACTCCACATTGTAGAAGTTATTCAAGGCGGCCGTGGCATGAAACTTCCGCCAGAGAACTCTCTAGTCGCAAGAAAAGTAAAACCGGAAGAAATCCCAGCAAACGTGCGTCCTGACTCCCTCAGATCCACAGAGTGTCGTTCCTTCTATTGAAAGCGTCACTTGTAGTTTGTTTATATGTCACTCAAAACTCGCCATTGCCTAAAAATGGGAAAAAGTACAAAAATCAGCAAAAACCGGTAGAAATTAACAAAGATCAACAAGTAACTTTAATGTACGCCATTAACTAATGAAGCTTGGTACGACTAGAGGAATCTGAAATAGTAATGCACCTGCATTTACAAAATCTTTATCTAATATTGACGTTGGCTAAATTGGAAGCAGGGGGGCACATTGATCGCATATAAACAAATGACATCCCAATACGCAAAACGTTTGCTATCAATATGGTTATCGATATGGATTCCCGTTCTCGGGATAGTGTGAGCCAGCCTTAAAGCCATGTCAGATTTTTAAAAAGCGAATCTCCATGTGATGGCTTTAAAATTCCATGCTCTTTGCATGACCACAAGGAAGAAACCAATAGCGTTTTGAAATTTGAAGAAAGTATAAGCATTTGAAAATTGAAACCAATAACAAGGAATATCTTGGAAATGGTTAACGGCACAGGGAATTGTATTTGACAAATTGTATGTTTTTCAGAATGAAGAGGACTTCACAGACTGTTCCCAGAAAATTCAAGATATACATTTTATTTGTCATATCTTAAACATGGGGCATTTTAATCAAAATCGTTAGAGCCATTGTTGTGGATAAAAAGCATCTAAGAATTGCCAATATTAAGGGTAGTTTAGAATTGAAAGTCGTCCTCCGAAGTGTAGTGGTTAGTATACTAGCCTATAGTTTCCGAGGTCGTGGGTTCAAACCCGGCGGAGGGCGATGGATTTTTTTTTCTGGCGTTGAAAACCTTAGCATGGCCTCCTTCGGAAGGGAAGTAAAGTCGGTGCTCCCGTGTCGTAGATTTACGGCACGTAAAAGAACAAGCCTGATAAAGAGGCCTCTGAGCAAAATTACCGGTATTTCACGCCCAATATAGAATGGTACGCCAAGGACCACAGCAGTTAAAAACGTCCGTAAATAAAACTCTATTTAACTTAATATATACAAAGGTTGGTATTTAATACACTCTTTGTTTTTTAATTATGCTGTTTACGGTGACACATTCACACACGGATATTTTTCTAAGAATGTTTTAGTTTATTCAGTGATCTTCAAGACGTGTATTTTCGGTGCAATCTGGATATCGGAATTTTTGGGTGGAATGCAATACACGAGGACCTCGTTTATCCCGATTGATTTTTGCTTACCGTTTAAACACGAGCAACCTGGATGGTTGAGGCGGTAAGTCTGAAGCCCGCATTCGGGAGGTCCCGGGTTCAAATCCCGGGGCCAATCAATCCGATCGAAGGCTTTTTCGTCGTTTTCCTTGTCACTGGACGAATGCTGGGTTAGACAGTTTGATCCGCGAATTTTCCTATCATCGCTTTCATCACTACATTTCATTTCTTTCTTCACCGCCATAACGAATTGGGCTGATCAACCATCCTGGATATGTTATGATCCAGAGTTTGCTTGCTCCTCAACAGGCTACTGATACAAGACATTGGGCTGATCACCCATCCTGGATATGCTATGGTTCAGAGTTTGCTTGCTCCTCAACAGACTACTGACACAAGACATTGGTCTGATCACCCATCCTGGATATGCTATGATCCAGAGTTTGCTTGCTCCTCTACAGACTACCGACACAAGACATTGGGCTGATCACCCATCCTGGATATGCTATGATCCAGAGTTTGCCTGCTCCTCGACAGACTACTGACCCAAGACATAGGGCTGATCACACATCCTGGTTATGCTATGATCACCCATCCTGGATATGCTATGATCCAGAGTTTGCTTGCTCCTAGACAGACTACTGACACAAGACATTGGGCTGATCACACATCCTGGATATGCTATGATCCAGAGTTTGCTTGCTCCTCGACAGACTGCCGACACAAGACATTGGGCTGATCACACATCCTGGATATGCTGTGATCCAGAGTTTGCTTGCTCCTCGACAGACTACTGACCCAAGACATAGGGCTGATCACACTTCCTGGTTATGCTATGATCCAGAGTTTGTTTGCTCCTCGACAGACTACTGACTGGGCATTGGCTTGTAAGTCTTTTGGCCTTGTGCACCATTCTCGATCAAGATTTTACGGTGGTAAAATATGGATTTTACCGCGGTGAACGGTCATTTGTGGTGCATCGACCCCGGTAAAAGCTTATCGAGGGTTTTACCGCGGTTAAATCTGACCGGATATTTCGCCGATTATTTCCAACGCGTGTGCTGAAATGTTAAAATGGCGAAACGATATAGGTTAGCATTCCCAACAAATAGATAGTCTCCATTTTCGCCAATGAATTACATCCTGATAAAGTAGTTTAATGTATTTTGTCATTTTTATTGCATAAGACCTTTTTTTCCTGCGACAGGTGCCTTAAATATTCTGACGCAAGCTGTAACGAAAATACAGAGAATCACGGCGTTACATAACATAATTATATCAGTTGATGCATAGTTCCAAGAACAAGGCAGAAATAGAAGGAGTAATGAATGGATTTAGTACAATTAAAATATTTTCAAGAATATTATGTACTTTAATTGCACAGTTTTATGAATCCGGTAACCTGAATAGATCAGTTCCGAAGACTACAGTCTGAGTTAGTCATCGTGGTGTCGGGGTAGCGTGTGCGCTTCCTGTTCAAGAAGTTTCCGGTTCAAATCTTGTTTGCGAGTGTATTTTTTTTTATTTATTTTTTCTGCCCGTTTTTCAGTAAGTGAATATCGACTAAGGTAGCTGAAATGTAGTCAGTGTGGAAAGAAAGAAAGAAAAAAGGTGTATAAAGTTCAGCATATTTTTCTAATCAGTTGTAAGGCCAACTTTTCCTACGTGTCCATCTTAAAGTTCTTGCTTCTATCTCTATACTTTCTATCTTTTCTTAAGAATTTCACGTTAAATTTAATAAACAGTAGATAAACTTTGGTCTGCTTTTGCTTTCCGCTATTGCACGCTGAACTGCATGAATACGCTTCAGCAAAGAGGTAGAACAAGTGAAAAACAGATGACATGATGTACATCCGGGTGCGTTCAGTAGAGTTTACTTGCAATGAACGGTGCGCTCAACCAAGGCGAGCGCCTGCCAGGTAACCACGGTTACTTAAACTGCTGTGAACATTGGTGCACCGCTGTTTGATGATTACCCCCGGTCAAATTCCTACCGCGGTAAGCTAAAGGTCCCTGAAGGGTTTGTTTAACGAGAATGGTGCACACGGCCATTTGAGGTGTAAGTCCTACAAAGAGGTGGGTAATGGTTAAAGAAGTTTCAACTCAAAAATATGTGCATCCTTTGATAAATACATATGAATGTATAGGGTTGTAATGTTAGCACCGCAGAAATCTACAGTTACCATGGTCAGTGTCGGAGAACAACTAAAGTCTGTGACATTATGTTTCATTTGTTTTCATGACAATCCTGATAGCGATCGGAGACGGCTTTCAATTCTTTTCTCTTTGCTTTTCCAAGTGAGCCAAGTTTCAATATCGTGCATCAAAGTTTGTATTCATTTAATAGTTTGCGGATTACCTCCGGTGCCACCTAGTTCGGATAAAGGAGTTTTTGTGTACTTCCTCTACCTGCTATTAGTAGTGTGTAGAAAGTATAAAAATATCCTAAGTCACTGTAATACACAATTGTGCTAAAGTTGAAAACTATTGTAGAAACCTTTTGAAAAAAAAAAGTATTTGATTCGCATCCGCGTAATAGCAGAAATATTTCTACAGCTAAGGTTGCTTTAATCAAAGTTGCTGCATTTGTGGACATTTTTTCTCATTTTGCGAAATATAAAGGTATACTCTGGCTACCCGTATAGAAACGTAAAATCATCAATATTCGGGGAAGAAGGTAGACAATGGACCGCTCAAGGAGATATCTTCCTTTCTCTCTTTAGAAATTGGAAAACGGAAATATGAGAAAGGTACAAGGAGATTCTCCCTTTTTCTTGCGAGAAACAAGATAAAGAAATAGAACGCAGAAGCTGGGAATAGAAGAAAGCTGAAAGGAAAATTCTTTTTTCTCTGCTCTTCTTTCCCTTCCCTTTGGTCATCCTTTAAGCAAATATATAAAAGCCGCTCTCATTGGTTGTTAAATTTTGACGCACTCGTGCGGTCTTGTGATGCGACATCTTTTGAATAAATTGAACCATAATATATCATGAACACGAATTGTTACACAAGTAGGTGTAATGAAATGGCTAGAATAGTCGAAGTTCCATATTTGTGCAGTGGAAATTTATTTAAATACAGACGCATACTGGCCTACGTTTACGATTTTGCATGTAAATTGTACCGTAGCGGTGGCCTTTTTTTCTAGTTTACCTATGGCAAAGGAGGCACTTTACGGCTTTGAGTTGCAGATTTTCACCACGAACATGACAAAGCATTAAATTCTATTGCATTAACTTAATATTATAGACTGAATAGTATACAATGCTATGATGGACCAGAGCTTATGTGTATATGCATCCTTCATCACGATAATGCCCCGCTTTCACTGGGCTGCAATAAAACGCATAACGTGTGGATTTAAAATTTGATTACTCCACTAGTGACCTCTAGTAACAAGGGCGCTAACATCCATTAACTGACAACGTTAATTGTAAAGTCAACTCCAAGTAAATCGTTTATCGTATTCACATTTAATGGCTGTGGTATATGTTTCCCGTTTTGTGACAATTTTTATGTATAGTTTGTTATAAAGCATAACACATGGACTGGAAATGTGTGTATAGCCTAGGAAGTGGTGTTCTTTGCTTTAATACGTGTTTACTGTGGTATCAGGAATTTCAGCAGCAGTACTACCATCTTCAAGGATTCTTATAATATGGAATTCCCACTTATTTTACATGGCATTTTTATACAGTTACTGCACTGAATGAGGTTAAATTGACAAGTTTGGAGATTTGTAGAATATAAAGTTATTTAAATTAAGACGTTTTAAAGCGTGACTTCATAGCCCGATCGAGTTTTGGAGAAGTCACGAGGAACAGTTAAATCTCATGACGTCATGCTTTCGCAATATTTTTTCCACGTCTTTTCTTGTGTGGTTTAACATAATTAATATAGCAGAAAATGGCATTACTGGATTAAAAAAAGTTGCGACCGTTAGTGAGGCATTCTGCATTTTCATGAAGTGCGAGTGACGTAAGCATTATATTTACAGCACGCGGATGTCCCGTACACACAATTATTCAGTTCAGGCAAAACTAATCTCTGACAGTGCACTGTACAAGTCTCGCTTGCTTGATTCAGGGACTTGAATTGAGAATTGCGCTTCTATTTTTTATGCGATCTTATTAATTGCAATTTCCTCTTCAACTTGATATACGTTTTTATCATTGTCGGCAAAATACTTATATTTTAGTATATTTTTAGAAAGTGGTACTGCATCGCCATTTTGTAATGTGAATTTTGCAGCACTTCACAGAAAAAAATCTCGTGTGCTGCAAACACATGACTTTCAGTACTCACTCCTATGCAAACTATTCTTACAAATGCTTATGTACTCTTCTATCTTCTATTTGTCAATCGAGATAAACCTTCATTACTCATTTACACCCTTCGTACTAGCTATAAGAAGAATACAGTAGGCTAAAGCGATTGTCAGATTTTTAAAAAGCGTGTCGCTAAGTGATGGATTTGAAATTCCATGTTCTTTGCATGACAACAAGAGAAAAATTTTGATGTGTTACGTTCACATGACTTTCTCTACCCTCTATCTTTATTAATGCGTATACAAACTATTCTTACTAAAGCTTATTTTTCCATCTACTTCATTTTAATCCAAATAAACCTTTGCAGAAATAGTTACATTACACATTTCGTTATACAAAGAGAACAGCGATAGTCAGATGTTTAAGAACTGGACGCTACATGCTGCCCTTAAAATTCCTTACTGTTTCCATGAAGTCGCGAGAAACAACTGAAAATCGACGAGACTTGAAAAGAAAGACAAGTATTGAACAATTCGAACCTTTAATTACGGATACCTCAGAAATGGCTTATACCACAAGAAAACTTAATTCTTTCCGAATAAAGGGAACTTCACAGGCTATTCCCAGAAAATTAAAGATGCACATTTTATTTGTCATGTAAATATCTTTAATATATGATATTTTAATCAAAATTGTTAGCCATTTTTTAAAAAGTCGAAATGTTCGTAATATGTTTCATGCAAAGGGTAGTTAGGGGTTGGGGGATTCTCTTGAAAATCTTCTTGTCGCATCTTTTGAAGGCACTGAACCTAAATATCAACTGTGCTATTTATCCGACTTTTCGTTTTTGAACTACTGTTCACAGACGCGCGCGCGCCCTTTTTCTAAGAATGCTTTTTCTTTTTGGATTCAAGGAGTCTGAAAACATGTATATTTCCGATGAAATCTCGGTGTGGAATTTTTGGGTGGAGAGAAAGTACGTGGTAGAGACAGTAAAAAAGAAAGGAAAACTAAAATAACAGCTACTTCCCAGTTGAGAGGAGTATAAGTATTTGAAAATTGAAACCAATAACAAGTGGTACTTCGGAAATATATAAATGCACTTACTTAAAGAAAACAATACATAAATTTGTTTGCTTTAACGTGATCTACACTATTTATGTGGTAACATTTTGTCTCTACAAGCTATTCAGAATGAAGAGGACTTGGGGGGGGGGGGTTACTCCCTGAAAATTCAGGATAAACATTTACCTTGAAAATATCTTAAAACGTTTGTTTTATTCAGAATACACAGAGGCATTTTTGAGAAACATTTTCCATGTAAAGGATAGTTTGGGGTTCTTGAAAATCTTCGTTTCAGATCTTTGGAAGATATTGAACTAAACACCAAATTTGAAATACTGTTCACATTTTTGAGTGGAATGCAATACTTTCTCTATAGGTATGAGGTAGAAGGAAACATCGTGACTCCTACACACTTTGGAGCAGAGCGGCAAACGTTAGCCCATCTTTTAAGGGTGGATTTGCTCTACAGATTGCTACTGTTGTAAACTTCGGCTCTAGCCATGTTGTTTCTTTTTTTTTGGAGATAGGTGTGTGTGATTGTGTCGCCAGTGTTTGCTTTGAACAGCTCTTTGTGTGATTGACAGTTGTGGCATAAATGACTCGCTATTTCAGAAACTATTGCAGATAGATATATTAAATTTTAGCCTTATGAAAATACCTCTTAGATGTTTGTTCACTACGTAGTTCACAAAGTTGGTTTACAGGTTGTTGAACTTCTGTGTTACTGTTTCTCTGCGTTTATTTGTGGTGACAGTGACTTCCAGTTTTTCAGAAGTCCTGACGTGAATATTCAGAACTCCTTTTTCCACCATGTAGTCCGATGGCCAAGGAAGGTGCTTGTACAGAGCTATCTGCGAAGCAATTGGCAGCGCCTCCCCACGCCTCTGAGTAACTTGACGAGTGACCAAGAAGCACGCAATGCGTTATAATCGAATTTCCTACGAAAGAAGGGAGAAAAGCCACTGAAATTTTCGTTTAGATGTTGAAGGGAGCCCATGTTTAGTGTTGAAAAAAAGAAACCAATCACTTAAGGAGGAGTATACCGTCATGATCCGACATATCTTCAACTGTGCGTGTAATGTCCAAGACCTGAAGAGCAATACAGCTTCATTAACTGTAGTTATACATGTTTGGTCATTTGTGACGGGTTGAAATGCTCCGATTATTTTCTGGTGAAAGGAATTACTTTTCCTGTCTCTCTCTCACAATGTAATATGATTCACATGACGCTCTCTACTACTTACGTGCAGTACCTAACGTAATATTTAATTCAATCCAAAGATTCGATAAAGAGATTTTACTGGAAATACACGTTGTCACCTCCCCCCTTTTTTAAACACAATCTTAGAAAAACGTTGTGTGTGTGTGTGTGTGTGTGTGTGTGTGTGTGTGTGTGTCTGTCTGTGTGTGTGTATGTGGACACCATAACCCAAAGTTGGAAAGCTTTATTTTATTCTACTTTATTTTACGTCGCTTTAACGGATCTGTTGCTGGATAACTCTTAGAACGATATGTGATGGACAGTTAGCCTTCTAGGTTATCATCCCTGTAACCACCCGCTCCGTCACATGTCACAGAGACCCTAGCGTAGCTACCGAATCTTCTGCTTTCGTGCCGTGCAGACGGCATATGGGTGCCGTCCAGTGTAACCACCGCCCCCACACAGAAAGGCTGACAGTTAGACTTCTAGGTCTCATCCCTGTAACCACCCTCGTCATGCCGTGCAGACGGCATTAGGGTGCCGTCCAGTCCAACCGCCGCCCCCACACAGAAAGGAGGACAGTTAGCCTTCTAGGTCTCATTCCTGTAACCACTTGCTTCATGCCGTGCAGATGGCATTAGTGTGCCGTCCAGTCTAACTGCCGCCCTCACACAGAAAGGCGGACAGTTAGCCTTCTAGGTCTCATCCCTGTAACCCCTGCTTCATTAGGGTGCCGCCCAGTCCAACCGCCGTCCCCACACAGAAAGGCAGCTAGCCTTCTAGGCCTCATCCCTGGAAATGCCATCTTGCTTCGTCACGTGCCCACAGAGACCCCCAGCGCATGGCAGCCAGACCTTCTGCTTCGTGCCGTGAGATGACGTTAGGATGCCGTCCAGTCTAACTGCTTACATTGTCTGTAAGATAGATGGCATAGCATTCGCTATTACCACGTATTTTTCATTTTACTATTGTTTTGGACTTAAGATGTGACTTTGGGTCGTGGTATTAAATATCCAATCCGGTATTTACCTTGGCGACTGAGGGAAAACCTCGAAAACACCTCAAAAAGATTGGTCAGCCTGCGGGATTTGAACCCGGGAGTTCCCGAATGCGGGCCACAGACTTTACCGCCTGAGCCATCCCGCTATGTAACGAAAAGTTAATTAAATACCAAACTTAGTATTTTAATTTCAGCATCTTCCAAGGATGCGACACGAAGATTTTCAAGAAGCCCCCCCCCACTCAAAACTATCCTATACTTGGAACAATTTTCGTTGTATTTAATTTTTTTTAAAAGTGACTTTTACAATTTAGATTAAAATACCTACCATATGTTTAGGATATTTACACGTCAAATAAAACGTATATCTTGAATTGTCTGGGAATAACCTGTAAAGTCCTCTTCATTCGGAAGGAATATTGTATAACTGCGAAACCGTAAACAGGCAGACAAAATCTTACTAATAGATATCATTAAAACACACAAACCAAGAGGAATGGCTCAGGCGGTAAAGTCTGTGGCCCTCATTCCAGAGGTCCCGTGTTCAAATCCCGTGGGCCGACTAATCTCTCTGGGGTTTTTCGTGGTTTTCCTCAGTCGCCAAGGTAAATACCGGATTGGATATTTAATACCACGACACAAAATTCTATCTTAAGTCTAAAACTATAGTAAAAAGAAAAATAAGTGGTAATAGTGAATGCTATGCCATCTATCTAGAGATAATGTAAGCAGTTAGATTGGATGGCATCCTAATGCCATCTGCACAGCATGAAGCAGGGGTTACGGCGATGAGACATTGAAGGCTAACTGTCCATCACATATCGTTCTAAGAGATATCCACCAACAGATCCGTCGCGATATGACCAAGGAGTTAAAGCGACGTAAAACTAAATAGAATAAAAAAAACACACACACATTTACGTAAAATAATTTTTTGTTAGCGTCCGAGATATGCTTTGTTATTGATTTGAATATTTAAATACGTATACGTTTTACTTTCTCAAAGACATACTTAGAGTAGCAGAGAGAGTATTCTATTCGAAAAATTCTATACCGAGATTTCATCGGAAGAACACGTGTGAACAGCATATCTAATGAAAAACAAAAAGTGCAATAAATAAAAAAAATTGTACATAAGTTCAGTAACTTCAAAGACGCTACTTAAGATTTTCAACCACCAAACTACCCTTTTTTTCGATATTTTTACTATGAGAAATTGCTGTTAACGATTTTGATTAAAGTATGATATGTTTAAGATAACTTAAATTACAAAATGCATATCTTGAATTTTCTAGGAATAGGCTGTGAAGTCTTCTTCATTCTGAAAGAACTGTAAAATAGGTAAACCGTAACAGTTAGAGAAAATCCTGCTTCACAAAAAATGTACATCTCTTTAAAACTGACGACTACGTTGGTTTTTTTTTTGAGGGGGGGCATTAACCATTTCCAACACGTTCGTTGTTATTGGTGGTTTGAATTTTTAAATAATTACACTTTTTTCAAAGGGCAATTTTTTTCCCCTTCATCATGCAAAGAGCATGAAATTTGAGAGTCATCACATACCGACCCGATTTTTTAAAATTTGACTGTCGCACTAACCTAACGATTTTACTTTCTGTACTACATAAAGTATTGCATTCCACCCAAAAATTCCATACCGAAATTTCACAGGAAATAATGTTTTAAGCTCCCTGAATAATAATAATAATAATAATAATAATAATAATAATAATAATAAAACATTCTTAGAAAAAGGTCCGTGTGGTGTGTCTGTGAACACCATAACTGAAAAACGAAAAGTTGAATATATACCAAACTTGCCATTTGGTTTCAGTGTCTTCCAGAGATGTAACACGAAGATTTTCAACAAAATCCTTCCACCCCAAACTACCCTTTACATAGAATATTTTTCAACATTTTTGATTTTCTAAAAAATGAATGTAACGATTTTGATTATAATAGTATATACTTAAGATATTTACGTGACAAATAAAAGAATATCTTAAATTTTTGGGGAATAGCCTATGAAGTCCTCTTCATTCGGAGGAAATTTTGTACAATCTTTATAACTGGCAAACGTTAAATGATAGACGAAAACGTACTGCACAAAAGTGTGTATCTCTTTAAAACACACAGTTTATTTGAAATAAGTTCTTTTTGTGGTATAAGCTATCTCTGAGGTATCTGTTATTAAAGCTTCGAATTCCTTTCTTATGTCATTCACTTAAAAGTCTTTTCAACATTCAGTTGTTTCCAGCGATTCATGGAAACAGTATGTAATTTTAAGGCCATCATATAGCATCTAGTTCTTAAACATGTGACTGTCGCTGTTCCTTTTGTATCCATAATGGAATGTGTAATGCAGCTATTTCTGCAAAGCCTTACTTGGATTAAAATGAAGTAGATATAAAACTAATCTTTAGTAACAGTACTTTTGTACCCACTAACAAACGATAGGGGATAGAGAAAAAGCATGTGAATTTATCACACCAATTTTTTTTTTTCATAATATGAACTGCAGGCGAAGCCTTAATTCCGAGTTTTTTTTGGGGGGGGAGGGGGTTTGGTTGCGATACTTCATCTACCTTTAGATACCGAAGCGGTAGAAAAGGTGAAATAGACAAGGGTCGCAAAAGTAAATAGGCAAAGTTTGTTAGTAATATATTCAGTTTAGGTTTTAACAAAAGTACTTCTATATGAGACATAGAAAGCTGGCGGCCTTTTTAATCACTATAGCCTCTGACAGCATATATAGCCAGCAATAAAGCAACCCTCTTCCCCACTTCTCCACCCCTGTCCACATTTCTTGTTATTGATTTACAAAGGGTAGGCCGGTTTTTCATATCACGAAGGGGAGGGTTAAATATTCACAGTATCTGATGGCAACAATAATGTTGCGATGACATCCAGTGACGGAATGTGACAGATGGTTTCTGCCTGATTTGTTCTACACTGGAGCGATTCCTCAAGGAGCTGAGCGCAAATATTCAACAGTTGACACTTGCGCCCATACGTTAGATTCTGTGTACCATCACTTAAGGCATTTTATATATACGAATGTTAAAACATTTTCATAACGGACACGACAAAGCATTACATTATGTCGCACTGTATTGTAACTTAACATTACAGACTGAATGGTATACAGTGCTGTGATAGACCAGAGCTTATCTGTGTGTCTATCCTTCATCACGATCATGGTCCCCTTTCACTGGGCTGCAACAAAATGTATTGTGTGAGCTCTAGTAAATGGTATACAGTGCTATGATAGTCCAGAGCTTATCTGTGTGTCTATCCTTCATCACGATCATGGTCCCCTTTCACTGGGCTGCAACAAAATGTATTGTGTGAGCTCTAGTAAATGGTATACAGTGCTATGATAGTCCAGAGCTTATCTGTGTGTCTATCCTTCATCACGATCATGGTCCCCTTTCACTGGGCTGCAACAAAATGTATTGTGTGAGCTCTAGTAAATGGTATACAGTGCTATGATAGACCAGAGCTTATCTCTATCCTTCATCGTGATCATGGTCCCCCTTCATTGGGCTCCAACAAAATGCATTGTGTGACCTCTAGTAATCAGGACGCGAACATTCAGTAATGGATGACGTGAATTATGAAGTCAGCTCCTTCATCTTATTCGCGTTGTATGGCTGAGGGATATAAGCTTCGCATTTTTATGAGAGTTTTCGTTTATAGTTGATGTTATGAAGCGTAAAATATGGAGTAGAAATGTGTGTATAGCCAAGGAAGTGGTGTTCTTTGCTTTAATGTGTGTTTATTGTGGTACCAGGAAGAATTTCAGCATGTGTGACAGAAAGAAGCATTGCCAGGTCTTCAAGGAGTCTTATGAAACGGAATTCCCATTTTGTTATTTTTGTACATTTACTGCACTGAACATTTCAGCATTCCAAATTTCATTTAATCGCAGAATCATTACGCTGTGTATATATATATATATATATATATATATATATATATATATATTTCACATTAATTATGTGTTTTAACAAAATCTACATTTTTTCTGTAGTAAGATTTTGTCTATCTTTTACGATTTAGCAGTTATACAAACGTGGTTCAGAATGAAGGCTTCAGGCTGTTACCGGAAAATTCAAGATTTAAATTTTATTTGTTATATAAATATGTTAAACCCATGGGCATTTTAATTAAAATCGTTAGACGCATTTTTTACGAAATCAAAAATAAACGAAATTTTTATCATGTGAGGGTTAGTTTGCGATTGGCGCATTTTGTTGAAAATCTTCGTGTCGTATCTTTGAAAGACACTGAAGGCACATGCACATACATGGACCTTTTAATATATATATATATATATATATATATATATTATAATTCTAGCAGCGTCGAAGTCGTCGTCCGTGGTCTAGGGGTACTATACTAGCCTGTAGTTCCCGAGGGCGATGTCTTTTTCAGGCTAAAAATCCTTAGCATGGGTTTGTTTGGAAGGGAAGTGAAGCCGCTGGTCTCGTGTCATAGATTTATGGCACGTAAAAGAACCTCAAGCCACTGAGCAAAATTTGCGGTGTTTTACGCCGAATATAGAATGGGACGCTAAGGAACATAGTAGTTACGGCACGTCCATAAATAAAATCAATGTAATTGTTCAGCAGTCTCAAACGTGTATTTGTGTGAAACCTTGGCATGGAATTTTTTGATGCAGTAATTACTAAACTATGGGTTAGTAGAGAACTGCTGGCTGACCGGGGACATTAGACCAGAAGTGATTATCATTTATGTAGATGTTAAATTGGAAGCAAAAGTTTGGTAGTCGCATGGACCCGTGTTGAGGTAGGTTGGCGAACGTATTGCGCGCGCGACTAGTCAGGGACGCTGCGCGGGGTAAATGGGATCTGTGTGCGTCCCGGCTGGTCTCCAGGCAACCAGCAGCCAGTTAGTCAGTCAGTAGCGCGATTTGCCTGTGCTCGTGCGCCTCGTGTTGTGTTCGTTAGTGCTGTGATGTGATCGGTGTCTTACAGGTACATATTATGTCAAATTCGGGTCACACAATTGGTCCTCGTTATTTGTTCATCATTGTGACAGTTTCGTAATCATTGGGTCAAGGCTAGGAGCAAGATCGCACCAACTTGTTTCAATGTAACTTTTTTTGCTTTCTCTGCCACGTACTTACAGTAAGTAGAGGAAATATTGTATTCCACCCAAAAAATGCTGTCCACGTGTCTTCGGCAACACGAAGAATTTCAAGAAAACACCCTCACCCCAAGCATCCTTTACATGGGATTTTGGTCATTATTTGGCTCTAACTATTTTGATTAAACTACCACATGTATAAAAACACTTACACGACAAATAAAACGTATATATTGAATTTTCTGGGAATAGTCTGTTAAGTCCTCTTCATTCTGGAATAACTTTTCTATAATTGGTAAACCGTAAGCGACACAAAATCTTACTACACAATACAATGTAGATGTTAAAGCAAACGATTTATATCCAATTTTTGTGGCGTTAAATGTTTCCGAGATACTGTTTTTTATTGGTTTGAATTTTCAAACAGTTATACTTTTCTCAAGTTGCTATTCGTTTTTACTTTCTCTGCTGTTTATCTATAGTAAGTAGAGGATTCCACCCAAAAATTCCATATGGAGATTTCAGTGGAAATTCACGGTTTGAGATCCCCTGAATAAAAGAAACTATAAGAAACACGCGTACGTGCGTGTATCCGTGAACAGCATAGCTCAAAAACGAAATGTCGGTTAAAACCAACGCATTTTCCAAGGTTGCAACAGGAACATTTTCAAGAAAATTCCTTAACGTTAAGACTACTACCCTTTACATGGATCATTTTTCGAATTCTTTTATCTTCTAAAAACAGGCTCTTACGATTTTGATTAAAATATCATATATTCTAGAGCGTTACAAATAAAATTTGTATCTTGAATACACATCTTAACCTGGGAATAGGCCGTGAACTTGTCATTTGCAAGACATTTTGTATAATCTTGTATAACTGGTAAACGTTAGGCGATAGGCGAAGACGTACTGCACAAAAAACGTAGATCTCTTTAAAACACAGAATTTATTTCAAATAAATTTTTCTGTGGCATAAGCCATTTCTGAGATAACCGTTATTAAGCGTTCAAATTGTTCATTTCTTGGTCATTCTCTTAAAGACCTTTAAACATTCAGTTGTTTCTCGCGATGTCATGGAAACAGTATGGAATTTTAAGGCCAGCATATAGCGTCCAGTTGTTAAACATTTGACTATCGCTGTTCACTTTGTATATATAACGAAATATGTAATGTAGCTGTTTCTGTAAGGGTTTATTTGGATTAAAATGTAGTAGACAGAAAAATAAATTTTAGTAAGAATAGCTTGTATATCCATTAATAAACGATAGAGGGCACAGAAAGTCATGTGAATGTATCACATTTTTTTTCTCCTGGCCATACAAAGAAAACGGAATTTGAAAGACATCACGTAGCAACCAACTCTTAAAATATCGTTCCTCGTACCCACAAGGAAAAAATATGTAATAAAACCTTTTCTACAAATGTTTATCTTGATTAACATGAAGATGCTTGTGAAGGAATAGTTGTTGAATGGTTAGGGAAAGTCATATGAATGTAGCAAAGAGCACGGAATTTCAAAGCCCTCATGACGACCGCTGTTTAAAAATGTGACTATTTGCTTTAGTCTGCTGTATTGTAAAACGAATATGTAATGAAAGTTTGTCTCAATTAACAAAGGGTACCTACAAGTATAAGGTCTTGGAAGAATAGTTTGTAAACGATTGAGTACAGAAAGCCATATGAATGTAACGCCAGAATTTTCTTACTTTTAGTAACCTCAAAAACAAAAACGTGGACGCTCTTTAACTGCTGTGGTACTTAGCGTCCCATTCTATATTGACGTGAAATACTGGTAATTTTGCTTAGAGGCCTCTTTAGGCTTGAGGTTCTTTTACGTGCCGTAAATGTACGTTACGGGACCACCGGCCTTACTTTCCTTCCGAAGGAAGCCATGCTAAGGATTTTTAAGCTGGAAAAAATCCATCGCCCTCCGCCGTGTTTGAACCCGCGACCGGAACTAGAGGCTAGTAAGGTAACCCTAGACCACGGAGGGCGACTTTAGTATCTCAAGTTCTTGTGCTCAACACTAATTATATTGCTGTGAGTTTGGTTATCCGTTAAGAATGTGTGGAAAGGCCAGTAATTGCCGCAAGTCATAAATATGCATTTTAGTGTTATTAAACACAGCATACAACCTGATTCAGTCGTATGTAGCTTTTATAACTGTACGAGTTCTTAAAGCATGCCATATAGAGATTTAAATGTTTGCCTAGCTTCATATAACACTGTAGTAAAAACAAGTTGAACAAACCTTCCAAGAGATGACCTCAGGAATCTTTAAATACCGATTTAGCAGCAGAGGAATTGAATTGAATATATTGTTGGTCAATACAGTGTGATACACAATTGAACCATGTCATACATACATTATGCATTACTGATATACAAGGTAATTTATGTACCATATATTGTACCGTGTCGTACATTACATCAATATACAACAAATACATATAATAAATTATATAGAGTATAGATACAATGTATACACTTAAAATAGTGGATATACAGCGTCACATATTAAAACTAAAATGTAATGTAAACTATTTTAATTACACATTATAGAACAATGAAAAACACATGAATATATACAAAGTATACATAATGAATTAGAAGCCATGTACAAATTGATATTACAATATAAAATGTATTTACAGATTTGATGTTACTATGTAGGTATGTGGAAGTTAGATTAAGAATGTAGGATTTAAATATTCATCCACGCTATAAACCGCTTCATTTATTAAATAGTTTTTAAAACAGTTCTTATATTTATTATAATTTTACACAACCTTTTATGTGTTGCGGCAGTGCATTATGAAACTTTACACTCATATAACTAGGCACCTTTTGTGATAGATGTAATCTGATTCTAGGGAGGTTTAGTGATGATTTCTCCTTGTATTATGGGTGTGGATGACATAGTTTCCATTGGAAATTTGTACATCAATAAGTATAAAATTGTTCTGTAAATAAAAAGGTTTGGTAATGTGAGAATGTTTTGTGCTCTGAATGTGTTTTTGCAGCATCCGTTGTACTTTACACCCCTAAGATAGCTTTTTTTCTGCAATATGAAGACCTTCTCAAGATTTTGTTTTGATGTATTCCCCCATAATTCAATCCCATATGAAAGGAGAGAGTGAATAAGTCCTAAATAGACAATTCTAACTGTAAAATAAAATAATAGGGACAGAGTTTTTCAAACATCTCAGAACATAGAGATTTTTACTAAATTTGCCTACTATCTTGTCAATTTGTGAGTTGTAGGAAAGCTTACTGTCTAGAGTAATTCCTAATAATTGGACTTCGTCTACACTTTTTACTACCTCAGTAGAGTAGAAAATGACGAAGGACTTTTTAAATAGCATAAAATTAGAAAGTGTTATTTTAGCATTATGATTTTTAAACTCTCTTTTCTCGGGCTTTAGTCAACACATCCTAACCTTTAAATCATTCCACACTGTGTACTTTTCGGTATAAACGAATATAATTTTGTATTCTTCCGTATAAATAAGATGATGAAAATTGATGGAGATGGATTAGTTGTGGTGTTATTAAATAATAGTACTCATCTTTAAACTTGTATGAGATACTGGAACTGACTTTTTAGGTGAAAGTGACAAAGTTTTTTGTTTGTTTTAGTTATATCATATAAATATTCTGCAGACACCTGTGAATCATTTTGACCAAACATTTTTAAAAGCCGAGTGACATGTTTAAATCACCCGAGCGCTTTCTCTTAACCTTACTGGACACTTTCTGTAATTTTTTTTAAAATGTGCTGTCTAAAGATTCAAGGATGCATTTTATGATTACTTTGTTCATTGGCTCACAAAAAAATTTAATTTATACTGAAAAACAAGGAACTTTTAAACACCAGAAACTTCATAAAAACAAAACTTTATTGCTCTACAGCTGATCACATCAACTTTAGTTAAATGCTTAGGTTTATTTTCAATGTACTGAAATATTAGAAAATGCTGCAACTGTACTTCTGTGATAAATTTGAATGCGCAATGCAGTTTTAGAAAGTTGGCATTTTTTCTCTAATTAAAATATTTAATTTTAGTATATGAGAAATTATTTGAACTAGAGCTTTGAGCTTGTGCACAGGCTTTTATTTATTTACTCATATTAAGTATACCAATTTTCAAGTGAATACCTTTTTAATTAAAAAGTTAGAAAATTCAGTCCCAGTGTACCCTAAGCAAAACGTTTCTCTTAATTAACATATCCCTCAGTCTAGTAGGATAATTATAAAGGCATCTCTATTATTTATTAATATACTATTAAAATATTTTTTCAAAAAAATTACACTGGTGCATTTTTTCAAAACTAAAGAATAAGATAATATATCGTGTACACGTTTAAAAATATGCATGAAATTTGCTGTGTTTGTTATAGATTAAACCTTGACTGCTGAGTTAAAATTTCAAATAAATCGAACTGAAATTGTGGACTACAGAAATTTCGCAGATTACATTCAAGCATAAGAACAATACAGTAGGCCAAAGCAAGTTTGTCGGATGTGATGCTTGCAGCGGCTTACCACTTGAAAAAACTAAATTTGAAAATTCAAGAGCATCTCGGAAATGATTAACGCTACAAAAAATGTTATACGACATAAATTGTGTGTTTTAACGGGATGTACAATTTGTTTATGTAATTACGATTTTTTTATGTTTGCGGTTTACCAATTATACAGAAATTACTCAGGATGAAGAGGACTTCAGGGGCTATTCTCAGGAAATTCAAGATAAACATTTATTTGTCATGCAAATATGTTAAACGTGTGGCGTTTTAATCAAAATGGTTAGAGGCATTTTTCAGAAAAATAAAAAATAAACTTATTTCCAAATAAAGGGCAGTTGGGATGGCAGATTTTGTTGCATTCTTCGTGTCGCATCCGTGGAAGAAGTTGAACTTAAATACTAAGTTTGGTATTTAACCGAATTTTCGTTTTGAGTTATACTATTCACACGCGCGCGTTTTTCTAAGAATGCTGCTTTTGAATTTAGGAGGTTTCGAAATGAGTATTTGCGGTCAAATTTCGGTATGGAATTAGGTGGAATTCAATACTCCTTCTCTCACTATATATCTACGTGAGCAAAAGAGAAAGTAAAGGGATGACAACATTAAACTTTTCCCCCTCAGCTTCTCATAAAACCCCTACAGGTCGGAACGTCTGCAAGTATCGTTTAATTAATTTGAGAAAGCGGAATGTTCATTTTCAGCACGTCAGAGTTGCACCTGTTACATGAAATAAACACGTGCGGGTTGCTAAAAAGTAAACCTTGAAGGGGACATTTAACACTGGCAAGTTTAAATGTATTGCAATGTGAGTAGGTACATAGATCAGATAAGTTACATCTGAGGAGGCATTTGTCACAGTTGCTACAAAAGCTAACTATCAAAATGCCCCATCCTGATGCTGTGTTATCTCTCGCGTGTCGCAACAAATGACGTGGCGACATAAAAAAAGAAAAACACGTGATCAACATTTAGTTTCATTACGTGATCCGACTTTTATTTTTATCTTCTCTATTACTAGTCTTTATGGGTATAGGAAGTATTGCATTCCACCCAACAGTTCGATATTTCGCTAAAATACACGTTTTAAGGTCCACTGGAATAAAAAAATCACGTGCCGCGCCCAAGTATGTGGGTCCGTGTCTGAACAGCATAGTAAAATACGAAACGTTGGTTATATACCAAACTTCCAAGGATACGACACGCTTTTAATGTTCAAGAAAATCTCCCACCATAAACTACCCTTGACATGGAAAATGTAAAGGATAGTTCAGTTTTATACTGGTTGTATCGATTGGTGTAAATACCATATGTTTAAGATATTTAGGTACATGACAAAATTTATGTATTGTATTTTCTGGGAATAGCTTCTGAAGTCCTCTTCATTATAAATGACTTTTGTATTATTGGTAAATCGTAAGAGAGATGCACAAACTCTACTACACAAAATCTATTCAAAATACAGAATTTATGTTAAATATGTTTGTGTTACTAACCTTTTACGAGATATTCTTTGTTATTGTTTTGAATTTTCCAATGCTTAAACTTTTCTCAACTGGAAAGGCGCTATTCTTTTTATATTTTTTTCTCGTGGTCATAAAGAGCAGGGAATTTGAAAGACACCATATAACAACACGCTCTTTTAAAAATCGACTTTACGAAATGTTTATCTGAATTAACAAGACGACTGAATAAGATTTCGCAAGACCAGTTCGTAGAAGGGTGAGTAGAGAAAGTGGTGTGAATGTAACAAGTTTTTAGAATTCATATTTTTGTTTCAGAGAGATTTGTGGTGCATATTTTAGGTCACTCGTCCGGTATGTAGTTGTCAAACCTCGGCGTACCTTTTAGACGGGTGCCTAATCCAGGAATTAGCACAACATGAGCGTGTAGGATTATATGCGATCGCATGTTTTGTTGCGCCAAGCTTGTTAATTATCCCAATTTGCAGCCTCGTTACATGATTGTAGAGTAGCGGAGTGGAATGGGTTGTATCCGGCGCGTGATTGACGCTGCACAGGACACTCAGCATTTTAATGGAAAAGTTTAAATCATTGCACTGAAACGCGGATGGTGCAGTCCTTGTTGCACAAAACGAATATTTAACACCCCGTTACCGTTCCCATGGAAGTGGATCACCTTTTTGAGTAGGCAAAATTAACCCGGGCGTTCCGCTAGGAAACAAAGCTCCTGAATATAGACACATGCGTGCCAACTTTTACGGCTTTGTGGGCTGATTCACAACGTTACAGATTTTCACCACGGACTTGGCAAAGTATTAATTCTATTGCATTATACTGTAACTTAAGATTGTGGGATTGATTGGACTGAATCGTATACAGGTCTGTGATAGACCAGAGCTTATGTGTGTGCCTATCCTTCATCATGATCATGGTCCCCCTTCACTGGGCTACAACAAAATGTATAGCACCACTAGTGACCTCTAGTAAATGGCATACAGTGCTCTGCTAGACCAGAGCTTATCTGCGTGCCTATCCTTCATCATGATCATGGTCCTTCTGCACAGGGCTGCAACAAAATGTATAGCACCACTAGTTATCTTTATTAAATGGTATACAGTACTATGATAGACCAGAGCTTATCTATATGTCTATCCTTCATCACGACCATGCTCCCCCTTCACTGGTCTGCAACAAAATGCACAGCGTGCGGATTTGCAGCGCTAGTGATTTCTGGTAACCAGGGCGTGACTTTTCAGTAATGGACGACGTTAACTGTAACTTCCTCGCCTAAATGATTTGTCTTATTCACGTTGTGTGACTTTGGGATGTGAGATTTTGCTTGTATTTTATGATTTAAAGTCTAAAATGTGGATAGAAATGTGTATATAGTCTAGGAAGTGGTGTTCTATGCTTTAATATGTGTGTATTGTGATACTAGGGAGAATTTCAACGTGTGCGACAGAAAGACCAGGTCTTCAAGTTTTTTTTTTTTTTATTGTTTTGTTTTTAATGGAATTCCCACATATTTTACATGTAACTTTTTACTTTTACTGCAGCGAACATTTTACACATTCTATTTTTCATGTCTTCACAAAATTTATATGCTTTGCCTTGGGAAAGTTTTATGGGTTGTAGTTGTAGAAAATTGGCAAGTATAAAGACGGCGTGCTTAAAATTTATATCTTTTAGGCAGTCATTAACTTTTTCAAACTGTCGATTACCTATAATGCAACGTTTTAACGAGTTTGCGTTCTGAAAGAGTTGTAATATTATTCAGATACCTGCAAATATCTTAAGGGTATACATAGGTGAAATTTCTGAATCCTGTGTTAATTAACAATTTCTTCCGAAATTTTTACCGCAAGTAACTAAATTATTCAAATTTTCATTACAATATCTCCGTAGTTTTCAACTTAGTAATCGTTTAATTAATTATTTGAATAGCAAACAAAATTGCTCCATACTAGGAAAGATTAAAGTTATCCGAATATAAATGTATATTTTGACATTAACGAATATTTAATAAAAAATCTGATGTGTTACACTCACATGACTTTCTCTACTCTTGTACAAACAATTTTGCAAACGCTTATTCTCCATATGCTTCATGTTAATCGAGATATCGAGATGTTAATCCTATTGCTAATTTTCTTGTAGATGCAAGGGGAATTGCTAGGCTTTAAGCCATAGTCAAATATTTTAAGAGTTGGTTGCTATGTGGCGTATTCCATTCTCTTTGCATTACCAGGGCAACAAAAAATGAATAACGAATTTCCATTTGAGAAAAAGTATAAGTATTGGAAAATTTAAGGGAATAACAAGCAATATCTCAAAAATGGTTCATTCAAAAAAAAAAAAAAAAAAAAGGTATATGACATAAATTGTGTATTTTAACGCGATCTACATTTTTTGTGTAGTAAAATTTTGTCTATCTCTTATGGTTTACCAGTTATGCAAAAGTCGTTCACAATGAATACTTTTGGAGACATTCCCAGAAAATTCGAGATATAGGTTTCATTTGTCATGAAAATATCTTAAACATATGATATTTTAATCAAAATCGTTAGAGCCATTTTTGAGAAAATTAAAATTTTCGAATAATGTTCCATGTAAAGGGTAATCTGGGGGGTATTTTCTTGAAAACCTTCGTGTCGCATCTCTGGAAGATACTGAAACTAAATACCAAGTTTGGCGTTTATCCGACTGTTCGTTTCTGAGTTATGCTGTTCACAGACACACTCACGGACATGTTTCCAAAAGTGCTTTTTTTTTTTTTTTTTTTTTTTTGATTCGGGGGACCTCAAAGCATATATTTCCAGTGAAATCTCGGTATCGAATTTTTGGGTGGAATACAATACTTCCCCTACTTATATACGTAGTAGAGAAAGTAAAAATGTTAGAAACAGGTAGACAAAGTCATGTGAATGTATCAATGAATTTTTTACTTTCTCTGAATCAAAAAAAAAAAAGCATTTTTGTAAACATGTCCGTGTGTGTGTGTGTCAATTAACAGAAGCATATGGAGTTTGAGTTTTTTTTTTATTTATGGACGCTCTTTAACTACTATGGTCCTTAGCGTCCCATTCTATATTGGGCGTGAAA
The DNA here is from genome assembly GCA_030765065.1 of Deroplatys truncata. Classification (NCBI taxonomy): domain Eukaryota; kingdom Metazoa; phylum Arthropoda; class Insecta; order Mantodea; family Mantidae; genus Deroplatys; species Deroplatys truncata. The sequence continues at coordinate 132,866,192 of CM060979.1, read as the reverse complement.
GAACGGTAATTTTGCTCAGAGGCCTCTTTATCAGGCTTGAGGTTCTTTTACGTGCCGTAAATCTACGACACGGGACCACAGGCTTTATTTCCCTTCCGAAGGAAGCCATGCTAACAATTTTTACGCCCGAAAAAAACCATCGCCCTCCGCCGGGTTTCAACCCGCGACCTTGGGAACTAGAGGCTAGCACGGTACCACTAGTCCACGGAGGACGACAAGCATATGGAGAATAAGCGTTTGTAGAAATAGCTTGTACAAGAGTAGAGAAAGTCATACGAGTGTAACACATCAGATTTTTTTTATTGAAGCGTTAGTTTTTGAGAAGCAATATTTTACACTATTTTAGTGTGTTAATTAGATATTGTAATTAATATTACTTCAGTGATAACCGATAAAGAAAAATCACTTCCAGAATTTTTATACGAATGGTTTTGCGTGCTTCTCTATAATATTTTAAGGAAATTGGAACCAAAATTGTATCGTGTGGAACATTTTCAACTTATAAAAATGAAGAAAAAACATAACGCGAGAAAAACAGCTTCAAAATTCTAAAGGGCTATCTGGCCTTGTGCGCAGGCAAATTTAAAAACTCTTGTAAAATTATTTCTAGTCATTAGTAATACACAGCCATTACAGATTATGAAACTAGATGACTGATTCTTAATAATAGAGCTGTAAAGGAAAAATTGACTTTTTGATTGATTTCGCCCAATTTTCACCTATATGCACTGCTTTAGTGAAAACACTGTAGTATAGTTGTGGATTTTGAGTAGTCAATAATGGCGCATCTATTGTGGTGACTGTACAAGGTAGAAAAGAAGTAGCACAGAACCTTTTGGGCGCATCGATTCAGGCTACACCTGCTGCGTGAACCCCTAGCAATAACACATCGTAGAGAAATACAAAGATTACTTTTGACCCTAGGGAAATTTCCTGAATTGTGTGTGCGACCTATTACGCTTCTAAATCCCCTATTCAGAATTTCTGACAACAATATTCGGGATTTCCGGAATTCTTAGTGTAGCTACTTAATGGAATCTTCCTTTGCGATATTGGGTGGCATGAATAAACGTGAGATTATACTAGGGAGCATGAACTCTGAGTATTTTATTTAAGCTTAAACTCGGAAACGTATGAATAAAAGTTACCCGAGTATAAATTCACGCTCGGAGTTTAGACTTAATTAACTAATTAACATAATTTAAACCCACTTTGTTGGCTAGAAAATACATTCTCGCACGTCCTTGTAAGCGCTGCGGTTTTATTCTCGTTTCAGTACTGGTTTACGGTTGCATTGCATTTACGTGTAAACGAACAATGGTATTAATATGCCAGATACATCGAGTATTGAGGACGTCAGCTAACTTCATTTAACAGATGAAGTTTTCATAAGTATGCTTAAAAAAATATGCTGTGGTATTTTCCAAATAGCAAACCCCAGCTCCAAGAGAAGAAAAGAAAACTGCACTAAGCAATATTCGACATGAATTAATGGTGCAGTATGGAAAGTATAATTGGACAATTAAAACAAAGTAACATGGAAACACGCCATATATAGTATATTTTAGCGTATGCGTGTGCATTGACGCGTCGGACACATTATTGTTGTGTAGAATGACATTGTTGAACTAATTATTTCGATTTGTGGGACTTTTGAATTCTCGTCCGACGCGGCATTTCCCTCCACCTCCTAGTCGGGGGGGGGTGAAGGCAAGTTGAGGAACGAGCCTCTTTGTCTGATCAGTCTAATAGCGTGGCGTCAGTCTAGTGTAGATATGTCTTCAGAGTGAGTGGTGGGTAAGCGTGCGTGGTCCGTGTGAGTGTGGAGCATCTCCCTCTAATGTTTGTCTGTAACTTTTTGTGAATGATGTAGTGGCACCAAGGTAACTATAATAAACCAGAGTTAAATGTGAATTTATGTGTATTATGTTATGAATATACCACGCCTTCTTTAGATTTATGCAGCTAAGTTCCTGGTTCCTTCGTATGCCTCTGCAGTTACGCCCCTCCCCAATGTTTATGCCGGGGTAACTAAATTTAATATTTTCGCTGCAAAACCTTTTGGCCTCACTCCGGTGTATAACAATATATGACAGCGTTGCTATGGAGTAGTGGGATTTCTAAAACGTATCGTTAGCCATGGAGCTAAACCAAATCCTTGATCACCCAGAAGAAGATCACGTGTTGTATTCTCTTTAATCACTCTATACACGTGTGAACTGTTCCAAATTCCAGAATCGTGCACTGATCCTGGCCAAGAGACATCAGTATTTATAAACATCTCATTGCTGTTACGTAGTCATTACGTTGATGCTCGAAAAATTGCTTCCTGTTTATGTATACTCATCCCCGTGGCTTGATGGCTTTCTGATAGGAATGTACGTGCAGTCCAGGTCACCTACTGCATATTGGCTATGTTTGGAAATTTAATCCACAGGTTAGTTCTAGCAGTGATGCTGTCCATTATCACAGAAATGTTAGTGGATGTGGCAGATTGGGGTGCGCCCTAAACCTCCTCCAACACCCATCTTAAATCCTAGATCACCCACATACCTCAGAAAAATGCACAGGCGTGTTCAGATGAACTCCTCCCCTGGTTTCCCTGCGTTTACTCAAAAAAGTTCTGTCAACCACCTAACGCACTCTCTCAGTCTGTACGAACTCCTATACTAGGGTGTTTTTAAAGTAGGTACCGATAATTTTTTTAAAAAATAACATTAATTAACCGCCGTTATTCAGGCCTTTGTCGTAACGTGAAACCAGTTTTTGTATGCCCTCGTTAAAGAATGATGCCGCCTATGATGAAAGCCAACACTACACCTTTTGTTTCACATCATCGTCGTTGAAATGTTTTCCACCAAGGAATTTCCTCAGATGAAGAAACATATGAAAATCACTTGGTGCCAAATCCGGACTGTAGGGAGGGTGGTCGAATTGTTCCCAACCAAATGATACTATCAAATCTTGAGTTTGTTTGGCTGTGTTTGGCATTGTTATGAACCAAAAGGATTCACACGAAAACATTCCATGTCTTTTGTTCTGTATTGCACGGCGGAGTTTTCATAGTGTCTGACAATAGATGTCTTTGTTGATTGTCGCATTCCTGGCCAAGAATTCAATCAGCAAAACATCTTGTCTGTCTCAGAAATCCGCGCACATGATCGTCCGTTTCAATTTCTTCTTCACGGGGGATGTTGTGTGCTTCCCAAGGATTGCTGGTTTGGTTCAGGACTGATGTGAGACAACCATGCCTCATCACTTGTAACGATGCGCGTTAGCAAATCATCGCCTTCCTCAATATATCGCGTGAAAAAAGTCAGTGCAGCGGCTGATCGCTCGTTATATGGCGTCATCAGAAAGATTTTTGGGCCCAATCTTGGCCACAATTTCCGAAATCTTAAGCGTTCTGTCACAATGTTGTAGAGGGCTGGCCTTGAAATTTGTGGCAAATACGAAGACAACCCGATATGGAGAAAGGTCTGTCCTCGCGAATGTTTTCTTCCACAGCTTGCACCAAATCATTCGTGATCACAGACGGCCGGCCGCTCCTTGGCTCACCACGCACATTTTCACGATCGTTAAACTGTCAAACCCCCTTCCTCACCATTCTATCACTCATTGTTTCCCGATAAACCTCACACAATTGGCATGAATATTCCCTGGCGTAACATTTCTCGCATTCAAAAAAACAATCAGTGATCTAACTTCACATTCGGCGGGTCGTTCGATTGTTTTGAACATTTCGACACGCTCTAACAACAGGAAAACACAAAGTGACGATCGCGCACAGCTGTGTCTGGCTTCCTAATCAATGGAGGAAGTGATCGCGCAAGCTCGAAATCTTGACTGCAGCGACAAAATATTAAAACGGTACTTCAAAAATACGCCTCTTTAAGGGGACAAGGTAGTCTGAACACATAGAAATTACACCTAAGTGTGTTACATTACCACTACTCTTAAGGTTCTCAATGATTTTTTCTGAAGTTTTTATGAATTACTCTATGAATCATGGCAATTATTTCAAGTGGTTGTTTGGATTGATAACTTATGTAGTTGAGTCCGTAAAAATTATTTCATTCAGCAGAAAAATAATAAAATTTTCTCTTAAAACATGTGAAATCATGTATCTTTTTCTCTGATACTACTTGCAATACGGAATCACACAGTTTTGCATGTTTGTTCTTAGTATAATCCGCTATCTTCTGAACCTCAATTATTTAGTTTTGTATATCAGCTCACTAGAAATTGAAAAAAAAGTTTGCAAAGTCAAAAAAATAAAAATGTGGAAAATTTGCATTGTTGTTCCTTTCTTAATATCACTAATATACATTACAAAACTATGGTTGTGGTTCAGAAAGTTTAACTATGTGTTGTATACATTACTGAAAATTTCAGCTCTCTACTTCTCATAAGTTGTTTTGAGAAAACTGAATTTAAAGTTTGAACATTAAAATTCTGACACACTTCAGTACATTGCAGGATCATAATCATCTGTACCTTCATTCCTGGATTGCTGCAGCTTTTCTGATTGGCTTCTCTTGGTCCTGGCCTCTTTTGTTAATTGCTGAACTGCTCGCTGGACATGATGTAGTCGTTCGTTGTTGAAAGATACAAAAATGTTCTAAAAAGGGGCGTTGAATGACAGCTTTAAAGGAATGCAGACTAGCATTTAAATGGTATTTAAATGTCTTAAAAACCTTTTAACCCCCCAAAAGTATATGTTTTCTGAAATTGGATTTAATAGAGGTTTTATTAGTGCCTAAAACAAAAAATGTGATTTTTGAACATTTCAGAGTAATTTGTACGCTTAATTACGGTCATTTCTATCGCTACGCACTGAATATACTTTTCTAGTTCTTAAGTTATCCATAAATTAAACATTAACGTGCAGACGATACGAGAGACGTTCTTAAAATTGTCAGCCTGACTCAGAGGTGTGGTGAAGACGGTCAAATTGTAATGATGGCGTGCTGTAAAGTTTCAGACGCTTAAGTGCAGTCACTTGTTTGTAAGCATCGTGTAAACAGACTAATGTTAACATTTTTCCTCAAATGGGTAAAACTGAAATACGAGCAAGAGAAATTGTGGAAAAGGGGTTAGATTCTACATCAAAGAATTCTTTCCCTTCGTCTTCGACGAAGATGCACGACCGCACATGTACGAAACTGCTGAAGGATATAAAAGGGGCGGGTTTTATTGGTGATAATTTTAAAAAATAATTCGCATTTAATTTTTAAAATTTTTCGCATTTTCATGTTAATAATACAACAAAATTTCGTGGCAATTTCACGAAAAAAACTAAAACAAAATATATGCGTGGTTCGTATAATAATCGACTTCGAAATCCATTGGACAAAAATATTAGCTTATCTCTCACAATAGAAATTGTCTGTAAAATTGAGTTATCAATACCAGCAGGAATCAGTATTTTACCACGGGTTTAACAGAGATGCAAAGTTATTTTTGAAAGGATATTAATGTTTGATAGGAAATATTAAATAAAATATTATTTAGCCCAACTGTTTATTCCATGACCCAAATTACAACATACAACAAGCTATAATGTTTTCACACCATTGAAGATGTCATCAGTAACGATTAAATTATAGTGCAGAAAGTATGTTTCACTGTTCACATTTGATGGTAGTCATAATAGTTGACTAATCTAAGAAACTGGTTAAATTTAGCTTTAATGTGAACATAGACTGCAATATACCAGTTTCATTATTATGCTGAAATATGAGGAAATTTCGGGCATTGTTGCACAATTCAATATACCATAAAAGTACTATCATTTTCACCCTGAAATTCAGGTAGTTCGTTAAACATAATCTTTACCAAAACAAGATTGATATCACATTTTGTAATTCATTTTGGTAGTTCAAAAAGGAAATCGAATGCTTTGATTAGCTTTATATTCTCAACGTGTAGCTTTCGTAATTAACGTTTAAAATGTGTCAGTTTTTGTGTTTATCGCGCAAATAAAGCAAATCGTGAGAAAACGAGAAATTCGTCAAAAATTCGCTAAAAAATTGCAGATTTAAATCGTCTATATTTATTGTGAAACATGCAAATGCACAGTCGAAGTTGTAAAACACTTTTCGCGTTTATCGTTAAAAAAAACCCGGCCCTGAACATAAATAATGTGTTTTCTGTTTTTGGCTAATATCAGATTAACTTGCAGATTCAGAATTGTTATTCTTTTAGCTACTCTGTGATAAAGATATGCCTTCCAGACAACCAGTTTCAATCCCCCTTCTGAAACCAACGATACCAGTAACGCGATTTTTTCTGCCGCGAAATCTTAGATACAGAAAAATGCATTTCAGAAACTGTACGAGTGTTTCATTGACTGGCGGCGAACTTCTGTTAGCAGGAGCCACTAACATTTATTCTACATCACAATGAGAATTTAATTGATTGTAAAAACTGTGTGGAAACAAAGCTTGAGTTATACACAGTGGAGTAAACAAAATCTGAAGGGATACATTGACATGATTTTCTCTACCCTCTATCCCTTATTAGTGGTTGTACAAACTAGTTTTACTAAAGCTTATTTTTCTATGTGCTACATTTTAATCCAAATAAACCTTTGCAGAAATAGCTAGAGTACACATTCCGTTATAGATACAAAGAGAACAGCGATAGTCAAATGTTTAACAACTGGACGCTATATGCTGGTCATAAAATTCCATACTGTTTCCTGACATCGCAAGAAACAACTGAACGCTGAAAGGACTTTAAATAATGACCTAGAAATGAAGAATTCGAACCATTAATCACCCATATCTCAGAGAAATAGCTGATGCCACAATAAACTTATTTGAAATAAATTATGTGTTTTGAAGAGCTCTACATTTTTGTGTAGTACGTTTTCGTGTATCGCTTAACTTTATCAGTTATACAAGCTTATACAAAATTTCTTCCGAATGAAGAGGACTTCACAGGCTATTCCCAGAAAGTTCAAGATGTACATTTTATTTGTCAGTTAAGTATCTTTAATATGTGGTATTTTAATCAAAATCGTTAGAGGCATTTTTTAAAAAATAAAAACTATCGAAAAATGTTCCAGGTGAAGGGTAGTTTGGGTGGAGGATTTTCTTGAAAACCTTCGTGCCTTTTTTTGTTGTTGATTGAGGGGTTTCAGAAACATGTATTTCCTGTGAAATCTCTGTATCGAAGTTTTCGAAATACAAACTTTCTCTACTTTCTATGTGGGGGTGGTACAGAAAGTAAAAAGTTAACCAAAATATTCATTAGTTCTTATTTCATTGCACAACGGACCATACTTCAGAAACATCCCTCGTATCTTAACATAACGTATACTTGGGTTAGTAAATCATAATATTTCGTACAGTAAAATGTACGTTACTTACAGAAAAATGTAACGTATTAATGAGAAAACGCATCATTAATATAAATATTAATGCAGAAAGTTCGTGCCTGAAAAGTGAGCTTATATGTGCGAAAAACATAAATGAATAACATTACGAGAGTGAGGTTAAACTGAATTTGCGAAACTTTTAAGTGCGTTTGTATGAAATGACGTAGAATTCAGTAAAAGACTTTACTTGTATTTGTCTCCGCACTGTACCACGGGAATTAAGTGTCCTCTTTAAATCGCATCTTGAGAATATCGGCAATGTAACTTTCTCCATCCCCGAAGGAAAGCCGCAAGCATGTTCCTGAGAGTATCGGCAAATGCTTAAAGCGGGTCTCACTTAAACTTGTAGACAAACTTGGGCATTAAATTTGTCGTTTCCATAGCAGCTGTGACGATGTGCGTCGTCGAAATTCCTCCAGCATATTCTCGAGTCGGTTTTAATGGACCAGCAGACATCGTCAGTGACGAGATTTCTCTACATGTTTAAATATAAATGTCTCGTGTTTTCCAAAACGTATTAATCCGGTACTTTCATATTTTTATTGAAACACCATATAAAGATGCTTGTATTTTTACTTTTCTACTACTTACCTGTAGTAAGAGAGGATGTATCACTCCATCCAAAAATTGATACCGGATTTCACGAAAATGCGCGTCTGGAGGCTCTTGAATAAAAAGAAAGAAAGAAAAATCTGATGTGTTGCACTCACATGACTTTGTCTACTCTTGTACAAACTATTTTTATAAACGCTTATTCTCCATCTACTTCGTGTTAGTCGAGATGTTAACCTTATTGCTAATCTTCTTATAGGTGCAAGGGGAATATGGTAGGCTTTAAGTGATAGTCAAATGTTTTAAGAGCTGGTTGCTATGTGGAGCTTTGCATTTTCTTTGTATGTCCAGGACATAAAAAAACGAATAACGAATTCCTATTTGAGAAAAGTATTGGAAAATCCAAATAAATAACAAGGAATATCTCGGAAATGGTTCACTTCACAAAAACAAAAAAGTGTTTTAACGAGATCTACATTTTTTGTATAAAAATTTTGTCTATATCTTTACAGTTTACTAATTATGCAAACGCCACTCACAATGAAGAGGACTTTTGGGGTGAAAATCTTCGTGTCGCATCTTTGAATGATATTGAACCTAAATACCAAGTTTCCTATTTACCCGACTTTTCGTTTTTGAGGTATGCTGTCTACAGGTATACATCCACAGACACACACACGGACCTTCTTCCAAAAATGCTTTATTTGGATTCGGGATACCTCAAAACATGTATTTCCAGTAAAATCTCGGTATCGACTTTTTGGTTGCAATGCAATACTTCCCCTACTTACTATACGTAGTAGAGAAAGTGAAAATAGGTATTTTTAGGATTAGTTGCGTTTGTGTGTGAACAACGTAATATTACATTGTGCAACAAGTGTATAATGGTAGTACATAATTAAGACGCGAGTATGTGTTCATTATTTTCATACGAGCATCTTAATTACTACGATTATAATGAAGTTGCATACGACTATTTTTGATCGACTGCACTATAAGTTCAAAACTTTTGAGTTTTTACAAAAACATCTTACCTTGTTAATTGTGTGTAATTAAATTTTGATCGGATGCCAGGACCTTGAGCGTGTTTGCGAGTATTGCAGTAATGGCACTATTGTTTAGTCCACGCCGTATTTGATTTTTTGCAGGTAACGTGGAAGCAAGACATGTTGAAGCAAAAGAAGTGAACTTAGTTTATTAGAATATTAAAATTACAGTGAAGAGAATTTATTTTATTTTAAATACACATATTTCATTGTTTATCTGGGGAATGGATCTCAGTGGATTGCTGCTTTGAAGAGCTGCGCGCGCGCCAAGTAAGATCACAATGAGACGCTGAAGTATTATGGATGCCGTAACAGTTGAGTTACGTCATATGTAATCAGCACATTATAGTGTGATCGACAAAAAAAAAAAAGAATTAATTCCCGCGAAGTCCTCTTCATCCTGAAATACTTTTGTGTTACTGGTAAACCGCAAGAGAGATACGAAATCATACTGCACCAAACAATGTCGACCTAGTTAAAGCACACATGTGAAATAAATTGTTTTGTTGTGTTAACCATTTCCTAGATATTCTTAATTATTGCTTTGAGTTTTCAAAATGCTTCTTTTCAACTGGTAAGTTTCTGTTCGTTTTTTCTCGTCATACAAGGAACATGACATTCCAAAGCCATCACACAGCGACCCACTCAAAGAAAATCTGACTATCGCTTTATCCTACTGTATTCTTCTTACATCTACAACGAAATGTGTAATGAAAGTTCATCTCGATTGGCAAGAAGTAGATAAAAGAGTAGAGGAATGAGTACAGAAAGCAATGTGAGTGCAACAATCTGATGTGATATAGCCAAGACGACATAGCGACATGAAAGAAAGAAAGAGAAACGAATATAAGCATGTTAATTGTATATCTCCTGTAATAGTTATTTGTGTATCAAGTAGGTAAAATTATAGCTTTCACGAAACGAGGCGTAAGCCAGTCCGCTAAAGGTTTTTACTTACGTGATAATACAACATTTTTGGTATTCGATTTTTAAAGTACATTAATTTAATATTTCATTTCGCTGCTTACTAAGCGGAAGTCCCGGGTTCGGTTCACAACAGCGTGGGGATTTTTTTCGCTAGGAGACCAGGACCCGAGGGGCCAATTGAGGAGCTGCTTGATTGAAAAGTGGCGGCTCCAGGTTGAGGAGGCCGCATACACACGGCCGGAAGAGACCCGGTGGACTAATCACGTCTCTTCCTCCAGTACTGCACCCCACTTATGACGCCTGTTGTGGGCAGAGGAGGGGGACGCAGCGACCGGATGGTTGCGTCTTGGAGTTTAGATTACTTTAATGTATTTAATTTCGAGTACGTGAATGCATTGAGTTGATTGTTAAAAATGAAGTTGAGTTTTTTTATTTATGGACGCTCTTTAACTGCTGTGGTGCTTAACGTCCCATTCTATATTGTGCCTTAAAGACTGGTAATTTTGCTCAGAGGCCTCTTTATCAGGTTTGAGATTCTTTTACGTGCCGTAAATCTACGACACGGAACCACCGGCTTTACTTTCCTTCCGAAGGAAGCCATGCTAAGGATTTTCACGCCCGAAAAATGCGTTTTGCGTTTCTATTTACAGGTTGGTACTGTTTTACAAACATATTCGTAAATAAATCCTTAAATGTGTGCAACGGTCTGTACTATAATAATTAAGACATATGTTGTGGTTTTCTCAGTTTGATTGTAAGGCCAGTGCGTTCCTGATTAATTCGTAAATAAGAGCATTGTTGTTCGCGAGCATGATCTACTTGATTATTACATTAAAACAATGCTATCAACTTCCACAAGTTGAACTCACTTAGATATTGCGATAGGGCTCGGAAGTTGACCTATAAATGGCCTGAAAATGCCTATAAAAAGTCTTAAAATATCCTGAAACGGATCTAATAACTGAAAAAGAACATAAAAATATGATACGTAAAAATTAATTAATATTTTTAAAAGTTTTAGTTTTAAATGCATATCAAAATAATATAATACTTGACATTAGTCATCAATGTCAGCCATTGTTAAAAGGGAATGTGTGTAATTTCCCCCGAAATTGTGTTATTTATGGAGTCTTGATATACATTAATACATACATATTGAAGTGAGAGATTGATGCTCTTAATTTATCATGTAAAATTCAAATGTTATTGTTTGAAATATTAAGTATTTTTGTGTAAAAAGTACAACACTCTGGTGGTGTCAAACATACAGTGCGAAAAACATTATGAATAAAATGCTTTTCTTTGAGTTATATTTTTTACATCGTTGTGCTTTTCTGTTCAAATTATTGTTGTCTGTTCGAATTGAGAAAGATCAGTAAAAATATAATCGAAAGAACATAAAGTTGCACCAAAAAACGCCAAGGCCGAAAGGAAGGGCTAAGAAGGACCAATAACAAATGCTGAAAATGGCAAGAAAGGACAAATAAAACCCAGCATTTAAAGAAGATATGTTATGTTGGGTCTCGTCTTCGGACACTCGAAAAGAAAAGGATTTTTCCTCAACTTCCGAGCCTTCGTGATGTCAATATAGCGTTGGTGTTACCTCGCTGTGCAGATCTAGGATTTATCCCACCGTTTCTTCTGAAAGCGTCCATATACTAAAATCAAATATTATTCAGAAATAAAACATAACTTTTCAACACCCGTCTGCTTGGTTTGCGGTTAGCGTTTCTGGCTATGGATTCTGGGGTTCAAGTTCAGTGGGAATTAATTGTTCCTTATTTGTGGGGCTGAAACGTGGTCCTTCAAGTTCATGATGCCAGTTGGAGAGCTGCCCGAAAAAAGAGGTAGCAAGCCTCTGTAAATAAAGTTCAAGGCCAGGGCCATGGGACTCTTTTGATGAGGGTTCTTCTCGTTAAAAATTCCAAAAGCAACAGTTGACTAACGTGTGACCGCTAGTTTGTTTCATTTAACACTTCTACCAGCATCCCAGACAAAAATACCTGTACAGGATGGCGCAAATAAAAGTAGCCCTCTAAGTAAACACAGAAGCGAATTGTTGACAATTACTCATCAATTATAGAAGATGTTTAGAATCGTCCCGTCAGCTTCCTATAGCGCGTCGCGTCTAATCAAACTCTATTGCTCTCTTTGCCATCCGAAAACCTGTCCTTGAACATTTAGCGCGTTTCCTTAGTCGAGCCTGTTTTCTCATACGCTTCCAATCTTCTGTACCGAGTAAATCATTCATCAGACACGTGTAATTCGACTGATGAAATTGCTGATAGAACAGCGCCAACAAACGATCAGGGATGGGTGGTTCGCGAACGATTATTGCACAAAATTGTCCACTGTTCTCGTTGCATACACATTTCGATGCAATGAAATACGAGTACAATAATGTCATTTCAAGTCGTTAAAATATCACATTCGCATACTTGCCAACTTTTACGGCATTGCGGGCAGATTCAGAGAGTTACAGATGTTCACCACAGACATGACAAAGCATTGTATTCTATTGCAGTGTATTGAAAAGATTACAGACTAAATGGTATACAGTGCTGCGATAGTCGAGGGGTTGCCTATGTGTCTATCTTTCATCATGATCATAGTCCCCTTCACTGGGCTGCAACAAGATGTATAGCGCCACTAGCGACCTCTAGTGCATGGTATACAGTGCTATGATAGACCAGAGCTTATCTGTGTGTCTATCCTTCATCATGATCATAATCCCCTTCACTGGACTACAACAAAATGTACACCACCACTAATCACCTCTAGTGAATGGTATACAGTGCTATGATAGACCAGAGCTTATCTGTGTGTCTATCCTTCATCATGATCATTGTCCCCTTCACTGGGCTGCAACAAAATGTATAGCACCACTAATCACCTCTAGTGAATGGTATACAGTGCTATGATAGATCAGAGCTTATCTGTGTGTCTATCCTTCATCATGATCATGGTCCCCTTCACTGGGCTGCAACAAAATGTATAGCACCACTAATCAACTCTAGTGAATGGTATACAGTGCTATGATAGACCAAAGCTTATCTGTGCATCTATCCTTCATCACGATCATGGTCCCCTTCACTGGGCTACAACAAAATTATACCACCACTAGTGACCACTAGTAATTGGTATACAGTGATATGATAGATCAGAGCTTATCCGTGTGCCTATCCTTCATTACGATCATGGTCCCCTTCACTGGGCTACAACAAAATGTATACCACCACTAGCGAACACTAGTAATTGGTATACAGTGATATGATAGATCAGAGCTTATCCGTGTGCCTATCCTTCATCATGATCATGGTCCCCTTCACTGGGCTACAACAAAATGTATACCGCCACTAGTGACCACTAGTAATTGGTATACAGTGATATGATCGATCAGAGCTTATCCGTGTGCCTATCCTTCATCATGATCATGGTCCCCTTCACTGGGCTACAACAAAATGTATAGCACCACTAGCGACCACTAGTAATTGGTATACAGTGATATGATAGATCAGAGCTTATCCGTGTGCCTATCCTTCATCATGATCATGGTCCCCTTCACTGGGCTACAACAAAATGTATACCGCCACTAGCGACCACTAGTAATTGGTATACAGTGATATGATCGATCAGAGCTTATCCGTGTGCCTATCCTTCATCATGATCATGGTCCCCTTCACTGGGCTACAACAAAATGTATAGCACCACTAGCGACCACTAGTAATTGGTATACAGTGATATGATAGATCAGAGCTTATCTGTGTGCCTATCCTTCATAATGATCATGGTCCCCTTCACTGGGCTACAACAAAATGTATAGCACCACTAATCACCTCTAGTGAATGGTATACAGTGCTATGATAGACCAGAGCTTATCTGTGTGTCTTTCCTTCATCATGATCACGGTCCCCCTTCACTTTGCTGCAACAAAATGTATAGCACCACTAATGACCTCTAGTGAATGGTATACAGTGCTATGATAGACCAGAGCTTATCTATGTACCTCTCCTTAATCATGATCATGGTCCCCTTCGCTGGGCTACAACAAAATGTATATCACCACTAATGACCTCTAGTAAATGGTATACAGTGTTATGATAGACCAGAACTTATCTGTGTGCCTCTCCTTAATCATGATCATGGTCCACTTCACTGGGCTACAACAAAATGTATATCACCACTAATGATCTCTAGTAAATGGTGTACAGTGCTATGATAGACCAGAGCTTATCTGTGTATCTATCCTTCATCATGATCATGTCCCCTTCACTGGGCTACAACAAAATGCATACCACCACTAGTGGCCTCTAGTATATGGTACACAGTGCTATGATAGGCCAGAGCCTGTCTGTGTGTCTGTCCTTCATCATGATCATGGTTCCCATTCACTGGGCTGCAACAAAATGTATGGCACCACTAAGTGACCTCTAGTAAATGGTATACAGTGCTATGATTGGCCAGAGCCTACCTGTGTGTAGTTATCCTTCATCACGATCATGGTCCCCTTCACTGGGCTACAACAAAACGTATATCACCACTAGTGAGCTCTAGTATATGGTATACAGTGCTATGATAGGCCAGAGCCTATCTGTGTGTCTATCATTCATCATGATCATGGTCCCCTTTCACCGGGCTGCAACAAAATGTATGGACCACTAGTAACCCCTAGTAAATGGTATACAGTGTAATGATAGACCAGAACTTATCTATGTGCCTATCCTTAATCACGATCATGGTCCCCTTCACTGGGATACAACAAAATGTATACCATCGCTAGTGACTTCTAGTAAATGGTATACACTGATATGATAGATCAGAGCTTATCTGTTTGTCTATCCTTCATCATGATCATGGTCCCCCTTCACTGGGCTGCAACTAAATGTATAGCACCACTAGTTACCTCTGCTAAATGTTATACAGTGATATGATAGATCAGAGCTTATCTATGCGCCTATCCTGCATCACGATGATGGCCCCCATCCCTGGACTGCAGCAAAATGTATAGCACCACTAAGTGACCTCTGGTAACTGGTATACAGTGCTATGATAGGCCAGAGCGTATCTGTATGTCTAATCCTTCATGATCCCCATTCACTGGGCTGCAACAAAATGTATAGCAACACTAAGTGGCCTCTAGTAAATGGTATACAGTGATATGATAGACCAGAGCTTATCTGTGTGTCTATCCTTCATCATGATCATGGTCCCCTTCACTGGGCTGCAACAAAATGTATAGCACCACTAATCAACTCTAGTGAATGGTATACAGTGCTATGATAGACCAAAGCTTATCTGTGCATCTATCCTTCATCACGATCATGGTCCCCTTCACTGGGCTACAACAAAATTATACCACCACTAGTGACCACTAGTAATTGGTATACAGTGATATGATAGATCAGAGCTTATCCGTGTGCCTATCCTTCATTACGATCATGGTCCCCTTCACTGGGCTACAACAAAATGTATACCACCACTAGCGAACACTAGTAATTGGTATACAGTGATATGATAGATCAGAGCTTATCCGTGTGCCTATCCTTCATCATGATCATGGTCCCCTTCACTGGGCTACAACAAAATGTATACCGCCACTAGTGACCACTAGTAATTGGTATACAGTGATATGATCGATCAGAGCTTATCCGTGTGCCTATCCTTCATCATGATCATGGTCCCCTTCACTGGGCTACAACAAAATGTATAGCACCACTAGCGACCACTAGTAATTGGTATACAGTGATATGATAGATCAGAGCTTATCCGTGTGCCTATCCTTCATCATGATCATGGTCCCCTTCACTGGGCTACAACAAAATGTATACCGCCACTAGCGACCACTAGTAATTGGTATACAGTGATATGATCGATCAGAGCTTATCCGTGTGCCTATCCTTCATCATGATCATGGTCCCCTTCACTGGGCTACAACAAAATGTATAGCACCACTAGCGACCACTAGTAATTGGTATACAGTGATATGATAGATCAGAGCTTATCTGTGTGCCTATCCTTCATAATGATCATGGTCCCCTTCACTGGGCTACAACAAAATGTATAGCACCACTAATCACCTCTAGTGAATGGTATACAGTGCTATGATAGACCAGAGCTTATCTGTGTGTCTTTCCTTCATCATGATCACGGTCCCCCTTCACTTTGCTGCAACAAAATGTATAGCACCACTAATGACCTCTAGTGAATGGTATACAGTGCTATGATAGACCAGAGCTTATCTATGTACCTCTCCTTAATCATGATCATGGTCCCCTTCGCTGGGCTACAACAAAATGTATATCACCACTAATGACCTCTAGTAAATGGTATACAGTGTTATGATAGACCAGAACTTATCTGTGTGCCTCTCCTTAATCATGATCATGGTCCACTTCACTGGGCTACAACAAAATGTATATCACCACTAATGATCTCTAGTAAATGGTGTACAGTGCTATGATAGACCAGAGCTTATCTGTGTATCTATCCTTCATCATGATCATGTCCCCTTCACTGGGCTACAACAAAATGCATACCACCACTAGTGGCCTCTAGTATATGGTACACAGTGCTATGATAGGCCAGAGCCTGTCTGTGTGTCTGTCCTTCATCATGATCATGGTTCCCATTCACTGGGCTGCAACAAAATGTATGGCACCACTAAGTGACCTCTAGTAAATGGTATACAGTGCTATGATTGGCCAGAGCCTACCTGTGTGTAGTTATCCTTCATCACGATCATGGTCCCCTTCACTGGGCTACAACAAAACGTATATCACCACTAGTGAGCTCTAGTATATGGTATACAGTGCTATGATAGGCCAGAGCCTATCTGTGTGTCTATCATTCATCATGATCATGGTCCCCTTTCACCGGGCTGCAACAAAATGTATGGACCACTAGTAACCCCTAGTAAATGGTATACAGTGTAATGATAGACCAGAACTTATCTATGTGCCTATCCTTAATCACGATCATGGTCCCCTTCACTGG
This sequence comes from Deroplatys truncata, assembly GCA_030765065.1. Classification (NCBI taxonomy): domain Eukaryota; kingdom Metazoa; phylum Arthropoda; class Insecta; order Mantodea; family Mantidae; genus Deroplatys; species Deroplatys truncata. Next base: position 132,849,290 of record CM060979.1, on the reverse strand, counting down.
GATACAACAAAATGTATACCATCGCTAGTGACTTCTAGTAAATGGTATACACTGATATGATAGATCAGAGCTTATCTGTTTGTCTATCCTTCATCATGATCATGGTCCCCCTTCACTGGGCTGCAACTAAATGTATAGCACCACTAGTTACCTCTGCTAAATGTTATACAGTGATATGATAGATCAGAGCTTATCTATGCGCCTATCCTGCATCACGATGATGGCCCCCATCCCTGGACTGCAGCAAAATGTATAGCACCACTAAGTGACCTCTGGTAACTGGTATACAGTGCTATGATAGGCCAGAGCGTATCTGTATGTCTAATCCTTCATGATCCCCATTCACTGGGCTGCAACAAAATGTATAGCAACACTAAGTGGCCTCTAGTAAATGGTATACAGTGATATGATAGACCAGAGCTTATCTGTGTGTCTATCCTTCATCATGATCATGGTCCCCCTTCACCGGGCTGCAACAAAATGTATAGCACCACTAGTTACCTCTGCTAAATGTTATACAGTGATATGATAGATCAGAGCTTATCTGTGTGTCTATCCTGCATCACGATGATGGCCCCCATCCCTGGGCTGCAGCAAAATGTATAGCACCACTAAGTGACCTCTGGTAACTTATATACAGTGCTATGATAGGCCAGAACCTATCTGTGTGTCTAATCCTTTATGCTCCCTATTCACTGGGCTGCAACAAAATGTATAGCACCACGAAGTGACCTCTAGTAAATGGTATACAGTGATATGATAGACCAGAGCTTATCTGTGTGTCTATCCATCATAATCATGGTCCCCCTTCACCGGGCTGCAACAAAATGTATAGGACCCTAGTGACCTCTAGTAAATGGTATACAGTGTTATGTTAGACCATGAACTTATCTATGTGCCTATCCTTAATCATGATCATGGTCCTCTCCACTGGGCTACAATAAAATGTATACCACCGCTAATGACCTCTAGTAAATGGTATACAGTGATATGCTAGATCAGAGCGTATCTGTGTGCCTATCCATCATGATCATGGTCTCCATTCACTGGGCTGCAACAAAATGTATAGCAGCACTAGTGACCTCTAGTAAATGGTATACAGTAGTATGACAGACCAGAGCTTATATGTGTGTCTATCCTTCATCATGATCATTGTTCCCCTTCTCTGGGCTGCAAAAAAAAAGTATAGCGCCAATAGTGACCTCTAGTAAATGGTATAGAGTGCTATGATAGACCAAAGCTTATTTGTGCGCCTATCCATCTAGATCATGGTCCCCCTTCACTGGACTACAACAAAATGTTTAGCATCACTAGCGACAGGGCGCGATTATTCAGTAGTGAACGACATGAGTTGTAAAGTCAACTCCCTCACGTATAGTGCATTTTCTTTAAGTTTAAACTTTGGAAGTAGAAAAGAGAGACCACTATATTCCACACGACAGTTGGTAGTCCTTGACTGCTTAATTTCAAAACCTTTACTATTGAAACTTACTATTTAAAACCTGGCTTAGGTTGAAACTTGAAATTTAGAAGAGAACCACCGACACTCACTGTAACACTATTACAAATACCACTGTTACGGAGAAACTAGTTAGTGAAATGTGACTGTGACCGGCTCTCTCAGCACTTGGACCCTCAGCGCCGACCCGTCCTCCTAGACCGGTCAGGTAGCGTCAAAATTGTGTTTCAACTTAAACGTCACGTACTGCAGATGGTATCTTATCCACGTTGTATGGCTCCGGGATATGTTTCCCATTTTTGTGATTTGTTTTGCTATAAAATTGATGTTATGAAGCGTAAAAGTGGACTAGAAATGCGTGTATAGCCTAGGATGTGGTGTTCTTTGTTTTAATACGTGTTTATTGTGGTAGCAGGAAGAATTTCAGCATGTGCGACACAAAGGAGCAGCAGTGCCAGGTCTTCAAGATTCTTATAAATCGAATTGCCATTTGTTTTAAATGGAATTTTTGTATGTTTACTACACTGAACATTTTACGATTTTTAAATTTCGTGTGAGGTGGGCAGATGTTTAGAAGTATCCAACCATGGACAGGCGTGCTAAAGCTGGAGTTTGCAGATACAATGTGGAAGTAATATGTGCATCTGAACCCTTTAAGAGCACTCCCACAAGCTTCCTGGAATGCTTTACATGTCAGTCTGTGATTAAACACGCTTCCAGTTCACAGATATTATCAGAGACTGCAGTTGCACATTTTATCTTGTGTCATTTGGCGATACTACCGCAAAAAACAAGTCATTAGTAGAGCTCAGATACCTAACAATCAAAACAGGTAGGCTAAGAGGCAACAAAGTTTTAAAAAGGCATAATCTTAATATATTTAATAACCAATATTTGGTTTAAAAATCATACAAATTATACATGTTCTCTTTCTGTGCCACGTACTTACTGGTTAAGAGGAAGTACTGTATTCCACCCAAAAATTCTATATCTAATTTCACCGGAAATAATGCTTTGATGCGCCCTGAATAAAAAAAAGATGATTAGAATAAACGCTGTGTGTATGTGTCTGAACAGCATAACTAAAAAATCTGATGTGTTACACTCACATGACTTTCTCTACTCTTGTACAAACTATTTTTACAAACGCTTATTCTCAATATGCTTCATGTTAATCGAGATATGTTAATCTTATTGCTAATTTTCTTGTAGATGCAAGGGGAATTGGTAGGCTATAAGCTATAGTCAAATGTTTTAAGAGCTGGTTGCAATGTAGAGTATTCCATTCTCTTTGCATTACCAGGACAAAAAAAAATGAATAACGAATTTGAGAAAAAATGTAAGTATTGGAGAATTTAAGGGAATATCATGCAATATCTCGAAAATGGTTCACTCAACAACAAAAGAATGTGTATGACATAAATTGTGTATTTTAACGCGATCTACATTTTTTGTGTACTAAAATTTTGTCTATCTCTTATAGTTTACCAGTTATGGAAAAGTCGTTCACAATGAACAATACTTTTGGAGACATTCCCAGGAAATTAAAGATATACATTTTATTTGTCATGAAAATATTTTAAATATATGATATTTTAATCAAAATCGTTAGAACCATTTTTGAGAAAATTAAAATTTTCGAATAATGTACCGTGTAAAGGGTATTCTGGGGTGGGAGGATTTTCTTGAAAAGCTTCGTGTCGCATCTCTGAAACATACTGAACCTAAATACCAAGTTTGCTGTTTATCCGACTGTTCGTTTCTGGGTTATGCTGTTCACAGACACACACACGGACATGTTTTCAAAAATGCTTTTTTTTTATTCAGGGGGTCTCAAAACATATATTGCCGGTGAAATCTCGGTATCGAATTTTTGGGTGGAAGACAATACTTCCCGTACTTACTATACGTAGTAGAGAAAGTAAAAAAAATCTGATGTGTTACACTCACATGACTTTCTCTACTCTTGTACAAATTATTTTTACAAGCTCTTATTCTGCATCTATATCATATTAATCGAGATAAACATTTGCAGAAACGATCTTTTGACATGCAAAGAGAATTACATTTTACATATAGCGACCAGTTCTAAAAATATTTGACTATCGCTTAAGGCGTACTATGTACCCCTTGCTTTGTATTTGCAAGACGAATATAGAAATACAGTAGCCTTTAACCATAGACATATCTCTTAATAGCTGGTTGCTAGGTGCAGCACCATTCCCTTTCCCACAGATTAATACTCTTTGCAATATACAAGACAAAAAAATGAATAACGAATTCCCATTTGAGAAAACAAGTATTGAAAAATTTAATTGTATAACATGTAATATCTCGAAAATGGTTCACTCAACAACAAAAAAATGCATATGACATAAATTGTGTATTTTAACGCGATCTACATTTTTTGTGTAGTAAAATTTTGTCTATCTCTTATGGTTTACCAGTTAAGGAAAAGTCGTTCACAATGAAGAATACTTTTGGAGACATTCCCAGGAAATTCAAGATATACATTTTATTTGTCATGAAAATATCTTAAACATATGATATTTTAATCAAAATCGTTAGAGCCATTTTTGAGAAAATTAAAATTTTCGAAAAATGTTTCATGTAAAGGGTAATCTGGGGTGGGGGGATTTTCTTGACAACCTTCCTGTCGCATCTCTGGAAGATACTGAACCTAAATACCAAGTTTGGTGTTTATCCGACTATTCGTTTGAGTTATGCTGTTCACAGACACACACACAGACACACACACGGACATGTTTCCAAAAATGCTTTTCACTTTCTCTACTACGTATAGTAAGTAGGGGAAGTATTGCATTCCACCCAAAAATTCGATACCGAGATTTCACCGGAAATACATGTTTTGAGACCTCCTGAATCCAAAACAAGCATTTTTGTAAACATGTCCGTGTGTGTGTCTGTGTGTGTGTGTGTGTGTGTGTGTGTGTGTGTGTGTGTGTGTGTGTGTCTGTGAACAGCATAACTCAAAAACGAACAGTCGGATAAACACCAAACTGGTATTTAGGTTCAGTATCTTCCAGAGATGCGACACGAAGGTTTTCAAGAAAATGCCCCCCCCCAGACTACCCTTTACATGGAAGATTTTTCGAAAATTTTAATTTTATCAAAAATGGCTCTAACGATTTTGATTAAAATATCATATGTTTAAGATAATGTCATGAGAAATGAAATGTATAGCTCAAATTTTCGGGGAATGTCTCCAAAAGTATTCATTGTGAACGACTTTTGCATAACTGGTAAACCATAAGAGATAGACAAAATTTTACTGCACAAAAAATGTAGATCTCGTTAAAATACACAACTTATGTCATATACATTTCTTTTGTTGAGTGAACCGTTTTCGAGATATTGCTTGTTATTCCCATAAATTTTCCAATACTTATACTTTTTCTCAAATTTGTTATTCATTTTACTTTCTCTACTACGTATAGTAAGTAGGGGAAGTATTGCATTCCACCCAAAAATTCGATACCGAGATTTCACCGGAAATACATGTTTTGAGACCTCCTGAATCCAAAAAAAGCATTTTTGGAAACATGTCCGTGTGTGTGTCTGTGTGTGTGTCTGTGTGTGTGTGTGTCTGTGTGTGTGTGTGTCTGTGTGTGTGTGTGTCTGTGTGTGTGTGTGTCTGTGTGTGTGTGTGTCTGTGAACAGCATAACTCAAAAACGAACAGTCGGATAAACACCAAACTTGGTATTTAGGTTCAGTATCTTCCAGAGATGCGACACGAAGGTTTTCAAGAAAATCCCCCCACCCCAGACTACCCTTTACATGGAACATGTTTCTAAAATTTTAATTTTCTCAAAAATGGCTCTAACGATTTTGATTAAAATATCATATGTTTAAGATAATGTCATGAGAAATGAAATGTATATCTCGAATTTTCTGGGAATGTCTCCAAAAGTATTCTTCATTGTGAACGAGTTTTGCATAACTGGTAAACCATAAGAGATAGACAAAATTTTACTACACAAAAAATGTAGACCTCGTTAAAATACACAACTTATGTCATATACATTTCTTTTGTTGAGTGAACCGTTTTCGAGATATTGCTTGTTATTCCCTTAAATTTTCTAATACTTATACTTTTTCTCAAATTCGTTATTCATTTTTTTATGTCCTGGACTTGCAAAGAGAATGGAATGCGCCGCATAGCAACCAGCGTTAAAATATTTGACCATCGCTTAAAAGCTACCATATTCCCCTTGCATCTACAAGAAAATTAGCAATAAGATTGACATCTCGATATCTCGATTAACATAAAGCATATGGAGAATAGGCGTTTGTAAAAATAGTTTGTACAAGAGTAGAGAAAGTCATGTGAGCGTAACACATCAGATTTTTTTACTTTCTCTACTACGTATAGTAAGTAGGGGAAGTATTGCATTCCACCCAAAAATTCGATACCGAGATTTCACCGGAAATACATGTTTTGAGACCTCCTGAATCCAAAAAAAGCATTTTTGGAAACATGTCCGTGTGTGTGTCTGTGTGTGTGTGTGTCTGTGTGTGTGTCTGTGTGTGTGTCTGTGAACAGCATAACTCAAAAACGAACAGTCGGATAAACACCAAACTTGGTATTTAGGTTCAGTATCTTCCAGAGATGCGACACGAAGCTTTTCAGGAAAATCCCCCCACCCCAGACTACCCTTTACATGGAACATTTTTCGAAAATTTTAATTTTCTCAAAAATGGCTCTAACGATTTTGATTAAAATATCATATGTTTAAGATAATGTCATGAGAAATGAAATGTATATCTCGAATTTTCTGGGAATGTCTCCAAAAGTATTCTTCATTGTGAACGACTTTTGCATAACTGGTAAACCATAAGAGATAGACAAAATTTTACTACACAAAAAATGTAGATCTTGTTAAAATACACAACTTATGTCATATACATTTCTTTTGTTGAGTGAACCGTTTTCGAGATATTGCTTGTTATTCCTTCAAATTTTCCAATACTTATACTTTTTCTCAAATTCGTTATTCATTTTTTTATGTCCTGGACTTGCAAAGAGAATGGAATGCGCCGCATAGCAACCAGCGTTAAAATATTTGACCATCGCTTAAAAGCTACCATATTCCCCTTGCATCTACAAGAAAATTAGCAATAAGATTGACATCTCGATATCTCGATTAACATGAAGCATATGGAGAATAGGCGTTTGTAAAAATAGATTGTACAAGAGTAGAGAAAGTCATGTGAGTGTAACACATCAGATTTTTTATGTCCTGGACTTGCAAAGAGAATGGAATGCGCCGCATAGCAACCAGCGTTAAAATATTTGACCATCGCTTAAAAGCTACCATATTCCCCTTGCATCTACAAGAAAATTAGCAATAAGATTGACATCTCGATTAACATAAAGCATATGGAGAATAGGCGTTTGTAAAAATAGATTGTACAAGAGTAGAGAAAGTCATGTGAGTGTAACACATCAGATTTTTTTGGATTCAGGGGGTCTCAAAACATATATTTCCGGTGAAATCTCGGTATGGAAGTTTTGGGTGGAATACAGTACTTTCCCTACTTACTATACGTAGTAGAGGAAGTAAAAACTATAAATACCAAACTTATTATTTAAGTTCAGCGACTTCCAAGGATTCGACACGAAGGTCTGAAAGAAAAGTCTCCGCCCGAAACTACGTTTTACATGGAAGAGTTTTCATTATTTATTCTGTCAAAAACTATTTCAGATTTTGATTAAAATGCCACATGTTTAAGATATTTGCATGACAAATAAAATATATCTTGAATTTTCTGGGAATAGCCAGTGGAGTCCTCTTAATTCTGAAGGAGTTTTAAATAAATTTGTGTAAATCGTAAACCTTAAGAGAGAGACAAAAGATTTATTATACAAAAAGATGCACTTCTCATTGAAACACACAATTTATTTCAAATAACTTATTTCTGACAAGCATTTCCGAGATGGATTTGAAATTGTAAATATTTCTTATTTGTTTAAAGTGGTGTCGCTACTCAGTTGTTTCTCGCGATGTCATGCGAAGAGTATGGAATTTTAAGGTCAGCATATAGCGACCCGATTTATAAATATCGTACTATCGATTCGATTTCCTCTATTCCCCTTATACTTAAAAGAAATTTGTACTGAGGCTATTTATGCAAAGACTTAGTTCGAGTAACAGACAAGAATAAGCTTGAGTAAGATTAGTTTGTAGAAGCTATATAAAAGTAAACGGTATTGTGTAGAGGAAGTCACGTGAATTTAACATTACATTTTTTCAAACCAAATTTACACTTACATTGCCTTAATCTTAACAATCATTTTAGCCTACTGCATTCTTAAAAATAAATCCTGCTGCACTATAGCCCGCGCAGGACCTGAGCCTGCCAACCTGACTGCGGGTCTCACTCTCACGTACGCACGACAGCGGTGAACGATCTTCCATCGGATACGGGGAGGAGATGTGGCCAGCATCACGCATCCCCCAGCCGGAAAGTTGGCTCACGAGGGTAGGACCGCTTCCTTTCGCAGCTTCTCATTTTCCTCGCAATGCTGAGTGGGCACCGGTCCTACAGTGCCATTTAAACCAGAGACTATTGACATTTTACTCTAAGCGGAGAAGTGGGAGAGCTGCGTTGCCACGTTGTATTACAGCATATATCACTGTTTAGCAGCACGCTGGGACGTAACCCTAGTGAGCAGTATTGCAAGTTCAGCTTGTAGGCGAACGGAAAAGAGTTAGTGGCACCTTATTGGCCAGAGCAACAGCGGAGGGGACGTTTGCCATGGAAAGATACCCCTTCAAGAAGTATCAGAAGTCTCGTGTGATTTAAATTGTACCGTATAGCCGGGACTTGAAATCCGCACCCCCATGGGTGGATTGAACCCGGGCGCATTCCATGACCGCACTCTAACCCACGGCGCAAGACGTGTTCTATACCTATAGTGAAATCTGTGTGATGCAAGTTATCTCGATTAACAAGAAGTAGATAGACGAGTAACTTTTGTTAAAATAGACTTTAACATGTCAGTTATGAAGGTGCGGGGAAATCCAGTTGTGGTTAGAGCACTTGGAACTTCGGTGAAACCATTTAAAGCTGTGATGTTATCTCAAGAGCATCTGCAAAACAAATTCCCTTTTAAAGTGCGCCAGATTTCAAGTGGGAACGTTGTGTGCGTAAGTTAAAGGAGGGATTGAGGCAAATCCTCCTCCCCCTCCTCTCTAATTCTGGTGTGCTGATTTGCCATGAAAAGGCGCACTGTTTATACTGGCACGGTTGATATCTGATCTCCATCTCCAGTCCTCAATCCCCCCTTTTCGTGGCGCCACAACACCACGCTATTAAAGATATTCTCTCCTCAGGTACAGCAAATAAATTGATGGTTCCAAGTGAAATTAAATTTCAACATTTCCAGAGCGCAATCTACTGCGTCACCGGAACGGATATTATTAAGAACAGTGATTGAAAGGAGTACATGAGCGCGAACCTTGCCATTGCCTAAAGGTCTGACTTTACTGGCATTCGCAGCACAATTCTTACACAAAAAAGAAAACCGGGAAAGCGAACAAAGCACATCGCAACCGACTGTTCTTCAGCATTTGTTCCGATTATGAGGAATCAATTGATTTTACAGTGTAGGTATGAGAAAAAACTTTGATGTAATACATTCACATTACTTTCTCTACATGTTGTCGTTTATTGGTGGGCATACCAATTCTTCCTAAAGCTTATTTTTCTATTGACTGCATGTTAATCTAAATAAACCTGTGCAGAAACAGCTACATTACACATTTCGTTATAGATACAAAGGGAACAGCGATAGTCAAATGTTTAACAACTGGACGCTATATACTGGCCTTAAAATTCAATACTGTTTCCATGACAACTGAAAATCGGCTAGAGTTTAAAATAATGACAGTATTGGACAATTGGAACCTTTAATGACGGATATCTCAGAAATGGTTATGCTACAAAAACGTTATTTGAAATAGTGTTTTAAAGAGATCTACATTTCTTGTGTAGTACGCTTTCGTCTATCGCTTAACGTTTACCAGTTATACAATGCTCTACAAAATTCCTTCCGAACAAACAGGACCTCAAGGGCTATTCTCAGAAAATTCATTATAAACATTTTATTTGTCATGTAAGCATCTTTAATATATGATATTTTAATCAAAATCGTTAGCGATTTTCTAAAAAATAAATCTCGATAAATGTTCCATGTAAAGGGTAGTTAAAGTGGGGAAATTTTCTTGAAAATCTTCGTGCCGCATCCTTGAAAAATGTTAAACTTACCAAGTTTGGTATTTATCCGACTTTTCGTTTTTGTTATGCTGTTCACACACACACACACACACACACACACACACACACACACACACACACGTTTCCAAAAATGCTTTATTTGGATTCAGGGGCCCCAATACATGTATTTCCGGTGAAATCTCGATATCGAATTTTTGGGAGGAATATAATAGCTTCTCTACCTACTAGGTACATGGTAGAAAAAGTGAAAATTCTGTGTGTTACATTCGCATTACTTTCGTTAGAAGTTTCGTTGTAGGTATAAGAACACAGTAAGCTAAAGGCGAGTCAGATTTTTTAAAACTTATCGCTACGTATGGCTTTGAATTGAATTGTGTTTTATTTATGGACACTCTTAACTACTATGGTCCTTAGCGTCCCATTCTATATTGGGCGTGAAAGACTGGTAATTTTGCTCAGAGGCTTCTTTATCAGGCTTGAGGTTCTTTTACCTGCCGTAAATCTACGACACGGGACCCCCGGCTTTGCTTCCCTTCCGAAGGAAGTCATGCTAAGGATTTTTACGCCCGAAAAGAAAAAATATCCATCGCCCTCCGCCGGGTTTGAAGCCGCGACTTCGGGAACTAGGGGCTAGCATGGTAACTACTACACTATATGATGGCTTTGCATTACCACGAGAGAAAAATGTGTTGCATTTACATGACTTTCTCTACCTACTATCGTTAACTTGTATATAGCATCAACAAATTATTCTGCAAAAGCTTATTTATTCCTGTATCTAAGTTGAGGTAGGCCTTTACCTTACACATTCTGTTATAGGTTCAAACGGTATGGCGTTAGTCAAATGTTTAAGAACTGGTCGCTATAGTTATACTAGCCTTGAAAATCCATAGTTACCAACTTGAACAGCGAAGCACTCTATCAAAATGGAGTGCTTCGCGGTAGTTGTTTGGCTCACCTTCTGGAGGTTCTGGGTTCGATTTCCGGCGACCGGCCACTCTGTCTATGGGTTTTTCGTTGTTTCCTCGGGTCGGTATGCGAACGCTTGGGAGGTTTCTCATGTACCACGATTTCGTTTCCACCATTTCTCCTTCATTCGGTTTCGTTCTCATCTTTCAGGTGTGCTTCTAGGTTTCGTGGTGTATGGCGGTGCCGGACAGATGGCGCGGATGCTTGCTCAAAAGAAAGAATACTTCCCGTGGATACTACCGGCCTGCTTGGTCGACGAGTCGTTCATCGCCCTCTCTAGGCAGCTCGAGCAGCAGGACGGGTCTTCGAGCCTGGAATTGCGTGTCTGCCTGCGACCTGTACCCTCTTGGGGTCGGTAGTCACAGTGGTGGCGAGGTGTCCCCCTCCACAATTCAAATCAACAATAACGGATATCTCGTACGTGGTTGATGCCGCAAAGAAACTTTATTTTTGAAATAAATTGTATGTCTTAGAAATATCTACATGTTTTTGTCTAACTCATGGTTTCCAGTTGTACACAGTTCCTTCTGTATGAAGGGGACTTCACAGATGAATCCATGAAGATTCAGGATAAACATTTTATTTGTCATTCAAATAACTTAAGCTTTGATATTTTAATCAAAATTGTTAGAGCTATTTTTGAGAAAATCGAAAATAAGGAAAAATCTTCCATGTAAAGTTATTTTCTTGAAAATGTTCGGGCTACATCTTTGGAGGGTGTAGTTATGCTGTTCACAGACACGTGGATGTTTGTGTCCTGGGGTGCCTCAAAGTGTGTATTTGCGGTGAAATATCGATATCGATGTAATACTTCCTGTAGTTAAGTAAGGGAAACGTGAATGAAGATTTTAATCCAATTATCTGATGCATGCAGTAGCGCAGGGAATTATTCAAAGATACCTAAACGTGGCTTTGCTGCAAACTCACTGTACATGGGAACTTTTTTTTTCACCGAAAATGCATGCTTTAAGGCTTCCGGAATAAAAAAATTAGAAAAAAGTGTGTGTGTCTGTAAATAGCATAACTCAAAAATGAAAAATCGGTTAATAATCCTCCCACCCTAAAGTACCCTTTACATGAAATTGTTTTTCTCGAAAATCTTGGTTTTCTGAAAAATGTCTAGAACGAATTTGAACAAAATACCGTATGTTTAAGACAGTTTCATGACATAAAACGTAGTTTTGAATTTTCTGGTAAAAGCCTCTGAAGTCCTTTTCATTCTGAATGACTTTTGGGTAACTAGTAAACCGTAGCAGATATATATAATTTTACCCCCCCCCACAAAGTAGATCTCGTTAAAGCGCACACTTAGTCAAATTTCTGTTGTCGAGTTAACTATTTACGATATATTACTTCTTATTTGTTTGAATATTCAAATACTTATAATTTTCTCAAATGCGAAGCGTTATTCGTTTACAGTGTTCTATGTCGAATGTTTTTGTGGTGTTAGCTATTTCCAGGATGTTTCCAGGATATTAGTTTGAATGTTAAAATACTTATTTCAAGTGGGAAGTCGGTATTTTGTTTTTTCTCGTGGTCATGCCAAATGTTCCATGTAAAGGGTACTTGGGGATGGGGAGATTTTCTTGAAAATGTTCTTGTCGCATCCTTTGAAGATAGTAAACTCAGATACCAAGTTCGGTATTTATCCAACTTTTCGTTTTTGAGTTATGCTGTTCACAGACACACACAGGGACATGTTACCAAAAATTTATTTGGATTCAGGGAGCCTCAAAACATGTATTTCCGGTGAAATCTGGGTATCGAATTTTTGGGTGGAATGCGATACTTCCCTTACTTATTCTACGTAGTAGAGAAAGTAATAAGCTTTAGTAAGAATAACAAACGATAGGGGGTAGAGAAAGTCATGTGAATGCATCACATCAGATTTTTGAAATCTGACTATCGATTCAGTTTTCGCAAATGCTGCTTTAGAAAATCCCTTTCACCTATTACACCAGTGCAAATGTAAGCTATTGCAATTAAAGGCAAGACATTTTAGGGTGTCCGAAAGAAAGCTCCAATCGCGTTGAAGCAAAGGTCTTGAACACAATTCACTTACTCTGTGGATAAAAACTGTTAAAGGCACTGTACTACTTTTAATAACCCTAGTCGTTTTATCTGCGAATCTTACACAATTGTCCAAACGTGCAAAATTAAAACCATGTTGTACAATTTACATAAATTTCATGCTCGGCCTCTGGAACTGGTTAGCGGACGTACAGTGTTCTAGATTCGAGTGAAATTAATTTTCTGCCTCGCCATTGCTCTCAAGGAATTGAAGCGCAAAGCTCAGTTCCATAATAGTTGGCACAACTGTTTGCTGGGTCGGTCCCACATCGCTGAATGTTGATGGTGTAGCTCCGTATCACCACAAAACATGTATGTTTACCTCGGAGACACGGATACCACGAAGTACTGACTATTCCCAGCTCATGTGTTTGCAGACCGATTCTCGCTTGCATTACACCAGAAATTGGATACGGACATTTTACTAGAAATACACTTTTTGAGATTGATTGATAGAAGAAAAGCATCTTTAGAAAAAGCTCCGTGTATATGTTTGTGTGAAAAGCATAGCGCAAAAACGAAAAGGCGATTTGGTATGCGACAAGAAGACGTCCAAGAAAATTTCCCCGGACCCCGAATTGCGCTTTACACGGAAACATTTTAGTTATTTTCTCAAAAATAGCTCTTAACGATTTTGATTTAAATATCGTGTGTTTAAGATATTTTCATGAGAAATGAAATCTGTATCTTGAATTTTCTGCTAATAGCGTGTTTTTAAGTAGCATTTAACGCTCTTTCTTATTACAAACGGCACCACAGGCGGTGGACACTGATGATACATGAAATTGTATTTGGGTGGGAAACCTTACAGGCCTAAGTTACGCTACTTCCCTGAAAAAATGACCTCGGGGAGGACGGTCCTGATGGGATTTGAATCTCGGACTTCCTAAACACGAGCCTCACACGTTGCCATGGAGCCATCTTGCACGGGGAGCGAATAGCTTGTGAAATCCTCTTTATGAATGACTTTGTGCAACCCGCAAACCGTAAGAAATAAAATCTTAAGACACAAAACACGTGGATCTCGTTAAAGCACGCGATTTATGTCAAAATTGGTTCTGGAGTTAGCCGTTTCCGAAATATACTGTTATTGTTTTGAATTTTCAAATACATACTTTTTTAAGTGGTAAATCGCTATTCGTTTCTTTCTCGTGGTCATGCAAAGAGTATGGAATTTCAAAGCCACCACATAGCGTACCACCCTTTTTAAAAGTCTAACTATCGCTTTAACCTACTGTCATCTTCTTATACCTACAACGAAAGTTTATCTCCATGAACAAGAAGTACAAGAAAACGCTTCTCTAAGAATGGTTTCTAGAAGAGAAAATCACGTGAATGCAAATTTTCTCCTAGTTCAGTTTTGTTTGTTCCTATGTAATCTCTGTTACGATTCGGCTAGGGATCTAGGAAGTTTATTCGCGTGCATTTTCCTGTTCAATGTTGGCGGTTGGTACTAACGGTAAAGATGACGAGATTTAGTAATTTGCGAACTGAAAATATAGAAGAAGCGGTACAAGATCTGACGCCGCGAAATATGAGATGAAACAGGTAAACCACTGTTTAATTCAGCATTTTGTTATTCTCGGCGTTCATTCTTGAAATAATTAGCATTCGTTAACATAAATTAGATCACCAAGGGACTCCTGGCATTATTGAATATAGCTGAAATTCACAGATAAAAATTTAGTAAGTCACCAAGAACTTAGATTTAGCCTGTGCTCTTTGAAACTACGAGACCAGAGCGACACGAATAACAGCCGAGATTTTTAAGTGATGATCTCATTCTGTTGCGATTATCGATACGTGTGTTTTTATCGTTTAGGCGCATGTGTCAGTAGGTCAGTGTGCAGAGTGGCAAGCTTTTACTAATATTCTTTTTCTCCTAAGACACTGCGGTGTTGTCGCTTTGAGCCAAATATAGAGATACACGCTCGTTTGAGTGGAGAATTCTTGCACGTGCTGCGCGAGGTATCGATTTCGTCACCCTCAGTAGTGTCGGACAGGCAAAGAAAATGCAGCGCCTTCTTCGGCAATGCTAGCCTTGCCATTCGTTTCTAATAGTAACAGGAAGGAGAAAAATCTGGTGTGATACGTTCCAGAATTTTCTCGCAAGTATCTGTTGTAATTAGATGAGAATAAAACCATAAGTAATAAGCATATTGATTTTTAGTCTTACAGATATTTGTCAAGCGAATTTCGTGTTAATAAAGGATCACGACACGTATGCTGTGTATCTCCTACATTATATAAAATTTACGCAGATAAAGCTAGAAAAATGTTGAAAAATATGGGAATTCCAATAGGTGATGACTCAACAATATACTGCCTGCAATTTTAGGTTGATCAGTTAATTCCGGCCTATGAATGTGAACACACAGAATATGTTACAAGGAAATTGATTAAAAAATAAAACAAATCGGGATTAAAAGTAAATGTGGATAAAACCAAATATATGGCCATTGGAGATGTTCACCAAGACTTGGTCCTGGAAGACGAAATAGAGCTAATTGAAATGGAGATAATTAATCACACAGGGGAATATAAATATCTGGGAGTAAAGATTATACAAGATGGGAAACAAGAACAGGAAATAAGATCAAAGATAAACTCAGGAAAGTATGCTATATCTACCTTGCATGATATATTATGGGATAAACAGATCTTAAGCCCCTTGTACACCATCAACCTTTTTTTTAATTCAAGAGTTTACAAGAAAAATTGTCAAACATTTTTCAGTATGTGACAAGATTGGACAAGACTTGACAATGTCATAAATGTGTATATACAGGTTGTCTTTTTTCAAGCTGAAACCCTTCAGAACACATTAATAAATAATTTACCACTCACAAAGCAATTTATTATTTGCGTCACGGTATAACAATTTGCAATGAAATATTGTTCTTTACTAATATTATGTAGCACTTTCACGTATTATATCCAATGAAATCACATTACGAGTGTGGAACACAATGGAAATAACCCCAACTGATAGGTTAACCACATATATAACATTGCATTAATGTATACAGTTCGGAAATCTGCTTGACAATTATTTCTTCATATGCCTTCATCTGCTTGATGTTGTGGTAATCCACAGAGTCCTAGACATACGAACATGACCAGCTTATGTATAAGCTAATGAGTTCGCATACAACATGCCTTGACCGGGTAGCCATTTTGTATACTTTTCGATTTTTTGCCATGTTGCAGATTTAGTTACGCACTGTAAATATTCGCATTTCATTGGCTTAGGCCACCAAATCATTGTCAAATCTTTGATCGTTTAGAGCATGTCCTTATTTGCTTTCAAGACTTTTAAAGAGTTTAAAAGCATTGGAAGCAATTTGACAAGAAACGTAAAATTGTGACAACTCTTGAAAGATCTTGTAAAGTATTGAATTTGATAAAAAATTGATCGTGTACAAGGGGCTTTAAAAGGAACTAAAACTACAATTTTAAAACAATAAAAGTATTATAACCTACGGCTCCGACGTGTGGACTATGAACTATCAATTGAAAAGAAAATTATTGGTAACAGAAATGGATTATTGGAGGAGATCTGATAGGATATCTAAATGAGAAAATGTTAGAAATGGGATTATAAAATAAAATATAAATGTTCATAATCCAATTTTAGATTGGAATAACATGGGCATGCTAAAGAATGGAATATGAAAGATCACCCAAAAGAATGAGTGGGCGCCACCAGGAAGGAGGGGAATACGAAGATCGAATAGCACTGGATTCAAGGAATTAAAACATGTAGAGGGGGTGTAATATGTGCATCCATATGCAAATATTGGCGAACTATACACTCACTGCATTTATATGCAGTATAATACAGTGTGATTCTCTCGCTAGAGGCCCCAAACTTTTGCCTATATGTTGACCATTTGTGTGAGTTTTGTGATGAAACTTTGTGTACACATACCTTGAACAATGTAATGTAGTGCCACACCTCTCCCAATAGGCTTGGACTGTTCCACTGACCTTGGCTCTGCTTACTCATGCCTCCACGCGCTATACTCCAGTGTTGGCTTGGAAGCCGTATCGACAATGCCATACACAATTGCAGAACGCGTGTTTCTCCTTCGTAACTACTGGCAAACGGTTTCGTTTATATCATGTCAAAGGGCATTTCGGGCCGAATTTGTTACGCGACGCGTGCCCTCAAAATGTTGTATTCAGAAATTGGTAACAAAGTTAGAGACGACTGGAACCTTGATCACGCAGCATGCAGGCGGCCGGAAAATTAATGTGGATGTAATGGAAGAAGTAAAGGAGCGATAACTGGCGTCACCATCAAAATACATTGCGACGACTTTCCCAGGAAATAAATGTTCCATACTCTGTGTGCCAAAGAGCTGCTAAGAAAGCAAACCTCCACGCTTACCATGTGACATGTGTTCAAGAATTGCAACCGACTGACCATGAAAAACGTTTGCAGTTCTGTGTATCGTTTCAAACCTTTATTAATCAGAATCCTGGGATTTTGGACTTTACTTGGTTCACGGATGAAGCGTGGATTCATCTGAGTGGCTACATAAACTCTCAGAACACGCGTATATGGGCACAAACAAATCCTCGTGCCCTAAATGCAGAACCTCTACATGCACAGAAAATTGGAGTGTGGTGCGCAGTGTCACGTAGGCGTATTATACGCCTTATTTTTCATGAGAATACGGTAAACACTGAAGAATACATTAGAATATTCACTGACTTTGCCAATCAGTTAATAGATGACGATTTAACTCACGGATATTTCCAACAAGATGGTGCAACAAGTCACATGTCACGTGCAAGCATGAGGGTAATTGAAAGCTTTTTTGAAGATCGAATCATCTCAAAAGCTCTTTGGCCACCAAGATCTCCTGACCTAACACCACCCGACTTCTTCCTGTGGGGATGTCTGAAGCGAAAGGTATACAGAAATAGACCACGTACAATTGCAGAGTTGAAAGATGCTATACGTCAAGAGATTGAAGCCATTACCGAGGAGACTTTAATAAAAGTATTCCAGAATTTGGAGCGACGTGTACAAACGTGTTTGGATGTGGGAGGGGACCATTTTCAGCATCGGATGTGACAGTGCATAGTTCAAGGTATGTGTACACAAATTTTCATCGCAAAACTCTCATAAGTGGCCAACATATAGACAAATGTTGGGGGCCTCTAGCGAGAGAATCACACTGTACTTCACCACTCGATTCCTCTTATCATGGGATGCATTTATCTCTTCCATGCATATGTTCTACGTTCAACGGAGGGGGGAAACTATAAAGCGAATGTGCAAGAATCCGTCCTGCAGTATTCATGTAAAAAGTGACCACTTTATTCGAGATATTTTATTTTCTGTATCACGGACTTACAGTTATTACCCAAAAATTCGATTGCGAGATTTCACGGGAAATACAATCCCCCCCCCAAAAGAACATTTCTAGGTAAAGGTCCGTGTGTATCTGTGAACAGGATAACTAAAAGCGAAAAGTCCGGTAAATATCAAACTTTGTGTTTAAGTTATGTATTTTCCAAGGATGCGACACGAAGATTTTCAAGAAAATGCCCCTCTCCAAACCCCACCCTTTACATGGAAAATTTTTAAAACTTTGTTTATTTTCTAAAAAGTTGCTAACGGTTTCGGTTAAAATATTAAAGATATTTACGTGACAAAATGTATATCTTGAATTTTCTGTGAATAGCTTGTGAAGTCCTGGTCACCGTTCATTCGAAGGAATTTTGTATAACGTTAGGCGATAGACGAAAACGTACCGCACAAGAAAATGTAGATCTCTTTAAAAGACACAATTTATTTGAAATAACTTTTTTGTGGCATCGGCCATTTCTTATATATCCATTAATGGTTCGAATTGCTCAGTACTTTGTCATTCTCTTAAAGTCCTGTCAACTTTCAGTTATTTCTTGCGATGTTATGGATACTGTGGAATTTTAAGGCCAGCATATAGTGTCCAGTTCTTAAACATTTGACTGTCGCTGTTATATGGTACCTACTTTTTAATTATAATTGTTAAAGAAGCATTTTTTGAGAAAATAGAAAAAGATATAACGAGAAGTTTTCCGGGTTAAGGATATTTTGGGGTTGGGAGATTTTATTGAAAATATTCGTGTCTTATCTTCGGAAGATGAACTTAAATTTGTTTTTGAGTTATTGTTAACGCGCGCGTGCACGTATGTATTTTGTTGTTACAAATGCTTTCTATATATTTAGGAGCCTCAAAACATATATTCTTGGAGAAATTTGTATCGAGTTTTTAGGTGGAGTACAGTATTTACTCTATCTACTAGGTACCTGGTACAGGAAGTAAAAATAATGCATTTACTTGAAGTGATGCAAAAGGCTTATAAAATAACTTTACTATAGAATTGTTTAAATTGGAATAACTAATTAAATTGACCTCTCCCGTTCATCATGAAATGATTGTAGAATGATCTATAAGATTTTGGGGTGAATCCTCTCCCATACACCTTATTGTAATTTCGAACAGCCCCGGCTATTCTAATAAGGGATGAAAATGTCCCTGATATTTAAATAATACAGAAGCTGGTGAATATGAAGATTCTCCACTCCCAGGCCATCAAATTTACCTCCTCCTCCTCCTCCTCCTTTTTTTAAGTTGTCTGCGACCGTCGAGAAAAATAATTATCTCAGTTGTTAATTACATATAAAACACCGGGTTCACTGATTTCTAATGTTAGCAGTTTTCTCTCTTTATACAATTATTGAGCATGTCCTGCTAACGAACTTGATTACATCACACAAAGAAAATAGAGCAAAACTTCCTTACACGAAGGTTATTAAAGTATTTTCGCATTGGTGTCAAATTAAAAAATAAATAAATTGAGTTTTATTTATGGACGCTCTTTAACCTATGGTCCTTCTCTATTGGGCGTGAAAGACCGGTAATTTTGCTCAGAGGCCTCTTTATCAGGCTTGAGCTGTTTTTACGTGCCGTAAATCTACGACACGGGACCACCGGCTTCACTTCCCTTCCGAAGGAAGCCGTGCAAAGGATTTTTATGCCCGAAAAAAATCTATCACCCTCGCCGGGTTTGAACCCGCGACCTCGGGAACTAGTGACTAGCATGGCAACCCTATACCACGCAGGACGACGCATTGGTATCGCATGCGTATTTTAGCATTATAAGCAGATTCGATTGTTTTGCTGTGTCTTAGCTCTACTCGTAGGGGAGGGGTTCCGACCCCTTCAGCTGCCTTGGTGCGGGCGCTGCGAACCCTTAGCACTCGTACTTCTGACGTTATTAGAAGTACGTCGGGTCGAACGTTCCAGCCCCTCCCTTTGAGGAGCCGTTCGGATTGGGTTGGTCTCGACGGGGCAGTGGTTCCCGATACCCGTGGGAGATTGGGTACGACTGTATGGTTTTTCCATGCAGCCGGGATTGTGAGACTCCTCAATGCCCTCCGATACCGCCCTGTAGAGCGCGTAGACGGCATGCTAGATTGCTGTTGGCCCCACCGAGGTTATCGGTAGTCGCCCTTCGGGTTTGACGCGCGTAAGTGCCGTATCCACTTCCATCTCCGCGAAAGCGGGAGGGGGCCTTTTTAGACTCTAGGTATTGGCTTCATGGGTAACCCCCACGGATGGAGAGCCACTCGGCTGGCGCTGTCCCTGGGATTTCAAGGGGAGTTTGGGCTCTGTCTCTTACCCTGGTAGACCTTAGCTGAACATGTGTCTTAGCTCTAAATCGTGACCATCTGCATTTTAGAATGAAAATCCGTGGCATTTTTCTTGTTTTACATGGATTTTATGTTGAGTAACAACTATGTTCTTCTCTATGGCAATCTCAACGATAAGTCAGGACTTTCTTCGCAAGCATGTTCTTTTATAACTCCATTACGTTCATATATGCTTTGTCAAACCCCCTTAATAATTTACGAATTGAAACTAGAAGGTGCTTTGTAGCTCCATCTCCGTCAGAAATGTTTTGAATGGTTAAAGAATTGTGTGGTTTTTCAGTTAACCCTGTACACACACTCACACACACACACACACACACACACACACTCACACTCACTCTCTCTCTCTCTCTCTCTCACCTACATACACATTTTCTGTCTGTATAATATTAATATAGATTATTATCATATGCCTTAAGGGGGGTTTGAAACAGATTACATAGTAGGGGAATAGACATTTAATAAGCAGCTAACCGTCGGCATATCTGTCCAAATTGTGGGCAAAACTATAATTTTGACAGCTGCGTGGATGGTTGTCCGAGACTGAGAGGCTGTTTACTACCCCATCCTTCATAGCGCTGAATTTTCAAGAACCTGTGGAAGTCTCTAGGGCATGCTAAAAGTTATCGTCGTCTAGAGCCGCGAACTTCCCTAGGGGCTGCAGATCCAGCTTACCCCGGATTTGAGGGAGGAGACCATTCGCATTCCTCTCCAAAGATGTTATCCCTAGAGAGGAATAAAGGCCTAGGGCTCTTCTCAAGCTTTATCCTCTCCTCCGAGTTATCCTAATGTGTAATTAAAATCTGTTCTTGTTAAAGCGGATATTTCTGAAGCGTAACAAAATAGTCTGTACAGAGGCAATGTATATCCTACACTGATAATATAAACAGAAAATTTGTATGTATATGGTTGTGTCTATGTAGGGTAACCCAAAAACCACTCTATTAATTTTGGTAATTATTTCATCATTGAAGACCTCTACACCCATTCTAACGAACATGGGCTACAAAACAGCTAATGTAAATTAATAATTTACTAAAAGTCTAAAGAAGACTTTTAAGAGATAATCCCATGGAGTAGAAAATAAATGTATTAAGATATAATTCTTAATGATGAGCAGGCAAAACGTTCAGCTTGTGTTCTTACATTGAGGTTCGAAGCCTGTTTTTGTTCAACTCAATTTTGAAAATGACCCTTCTGCACGGCTGTTTATGACTAGTTTATGGCTGTTTATAAATCTTAAAAACGACCTGGGTATTACAAAAACAATCTTTGGCATTTTCTGGGAGGAATGTATACATCCATCTCTCGTGACTAATGAATTGTTCATTTTCCTCATCTTTTTTGAACTCGTGGTAGAAAGCCTTCAACTGAATAATTTACTTTCCCAAGTCACCGTCTAAGTCATTGTCATGTTTCTACTAAGTTTTGATGTGATGCAATTATCTCTTCATTAGTAACTGTATCCAGCTTGTTGAGAAATACAAAACGCGTATCAGCTGTTTTGTGCCGCATGAAAATTCAAATTTATCTATGAGAGGAAGCGAATTCGCCAGCTAGACGTGCTTGGACACAGTCAAGAGGTACCAAACACTTGCACTGCATTTCACTCTCATACTAGTGCAATCAACTAACTCAGCTTCTGATGCTTGTATACAGTCAAGAGGTACCAAACACTTGCGCTGTATTTCACTCTCATACTCTGCGCAATCAGTTATCTCAGCTTTTGGTGCTTTTACACTGTCAACACGTAGCAAACATTTGCAGTCTGTTTCACTCTCATACTCGGTACAATCTGTTAACTAGCTCCTGTTACTTGGACACAGTCAAGAGGTACCAAACACTTGCGCTGTGTTTCACTCTCATACTCGGTGCAACCAGCTAACTTAGCTTCTGCTGCTTGTATAGTCAAGAGGTACCAAACACTTGCGCTGTATTTCACTCTCATACTCTGCGCAATCAGTTAACTCAGCTTCTACACTGTCAACACGTAGCAAACAATTGCAGTCTGTTACACTCTCATGCTCAGTACAATCTGTTAACTAGCTTCTGTTGCTTGGACCCAGTCAGGAGGTACCAAACACTTGCGCTGTGTTTCACTCTCATACTCGGTGCAACCAGCTAACTCAGCTTTTGGTGCTTGCAGTCAAGGGGTACCAAACACTTCTGCTGTGTTTCGCTCTCATACTCGGTGCAGTAAGCTAACTCAGCTTCTGGTGCTTGGACACAGTCAAGGTGTACCAAACGCTTGTGCCGTGTTTCCTTTCATACTCGGTGCAGTCGGCTAACTTAGCTGCTGGTGCTTGTACCAAAAGCTTGTGCTGTGTTTCACTCTCATACTCGGTGCAGTCAGCTAACTCAGCTTCTGCTGCTTGTATACAGTCAAGAGGTACCAAACACTTGCGCTGTATTTCACTCTCATACTCTGCGCAATCAGTTAACTCAGTTTCTACACTGTCAACACGTAGCAAACAATTGCAGTCTGTTACACTCTCATACTCAGTACAATCTGTTAACTAGCTTCTGTTGCTTGGACCCAGTCAAGAGGTACCAAACACTTGCGCTGTGTTTCACTCTCATACTCAGTGCAACCAGCTAACTCAGCTTCTGGTGCTTGCAGTCAAGGGGTACCAAACACTTCTGCTGTGTTTCGCTCTCATACTCGGTGTAGTCAGCTAACTCAGCATCTGGTGCTTGGACACAGTCAAGGTGTACCAAACGCTTGTGCCGTGTTTCACTTTCATACTCGGTGCACGGCTAACTCAGCTGCTGGTGCTTGTACCAAAAGCTTGTGCTGTGTTTCACTCTCATACTCGGTGCAGTCAGCTAACTCAGCTTCTGGTGCTTGGACACAGTCAAAGAGGTATCAAACGCTTGCGCTGTTTCACTCTCAAACTCGGTCTAATCAGCTAATTCAGCTTCTGGTGCTTGGCTACGGTCAAGAGGTATCAAACGATTGCGCTGTGCTTCACTGTCATGACTCAGTGCAATCAGTTAACTCAGCTTCTGGTGCTTGGTTACGGTCAAGAGGTATCAAACGATTCCGCTGTGCTTCACTGTCATACTCAGCGCAACCATCTAACCCAGCTTCTGTGCTTGGACACAGTCAAAGAGGTACCAAACGCTTGCGCTGTGTTTCACTCTCAAACTCGGTCTAACCAGCTAACTCAGCTTCTGGAGCTTGGTTACGGTCAAGAGGTATCAAACGATTGCGCTGTGCTTCACTGTCATGACTCAGTGCAATCAGTTAACTCAGCTTCTGGTGCTTGGTTACGGTCAAGAGGTATCAAACGATTGCGCTGTGCTTCACTGTCATACTCAGTGCAATCAGTTAACTCAGCTTCTGGCGGTTGGACACAGTCAAAGAGGTATCAAACATTTGCGCTGTGCTTCACTGTCATACTCAGCGCAACCACCTAACCCAGCTGCTGGTGCTTGGATACAGCCAAGAGGTATCAAACGCTTGCGCTGTGTTTCATTCATACTCAGCGCAACCATCTAACTCAGCTTCTGGTGCTTGGATACAGTCAAGAGGTATTTGCGCTGTGCTTCACTGTCATACTCAGCGCAACCATCTAACTCAGCTTCTGGTGCTTGGATACAGCCAAGAGGTATCAAACGCTTGCGCTGTGTTTCACTCTCACACTCAGTGCAATCAGTTAACTCAGCTTCTGGTGCTTGGACACAATCAAAAGGTATCAAACGCTTGCTCAGTGTTTCACTCTCATACTCGGTGCAATCAGCTAACTCAGCTTCTGATGCTTGGACACAATCTAAAGCTACCAAACACTTGCGCTGTGTTTCACTCTCATATTCGATGCAATCAGCTAACTCAGCTGCTGGTGCTTGGACACAGTCAAGAGCTATCAAACACTTTCCTATGTTTCATTCTCATAGTGCAGTCAGCTAACTCAAGATTCTGGCGTTTGGACACAGTCAAGAGGTACCAAACACTTTCCTAAGTTTCACTCTCATAGTGCAGTCAGCTAACTCGGCTTTTGGTGCTTGGACACATCAAGGGATATCAAATACTTGCACTGTGCTTCACTCTCATACTCCCTATAATCAGCTAACTTAGCAGCTCCCAACTGTTATTCTTCCAAGCTCTCCCATTTTGCTCGTGTGAATACATTTTTTATTTAGTTTTGTGTGTGGTGCCGACCCGTAGATTGCAGTCTAGTGCTTGTTCCATGTAACTTTACCCCTTATCTCTCAACGACCACGTGCATCGGTCACCTCACATTGGCTCCTGTCGTGGAATAGATTGTTATGCGATACAAAATAGTTCCTTATTTAATATGATCGTCTATTTTAATATATTCAAAGATAATTGTCAAATTTACATTTTCATAACTGTATGAATTAAATATATTACGTAACAGTTAATGTATCTGGAATGCATGTAAATTCTTATCAACAAATAGATGGGAGGATTCTTCGGTTTAAACCTTCCATTCATTATGACGCAAGGGCATGCATCTATCATGACAATATATTTATATTGCTTTTATGGCCCATTGTTGGACTGCACACAGTTTCTTTGTTACTAAGGAGCGATATCGACACCTCAATACTCTCGATCCTCGGTGGTATCGAAGTAAGTCTAATTACTTTGAGATAAACCGTCGTTACTTTTTTTAAGTCTTGCATTATTGAAAGTTGTTGTGCTAGATAAGAATGAAAGTAGTCGAGACTTCACGTCATTGTCTCGCACGTGTTCTCAAACACGTTCTGTTCCGTGGTCTAGGGGTATCATGCTAGCCTCTGGTTCCCGAAGTCGGGGTTTCAAACGCGGCAGAGGGCGTTGGGTTGTTTCGGGCATAAAAATCCTTTGAATGTCGTTTTTCTAAAGGGAAGTAATGCCGGTGATCCTGTACGAAAAAGAACTTCAAGAATAATAAAGAGGCCTCTGTGCAAAATGTCCGTCTTTCACACTCAAATATAAAAAGGAGCGATGGAACACTAAGTGTCATAGCAGTTAAAGAGCGTCCATAAATAAAACTCAATTTCAATGTAAGGATTTTCTGACTATAGTTCTTGACAGACCTTGACTGCGTTTTCTCTGGATGAATCAATGCCATATTCCATAGACTTGTGTCTAAATGAAAATGTGCAAAACAATGGGGGAAGTAGTAGAAGTACTCATATAACATGCAGCGTTAACTGAGTTGTGAATGAAGCCGATTTAGCTGACGCCTTAAATCACGTTTCTG
Organism: Deroplatys truncata; assembly: GCA_030765065.1. Classification (NCBI taxonomy): domain Eukaryota; kingdom Metazoa; phylum Arthropoda; class Insecta; order Mantodea; family Mantidae; genus Deroplatys; species Deroplatys truncata. Next base: position 132,823,602 of record CM060979.1, on the reverse strand, counting down.
CAATAGCCTGGCTTGGTGACTCACTCTCAGCCATTACATTTACCTAGTCCGGTGACCAAAATCTTGAACCAGCAGAAACAAATCAGAACTTAAGACATGAAATAATAACACGATGATGATGATTATTATTATTATTATTTATATTTAATAACAATAGGGATTATATAACCTTTATCATCAAAATAAAAATTTGTCAATTGGAGAATGTCAAAGAGGAACAACTTCAGAATTAACATACAATACGAAGTTGGTTACATGCGTTTACGCATAGAAAACTACTGATAAGAACATAATTAATCGGTGCTCAAAAATCAGTATTGGTATCGAGAATCGAGAAATAGTGGTATTGTCCCATCACTATTTGTTATCATTCATAGGGTACATTAGCCAATCAGGGAACAGAGGAAGGAAAGGCAGCGCGGACGAATACATGTCTGCGAGGCAAAGTTACAAGAAACAGGGTTTCTAGCCTGGGCTAGAAAGCTTGCGCCCAGTGAAAACTGATGCAGCTCGAAAGTGGGATTCAACGCCAGTTCCATAAAATACCGTCGGTGTCAGTGGTTTTGCCTATTTCCTTGATAAACGCACCGCATAACAACTCAATAACTTTACATCCTCTAGTTTTCCTTGATTATTCAACTAGTGTCATTCGAGTGGTACGTGAGCGCATTGCATAATAACGTAGAATGAAACAGACTAGGCAACACCGAGCACCATATCGTTAAGGAATACGAGAAGAAGAAACTTATGATCATCAGATACGAACGAACATTTTAATTGGTTGCACGAATGTTAAGCGTTGCATTCACATGACTTTCTTTACTCACTCTTCCAGAAGCTATTCTTACAAGAAGTTAGTTAATCTTCCATCTATTTCTTGTTAATCGGAGTGCCTGCACTTTTCGTTATAGCTATGAGAAGAATGCAGTAGGCTGACGCGATTGTCAGATTTTTAAGAGCGTATTGCTGTGTGATCGCTTTAAAGTTCCATGCTCTTTACATGGCGACGAGAAAAGGAATTGCTGATGTGTTCCCTAGATTCACAAGAGTTTCTCTAACCACCATTTATTTTTATATTCTTGTTAATCGAAAATAAACCTTTGCAGAAATATTTCCATTACACATTTTTCGTTGTAGGAACAGAAGCGATATGCAGATGTTTACAAACTAGTCAGTGTAACTTGGCCTTGAAATTCCATACTCTTCCCGTGACCGCGAGCCAACTGAATAGCGACAGCACTTGGAAAGTGTTTGGGGAAAAAAATGAAACCTGTGATAATGAGTAGCCCAGAAATGAGTGATGACATAAAAGAATTTATTTGAAATAAATTGTGTGTTTTCAAGATACCTACATTTTTTATGCAGTACGGTTTTGTCTCTCTCTTAACGTTTACCAGTTATACAAAATTGCTTCCGAATGTTTGGGACTTCACAGGCCATTTCCAGAAAGTCCATATTAATAACATTTTATTTTTCATGTAAATATCTTAAATATGTTGCATTTTAATCAGAATCATAAGAGCCAGTTTTGAGAAAATCAGGAATGTTTTCTATGTGAAGAATAGTTTAAGTTGGGGAATTTTCTTGAGGATCTACGTGTCGCATCCAGTTTATTTATTTATGGACGCTCTTTAACTGCTGTGGGCCTTAGCGTCCCGTTTTATATTGGGCACGAAAAACCGGAAATTCTACTCAAAGGTCTCTATCACGCTTGAGGTTCTTTAACGTGCCTTAAATCTATGACACTGGACCATCGGCTTTACTTCCCTTCCGAAGGAAGCCATGGTAAGGATTTTTACGCCCGAAAAAATACATCCGGGTTTGAACCCGCCACCTCGTCCAAGTTATTTGTTTATTCTGATGAAATCTCGGTATCAATGTTTCGGAGGAGTACAATTTAAGTAAGTAGTATGGAAAGTAAATAGGGGCAAAACCGCAGAATAAATACATTTTCGGGAATTGTCGTTCACTCGAGCCACCTTCCCTTTCCAGGGTTTAGCAGCCATTTAAATATCCTCAGTTTTATCACATTTGGGTTGCAGAATTCGTTCTAAATCGTGGCATATTTATTGCAGACATACCAAGGTAACCAAAATAAATTTAAAATTGCCTAAAATCAGTTATTTTTTAACTCCTGAGTGTTCCCTTTAAATACTATAGCAATGTAAAAACAACACTATGCCCATGCAACATTTAGTTGAATATTAATGTCTTAGGCACGTATTGCATTTTTAGTTCTGTAGTGAAGTTTTTCTTGTAGTGTCCCCCATATAAATTATCTGACATTTGCCTTTTGGGGTTAGGGAGGGGAAATACCAACTTGTCTACCGGGAACAGCATAACCCAAAAACTGAAGGTCGGATCAATACCAAAGTTGATATTTAAGTTCAGTTATGTTCAAAAGATGCGACCGAAGATTTTCGACAAAATCCCCCAACCCCATACTACCCTTTACATGGGACATTTATCGATTTTTTTATCTTCTTGAAAATAGATGTAATGACTGATTAAAATGCCATTAATTTAAGCTATTTACATTAATTAAATGTATAAATTGAATTTTCTGGGAATAGCCTGCGAAGCCCTCCGCATTCGGAAGTGATTTTGTATAATTGGTAAACGTTAAGAGAGAGAAAAACTACTACACAAAAAATGTACATATCTTTAAAACACCCAATTTATTTCAAATAAGTTATTTTTGTAGCATTGGCCATTTCCGAGATATGCGTTATTATTAGTTGCAGTTGTTCGATACTTTGTAAGTTCTTAGAGTTGTCGCTTGTCACTTGTTCTCGCCATGTCATGGATAAAGTATGGATTTTTAAAGGCATAACCATAGCCGATTCTGTTTCGTGTATTTCTGCAGAGGTTTATATCGATTAGCATGAAGTAGATAGAAAAATAGCTTTCTTAAGAATAGTTTGTAGAATTATATAAAAGTAAGTGATTATGAGTACAGAAAAATTGTAGGATTGTAACACATCAGGGTTTTACTAAACCGATGTTAGGACAACATTTTGTAAGGTTGTTGATTAAAAGTGCTCCAGAAGAAGGGTTTAAACAAAGGGCTGATAGAGTTTATGAGTTTGGAAAGCACAAAGACTGCTAGGAAGGAAACATAATAAAGACGTGAAGCTCTACAACAAGGACGCGCACGTGTAGACTGAAGGTAGGACCCCGTTCAAGAAGCCTTTCAAATCTCTTGCTCAGATAATAAACCCTCGCGTAATGTAATACGTACCTGACACGTTATTTTTGTAGCGATACACACATTATCTTAGTTATTTACTACTCGTATTCATATTATTATTAACAGTCCACGAGACACTGTTGCCTCCTGTGAGAATGGACTTGGGCTCGATTTCCGGTACATCACTTACCATGATGCACTCAGGTCCTTGGGACCTATTGAGAAGCCACTTCCGAGGTCCTGGAATCGTCATGTACAGGTTCCTAGCGACCTGAAAAGTCAGGGAAGTGCTCGTATTTGAAACATTGCCGTGTTCAAAGTTGTCACACTCTGGTAATTCATACTGATGGAAAAGCTACATATTAAAGAGATGTCAATATTTTTACTTTCTCTACCATGTACCTAACAAATAGAGAAGTATTGCATGTCACCCAAAATTCCATATCGAGATTTCACCGAAAATACTGTTTTCAGGCACCCTGAATCCAAAATAAAAAGGAGGTATTTTTAGAAACAGCGCGAGTGTGTGTCTGAGAACAGCATAGCTTAAAAACGAAAAGTCGGATAAACGCCAAGCTTGGTATTTCACTTCAATTACCTTCCAAAGATGCGACACGAAGATTTTCAAGAAAATCCCCCACCCCAAACTACCCTTTACATGGACATGTTTCAAATTGCTGATTTTCTAAAAAGTGGCTTTAATGGTTTTGAATTAAAATACCATATGTTAAAAATTATTATATGACAAATAAAATGTATATCTTGAATCTTGTATAACTAGTAAACGCTAAGCGATAAACGAAAACGTACTACACAGAAATTGTACATGTTTTTAAAGCACAATTTATTTCAAATAAGTTTTTTGTGACGTAAGCCATTTCCGAGATATGCGTTATTAATGGTTCGAATTGTTCAATACTTAGCCATTCGTTTAAATTCCAGTCGATTTTCAATTGTTTCTCACGATGTCATGGAAACAGTATGGAATTTTAAGGCCAGCGTATAGCGTCCAGTTGTTAACCATTTCACTATCGCTGTTCTCTTTGTATCTATAACGACATGTGCAATGTAGCTATTTCTGCAAAGGTTTAATCTCAATGAAAATGAAGTAGTTGAAAAATATGCTATCGTAAGAACAGTTTTATACACATTAATAAAGGATATTATTTTTTTCAGAATTACAATATGCGCATGGAATTTAAATTGTGATAGTACAACATGCGAGAAAACTTTGAAAACATGAAAACTGCAACATTTAGAAATTTGACCTATGAGTACTCTTAACAGTGTGAAAGAATTTTAAAATCACGTCTGCTTCTGACCGTATCATACTTTCTTCCACTGCCAAACTGAGCGACCGTCGAGTTTGTGCTGTTTATGGCATTTTGTCTCAGTAAACCAATAAAACTTTACCTCCCAGTTCTCAGGAGATGAAACGGATTGTATCTGTATGCTGAACAACAGGGGGAAGTAAGTCACTTTATCTAAACAACTCAATCAGGAATGATAATAAATTCAGGGTTTTGTTCTTAAAACGAAGAAGACACTTGCTTTCATGTCACAGTTTGAATCGTGGCCATCTCCTACGGCATGCATACCTGTAGTTTCATCTTTAAAGGAGATGACTCTGTATAGACCGGAATTTAAACCGCGACGTATCTTCAGTGTCCCCCGATCGTCTAGAATGTGCTACTACTCAGCAGCTTTGTTTCTGCCTTGGGCTTTATTGCCTTTTAGTTGCCATATGGACAACGGGGGTTGCTGAAAATTGTATTCCAACGGCGAGAAATCTTTGGGCCGGTTTCACCAGCCGATGTTTGAACATTGAAGCTAATACAAATTCTATCTCATCGAACAATGTTAGCTGTAACATTGTGTTAAGCTTCATTTAGCGTTTAACAAACGTTACAATTTGGAAAACGACTGCCACAAACCAAACAGTTGACGCGGAGTTGTTGTATTTGGAATTTTTGATCTGTAGTTCTTAACTGAAAAAGAGGCGTGCGTCATTATGATTTTGAAAACTTGAAAAGAGCAGGAATGTTTGAAGGATACAGACTGCCCAAGGCGGTCGTGAGCATGGTTGTAGAGAAACTACAAGAGAGGTTAGAATACTACCAGCAGAAACATGCTTCTTTCTCCTGTGCTACAAGTGCTAATTACTCTACTGTTGGCACTTTTCATTTAACCAAACATTTCCTATGTAAGTGGTACTTTGGGGAAGGGGGTACTTTTTTGAAAATCTTCCCACATCCCTGGAAGACGGTGTGCTTAAATGTTAAGTTTGGTATTTAACCGAGATTTCGTTTTTTAAGTTATGCTGTTCACACACACGCCTTTTTCTAGTTGTTTTTATTTATTGGGCCTCAAAACGTGCATTTGCATTGAAATCTCTGTATCGAATTTTTTTTGGTGAATAATACTTCCTATGTGTACTAGATATGTGATAGAGAAACTTACAAGAGCCCCCTAGAATGCACAAGAAAGGTCGAAGAAATATGACTGGTGTGTGCTAAATCAAGTAACACTAGAACTGTTTTATGTAGGTTATTATTTATTCCTCCCATAGGTGTAGTACACCATTTACGAAAGATTGTCCCGATTTCACTTTGTGGCAGTCCTGTTCTCGCCGCGCTAATGGATATCAACCGCCCATGCCCGTGACGTCAGCGGCAAGTTGTCCCGGTAAATAAAGATGGCGATGTATCTTCGATTCGTGTGGAGTGTTTTGTGGTGATCAACAATAGTGCCAGATGTGTGGACGGCGTGTGTCAGTGACGTCTGCGAGAAACAGCGGCATCTCGTTAATGTTGGGTACAAAATGTCGGAGTGATTGATGAGTTGCTTCGCGGATCGCATGGCTTCAGGTGGCAGCCCTGTAATCGCTCCAAGGAGCGGCAACAGGATGTTACGGGACTTGAGACGCAAGTCTCTCACCCTGGACAAGTCGCCTCCAGCGGAACGTCTTCGTGCGGAGCGTCGCGGCAGCTTAGCGGCAGTCACCTCCAGCAGCACCTCGTCCTCGGGAGTCCCGGACAAGCAGGAGAGACGGGGAAGCATCGTGCACAGGTTTGGAATGTTCATGTGACTAACCTTATACGGCAGTTTATATGGCGGGGTGGTAACATTTCCTTCCCAAGTATCATTTCATTTCTTGTATCATCAGTGTGCACCGCCTGTGGTGACGTATGTAGGAGAACAGGTGTTAAACACTACCAAAAGAAATAATTTATGGTTCGTCCAATAATGGGCGCTTTGTGGCTGTCGTAACTCATGAAATTCATCCTGTAAGGATGCCAACGTTTGAGGAAACACTGCCGCCAGATAGAAATGCCATAGAACGAGCGTGGGGCAAGTGTATAGCATCAGGTTGTAGCGGATTTAGGTTAATGTTAGTGTGTCTATATGAACTAGATTCAAATAATGGGTGTACCAAAACCTGGGAAATTTGACACCTCTAACATCGCTATCCTCTCGGATTACACTAATGCAATGAAGACAGCAGTTTACTCCACGCATCCGCGGTGTTAACAAAAAGTATTTTGTTGACATATCGCGATAATTTTACTATTAAACAAAGTGTCTTAAATTTGATGGGTTTGAGCTTTTATAAGTATGCACATGTCCACCCATAACCACTATTATGAGGGCGACGCGGGACATTTTTAGAAAATCAAACTAGGATTAGTTGTAAGCAATTTAAATTATTTTACTATTTTTTAAAATATCCCCTTTAACATCAATACATCTTTGCATTCGATGATGAAACTAGTCCTTAAAGCAACAATGCCAGTCTTCCGGAGGCACTTCAGAAACCAGGTTTTTATAATGCCCCACTGCTTCATCTGATGACGAAAGAGTGATTCCGCTCATTATATCTCTAATTTTTGGAAACAAAAAGAAATCACAAGGGGCCAGGTCAGGGCTGTATGGTGGAGGGCCCATGGTGCTGACCTTTATGGCACCCAGAGACTCAGTTGTTGGTTTAGCTGTATGCGACGATGCGTTGTCATGATGTAACATTTTTCCTTTTGGACGTTTTTCACGAACTTTTTCAAAAATTTGCTGTAAACTAAATTTGTGTACCAATTGGCAGTAATGGTACGTCTATCTTCTAATGCTTTAGTAGCAACCATCTTCTTACCAGCACATTGCCAATTCATCGGAATTTTGCAAGCTTAGGTTCTGTTCGAAAGACCCACTGAGCCGATTGACTTTTCTTTCCAGGATCATAACAATACATACAAGATTCATCAGCAATAACAATATTCCAAACCAAATATAAAGTGCTGCCTTGGAATTTTTTCCAGAGTTTTTCTGCACCAATCAATGCGTTGTTGTTTTTGATCGGAAGACAGTTAATGTGGAATCCATCAACAACAAAGTTTTCTCACGTTTAACTGTTGATGTAAAATCTTTTGAATTTGGCTCATACCATGTCCAATGTCGCTCAAATAAATACATAAGATGTCCGTCGATCTTCTTCAAGCATTGCTAGAACAGCTGCAATATTTTCAACAGAACAGCAGTTTTTGTGCGTCCTTCACGAAATTCATCACTAAGAAAGAAGAAAGAAAAAAAAATCTATTTTGAATTCGCTGTACTTATAAATTGTTGCCTTAAATGGGGTTTCTTCGTCAAATGTATTTCTAAGCCGATCTTCACATTGTTCAGGTGTTAATGACGGTTTAAAATAATAATAATAATAATAATAATAATAATAATAATAATAATAATAGTTCGGAAACGTTCTCTAGTCAAATTAATTTTTTAGGTGAACACAAAATCTTTAAATGAGATAATTAGCAAATGTTACAGCTAATGGAAGAAACTACACGGCAATCAACTGCAAAACATTAGAAAGTAGCTGTCAAATATAAATAAACTTAGTTTGTTTTTAGAAACATGGCATTTAAGAATTTTCAGTGTGACCTTCATATACGCAGTTTCCTTATCCATAAGGTAAGTGTGGAAGTATTATACATACAATTTCAAGAGTTATTCTTGCAGACAAGAAAGAGGTAGAAATCTCCACTTTCTGTGTGCTCGGGTTGTCTATGTAAGTATACCGATTCCTATAAGGATGTTTTAAGAAGTTTTCCATAGGTGTTCAAAGTGTTGTAACACTAGCAGACTTATCTACAAATCCCCTTGCTGATGAGCAAGGAAGTCCAGATGTGTTTCTCAAGGATGTCTTTAATTGTCTTATTGTTGAAAAAGTTCTTTCTGCAGAAGCAGTGGCTAATATTTTGAGAAGAAGATTGACAACGGAACAAGTCATATCTTTGAAGCTTCCCAGGGTGTCAGATTGTCTGAAGACAATTTCGCTTTGGAGAATTACTTTCCTCTGGGCCTGATTGTAGCTAAAATGTTTGTGGTTACCTTTCCTTATCATTTTCATTGCTGTTCTACCAGGGAACAAATTTCGTGCCCCCCCTCAATACGCCCTTGATGTTACCTGTGTATGATGAAGCCATTAGGAACTTATATGTACACTGACATGCTTAAAAAGTAACCCATGCCCGTAGATCATCATAGTATGTTTCCCTCCCTGAAGTTTCCACCTTTAGGTAACCTCCATCCAGCCGGTATCGTTCTCTATGTGACTGGTCTGAAAAACAATACAGTAACATTCAAACTAACCAATGAACGATGTTTATAATCTATATGGAATGAAGGGGTGGTTTGGATACCGTCTCTATGAAAGAGTTTCGCTATGATGGGCACACAGGGAAAGGTTAACCAGTTATAAATAATTATGTCCTAGAAGAAGGGATGCAGAATTATTTGCGTGTCTGGTTAAACTGAACGAAACTGCAACATTTACATATATGAGAGCTTTCATCAGCGACATGGAGACGAAGGTTAAAGTTCTTGCGCTACTAAACGGCAATAAGAAAACTATATGTAGCACGGAAATACACTGTCGTTTGTGAAAATTGCAACACCAAGAAAGAATTTTCCGAATAACTCCAAACTTGGTGGAAGTGTAGAAGAGTGTGCAAGCAATAAGTGATTAGGCTTGCAGAGAAATGGGGTACACGTAGACCGAGCAGAGCCCTCTCGTGTCAGCCCGACAAGGTCAGTGTTGCACCCAGTGTAGTCAGTGCAGAGCTGTCAAACAGGGTGGAATCAATAAAGTGAGTGCCAGTATGCCTCGTCGACGTCAAAGGGAGCCATATCGGCATGTGAGTAAGTTCGAACGGGGCAGAATGATCGGTCTCCGGGAAGCGGGTTTGTCATACCGTGACATTTCGGCTCGTACAGGGCATGCTGCTACGACAGTGATGCGTGTGTGGAAGCAGTGGATAAATGAAGGTCGTGCGCAGCGAAGAGCGGGTACTGGACCACGGAACATGACCACAGCACGAGATGACCGTCATCTTGTCCGCATGGCCATAACGGACCGTACAGCTTCATCCACAGTGTTGGCTCGACGCTGGAGCACTGCAACAGGTGTGAACTTGTCTGCATCAACAATTCATCGCCGTCTGCTGCAGGTTGGACTGGTTGCATGCATGTCATTACGTCGGCTTCCACTGTCCAGAAACCACAAGCTCCTCCGACTGCAATGAGCACGTGAACACCTCACTGGGGTGCTGAATGGCAAAATGTAGTCTTTTCGGACGAGTGCCGCTTCAACGTGTCCTACAGTGATGACGGCATACCTGTTCGGCGGTACTGTGGTGAGCGCAACCTAGAGGACTGCATTGTTGAGCGGCATAGCGGACAACACCAGGTGTGATGGTTTGGGGCACCATTGGTTATAACAACCGATCTCCCCCCCCCCTACGAATTGAGGGCGCTTTGAACAGCAACCGGTAGCTAACGGTGGTTGTAGAGCCTGAGATACTCCCCCTGATTCAGGCATCTCCGCAGGCCGCGTTTCAACAGGACAATGCCCGGCCACATATTGCGACGAATGTATAAGCCTTCTTCAAGAGCGACGGGTACCATTGCTTTCCTGGTCTGCACGTTCGCCTGACATGTCGCCCATCGAACATGTCTGGGATATGGTTGGTCGGCACCTGGTGCGTCACGGTCCTCCAGTAACCAGTGCCACGGATTTGTGAGCTCGAATACAAACTGCGCGGAGGAAACTCCCTCGGGAACTATTCAGAACCTTTTTGGTTCAGTGCCACGGCGTATAGCAGCTCTAATTGCAGCGCATGGAGGCCACACCAAATACTGAGTATTAGGGCCCAAAGGTCATGTATAGATTTGAAAAGTTTATCATTTGTTACTTGTCATGTACCTAACCTGTGCTATTAAATTCATTGAATTCATGCGTTTCATTCTTGGTGTTGCAATTTCGTCAAACGGCTTTTTTAGGTTATTGTGGTACCCTTCGGCAGTTCGCCAAACTTTGGGGGAGGTAAAGTTGATAGCATATCATGAAATTATAAGCTTTAAGTTGTAATGTTACCCTTCGGCAGTTCGACCAAACTTTGGGGGAGCTAAAGTTGATAGCATAGCATGGAAATATAAGCTTTAAGTTGTAATGTTACCCTTCGGCAGTTCGACCAAACTTTGGGGGAGGTAAAGTTGATAGCATAGCATGGAAATATAAGCTTTAAGTTGTAATGTTACCCTTCGGCAGTTCGGCCAGACTTTGAGAGAGATAAAGTACCCTGCCAATTCAGTGCCTAGAATTATGTTCGAAAAAAGAGAAGTGGTTACGCTGATAAAGGGTGGGGCTAGATTTTATCAGTACCGACATAAATAGCTGCGTTTCATCTTAGGCCTCATTATATATATCTGAACAAAACAGAAACACATGCTTTCTAAAATCACTCTGAGATACGTCAGTGAAATTGACACTTGACCGACGCCAATATATTATGAAGACAGTTGACATTTGGTATCTCGCGCGCGCGCGCATGAGTAGTCAGCTTTGAGTACAATACATTTACAGCGTCGCACATGACGAAACACAGCATTGGAAAGTGTATTATTTATCCAGGAGAGAAAAATACTACAATGAGCTGTATGTTCTACCAGCTAAACATTACCGCTGAAACTTAATTGATAAAACCACTAATTACATCAAACGGACTGGTTGTGGTCCCATGATCTATAAACACAAAGCGCGCGCGAGCGCACACACCAATGTTACATTCATAATACTTTCTCTGTCCGCTATCATTTATTGCTTTTTCTACCACATACCTAGTAGGTAGAGAAGGTATTGCATTCCACCGAAAAATCCTATACCGAGATTTCACAAGAAATACATGTTTTGAGACCCCCTTAATAAAAATGAAGCATTTTTAGAAAAAGGTCCGGTGTGTGTGAACACAATAACTCAAAAACGAAACGTTGGATAAATACCAAACATGGTATTTAGGTTCAGTACCTTTCAAAGATGCGACACAACGATTTTCAAGAAAACCCCTCCACTCCAAACTATCCTTTAAACGGTATATTTTAAAAATTCTTTGATTTTCTAAAAATGGATGCAATGATTTTGATTAAAATATCATGTATTAAATATATTTACGTGACAAATGAAACGTATGTTTTGAATTTTCTGGAAATAGCCTGCGAAGCTCTTTTCATTCGGAAGAAAATTTGTATAATCTTGTATAACTGGTAAACGTTAAGTGATAGAAGAAAACGTACTATACAAGAAATGTAGATCTCTTTAAAACACACAATTTATTTCAAATAACGTTTTTGTGGCATAAGCCATTTCTAAGATATCCGTTATTAATGGTTCGATTTGTTCAATACTTTGTCATTCCTTTTTAAGTACCATGGAGTTTCAGTTGTTTCTGCCAATAGAACAGTATGAAATTTTAAGGCCAGCGTATAGTGTCCAGTTAAATTTGACTGTCGCTGTTCTCTTTGCATCTATAACGAAATGTGCAATGTAGCTATTTCTGTAAAAGTTTATCTGGATTAAAATGAAGTAGATAGAAAAATAAACTTTCATAAGAATAATTTGTATACCCACTAATAAAAGATAGAGCGTAGAGAAAGCCATGTGAATGTATAAATAAGATTTTTAGAAAAATGTCTGCGCGCGTGCGTGTATGTCTGTGAACAACATAAAAATGAAAAGTCGAAAAACATCAAACCCGGTATTAGGTTCAGTTCCTTCCAAACATGCGACAGGAAGATTTTTAAGAAACTCCCCCCACCCCAATCTACCCTGTACATGCAAGATTTTTGGAAATTTTGATCTTCTTCTGCTTCGCGGTTTTTAGGCCGTTTAGCCCGTCCCGGCTCCAAAATCTTGTTGTGTCCATCTCTTTTTTGGTCGTCCTGGGTTTCTGTATCCTTGGGGTCTGTAGTTGTGTGTTGCTCGGGGTATCCTATTTAATGCCATTCTTTCTAAGTGTTGTTTCCGGTTAGTTCTATATTCTAGTATTACTTTATTTAACTCTTCTATTTTTAACGTTTGCCTTATTTCATTGTTTTGCTTTTTATCCAGTCTTGTGTATTCTGCTATAGGCCTGAGAAAAGCTGAGCTTGTGTTGTCATATATGTATCAGTCCGGCATTTATTTTGGAACATGGGAGTAAATTTTTTTGACGTGGATGGGTTACCAGCCCTTGATTTTTTTTTAAAAAAAGAAATGACTGTAACAATTTTGATTAGAATGCAATATATGAAATATATTTACTTGATAAATAAAATGTATATCTTGAATTTTCTGGGATTACCATATGAAGTCCTTTCATTCGGAAGCAATTTGATATAATGATACAAAACTGGTAAACGTGAAGCCAAAGACGAAAACGTACTGCAAAACAATGTAGATCTCTTTAAAACGCAGAATTTATATCAAACAATTTCTAAAATACCTATCCATTATTAAAGATTCGAATTGTTCATTTTTGTGGTCAGTCTCTTAAAATCCTCACAACATTCAGTTGTTTCTCGCGATGTCATGGAAACAGTATGGAATTTTAAGGCCAGCATATAGCGTTCAGTTCTTAAACATTTGACTATCGCTGTTCTCTTTGTATCTATAACGAAATGTATAATGTAGTTGTTTCTGCAAAGGTTTATTTGGATTAAAACATTGTAGATAGAGAAATAAGGTTAGTAAGAGCAGTTTTATACCAACTAATAAATGATAGAGAGTAGAGAAAGTCATGTGAATGCATCACATCAGAATTTATAGCTTTTTTTTTAGATAGTATCAAAACTTATATTTTCCGAAGTGGAATTTATGGGTGAAAGGCAGTAGGTACAAGGTACGTGGTTGGGAAAGTAAAAATGTGACAGGTTCCTGTCAACACCGTATAATAGCCAATGTTGTGTTGGTCAAGACTTGACAGCATGGTAATGCAACACACGACACACTGAATTAACATCTGCTGTGCATTCGTCCACAGCAGGTTCACTTTTTCCCAATAGCTATAGCTATGAAACTTCAAGCAGCATTTTCCTGAGACTTCGGAATTTCAAGACGATTTAAATGCAAGTGTAATGGAGAAGGGCTCTGTTTTTTACTGTTTGCTTTTCGCTCTCTTACTGAGGTGGATTTGCAACCTCGCATTGCTGTATGGAGAGAAAAATGGAAGGTCAGTGTTTCTGAGCAGTGTAGAACTTTTAATATAAATTACCGAGAACAAATTGGCTACAGGTAAACGAAGCGGCAGTAAATTGCTGTGGAGAATCCTTTGACATTGTCTGGCTCGAAAGTTATTAAATAAACCGCGGGATGACCAGGTGGTTTAATGCGCAGGAATACGGTTCTTATAGTTGCCCTTACACAAATACAATAGAATAACTTATGGCCGGTTTCACCCACGGATGTTTAGGCAATGTATCTAAAATTGGCAAAAACGCGAACATTTTGGACTTTTTGCACGTATTATACTTGTAATTTCATGCTACCAAGTTGGGTTTTTTTTCTACTACATATAGTATGTAGGAGAAGTATTGCATTTCACCAAAACTTGGATACCTGGATTTCACCGGAAATACACGTTTTGAGGCCCCCCGAATCCAAAGAAAAGCATTTTTGGGAACATGTCCATGCGTGTGTATGTGAACAGCAAAAACGAAAAGTCGAATAAATACCAAACTTGGTATTTAGGTTCAGTACCTTCCAAAGATGCGACACGAGGATTTTGAACAAAATTCTCCCACCCAAACTACCCTTTACATAGAACATTTTCGATTTTTTTTTATTTTCTAAAACATGGCTCCAACGATTTGTACTAAAACACCATATATGAAAGATAGTTTACATGACGAAATGTGTATCTCAAATTTTTCTGGGAATAGCCTTTGAAGTCCTCTTCATTCGGAAGGAATTTTGTATAATAGACGAAAACGTACTGCACAAAAAATGTAGATCTCTTTAAAACACACCATTTATTTAAAATACTTTTTTGTTGTTGCATAAGCCGTTTCTAAGATATCCGTTATTAATGGTTCGAATTCATCTTTTCTTGTTCATTCACTTTTATTCCTATCAACTCCTGACAACATTCAGTTGTTTCTCGCGGTTGCATGGAAGCAGCATGGAATTTTAAGGCCTTCGTATAGCGTCCAGTTGTTAAACATTTGACTATCGCTGTTCTCTTTGTATCTATAACGAAATGTGTAATGTAGCTATTTCTGCAAATGTTTATCTGGATTAAAATGTATTAGATAGAAAAAAATAAGCGTTAGTAAGAATAGTTATAAACCAATTAATAAAGGGTAGAGAGTCATGTTTATACAACATCCGATTTTTTCCAGCATTTTCACTATTCGTAAGGTAAGAAGTACAGTTTATAACTTGTTAGCTTGAAAGTCTCAAGAGAGCACGAGTAGATACGGATCTAAACCTTCTGTTGCTTTAGTTAAAACATATTAAATAGTTCAGCTAAAATTGTATTTTTTCCCCCATAACTCGCATTATAAAACTTGAAAAATTCTAAAACAGTTGAAAATGTATTTGAAACTAATTAAGATTAAGAAATGTATGCACAACAATGGCTTTATATTTGTATATTAAGCTGAAATTAGAAATTTTGGAGCTATACGATAAACCGTAGGCTTCAAGGAGTATTTCATCA
Organism: Deroplatys truncata; assembly: GCA_030765065.1. Classification (NCBI taxonomy): domain Eukaryota; kingdom Metazoa; phylum Arthropoda; class Insecta; order Mantodea; family Mantidae; genus Deroplatys; species Deroplatys truncata. The sequence continues at coordinate 132,808,389 of CM060979.1, read as the reverse complement.
TATTATTATCAAAAAGTAATTAATTATGAATAAAAAAAGTAATCTCTTAAGAAAGGGTTTGACATGATTCATTAAACTTTTGCGTGCACAATGTTTTAAGCTGTGTGTATATGGTAATAAAGTGAGCAGAAAATTATGGATTTTTGAATATTCATAAATGCAGGCCCGATTTAATTTAAATAAAATTATGTTGCAATTATTATTATTATTATTATTATTATTATTATTATTAGATGAAACTATTCTGTCTGCGGTACGAAGGGACTCGAGTTCGATTTATGGAACCGGGATTTTTTCCACTGCTGGAAGGCGTGGTAAGGGACGCACATAGGTCGTTGGGACCAATTGAGGAGCAGTTTTACAGAAATAGGGGCGGATGAGGTCCTGGAACCCCTATGTAGTAACCAGCCTTATTGACCACAAGCGACCCCTGTTACTGTACTCTGCCTAGGCGTGCACGGACGGAGGGAAGCGAAGTTTGCAGCTGCCGCACTCTTGTAACATTATTCACAAATAGTCGAAGCGAGCATTTATTTGTTATTGCTAGGGCTGCGACATCGGAGTCGCTACTTGGAGGAAAGCGTATAGACTAGGAAGGTAAGGATGTAGCGATAAGGGCTGACATTACGCGAGCATTTACTTTATTTCTGCAATGCTATTTATAGCTCTTGCTGTGGCAACACAACGCTTATGTGCTTCTGTGTTGACATTGTGCTACTATACGCAGGAGCAATTGTGCTATTGCACGGTTTTCTTTAATAACAGAAAAAACATTTTCCGCATACTCCAATTCTTATTTTTGCAACGTTATTGACTTTCTTACCCGTTGCTTTGGAATTTCGTCTACGTGAACACTGTGCGGCGATACACTTTCCTCAGTTGTACAGATAACCTTCTCGCTGTAAACAGTTGACTACAGGACGCCCCTAAACAATCGTAACGACTCGATGTCGCAGCCCTAGCTATTATTAGTACCTATTACGTACCTACTGCTGTGGATGTGTACATTCTGTGATATTTGTGCTATTCCGGGCTTCTCAACATCGCAGGCAAAAAGTGTGTTATATTAATCTTTTCGGTCTTTATTTACCCTTTACATTGAAAAAACACCGTATTTTTTATTTTATAAAAATGGCGTTAAGCATCTTGATTAAATAACGTATGTTTATAATATTTATCTGATAAATAAAATGCATATGTTGAATGTGATAAGTTATTTTTGTTTCGTCTTTATTTTCAAGCCCGAGAAACACTTTTAAAATCAAGCCCGAATCGGGCCGGCTTGGAGCTACACGGCTTCTGAAAGCACCCCCGATACACTTGTCTACGTTCGCAGCGTTCTCTGTTTCAGTAGCAGACAACTGGTTACTGAATGGACAGCTTCCTTGTAATTTACCTGATTGTTTAAGACTAAGTCGCGATTTCAACCGAAACAGGTAGGTGGAGAGGAACGGATGTTTTAGCGTTAGAAAAGGCATTTGTTATAGAACCGGTTACTACCTATAGAGGAGTGTGAAAATCCGCGAGGAATATATTTTAATCGCACGCCATTCTCCCAGGACCAGTAAGCAATTGCAGCATATGCTAACAGAAAACGCAGGAACAAAAACGTCAGGTGCGAAGGGCATTTAGAATAGTTTAAAACTGGTGTTGGACACTACATTGAAAGTGAAGTGTACCGCCGTTTGAGGATCAAGCTGGTCTGTTCGCCTCTTGAAGCAACTGCTTCGAAAACCTTCTGGATAAGGCTACAAACAGTAGCACACTATCACCGACCATTAAATGAAAAGTGCCTGTAGCGTAGGAGAAGGCGGCATGTTTCTAACCTCCCCCGTATTTCCGCCACAACAGCGCTTGCCAAACTATCGGCCCGCTTACAACTTATAACGAAACGCTGCGCCTGTATTAAACCCCTTGTACACGATCAAATTTTTGTCAAATTCAATACTTTACAAGACCTTTCAAGAGTTTTAACAGCTTCACAACTTTTCTTGTCAAATTGCTTCCAATACTTACTTTTTGAAAGTCTTGAAAGCAAATAAGGACGTGCTCTAAACGATCAAAGATTTGACACTGATTTGATAGCTTTAGCCAATGAAATGCGAGCATTTACAGCGCGTCACGAAATCTGCAACATGGCGGAAAGCGAAAAGTAAACCAAAATGGCTACCCGCCCAAGGTATGTTGTATGCGAACTGATTAGCTTATAAATAAACTGGTGATGTCCGTATGTATAGGACTCTGTGGATAACCACAAGATGAAGCAGATGAAGAAATAATTGTCAAGCAGATTTCCGAACTAAGTATACATTAATGCAATGTTATATAGTGTGGTTAACCTAACAGTTGGTGTTATTTCCATTGTATTCCACACTTATAATGTGATTTCATTGGATATAATACACGAAAGTGCTACATAATATTACTAAAGAACAATATTTAATTGCAAACTGTTACACCGTGACGCAAATAGTAAATTGCTTTGTGCGTGATAAATTATTTATCAATGTGTTCTGAAGGGTTTCAGTTTGAAAAAAGACAACTTGTAAATACACATTTATGACATTGTCAAGTCTTGTCCAATCTTGTCACATACTGAAAAATGTTTGACAATTTTTCTTGTAAACTCTTGAATTGAAAAAATAATTGATCGTGTACAAGGGCCTTTAGATTGATTTATTTGCGAATTTCGAGTGATTGAATAAAATTAAGCACTCAGATGTTTAATTATACGGTGCAATGACCTACTGAAGGAGAAATACAGGGAAGTTAATTAGGTTGCTTTTCACAACTGCCTGCCGGGTGACATATTTCCTCGTTTGAAAGACTTTGCACTAATATCAGTGTTCACATGCACGTACACTACGTGATCAAAAGTATCCGGACACCTGGCTGAAAATGATGTACAAGTTCGTGGCGCCCTCCATCGGTAATGCTGGAAGTCAATATGGTGTTGGCCCACCCTTAGCCTTGATGACAGCGTTCACTCTCGCATGCATACTTTCAATCAGGTGCTGGAAGGTTTCTTGGGGAATGGCAGCCCATTTTTCACGGAGTACGGAACTGAGGAGAGGTATCGATGTAGGTCGGTGAGACCTGGCACGAAGTCGGCGTTCCAAAACATCCCAAAGGTGTTCTATAGGATTCAAGTCAGGATTCTGTGCAGGCCAGTCCATTACAGGGATGTTATTGTCGTGTAACCACTCCGCCACAGCCCGTGCTGATGAACAGGTGCTCGATCGTGTTGAAAGATGCAATCGCCATCCCCGAATTGCCCTTCAACAGTGGGAAGCAAGAAGGTGCTTAAAATATCAATGTAGTTCTGCGCTGTGATCGTGCCAAGCAAAACAAGGGGTGCAAACCCCCTCCAGGAAAAACACGACCACACCACCACCTCCGAATTTCACTGTTGGCACTACACACGCTGGCAGATGACGTTCACCGGGCATTCGCCATACCCAGACCCTGCCATCGGATCGCCACATTGTGTACCGTGATTCGTCACTCCACACAACGTTTTGCCACTATTCAATCGTGTAATGTTGACGCTCCTTACACTAAGCGAGGCGTCGTTTGGCATTTTCCTGCGTGATTGTCTTATGAGCAGCCGCTCGACCATGGAATCCAAGGTTTCTCACCTCACGCCTAACTGCTATAGTACTTGGAGTGGATCCTGATGCAGTTTGGAATTCCTGTGTGATGGTCTGGATAGATGTCTGTCTATTACTCTTTACGACCCTCTTCAAATGTCGGCGGTCTCTGTCAGTCAACAGACGAGGTCGGCCTGTACGCTTTTGTGCTGTACATGTCCCTTCACGTTTCCACTTCACTATCACATCAGAAACAGTGGACCTAGGGATGTTTAGGAGTGTGGAAATCTCGCGTACAGACTTCTGATACAAGTGACACCCAATCACCTGACCACGTTCGAAGTCCGTGAGTTCCAAGGAGCGTCCCATTCTGCTGTTTCACGATGTCTAATGACTACTGAGGCCGCGGATAATGAGTACCAGGCAGTAGATGGCAGCACAATGCACTTAAGATCAAAAACATATGTTTGTGGGGGTGTCCGGATACTTTTAATCACATAGTGTATATCTGTGAAAAGACATTTCCAGAAATGGAACATGTCAAATCTAGATATGTCTGCTGTAACTGTGAACATTTAGAGTGAGTTTTAATACAATTAGAACCACGTAAGTTTCATTGTTCTCGTTGAATATGAACTGCTACTAAATAAAAATACTTCATGTAACACGTGTTATACCTATATTGCCTATGAGTTACATTGTCGTGCAACATAAATGAAAGACTGTTCATTTGAAATATTTAATTGCATCAGTTATTAATATTTAAGCCTAGATTTTGTGCAATAAAATATTGTATTTGAAAACTAATTTGGTGTGCTTGTGCGTTTACTGCTCGTATGTTAAACTTACGTAGCTTCGCCCGCGGTTAAGTGGCCCCCGTTAATGAAAAGTTTTGGCAACCCCTGCTCACGACTGCTTTGGACATTCCATCACTTTAAACATTCCTTGTTTTTGCGGGTTTTCAAATTCATTATGACACACGGCTCGCTCCTCTTCGGTTAGGAGGAACATTCAAAAGTTCTAAAAACAGCAAATCCGCGCCAACAGCTTGGTTTGTGACGGCCATTTTCTAAATTCTAACGTTTGTTAAACGCCTTAACACGGTAACACAGTGTTCAATGAAACAGATTTTCCGTCAGCTTGAATATTAAATCACTTGAACGTTGTGTTAAAGATGGTGAAATCGGCCCTAAGGGTTTTATGGTTTTTTTCTCAACTCGCATGGAAGATTTAGCGGAGCATGTGGGCTTTTAAAATAATCGCTTGCGTAGTTCACTATGAAACGAGTAGTCCGTGTTACGTATGATTTTGTGTATTCTTCTCGTTCTACACTGCCGTTTGTGAAAATTGCAACACCAAGAAAGAATTTCCCGAATAACTCCAAACTTGGTGGAAATGTAGAAGAGTGTGCAAGCAATAAGTGATAAGGTTTGCAGAGATATGGGGTACACGTAAGCCGAGCAGAACCCTCTCGTGTCGGTTCGACAAGGTCAGTGTTGCGCCCAGTGTAGTCAGTGCAGAGCTATCAAACAAGGTGGAAACAATAACGTGAGTGCCAGTATGCCTCGTCGACGTCAAAGGCAGCCATATCGGCATGTGAGTGAGTTCGAACGGGGCAGAATGAAGCGGGTTTGTCATACCGTGACATTTCGCCTCGTACAGGGCATGCTGCTACGACAGTGATGCATGTGTGGAAGCAGTGGATAAATGAAGGTCGTACGCAGCGAAGAGCGGGTACTGGACCACGGAACATGACCACAACACGGGATGACCGTCATCTTGTCCGCATGGCCATAACGGACCGTGCAGCTTCATCCACGGTGTTGACTAGATGCTGGAGAACTGCAACAGGCGTGAACTTGTCTGCATCAACGGTTCGTCGCCGTCTGCTGCAGGTTGGACTGGTTGCATGCATGCTATTACGTCGGCTTCCATTGTCCAGAAACCACAAGCTCTTCCGACTGCAATGGGCACGTGAACACCTCACTGGGGTGCTGAGTGGCAAAATGTAGTGTTTTCGGACGAGTGCCGCTTCAACGTGTCCTACAGTGATGACCGCATACGTGTCCGGCGGTACCATGGTGACCGCAACCTGGAGGGCTGCATTGTTGAGCGGCATAGCGGACAAACACCAGGTGTGATGGTTTGGGACACCATTGGTTACAACAACCGATCTCGCCTCCTACGAATTGAGATGTTCGCCTGACATGTCGCCCATCGAACATGTCTGGTATATGGTTGGTCGTCACCTGGTGCGTCACGGTCCTCCAGTAAACAGTGTCACGGATTTGTGGGCTCGAATACAAACTGCGTGGAGGGAAGTTCCTCAGGAACTTATTCAGAACCTTTTTGATTCAATGCCACGGCGTATAGCAGCTCTAATTGCAGCGCATGGAGGCCACACCAAATACTGAATATTAGGGCTCAAAGGTCATGTATAATTTTGAAAAGTTTATCATTTGTTACTTGTCATGTACCTAACCTGTGGTATTAAATTCATGCGTTTACCTTCTTGGTGTTGCAATTTTCACAAACGGCAGTGTATTTAAACAATAGGTTTCTTGTTCTTATAAGAGAATAAAACTGCATCTTCTTTCAACTCGTATTGTTTTACACGCAGGCAGTGTCTTACATATTTAAGACAATGCATTTGGATAAAATCTGATTGTTACATTCACATGACTCTTTCTCTCCACTATATTTTTGTATAATCTGTACCACCTAATCTTAGGAAAGCTTATTTTTCTATAAATTTTATGTCAATCGAGATAAACCTTTGCAGAAATAGTGTCATGACACATTTCGTTGTAGGTGCAAGCGGGATACGAAACTGAACAGATAACTAGATGCTAGAAATTGAATTTAAAAACCCATACTTTTTCCACGACATCGCGAGAAACGAACTGGATAGCGACAATACTTTTAAGAAAATGACAAAGTACTGAAGAGTTTAAACCAATAAAACAGATATCTCGGAAATGGCTGATGACAAAAGAGTTATTTGAAATAAATTATGTGTTTTAAATACATCTACTTTTTTGTTGTGTTAGTTTTTCTCCATCTCTTATGTTTACCAGTTATACAATGTTTCACCCGAATGAAGAGAACTTAACAGGCTATTGCCAGAAGCAAGATAGTTGTGTTCTTTCTCATGAAAATATCTTAAACATATGATATTTTAATCAAAATCATTGGAGCCATTAAATTCTTTGTGTCGCATCCTTGGAAGATGTTCAACTTAAATACAAAGTTCGGTGTTTTACCCAGTGTTCACCTTTCAGTTATGCGACACGCACAGACCTCTGTATAATTTTTTTTAATTAATAGAACCTCAAAACATGTATTTCCGGTAAAGACTCGTATCGAATGTTTGAGCGAAATGTAATCTTCCTCTACTTACTGTAGGTAATTGGCAGAGAAAATAAAAAAATCCTTAAAATAGAACAAAATACCAACGCATCGCTCAACACGCAGTTAAACCGAATCACCTGGGATTAAGCAATTCTCGTTTTTCCGTCGACAGCAGGTTTTTGTTAAAATAAATGGTACAACTGTTGTTTGGAAACAGAAAAAGAATGGTTTGAATGTGGTTTTTCTGTCACTGAAACACAAACCAAGCGAAAACAAGTTTCTGTGTCAGTGGATTTAGTTTCGGAGGAGTTGAAACTGACACCCGCTTCAGCGGTTTTTATATGTACTGCTTATCGGGAAGTTTGTATTTGATTATGTTCCGCGGTTTCACCCAGAGGATGTTCTCGCTTGCAACTTCACACCTTGTGTGTCATACTAAATGTAACAAGTTTGGCCGTTAGTCTGATGTGTTACATTCACATCGTTTATTAGAGGGTTACAAAGTTTTCTTACGAAAGCTTATTTTTCTATCTACTTCATTTTAATCCAATAAACCGTTGCAGAAATAGCTACATTACACATTTCGTTATAGATACAAAGAGAACAGAGATAGTCAAATGTTTAATAACTGGACGCTATATGCTGGCCTTAAAATTCCATACTGTTTCCATGATATCGCGAGAAACAGCTGAATGTTGAAAGGACTTGAAAAGAGTGGCTAAGTAATGAACAATTCGAGCCATTAATAACGGATACCTCGGGTGTAGCTTAATCCACCAAAAAAGTTATTTGAAATAAATTGTGTGTGTTTAAGAGATCTTCATTTCTTGCTGTAGTACGTTTTCGTCTATCGCCAACGTCTACAGTTGCACAAGATTATATAAAATTCCTTCCGAATGAAGGGGACTTCATAGGCTATTCCCAGAGGTACATCTTATTTGTCATGTAATTATCGTAAACATGTATTTTAATCAAAATAGTTACAGCTATTTTTGACTATCAAAAAGTTGGAACGTTTTTTCGTTGAAGGCTAGTTTGGGGTAATGGCAACTTTGTAGAAAAAGCTTTGTGTCGCATCTTTGGGAGATATTGAAGTTAAATACCAAGTTATGCCGTTATGCTGTTCACAGACACGTATGTGCACGCGGAAGCTTTTTTTCTTCTAAAAATGCTTGTTTTGGATTCAGGGGCCTCAAAACATGCATTTTCAGTTAAACCTCATCGAATTTTTGGGTAGAATTCAATACTTCCCCTACTTACTGAAGTAAAAAGGATTTCTGCAATGTGCCAGATGCTATATCATGATGTAATTTTAACATTTAGCCCATTATGTCCAGCCTTACATACAGAAAATTACGCAAAATTCCTTCTGAATGGAAGAGGACTTATCATGCAAGTATCTTAAATATATGGTATTTAATAAAAATCGTAGCCAATTTTGAGAGAGTAAAATTTATCATGTATGTGTGTATAGGCGCACGCACGCACGCACGCACGCACGCGGAGGCTCACATGACGTTTTACAGTGTTACCACAATACCCATGTTCTTTCATTTGATATTTCATTTCCTCCCCGAGTTCATGAGGTGTAACACCTTCAATGAAAACATCCTATAACAGCTCAACAATTCATTTAAAAAAAACAGTTTAATTAAAGTTGCCTAGTTTATTAAGGGAAACCAGTATAAAACATTTACCATTCTTTCGTTTAAAATTCTAAAATTTTGTGCCCCTTAAGAGGCCTAATAGAAATATTTTCCATATCACAATTTGGAAGGCCTAAGATTTGGAATTCTTGGCATTTTTTTTCTATTCGTTTAAGAAATATTCGCCTGTATCACTTATGTGGGCCACCCTATGTGTGTGTTTGTGTATATAAAATTTTCTCCATGTAAATGGTAGTTGTGGTGGGGTGATTTTTCTTCTTTCCCCCCTCCCTAAATCTTCGTGTCACATCTTTGGAAGATAGCTGGTATTGCAAGCTTGGCATTTATTCGATTTTTGTTTTTGAATTACGCGTTTTTGTAAAACTGTTTATTATTATTATTATTATTATTATTATTATTATTATTATTATTATTATTATTTTGTTCAGGGAGCGTTAATACGTGTTGTGTTTCCGGTGAAAACGAATTTTGGTATGGGATGCAATACTTGCTCTTAACCTACTAGGTACGCGGTAAAGAAAGTAAAAACAAAATTCGGATGAATTCGAAACTTGGAATTTAATTCACTGCCCTCCAAAGGTGCCACACGATTTTCAAGAAAATCCTCCCACCCCAAAACAAGCCTTTATGTTGTCCATTTTTGATTTTATGAAAAACGGCTCTAGTTATTCTACTGAAAATGTGACATCCCAAACATAACATAACATCTCAATCTGTAGACCCTATAGTGAGCTAGACCAGTTTAAAAGAAGCTAGTCTACTCTAGGATGTAGATTACGTCATAAATGCATAATTACATTGTGTACTTGTATGTAAATAAGTTGTAGTTCTTATGTAGAGTACGTTAAAGCTAAAAAATTTAAAACAATATTATTTATACTTAATGTATTTGTAAAATTCAGTAACATTTTATAGTCAGTTATTTTTTTGAATGAAAGAAATCCTCCTCTGTATAGAAGGTGTGAGTGATGAGATATCCTTTTAATGCTAACTTGTATTAGTTTTCAGTTCCTTAATATATGATGGAAGTGAATTAAATAATACTATACAATTGTAGTAAGCCCCTTTTTGGAATACTTGTAGGTTATTGCTTGGCCTGTGTAAGTCCTGCCCGTTTCTGGTTTGTTTGCTGTGTATGTCTGAATTTTTTATGAACATTTCTGAGTGATCAACCACGGTTAAAAGTACAGCTAAAATATACTCACAGGCTAATGGTAGAATTCCAAATGTTTTGAATAGTGATTTACAATGAGTTGATTTCTTTACACCTGCCATTATTCTTATTACCTTTTTTTTTGCAAAAGAAATATTTTTTTCTGCGTCTACTGAATTTCCCCAAAATGTTATTCCATAAGTCATAATTGAATGAAAATAAGCATAATATACTGTTTTAGGATGTTGTTATTTGTAAAATGAATTAATGATCTAATTGCAAAGCATGCAGAGCTTAGTTTCGGTAGGATGTAGTCAATATAGTCGTTTCAATTCATATTATGATCTATAATAAGACCAAGAAATTGTATGATACAAGTTTCAGTAATTTCAATGCCTTCATGTTCAATTCTTATGTCTGCAATACTTTTATATTTTGTGCGAAAATTAATATACTTAGTTTTTTCAAAGTTTATATGAATTTTGTTACTATCGAACCGTTTATTTAGCGTACTGAAAATATTGTTGGATAACTGTGAGAGGCGACTGATGTGTTCTTTAATGATAATACTTGTATGATCTGCAAAGGGAACTGGGTGAGCATGTTCATTTATTACTCTGGGGAGATCGTTTGACATATTAGAAACAATAATGAACTAAAAATCGAACCTTGTGGAATACCATGCTTTATTTCTGACCATTTGGAATATATTTTGGAATTATCTGCAGAATTTATTATGACCTTTTGATGTCTGTTTGATAGGTAAGATGCAATCCATTGATATGTTTTATTCTTAATGCCATAATATGATAATTTTGATAAGAGTATGTTATGATTTACACAGTCAAATACTTTTTATAGATCACAGAATATTCCTAGTGTGTCACATTTATTATCAAGTGATTTCAAAATTTGGTTCGTTAAGTTGAAAGTAGCATCATTGGTTGACATGTTTTTTCTAAATCCAAACTGTTCCTGTGCTAAAATATTATTTTTAATTAGGTGGTGACATTCGTTTTAACATAAGTTTTTCAAATACTTTGGAGAAAGCAGTTAGTAATGAACTAATGATACTGGTCTATAGTTCGACAGTTGTGACTTTTGCCCTTTCTTGTTTAGTGCAGCAAACAGAATTAGATGCGCAAGGAAATTCGTAGCGTGGTATAACCCTCTCCTCGAATGAGCGGTAATATCGCTATATTTACATGTTTGTGTCACTTTCGAGAAAATCGCATCTTTTGGAGAGAGCTGATGCAGTCCTTAAAATAAGCGAACACAGTCTCTGCTCGTGCATTCGCCTTTGATGCCTTGGGTATCTGCAAATACATCTCCTAGAGTGACTTTAGATGTATATGAACGTGTTTGTAAGCCTAGAGATTGGAGCATACTTTCTCTTATTACTTACCTTTAGAGCAAGTACTGCATTACACCCAAAATTGTGATACCTAGATTTCACCTGAAACATACCATAAAAAAGTACATTTTTAGAAAATTACATAACTCAGAAACCAAAAATTTGGTATTTAAGTTCGGTATCTTCCAACACTGCGACACGAAGATTTTCAAGAAAATACCACCACCCCAAACTAACGTTTACATGGCAGATTTTTAAAAAAAATTGGATCTTCTCAAAAATGGATCTTAACTATTTGGATTAAAATACTATATGTTTAAGATATTTTCATGACAGATGAAATGTATATTAGGAATTTTCTGGGAATAGATTGCGAAGTCCTCTTCATTCTGAATGTCTTTTGTGTAATTGGTAGACTGTAGGTGATGGACAAAATCGTAATACACAAAAAAATGTAGATCTCATTAAAGCACACAGTGCATGTCAAATAAAATTTCGGAGATTTCTTATAATTGGTGTGAATTTTCAAGTGCATATCATTGTTCTTTCTTTCTTTCGTTGTGTTGATGCAAAGAGAGCAGGATTGCAAAGCCATCACGTAGTGACCGGCTTTGAAAAGATTTGGCTATCGCTTTAGCTTATTGTAGATATCCTTTTGTACCTATAACGAAGTGTATAAATTTGTGATGTAGATTTACTATTAACAGGAGTATATCGAAAAATAAATGTTTGTGTGAAGACAGAGAGTAGAAACGCATGTGAATGCAACACGTCAGATTTTATAACCATTTTAATTTGTGGAGAAGCCTCAACACCCGAGTTCTGAACTATGACTAACTTGAACGCATAAACGCCGCTCTGCTTGTGTGGTATTGAACACTGCGTATGCGACAGTTTGATTATGGGAATTTATTTTGCAACATGCAGGCAGCACTCACTATGACGAGTGACGCAAGCAAGCACTATTAGTAGACAGTTTGGAAAGTTACGCGTCGCCGCTTAATGATTTTCCCCTCTAAATCGGATTTGGAGCGATGCCCACGCTTTTTATCCCGCACACCTACGCAATGTGCACTGCAAATAATGTGAGTTTTGTCCCACGTACAGCGAGCCGTCATGTGCATCCGTGTTGCATTCACATGACTAGCTCTACAAAGGTTTATTCTTCCGTCTGTTGTTTGTTAAAACATACTGTTTCACTCGTAGCGGAAATGGAAGATAATGGCCAATCACGTTTAAAGGAATGTTGTTATTGAACCAATCACGGATAATTCTACTCAATGTTTATCGAAATAGTTTAATCATCACCTCCTTTTTTTTTAATACTCCGAAGAGGTTGCAGTAACTTAGCTAGCCACTACGTTTAAACATAAAAATCTGATGATACATTCACTTGACTTTCTCTACCCTCTATCGTTTATCAGTGGGTATACAAACTATTCTTACTAACGCTTACTTTTCCTCCTGTATTTTAATCCAAATAACATTTGTGGAAATAGCTACATTACACATTTCGTTACAGATACAAAGAGAACAGCGATAGAGAACAACTGGACGCTATATGCTGGACTTAAAATTTCATACTGTTTCCATGACATCGCGAGACACAATTGAATGTTGAAAGGACTTAAAAGCATGACCAAGTAAGGAACAATTCGAACCATTACTAAGGGATATCTCAGATATGGCTTGTCACCCCTCCCCCCCCCCAAAAAAAAAACTTATTTGAAGTCAATTGTGTGTTTTAAAGACATCTGCATTTTTGTGTAGCACGTTTTCGTGTATCCCTTAACGTTTACAGTTGTGCAGCTTTATGCAAAATTCCTTCCGAATGAAGAGGACTCCATAGACTATTTCCAGAAAATTCAAGATATACATTTTATGCGTCATGTAAGCATCTTTAATATATGGTATTTTAATCAAATTCTATGAAGCGGTTTTTTAGAAAACAAAATGTTTCGAAAAATGTTCCATATAGAGGGTTATTTGGGGTAGAGGGTTTTTTTGAAAACATTCTTGTCGCATCTTTGGAAGGTACTGAACCTAAATAGCAAGTGCGCTATTTATCTGACTTCGTTTTTGAGTTATGCTGTTCACACACACACACACACACACACACACACACACACACTCGGACAATTTTTTTCTAAAAATCTGATGTTTGCACTCACATGACTTTAGATATCTACTCTTGCATAAACTATTTTTACAAACGCTTATTCTCTACCTATTTCATGTTAATCGAGATAAACATTTGCAGAAACTATCTTATTATTAATTTTCTTGTAGGTGCAAGGGGAATATAGTAGGCTTCAAGCGATAGTCAAATGTTTTAAGAGCTGGTTGCTATGTAGAACATTCAATTTTCTTTGCATGTCCAGAGCATTAAAAAAAGAGAAAAAAATATATAATAGTGAATTCCCATTTGAGAAAAAGTATAAGTATTATAAAATTCGAACTGATAACAAGGAATACCTTGGAAATGGTTCACTCGACAAACAAGATGTATATTACATAAATTGCGTGTTTTAACCAGGTCTACATTTTTTTGTGCAGTAAATTTTTTGTTTCTTACGGTTTATCAGTAATGCAAAAGTCATTCAGAATGAAGAGGACTTTTAGGGACATCCCCAGATAATTCATGATATACATTTCATTTGCCATGAAAATATCTTAAATATGTGATATTTTAACCAAAACCGTTAGAGCCATTTTTGAGAAAATCAACGTTTTCGAAAAATGTTCCATGTAAAGGATAGTCAGGGGTGAGTTATTGAAAATCATCGTGTCGCACCTTTGGATGGTACTGAACTTAAATACCAAGTTTGGTGCTGATCCGACCTTTCGTTTTTGAGTTATGTTGCTCACAGACACACACACGGACCTCTTTCTAAAAATGCTGTTTTTTTGGATTCAGGGTGTCTCAAAACATATTTCTGTTGAAATGGTGATATCGACATTTTAGGTGGAATACAATACTTCCCCTGCTTTCTATACGTCGTAGAGAAAGTGAAAATGCATTTTTGGGTTCAAGTGATCTCAAAACACGTATTTACGGTGAAATCCCGATATCGAATTTTTGGGTGGAATGCAATGCTTTCTCTACCTACTAGGTACCTGGTAGAGAAAGTAAAAATGGCAGAAACTAGATTTAGTAAGGCTTCAAATGAAGATATAGACGATATTGTTAATTAGACAGGCCAATTCTAGCGCAGCGATAAGAAAAAACTCCATTTGTAATCCTTCAGGGTTGTTTTCGTCGCATAAATTGTTCATTGTTTCCTTTTCTTTGGACTTTAAAACCACTGCACTAACCTTTCTTTTTTCCGGTAAGTTTTGGAGCAGTTTTCTTTTCGCGTTCCTTGAATCTCTCGCCTCTTGAAACTTCTGGTCTTCAAATGGATTGAACTTTTTATGATATTCCTTAAAATGCATTTCTGTGGCATTTTAGCCGTGACATTCCACATTGTTTTTATATCATCAATATGAGGAAATCATACGGTGAAAAGTACAAGGTATACACTGTGAAGTTAACGAGATAAGTGTGTGTTTAAATAATGTTCATAATAAACCAATGAATTGAAACAAGTGAACATTTATCAGCCTTTTTCTGCAAAGAAAGCCAACCTATAATGTTGCTAGTATTGGTTTTAGTCACAGAACACCAAAGTATAAGAAGTGCTACCCTAGTGTTCAAATGGTGGAAACACGAAGGCGATCGCAGCGTGAGTAGTGATCGGGGATGGAACTAAACTATGAAAAATCGTGTTCTCGGATGATGACGTCACTTGTAGCTACTACAGCTGTATGTTTCATACCTGCTTAGCTGTCTGCTCAGCTGATCATATGTTCTAATACTGTATCGCTGCTGACGATACAAAGTTAATTACGTGAGCTTCAATAAGCGTGATTGCACTTTGAGTTATTCACATTTATTTTTAAAGGAGTCGATTAAAGCTCACATAAAATAACTTGTCCCTGTCATCTGTAGCAATACAATATTAGAACACAATTATGATCAGCTGAACACCTCACAGCTAGGCTAGTATGAAAAACACAACTGTTTATTCCTGTGTAACTTATTTAAATTATCCTATAGTCGGCACATACATTGCCTTTTATATAATATTATTGGGGTTAATAGTGGTTGCTGAATGTTTCTATGTCATAATACATAATGGTCACATTTAAATTTTTGAGAGTAAAAGAGATCAAGCACCTTGCAATAATTTCTTCTGCATGCTTCATAGTAAAATCTTTTGCACTTAAACTGCCCCCATGGTTTGTTTGAACTTGCAACCAACCAACCAACAGTAGGGTGTGGAATTTGACAGGAAAATTGGAAGAATAGCACATGTTTGACACTTTGTTATTTTGTTCTACTCTTAGATAGCGCAATACAATTTGACATGAATAACTTAAATCCATTTCCTACAAAGAAACTTCTGCACACATTATATGCAATAGTGTAGCTATTGTTTGTCATTCACTAAATCGCTATTAGCAGTGCAATAAATGTCATAGCAAGTTTCACCACACCATTTAACACTATTATTGTCATTGTCACTCTCTGTGCTCTGACTTGAAGCACCATCACTGGACACAAATAGCCACAACTTAACTCCAACTTTCCATTGTGTATATCCTAGAATTAAATAGAACACACATGTTTAAACTACCCTTAAAACTAGGTTTCTGAAAAGAGAAATTGTTTACATTAAGGAAACATTTGTGGTTACAAACACCTTGTGATTATATTACACACTATCCACTGTAAACCAGAGTTCTTTCTGATGTAAAGAAAGCATATGCTTCCTCTTGTCATGAAACTAAGCACTACGCTTACGCCAATGTAAATAGTTCCTTAAACGTATTGTATCATGAAATATTGCAGTAGGAAAGGTATAGAACTTTCACATTTTATTGTGGTTATCATAAGAACTCATTGTTACAGGTAATGGATATATAACAACTGTTAAGAGATTACAAAATATGATTTTCTTAATTCTACCTGCTATTGCATTAACAATCAAAGAGTATCTTTTTGTTAATTACCAACTGTATGGATGACTGCTATTCTCTTGCCTATATGAGAAATGCAGCAATGAATTCGCAGCATTGCTATCTGAGTACCAAATAAACTCTTTGCATAACACAGGAAATATGATAAGCAAACGGTCATTCATAATACGTTAGCACTCATATGCTCAGCTCAGGTCAAATCTTCGACTTTATCAGTTAGTGTTTGAGTTGCCATGACAAAGGAAGAAGTGCATAGTATGAATAAGCTGTTTTAACACAAAACTGGGAAACCGTTAAAAAGTGGCAAAAAAGTTTCGTTGATAAAGTGCTAAATGAGAAGGAAATAACACTTTTATTGTAAAACCACCACCACTTTGTGTTACTTGAACAAAATAAAATTCAGTATACGCAAGGGATCCATGGATCTTTTCATTGAAGGTTCAATGAATCAGATCTTTTGAAGGATCCTTCGAACTGTTATTTATAGTCAAATTTTAAACACTTTTCATTAAAAACAATTACTAACCTTCTGTGAATTCAGAAAACTAAGCTTATATATATATATATATATATATATATATATATATATATATAACTAATATATAAACTAATCTAATGCTAATCTTCCATAGATTCAGAAACCTAAGCTTATATAAAAAAAAACCTAACCTCCCATAGTACCTCGGATGCAATGCGCTGTATATGAAAAGCGTTTAAAATACTTAGTGTGTTAAAATGTTCACTATAAATAACAGATCAAGGGATCATTCAAAAGATCCAATTCATTGAAAAGATTCATGGAACCTTCCCTGAAAAGAGCCATGGGTTGTTTGCATATACAGAATAGTGGATGAGTATATACAATCAGACAAAAAATTCAATGCCATGCCTGGAATTCAAACCAGCAATCTTTAACTTGCCATACCACTGCTCTGCCATCTAAGACTTTCTCTACTCACAGTAACCTATTTTCATAAGTATTCTACAAATGATTCATCATATATCGTGATTAACTTCATGTTTATCACATGTGTTAACTTAAAAGGCTTCAATACATTTAAAAAATATTAAATGCCCATTACTTCAAAACCTTTGATTTTTGCACAAAAACAACACAATCATTTAAATGCCTATACATGTCTTCTAATATCCTGCAGCTTAATTACTACTGCACAATGTATCTTTAGGATTTTGTATCATCAAAATTGCTACAAAGTTTAAATGGTAGAAAACGACACGAAAGATTGAAACCTCTTTGGAATTTCAAAGCCTCAGAACACATACTGAAGTTGCTAATTTCACTCAAAACAAACACTTCAGTTATTCTTGAAAACAAATCCTTTTGAGTATCTGTACTAACAGATTACAAGGACATTAATTGTCAAAAAAGCTACCAGAATTTCTATTTTCATACACCATGTCCAGTTCAAAAAAGGACATAGTGGCAGTTAGATAAAACTGCCAAAAGAGGGTGAATTACTGAAATATATGAGAATATCAAATATCTTTCTTCCTTCTGTATTAGAAAATTTCATTTGGGCACTGTCTTAAAAGAATTATAATATCATTGGCATGCTATCCTTGCAGTTAGTGTGTCAGTCCACCAATAATCCTACATTTTTTTAATTATACAAGCGTATCACTCGCATGATCTGCATCTATGTGTTTGAATATTAGCACAGTAACATGCTAATTAATTTGCATTAAAGGTTGATTTTACCTTACCTACTTTTGGCTGTGATCTCCACCCATCAATTATGAAGTGCAAACACGAAAATTAATCGTATATTCCACTTTCTGGATGACTCACAATATCTGAAAAGTAAATCAGGACAATATAAAATTCAGCAACACTAAGAAGCTCTTAAAAACTTAACCTTTCATCCAGTACTCTCATGCTGGAAACTTAATAACATACCTTCAGATTCTGTCACCATTCGGGACTCGAACCACAACACTGGAAGGAATGTAAATCGTAGGCGTATCCCCTCTGTCTGGACGGCTCAATGTATCTGAAAATTAATTCGTTATATAAAAATGTTGCAACACACAATAACCTATCAGTTTTCTACCTCATTCTACGAATATCACTTAAGTTAATAGAAAATACCAATATTACAACAAATATACATTCAATCAGAAATAGCGTAAATGTATGATTACCGTCTCTGCTTTGTTCCTGGTGAAAAAAACTTCGGACGAAAACTTCCAGCTATAAAAATCCAAAATGGTCCCTTTCTTCTTTATCTGCCATTAGTTCGTTACGAACTTCGAAACTTGAAACAGCCAATCAGAAAATTCGCCTTTCCCGCAAAAGTACAACTAGTGACACACCGTGTTCATGTGGGGAGTTAGTGCCCTCTGTTTCCACTTAGCCAATACAAGTTTCACCCCTATGGTTTTAGTTGTTTTATATTATCTCTACTTGGAGCATTCTTACAATCATAGAAAAAGGAATAGCGAATTCCTATTGCAAGTTCCGCAAGCCAGATGGCAATAAACAATACCTATATGATCAAGTTGCACCGATCAAACAAACAAACGTGACTACACGATTCTAACTTGTTTTCAGAAACAACGCCACGTATATTGTAAATAAATATAAATATTCTATAATCTGATTATTGGGCAAATCCTTTTGTTTGATTTGTAAAATAGCCTTAGCAAATGCCACTCATGATTTCCAAATCCTCTAGATAAACTTTCATTGCGCATTTCGTTGCAGGTACGAGGCGCATCCAGAAAGCAAGTTTCCCGATTTTGTTTCCTTTAAAGTAAACCTATTTAGGCCCGGTTTCTGGAACGTCAGATATCTTTTCAATAAGCTATCAAGCAGATATCTGTTTCTGAAAGGCAAGATAGCGGTTATCAATCTTATAAGTCCCCAGATAACTTATCCCCGCAAAAATGGCCGGATATCTCTCAGATATTTGACTTCAGCTAATATGGCGGATGTCATACATGTTCGATTTTCATTTGTTTTGTAATTTCTCTGGATTCGGTTAATATCTGCGAGGCAATAATCAAATATTGTAGTGCATTGACAATAATTAATCTACAGGTTAGTATATATGAACCTACATTTCAGTATTTTACGTCAATTGTGAGCTCTTGACTTGTATTCCAAATACTTTTCATTTGTATTTTTCTCTTCACAGTATGGATATTGTATCATCGTCATCGTCCTCCTCAATAGCTTCATCCTCTGATGAAGAAGATGCAATTAGGCCTTTACAGCGGCGTGTATTTCGTGCTAGAAATAACCCATTTGAAATGTACGACGAAATTGAATTTAAAAGAAGATTTAGGTTGTCTAAACAACTAGTGGTGGACTTATTGATGAAATAGGACACAATTTAGAACCAACAACGAAAAGAAATATGGCTCTTTCGGGGTTAAATCAGCTACTACTCTGTTTAAGGCTTTATGCATGTGGCAGCTTCCAGATAGTAATGGGTGACAGTTTCAGTGTGCATAAATCTACTGCCTGCAGAATAATTAGAAAAGTTACTCATTTCATTGCACTTCTAAGGCAGAACTACATAAAAATGCCAGAAAACCAAAGAGAAATTACAAATTTGAAAGCCTTATTTTTCAACATGGCAGGTTTTCCTGGTGTCCTAGGTTGTGTCGACGGTACTCATGTGCGTATACAGTCCCCAGGCGGAGAAAACGCAGAGCTTTATAGGAACAGGAAAGGATATTTTTCACTGAATGTGCAAGTGGTGTGCAATGCAAATTTGGAAATATGTGACATTGTTGCCCGCTGGCCAGGATCCACTCACAACAGTACCATTTTTAATAACTCTTATTTGCGAACTCAGTTTGAGGGTGGAGTAGTATTTACGAGTGACCACCTAATTGGTGATAGTGCCTATCCCTGCAAAAGATACCCAATGACACCAGTACTTAACCCAGGCACAGCGGCTGAAATCAGGTACACTTCTGCTCATGTTCGTACACGAAATTCAATCGAAAGGACAATAGGAATCTGGAAGAGAAGATTTCCATGTCTTTCAGTAGAGTTGCGAACAAAACTGAATATAACTTCTGTTATTATAGTTGCAACTGCAATTCTTCATAACATAGTATTAAACAGGGGAGATCACTGGCCAAATGATGTACATGAATACAATATACCTGAAGTAAACTATAACGAACATGGTGTGCATAACGATGATCTCCAGGGCAATGCAGAGCGAAGAAGAATAATTAACTTACACTTCAACTGATGCATGCATGGGTCTCTGGAGCCGAGAGAAAGGTAACATTGCATTTCAGGGAAATGTTTCATTTATTTTTTTACACACATATATAGTATGTATTGCTGGCCAATATGGTTTTTTAGTCTTTTTTGAACAATAATAATTACAACTTGAGAAATATTAATACATAAAAGTCAAATGGTTTCAAATATTAAACTTTCTACAACTCTTTTTCTTTTTGCATTTGGGTTTGTTTCAGTTCCAATTCACATTTCAATAGCGCCATCTTTGTCATGCTCTTCTTGCATTCGCTTCTGCCTCAATTTGTGGTCCTCTTGCATTTGCTCGATTTTTAGGTTATGTTCCCTTTGCATTAGTTTTATTTTAATCTCTTCTCTTTTAAGTTTTATATTTTTTTTAATGTCATCTGTGTCTGTGGGTCTTTTGCGTGACGTCCTCCTTATAGGTGTGGTTGAAGATGTTCCAACAGCTTTTGAAACAATTGCATTTCTCTCTGTTTCAGCTGTTTCACCTTCACAGTCCTCTTGCACGGCGGTATCACTATGCACCACAGCTTCATCAGCACTTACCTCATTGCACGGTGAACTTGCAGCGGTGGCTGTGGAAGGGGCAGCAAGCTCCTCGTGTAACTCAAATATTACAGCATCTGCAAATAAAAGTACCAGAATTTGGTATAAATAATGTATTTATTTATTTTTTCTGTTATCAATAAATTTTATAATAATACCTATCTGTGTAAGTTTTAAATTCGGTTACTATTCCGCACATTATCCATTTCTCGGAAGCCAAAACAACTAGGAAGTAAATAATTTGTTATTACATATTCTAACCAATGTCCAGTTCTTACCATCTCCAAAGTATGCTGCACTTGAGTCATATGGGTTGCTCTGTAGCTCAAACTGTGGCTTCTACATGTTAATTATTTTAGAACTGGTCTCTGTTAACTTGGGTGTGAACTTTCCTCCTCCAGATTTTAGCGCTGCTATCTGAAATAAATAATGAAGTATATATAAGAGGAAAAAGTATAGTTTCAGCTAACATAATACAACATAACGCATTCGTTTTATAATGACACCTATGTTATAAATGTTTACGTAATTACCTTATCATTACTCATTTCTTTCTTAGCTTGTTTTTTCATGCAGTCATACAACGCATGTAATTGCTTTGGTGTACGTACTCCTGTACGACACGATGCGTTGTAAATTTTGGCAATTTCTTCCCATGCTTCATTCTTCGCTTTAATAGTAGTTCTTTTATTTTCTATGACATCCTTCTTTTCGGTCACTAACTCTATCAGCATGTTGTCGAAAGTCGTCGAAATTCCTACTGCGTTTAGTACTCATTTTACTAGATGTTGAGGTTAAGTTTCACACGTGCTGATCTCCGTTTTACAATATATCGATATACTGTTATTCAGTTAAGTTGGCAGTCATGATAAACAAGTAGAGAAATTTGTGCTTTCGTTAATCAAAACTGCGTGGATATAAGCGCCTTCGCATCGCTGTTGCAATTAAATGAAGGAAAAACGCAGGTCGCCATCCGTGTCATATTCCAAACTAAATTGTGGAATAGATTGTTATCCAAGTAACTGAAACTCTTTGAGAAACAGATACAAATTATCTCTCTGATAACGTTTATCGAACAAATAGCAATCTAATAGATATGTAGAGCTTTATGCAACCGGGCCTTAGCCGGGTAAATTGCGCGTGCGTAACAGATCTATGGCATATCAATCATATACCTGCCGAAAAGGTCCTGCCTGGTGCCAGTAGCTCGGCATCAGTGGCCCGAAATGGCGGCTGTTATTCATTCTCCCGCCGCTTGCGAGGTTCGGTCAATTATGAAGTTCCTTACCGCACAAAACATGGCGCCGATCGAAATTCATCGTCAGCTCTGTCAGGTTTA
This sequence comes from Deroplatys truncata, assembly GCA_030765065.1. NCBI lineage: Eukaryota > Metazoa > Arthropoda > Insecta > Mantodea > Mantidae > Deroplatys > Deroplatys truncata. Next base: position 132,786,118 of record CM060979.1, on the reverse strand, counting down.
CGGGCCGAACATCATGCGCAAACAGACGGTGCTCGCTGGTGTACGCAGTTTTCCGAAGGTCGTCAAAGTACACATGATGAAGAGCTCAGTGGGCGACCTTCCCTCATCAATGATGACTTTGTTGAGCTGGTGCAGCAGTGCATCGTGGAGAACCGTCGCTTCACGATTACGGAACTCAACAGCCATTTTCCGCGGATATCGCGATCCTTGTTGCATGAAATTGTCACTAAGCACCAGCTGTTCAGGGAATTGACACCCGAGCACAAAACGAAACGCTGAGGAGCAGCACTGACATTTCTGCAGCAGTATCATGATGAAGGCGGCTAGCTCCTCGACAGGATCGTCACGGGCGATGAGACGTGGATTTCGCACTTAACCCCGCGAACCAAGCAGCAGTCAATGCATTGGCGTCGCAGTGGATCTCCGGTCAAGACAACATTTAAACAGACTGTGTCGGCGCAGAAAGTGATGTGCACGGTTTCTGGGACAGGAAGGGCATTATGCTCATGGCTTCCTGCCCAGAGGTGAAACCGTGAACGCTGGCCGTTACTGTGAAACACTGCGAAATTGCGACGTGCCATTCAAAACAAGAGGCGTGGAATGCTTACTGCAGGTGTTGTACTGCTCCATGACAATGCTACTGTTCTGCAAGAGTTCGGCTGGGAGCTGTTTGATCATCCACCATACAGTCCTGATCTTGCTGCCAGCGATTCCCATCTTTTCTTGCAGCTCAAGAAATTCCTGTCCCCCGTCAGCGTTTTGACAATTACGAAGAACTGAAGACGACTGCCACACGCTGGTTCCATTCACAGGCGGCAGACTTCTTCTACACAGGAACATAAAAGTTGATCTCATGATATGGCAAGTATCTCAATTCTTGTGTTGACTATGTCAAAAATAGCTCAAACATTGCTGTACCTGTGGCCAATAAGGTTTTCACGCAACTATGTTTTCTTTGCTTTAAAAAAATAGGGAAACTTACTTTCTGGATGCGCCTCGTATAAGTACACAGTAGGCTAAAGCGGTAGTCAGATTTTTAAAACCAGGTGGCTATGTGATGCTTAGATACAGACAAAATATGAAATTTGTTTGCCAAAATAATATGAAGGGAAAATCCCATTTTTATATATAAAAATCATACTTTTAAGGGTTTGGAGCATTTTCGCTTCATTAGTTAAAAAAGAATGGGCTTTGTTGATGTTATCCATATTTAATAATAAAATATAAAATCAAATACAATTTACACTGAGTTTATAGATGCTAATAATTGTGAAACACTAAAACTTAGAAAAGAGAAAATGGAGTTAATGGTTGCTTTGTCTTTCCTTAAAACTAGTTATAATCTTAATATATAAAAGTTAGGGTCCTTATACACCGTTGCAGCGATTTCGATCAAACTTGGTACCTTTGAAACACGGCGAAAATTACTGTCTAATTAGAATTCGTAATTTTGCTCCATTTCACACTGTTAGTTATTTAAATGTAAGTGATGCCAACAGAAGCTCTCAAGACCATCTATAGGCATGTTTCCAACGATTGTGTAATAGCGAAAACATAACCAACATAAGAATAACAATTACATAAGCTTTCACGGTTTCAGAAAATAACAAAGGAACAGCGAGTTCACATATTCGTATATCTCCTCTGACATTGATCACGGAGTAATAACACAGTCAAATAAATAATTACAACAGCTATGCCATCTGTGGCTATGCTTGCGCAAGTCTAAAGGTGCTGCAATCGCTTGGCAGAAAAATTAATAACATTTCTAGCTGTATTCTATTAGACTATGGTAAAAGTATCAAACCAGACTAAATAATAATAATAATAATAATAATAATAATAATAATAATAGTTTAACTTCATATGATTATTGTTATTGATATAAAATAACATAACAGGATTTAACATAATTGCATTAATTTTTAAAAGTCTCTATGGTGCTCAGAAATTGCTAACACAAGAGTAAGACATAAGTGGAAGTTCATATCCTACATTCTGCGATCATACTCCGATGTTCGGATATGCAATTATTATAATTTATAGTTTAATTTTTGTAAGCAACGAGTTTCTTTCTCAATAGGAAGTTTGATGATGTTTTTAGAAACAGAAAATCAAAAACTGAGTGACATAAAAATGATAGTAGTCGTGGATCAGAGTAAGAGCATCAAATCAGAAAGGTACCACTTCCCTTTTTACTTTCTCTACTACGTTTAGTAAGTAGGGGAAGTATTGTATTCCACCCAAAAATTCGATACCGAGATTTCACCGGAAATATATGTTTTGAGACCCCCTGAATCCAAAAAAAGCATTTTTGGAAACATGTCCGTGTGTGTGTGTCTGTGTGTGTGTGTCTGTCTGTGAACAGCATAACTCAGAAACGAACAGTCGGATAAACACCAAACTTGGTATTTAGGTTCAGTATCTTCCAAGGATGCAACACGAAGGTTTTCAAGAAAATCCCCCCACCCCAGACTACCCTTTACATGGAACATTTTTCGAAAATTTTAATTTTCTCAAAAATGGCTCTAACGATTTTGATTAAAGTATCATATGTTTAGGATATTTTCATGACAAATGAAATGTATATCTCGAATTTTCTGGGAATGTCTCCAAAAGTGTTCTTCATTGTGAACGACTTTTGCATAACTGGTAAACCATAAGAGATAGACAAAATGTTACTACACAAAAAATGTAGATCGCTTTAAAATACACAATTTATGTCATATACATTTTTGTTGTTGAGTGAACCATTTTCGAGATATTGCTAGTTATTGCCTTAAATTTTCCAATACTTATACTTTTTCTCAAATTCGTTATTCATTTTTTGTCCTGGTTATACAAATAGAATGGAATACTCCGCATAGCACCCAGCTCTTAAACGCTTAAAGCCTAGCAATTCCCCTTGCATCTACAAGAAAATTAGCAATAAGATTAATATCTCGATATCTCGATTAACATGAAGCATATGGAGAATAAGCGTTTGTAAAAATAGGTTGTACAAGAGTAGAGAAAGTCATGTGAGTGTAACACATCAGATTTTTCTTATTTGTACGTTAATTTTGTCTTTTCTTTTGTTTTGTCTTTCGTGCATTTTCTTAGTAGTTTTATGTATGTTGGTTACCGAGAATGAATAAGGTTATGTTGACGTTACTTAAACTACTATTATCTTTCGCAAATGAGATTTTCTCTATAAATAGGCAGCCCGGTGCGACAACGTGAAAGTGACTCAGCTGCATTCACGAGAAATCATCATTACAAATTGGTTTTTCAGTATTGCTTTCATATCATGTTTTTATAGTATCCTGAGAATTTTAATTTACTCTTTAAGTGCCTCCAAAGAAACGCAAGGCTGTTGGATAAGTGGAACCTAATGCTAAATATTGTCCGGATAAACCATCAAACCAGTTGGCGAAAATACAAACTCGGTAATAAAGAGCGTTTAATTTCGTACGTGACGTCCCAAAAAAACTGACTCTCTTAGCTTACTGTATTCGTCTTATACCAACAACGAAGTGTGTAATGAAATTTTATCTCGATTAACAAGAAGTAGATAGAATTTTATAAGAATAGCTTGTAGAACGAGGAAGAGTGAGCAGAGAAAGTTATGTGAATGCAACACTAGTATTTTTATACTGACCGGTTTACTGTGGAGTGCTTATAGTGTAATAGAAGCTAAATATTGTTGCCGTAGAAGAGGAAGCTTTAGGAAACCTCTGTAAACCTGACTTCAAAAGAGGCGCGTGTCTATGTCAGAGCCCAATGAAGCGCGATAAGACTTTGCTTTGACAGACAGTGCGGAAACTCAGTCAGTCATCTTTGTTGGGATGTTCCTAGTGAGGAGGTACCACTTTCTAGCACCGAGAGGAATATAAACTTAAGATTTTTAATGTAGCTTGACAAAATGTTGTCCAGAAGAAGTGTTATTACGATAGGTATAAATTCAGTTGTTTTAACACATTTTTAGAGAGGGCTGTATATCCTATTGGCACGTTATATTTAAGGTTTAGGTACTTCCACCGGTTCAATCCCTGAATACAACTGATACAAAGTGTTTCAGTGGGATGTCCTACCTTTTAATGAGCGACTAAATACTATTACACGAAAATACCGACGTGCTAGTGAGAAATAACAGTTACAAGATGTGCTGGAAGTTAAAATTGAGTTTTTTTTTAATTTAGGACGCTCCTTAACTACTGTGGTCCTTAGCGTCCCACACTATATTGAACGTGAAAGACCAGTAATTTTGCTAAGCAGTTTTATGCCTGAAAAAAAATCCATCGCCCTCCGTCGGGTTTGAACCCGCGACCTCGGGATCAAAGGCTAACATGGTAACCACTACACCACAGAGGACGGCTGTGCTGGAAGTTCCACCCTCCTCCTAGCAACATATTGTTGACCTTATGCCATGCCCATACGGATTAACATTTAACAAAACTTGTCGTGCAACATTTAACTGAGAATGTTGCGTTTGGGTGTTTTAACATTTTGGGTGTTTTCCGCTTTCGATGGAAAACTTTAGTCAATTCGTTATTTGTACGTGATCGGGTGATCTTCTGAAGTTTCCTGAGTGTAACCATGGCAACGGCGTACTTCCGATTCCTGTGTGCTATTTTATCATGCACTCGGTGCTCATTAGTTTTGTTGTTCACTCGTTTAGTTCTGTGCTCTTATGCTTGATTTGGTTTGCTCCATGCGAAGTCATGGAATGGACGAAAAAAAGACACTTTCGTTAGTCAATGATATTAGTTGAGATCATCATTGTGGGACGTTTCGTGCAAAGAGCACATGGATCAAGATAAAATTACGCCGAATTATGTGCAATGTTTTGTTGTTCCAGAAGTAATATCGAAAGAGAATCAGCCCTACTCCACTCAAAATACGGTAGGGAACCGCAACAAGGCCTCAAGTCCGCAGTCAGAATGGCTGCTCTCAAATGTGTGTGTTTTTTTTGTGAATTATAGGTTCCATCTTGCTCAAAATAAAGTTGAAATAACGTTCGCTCATTCTCAAGAAATTGTTGGCCAAACCTGTGCTGAATTTTAAGCTCATTCAAAATATTTTAACTCCGTGCCCATTAACAGGTATAGCTTTATCTACATTCTTCTTTTCTGTTTCATTACATACCAAGCACAGACACAAATAACAATAGCCAAATCGCCATCAATGCAGTCCCATTTTGCGTTTACTTGGAGAGATTTTGTTGTCCCAACAAGTCGTGAATGGAATGTTAAAAGTTAACGGTTACAAGTTGTTGACTGTTGATACGTTGAACAGTGTAGACTCACCTTTATAACCACGCCTCAAAATGTCTACGTCGATATTGTTAATTTCGATTGTTCCGTTTTCACGGATATGCTCAATGGTTGATGGTCTGCTTCTGTTTACGCTTGTCTTGAGGTACTCCTGTAGAAAATATGTCAGACCTGGTGTTTATGAAGGGTACAGCTGTTTAAGGGGCAGCACGGTCCTTGAAGAAGCTGCTGACGTCTGCCATGGATTCATTAGCGGTTTGGTGTGTGGCACTATCCTGTTGAAAATATCTTCTAGCTTCCATGTGTCCACTTGTCGAAATGTATTTTCTGAATGAAACTTAACTAGTCACCAAAGCGTAGTCCACGACAAAAATAACTGAGACTTGGTTTGAGATAGGTTGACGGACGTTGCTCAGCGCCTAACAGGAAGGGATGAGCGAGTAACAGCCCACACTGCGGGGGAGACATTTGCCTTTCTGCAACATCACTTTGGAAATAGTGGAACTCCATTTCCCTATCCTGCCTGCTCACGGCCGATGATGTCTACATATGGAGCAGGTTGAAACAATCGATTTTTGACCCACCTACAAATATTCCCGAGAAGATAACGTTTTTTGTATCCTTACAGCTAGCTACCTTTGTTCATTAAAATGTTCAGTTACTTATGAACAATGTGTAGCACGTGATGTTACACATTCTGTACCAACTCCATTTACTAGCATTTTAGTTTCGTTTGCTTTTCCGCATACTGTAGATATAATAGTAATGCAGGGTGCCCATAAAGCCCCAATAAATTTTCATGTTCGTGGTCTGCTACAACACAATAAACGTTATATTAGGATGGAGTATTAGTATTAGTCCATAACGTCCCCGAGGGACATGGACCTCTCTCCTTGGAGAGGTGGCTTGGTTTGGCGATCCCGGTTAGTCATTCCGAGAAGGAATGCAGTCCAACATGCCCACCTTCATTATCAACACAAGACACCTGGGCACGGTGCAGTTACGGCAGGATGGTATCCTTGCCTCTTGTCATTTATCAACAAGATGGGGGACCAACCCACTATGCAAACGTTGTGCGGGACCACCTGAATGAGACCTTTTTTAACCTGTGGATCGTATGTGGGATCCCCGTTCCCCCGACCTCACTACCCCTTCACTTTTTTGCAAGGGGATTTGATCAGAACCGAGTTTACGCTACCAGGGTGCCAGATGTGTTGAGTTGAAACAAGGAATAAGAGCGGCACGTTTGCTATTAACTCCTCAAATCTTACGGCGCGTGTTCCGAAAACCACAAGGCGATAAGAACAATGTGTTGATGGTGAAGGTGGACATGTTTAACTTTATACGATCCTTCTCTACCCTAATATAACTTTTAATGTCTTCTAGCAGACCGGGAACATGAAAATCTATTGGGACTTAATGGGCATCCTGTACTAAATTCTGTACTTTTTTTTTGTAGGGTGTGGTACCCCAAACTGTGAAATCTGGTAATAGAATTTTTGGGTGCAGTGAAATACTTCCGTTAGCTATCATAGTTAAGCTTTAGAGAAAGTAAAACGCTGCCTTAGGCAACTTCTATTCCCCTGGTTCTTAAATTTGAGCTGGATTTGAAATTGGAGACCGCAAAACATTCTAAACCATGTTTACATCATTATGGGAACAAGTATTTTTTTACTTTCTCTACTACATGTAATAAGTAGGGGAAGTATTGTATTCCACCCAAAAATTCGATGTCGAGATTTCACCGGAAATACATGTTTTGAGGCCCCTGAATAAACAAAAAGCATTTTAGAAAAGGCTCCGTGTGTGTGTCTGAACAGCATAACTCAAAAACGAAAAGTCGGATAAATACTAAACTTGGTATTGGGTCCAGTATCTTTCAAAGATGCGACACGAAGATTTTCAAGAAAATCCCCCGACTACAGACTATCCTTTACATGGAACATTTTTCGAAAATTTTGATTTTCTAAAAAATGGCCCTAACGATTTTAATTAAAACATCTTATGTTTAAGGTACTTTCATGGCAAATTAAATGTATACCATGAATTTTCTGGGAATGTCCCCGAAAGTCCTGTTCATTCTGAATGAATTTTGCATAACTGGTAAACCATAAGGAATAGACAAAATTTTACTACACAAAAAATGTAGATCTCGTTAAAACACACAATTTGTCACTTTTTTGTCGAGTGAACCATTTCCGAGATAGTTCCTGTTATTTGTTTGAATGTTCCAATACTTATACTTTTTCTCAAATGGGAATTCGTTATTCGTTTTTTTATGTCCTGGACATACAAAGAGAATGGAATGCTCCACATAGCAACCAGCTCTTAAAACATTTGGCTATCACTTAAAGCCTATCATATTCCCATGCACCTACAAGAAAATTAGCAATAAGATAGTTTCTGCAAATGTTTATCTCGATTAACATGAAGATGGAGAATAAACGTTTGTAAAAATACTTTGTACAAGAGTAGAGAAAGGCATGTGAGTGTAACACATCAGTTCTGCAGTGCATAGAGTTCAGCGCACCTGACAAAAAAAGTCATATTTCATAGTATTTCAATAAAATCCCCATAGTTTATGAAAATCGTTAATATTTCTTATTTTGTAAAATTTGATATATTTCTATTTTAAAATAATTAACAATGACTTGGGCCTTATTTTCGTGCAGTTTTCTGTAAAACACATTTGGACAACCCAAGCCACTCTTTCCAAGTAGGTGCAGTTGAGACAGTAACTATGATTATATTATACCATGTATATAATGTAAAGTATAATGTAAAATAATATTAATAAGCAAAATACTTGTTATATAAATAGAAGTTAAGGCATACGTTTTATATATGTGCAAGTGTTGAGCTGGAGCTGTAGAACCCTTGTTAAAAGCCGACAAACATATCTTTGTGTTAGAATTGGGGCCCAGGCAAAAAGGACTTGTACGGGAAAGTCATAAAAGCGAACCTTGAATCTTTGTGAAATAGAAAAGGCGACAAACGAACACAACATATTTTTGTACAGAGGTCACATGTTTGCAAGCAACGAACAATGGCCTGGTAAGTCTTCTAGAAGGTTCCAAGCTGAACGAAGACAGACAATGAAATTTTAAGAAAGAATATGTTTAAAATGTTTAAGTGCAGCAAAGTTAGTTGTAGCGTCCCCATCAGCCAAGGCGGTTGCGTATAAAGTGCTGCGATGTGAATAACATACATGTAAGCTCTACGAAGCAGGCGTTATTAGTTACTTCTCATAATGTAGTAGGAACGTTGAAACGCTATTAATTTAAAAGTCCATAGAAACGTGCGATAAATACTACCAGTATTTATAGAGCACTTATAAAATACTTGATTGCTCAGCGACCGCAAGTTTGGCGCCCGAACGCGGTGGGGCTCGACCCTTCTACAGCTCCAACTAACTAAAGTAACTGTTTAGCTTCTTAATAAAACAGTAAATGCGTGTGCCATTAAAGCGTAGTGTTCTTCATTGACTTAATCTATTGTTAGAGTTGTTACTTCTTACCTTCCTTCCCGTATCACACCCTGCAAAGTTAAACAAGCTCTACCAAAAACCCAAATAAGAGCAGCCGAGGCAAGAAATAAAAATAACACTTTAAGAGTAACAACTAAAACACAAGATAATTATCAGTATCACCATGGTTCATATATTAATATATCCGACATACTGCGAGTTATGCTCTCCCACCACGAGTATACCACACAGTTGAGAAAATGTAGCATTTTCTCTGGGACGTTACGTGTGAAATTAAACGCTCTCTATTCTTTAAGAGTTTTTATTTTCGAAAAGGTGTTTTTAGTGGCATATTGTAATAGTACTAAGCAAGGTCAAAGATACTATTAATTAATCAATTTTTTCTAAGTTGAAGAATTTCACAGTGATTGAAGCCATAAACTCCATGCAACTTGTATTTCGTTTGACATTTTATTATTAAATATGGACAGAAATCTACAAAGCCTGTGTTTTTAAACTAATGGAGTGAAACTGCTCCAAACAGCTTTAAAATATATATTTCAAATGTTTTGAGACTTTTATATGTTCATATGAGGGGCGTCCAATAAGTAAGTTTCCCTATTTTATTAAAAAAAACCATTACACACAATTGATCATGTTGAATTAATTTTATTTATATTGTACAATCAAGTGAACAGCTGGTTACGAGCACAGGGCCCGACTTCTGGTTCACTTCTGATTGATATTCGTCACGGTGTTAAAGTGTTTATCTCCAAGATGACCTTTGAGTCAGGGAAATATTTGAAAATCACTTGGGGCAAGCTCCGGTGAATATGGAGGATGCGAGAAAACTTCCCAGTTGAATCTTCTGAGCTCCGCCTGGGTCAAGAATTAACCTGGAAAGTTTCTCGTATCCTCCGTATTCACCGGAGCTTCCCCCAAGTGATTTTCACATATTCCTCCAACTCAAAGGTAAGCAATTTTAACACCGATGATGAAGTCAAATCAGTGAACAGCTGGTTGCGAGCACAGGACTCGACCTGGTACAACACTGGCGTGGAAAAACTTTTGTCACGTCCCCAAAAATGCTTGGAAAACAAGTTGAGTATGTAGAAAAGTAACAGAAGGATTGCACAATATTAATCAAATTAATTCGACATGATCAATTGTGTGTAATGTTTTTTTTTATAAAATAGGGAAACTTACTTATTGGACGGCCCTCATATTTTGACGAAAAGTTGAATACTTTGGCAGAATTTTCTTCATATTTTCCCCGTCTCTACTTATGGTCCAAGTGTTAAAAGTGTAGTTTTATTTTACGAGTAGGAACGTAACAAAATAAAAGCACTTTTAGCATGTGTTGTCATGTATTATTTGTATGAAAAAGTATCCAGCTGTAATTTGTGTGGGAATAGCAGCATACATACGGACTTGCGCAATGGTGAGCTTAGTCTGTTGTCTGGCGTTCATAGCACAGTGCTGACAACATGATCACTTGCACAGTTATAACATTCTATAATATATAGAAGGCTGTGCCCAGAATAAATGCAGCAGTTTTATTAATGAAGCTATTTTATTGAGCATTGTTATTGTTTCTTTTATGTAATTGCATAGAAGTGCAAACAAACTAGCATTGATATTGATAACATCATTGGTTAGATTGTTTGGTTTGGAAACAGTGAATCCAAGTCATTGTAGTAATCCGCCATTACGTTAATGGATACAAGGGCTCCAGGTGATACCTCTACATATTTCCATAGCAAGAAACAATGGTGGTAACAATATGCATCATCTTCAATTTATAGTATGATTGGCTCATCTTAAGAGCAGTATTTTCAGTGGCAGCTGTACAAAAAAATCGATTTTTCATTTTCTTTGTGATAAAGAAATGAGAAACCTTTAGTTTTAAAATAATATAATGTATTATTGGGCTTATTGATCAACTTGGCCCTTTAAATTGCCAGTTTAAACATAGCGGCGCATAACCACGCCGATTTTAAATATTGACCTTCGTATGTTACACAAACTGAATTACTTTTATTTTCGACAAGTTAAAAATATTGCATAAATAATTTGTTCACAGTATAAAATTATGTTTTAGGCGATTTAGGGGGGAAAAATGGTGAACATGAAAGAAAATCATAGGAAAGTGTAACTGAAATATGGTCGATAATATCTTGAGTTAAGAAGTAGGGTATGACTTCTGCTAAGTGATAGGACGATACCACTATCTCTGGACTAGTGGTACCGTGCTAGCGTCTAGTTCCCAAGATCGTGGGTTCAAACCCGGCGATGGATTTTTTCGGGCGTAAAAATCCTTAGCATGGCTTCCTTCGGAAGGGAAGTAAAGTCGGTGGTCCCGTGTCGTAGATTTACGGCACGTAAAAGAACCTCAAGCCTGATAAAGAGGCCTCTGAGCAAAATTACCGGTGTTTCACGCCCAATATACGAGAATGGGACGCTACGGACCATAGTAGTTAAAGAGCGTCCATAAATAAAAACTCAATTTAAAACTACTCGATACCGATTTTTGAGCACCGATACTCACTGTATAGTTCGTTCAGTGAATTATATTGTTGGTGGTTCTCTGTGGATAAACCATTTAATTAATTTTGTATCGTGTACTAATTCCGAATTTTTTCCTGTTTGACATTCTCCAATTGGCAGCATTTTTGTTTATCGATAATGCCAGTGGTTATATATTTTCTATTATTAGTCAATAATAATAATAATAATAATAATAATAAACTTCTTTGCTTCCCTTTTATGCAGCTATATACTTCATGCAGAAAACCATCTTTTAAAGGATTTTGTAGACAGACATATTAACGGAATTAGTCGTACGATACACCTGTAAGCTATCCTTGTGACCGGAGTTTGACTTGTGCAAACACATAGTAACAGATGGAAAGAAAAAACAAATATTTCCATGCGCTCTATTACCTGTCGTCTTAAGTTCTGATTTGTTTCTGCTGAATTCGCAGATTTTGATCACCGGAGTAGGTAAAGCCAATGACTGAGAGTGAGCCATCAAGCCAGGCTATTGCGGAAACGTGATTTAGTGCAACTAAATCAGCCTCAATCACAAGTGAGTTAACGCTGCATGTTACACGAGTACCTCTGCTGCTTCCCCCATTGTTTTTCATGTTTTCATTAAGACACAAGGGTCTATGGAATGTTGCATTGATTCACTCTCAAGAAACTCGGTCAAGGTCTATCAAGCAAGTCTTTTGGGGACAGATGCGAGGCAATAACTTCATTCCACCAAGTAATCGACGGTATCGAAGACTCGTCCGTACTTTTGCACCACTTTAATCGAGCATTAACTTATTATTTTTATAATCATTATTTGCAGAAACACATAAGGTATAAGTAACCCATGGTTACCATTCATTCAGTAATTATTGTGCAACCAGAATTTAAAGTGGTGTCATGTGTTAGCTTCCTAACATCCCATGCTCTTAAACACTGAAACGCAAACGAAGAATAGGTAAGAACAAAGTAAACGACGAAAAGTTGCAGATTTTGGGGTGAAAAACTGTGAAGTGAGTGGACGTTTAGATACTAAGCTCCTTTGACCTAGTAATGCATAGAGTAGGTATATTTTTGTGGGTTTGTTAATTAATGTCGGCGATCATGGGCACTCCGCCAGTACAGCAGAATCAGGTCAAGAACGAGCATTTTCCCGAAAACTCGAAGCATAAAGAACTTCGGCTGCAAATTAAACAGGTGTAGAGTGACGCTGATGAAACACGAACCGAAAATAAAAGCCAGACAAAGGTGAAGATTAGGAAAATGAAAGCAGCGGCTAAACTTTGAGTCGTAGCGAAGTTTACAACGCTGGAAATGTTGGGCGTCTATGAACTAATAATAACGGGCGCTTTGGTGGCGCTGCTCTGCGGTTGCTAGGAGAAGTAGCATCTTTATTTGCAAATAGTTTCGTGAAACGTGTTTCGTTACGCTTTTGTTTCAGAAGAAGTGTATCCGAGGGTTAAAAAAACATGACAGCTGATATGCTTACGTGTTACATTCGATAGATTGTTGAGTACGAGTTAGGCAAAAAACTCGCGTCTTTCTAAAGGTGCGGTGTGAAGTGCAGTGATTGGTGATTATTGTGCCAAGCGAAGGTCGTAAAATACTGCTGGGGTACAGAATCGCAAGGAAATTATTTAATTTTTATGTGCCGCCTTTAACAATTACAAGGGTGTTCACTTGCTAATCTTTGAGTTGTCTTTAAATTCACACACATTCAGGATCTTTTATACATCTACATCCTAGATTAGATTAGCTCTCTTAAGCTGGCCTTACTCATTGCAGGAGCTATAGATTGACATGCCTGATCTAGGAAGGATAGGGAATAATCCTGGCTAAAGAAAAATTCCCACCTGATTCCAGCTGAAAATCGAACCCGGGACCTCTGGATTTCGAAGCTAGCATGCTAACCAACAGACCATAGAGGCAGTAAATTTAAATTTATTTGGTTAGCTTGTCGGGTTTGTAGTTGTCTAGTTGTAGCTTGCTTCCTCTTCTCCTGTCTTAGTGTTGAAAGTGTATCGCCAGGATTATTTTGATAATCTAAGGTAGCAAACACTTTAGCAATCTGCTGTGTTAACATTTACATGATTTGCTCTACCTACTGTTGTTTATTTTTCTGTCTACTTAATACTAATCGGCATAAACCTTTGCAGAATTTTTTTATACACGTTTTCTGATTAAGTACCGAAGCAGTAGTCGGATGTTTGAAAACTGTGCCTTGAAGCTTCATACCCTTTAAGGACATAGTGAGAAGAAACTAAATAGCGGCAGCACTTTAAAAAAAATGACAAAATATTGAGGAATTCAAACGAAGAAAAACGCATATCTCGGAAATGGCTGATGCCACAAAAAACTCGGATGTGTTACGTTTACATCACTTTCTTTAAGCTCTATCGCTTATTAGCGGGTATACAAAGTGTTCTTACGAAAGTTTTTCTAGTTCATTTTAATCGAGATAAACCGTTGCAGAAATAGCTACATTACACATTTAGTAATGGATACAAAGGGAACAGCGATAGTCAAATGTTTAAGGACTCGGCACGATGTGCTGGCCTTAAATTCCACAGTGTTTCCATGATATCGCGAGAAACAACTGAAATCGACAGGACTTTAAAAACTAAGTATGCTACACAAGATTATACAAAATTCCTCCGAAATGATGAGGACTCCACAGGCTATTCCCAAAAAATTCAAGATATACATTTTATTTTTCACGTAAATATCTTTAATATATGGTATTTTGATCAAAATCGTTGGCAGTTTTTTAGAAAATAAAAAAATTCGAAAAATGTTCCATGTAAAGGGTAGTCTAAGGTTGTGAGTTTTAAAAAGCTCTGTGTTGCATCTGTAAGATGCTGTACTTAAATACCAAGTTTGGTGTTTACCGGACTTTTCGTTTTTGAGTTATGCACACACACACACACACACACACACACACACACACACACGAGCGCGCAGAGACCTTTGTCTAAAAATGCTTTTCGGTTCAGGGCCTCAAAACATGTATTTCCGGCGAAAATTCAACATCGAATTTTTAGGTGAAGTGCAATACTTCCCCTGCTTACTATACGTAGTAAAGAAAGTAAAAAGTTATTTGAAATAGTTTGTTTTAAAAAGATCTACATTTTTTGTACAGTGAGTTTTTGTGTATCTCATATTGGTTTATCAACCAATCTCCTGTATCTGCTACAAGAAGCATAGGGCATTCACAGAGTATTTCCATCGGATCCCATTTCTTTACTTCATTCCATGTTTTCCCCCCTTTAGCAATTTCTTCAATAACTGTTCTCTTCCATGCGTTTCTTGGTCCTCCTCTTCCTCTACTACCCTGGGGATTCCAATCTAAAGCCATTCTTTCCACTGCTTTATCGTTTTTTCTTAATGTGTCTGCTATCCCACTTCCACTTCGTTTTATTTCTATTGTAATTTATTTTCCATACTTCTAAATTTGAAGTTGTATCTGGCCATCCTATTTGTTACAATTCTTCTTAAACATCTATTGACAAATATTGATAATTTGCTTTGAATGATTTTATTTGTTTTCCACGTTTCACAGCCATATAATAAAACTGATTTCACATTACTATTCAAAAGTTTAATTTTAGTACGTCTTGATATAACGTTACATTTCCAGACTGGATGTGATTCGACAAAAGCACCATTTGCTTTCTTTATTCTGTTCCTTACATCTTCAAGGGCTGCCCCATCTTTATCATTATACTACCTAGATATTTGAATTTCTGAAGAGTATCAATATTTTTATCTATTGTAATTTTGTTTTCCTACTATTTGGCTTCATTTTTATAGTTTTCATATATTAATTTCCATGTGATTTATCTATTACTTCTAATAGAGTGTTCACTTTACTTTGCATATCATCAAAATTATGGGACAGCAGGCAAACATCATTTGTGAAGTCTAAGTCTTCCAGGGTTACAAGCAAAATGCTCATGTATAAGTTAATTAGTTTACAGATTTTCTCCGGTGTACATGATTTTACTATTTTCTCCATATATACATAAGCTCGATTTCGCGTATTGATTTATCAATTACACAAAATTCTTTTCGAATGAAGTGGACTTCAGAGGCTGTTCCCAGAAAATTCAAGATATGCATATAATTAGTAATTTATATATCTTAAATGTGTGGCATTTTAATCAAAATCGTTAGCCATTTTTGAGAAAGACGGAAATATCGACAAATGTCCCATGTAAAGGGTAAAAATACTGAACTTAAATATCAAATTTTATATTTATCTGACTTTTCGTTTTTTTAGTTATATTGTATACACACGCGTTCTTTTTATTTATTCAGGGAGTCTCAAAACATGTATTTCCGAAGAAATCTCGGTATCGAATTCGTGGGTAGAATACTACTTCCTCTTATCTACTTCAAGTAGGATGCAGAGAAAGTAAAAATGTAGTTGTCGTTAAGGGACACAATTTATGTGAAATATAATTTTTTGTAGCCTTAACCAGATATTCTTTGTTATTGGTTTGATTTTTCCAATACTTACATTTTTTTAAAGTAGTAACACGCTATTCCTTTTTTCTCTTGGTCATGCAAAGACGTGGAATTTCAAAGCCGACACATGGCACGCTCTAGAAAAATGTGACTATCGCTTTAGCCTACGCTATCCTTATACCTACAACGAAATATGTAAACATGTAATGAAAGTGCATCTCGATTAACAAGCGGTAGATAGAAAAATAAGCTTTGTAACTTTTGTTTGTTTGTAGATAATGAGTAGGGAAAGTTATGTGACTGCAATAAATTTTTTTCGTCTGTTTTCTTGGGAAACATATTTCGGTGTTTTTGACTTCCCATCCGAATAAAATCAGGTTCTAGTTGAAACAGTCATGTTCCCATTTTTAGCAAAATTTCTCTTGCAATCTTCTTTTAGAGGATCACTTACGTCATTTGACCCAGTTGAATCTGTTGACACGCACCTGGAAGTAGTAGGGGCCTATTCGTGGCTTTTGTTGCCATGCCGACTGTCTCTTTGTAAGACAGATGGGATTCCTTTCTGTCATCTTGATATCTTATTATTAGCTCCTTTATTTTCAGAAACAAATGACGCAAATGTTTTCGCTGAGAGAAATAAACTAACCCGAGGAACCATTTGGACGAATGGGGTCGCTTAGGTGACACTTTTAATGCATATAATTCCGATTACTTGAATACTTCATTCTTGCCACTTTTACGGCCTGCCCGTAAAATGTACGCAGCGCAGGTCTTTTTACAACTTTACAGCAAAGGAGGCGTCTTAACGGCTTTGTTGACCAATTCAAAGTGTTACTGACTTTCACCACGGACATGGTGAAAACATTTAATTCTACTGCATTATATTGTAACTTAAGAATACAGACTGAATGGTATACAGTGCTATGATAGACCAGAGTTTATCCGTGTGTCTATCCTTCATCACGACCGTCCTCCTTCACTGGGCTACAGCAAAATGTATAGCACCACTATTGACCTCTAGCAAATGGTATACAGTGCTATGATAGACCAGAGCTTGTCTGTATGTGTATCTATCGCGATCATGGTCCCCCTTCACTGGGCTGCAACAAAATGTATAGCACCACTAGTGAACTCCAGTAAATGGTATACAGTGCTATGGTAGACCAGAGCATATCTGTGTGTTTATCCATCACGATCATGTTCCCCCATCACTGGGCTGCAGCAAAATGTGTAGTACCACTAGTGACCTCTAGTAAATGGTATACAGTCATAAGATAGACTAGAGCTTTACTGTATGTCTATCCTTCATCATGATCATGATCCCCCTTCACTGGGCTGTGAGAAAATACATAGCAGCACCAGTGACCTCTAGTAAATGGTATACAGTGATAAGATAGACCAGAGCTTATCTGTGTGTCTATGCTTCATGACTGTCATCGTTCCCTTTCACTGGGCTACAAGAAAATGTACAACACAACTAGTTACCTCTAGTAAATGGTATACAGTGCTAGTTAGACCAGAGCTGATCTGTTTGTCTATCCTTCATCATGATCATGATCCCCCTTCACTGGGCTGTAAGAAAATGTATATCACCACTAGTGACCTCTAGTAAATGTTATACAGTGATAAGATAGACCAGAGCTTATGTGTGTCTATCCTTCATCACGACCATGATCCCCCTTCACTGGCCTGTAAGAAAATGTATAGCAGCACTAGTGACATCTAGTAAATAGTATACAGTGCTAGATAGACCAGAGCTGATCTGTGTGTGTATCCATCATGATCCCCCTTCACTGGGCTTTAAGAAAATGTATAGCACGACTAATGACCTCTAGTAAATGTTATACAGTGATAAGATGGACCAGAGCTTATCTGTGTGTCTATCCATCATGGTCCCCCTTCACTGGCCTGTAACTAAATGCGTAGACCATTTAGTGACCTGTAGTAAACAGAGCGCAAACATTCAGTAATGGACGAAGGAAATTGTATATCCAACTCATGGAAATAGTTTATCTTATTCACATTCTATAGCTGCGGGATATAAATTTTCAATTTTTGTGACAGTTTTTGTCTGTAGTTGATGTTATGAAGTGTAAAACATTGACTGGATATCTGTGTATAGCCTAGTAAATGGTGTTCTTTGCTTTGATAGGTATTTATTGTGGTACCAGGAGGAATTTCAGCATGAAGAGTACTGCCAGATTTTCAAGGAGTCTGATAAAACGGAAGCTTTTATTTTACTTGGAAGTTTAGTACATTTTTTGCATTGAGCATTTTACGCTTTGGAAACTTCATGTCACAAAATTATTACGCTTTGCTGGACGACAGAAAGTTTTACTGGTTTTAATTAGAAGAATTTGGCAAGTATGATTATCAATGCAGCCTAACCTAACATTTGTTTTGTATTTTTCCTTCCTTTCTTTTTCTTTTTTGGTCATAACTCATCCATATTTTATTCGCAATGGAAGGGCATCTATTGTTAATAGCAACGGATAAAACCAAGGTTTAATTTCCTCTTATTTGCTACATAGCACGAGTGCAATTGCAGTGTTTATGACGACTATAAGCAGGTTTTTATTTAGACATTTTAAAGATAGATACTAAAGGTAACTTAATGTCACATTCTTTTAATTTCCCCATTCTCGATAATATGCCGAGAATGAAATATTTTTAATATGTGCGATCCATTGATTTGTCATGAATGTGCTTTAAACCATTCAGCTGATGCTCAACATGTTGCATATCCGTTTCTGGAAGTGGGATGACTTGTGGTTACACTCATTGTAATTTATGAACGATAAACGCTGCCCTCTAACGCGGTTTTAGGCGATGTACTCACTCTGTAATTTTATGCTCTCTGGATTAAACGAAGGTGGCGGCGCTGAGGTAGCGAACATGAACACACTTAGAAGTTAGAAATGTAATACCATATTTAGTGTTTAGTCGCGTACATGTCTTGATGCTACAATGATTGAACGTCAGTATGTCAGTAGTGTTAGCATTGAACTCTTAGAGAGTACTTCGATCTTACAGTAATGCCAGTATTAAAAAATATCTAGTGCATTCAATGGAGACAGGTTGTTAACGAGTTATTTATTGTTTTTGAAAAAGAAATGAAGTTGTTTGCTTTTCATAGGAAACGGAGACTTTATTTCTTTCAAGATATACAACTGTAGCAGAAAGCAACAAGTGGTGACCCCGACGTATTATGTTTATAAGTGATCTTATTCACATCTCATGTGCTTCTATTGTATTGTAATTAACGATTTGTCGGCTTTGTCCTTTCCTTCATCTGTATCATTTATAATTTTTGCACAATCATTGTTACAGTGTCTGTTGAATTACAGTAAATATTCTTGTTTCCTGACAACAGTATGTAATTGCAAGCATGCGCATTGAGAGCTGGAGACAAATGCCAGGTTTGCCAGACGGTATTTTCGTTTTTTGTTTCACACACCGTGAGGCAAATGCTCCTTTTCAGTTGCTTTTTTGGGGGGATTATGCGCCATGAGTATTAATTGTTATTAACGAAAACTAGTTGGCAACACCGTTTATTAACTGATCATAAAATACAGATTGTTGTGCGCGGTTCTTCACTAGTTATGTAGAGGCTTTTATGATACTGTTGTTTGCTATAGTGCTTTGTTAATTATAGCCAGAAGTAGCTGCAACTATAAAAATTGATCAGTGTGCAAATGTATGCGTAATTGACAAATAGTAGTAGTACATTTTGTAAAGACTTACATGATGCAAGTTTTCTACAATTAATAAACTTTATTTTGATTTAAAGCAAATAATAATAATAATAATAATAATAATAATAATAATAATAATAATGCCAGTGGAATTCCACTGTTTGTAATCACCTACGTTATTCTCTAGAGTACCTGCTGTACACGATAAGTATGTTCCTTATATTGAATTTGAGAAGCAGTGAACATTCATGTTATTGCCCTCTTCGAATTTTTGTTACGAAAAAGTGGAGAAAATGTAAAAGGGCATGTGAACTGTGAAAATATTTCGCTCGACGGTAAAAGTTGCCGGTTATATACATATCATATTAAGTACTGAGAATGCTAGTATATGTGTGCGAGTGATGATACGCATATATATATATATATATATATATATATATATATATATATATTAGTCATATCGCGACTTTACAACTTTTAAAATACATATTTAACTATAAACCATGAGGTTAATGAACATACGGCAGTTTTGAACAATTACAATGAACTAGTATAAAATTGTGACACTATAATTAATCAAGCATTGAACATTATATACTAGATACTCACATTGATGGCCTCAATTTAACAATCAAGTGTTTTAACTGCGATGTATAATCTGGTTTGTTGTTGAACATGCATGTCGCCTTAGTTGCATGTCATTCCTGTACTATCTGTTTTATTTCTATTGATTTAGAAAGATGGGCGGCGCCGTGGCCGAGTGGTTAGACCGCTCGCCTCTCACCGAGGCGGCCCTGGTGTGGGATTTGTGGTGGACAAAGCGTCGTCTGGGCGGGTTTTCTCCGGGTTCTCCGGTTTCCCCCGCCAGTCATTCCACCAACTGCTCCATCATCGCCTTTCCTTTCATCCATTTCACCATTTACTTCATCTACTTCTTTCCTCCCATACCAGGCATCGGGCTGATCACCCATCCTGGGTATTCTGTCTGATCCATGAGTGTCTGCTCCTCGACAGGCCTCTGACCCCAGGCACCCGCCTGTAAGTCCTGGAACATGTGGAGGTGTGATGGAGGGAATAAAGTGAGTGTGGCAGCGAATCGTAACCCACTGTTTCTCCACTGCGGTGATATATACGCAGTTTTGGAATGTGTGTAAATAGCACAATAATAATATATCGAATATTTTCCAAGTTCAGTATCTCCCAAAGATGCAACACGAAGGTTTTCAAGAAAATCTGCCTTCTGCAAACTAACCTTTACATAAAAAATACTTAGCTATTTTTCATTTTCTCAAAAATGTCTAACGATTTTGTTTAGAATATCACGTGTGTTATTTACATGACAAATAAAATATATATCTTGAATTTTCTGGGAATAACCTGTGAAGAAGTCTTTGTTCGGAAATAACATATGTAGTTGGTTTTGTGTAACTGAGATAGACACAAAGTATAGATCTCTTTAAAACACCCAATACATTTATTTCAAGTAACCTTTTTTGTGGCATCGGCCATTACCGTATTACGTTGTTATTGGTTTGGCTTTTTTAATTAATTAAGTTTTTTTACATGTTGTCAACATTCAGTTGTTTCTCGCGATGTGATGGGAAGTGTGGAATTTCGAGGCCAGCATACAGCGACACACTTTTAAACATTTGACTGTTGCTTCGATTTCGTCTATCCCGCTTGTACCTACAAAGCTTTCGTAAGAAGAGTTTGTAGAAGCTATATGAAAGTGTGAGTGTATCTGGCGCTTTCTTCAGCAGTATTATAGAGTGGCTTGGACACATTTTGGAAGTGCTTTGTAATCGAAAGTTGGACTTGCGGACAGAGGATTGAAAAGAGGCGGCCGCTGCTGCTAAAGGTTGGCTAACCCTGGCGCATACAGGTTTCTCCACCCACTGCAAAGCCAACGAGTCGTAAAAAAAGGTATGAATTCTCTCCATGACGCCATCTACTGTTTAAAGAACTGGAGGAACGCGAAGAAAGACTCTGGCAAGCGCATGAATGACATGGTTTGAGAGCGCCCCTTATCCAGAACACTGCTTGCTATAAATAACAGGACGTATGCGAGAAGAGGAGCAGCAATATTGGCAAGTAGTGATCGCCCTGCTGGAGGTCCGATGGGACGATGGAGCTGGCTTGCGAGACCAACACTTCCAGCAACAATCCAATCAGGAATGTGTTCAACGGCGTACATTCCCAGGCCTCGAGGTACCTACTTATCATTTCGCTCTTGGCATTGCAAATGGGAAAACACATATTTGTAACATAACTCGAATTTGTTAAGTTAAAAAGCTATAATATGTAACGTTTGAGAAATATAGTTATCTAGTCCACCTTGCTTCAGCGGTTGCTGGTCGATTGAGGTCTTTTGGTTTCATTTTAGGATGCTTGGGATGGGTGGATGTTATGGTATGAATGAATACAGGATCTCAGTCGGTCAACCAGCAGCCGCTGAAGATGCGTGGATAACCTCACCAATCGGTCGAGCTTGTTAACCAAGGCAAAAAGTAGGGGAAATATTGCATTCCACACCACAATTCGATACCGAGATTTCACTGAAAATACACGTAAGTCAGATAAATATTAAATTTGCAATTTAAGTTCAGCATATTCCAAGGATGCGACGCGAAGTTCTTTTAAGAAAACCCCTGCACCCTAAACTACCCTTTTAGGTTTTTCGTAATTTTTTATTTTCTCAAAAATGGCTAACAATTTTGATTAAAACACCATATGATTATGCTTAAGATATTTGCATGAATTTTCTGGGAATAGCCTGTGAAGTCCTGTTCATTCTGAATGACTTTTTGTATAATTGGTAAACCATAAAATTTTACTACGTCTTACCAAATCGTATACACAAAACATGTACATGTTGTTAATGGACACAGTTTGTGCCAAACAGTTCTTTACTTTCTCTGCCACGTATATGGTATGTAGAGAAGGTTTTACATTCCACTCAAAAATTGATACCGAGATTTCACCGGAAATATATATTTTGAGGCACCTTGAATCCCAAACAAGGATTTTTCGAAAAATGCCGTGTTTTTATGTAAACAACATAACTAAAAACGAAATGCCAGATAAGTACCAAACTTGGTATTTAGGTGCAGTATCTTCCAAAGATGCTACACGAAGACTTTCAGGAAAATCCTCCACCCCAAACTATTATTCACGTGAAACATGTTTGAAATTTTTTATTTTGTAAGAAAAATGTTCAAAAGATTTTTATTAACATACCAGATATTAAAGATATTTGCATGACAAAGAAAATGTATATCCTGAATTTTCTGGGAATAACCTGCGTAGTCCTCTTCATTTGGAAGGAATTTTGTATAACCTTGTATAAGTAGTAAAAATGTTAAGTGATCGATGAAAGCATACTCCACAAAAATGTAGCTCTCTTTAAAACACACGATTTAATTCAAATAACTATTTTTATCTATGAACTATTTCCGAGATACCCACTATTAATAGTTTGAATGGTTCAATATTTAGCCATTCTTTTAAAGTCCTGCCGACATTCATTTGTTTCTTGCGATGTCATGGAAACAGCGTGGAATTTAAAGACCAGCATATAGCGCCAGTTGTTAAACATTTGACTATCGCTGTTCCCTTTGTATCTATAACGAAATGTGTAATGTAGCTGTTTCTGTAAAGGTTTATCTGGATTATTAAAGTTAAGTAGATAGTAAAATAAGCGGCAATGTTGATCCAGAGTTAGTGTCATGGCGGGTGCCGCGCAACATCAGGCAGGCTCCTACCCTGTAGAAAAAAACATCGCTAAAATTCCGCGAATGTGTGGCATTTGGCTTTTTAAATGCCCCAAAGTTGTTTAAGCACTTCCGGTTACGTATTCTGTCGCGATTTATTGAATTAGTTACCTATGTATTCCGACGTGATTTTGTCAACATGGACAACTTACGAATCGTTGCGGAGAATGAGATCTTAAATAATGGCGCTGTCCTAATGGAAAAATTGGGAACAACTTGCAGAAGAGCTAGCAAGCTTAGGAGGCAGTTCGGCACTTCTCAGGAGCTCTTCAACTCATACTTGCATGAGTTCATGTACAGGAACAGCTGTGCCATTCGGAGAGTTTCAGAATTTTCTTGTGACACTCTCCGAGAATTATCCTGCGACATAACATCTTCGCAGCTCTCTTTTGGTTCGTCTTCTGCTCAGAACTTGCTTTTTATCTTTCTTTTCTTCCAACATTTTATATTTCTTCATTGTCTTATATGCATCGGTGCAAAACAGCCTTTATTAAGGCTAACAATTGCATCGTGAAAGAGCAGATATGTCCTTGGACATAATTATAGTAGCATTCATTATTATTTAGTTGTATTACATTTGCTTATTGCGTCGCGGTATTATTTAGTTCTATTACATCCGTTTACTGCGTCGCGGTAATTATTTAGTCTGCTACATTTGTTTACTGCTACGCGGTAATTATTTAGTTATATTACATTTGCTTACTGTTGCACGGTAATCATTTAGTTGAAACATTAAATTGAATTTTATTTAAGGACGCTCTTTAACTGCTGTGGTTCTTAGTGTCCCATTGTATATTGGGCGTGAAAGACCAGTAAATTTTGCTGAGGTCTGTTTATCAGGCTTGAGGTTCTTTACATTTATATAGTAGTGCACGAGCGCCAATGGTCATTACTAAACGCCACGCATTAGACAATAACAATAATAGTTTTTACTGCTTCGCGGTTATTATTAAATTTTATTGCATCTATTTACTGTTTCGTGGTTAATATTCAGTTGTATTGCATTTATTCACCATTTCGCGCTTTTCTATTACGGCAGCGTATAACACTTCACAACAATACCATACTATTTCCGGTTTTACTAACGCGACAGCGTTTTTTTCCGTTCAACAGTTGGTACCTGACATTGCGCATTTACAACGTCCGCCATGACACGTCAACCTCTGGAGCAACATTACCAAATAAGCTTTCACAAGAATAGTTTTTATAGCCATTAAGAAATGATGTAACATATCAGATTTGGTTTCTTCTGGCATAACATTTCTGTGATATTCTTGTTATTGGTATGAGTTTTCAAATAGTTATATTTTCCCCTCCCCTCCCCCAAAGTAATAAAGTCTATTTCTTTTTTCTCTTGGACATGCAAGAAACCTGGAATTTCAAAGCCTCAGATAATGATCCCTGATAAAGAGGCCTCTGAGCAAAATTACCGGTCTTTCACACCCAATATAGAATGGGACGCTAAGAACCACAGCAGTTAAAGAGCGTCCATAAATAAATAAAACTCAATCAAACTAATTGAAAACTCTTGACTACCGCTTTAGCCTATTGTATACTTACTTATTATACCTGGAACGAAATGTGTAAATGCATAACTAAAGTTTATCTCGATTAACAAGAATTGGTAGACAGAGCACTTCAGATTTGTTTTAAAAAACAGTTGATGAGTTTTAGAAAGGAAGGCTCAAATAGATTTAGATT
This sequence comes from Deroplatys truncata, assembly GCA_030765065.1. NCBI lineage: Eukaryota > Metazoa > Arthropoda > Insecta > Mantodea > Mantidae > Deroplatys > Deroplatys truncata. The sequence continues at coordinate 132,761,232 of CM060979.1, read as the reverse complement.
GGATTGAGAGTTGACTGGAGACCCATGCACACAGAACATGTGAGGCAAAGCACAATAGGTTTCATGTAAAACTATAGAACACTCGCTGCCTTACCTGACATTGTATGGGTAGCTTCTCAAACACAAATGGCAATTTAATTAATTTCATTTAACTTCCTCGGTTTTTTATGAAATTATTGTACAATAATGTAGAAGAGTTTTATGACAAAACATTATAATTCTAATTTTGTGAGCTATTTCTGTAAAATCCAAAAGGATGTGAAACATTGGCGAAATATCTGACTTTGTTAACCTCCCCCCAAAGTCTTGCAAGTTTTGGAAATGCTGGAGTCTACAAGTACCATTTGACGGTGGAGAATGGTTGAGTAATTGTTTACATATTCACACAGTAGGCAAAATTTTAAACCTCTGTACCCTCTCTTTAGTCCCATAGTTGTTTAATAACAAACAGCCTCAAAGCTTTGGAATAGATCCACAGTCTGCGACCATCGAGTAAAATAATCTTCTAGTTGTTCATTTGAAAATATTGGTCACTGTTTTGTAATGTTAGCCGAACACAATTTTCTCTCTTCCTTTACAATTATTTAACATAGCCTGCATTGATTATAACATACAAAGGAAATAGAGCAAAATGTTGGAATTGGTAACGCATGCATATCATATCATTATGAACATATTCAATTCTCTGTAGTTTTCCTATCTGTTAGTTGCTATATTTGAGTGTTTACATATATGTGTTGCTTAGAATGAAGTGTCCGCAGCATTTGTCTTATTTTACATGCATTTGCTGTGGGGTTACAACTATTTTCTACTCCATGGCAATCTCAACTAAAAGTCAAGGCCTTCTTTGCAAGCATGTTCTTTTATAACTCCAGTGTGTTCGTATTCAAGTACAAGGGCTTTGTAAATCCTTTTTAATCTTTTTGTAATTTATAAAATGAAATTAGAAGTTGTTTTATAGCCCATGTCCATGAGAACAAATTGGATTTCTCAATGGTGAAAGAATTATCAAAATCGTTTGAGTGGTTTTTGAGATAACCCTGCATACACAAACACATTTTCTATCTTTATAATGTTAATATAGTATTAAAATAAATAAATCAAGGTAAAAGAACTGAAAGCAAACTGCGAGATATGTGCAGTTACAGAGCACAATTTAGCTGCATATAATTGAAATACTTAGCTTTATTTTACATTATCTTTGGGCTTTTATAGCTTGTGCTATATCATTAGTAATTGTGATTGATTTGCCATGCATACAGGGTCTTTCATAAGTAGGAAATAATGCAAATTAAACTAAAATCATCTCAGTTCTTGGACACATTAAATTTAATATTTTGAAAGGAAAATTTTATAAAAAAGCTATTATTTTACAGGATGTGGGGTCATCGACAAAATTTTAAGTGGCAACATATCAGTTTTTTAATTTTTCTGAAAGGGAACAGTTTAATTTTGGCTTGTTTAAAAATTATCTCCACAATTTACTTAACTACTGTAACAAACCAAATTAAAATTATGTAATAGGGAGTTCAAAATGCTCTCCATTTACAATGTGGGATGGCTAAGCCAAAGAGGCATGTTGAACATTTTCAATCACTGCTGGTGGTATCTCTGATCCTCACTCTTCCATATTAACAGGCCTCGTAACAAATACTCTTATATTTCCAATATCCCCTTCAAGTATAGAGAAATCTGTTCCCACAGCAGCCAATCACTGCTGGTGGTATATCTCTGATCCTCACTCTTCTATATTAGCAGGCTTTGTAACAAAGACTTCACATTTCAAATATCAAGTGGAAAGAGATCTGTTCCCATAGCAACCAATCACTGCTGGTGGTATATCTGTGATCCTCAGTCTTCCATATTAGTAGGCCTCGTAACAAAGACTCTACATTTCAAATATCCCCATCAAGTGGAGAGAAATCTGTTCCCATAGCAACCAATCACTGCTGGTGGTATCCTCACTCTTCCATATTAGCAGGCCTCGTAACAAAGACTCTACATTTCAAATATCCCCATCAAGTGGAGAGAAATCTGTTCCCATAGCAACCAATCACTGCTGGTGGTATCCTCACTCTTCCATATTAGCAGGCCTCGTAACAAAGACTCTACATTTCAAATATCCCCATCAAGTGGAGAGAGAGCTGTTCCCATAGCAACCAATCACTGCTGGTGGTATCCTCACTCTTCCATATTAGCAGGCCTCGTAACAAAGACTCTACATTTCAAATATCAAGTGGAGAGAGATCTGTTTCCATAGCAACCAATCACTGCTGGTGGTATATCTCTGATCCTCACTCTACCATATTAGCAGGCCTCGTAACAAAGACTCCATATTTCAAATATCAAGTGGAGAGAGATCTGTTTCCATAGCAACCAATCACTGCTGGTGGTATATCTCTGATCCTCACTCTACCATATTAGCAGGTCTCGTAACAAAGACTCCATATTTCAAATATCAAGTGGAGAGAGATCTGTTCCCATAGTAGCCAATCACTGCTGGTGGTATATCTCTGATCCTCACTCTTCCATATTAGCAGGCCTCGTAACAAAGACTCTACATTTCAAATATCAAGTGGAGAGAGATCTGTTCCCATAGCAACTAATCACTGCTGGTGGTATATCTCTGATCCTCACTCTTCCATATTAGCAGGCCTTGTAACAAAGACTCTACATTCCAAATATCCCCATCAAGTGGAGAGAGATCTGTTCCCATAGCAAGCAAAACTTTTGTATGAGACAAATGAAGTTGTTAAGCATCTAAATAACATAAATGACTGCCATTCAGAAAAAAATTAAAAAATAGTGTGTTTTTGTTCATATACTGTGCACAATCATGGCTGAAAATTTTGTTTCTGTTCTGTAAGCTTTTCCTTTCAAAATATTAAATAGATGCATCTGAGCATCTTTTAAAGAAATGAGTGAATTTTAGTTTTACTTGCGTTATTCTTTGCTTATGGAAGACCCTGTAAATACATTAAATAGCTTATGTAAGTGTCATGTGTCTGATGATTTGTCATGAGTGCTTTTTACAGAGGTACATTAAATGTTGTCATTAAGGTCCATATTTTTATGTAATATCAAATTGAGAAATATGTGGTAAAGCATAGTAAAATATGTAATTATAAATAATAATAAATAATTAAAATTACAATAAAAGTCTTGACTTTAAAACAAAAATAGTTTATTTCACTCATTGGTCATTCTTTGCACCATCATATGTATTGCTTTTATTGCTCCACAATCATTATTTTCAATTATTATTAATTTGTTAATCAGAAATCGCTTTCACAATGTCGGTTTGGGTGGCTCAATTGGTTGGGCGCTGGCCTTCCGATCCCAAGGTAATGGGTTAATACCCAGCCCATGTGCCTAAAAGCAACAGCCCCATGTCAGTAGATTTACTAGCATATAAAAGAACTGCTGCGGGATGAAATTGTGGCGCACCAACAGCGCTGATATAATCCAGTCAATTGACAGTATGGTTAACAAACAAAGTTTTTTTTTTTTGCCAACTTTTACTCTTTTTTTTTTTTTTTATTATTTTTTTTTTTTAATGTTTGAACTTTGTTTGTGACATGTGTGACACATGTAAACTAGCTTATGTGAATAAAGAACCCCAAAAAATCAGTGTCTTCACAGACAGTAATTTGCCAATTTTTAAAAGAATTTCTAAACAAGTTGACAAAGCACATTTAATCAAAAAAATTGTACATTTAGCATTGATTGCTGTACTTGGCATGGATTTGGAGTTAATTCTGGATTTATTGTCTACTACAAATTGATTTATTGTGTGCGTGGTCATTTTAGCAGTTTACAATGGCAGTTTGCCAGGCACTGTGTTGAAGCTATAAACCTTGTGTAATGGAAGTGCTAGCCTTGGGAACTAAATCAACTGCCGTTGTATATATTGTCTAAAATTGCATTAAGGCAACACATCTGTAAAATTTGGTAAAAATTGGGAAAATGTTCAATTTTTGTTTTTTGCATTTTTATTATACTTATAACTTTATGGTACACAATTGGGTTTTTACTATCAGCAATTTTAAAGCCACAAATGGCTATTTAACTGGTCCTGTACTATTTAGGTAAGGTATTGCATTGATCTCCAAAAACTCCATTTTTCTCTCTCTCTCTTTTTTTTTTACTTTCTCTACTACATATAGTAAGTAGGGGAAGTATTGTATTCCACCCAAAAATTCGATACCGAGATTTCACCGGAAATATATGTTTTGAGACCCCCTGAATAAAAAAATTCTGATGTTACACTCACATGACTTTCTCTACTCTTGTACAAACTATTTTTACAAATGGTTATTCTCCATCTACCTCATGTTAATCGAGATAAACATTTGCAGACTCTATCTTATTGCTAATTTTCTTGTAGATGTAAGGAGAAAATATATTTACAAGGGCAATATAGAAAAACAGTAGCCTTTAAGCACATACATATCTCTTAATAGCTGGTTGCTAGGTGCAGCACCATTCCCTTTGCCACAGATTATAACTCTTTGCATATCCAAAACAAAAAAATGAATAATGAATTCCCATTTGAGAAAATAAGTATTGAAAAATTTAAGGGAATAACAAGCAATATCTCAAATGGTTCAATCAACAAAAAAAATGTATATGACATAAATTGTGTATTTTAATGCGATCTACATTTTTTGTCTAGTAAAATTTTGTCTATCTCTTATGGTTTAGCAGTTATGCAAAAGTCGTTCACAATGGAGAATACTTTTGGAGACATTCCAGAAAATTCAAGATATACATTTTATTTGTCATGAAAATATCTTAAACATATGATATTTTAATAAAAAAAATGTTAGAGCCATTTTTGAGAAAATTAAACTTTTCGAAAAATCTTCCATGTAAAGGGTAATATGGGGTGGGGGGATTTTCTTGAAAACCTTCGTGTCGCATCTCTGGAAGATACTGAACCTAAATACCAAGTTTGGTGTTTATCCGACTGTTCGTTTCTGAGTTATGCTGTTCACAGAAAAACACACGGACATGTTTCCAAAAATGCTTTTTTTGGATTCAGGGTGTCTCAAAACATGTATTTCCGGTGAAATCTCGGTATCAAATTTTTGGGTGGAATATAATACTTCCCCTACTTACTATACGTAGTAGAGAAAGTAAAAAGCATTTTTGGAAAAATGTCCGTGTGTGTGTCTATGAACAGCATAACTCAGAAACGAACAGTCGGATAAATATCAAACTTTGTATTTAGGTTCAGTATCTTCCAGAGATGCGACACAAAGGTTTTCAAGAAAATCCCCCACCCCAGGCTACCCTTTACATGGAACATTTTTCGAAAATTTTAATTTTCTCAAAATTGGCTCTAACGATTTTGATTAAAATATCATATGTTTAAGATATTTTTATGACAAATAAAATGTATATCTCGAATTTTCTGGGAATGTATCCTAAAGTATTCTTCATTGTGAACGACTTTAACATAACAGTAAACCATAAGAGAGAGACAAAAGTTTACTACACAAAAAATGTAGATCGCATTAAAATACGCAATTTATGTCATATACATTTTTTGTTGTTGAGTGAACTATTTTCGAGATATTGCTTGTTATTCCCTTAAATTTTCCAATACTTACACTTTTTCTCAAATCCGTTATTCACTTTTTTTGTTTTTTTGTTGTTCTGGTAATGCGAAGAGAATGGAATGCTCCACATAGCAACCAGCTCTTAATATATTTAACTATCGCCTAAGCCTACCATTCCCCTTGCATCTACCAGAAAATTAGCAATAAGATTAACTTCTCGATATCTCAATTAATATGAAGCATATGGAGAATAAGCGTTTGTAAAAATACTTTGTACAAGAGTAAAGAAAGTCATGTGAGTGTAACACATCAGATTTTTTTTTACCATTTTTCACTTTTCAAAATGCTCTTTTGGACCACGGTTTAATACTTATTAACTTGAAATTTTCTGCACAGGTTCAGGAATTAAGCTTTTAAAAGTTGTTGTGCACTGGTTAAAAATATTAAATGGTTCAGTTGAAATTATTTCCCATAACTCACATTGAAAAAGTCAGTAATGTGTATACTTAATATTTTACTTTTCTACTATGTGTAGTAAGTAGGAGTATTATTGTATTCCACCTAAAAATTTGATATTGAGATTTCACCAGAAATATATGTTTTGAGGTTCCCTGAATCCCAAAAAAAGCACTTTCGGAAAAAGTATGTATGTGTGCGCATACAGCAAATGAAATCTGGATAAATACCAAACTTGGTATTTAAGTTCAGTATCTTCCAAAGATGTGACATGATTTTCAAGGAAATCCCACCCACCCACCCAATTACCTTTCACTTGAAACATTTTTTGAAATTTTTTATTTTCTTAAAAAATGGCTCAAATGAAATACTACATATTAAAGATATTTGCATGACAAATAATATATATATTTTGAATTTTCTGCGAACAGCCTTCTTCATTCAGAAGGTATTTTGTATATTCTAGTATAACTGGTAAATGTTAAGCAGTAGATGAAAACATACTACATAGAAAATGTAGATCTCTTTAAAACACAATTTATGTAAAATAACTTTTTTGTGCCATAAGCCATTTCTGAGATACCATTATTAATGGTTCGAATTGTTCAATACTTTTGTCAGTCTATTTTCAGTTGTTTCTCACGATTGCATGGAAAGAGCGTGGAATTTTAAGGCCAACATGTAGTGTCCTGTTCTTAAACATTTGACTATCATGTTCTCTTTTTATCTATAATGAAATGTGTAATGTAGCTATTTCTGCAAAGGTTTATCTGGATTAAAATGAAGTAGATAAAAAAAGCTTTAGTAAGAATAGTTTCTATACCAATTAGTAAATAATAGAGGGTAGAGAAAGTCATGTAAATATAAGAATATTTTTTCTCTCTTAAAACTAAGGAAAATTAATACATGTCTACATAACAGTTCCTTAAGGTTTGTGTTCTAAGCTCAAGCTAAACATTATTTGGTAGGGATACAATAAACCGCAGAGTCCAAAGTGTGTTTTATATTAACTATGTTAATTATGAAAATAAAAAACTTAATATCTTAACAGTTTCATATAGCTCATTAAAATCTTGTGTGCACTATATGTTTTAGTTTCTGAGTATATAGTAATCAGGTCAAAGCAACCAGAAGAAAACTCTTTGGATTTTCATAGATATATTCCTTAAATAGTACTAATTTGATTGTTCAGGAGTCATGCTTGGGAGGAAAGAGCTTTTTAGGTGTAACAAGCATTTGAGTACAAATGTAAGTGAGCCCTGAGTGACAATTTTTAAATGATATGGAACTACCCCTTTTCAGTAAATTCTTTGAACTAAACTTCTATATATAGAGAATACAGCTGTATTCAGATTACAAAAAAAAACAAAAAATAGTTGATGCCACATATCAGGATAGCCAACATTTTATCTTGAGTCACTGGATATATAACCAGAAAAATTAACAGACAACCTATTTACAAAAGCAGTACTATTTTGGTTTTCTGCTAGTATTATGAAGCACTATAATATATTTTGTCATTATTATGTTAAAGTTGTAAATGTATATAATTGCAATATTTTCTTTGGTATATGTGTATTAATAAAGAAGCTCGCCTGCCACTGTGATTTATATTCCCCCCCCCCCCTAGAGTATGGCTTTAGGCATATTTTTAAACTCTACAGTTGCATACATGTTGAGTTTATGCCAGACAAATGGCCTTAGTTGTGTAGTCTCCTTTCTGTATGATCTGCTGGAATAACCTGCTGAAAAGTGGTGAAGGTTGCATAGTGTGCCATATATTTCATTAGTCACAAAACATTACACAACACTCAATTGTCAAGGCCGTCTGAGTTTCCTTTACCAACATAAATTTTAATTTTCTTTTTGTAACGTTTCTCAATAGGAATGGCATTACTATCTGCATATCTGGGGTTTGGATGCCTCCATATGCTTTTCTCCTTGAAAGAGTATGAATTAATAAAAATTGTTTCCTAAGAAAGTTGTTTGTTTTGAAGAGCTGTATCTAATGGTACCCTATTTGATCTCACCCATTTAAAATTATAAAGTGACAAGATGCCTAACTTTGCCTTGCCTCACAATGATTTAGCATTGCTTCCTTCGGAAGGGAAATGAAGCTGTGGTCCCGTGTCATAGATTTATGGCACGTAAAAGAGCCTCATGCCTGATAAAGAGACCTCTGAGCAAAATTTCCCAACTGTCACTCCAACTATAGATTGAGACACTAAGAACCATAGTAATCAAAAAGCATCCATAAATAAAACTCAGTTTAATTTTGTCACAATGGTTGCATATTTTGTTTAGCAGATCTACAGTGAACTGTGCATTAGAGTTTTCATTTTCAAAAGTGTTATGGCTGGGCTTATATCTCTTTCAATTCAATTTTGACTCTTGTTGAAGAACCCCTTAGCACTATAGCCTTGCACGTCCTCTTAAATGATGACTCATTATTAAACCAATCAGTATAACGCAATGAACAGATCAAAATAATATATCAAATATTTTATGTCTATGGCACCGTCTTCTTTTAGCAGATAAGCATTTGGTGACATGGTTTCAACATATCAACACTTCCTTCTGTTTAATTGCAACAAACATAGATAACTATGAACTTAACAGCCAACTGTTATAAAATTGGCACATACTTTGCAATTACACAATGAACAAAATAATTTAGTTTTAAGCTTCTAGCAGATAAACATTTGGTGATGCGGTTACCAACACTGTAATCAATGTATTCTTCTGTTTGATTCCAACAAATATAGGTGGCTATGAACTTAAAACAGCCAATTGTTGTGAAATCGATGCATATTCTACAAATAGTTTGCAGTTAATGAATTAATTTTAGAATTTAATATTTTTGTGACATTGTAGAGACTGAGCAGTTTTGATTGGTATGTTACTCTTTGTCCGTACTTTCAGGATTAATGCATAAATTCATGTACAGCTTCAAATTATGTATAAATACTCCACTGGCCTCACTTTCGGTTGTCTCTAGTTCCCAAGGTTGCGGGTTCAAATCCAGCGGAGGGTGATGGATTTTTTTGCATGTAAAAATGCTTGGCATGGCTTCTTTCGGAAGGGAAGTAAAGCCAGTGGTCTTGTGTCATAGATTTACGGCACGTAAAGGAACCTCACCTGATAAAGAGGCCTCTGAGCAAAATTACCAGTCTTTAAGGCCCAATATAGAATGGGACGCTAAGGACCACATCAGTTAAAGAGCGTCCATAAATAAAACTCAATTTATTTTTACTTTCGGTTGTGGTTAATTGATTAAATTAAGCTCATGACAGTTCACATGTGCTCTGTTTATAAATAGTTTTGTCTTCAAAACTTTATTGCTCTAAGTGACTTGTACGATCTGGTTCATCCTGTATATACATTATTGTAAAAGCTGTTGTGATGTATCATAATAAATAGAATCAAGTCAATTATTTTTGTTCAAAAAACTTCCCAGTAACTGCACATCACATTTCCCATAATTCTGATTATTGTGCTTAACAGCAAGCTGTTAAAATGGTTTACCTATATAGCATTTGTTTTCATTACAGATTATGTAAAAAATCTTGTGGGTTACATTGACATGACTTTTTCTACCTTCTGTCGTTTATTAGTGTGCATACAAATTATTTTTACAGAAGTTTATTTTCCTATCTACTTCATTTTAATTCAGATAAACCTTTCTAGAAATAGCTGCATTACATGTTTCATTATAGATATAAAGGGAGTAGCGATAGTCACAAGTTTAAGAACTGCATGCTCAATGCTGGCCTTAAAATTCCATACTCTTTCCATATCAGAGAAACGCTTGAAAATTGACAGGACTTTAAAGGAATGGCTAAGTATTGAACAATTTGAACCATTAATAATGGATATTTAAAAAATGGCTGTCGCCAAAAAAAAAAAAAAAAAAAAAAAAAATGTGTTTGAAAGAGATCTACATTTTTTGTGTAGTATGTTTTGGTCTATTGCTTAATGTTTACCAGTTATGCAAAATGATACAAAATTCCTTCCGAATGAAGAGAGCTTCACAGGCTATTCCCAGACAATTCAAAATGTACATTTTATGTGTCAAAATATCTTTAACATATGGCATTTTAATTAAAATCGTTAACCATTTTTCTGGAAAATAAAAAAAATTGTGATGTTCCATGTAAAGGATAGTTAAGGATGGGGGATTTTGTTCAAAACCTTCATGTCACATCTTTGTTAGGTATTGAACTTAAATACCAAATTTGGTGTTTTCGTTTTTGAGTTTTGCGCGCGCACACACACACACACACACACACACACACACACACACACACACATACACACACCTTTTTCTAAAAATGGTTTATTTTGGTCCAAAACATCTATTTTCAGTGAAATCTCGACATCAACTGTTTGGGTGGATTACAACATTTCCATAGTTGCTAAATGTAGTAGAGAAAGTGAAGGGAGGTGTAAAAATCTCTCATTACTTTAAAATATTCCTATTGTAGATTTGTATTAAAATTGTACCTTTGCATGCGTGACTTTTATTTGAGAGTATTTAAACTGAATTAATTGAAGATGTATTTGTATTGCTTGTTTCAGATGGTTTAGGCATATATCAGAAGCTGCTGAAGCATACAAGACAAGAGATGGGAAGAACAGGAGGCCGGAGTCCACAGGACCTTCCATGCCTATATCTACACCTGACCATGAAGCATCTGAAAATGCACAGGACAAAACCAAAGAGTGAGCATCCATACTGTATTCCTGTTTTGTGTGCATTGTTTACAATTTCTTACTAAAGAACTGCCATCAAACTGTAATTAACACACACATAATAAGATTTGCATAAAACTGTAAGAACCCGGGATCGATTCCTGGCTGGGGTGAAGGAATTTTTCTTTATTAGAGTGTTTCCCTAACTTCTGCAGAGTCTGGAAGTATGCATATGGTAGTGAATGTGAGTTTCATTATTAAAACCCAGCGTTAAAGAACCTATAGCCAACCAGTTGTTTCACAAGTCAAAGCCTCCGGTATGACCACAGAAGTTGATACTGTTTTAATAATGGATGTTGTGATGTGGTGTTTGGGAAATTCTCAGGGTTCTACACTTAGAAAAATGACTTTAAATAATAACCATTCCAAATCATCTTTTTTATTTCTGTGATGAGACTCTTCTTTAAATTTTGAGCATTATGATACTTAGTATTGAATTTAACACATAATGGTGAAAGTTTCCTAAATTTATTTAAATCATTTTCTTCCTAGGCAACAAAATCTCAAGAACGACACTATTATTACATTCCTGATTTTATTTACTTTGTAACTATTTTTAGAGCAGCATACGTTGCAGTTAATTACTTAATATATTTAACACAGTTGTTAGCGAGATATAAATTCCCAACTCTGCCTCATGATAGATCTAGTTCAGGTACTCCTCCGCTTGGAATTAGTTTCTCATGGAGCTATATGTATTCTTCATGGAGCCTTCCCACTTAACTATGATCTTGTGGTACATACTTGCTCAATCTCACAATATTACTAACACTGCTTCTCTCTTCTCTGAAGATCTGCAAATTTTCTCTTCTTCGGTAATTACGTGTGTGATGCTCTCAAAGTCACAATTGAATGTTTTTACCTTGTTGATTTTCTTTGCCTTTAACTTATATGAGTTTATTATTTACAAAATATTTTATCTATAGGCTTATTTAAATTATTCCTGTATTATCTTTCTGTTCTTTTGTTGAGATTTTGTTTTACAATTGTTTTCTTTCTTTATATAAACAATTTAAAAATGATACATATTAAGTTTTACACAGTTTCAAGGCTTTCTTCTTCTCTTGGTGTGACACTTTATAAATTTAATTATTTTTCTTTTGCATTCTTATAATTTAATACTTTTGCTACTTTCTTACTCACAATTAATTTTTTTAATTTAATCTTTGTCAGGCTTCAAATTAAGCCTTCTTGGATTAATTCCCACTCCACAGTTAAAGGGGACCATGCAAATGAAACCAAGGCTGAGGGGAGTATTATGTTACAGATATTGTCCTTGCATTTACTATAACTTTTGGTGTTTTATTTGTTTGTTAACCATTTAAATGTACCAATCTACAGCAGATGTATTATTAATTCTGAACTCTTGATGTTTCCAAAAAGGGATGCTAAAATGTCTAAAAGTCTCATATGATGATGAGTCTCTCTCTCTCTCTCTCTCTCTCTCTCTCTCTCTCTCTCTCTCTCTCTCTCTCTCTCTCTGTTCTTCTTGGTACCTACAGTTGTAAATGAAAACATTGTCTTGATGAAGCAACGACAGCATTATTCACTTTTGGGGGGGGGGTATCTTTCCTCCTAATCCTCTTGGGTTCATTTCCTAGCTGGAGGGTGAACTTTTCTACAATGTTTACCTTTCCTTCAAAGAGTGCAAAAGCATGAATGCGTGTAATTCAGTGTTTAAAAGCCAAAGTACAGTGTGATCTTTAAGTCTCTCCACAGTGGTTGAATAAGTGATATATGGGAATGTGGTGGTAACCCTGACTCCATGCATTTGTGGTTCACTGGTAGGAATGAATTTGGAGAATGCAGTAGAAAGAGAAAACAAAAAAAGAAAGACTGTCTATGCAGTCGAGTTGTCAGTGCTCTGGCTACTCAACTCGGAGATCCTGTGTTCAAATCTCAGTGGGACTATGAGTTTTTATTTAACAAGATCATTCCCTATCCCCCACAGAGTCTGGAATTGTGAATGTGGCTTATGTTTAATAGTTAAAAATCGGACGTGATGCATTCACATGACTTTCTCTACCCTCGCATTTATTAATGAGTATGCAAACCATTCTTACTAAAGCTTATTTTTATATCTAATACGTTTTAATCCAAATAGACCTGTGCAAAAATGGCTAAATCACACATTTCATTATAGATATAAAGGGAACAGTGATATCAAATGTTTAAGAAGTGGATGCTATATGCTGGCCTTAAAATTCCATATTGTTTCCATGTAATCGCGAGAAACAACTGAATGTGGAAGGACTTTAAAGAATGAGCAATTCATACCACTAATTACTGATATCTCAGAAATGGCTTATGCCACAAGAAGAACTTATTTGAAATGAAATTGTGTGTTTTAAAGAGATCTACATTTCTTGTGTAGTATGTTTTCATCTATTGCCTAACGTTTACCAATTATACAAGATTATCAAAGATCTTTCCAAATCCAGAGGACTTTAAAGGCTATTCCCAGAAAGTTCAAGATATACATTCTGTTTGTCATGTAAATTATTTTAAAATGTGGTATTTTAATCAAGATTTTTACAGCTATTTTTTAAAAAAATCAAAATTTTCGAAAAATGTTCCTTGTGAAGGGCAGTTGGTGGTGGGAGAATTTTCTTGAAAATCTTCTTGTCACATCCTTGGAAGATACTGAACACAAATACTAAGTTCGGTATTTATCTGACTTTTCATTTTTTAGTTATACTTTTCCCAGACTTACGCATGGACCTTTTTGTAAAAATGTTTTTTTTTGGACTCAGAGGGCCTCAAAACATGTATTTCTAGTGAAATCTCGGTATCAAATTTTTGGGTGGAATTCAGTGCATTCCTACCTGCTGTATACTGATAGAGAAAGTAAAAACTGATAAAATTAACTTTGAAACCTTATGGGTTCATTGAGTAATTATATCATAAGTTGTTTTTCAAGTAAACACCCCCAATATGACCACAGAAGTTAAAGGGGAGTACATAAATGAAATAAACATAAATCACCCATTCACAGAAGATGTTGAAAATGTTCCCCAATATGTTGAAGGCACAGATTCAGGCATTTAATTGTATTGTTAAACACTTATATTAAATATGATAATTAAACAAACTGGAAGTGGTACACAGTGAAGCAAAATGTAGACTTATTAAAGTAACATTGAGTCAAAATTAATACTTAATGCTTCACTACCTATTAACTTTCATGTGTACATATGTTTCACAGGCGTCTGCATCATCAGCTACATTCTGTCGGAGTTGAATGTAGTTGATGATGCAGACATCTGTGAAATATGTTCTACATGTAAGTTAAAAGTTACTGAAGCATTAAGTATTAATTTTGAATCGGTGTAACTTTAATAAGACTTTGACTAAAGCTTCTTTTGTCAGTGACTTAATGTAGTTTATTATTGCCAATTTCTGTTCATCTATTGTTTTTGCATTATCTTTATACACTGTGACTTTGCAGCACCCCAAAGGAAATAATCATGTCTATCACTTCTTGGCACATCATGTAGAGAACCAAACTCACAAAATTTATTTAATAAATTGTAAACAGTATTCAAAATGTTAATCCAGAATTCTGAATCAGTTTGTGTATTTACCACCTTCTCTAGGAACATTTTCTACTAAAGGCTGGTTTATAACAACCGAGAACAACAAAGTTGAAACACGTGTATTTTGATGGGAGCGTTCACAATTGACGGGAGAAAAGACTTGACCAAGTTTTAACTTTCTCTTTCTCAGGCATAGTATGTTAGTTTGATATTGTGCATATTGGACCCTTCTATGTAGATAGAATGCTAGGCGGCCATGTCATGAAACAGCTGCTAGTGCTCTCTCTAGTTGCAAGCTGGAAACTTGAAACTGGAAGAAATTCTAACATGTGCATCCTAACCTCAGATCCTGACATCCGCAGATCCATTGAGTGATGGTTCTTCTAGTGAAAGGATCATCTGTAGCTTGTTTATATGCAACTCAAAATTGGCAGTTGCCTTAAAAACAATTCCAAAAACAGGTAGAAATTAACAAAGAAGAAAAACCGACTTTAATGTATGCCATTAATAAGGGAATTAAAGCTTGCTATGACCAGAGGAATCAGAAATATAATGGATCAGCATTTAAATAATGTTTACTCAATTGAATTTACACATTGACTAGCCCATTAGCTGATTTGGAAGCAGGTGAAAAAATATCATTGGTCAGTTAAAAACAAATGAAATCTCAGTGCGCAAGATTGACTTTCCACTTTGTGATCGATATGATCATTGATATGCATTCCTGTTCTCATTGCCAGGCTATTTTGAATCAAAATCTTTTATGTTGCATTGCTTCCCCTTCTCGTTCCACTTTTGGTTACTGTTCTCTGGTTATTTTGAACCAACCTTATAGCATGTGCTATTCAATGGAAAACATTTTCAATTTAAATGAAAACACACTTGTACACTGACAAGAGACAGTCTGACAATGACAATCTTCAATACAATAGGATGGTGCTTTGGGCCATGTCCTTGACAGGCACTAAACAGTAGCTTGTTTTGGGAGGGTACTGAAGGCTATTGACTTGTGGTACTGTGGAGGGACTAAAAGATCGCACTATAATAAAATGCAGAATGTGGATACAGGAGGGGGGAAGCAAAGTCTTTGTTTTTTTCTTTAGGTTAAATTATTATATATATTGATTTTGCAAATAGTTGCAACTTTTTACATGTTCTGTTTAAAAAAAAGTGTGCTACAAGTACTTTATGAAGGTGTATTGGAAATTAAAATGGTGACAAATTGCTTTTGTGTGTAATCCACAGAATTAATGTTTACTTAATCATTAAAACTAGAAGAGAACATAATTTTGTACACAGTAAGGCAATAAAAGGAACCTACCCACCTCTGTGGTATGGGGTTAGCATGTCTGCCTCACATTCAAGTTTTCCCGAGTTCAAATCTTGCTTAGGGTGAGTTACCTAAATAAGGTTGTTTTCTGGGGTTTTCCCTCATCCTGAGAAGACGAATGCCAGGTAACTTTGCTATGAACCCTGGGCTCATCCCATATTTGTCACAGTGACACAACGGAACACAATTTGCTTGGGAAATAATTTCAAGGCTTTATGCACATGCAAATGCTATCACATTGCTTTTGTTGATAGCTAACACACAAACCATTCTTCTTCAGTGACATTAAGTAAAATGTTTTCCCTCTCCTAATTGATTTACATGGGATACCTTTAAGATACCAAAATCCTATATATTGATCATAGTGTCACCAAAAGCTAGTACAAATTCCATATGTTTTCTTACTAAGTTTTGAATAGTCTAAAATTCTTCTTGTTCTTCTTCTTACTTACTTATAGAAAGTAGAGGAAGTATTGTATTCCACCAAAAATTTTTATATTCAAGGTTTCACTGGAAATACACATTTTGTGTCAGTTGTTAGAAAAATGTCCCATATGTGTATCCATGTGTCCATATGTCGTTTTTATATCCTCAAAAATGGCTTTTAATGATTTTAATTAAAATATCATATGTTTAAGCTATATTTGCATGACAAGTAAAATGTATATCTTGAATTTTTTGAGGACTTTTGTATAATTGGTAAACACCAAATCTTACCTCACAGAAAATGTGGATCTCATTAAAGCACAAAATTTATGTCAAACATGTTTGTGACATTAAACAATTTTCAAATAATTATACTTTTCTGAAGTGGTAAGTCGCAATTCAGTCTTTCTTGTGGTCATGCAAAGAGCACAGAATTTCAAAGCCATCACAAAAGCTTTTTAAAAATCTGAGTATCGCTTTATCCTACTATTTGCTTCTTATAGCTATAACGAAATCTGAAAATATGCAATGAAAATATAGCCCAAGTTAAAAATTAATGGATAGAAGGATAAGGTTTCTTAAGCATAGCGTAAAAGAGTGAGTAGAGAAACTTATGTGAATGCAATTTCTTACATTAAATTTCACCCTAAGTAATAAAATGAGTCATCCAGTTACAAAATGCATTATGTCCACAAAATTTCAAAATCAAGATTTTGCAGCCAACTTGTTGTAGACATTAAAACTGTACATTTTAACAATTTGTCATTGTTACAAACACCAATATTTACCATCAAAAAAGAGGTTTGAAGTTGGGTACTTTTCCAAAAGCCGCTAAGTCCATGGACCATCATAAAAGAAGACTTGTTTTGTTCACACCATAACAAAATACGTCATGTCCAATATGTATCCTGTACCTTTAAGCACGTGCTGTTCCAAACTCCGGCAAGTACACAAATCTTTGAAGAGCATGTTAGTGTTACAAGAAGCTCTAAAATTCTACATAGATTTAATCTATCAACAGCAGGAACAACAATGAACATCTTAGAGATGAGGCAGTAAGGGAGAGTGTTCCTGGTGGTGAGGAAGATATGATTGTTTAAGACTAAAGTGCATGCATCCTAAAGCTTTGTCATAATGACTGTTTAGTGTTCTAGCTAGTGTATTTTGGCTTTATAATGAACTAATGCGTATTCCTACTGTCTTGGTTTTATACTGCTCAAAACTGAGTTGAGTTTGTATAATATGTTAAATATGCTCCTTTGTGAATAATATAATAACATGCTGTAAAAACCTCTTTAATTATATGCAATGGAAACTAGTATTTTATCTTTATAAAACTTTCACAACTTGCCATTATTACTGTTCCAAAATCATTTACAAGGGTGGATTGATAAGTTAGTGACTTTTTAAAGAAAATAACAATTTTTTCCAAAAAATCAATTTTATTTCTCAACATAGTCTCCTTTCAATTCAATACATGTTGTCCAACATTTCTCCAATTTTTTTAACCCTTCCAAAAAATATGATTTTTCAAAGTCTGCAAAACATGAGGTTGTTTCTGCCATGATGTGCTCACTGGACATGAATTTCTTCCCAACGAGCCAATTTTTCAGGTTTGCAAAGAGGAAGAAGTCGCTCAGAGCCAAATTTGGAGAATATGGTGGGTGAGGTAGCAGTTCATAGCCCAATTCCACAAATTTTGCAATGGCAATGGCTGACTTGTGTGTGGGTGCATTATCCTGGTGAAAGAGAACCTTTTTCTTCAC
The DNA here is from genome assembly GCA_030765065.1 of Deroplatys truncata. Taxonomy (NCBI): domain Eukaryota; kingdom Metazoa; phylum Arthropoda; class Insecta; order Mantodea; family Mantidae; genus Deroplatys; species Deroplatys truncata. Next base: position 132,743,402 of record CM060979.1, on the reverse strand, counting down.
CAAATGGGGTTGTTTCTTTAACAATTCCATGTGAAACTGATCCAGCATTGTGGCATAATATGAACCTGTGATCATTTTACCCTTTTCCAGGTAGTGGATGTTTATCACCCCTTGTGAATCCCAAAGACAGCTGCCATGATTTTTCCTGCTGGCGGAATGGTTTTCGCTTTTTTTGGAGCAGGTGCGCCAAAGGAAATCCACTGCTTTGATTGTTGTTTGGTTTCAGGTTGATAGTAATGGATCCAAGTTTCATCAACCATGATATAACACCACAAAAACTCATTTGGGTTGTGCTGAAACATGTTCAAATGTCCCTGTGAAATGGTCATATGATTCCACTTGTTCACAACTGTGAGCAGTCGCGGCACCCATCTTGCTGACAGCTTTCTCATACCCAAAAATTTGTGCAGAATGTTATACACCCGTTCACTCGAGATGTTTACAGTCTTGGCTATCTCATGGATTTTCACTCGGCGGTCTTCCAACACAATATTGTGAACTTTGTTCGCCATTTCTTCTGTTGTGACCTCAACTGGCCGTTCTGTGTGCATGGCATCTCTTGTGCTCGAATGGCCACATCGAGATCTGTGAACCATGCCATTTGATGGAGCAGAGTCCCCATAGTAGTTGTTCAGCTTTTCTTTTGTTTCCTTCATCTTACGATGCAAAAAGTAGTGCTTTATCAGAACACAAAGTTCACTTTTCTCCATTTTTTACAAAGCAACACACATCTGCTTATTTTAGATGCTCTCAATAATGTTCTAAGAAACAAATGACGAATTTCTGCGATTATATCCAGAATAGATATAAGACTTGGGTACAAACAAGAAACCTGTGATTAGAACGCTATCTCTCGTCAAAGTCATGGACTTATCAATCCACCCTTGTATGTCCATCATCATTGAACAAAACAAGTTAGTCCAGCACATTTTGTTTATTTATTTTAGAATACGTCTTGCCCTAGAATTTCACACAACCCCTTCAAAATGCATTGATTTAATAGGGAATTTCATATGAAATATAATATGAAATTTAAAGCAAACTAATATCTCTATAAGAGAGGAGTGACAGTTTTTCCTTATTTTTGAGAAAAAAAATGTCCCTTGGGCTTAGCATGGTTTGTAACTGGATGAACTCAAATGAACACATCCTTGGCAATAAGTATTTTATTGTTGCAGCTCTGAAGAGAACAAGGAATCTAGTGCTACAGGTGACCTGTTAGTGCCACCAAGTGGCAGTACTACACAAGATGCAGAGCCAAGTCCTGCGTCCACAAATGAGAGTGCAGGAGCTCAGTCCGGCGAATCATCAAGCACCACTCCGCAGGCATCTCCTTCATCAGCAACAACAGAAGGGGGAGAGCCTCTCTCAAAGAAAATGGGTAAGTAGAGATGTCTCTAAACATTGCATGCAGACACACAACACTGCATGTAGCATAATGATGGCTAGATTAGTGTTTACACTAATGCAATGGATATGTACAGCTTTATAACAAACAAATAAGCCAAAGAAAAAAACATAGGAAGAGTTTCTCAAATAGTGCGCACTAGTATTCCTTAGTAATGCTGGGTATAACAACAAAATTGGATAATTTTTTTCCACTATTTTTATTATATAAGATACCTTTTTTAATGTAATTGTATTCACTTTGTTAGCATTATTAAACTATGTTAAAAAACCCAATGAAGTGGTGGTGAACCTTGACATTTATTATGTCTGCCCAGAAAGATGGTATCGTTATGTGAACTTAATGTTTTAATATGAGGGAAAGCTAAGGTGAAATGCTAAGAAGAAGTCAATATTTTGTGTTTTATTATAACATGACTTTAAGCATTCTTGACAATAGCATTTACTTCGCTTTAAATACAATTGACATACAAGTATAAACTTTTGATTTGGCTTTATAATTCAAACTTTGCTTTACAGCATATAACCGTATGTCAACTTTAAATGAATTACAGTTTGAAAGATTATTGTTTTTTGTACAAGTCAATAAATTAGATATTTGAATATTTGTGGCAAGATTAGTATTTATGCCTCCTGTTTAATGCTTCAGCGAGAAAAGGAGTTTTGTGAATAGTTATCAAAAGAATGTGTAACAATTTATGATAGTCCAAAAGGTGTAGATTTCTCCCAGCCTCACTACCAGTGGCACGTGTCTCTGAAGTTAACTCTTTGGTTTTCTTACCAGCTGTCGATGTGTGTCTGGCTAGCCCAGTTTAGCTTGCCCTGGGAGGTGCCAGTCATCCTCCTGATGCATGACTTTGGTGCTGTCGACACTTGGCGCACTCCTCAAGCTGGCTGACCCCTGCCTCTTAGAGGGTGCCTCCTCGAATCTTACGAGCCAGAATGTTGTATAGTTTCCATCCGCTGATGGATGATGAGGGGAGTAGAAACTGGCACATTTTTTATGTACGGAATGTGGCAAAACAGGTGGCATGGAAATGTTAGTGAATGGCAGTACAGCTTGTGTAAAATGTTGTGACACTCCATATGCGCAAGAGAGGAGAAATGAGGAGAAGCAGTGAGAGTGGTGGGGAGCAAGTGATATCAGAACTCGGATGCAGTCATACACAACACATTATAAACAAATGTGTAAGGTTACCTTGCATTTGAGCTTGTAGCAGGTGGAACACTGACCCCTACCTCTCTATTATGCAAGTGGATTGGTGAATGCTATTGCACATCTGTGCTTCAGGAGTCGAGGACTGTCACTACATTTTACACAAACTGTACAGAATGTGTAACATCACATGCCACACATTGTTGACGTTTCTGATCATTGGTGAACAAAGGCAGCTAAGGACACAAGGACACAAAAAGCAATGTTATCTTCCTGTGTAGTTCAGGAAGATTTGTACACAGGTCATGTCTTGAAAACTGATTGTTTCAATTTGACCCATATGTAGACATGAGGGAGCAGGTAGGATACGGGAATAGAATTACATGAGAAATTATGCGATCTCCAAAGTGTCATTGCAAAAGGGCAAGTGACACCCTTTCTGTTAGGCACTAAGCCAGCGGTTCCCAAACTGTGGGTCGCGACCCTCAAGGGGGCTGTGCAGTGGATATTTGGAATTATTAATAAATCATTTTTATTGTTAATTATTATTATAACAATGGGGAAAATGGAATTTAGTCACCTATTACATATTACATTTAAACAGAATCATGTTTTGTATTTAAGAAGCATATTAATACTACAATTTCACAGTAAATGCACATTAATTATTACACTGCACATCAGGATGATTAGTGATAAGTATGAGCCTGTTTGCTAATAATTAATTGTTCAATGTCTGGCCATATATTAGTTGCACACATTATCTATTCCTAGATTTAGTGTTGATGTTCATCATTGATGAAAATCCAATTTCGCAGAGATATGAGGTGATTAAGCACGTTTAGTGTGGCAGACACCAGGGTATTCTGCTAGCCAGAACTGATGCATACCTTCCTTCTGGAAAGTCAGTTTTAAACTTTGGTCTGAAGAAAGCTCAATTAATTTATCCTTTAACTTTGCGCGAAAACTTGCAAATTAATGATTAAGCAGCAAAGTAAATGGAGGGGTCGCCAATAATTTCATTATCAAAAAGGGGGTCGTGTGTGCAAGAAGTTTGGGAACTGCTGCGCTAAGCAACTTGAATCCGGCAAACACCTATTGCTCAGACCAAGTTTGACTGATGTTCATCGTAAACTATGCTTTGGCTACTTAGGAGAAATAGTCTCTGAATCTAGTTTGTGGTCACCTGTTCAACATGGGACTGATCATGTACAACGTACAGCGGAGCTTGCCAACAACAATTATGCCTGTTTCACTTCAAGTTCAAAGTAAACAAACCGTAATGTATCATTCTACCAAGCACATCGCAACACCACGTGGACATATGACAGGAAGTAAGTACCCGTGTGTATGTCTTATTCTATGTTTTTCCTTACATCCTAAACTTGTAACACAACACTACGATTCAGCATAGAATGAGTCTCCCCGGGCGGTGGTTGCTGGAATGCGTAAAGTTTATCAGTCAAAATTAATAAAGGGGCATTGGCTCAAGTGTGGATGCGAAGTGATCTATAGCAGTGCTGGAAACTTGGTTAACCAAAAACACAGTGATATACATGGAGGGTTATGAGTATTTTGGAAAACACGGAGTGAAAAAGAAAATGAAAGGCAGGGTACCAGGGGGGATACAAGTGTTTATTACAAGGGGCAGGAACTTGGAACAAAGGAAATAAATGGTACAGGATTAGAGAGAGTAAGAAAGGACATGAGAAATTATATAGAACTGTCAGTTAATTAAAGCAGAAAGAAATTAAATTAAGGAGGGAAAAGGAATAGTTAATTTGCATTAGTTAAACAGATTCTTATACACCAATAACCAGGGTGTTAGTGTGTATAAGGTCCAAAGGAACAAGCAAACAACTCTTTAAGGATAGAAATTAGTTGAAGGGCTCTAATGAAAAAAGAAGGAAAGTTTATATTGTATAAATGTAACTAGATATTGTAGTGATTAATGATAAATAAATTTCATTCATTCAACACAACATTAAAAGAAGACAAATGAAAGTGATACCTAAACAGTTCAGCAGCTGTACCTATCTGCAGTTCACCTTTGATTAAGGATACAGGATTAAAATACTCCTTACTTCAGATTTCAGAAATCATTCATTTAATGACTAATATCAGCACATATACTGCTTTTGCTTCAAATGGGTAAAAAAATTAAGAAAATGATGAGCACTATAATGTTAAACAATCCAAGTAACAATTCTGCATCACTGACAACAAAGTTCCATTATTGCTAAACAAGAGCTAACCACATTCATTGTCAATTAAAGGTGGGTAGTTTGCACAGAATGTGTTAAAAACATTTAATATAATTGTCTTCCCTCTAATTTCTGCATTTATGTGAGACTTCTCAGCCGTGAAAGTTATTTTCTGAACACATGTAAGGAACACACTGATGGCTCATACCAGAAAGGAACTACAGTGCCTGTGCATAGCCTCATAAATGCTCTGCTGTAACAATTCAGTTAGCACATGAATCTGAACAAACACATTTTGTTTAATGAACTGAATTGTTACAGTAATGGGTGTTTTAATTTCTCAAGAATAATCACAAAATGTTAAGATATGAACCAAATCGTTTTATTTAGAGGAAGCGACGAGATGCCAAGTTGCAGTTCACCCACTAGCCAATAAGATACTCCCTTGTCATGTTGTTTTGTTTACAGCTCCTTTGACTTAAAGTGAAACCACAGAAACATTGTTTTTTTTATTAAATCTCTCCTGTAATGTGAAGGTCCATTCTGATGTCCTACTCTGTATGACTGGAAACAATGTTGCACAACAAACCTCTTCTCTTCTGTTGTGAAAACCATAATTGCAGAAATCAACATGAAACAGAATTCACAAATAATAGTTTATGTACAATAAATAATTTGGACAACAAAAGGATCAATAATTTGAGTATTGTTTGTTTTGCTGCATATTGTACATGACTGTTTTACAGCAAAGCTGATACTTATATCATAAAAAACATTTTGCTTGAGGTTAGCTCTTAAGGCAGGTTCCCACTGCCTCAACAATCAACAAAACATATTGAGTATGATATGTATTTGGCACACTTAGTGCAGACATGATATAGACAAGTGGCTTGTGCATATTATTCATTGCCTAGTACATTCATTTATAATGAGAAAACTGAAGTGGACTGAAGAAAAGACAATACATTTAATAATAAGATTCATGCAAAACCCATCATCTGGGATGTATCTCTAAAAGACTGTGGAAGTAAAATCAAGAAAATAAAAGAGGTTAAGCCTAATCTCAATTCAGCTGATATGGTTGCTGGTGAAATTATAGTCGGCAACAACTGAAACCTTCTTTTGACATTCCTAGAAAATTCTTGAAGCATCTGCCCTAACTTTCACTTTAGACATGATGCTACTTACATTGCTTCCATTGCTTAGCAAAGGGTGCACCCATAACTTTCTTCTTTTATTCTTGCGTCCCTTCCACCAAGCCACACATTGTAACCACAAAGGGTAAATCTTCATAATCAGAATCCACGTGAGATTATTATTCTTCTTCTTCTTCTTCTTCTTCTTCTTCTTCTTCTTCTTCTTCTTCTTCTTCTTCTTCTTCTTCTTCAACTTCCCTGTTCTACCACTATCGAGGTGTCAGGGGTTTGCCTTGGATCCATTTTTTAAACTCCATCCTATCCTTTACCAGTCTATTAAACTGATCCCAAGTCTTTCCTCTTTTAGTCACCGCTCTTTTAATCACTTCTTCCCAGGTTATCCTTGATCTTCCTTTGGGATTCCTTCCTAATGGTCTTGCACATGATATTGATATTAATAAATGCAATGTATTTACACTGTACCCGGTTAATGCAGTGGAGATGGGAATTTCAACTACATGTATGACACAACATGTTTCACATTACATGTTAATTTATCTTCAACATTGAGTGTGGTATGTTGAGGCAGCGGAGATCCACCTTTAAAGAGCACCATGCCTAGAAGAGTATGCTGTTTGTGTCTGCAATCTTCACTCTAGTGATATTAGTCAAGAGCTCAACCCTTTTCTTACACCATGAAGGTCTCATTATTTGCTATTTAAAAAGCATCATCTGTTTGTAATTTTGAGGTTCTGTCTTTTTTGTTTACCTTTTCCTTGAACATCTTTATCATTTATTGTTTTTGTCAATTGGCTTTTCAAGAGAAGAAGCCATTCTCTTCATTTCACATCTATTGGAGGATAAGGAAACAAGGCACACAGATTTTCTAGCTCTTTTCAATGAATTCTCTCCCCTAATTCTGTCTGTAAATTTGAGATTATTAAGTTATTCCTAAATGCACATCATTATTTCATATGTTTTTATAAATAATGATGGTGTGTACAGTATTTATTAAACTTTTAAGGAAAAGTTCTGAGCATTATAAATTGTCCAGTTGGCTGGGTGACTACTGATAATGTTCACATATGCTTTGAGTACTCAAAGGGTTTGTACCTCAACTGAACAGGTCCACTTTCTTTCTAAATTGGTATATAGATAGATTTTTGGTTGATAAAAACATGCTATAAGTCATTCCGTCTATCGTGAGATATCATGATTCGAAAGTTGAACTTATTCCAGTTTGCGCTAACACAATAGACCTAGATTGTCTAATGTTAGAAACACTTAGATTCTCGGAGTGGACAGACTGATAATGTCACACAACAAGAGAATTGTGACTCAAATCATTCCTCCAAAAACAAGATTTGTGCAACCTCTAGACCTATATTTTTTTTAGACAGTATAAAATTGTAATCCGAAGACTTGAATAAAGTATTAGCCATGGAACTAACACAAGAACTACATGATGGGTATTATAATGAAATTGTGTACCACCAGTTCAGTTCACCAAACTTGAAAGATATGGTGTTGTATGCAGTGGATACAGTACTGAAATGTCCTCGAAACAATGCTCCATGTTTGTACTACATTATCGCCAATAAGACCAGTGATAAAACTGGTCCTAATGTAAGTGTATGAATGTCTGGTATAGCCAGAGTTGAGGTGCATATTTCAAATTATTATATTTCACAGCAGGCGGAAAAGCTAGTGGAGTGACTTTTACCATGTTTTCATCAACCAAAAATCTACCTGTACACAGATTTAGAAGGAAACCAGGCTTGTCCAGTTGGGTTACTTCTCTTGTTAGAACTGTGTCTATCTGTGGACAGTGATCAGTAGATCATTCTGCAATATTGACCTTGTTAGAGGTTATGAAACTTGGTATGTATGTGCGAAATGGTTAACTGCTACTGCTAGTACATAACTACATAAGTTAGGATATTAGATGTATTTTACCAAATCTTATTACTTAATCAAAACTAGGCTTTAAATTAAAATGAAATTAATCAGTTAAACAAAAACTGCCACTAGAAACATTTCTTGTTACTTACACTTGTGTCTTTGCATACTTGCCAACTTAATATTTTGCCTGTAAAAGTACGGTAGCAGGCATTTTAGCAATTTTACTTCAAAGGAGGCTTTTTTATGGCTTTGGGGCCAGATTCAATGTTGTATATTTTCACCACAGACATGACAAAGCATTAAATTCTGTTGCATTACATTGTATCTTAAGATTACAGACTGAATGGTATACAGTGTTATGATAGGTAGGGCTTATCTGTGTGTCTATCCTTCATCACAATCATAGTCCACCTTCACTGGGCTGCAACAAAATGTATAGCACCACTAGTGACCTCTAGTAAATGGTATACTGACCTCTAGTAAATGGTATACAGTGCTATGATAGACCAGAGCTTATCTGTGTGTCTATCCTTCATCATGATCATGGTCCCCCTTCACTGCGCTGCAACAAAATACATACTGTACAAATTTAAAATTTGATTACGCCATTCGTGATCTCTAGTAACCAGGTTGCAAACATTCAGTAATGGACATCGTGAATTTTATTGTAAAGTCAACTGCTCTGTGTAGATTGTTTATCTTATTCACGCTCTGTGGCTGTGGAATGTAAGTTTCCCATTTTTTTGTGACAGTTTTCATTTATAGTTGATGTTATGAAGCGTAAAATATGGACTAGAAATATATGTATAGCCTAGAAAACAGTGTTCTTTGCTTTAATATGTGTTTATTGTGGCACCAGGAAGAATTTTAGCAGCAGTACTACCAGGTCTTCAAGGATTCTTATAAAACAAAAACTTGCATTTATTTTACATTTAAGTTTTGTACATTTACTGCACTGAACATTTTACACATTCTAAATTTCAAGTAATTGCAAAATTCTTGCACTTTGCTGGATGAGGGAAAGTTTTACAGGTTTCAGTTTTAGGAAGTTGGCAAGTATGTCTTTGATACGGTGCAGCCAACTATCAAGACTAAAACTGCACACACTTTGAGGAACTCCCCCTGTGCAGTAAAAGAGTAAAATAATACATAGTTGCTCAAGAAACAACATGCTTGCTTACTGATAAACACTGCAGATTATAAATATCTGAGGATGATGTATAAGAAGCTTGATTCAAGCGTAATGCTGTTACTTAAAAATTATTATTATTAGTTGTTGTTAACATATTTCAAGGTTTGAAATCATGTTTTCAGTACAGCAGAAAAGCCTTATTTACGACAGCCACATAGTAAAGGGTTGTCTTCTTCACAAGTGCTAATAACTGTAAAGGCTGGTTCACAACAACCAAGAATGGCAATCAGAACGAGAATGACAAAGTTAAAATACATGTATTAAAATATGACCATTCACAATTGACTGGAACCTTTCCCAGACTCCAGGAACGGGAAAGAAGACAGCAAAGTTTTAACTTTCTTGTTCTCAGGCACGGCATATTAGATGCATATTGTGCATCTTACACTCTTCACTGTAGAGATTATTCTAGGTGGCAGTGACATGAAACAGCTGTTAGTGCTCTCTCTAGTCGCAAGCTGGAAATATGAAACTGGAAGAAATTTTAGTATATGTGCATCCTAACTTCAGATCCTGACACCCACAGATCCATTGAGTGTTGGTTCTTCTAGTGAAACAGTCATCATGTCTATATGCATACAAAACTGGCTGTTTCCACAAAAACAATAGCAAAAACTGGCAGAAACAAATAAAGAACAACTAATACCTTTAATGCATGCCATAAATAAAGGAATTAAAGCTTGGTACGACTAGAGGAATCAGAAATGTAATGAATCTGCATAGATAATATTTACTCTTATCAAATTTTGACTTTGGCTAATGTATTATGTTGGCTGAATTGGAAGCAGGTGAGAAAAATATTTGGTCAGTTACAAACAAATGAAATCCCAATGCACAAAATTGACTTTCCACTCTGTTATCAATATGCATTCCCATTCTTGTTACTGGGCTGTTGTGAACCAAAATCTTGTAAGCTGCATTGCTTCCTGTTCTCTTTTCTGTTTTGGTGACCATTCTCGGATATTATGAACCAGTCTTAATGATCACAGTACACCACACCTTTGTTGTATGATTTTTTTTTTTTAACTTGGCTAGTCTTATCATTCATTGCGGTATCGTTCTTTTTTGTATGTGAATATGAAGCAAACTGATCAAAAATATTTTCCACAATAGAGTTCCATTTATTTACTTGGGCCTACAAGCTTGTATGCATCTAATTGGAGGCCATGGTTAACAAATGGAATGGAAGCCACAGCATCATTTCCTTTTACAAAGAGATCCAGATAACTATGAACCGGCTGCACAGTGTTTTTCCTGTCCACGTCGTCGACACTCGTTGCTGTCTGCCACTATCATAGAAAGGCATGGATGAAACTATACAACGTTTTTAAAACCACTTTTAAAGGCTTTACTTACCAACTTTATGCAAGGAGATGCTGAAACTTGCCACCGTCGTCGTCCATACATTTTTGGCACCTCTTTAGGAAACTATCCATCACTTGCTGTAGTTCATGTTGAGAAATGCTGGCAATTTCCTGGCGAATATTTTGTTTTAATTCTTCCAGGGTTGGGGTTTATCTTTTACACTTTGTTTTAAGGTACCCCAGAGTTAGAAATCACAGGTGGTTAGGTCGGGGGACCAAGGTGGCCACAAATGTCTACTAATAATTCTGTCCTCAAACACACTTTCATAAAGTTGTTAAGTAAAGCCTTTAAAAGTAGTTCTAAAAATGTTGTATGGTTTCATCTGCACCTTTCTATGATAGCGCAGACGGCAACAAGTGCCGAGGACGCGGACAGGGAAAGCACTGAGCAGCCGGTTCGTACTCTTTTGGCTCTCCATGTATAAAAATCATGAAAAATCAGCAATATCAGCTTTGGCATCCATAGAAAACAAGCATCTAGAGATAATTACATTAAAAATGTAAGAACACCACTTGCAATAATAAAAACTCCCTCACTTTCAGATTGATAAATATACACAGAGCACATGTAAAACAAATATCTTTATAAAAGAAATTGTGGATGAAAAGATGAAAAAAAAGCAAATAAAACAAATATCTACACTAGGTAATATAAAATAAAATAAATTCAGAAAATGAACTCTCCCCCTCATGGGTTTCCAAAATTTTCATATAATATTCAACAAACATGTTAAAGAACCTAACAACCCTAGCCCAGTGAACATACATAGCTTAAAAATATACTCAAGGCGAATACAAAGAGCGAAATTCCAGCTATTTAATTTTCAGTACGTTACAAAATTGATGAGGCTTGTGGAGAAAATGTATATAGAGATATAAAATATAAACAGAATGATAAATCAGGAATATCAGGGCATTTTTGGGACAAAGGAATTACCATCCCCCCCAAAAAAACAAAGCCTTAAAAAGACATTCAAAAACCAGTTTGGGAAAAATTTCTCATGCACAAAAGAAATAACTTGTTCAATTTTGGTAGTGATCCCATTACACAATATGTTCAACCAAAAAGGTGCCATCTACAAATCACAGGAGGGAATGTGGCAGTGCATCTCAGTTGACACCAAAAGAAGTACAATAAATTAATTACAAATTAGTGAACCTAGAGTATAAAAAATTTGTGCTTGAAGTAATTAACATAAGACTTCAGGATATTTCACATGAAACAAGAAAAATGCAAATTTTCAATAGCTGTTGTGGCCTCTATGCACTGCTAACTCTATAAGACCAATATTAGCCATGTACAACTAGTTGACGGTGATTGGGCATTGGAGTATTAGCCATGAGCGATTGGTTGTACAACTGGAAGGAGTTGCTGCGGACTGCGTCAGAGCCTCGCAACTATCCCTGCAAAGTGTTGTTTCTCAACAAAATCAGGGAGCACTATGGTATACGCAGTGTAATTGCTAGACACAACCAGTGATGTGACTGAGCACACATGTGTCTCGCAAGTTCTGCAATACAAAACAAACAAAATTAGTTTTATTTTTTATGTGAATCATGGCGCAGTGACAAGCTGTTTTTTGTTGTTATAGTGTGTAGTATGGCTATTTGCTTAGCCACACATTCACAAGTAATATCATACCAGAAAAACATGGACATAGAAGAAAAACTCAATAATATCAATATGTTTTTGGAACCATAAGAAGATATTTAGGCAATAAAACAACAAAGAAAATACAATATAAATTTTATAAATCGGTGCAACTGCCAAATTTACTTAATGGCGCAGACACTTGAGTAGCTATGGAGAGTAGAAGCATCAGAAATAATGTATCTGAGATCAGTGATTGGTGTGTCTCTAATTGAATGTAAAAAGAGTGAAGAAATAAGAAGGGAGCTTGGAATAAAAGGAGTGCTAGATCATATAGAAAATTGCCATAAGAAATGGAAAGAACATTTAGACAGAATGGATGAAAACTGATTACCTAAGAAGGCGCTTAATTATAAACCACAAGGAAAACAATATATAGGCCTTCCAAACTTAGATAGACTGAACAATTCTAATGGGTACAGAATGAGCCTGAGGCTCAAACCATGCGAATAATGATGACTAACAAGGGGTGTTTTCGAAATCTTCTTACTCTACACCTTCTCTTTTTAATTCGAAGGACAAGAAGCTCCACACTACTCAACGCCATATTTGATGTTGACACAGTGCGCAAACGATTCAGAAATACTGCTGTTGATCAATTAGTTGTACATGTTGCTAGCATGTTGATTCAAAATACAAAGAAGTAGCATTTTATATTGAAAAATGTGTCTTAAATTAAAATAACTACATTAGGCATAACCTACAAGTTAGCTTTATAGATGTACTCTAATGGGTTGCAATAATTGATAATAACCTTGTCAACTATGCTTAAGCATAATGTAGTATGAGTTACAGAATCAACGTTTGTACAAAACAAAGGAAAATAGCTTTGTAACCGTGTCTGTTATCTATCTAGGTAATAATGTCCCCTCCCTAGCAATTAACTTTCTGAAATATAATAGTTATTGTACACTATGTTGCAAAGCAAATGATGCTGAAATTATTGATCATTTGCTGTTCAAGTTTCCATGGCAATGGCGTATTTTTTATTTAACGTCCTTTAACTGGGTAAGTCATACCAGGCAATGCATGAAACAAGTGAAATGATACTCAAATGAGCATGGTGTCCAAAGAGCTTAAACTTAACCTGACATTCATCCATACAGGATAATAGAAAACTCTGGAAAAAACCTTATGTGGGTAACTCACTCTAACCAGATTCGAACTTCGACTCAGGACCATTTGAATGTGAGGCAGACGTGCTACCCCCACACTACAGGTGGTCTATTTATTCATTGTGTACGAGGTGTATTAAAAAAACACCATACTTGCAGCAGGTTTAGATAACAAACTGTCATTTGCCTTGTTTTGCTATGACTGTTAGTTGTCCAGTCAGTCGCTGAAGTGAGCCCATGCACAAGCTGTTTGTCAGATTAGTGACAAAGTTCCAGTGAAAGAGCTTGAAGAACAATGTCTGTGTGTGAAATTTTGTTACAAACTTGGCAAAACTTTCAATTACTTAGCCAAGCATACGGGGATGACTGTATGAAAAAATTAAATTGAGTTTTATTTATGGACACTCTTTAACTGCTGTGGTCCTTAGCGTCCCATTCTATATTGGGTGTGAAAGACCAGTAATTTTGCTCAGAGGCCTCTTCATCAGCTTGAGGTTCTTTTATGTGCCGTAAATCTATGGCACGGGACCACCGGCTTTACTTCCCTTCCGAAGGAAGCCATGCTAAGGATTTTTTATGCCCAAAAAAATCCATCACCCTCCATTGGGTTTGAACCCACGACCTCAGGAACTAGAGGCTAGCATGGTAACCATACACCACAGAGGACGACAGGACTGTATGAGTTGTACACAGTGCTATGAGTGGTTTAAGCATTTTGAACATGGCAGAATATCGGTCAGTGAGGACCCCAGGCCTGGACAACCTTTCACATTAACAGATGATGACCATGTCGAGAGAGCTTATGCTGTGATTCATGGAAATTGTCATTTAACTGTTCAGGAAGTTTTTGATGAAATGGGCATCAGCGTAAAATCATACCATCAAATTGTGAGTGACTGACTAACTTGTGTCAGTGCAAAATTCGTGCCACATTTGTTGACTGATGATCAGAAGCAGACTCATGTTGAAATCAGCCAGGAACTGCTTGCTACTGCAAATAGCAATTAAAACTTTCTTAAGAACATCATAACAGGAGATGAGACATGGGATTAGGGCTGTGATGTTGAAACCAAGGTGCAGTCTTCACGGTGGGTGGGTGTCCTCATCCAAAAGAAGCATGCATGAGTCGGTCAAAGATCAAGGTGATGTTGGTACGTTTTTTTTACTACAAAGGCATCAGGAATTTGTACCACGTGGTCAGATGGTAAACAAGCAAGTCTACCAGGAATTTTAGTGCATTTGAGGGATGCAGTGCGCAATAAGAGGCCTGAATTGTAGAAAAACCAGACTCTTAGATGTTGCATCATGACAACATGATGCAACATCATGCATTGCTTCTTGTCCACAGCTATCTGGCAAAACATCAGACTCCCACTGTGCCCATCCACCCTATTGTCCAGACCTAGCCCCAGCAGACTTTCTCCTGTTTCCCAAACTTAAAACCACATTTCCAAACCATAGAGCAGATTCAGGACAATGCAACAAGAGACCTGTGCACCATCCCAGAAAGTGCGTTCCTGGAGGCTTTCCAAAAATGGAAGAAATGTTGGGAATGGTGTGTTGTCAGTAGAGGGGACTACTTTTAGGGGGACAGTGCTTAAAATGTTATGACCAATAAAGGTGTAGCAAAAGTATTGGTCTTTTTTTAAACACACCTCTTATAATAGTTTGACACATTGTGAATTCAGTTTTGCATAGACTTCTGCAATTGTGGTTCTCACAAGAGAAGAGAAGGTGTTTATTGTGGAACATTACAGAGTAGGATGTAAGAATGGACAGAGTTTGCTTCATGTTAAAGAGCAGTACGATGAGGGATTTAATAACAAAACAATGTTAGCTGTTGTACAGGATCAGTCCCTTGTTAACAGTTCACCCAAGAGCCGTCACCCCAAATGAGAATCAGGTGTTAGAGTCGTCAAAGTGTAGTCTGTGACGAACTTCACTGAGACTTGGTGTGAGCAATAGGTCTGTTCGGCGGATGTTAACCAGATTCAAGTCGCTCAGTGTCTTAAGAGTAAGGATGAGCAAGCAGGCCCACACAGTGGAGGAGTTACTTGCCCTTCTGCAGCGACACTTTGGAGGTCACCAAATTTCCCATTCTCATATCCTGTCTGCTCATGGCCCCTGATGTCTACATATGGACGGAATCAGTTTTAGACCCATCTACAAATATTCCCGAACTATGTGAGAAGATAATGTTGGTGTTCTTACAGCAACATTACAATAAGTTCAGAAACAATGTGGGCATGTGATGGTACGTATTTTGATATATTCTGTACCAACACCATTAACTAACATTTCAGCGTTGTTTGTTTTGCCACATACTGTATAACAGATGGATGCTATTACCTCACATCCCTTTTACAATATAGGCAGCTATCATTGAAAATGAGATTACCATCTTCAACTTCATAGTAAAGTTAAGAGTTCTATTTTGTCAGGGACGGGACATATTTGGTTGGCAGTCATGTAAAAATCAGAATTACCATTGTATAGCAATATTGCTTAGGCATTAGAATAAGCACCGCTTTTCTTGTACCAACATAGAACATTAATGCTTTCATTGCATAAAAAAAACTGAGAAAATAATATTCAGGCTGAGGCTTTCATGGCTGGTGCTTGAAGAACAAGATTATTTCCTGGGCTGACTAATCAGTGACTGGATTACTGTTGAAGATGCAAGTACAGTCTTTGGCAAATGTGGGAAACATTGAAACCCTTTAGACCATGTCCAGTAAGCCCATGAAATAAGCATATTCTTTGAAAAAGTAATATTCATTCCCCTTCCCTAATGAGGAAAACTGTACAAGGGTGTATAAAAATGAAAATTACATAAAAATTTAGATGTCTATCAAGATAATAGAGCACACTGGTGAACTACAGTAACCAGGTATTACAGTGATATATATATATATATATATATATATATATATATATAACTTAAATCCATTTGATCATTCACCGTTAGTGATTATTTACTGCGAAATGGACATTCAGTGAACAGTACAAGATATCCTTTGCTTGGTTCACTAAAGTCTAATCTATTTTTCACAACTACATTTGATAACATGGACAAAAACCTTACTTCAAGTGTTTTTAGAGGTTTTAGAAATTCAAAATAAAAATATTACTTATCTCTGTATATATATATATTTTTTTTTTAGTTTTAAGTCTTATGTCTCGTAGTATTTTGTTCTGAATACAACCCTCAAACAAAAACAAGGAGAGCAATTTTGGCAACAGAAATGGAAAAACTTGGATGGAGAAGTATTAATAAGGAAGATTCTGACTGTAAAAGGGGATAGAAATATAAAAGCTATGGGTAACTGTTTAGGTAAGGTCAAAGAGAAATGGTTAAGAATGACTACAAAGTTGTTGGGGCTAAAAGCAGACGAAACAGATGAATAATGTAAGCAAGTAGACAGGGATCATCATACATGGGAAATCAGGAATTGTGTGTGTTGAGACAACATAGATTAGCATAGGCAAGCAATCAAGAAGTGAATTTATAGCATAATTAGCCTAATATTTTCAAATATTATTATAGTCTAAAATGTATTAATTTATTTATGTAATTTTGACTATTGAGAGATAAATATTATTTATTCATTAAAAAAAATACAATACTTCCCCTACTTACTATACGTAGTAGAGAAAGTAATACTAATTTCCCTGAGAAATACAAATTCTGGAAAAGGAGGAACAGATTGGGTGGAGGGGGATATCTAATGTATAGAAGCAGAGCAAGATATTAGCATTTGAAGCTAGAACAAATATTTTCTTTGAGACACTTACATTTCAAGTGTAGGTTTTCGTACTTCAGTTAAATTAATTCTCTTAGCATATCCAAAAGCTTAAAGCAGGGATGTATTGTAGTCAGAAATGTCTGAACTTACTGCACTCTATTTTCATTCTCTCCAGTAGTGGCAGCTTGATCGTTATGTATTGGGTTTCAGCAATTATTGCTATAGTTTTATTTCCTAACATGATTTTGTAGACTGTAGTAAGCAGAGATTTACTGGACAATTTTAGACAATTGGCAATTTCAAAAAATTATTAAATCAGCATCTCTAGTAAAGTATGCAATGAATCATATTATGAACCTAAAATTAGCATTAAACATAAAATGCAGTTGACTACTAATAATGATGCAGATTCTAGATGCACAGTTTATATAAATTTGTAACTTGCCATTCACATCTTCAGGTCTTCACTTATGATATGGTTTCTGCTGCTAGCTGGCCATTCATTTGTTATTAGTATCATGTGTTTTCTACAGGAAATAAAACACATGTAATTATAGTACAAATCTGTACTTAAAATTCATAATGCATTTATTTTTTATTCAGAGTGATCCATGATATTTTTTATGCCACTCAGTGGCAAGAGGCCCTGGTGTCGGCATTTGACATTCCCAGTGAATATGGTCCACTGCAGTCGGCTATTAAAATTACAGTTTTCAGTTTGTGTACTAACCTTGACTACTGAATGATGTGCCTCTGTCGCAACACATTCCTAACATTAAATGTGCAAGTTGTCTACTGTAGTTCTCCCAATTTCTCATACAATTGTGTACTTTATTATTTAGATTTCCCCATAAGTAAAAGTCATAGAATGACAAATCAAGGACCTAGAGGGACATAGTCTTCTCTAATAAACCACTTCTCAATATTTCCTTTATCAAATTCAATGTCTCACCTGCTGTATGGGCAGTTGTTGGATCCTGTTGGAAATAAGCACTCTTGAAACTTTATATAGGTTAACTGTTCCAAAAAATAGGTTCAGTATCTTTCACCGTGATTGTATCATTAAAAAAAATATAGGGCCTATAATCCTATTTGCAGTTGTATTGCACCACACACCAAACTTCTTATCATGTAAAGGAGTTTCATGAATGAGATGTGGATTTTCTGTACTCCAGTATCTAACATAGCCATGTAAGTGAAAAACTGTGCTTCATCACAAAAAATAATAAATTCAGGAATTACACCACCATTGGCAACACTTTAAGCCAGTTACACAAATTTGCACAACTCACATTTTCTCTAAGCTGTAATTCATGCACTATTGTCACTCTGTAGGGCTTAAATTTAAGAATTTTAGTGGCTCCAAGTGATATGGTTTCCGAGAAATCCATTTCTTGTGAGAGAACTCAGATTTCTGAGGAGAATGTTGTAACCTCTCTCCTATCTTGTCAAATGTTTCCTCAGTAAGTGCACATGGGTTTCTCTTTCTACGAGGGCAAATCAAAAAGTCTTTGACCCTATTTTTTTTCAGCCAAATTACGAATGTAAAACAAAAACCAACATATACATTTGAATTAGTGGACTTTTCATGGGCTGCTCCTCATAGAGTTTCCAGTTGCTGCCGGTGGTGCATTCAAAATGTCAGGTGTGCTTAACACATCCACAGCTTACGAGCAACGAAGTGTGATCCGTTTTCTATGGAGTAAGGGACGAACTCCCATCGAGATCCACAGGAAAATGCGGCCATCATATGGGGAAAGGTGTCTTGCTTTGAGAAGTGTGAGATGGTGGTTGTTCTGAGTTCGAAAATGGCTGTGCAAATCTGAATGACAATGAGCGTGC
The DNA here is from genome assembly GCA_030765065.1 of Deroplatys truncata. Taxonomy (NCBI): domain Eukaryota; kingdom Metazoa; phylum Arthropoda; class Insecta; order Mantodea; family Mantidae; genus Deroplatys; species Deroplatys truncata. The sequence continues at coordinate 132,724,687 of CM060979.1, read as the reverse complement.
AGGGAGACCGCATGTATCGGTGACTGATGACAATATTGCCTGCGTGGATGCGATGATGAAAGCAGAGTGGCACGTGCGCATCAAAGACTCAGGAGCTCGACATTTCTTTTGGGAGTGCTTTTGACATCATTCACGAGTGCTTAGGGTACAGGAAGGTTTCATGTCGATGGGTTTCTAAGCAGTTGGATGACGTGATGAAAGGCAAGCGAATGATTGCTTCTTTGAATCATCTGTCGAGGAGGGGACAATTTCCTGGATAGCATTGTTACTGGCGATGAAACATCCGCAGTCTCCTGTGAAAAAGAAATTCCATACTGCGCCATCTGTTCACAAAGTGATGTTAACAGCATTCTGGGATTGCCGTGGACTGCTCATGCTGGATTTCATGCCGCGAGGTGCCACCATCAATGCCGACAGATATTGTTCCACACTATCACTTCTGCAGGCTGTGATCAGAAAGAAGCGCCGCGGGATTCTCGGTATTGACAACGTGATCATCCTCCACGACAATGCGAGACCACATGTGGCAAACAAGACCATCGGCAAGCTAAGGAACTTTCATTGGCAGTTTCTAGAGCATCCACCATACAGCCCGGATCTTGCCCCTAGTGATTTCCATCTTTTCAGACTGCTGAAGAAGTTCCTGCAGGACAGTGATTCACTTGCGTCGACGAAGTCAAGACAACAGTGCGACGTGGTTCCGTAGTCAGATGGCCGACTTCTACCACAGCGGCATCACAAAATTAGTGCTGCGATGGGACAAATGTCTGAACTGGCACGGGGACTATGTGGAAAAATAGTGAAAGGTACAAAGAATAATATCTGCATGTTTAGTTGGCTGTATGTATCTTATGTTACCAAAAAAAATAGGGGCAAAGACTTTTTGATTTGCCCTCGTATGTTTTTTCAAAATTGATCCCGTTTCTCTAAACCTTTTCACAAGGTTTAATACAGTGGTTGTATGTGGAATGGAAACACCAGGAAATTTCCTTGCAAAATGTTGTTGCAGTTTTTCACTTCTGTTTCTGAAGTAACACTTTGTTGTAGTGTAAACCTTTGTGGTGCCATATTAAGCCACAATCTTCAGCATACACCAATAGAGTTCACAGGCAAGTGAGGAGTGCAATGTGTCCTTGAAGACAAAAAGAGAGGGAGACTGACAGTAGTGGACCCCATTCTGTGGTGCCACATCAGCTTGCTGTTAAGTGGCATAGAGAATGTCATGGACAGCTCTGTAGTGAACCATTTCTTCCAAATAATGGATTAAGTAGTTCAATTAATTGATTTAAGGCCACTGGAACGTGTGCAAAGCACCATGTTTGTGTTCAACTATATGCACTTAAAATTCAGGCGTTTCCTGTGTCATAGGGTAATAAAAATTGCACCATTTATCAAACAACCATTTCTTAACATGCTGATAATGCAAATATGTAATATCAGTTCATATGTGTAGTCAGCATGCTCCTAAAGTCAGGTCAATAAATAAAATTCTAAAAACACACGTTATTAGTTAGGTACAAATAACTGCCACAATTTTGTTGACAAATCTTCTGTTTTTTCATGAGAGATAAAGGACTTAATGATGAACAAAACGAGTGGATTATTTTTTTGATCTAGTGAGAATAACCTCTAAAAAATTAGCAATAGAACAAAAATATTCTTAAAATACATAATTTCAAATTTTTAAAAATTCAGAATGTTGCATCTGAAAAATATCTTTCCACTCACTTTGTTAAAATGTTTGGTTTGTAACATCATAAATGATTTCACCCCTCTTAACTGTAGTAGTTTCTGAGAAAAGTGTACCTAGAGCTCTTAAAATTTAAACTTGCGGAAAAATGTAAAAAAATTAAAGTAGGTAATGTGGGAATGTGGCGCAGGTGACATCATATTTAAATCACCATTTAAAGGGCTTAAACATTGAGAATGCCTATAATGTGACACATCTTTGAATTTAGAAAATGTCTTTATCATAAAAGACAAAACAAAAAATGGGTTTTTTGAGCTATTTACATGTCCCAGTACCCTTAATAATTTAGCTACACATCAATAAAACAAACCTTTGTGGTTGAGTGTTTATAAATTGTGCTTTTAGATGTAGAGATGCAGGTTCTTAATACTTTGAAAAGCAGAGAGATTTTGCAGGTTTCTGAGTTAACCTCCGAATATACCAGTAATTGAACGTTTGAGCCAAAGCTCTGCTATTCAGCTGCACAAATGACAGTAACCACAGATACATGTACTTTTGCATTTGTATTTAAGTTACCATTGCATTTTTATGTAGCCTTATAATTGGGTATGCCTTGAGAATCTTAACAGCATACTTAATCTTATTTAACTGCACCGAGAGCCAATTGTCTTCTTGCACACAAGTGTGAGTAATATCCTTCAGTGTCTATATCTGCTAGAAAATGCAGGTGGCTCATGAATAAATAACATTTAAGATGTGTATGTGCTTAATGGTCGCTGTCATGTCCGCTCACTTATTAATAAATAATAATATAAAATAATACATTGCTTATTTCACTTGTGCACAGTGCTGCCAGCCTGTTGTAAGTATAAAAATGTGTACACAGTAATTCTTACAATACTTGAAATGGGAGCCAGAATTATTTTGTAGTAAGAAGTGATTCATAATAGAGCTGAGCTAATGTTGAAAAGGTTATTTGAAAAATGCTCATCTACAGAATCTTCATTTTGGATGCATTGCTGGCTTAACATGGATTTACTTACCACTGGAAAGCATGCTGCTTGCTGGCAGAGTTGGTATTTACATCCCCTTAAATTCAAGTGTATAAATTTCTGATGCAAACTTTAACCACAAAACTTTGTCATAGAAGAAGTTAGAGATGATATCCTTTGCCGCCACACATCAACAAAATCTTAATGGCCATGAAACCATGCGGGTCAATAGAGTGATCATTAACATTATCCAACAACCAATTCCAGAAATTAACTCTACTCACATTATCGTGTGCCTGCAATTCCTGAACAAGTTATGTTACAGGGTTTTATTTTTAAAAGGTTAGCAGCATTCCAAGCCAAGGTTTGCGAAATTCCTGATTCCTGTGCAAGCTTTCTCAGAGATTTCTTTGGAGATTGTTGTAACTCTTCTCTGATATTGAGTTTTTCGTCTGTAAAAACACAGGGATTTAATTTCAGTTTCTTATCAAGAATAGATCCATTTCCTTAAATCTGTTCACAAGTTTATGAACCGTTTCTCTGTGAGGCGCATGTACAGCAGGAATCTGTCTCACTTCTCTACAAGAGTTCGTCACAAAGGAATTGTTCATGAAGATTCTTTCTGCTAAAGTATGCAGACTTTTTGGCATTGTAACAGCATTAACACATCATAACACTGGAACATGTGGTCTCACAGTGTATCAATATCTGTACAGTACAGACTTTGCATTAGCTGACACACAGAGAAGGAACAGAACTAGTTAGAAACAGCACAGTGCAGGGCAAGCAATTCCCCATAATATGGACATGCATTCAAATGAAGACTCTGTACTAAAAACTCAATTTATTTATTATGTTTATGCTGTTATCTCATTGATAAAATAGAGCAGTAGTGATTTGAAATTTTGTCAAGGAAGGTAGGTATAATACATTACAGTTTATTTCCTGTACTGCCTCTGGGTCAGGGAGGGAATTTAACCATTGTAAAACAGGCAACATTACAAAGTGATGTTTTCAGTATGATATTATGCATTTTTTATTACAACATGATCAAATTAGCTTTAATAAATCACTGATAGCTTGACTGCACATGTCAGAATCACAAAATGCAGTTTTCTCAGGTTAGTTTTGTATGAGGTGAATGTACAGAATTTTCATAAGTCGGTCAAATACCAAACCTTTTATTTAAGTTCAGTGTCCTCATATGGATGTGACACAAAGATTTTTATATAGTTGGTAAACTGTAAGAGAGAAACAATATGTAGGTCTCATTAAAGCACACAATTTATGTTGAATAAAATTTTTTCTGGCATTAACCATTTTCAAGGTATTCTTTGTTATTGGTTTAAATTTTCAGATATTTATGCTTTCTTCAAATGATGTTGCTACTCTTTTTTTTTGTTTTGTTATTTTCTCTACCTGGTACCTTGTAGGTAGAGAAGGTATTGTGTTCCACCCAAAAATGTGATGCCAATATTTCACCAAAAATACATGTTTTGAGGCTCCTGAATACAGAAAAAGCATTTTTAGGAAAAGGTCAGAGAGAGAGAGAGAGAGAGAGAGAGAGAGAGAGAGGGAGAGGGAGAGAGGGACCCTAAACTATCCTTTACATGGAACATTTTTTATTTTCTTAAAGTGGCTCTGAACAATTTTTATTAAAACACCCCATATTAAAGATATTTGTATGACAAAATGTATACCTTGAATTTTCTGGAAATAGCCTGTGAAGTCCTCTTCATTCGGAAGAAATTTTGTATAATCCTGTATAACTGGTAAACGTTAAGCGATAGATGAAAATGTACTTCACAAGAAATATAGATCTCTTTAAAACACAAATTTTATCCAAATAACTTTTTTGTGGCATCAGCCATTTTCAGGCTATCCAGTATTAAGGGTTTGAATTGTTCAGTACTAACCATTCTTTTGAAGTCCTGTCGACATTCAGGTGTTTCTTGCTGTTCCATTGAAACAGTATGGAATTTTAAGACCATCATATAGCATCCAGGTCTTAAACATTTGATAATCGCTTTCTCTTGGTATATATAACGAAATGTGAAATAATGCTATTTCTGCAAAGGTTTATCTGGATTAAAATATAGTAGACATAAAACAGCTTGAGTAAGACTAGTTTGTATACACATAATAAACGATAGAGGGTAGAGAAATTCATGAGTATATCACTTTTTGTTTTCTTTCTTTTCAAGGAAGATGTAATTTCAAAGCCATCACATAGGAAGCCACTTTTTAAAAATCATCACTTTAGCCTACTGTATTCTTCTTATACCTACAACGAAATGTGTAATGAAAGTTTATCTCGATTAACAAAAACAGTTGGAAGACAGGTTCTTATAAGAATAGTTTGTTGAAGAGTGAGTATATTGAGTCATGTGAATGTAACACATAAAATTTTTTATATTTATTGAGGGGACCTCAAAACTTATATTTTCAGTGAAATCTTTGTATAGAATACAATACTTCTCTACTTACTGTAGGGAAGTATTAGAGAAAGTGAAAAAACAGTTGCACAAATATTTTGAGAACAATCACAGGTGCATTTAAGACGACAGCGTTGCTTTGCAAAATTGAAAGGAAGTCGCTAAAGCTGTCTCAGCACTAATGATATGTCTGTGGAGGAAAGTGCAGTTGCTCTGGCATGTGGAGATCAACTTTTCAGTACTGAGTAACAAAGGTTTCTAAAATATAAATTTTCGCCATAAGTTGGCACTGGCAGCACTGGTTGCACTGGGCATGTGCTGGCTTAGTGTGAACGTGTAAATGCTAAAGTAAACATAAAGGTAATGTTGAGCATGGTGGCTAGGTGATGGGATGTTGTCCCCTGCACCGCGACGCAGAGTGGAACCTCTGCGCCTCACAACGGAAGAGAACCCCCTCATCCAGCCCTCGGAGGTGGTGGTATCACAGCGGTCCGTGCTTACTGCAGAGCCTGTCCTCACGCCCATAGGTAACTTCCTGGCAATCATACTGCTTATCTGCAACTTGTATATGGCTTGTTATACTAGTTGATCAAGCTTATTGACATTTTTCTTGCCAGCCAATTTAATTAGATTGTGTACAAGGGTAAATTACACATAGCTTATATTTTTTAAAAATAATTTATTGAGCCAATATATTGTTAGTTGGTAATGCTTTCCTCAAAGAAGGAAGAGGGATATTCTTGCAACCACTCTACACCACTATCCCTGTTTTAGTTGCTATTCATTGTGCCTCTTTAAAGGGTCTAATCTGGACTGGAAGGGTGGTGATATCCAATTTTTGGTATTTTAACAGATGTGGTCTCATACTTTCCAACCTTTACCATTTGCCTGCAAAATGTTTGAGGGTAGAGGCATTTTTAGCTTTGTGGGACGATTCAAAATGACACAGCATTAAATTCTATTGCATTATATTGTAGGATTAGGATTTACTCACTCTGAATTTCATGTCATTGCAAAATTATTACGATTTGCTAGATGATGTATGATTTTTACAGATTTCAATTTCAGGAATTTGGCAAGTGTAGAATTTATTAAGACTATTCCATGATTAAAATGTAACAGGTTATTTAAATAATAGTTACTTTCTCAGTTACAGTTGTTTAAAATCAAATCACCATTGTGTGCTGTCAGATCACGACATACTAAATTAATGAACAATTGAATGTGTTACCAAAAACTAACAGTGAAATTGAGAAAGTATTTTACCTCCAAATTAAGATAAGCTGGAATCGGAACACAATAAAGCCTTTTTTTCAAGAACATCATTTATTTTGAAATTGACACTATTTGAATGTGTAGTGATTAAAAAAAATTGGTGACGTAGCCTATTATCACTGCATACTGATGCTATTATGCTTCTGTAGCAAGCTGATGTTTTATCCAATAAAATCACATCCTTGCAGGCATATGACAGTGAAATGTGGTCAAGACAGAAGTGATATGATTCTAAACTTTTGCAGTACTGGGTAAACCAAGACCCATTGCTCACCTCCATATTCAGCCAAGTTTAGGTTCCCCTCAGAACAAGAAGGTGCCCCTACCACTGTTTCATCTCCAATCACGTGACTGCACCCACAGTCCCTTTCTCTGTGACCATGTGATTGCCCCCACTACCAGTTTTCTTTCCCTATATCTCCAAGGTGAAATCTTTCACATGAATGCCTTATTCTCGGAGCTTTTGTATTTGGAGACGGCAATGAAATGACCCACTTTGAGGCGAAATTTCTTGTGTTATAAGATAAATAAAACTACATGTAGTGTCGCTGTGCATAGGTATGTATCTTTAGGGTCTTTCTTTTTGGAACCTGAGGAGATAAGAAGGGCAATATGGACCAACGAATTAGAGTAATGCCAAAATATGAGGCACAATGGGTTCTTGAGCCTGCGTGCATGGCTTCCTTCAGAGGCCCCTCATTTATCATCATCATCATCATTATTCCTTTCATGTGCAAACTATCCTTTCGCGCCCATTTCTTTAAAAGTATTCCTTTCAGGTGCAAAACTTTCTTTTCCTTGACCCATTCCTTTAAAATAAATAAATAAATTGCAATGCTCTTCTTTAAAGTCTAAACTTTCCTTTCCTTGACCCACTCCTTTAAAATCAATAAATTGCCATGTATTCCTTTCACGTGCAAACTTTCCTTTCCTTGACCCACTCCTTTAAAATAAATAAATTGCCATATATTCCTTTCATGTGCAAACTTTCCTTTCCTTAACCCACTCCTTTAAAATAAATAAATTGCCATATATTCCTTTCACGTGCAAACTTTCCTTTCCTTGACCCATTCCTTTAAAATAAATAAATAAATTGCAATGCTCTTCTTTAAAGTCTAAACTTTCCTTTCCTTGACCCACTCCTTTAAAATCAATAAATTGCCATGTATTCCTTTCACGTGCAAACTTTCCTTTCCTTGACCCACTCCTTTAAAATAAATAAATTGCCATATATTCTTTTCACGTGCAAACTTTCCTTTCTTTGATCCATTCCTTTAAAATAAATACTATCTCAAGCCCTTTCTTCCATCTTCTCTCTCACCATGTGGCCTCCTCCACTCCTTTTGCTAGAGTGTTAGACAGCAATCGTAACAGTATTGGAGGCACCTCCTTCAGAGAGGAAATGTGTCCTCTGTGGTGTAGTGGTTACCATGCTAGCCTCTAGTTCCCGAGGTCGCGGGTTCAAACCCGGCAGAGGGCGATGGCCTTGATAAAGAGGCCTCTGAGCAAAATTACCAGTCTTTCATGCCCAATATAGAATGAGACGCTAATGACCACAGCAGTTAAAGAGCGTCCATAAATTAAAAAACTAAAAAAAAAAATAATAATAATAAATAAATAGACAAAAATTCAAAGAGGAAGCGGAAAATGGCAGGTGCCATTTTATCTAGTATAGCAGCTTTCTCTGTTTTGACAAGGTTTCCATATTCAGATATTACATACATAATTTAAATCTCTCTCCCCCCTCCCTCCTCTCCTTTCACCAGTATATTCATCACAATACTAATTAAGAAATTTTACACTATGCATTTGAGTCTTTTTGTCATTACACTAACGCATGCATCACACACTAAACTAAGAATCATAACACATATCTGAGAAAGCTATGTTACATGGCATTCTTTATCATAGAATGTACAGATTTTCTCACAATACACTGTTCCAAACAACAGACAATGCTGAAGGAAAAAGTATACATATCTGCAACCCTTTCTTTCATCCTTGACAAGGTCTCCTCTCAGGTATGTAAATTTATAAATAAATCTCATTTACCTTAATGACCTACATTTGCAGTTTCCTTAGAATTACAGTATGTCCCAAAATAAAATGCATAAAACATTTGCATTTCCTTGTAAGTAGAGGAGCATATCCCAAAACAAATGTGTGTTAATACTTCATTTTACAATTTTAAGGAGTTGTGGATGATTTTATTTCCATGTTGAGTAGTTTCTATATTATTCAGGAAAAATTGCACATAAAAGTAAAGATTTCCACTGGTACTGATGATTTTTGCAAAGTAGGCACGATTCCAGTTATGATTTGGGCAGTTTTCACTGTGTATGATAAAGAGCCATGATTGGTTGATATCTAAGGCATTTTTTAAGGTTATTGGTCAATATCAAATATGTTGCATATGAGCAGTACAGTCTTAATATTTTTTTAGTTTACCACTTTTATCAAAATGTTAGAAGTGTTTAAACAAGCAGGTTCTGTGAAGGAAAGGCAGCCTTTTCCTCAAGTGATGAATTCAGAACTTTAATACAATCAAATGAAAAGTATATTAAAAAGATGTAACCAATTTAGAAGCAGTTCCCACAAGGCAACATCCAAATGTATCATGCCATGAGGCACGAACCTCTCAACTAACTGGCAGATTAAAGAATGGCATCATCTACTTAAACTGGTCCATAGAAAAGCGTGAATAAATTTGATCACATAGAAACATGTAAATTAGATAAATAATTCAGCTCTTGTATTACAATCACAGACATTTATGTGGAGTGAGGCAAGTGTGAAGCTCAGCAAACATAATGATTTTATTTAGCTGTTTTTGCTGGATTGAAGTGTCTAAAAAAATTAATAAATAAAATATGTAGAAATAATGTGATTGTTGTGAGGGAAAATTTAAGATAAGATAGATTTATTTATGTATTTTTTCATCCTGCTTTATAGTTTTGTTATTATTGTTTCTGTGAACTAGTGCATGGAAGAAGAAGCATGCGTATGTCTTGAATTTTGATGTTAAGGACTTAGGATATAGCATGGACTAGTACCAAAGATATCAGTGTCATTAACTGTGTTGCTTTTGGTGATATTAACAGCATGCCATTTTGACATCCTGTAAAGTAGTTCAAGTCTTCTGTGATGAAGTGCTATTTCATTTATATTATTTTGCATTTTTGTGGTGAGGTGATACATGAATACATCTCTGTGGTGCTGTTTTTTTGCTGAAACAGCCACACATTACATAAGCTGAACTGATTGTTTAAAAATCACATAATTTCACAGTTTTCTTTCAGGCTTAAAAACATGTAAGTAATGCACGTGTGTGTACATGTGTGCACATTTCTCTTTAGCTCTCTATATATATGCAGAAAGTAAAACCAAATGGTCTACCACACTTTATTAGAAACCAAGAAATTTGCAGAAAAGTGATACTGCACTCTTTATGTTTTCCACTCATTTTAACTTTAAAGACTAGGGCCCCTCATTCCCAATCATTCTTACAGGACTCCTATGATGGGCAAAAACAATATACAAGGAGAATTAGGCCACCTGTAACAGTACTTAGAGCATTAAAATTTTCAAGCCAAAAATATGTACTAACTAAAGCATAGTGAACTTTCACTTGAGCTTGATTTCATCAGTTGGTCATAACTGGAATTGTGGATAGTGGGTGTTAAATAGGATACAATTAGATATTGCATTGTAACAGTCTTCAAAGTCCTCTTCAAAACAGACAACTTTTGTAGGAAACATTTTTATTAATTCATACTCTTTCAAGGAAAAAACATACAAAAAGACTGAGCACTTGAACCCCAAATAATGCAGATACCTATGTTGTTCTTATTAAGAACTGTTACAAAAAGAAAATTAATGTTGCCAGAGAAAGCTCAGATAGCCTTGACAATCGAGTGTTTTGTGACTAATGAAATAATTATAAAAATTAATACAAATACCTTACTTCTACTAAACCAGTTTCACTCAGTTCAAAATAGGAGTAAACAAATGTTAATGTATCACTCCATGGAGCACATGATGGGTGCTAAGTTCCCATGACAGAAGAAGAATTGGAAATTGCTCCAGACATTGCACAGCTTGGGGATTATTAGCGTCTAAACATTTTGTATGCCTTATTCCTATATTGTGTCTGTCATCCTAAACTTCTAACACATGATACTAAGAGCAGACAAATAAAAGTGGTACCTGAACAGTTTGGCAACTTTACCCATCTACTTTTCTACATATGATTAAAGATACTGAGAGAAGCTACTTGTAACTTAAGGTTTTAGAAATCATTCATTTAGTGACTAATATCAGTTATCTACTTTTACTTTAAACTTTTATGGTTCAACGAGTTAGGAAAATGATGCATACTACTTACTATACATAGAAAGTATAACAGAAAACAAACACGATGCAAACAATCCTAGCAATAATAATTGTGCAGCACCATAAACGAATGTTGCTAAACAGCAATTAACACATTCATTAAAGGCGAGTACTTTTCACAGAATGTGTTAAAAATCTTTAACGCAACTGTCTTCTCTCCACTTTTTAATGGTTTTTCACACTTATCTCCATATAAGTGGAGGATTCTCAGTCAAGGCACTCCTGAAAGTAATATTTTCTCACATGGCAAGAAGTACACTGACAGCTTATCTGGATACCAGAAACAAACTTGTGGTGGTATTATGTTTGTCGAGCCCCACGTTTGGGAGCCAAATATGCGGGGGTATTATTGTTTGTTTGCCCCACGTTGTGGAGACAAATATGTGGCAGTATTAATGTTTGTAATTGAAAATGCTACTGTTTATTTGCCGCACGTATAAAAGACAATTTATCGCGGTCACTTCGTGTTATCTTTTGCTGAGCGCCTGTTATTGTATTTAATTTTGGGTTTACTGTCCTCCGGCCAGCTATGATTTCTCGGTCAAGCACTTATCTTGTACAGGTGTGTAAACGGAAAGGAGTTTTTATCCAAAGATAACACTGATAAAAGAATTTGTTTTACACTTTTATTGTCGTAACACATTATTCACCTATTAATCTTGACACTCGCCAAACTGAAACTGTTATAATAACTTCTTTACTGCCCATTATTAATTCGTGTACTTCAACTTTTTATGTAATTAACTTTACGACACGAGAGATTTGTCATAAATTTGCTACGCGTAACCTTGATGAACTGCATGCGATGCATACTCCATGAATGCCTCCGTTGAACTCATCGATGTCTTATACGCGAATGCTTCTGTTCGACTACGTGAAACTTGACCCTGACACTGGATTTATACTTCCTCGCCCCAATATGCCTAAAGATTATAACCGAGCTGCTATTGGTTAATAAAATGCGCCAACATTAGCGTCTATATTTATATCCAATGAAAATTACGAAAACATATGCTCTAGGAAAAATGTTCCAGCAAATTCTAAGAAAAACATGCCACTCTGACGTCAATTGCTCGTCTCTAATAATGAAAAACAGCTCACCCCCTCGCTACATTATTGCACGCTATTATTGTCAGTTTCAGTAAGGCCGTATAAACCCACTTCTCGACAATGCTTACAATCAACAAACCTTTCAAATCAATATCACACAACAATGCATATTCACACTACAATCACTCTGACATTTACATTTTTGTGATACAAATTACTGCGTCAAACTACAGTACCTGCGCATAACCACAGAAATCATCTGCTATAATTGGTTGAGTTAGTTATAGGGAGTCTGAAAGAACACATTTTGTTTGGTAAACTGAACTGTTGCAATAATGGAAGCTTTAAATTTCTCTGTACAGAATAACCACAAAATTTTACAGTCTGAACCAAATTTTTTTATGTAGAGAAACAGACAATATGCTAAGCAGGAAAAATTTTAGTTTGTCCATTAGTCAAAGAGGCAATGCCTTGTCACATAGTTTTGTTTACAAAAAAGTGAAACCACTTTGCAAATAGTGATAGTTTTGATATGTTGATGGTATTGGACTGCCGAGCATGTGTACGTTATGTACAAGCAACTGTACAGTTCCACACAAAGGTTTCCTATGAAAGCTGTTTGCTTGTAAGAGCTATACAGTACCATATTGGAACCCCACTGTCATTTGAAATTTAAAGTGATACTGACTCCACTTTTGATTATGACAGATGAAATCAGACACAGGTCAAAGTTCACATGTGTTTTAGTTATAAATATTTTTGTCTTTAAAAATCTTAATTTTCTGAAATAAATGACTTATGAGTAATCTGATTTACACTGTATGTTTAATTTAGAATTTAAGGGCACTTCACATAGCTTAGGGGCCATTCATAATGAAAATTAAGCATTAACTTTAGACATAAACTTAACATGTGTTGTCATTCACACAACAAATGCAAACTTGAGCAGCATCCAATTGCAAGAGAGCATTAGACATTTCAGCTAATATGGCGATCTGATAACCGACCACCGACAAAAGAGGTTATGTACATGCATCAAAAGGTAAAAGAGCTAGCTGCATCGTTAAAGGACATTAAACTAACAAAAAAAGCATCACCTACAGTTTTGCTGCAATTTTTTATAGACACCCCAGTGATTTCCCGCTCGTGATCTTACACAGAAAGTCAATACATGGTAATAGAAAATCTAATGTGAGATGGCAGAATGGTCATGTGATGAAAATTGCTATGTATTGACCAGTTTCTTATGTTTGACGCAAACATAAACGTGATAGCTTGGAACTCATGTTTGCATGGTTCATTGTGAATGGTTGCATTACAATACATAGCATCTAGCTTTAAGTTTACATTATTCTTATGGTTAATTTTCATTGTGAATGGAGCCTAACTCTTCTGGATTACAAAAATATATGCAGCTGGAAGCTGATTAAAACATTCCTGGAATCAATAAATGCTAAGCTTTGCAGCTCATACATGCTCGTGTAAGGCATGGATTTGTTTGAGTGTGAAATTGTGCCAACACTAGGGAAAGGCTTCTAAATCCTGACAGGCCACTCTTCTTGTAGTAACTACTCCACTGCCTTGAAAGGGCTTCTCATATTTGACCTTGCTTAAAATTCTGTGAACTATCTGAGCTCAGTTGTGAGCAAGGTGTAATTCTTTTGCATACTTGACAATTTTTTACAGTTTTCCTGTAAAATATATACCTTACAGCAGGTTCAAAGTGTTACAGATATTCACCACAGACATGACAAAGCATTAAATTCTATTGCATTATATTGTAACTTAAGATTATGGACTGAATGGTATACAGTGCTATGATAGACCAGAGCTTATTTGTATATCCATTCTTCATCATGATCATGGTCCCCTTCACTAAGCTGTAAAAAACTGTATAGCACCACTAGTGGCCTCTAGTAAATGGTATACAGTGCTATGATAGACCAGAGCTTATCTGTGTGTCTATCCTTCATCATGATCATGGTCCACCTTCACTGGGCTGTAACAAAATGTATAACACAACTAGTGACCTCTAGTAAATGGTATACAGTGCTATGATAGAACAGAGCTTATCTGTGTGTCTATCCTTCATCATGATCATGGTCCACCTTCACTGGGCTGTAACAAAATGTATAGCATCACTAGTGACCTCTAGTAAATGGTATACAGTGCTGTGATAGGCCAGAGCTTATCTGTGTGTCAATCTTTCATCATGATCATGGTCCAACTTCACTGGACTACAACAAAATGTGTAGCACCACTAGTGACTTCTAGTAAATTTATATACAGTACTATGATAGACCAGAGCTTATCTGTGTGTCTATCCATCATGATCATGGTCCCCTTCACTGGGCTGTAAAAAAATATATAACACACTAGTGATCTCTATTAAATGGTATACAGTGCTATGATAGACCATCTGTGTGTCTATCTTTCATCATGATCATTGTCCCGATTCACAGGGCTGCAACAAAACCCATAGTGTGCAGATTTAAAATTTGATTGCACCACTAGTGACCTTTAGTAACCAGAGCGCAAACATTCAATAATGGATGATGTGAACTGTAAAGCCAACTGCCTCACGTAAAATGTTTATCTTATTTCTGCACTATGGCTTTGGTATATAAGTTTCCCATTTTTGTGGCAGTTTTTGTTTATAGTTGATGTTGTGAGGCGTAAAACTTGGACTAGAAATCATGTACACCCTAGGAAGTGGTGATCTTGCTTTAATATGCGTGTATTGTGGTACCAGGAAGAATTTCAGCAGTGTAACAGAAAGAAGCAGTACTGTCAGGTTCTTTGAGGATTCTTATAAAGGAGAATTACCATGTATTTTACATGGAATTTTCATATATTTACTGCAGTAAACATTTTATGCCTTACAAATTTAATGTCATAGCAAAATAATTTTGCTTTTGTGATGAGAAGTTGTTTTACGGGTTTCAATTTCAGGAATTTGGCAAGTATGCTTTCATAGCGCTTGCCAACTTTTTAAATCACAAAATATTGTGGCAGAAAATTATCATTTCAATTCCATTGTTTAATACTAACTTGCATAAGACTTTCTTTTGTCCTATATTGTTGAAACCATAGTGGAAGAAATGCTCAGTTAAATCGTTAATGGGGAGCATTTTGAACACCTTATTAAATTTCAGTTGTTAATAGTAGTTGTGTAAATTGTGGAGAAAATTATTAAACAAGAACAATTAAACTGTTTCCACAGCAACCAAACCTTTTGTGAGAAACATGTGAAATTCTTCATCCTCTAAATTAGATAACTACTTTTCAAGGGGGGTGGGGGTGAAAGTTGCCATTTAAAATGTTTGATGTCACTCCCTGCCAATATGGCTGAAAATGTTGTTTCTTTTTTGTAAAATTTTCTTTTAAACTATTAAATTTGATGAATCCAAGCATTTTTTAAAAAAATGAGTTAAGTTTGGTTTTATTTGCATTATTCCTTACTTACAAAAAGACCCTGTATGCACATTACCAATGATTAAGCCAGATTTTAACTATTATTTACCTGAAGAAACAATACAGCAGTGGGAGAGGTATTGATAAATACCCTAAACAGTACTCTGTGAACTTCATAAGCTATTTTGCTTTCATGTGATTAAAATTTAGAGCATATGTAATAGATTATAATAAATAACATGATCATCAGTTTGTTGAATGCTCATTTTCTTTCTTTTTTTGTTGTTTGGCAAATGAAACCTCAGAAATGTTCTAAAATTTAACCTTAATTTAATTAAAGATTTGCCTGCAGGTTTGCATGCTTGTATGGCTACTTTGTGTCTTCAAATTTATTCGGCTGTTGCCGCCAGTCTGTTGTCTGCATATGATATCATTACTTTGAAGCGAGTTTATCAGCAGTGCCTCTTGTAGAGGACTTGCAAAAGATGAGTAGAAAGGGTGGGTGTTAATAGTCACGTTAGTGAAATGAGACCTGCATTGTACCTTTCCAGTATTTACATTTGGAACTTCTTTTGCTTGCATCTTGTAAACTCGCAATTCCAGCATGTATAGGTAACTCAAATAATTGAACCTTTTTTTGTAGTGTAGTGTGTCTCGGCTTTAATGCACTACTTTAGCTTTTTTAATAAAACAAAAAAGCTGAAGTAACCTTTGTAAATATTTTAAATATTTCAAAAATACTTTAAAATATTTTAGGTGATTCTCCTTTTTTTTTTTAAATAAAAAGCAGCTGTGTTTTGGTTTTTATCATGTTTTGTCTCGGGACTTGATGAAATGGAGAAAATCATTCACACAGCAGCCACGATTGTAAAGATAGACTACCCTTCGTATCCATCCAGTTCAGAAGTAGCACTCAACCATCTAAATTCTGTGATTGGTGGTCACTTCCATCCCGTGTACAAAGATTGCGCCAAATGTCCTAGTGAAAAACAGTTCTCCACTGCTGCAGTACATCAACCTATATACGAAGTCAGAAGTGCATGCAGTTTGAGGTTCAATTTTGCAACGCCCCTTTGAGACAATGGGCTTGCTGAGCTAATTCCATTCCATTATCCTTTTAAATACATTTAAAGGACACGTTCAATTACAAATATAAAATAATTTAGTAAGTACAGCTTATAATTTTACATCACTTTTGATTAACATTTTTACCTTAAGTATCAATTATCCTTTTACATTGCATTTACATTAAGTTTACCTTAAATATCAATTTTCACTTTATAATGCTTTTCCATGTCTAAATTCATCTATACTATAAAATTAATTTTCTATTAAGTATTTCTTTATTGTTTTCATCATTACATTTGCTGGTATATGTTCTTTATTTCTCTAGGTCATTTATTGAATAATCCTCTTCCTCTAACTTCTATGGCACAATTATTTAGAGTTCCCCTTAATGTTATTCTATAATAATTGTCATTGTTTCTTAAATTATGGTTATGTACACTGGAATTTTTTTGCACATTTGTATTTATCACAGTTTTTATGCATTCATATATACATGGTACTGTTAATAAGTTTTGATTCTTAAAATACCCCCTGCAAGTTTGCTTATTATTCTAATGGCTTTTTTTTTTCAGATTAAAGACTTTATCCATTTCTCTTGCTGTAATATTTCCCCATAACGTAATCCTGTATCTTACATGCGAATATATAAAAGTATAATAGACCTGTTTCATTGTATTACTGCCCATTATTTTAGTTAATTGTCTCATTATATAAATACCCTTATTTATCTCTTTACTAATTGATGCTACATGAGATTGCCAATTTAAATGTGTATCAATTATTACTCCAAGAAAATTATTGCAAATTATTTTTTGATATGTTTTCCTCATCTATACTTAGTTTAATACTACTCGGGTTAAGTTTTGTTAATTTCAAGTTAATACATTCTGTCTTTTATTATCATATCTAAATATATTGTTTTATAATTTTTAAAATTGAATTCACTGTAATTTCAACCTCTTTTGCTGTTTGACCTTTAATTATGACAGTCATGTTGTCTGCATATCCAATTGCGATGCCTCCATTTTCTTGTATGACCTCAAAAATATAATAATGGCACCATTCATTTAAACCAATTGGCAATAAAGGCCGAATAAATCTGAAGTGTCATTGTAAGCATAAAGTAAAAGACTATATCAAAACAGTTGGAAAGAAAATTTAGTAAATAATTGTGGTTGATCTGATGTTGATGAGTAACCTGAAATAATATTTGCAGAGCAACTGCGTCGCAAAGATGAAGCAATACGATTGGCTTTAGCAGAGAAACAACAGTTAGTGGCTGATATTCTTCATGTTCCAAGAGAAGAGTTTGAGAACATAGCAGAGTTGGCAGGAGAACCTTCAGCAGACAAGGAGGCTACAGAACTCATTCTGGCTGCAGTCAATCAAGGTAAAGTTATCTTAGTATATAAGACCTATAATCTATACTATAATCCTTATGTCCCAAAAGTTGGTGTATGCTTGACGTTTTGTGAATACATGAAGAAACTTCCCTTCGAGAGCTGCCCAGTTGTTTACTTTGGTATTTCAAGAAACTGTCATCATTACCTTCCAAATGTTATGTTAAGCTTGTGCTATCTTTCACTGCAGCAGCACTGAGTGAAACTGTTATCCTATACTTGCTAAGCTAAATGTACTAATTCAAGAAAAAATGATATGAAATATCTGTAATGTGTAAATTGTATAATAGAGCACAACACACAGCTCGGAATTAGGAGTGGTAATATTGAGTTGTCATCCAGATTTATAACCAACCTGTTTAAAATTTGGTCACACAGACACACGAGTTGCTTCCGATGTAATTAAATGACATCCTTAACAGCAAGGATATCGTATTGCTCAAAGAAAAAGTTGAACACATTCAAAATTATAGCTTTTCAACACTTTTAAGAGCTGTGCTACTTTTACATTTAATTATACTGCTCTGATATAACTGCAACATAAACAGTACTGCATTAGCACGACCATTGCTTCGCGTCAGTGAAAAATGCGGAAATAACAATGTCTGCATGGACTTGATAATAAATGAAAGCTTATTATTTAAGTTATGTTTAAATGAAACAGTTATTAAAATACTATCATTGTTCACTGTCTGAAGTACAAAGCAGGTGATAAATTGATAATGTGTGCAGTGCAGTAACAAACTATTTTTATTCACCTTAAAGGTGTACTGTGGCACATGCATTTGTTTACACCAGGACACTTTCTTGGGCTGGATGGAGTATAATGTTTTAACAGTGAGAAAGTGTGTGGTTTTTTTCTTTCTTTTTTCATAAACTGCTAAAACACTAAACAGGATTTACAAAGCCTATGTACTAGAATACAAACACAAGCAACATAGTTGCGAAGAAGGCTTTGACTTTTCGTTGAGAATAACATGGAGTAGAAAATAGTTGTTATTCCACAGAAAATGCATGTGAAACAAGACAAATGCTGACTATATTTCATTTCAAACCAGAGTTCCCTCTGATGTAAGCAAAAGCACATGTGTCTGCTTGTCACAAACCTAAGCACATACTTTTACACCAGTGAAAGTAGCTCCTCAATGAATACATTGTATCATGAAATATTGGGGTAAGCCTGCAGACTTTATTGCAGTTATCAGAACTGATTGCTGAAGATAATGGATATATACCAATTGTTAAGAGATTACAAAATACGATTTTCTTAATGCCGTCTGCTATTGCGCTAAAACTGAGAGTATCATGTTTGTTAATTACCAGCTGTATGCATGACTGCCATTGTCTTGCATATACAAGAAGTGCAGCCATGAATTTCCAGAGGTGCTATCTGAGTACCAAATAAACACTTTGCATAACACAGGAAATATGATAAGCAAAGTCATTCATAATACACTAGCACACATATGCTCACCTCAGGTCAAATCTTGTGATTTAACCAGTTAGTGTTTGATTTGTCATGGCAAAGGAAGGTGCATGTAGTGCAAATTAACTGTTCAAATACAAAAGCAGGAAAGTTAAAAAGTGGTGAAAAACAAATGATACTTAATGTATTCAACTCACTATTACAAAAATATCTGACACTTGTAGTAGTTTACAGACGTTTCAGTGAAAAGTGTAACCAAAGCGTGCACGAAATATACATAGACATAATAGAAGAGGAAAATTAAAATGTGTGAACTCGATTTTGTGGATAAATTTGTCATTAACTTGGAGAATTGTTCTGATTCCAACATGGCAACTGAGTCATCTTCAGAGGATTAAGATTTGGTTGTTGCACCTTGCAATTAAAATAAGTAGAATGTTCATTTCCGCTGCATGCTTTTAAAATCTGTTGTTACTTCAGGTTGCATTTTGAACTATGATTTTCACACGGCACATTTTTGCAGATTGAAACAATGTTCAGCTGCAGGTGATATGCAGTAAACTTGTGCAAGAGGAAGAAGCAGCCTTAAGGGCGGGGATTGCAAACTACTTTTGCGCGGATAATACAGAGAGTTTGTTTACAGTAAATGGTACTCTGGTTTGGAACGGACAGTAGATGGACACAATTTAGCAACTGCAAAACAGTTGCAAAAAAGCAAAACAAAACAAAATGCAAAACAAAAAAGAATCAAATCCACTAATAATAGTATAATATGCATGCAATATGGGTGCCAAAGTATAACCAGACTTTCCCATCTTTTTCATGTGTGGATTATCATGGAATATGCATGCTTCATATATATATATATAATATTTTGTATATACCTAAATTGCATTTAGTATATTTCCATTAAAATTGAATTCATGCACATAAACCAAGATTGATAGCTTTTAAATGAAATTTTGTGCTGTTGACAGTATCTAATAAATTTGTTTTAAAGAGTTGCTGATTGTTAATAATAAAGTATTCTTGCTATATGTATGTATATTTTTACTTTCTCTACTACGTATAGTAAGTAGGGGAAGTATTGTATTCCACCCAAAAATTCGATACCGAGATTCCACCGGAAATACATATTTTGAGATCCCCTGAATCCAAAAAAAGCATTTTTGGAAACATGTCCGTGTGTGTGTCTGTCTGTGAACAGCATAACTCAGAAACGAACAGTCGGATAAACACCAAACTTGGTATTTAGGTTCAGTATCTTCCAGAGATGCGACACGAAGGTTTACAAGAAAATCCCCCCACCCCAGAGTACCCTTTACATGGAACATTTTTCGAAAATTTTAATTTTCTCAAAAATAGCTATAACGATTTTGATTAAAATATCATATGTTTAAGATATTTTCATGACAAATAAAATGTATATCTTGAATTTTCTGGGAATGTCTCCAAAAGTATTCTTCATTGTGAACGACTTTTGGTAAACTGGTAAACCATAAGAGATAGACAAAATTTTACTACACAAAAGATGTACATCGCGTTAAAATACACAATTTATGTCATATACATTTTTGTTGTTGAGTGAACCATTTTCGAGATATTGCTTGTTATTCCCTTAAATTTTTCAATACTTATTTTCTAAAATGGGAATTCATTATTCATTTTTTGTCTTGGATATGCAAAGAGTTATAATCTGTGGCAAAGGGAATGGTGCTGCACCTAGCAACCAGCTATTAAGAGATATGTATGTGCTTAAAGGCTACTGTATTTCGATACTGCCCTTGTAAATATATATTCCCCTTACATCTACAAGAAAATTAGCAATAAGATAGACTCTGCAAATGTTTATCTCGATTAACATGAAGTAGATGGAGAATAAGCGTTTGTAAAAATAGTTTGTACAAGAGTAGAGAAAGTCATATGAGTGTAACACATCATATTTTTTATATGGTGATAATCTTAATACTTATTCTTAAAAAATGAGATAAATATTTCACATTATCCATGTTTTAAACTATCTGCGCTTATTTGCTGTGTTTGTAAAATACTCCATGTTCATTAGTAGTGTATCCATTCCATGTATGAACAAGAGTGAAAGCTCAAAATATGCAAGAGAGATAGAAAGACAGCAAATATCGATGACTAACTGGCAGAACATCTTACCCGCCATTTTTTATCGTAATAAATATAGAAATCCTAGATGCACATCCTGGCAAAACATCATAAGCTAGAGATGTTCATAGAGAAAACAAGGTTTTACATTTTATCTTAACTACTTCAAAATTATTTAATGATCAAATTATCTCAACACTTGCCAACTTCATATTTTTTGTTCCCAAATGGCTCATAAGCTAACAATTCTGACTCTTTAAGATGAAGCTGGTGGTTGCTATTATTTTGGTTCCTATTCTTAGTAATGCATGACAACATAACTTTTTTTTTAACTTTATTTCAATAGGAGATTTTGTAATTCATAATATTAATGTACCCAGTGTGAGGCATTTAGAAATAAACTTGTATTATTATTGAAAAAAAAAAATAACCCAGCAAGAATCATATCTTCAAGAAGAAGGTGTTGCAGAAGATAACTTTCTGAAGCAGAAAGAAGGGTCAAAAACTGAGAACAATTTCATACGTGCCAGCTTTGGCCTACAAAAAGTTCTGAATATGCTGCAGATGATAGCATGTTCTTATACTATTCTAGAAGGTATTCCATGCACAACGAAACTACTTTTAATTTCTCTACTATGTACCTAGAGGTAGAGAAGGTATTACAGTCTACCCAAAAGTTTGGTACCAAGATTTGACCAGAGGTACATATTTTGAGCTACCTTGAATAAAAAAAATAATAAAAAAGCATTTTTAGAAAAAGGTCTGTGTGCACGCATGTATACATGTGTTTGAGAACAGCATATCTCAAAAATGAAAAGTCGGATAAATACCAAACTTGGTATTTAGGTTCAGTACCTTCCAAAAATGTGACACAAACATTTTCAAGAGAAAGCTCCACCTGAAATTACCGTTTACATGGAACATTTTCCAAAATGTTTGATTTTCTAAACAAATGGCTCTTAACGATTTTTATTAAAATACCATATATTAAATATATTTACATGACAAATGTGTATCTTGAATTTTCTGGGAATAACCTGTGAAATCCTCTTCATTCGAAAGACTTTTGTATATTCTTGTAGAACTGGTAAACGTTAAGCGATTGATGAAAATGCATTACACAAAATATGTAATCTCTTTAAGGCACACAATTTATTTAAAATAACTTTTTGTGGCATCAGTCATTTCCGAGATATGTTATAAATAGTTTGAATTGTTCAATACTTAGCCATTCTTTTAAAGTCCTGTTAATTTTCAGTTGTTACTCATGATTGCATGTAAAGAATATGAAATTTTAAGGCCAGCATATAGCGTCCAGTTGTTAAACATTAGACTATCGCTGTTCTCTTTGTATCTATAACGAAATGTGTAATGTAGCTATTTCCAGAAAGGTTTATCTCTTTTAAAGTGAAGTAGATGGGAAAGTAAACTTCCATAAAAATAATTGTATACTTGTTAATAAGCGATAGAGAGTGGAGAAAGTCACATGAATGTAACGCATTAGATTTTTGAAAGTGGAAGCAAAAAGACGTATTGCCTTATTTGGGTGCAACGTGATGGCCAGAGGGATTGTAATGAGATCTCTACAGTGCTCAATAGTTACCTGAAAGAGGGGAACAGTGAAGAACATCTCATTATATTCACATAACTGTGACGGCCAAAACTGCAACAGGGCAATGTTTGCAATTTATTTGCACAACAATGTGTAAATCTTGAAGAGCATTACTATTAATTACCTGATTCTAGAGCACACACATGCAGCGGAACAAAAGTTTCAGAAATACACAACCGTATGGTCCCCTTCGGAATGGGCAATTCATGGAATGCCCAGGAAACTATGAGGTCAAGGAAATGAGTTTTGAAGACTTCAAGAATTGGAATGAAGTGGCACATCCTTCTAGCCTAAAAACTGTGAATGGGACACAGCCTACAACCTTGTGATGCTTACCAAGAATTTCTGTCCAGCTTTACAGGGATTTGATGAGTCTGTGCAAGAAGGGCATTGTTCCCTAAATACAGTAGTGAATCTTTTCGTGTGCAGAGTACTGACTCAGCTCCTGATTGTTTACCGGAGACTGATGAAGATGATGATTATGTGGTTCTTGTAGTTGATTAATTGTTCATACATCTTTAATTAAATTATTTTGGTTACTATGAAACTTTATTTATGTTCTGTGATTCTAGAATGAAGATGTACAGGCCTTTTTCTTTTTTTAAAGTAAATTGCTTAGCTCACAAGGCAAAGACCACAGAAAGATGGATAAATCCTTAAATTTGTATCTTTGTGAGGTTGCTTAGTGTCTGTATAATTTGTGTTTGTTTATTTTGTTTCTTACATTCTAAATAAATAGAAGTAATCGGTACTATAATAATTATAAACCAGGCATGTCAAAACACCTCTCTTATGTCATCCTCATACTGTAATCTGTGTCAACCAAGAACAATCCTTCTGTAAACATGTGGGAAGGAAGAAAGAGAGAGATAGAGACCGTGAGACGGAACACACTTACTCCACTAATTGGTGGAGGGAAATTCATGGGTGTTTTTTTTATTTGTTTTCGCAAAATAACCCTCTCTTAAGAAGTACGCCATTGAAGTAGTTTTTTAATCACTGCTCAGTACAAACTAGTTTCGGGGAGAGAAAAGTCTACAAATGTTTAGATTAATTTTTTTTAAATTTATTTATGGGCACTCTTTACTTGCTGTGGTCCCTAGTGTCCCTTTCTATATTGGGTGTGGAAGACCGGTAATTTTGCTCAGAGGCCTCTTTATCAGGCTTGAGGTTCTTTTACGTGCCGTAAATCTATGACTTTACTGGCTTTACTTCCCTTCCGAAGGATTTTTATGCCTGAAAAAATCCATTGCTCTCTGCCAGGTTTGAACCTGTGACCCCTGGAACTAGAGGCTAGCATGGTAACCACTACACCACGGAGGACGACTTAGATTCATTTCTCTGTATCCTTCACATACACCACAGATGTATTCTAGGCATGTGAATTCTGAAAAGAATGTTCACAACAGACAGATAAACATAGAGACATAGTTTAAACTGAAGACAGACACAGTTATACAGCATTAACTTATTAATTGTTAAATAATATGCAACATAACTTTTTATTACTTATGAAACAGTTGTATTCCTATACCACATGGCCCTCTCAGAACAAAGTAGGAATCGAGGTGAATGCTGACTGCATTCCCTACGCCTCTCACATGCTCTTGAGCCTAGAACTTTTGTGTGCAATTTAAAAGCAGTCTTAGCTTA
Source organism: Deroplatys truncata (assembly GCA_030765065.1). Taxonomy (NCBI): domain Eukaryota; kingdom Metazoa; phylum Arthropoda; class Insecta; order Mantodea; family Mantidae; genus Deroplatys; species Deroplatys truncata. The sequence continues at coordinate 132,700,165 of CM060979.1, read as the reverse complement.
TCATGGAGCAGGCCTTTCAATCTACTGAAATAAAACACAGTTGAGGCAAACCTTAAGAAGTGAGAGAGGCAAATGATCACGCATTATTTTGCAATGCTTAACAAAGAAACCCCAAAGTGTAACCTTATGCTACTACAGGATAATATTAATTCTGTAATTTATAGATTTAATAAGTTACTGCAATGCCTTACCTGCACACATATGGTACCAAACACGTGGCGGGTTGAGTCCACTCCTCCTTGTTTACAACAGGATTGTGTTTGTCTGGGACAGAGTGTACAACTAATTCATAATATCCAGCAAAGTTAACAAACCATAAAAATAGAATAGGCTGTTACTGTCAAACTTATTGAAATGGCACTTTGACATCTCTGATAATTATAAACTCTATCATGTTATTTAGTTATGACTGCGTTTGAGTTAATAATTTTGGGAATGTTTTAAATTATTCCTACACTAATTTGGTTCTCTGATCATAATATAAAAATGCGAGTACATATCTTTTAATAAATAATTTACCTCATAAGTGCCACATCTCAGAAAAATAATTAACAAACACAAGTTAAACAAGTACCTTAATGCTGAACTATCTTAACCCCAATATCAATCCATTTAAACAGAGTAACTCAAAATAAGATAAAAATAACAAGACACATATTGTCCAACAAAACAAGAAGTATATTAATGAAACTGTGCATTTTTCATATGTGTTACTTGACAAACACGAATTTCAAATCGATATTATAGGTGGATCAGGATAAAAATGATTTTTTTGTCTCTCCTGAAAAATTTGTGATTTAGTAGTAAAACCTTTTAACAAATAGCCATTGATATTTATTTTATGCTACCAAAAGCTTATAAGTTACAAACTGCAAGATTGGAAAGGCAAAATCAGACTGAAAAATTGAATGACATAGCCGGGATTGGAACCATGGATGTTGTGGTTTCCATCTGGTTGCTTTAACCAACTGGCAACATGTCGGCGCAATATCAAATTCCCCAATTGACTCGCATTTTTCCCAGTAAATCACAAGCACATCTCAAATTCACTTTGACATAACATACCCCAATGGCGACTTACAATATCGTAAGTACTTTAAGTCCTGGGCTTCATAGTTTAACTATCAATTCAATCAATGCCATGCTAGCTCAGTTGGTTTACAACTGGATGGAAACTTCAAGATCTGTGATTCAAATCCCGGCAATAGCATTGAATTTTTCAGTCTGATTCTACCTTGGCCTTATCCTACACAGCTTGTGTGAAAGAACAAGTAATTACCATTTATTTACAAACCACATGTTTAAAAGCATGTGCATACTTGCAAACTTTTACCCTTTGCCCATAAAATGTATGGTAGTGAAGTCATGTTTATGACTTAATGGATGAGGCATTTTTACAGCTTTGTGGGCAGATATAAAGTGTTACAGATTTTCAACACGGAAATGACGAAGCATTTGATTCTGTTGCATTATATTGTAACTTAAGATTACAGGCTGAATGGTATACAGTGCTATGATAGGTCAGAGCTTCTCTGAGTCTTTCATTCATCATGATCTGGGCTGCAACAAATTGTATAGCATGTGGATTTAAAATTGCTTGCACCCCTAGTAGGCGGGTAAATTCAACTCCCTCACATAAATTATTTGTCTTATTCACATTCTATGGCTGTGAGAGATGTATTCTATTTTTTGTGACAATTTTTGTTTATAATTGAGTTGAATTTATTGTACCACTTGATTACATAGTTTATTCATTACATCGCTTAACCTACCTTTGTACAATTGTCTGGTTGTCTGACACCCTTAATGCTGTCCAGTTGCTTGGTATCCTGACCTTATTGCTCACTGAGAGCATCTTTCATCTGTTACTCTACCCCTTCTGCCCTTTCACCTTTCCTTATCTCTCTCACTTTCCTCTACCACTTTTCTTTTACCTTACCTAGAAATTCTCCCATGGTCCCAGCTTTCTTTTCTTCTTTAACTGTCAACATTTTTATTGCTGTTTTTTGCCAGTTTTTTCCCCATTTCTTTTCCCAAATGTTTTTCCTTCCATAGTCTTCTTACATTCTACCATGTAGTGGTCTATACCCCCCTCTCTCTCTCCACCTCTCATCCCTCTAATTCATGCTAGACCTTCTCTTTCCTGCCTATTACATTGACTAACATATCTTTCTCTTCCTGAGTTAGTTTTTATTATTTTATAGAATTGTAAATACTTTTTATCTTCTAAGCTGCCCCATATGTTTTGCCTTTCTGTCTTCTATTCTGCTTCTTACCTCTCCAAAGTCCATTTACATTTTTTCCCCTGCCAACTATTTTTGCTTAAGATTCTCTTCTGCTCGTCCACCCTCCTCTTCCTTATCATGCTCTTACACCAGAATTTTAAGATTCTTTCCATTATTATTCTGCCCTGTTTTGTTCTTCCTAACTCCAATAAGGCAACCTCCCCTGGTGTGGCTCCTGGTAATCCTAATATCTCTTTACGAAACCCTTTGTATACCTGATCAATTCTTTTACTTAATTTTGATTCTCCCCAGATTTACACCAGGTATAGTAGTCTAGATTTTGCTAATGTTTTCCTACATTCTCCTATAGTTGAATTTAGAAGTGGGCCGGCCATTCCATGAAAACCTAAACCAAGCTGGACAATTATTTTTTTATAAGTCAAGATCGATAGGTGTTAAATTTGAAGTAAAATATACCTAACGGTGAGAAATTTAATAAACAAGTGGGAATGTTTTTACCTCTGTGTTATTGTGATTTTATGCAAGGTGACAAATGTTGAAAGAAGTGTTTGGGCAGGTATATTTTAGAAAGGTTTCTTAAGATAAGCTGTGAATAATTTTGAAAATTAATGTTTTTTACTTACATATAGACCCTTAAGCTACATTTACATTGAATTTATTGGTCACTACAACTTCATATTATACCTCACATTGGAACTTTAATTATCATTGTTCAAATATCCCATTCATCACAGAAAAAGTGTGTTTTTTGTATTATTTTGAAACAACATTCATTCAGTGCTGATATGTATGATCAGTGAACTTTATGTGATAAACATCAAACAGCACTGTAACCTCAAATAACACAAAAACATAAGACTAGAGAAAGCTTTTTAATAACTGTCCCTTTGCATCACAGACCTACTGGTCTGTGCATTAGTTAAGTTGAACACAGCATGTTGCAATTTAGATTCTGAGAAACATTTACTTTATAAGTGCACTGTATATTTGCGACGGTATTTATGTTATATTTAATTATTTATTGAGCCCCACATTTGGGAGCCAATTTGCGATGGTATTACTTATAATGTTTGTGTATGTGTGTTTACTTCACGTGGTGAAGCCATTTTGTGATGTGATTCTTTGTTAGGTTTGTAGCTCCATCTGGTGTTAGCAATTTGCGGTAGTATTAGTGTTTGTTTGAAAGAATGCTACTGTTATTTTATTTAATTTTGGTTTACTGTCCTCTGGCTAGCTATTATCCTTTTGGATCGAGCACTTCTCTTAAACAGGTTGTGTAAACGGAAAGGAATCTTTTATCCAAAGATAACACTGATGAAAGAATTTCTTTTATACTTTTATTGTCGAACACTTTCACTATCACATTTACACATTGATCTAGACACTCGCCAAACTGAAACTGTTATAACAACTTATTTACTGATCATTCTTAATTCGCGTACTTCAACTTTTTGTATAATTAACTTTACAACACTTTAGATTTTTCATAATTCTGCTACGCGTAACTTGTGAATCGATAGCTGACGTGTAATATTTCTGCTGAACTGACGGACTGAAGGCGACGTGTATCATACAAATATTTTCGACGAACTGACGGACTCTACCTCTAACCTAGCTCTTTTATACTCATACACCCCGATATGCCTAAAGATTATAACTGAGCTGCAATTGGCTAATAAAATGCGCCAACATTAGCGTCTATTTTTATATCCAATGAAAATTATGAATACATATGCTCTAGGGAAATGTTCCAGAAAATTCTAAAGGAAAACGCGCCAACATTACGTAACTTCCTCGTCTCTAATAATGATAAACAGCTCACCCCCTCGCTGCATTATTGCACGCTATTATTGTCAGTTTCAGTAAGGCAGTATAGACCCACTTCTCAACAATAATTACAATCAACAAACATCTCAAATCAATGTCACATAAAAATGCATATTCATAATATAATCATTCTTTACATTTAAATAATTTATGATACAAATTACTGCATCATATTTTAAAATATGCAGGTTGTGTCTTTGCAAGTAGTGTATTGTGGCCATATATCTTAAAATGCCCTGTGTGAGATAAAGATTTAGTTAAGTAATTTTATCAAAGAGCCTATATATCTCTGGAAACTCTTGAGGAAAGAGGATGTTGTGACAGAAAGAATCAAGAAAAAGAAAACTTTCAGAAGAGATTTATGTGTACATTATTACAGAGGCATATTAGACATTAAAAAGAGAAAACTCTAATAAGAAAGTGTGAAATCAAAATTCTTTTCATTGCGACCCAAATTTGTCCTTCCAGTCAGTGAAACGCCTCGCCACAGCTGCTCGTATCACTATCGTGAGAATATCAATGTACTTTAGACTGCTGTTTGTGGATATAAGGAGGATATTCCTAGAACATCATCACAACTAATCAGTACATTAGTATGCAATTCTGAAAATGATAACTGCACGTCAAGTTCATTTGATAGTTGTGGCATCAGAAACCACCTCAGTCTGTATAATACCTTAACAGATGATACAAATGAGTTAGTGTGGTTTGTTTGGAACACCATTGGTGAAAAAATTGAAAAAAGTTCTAAGGAGAACGCTGTCTATGAAGCATTTGAAGAAATAGCCCAGCTTTTAAAACATTGCTTCTTGGTAAAAACTCAGTGCATATATTTTCAAGGGTGCTGTAGATGCCAAAGAAATTTAGTACACGTTAATTTTGCCTAAAATTACACTGCCAGACTTCAAAATGAGATTCAATCGGCATATTGGAACTTCCAACAGATCGCAATCTTCACAGCTGGATAACTCCTGGAATGGTACATAGTTATGCAATTGTCAGTGATGAAATATCACATGACAAATATGCTGTCAGCACATTCCTTCAAAGACTGGTTTCTCAGATCAGGTAAACTTACCGAGAGTTGTCAACAATTAGATTTTTTCAGATGTGCAGCAAGCCACTTTAAACAGCATTATTCTTTGTGTAATGCTTCACCTTCAGGAAGAGTTTGAAGTTCTGTTAACATGGAACTTTCTAGCTACAGGTCACGGGAAGGGCAGTGTCAATGGTGTTGGTGGAGAACTGAAGAGATTAGTATGACATGCTGTATTGGCTGGAAAACACATGGTTACCAATGCGGAGTCTTTTTATTGGTGTGTCAGGAAAGTATCAAAAAGAGTAGAGGTGCTATTTTGTTTTAAATATGAAGTGGATCAACAAAAGACACAATTTGATGCTAATGATCGATACATGACACTCATTAAAGTTGTATCCCCTTATAATGTGATTTACAAAGAGCATGCTTTGTCCAAAAAAAGTTTCAACTTTGATTTTATGACTTGCAGAAGTATCCAAATTGAAATAATGGAAGGAAATTCAAATGTTCAAGTTGGTGCTTTTGTAGTGGCAAAGTTTATGACAAAAAATGACAGCTAAAAACTCATAGGACAAATTTGAAAAGTTGACAGTACCAATTTCATGGGAAAAATCATCACAGCTTTCAAATTTGTATTTATAAGTAATGACCCTTCATGAGTTGCAATTTCTGCTGTATTGAAAGTACTTCCAGTTCCTGATGTAGATAATCACCAGAGATGTTCATTTCCTAGTGTAGAACATCACATCACAATGTGAGTACTGATAAAGAATGCAACATAGTAACACTGGTATGGTAATTATTTTGTGAAAGATGCAGCTTTAGCTGTTTTAATTTTGTACATGTTCATTTCCATCACACTAATTGTGCCATCCCGTCACAAGTAAAAAATAACTAAAAAATAATGATTTCCATGTAATTTTCTATACTATTATATTAATACTCGATATATGGCTATTTATTACTGAAATGATGAATCAACTCATTGTATAGTTTCATAGAACTTCAGAGTTGTTTTAACTTGGAGGGAATTTCCTTTTCATCCATGTCCCTTTCTTTCACAGGAAGATTACTTTAATTTTTACTTCACTTAATAGGTTATTTTCCCTTTTAAGCTTTTTGTGTTAACCTTAAGATTCAAATTCTCTGTTATGAATAAAATAAACATTCACAGTTTTTTTAAGAGTTATTTTTAGAACTGTACAGAGAAACAAAACCCTCCAATTGCCCCATCCCATCACATGGAATGGCCCAAATGTCAAATGTGGACTAGAAATGTATGTACAATCTAGGAAGTTAAATTGAGTTTTATTTATGCACGCTCTTTAACTGCTGTGGTCCTTAGTGTCCCTTCTATATTGGGCATGAAAGACCGGTAATTTTGCTCAGAGACCTCTTTATCAGGCTTGAGGTTGTTTTACGTGCTGTAAATCTATGACACTGGACCACCGGCTTTACTTCCCTTCTGAAGGAAGCCATGCTAGGGATTTTTACACTCGAAAAAATCCATCGCCCTCCACCGGGTTTGAACCTGTGATCCTGGAACTACAAGCTAGCATGGTACCCCTGGACCATGGAGGACGACATACAGTCTAGGAAGTGGTGTTGTTTGCTTTAATACATGTTTATTGTAGTACCAGGAAGAATTTCAGTATGTGTGACTGAAGGAGACAGTATACAGATCTTCAAGGATTCTTATAAAACTGAACCAACCATTTTATATTTATTTGTTTATTTGTACCAAGCTGGAGCTGGAGCCAACTCAGGTTCTATTCCAGGCCATACAAGATAAATTTTACATGTAATTTTTGTACATTAACTGCACTCATCATTTTAGGTGTTCTAAATTTCATGTCGCAAAATTATTACGCTTTGCTGAATGAGGGAAATGTTTTAAGAGTTTCAGTAAGTTGGCAAGTATGCATGTGCAGAGACATAATATGTTTTTGTAACTAATTGAAACTTTTTGTAAAATATTAATTGTTGAATTGTGGTATTATTTCTTTTACAGCCAATCAATTGGCGTCAGTTCTAAATGAAGCTCTAAGGGTGACCGAGGAAGAAGCAGTAACTGCTTTAGCAGAAGTGGTACCTGGCAGTTCGCCACGTCCTGGCAGGAGGTTGGATCGATTACCAGGTGTACCAGCGCACAAGTTGCAAGGAATATCCATGGCCCTCAATACTCAGCTGACACAGCTGCTGGTTAGTAACACATTACCTAGTAGAGGTCGGACCAAGCCCGCAGCCTGGGTTTGATCTTGAACATAAACACAAAAAAGTGAATTTATCACATTCAACATAGCACATTTTTGAGTGGGGGGGGGGAATGGAAACTTTATCGCAGGATGTACATATCCATAGCAGTAGTAGTACTAGTAATTATAAATAAATTTTCACTTTGACCAATTACGGATAATGTACAATAGCATGGCAGCTGCAAACACAGCTTCCCCTCATTCACCCACACCCAGGGCATCCTGGACAGCGTACAGTAATATTGACAGCATGAAGTCAATAAGGCAGTAATACCATCAACATAACACTTAGTATATGAGGATTCCAGGACCTCAGCCGACACTATCTCTGTAAAGTTGTTCCTGAATTGATTTAGGACCTGAGGCCCCCAGCACGGGAAAGCATTCTGTTGGTACCAGAAATGAAATCTGAGTATCTTCATACCAGGCAGCAATATTGCTTGGAATAATAATAATACTCAAGCATCTGAATAATCTTTTTACCCCTAAAATTTTTTACAAGGTATACATTCCCAGAATTATGAAGATCATTGCAGGGGAGGGAGTGTGGGGGAGGCTAAGGTTACAGATAGAAAAAGCTGCTGATTCACTATTCACAAATAATAATATGGTGCATGAACACAATACTAGGGAAAATACACAAATACATGTGACCAGCTGCAACACCTCGCTCTACCAAAAAAGTATCTTATACTCTGGCATTAAACTTTATAATAATTTACCAAGTAATATCAAGGCAATTAAAAATGTAAACCAGTCTCAAGGCACATCTAATTAACCACTCCTTTTATTCTATTAATGATTACCCTGAACACAAATGTATATCATAAACCATAGTATTTAGCATGTAAAGACCTATTGTATATAATGTAAAACATATTGTATATATTGCAAAAACCTATTATAGTTTATGTTTATAGCTTGACGTGTCCAATAGTGAATGTGCATTGTACCAAACCACTTTAACGGATGAATAAAACTAACTAACTAACGATTTGTATGAATATCAGTAAATTTTTTGTTGCATGATTATGAATAGCACAGGGATTTTGTGAAAATACAGTTATAAGAGGCAAAGGAGAGAATTCTGCATACAAAGTCTTCTACATCATTATACAGTAATTTCATACAGAGTACAAAGAGTAAATTTAATTATATCATTATTAGAGATTTAAAAAGCTACCTGTTCAACATGGGGTGTAGCAACTAACTAATAAGCACAACTTCATGTTATGGAAACAATAAAAACCAGTAAAGATTTTAACACTAGCAACAATACGTATTTGAATACCACTGCATTTTTACTGCAATATGACTGGATGCAATACTGGAGTTTTGTCAGAACCTATAGTGAAAATATACTGGAATTTTAAACCTTCAACCCTGTAATTTTATTTAAGAGAAAATTAGACAATCAGGACAAACCTAAGAATTTCCCCTCTGCAGCCTTGATCACCTAGCAGTGCAGTAGCAAACTAGAGTATGTGTCAAAACAAATGACACTGAAATTATCCATTGTTTGCTGTCCAAGTTTTCATAGCAATGAAGTATCTAGTTATGGTATATAATAGTTTGGCACATTGTTCCTCTAGCTACCACCACCACCACCACCACTAGTTTCTGTTGATAAACAACACAGATCTTGAAGCATCATCTGATTGAAGTTTAGTAGAAGTTATAATGGTTAGCTTCAACAAAGTAGCATTTTCTGAATAATACTGTAATAAGTAAAATACTCCACTTCATATAGCAACATCTGCATAAAGCTGTTAGAATATTGTAGAAGCTATAAGCTATTTGGGAGCTAAGTTATATAACCTACAGTTATTTAGGTAAGACTGGTGCTGTTTTCTTGTTGTTGCACTATTATAATTTTCATCCTTTGAGAACAATGTATATGTTTATTGCACACATCAGCTTATGAATTATTTACAATATTTAAAGATTTATCAGTTACACATTAAATAGTCCATACTTATCTTTATAACTAGGGATCGGACTTCGATACTTGGTGGTATTGAAGTATGTCTAATACCTTGCGATAAATCTTTGATAATTGCGTTTAACTTTATACTAGATAAGGAAGGAGTCAAGACTTCACATTATTGTTTTGCACGTGTCCCAAAAGAGCTGCTGGACTATAGTTTTGATATACCTTGACTGTATTTCCTGTGGGTGAATCAATGCAACATTCCATAGAATCTTGTGTCTAAATGAAAACATGCAAAACAAGGGAAGGAGTAAAGGTACTCATGTAACATACAGTGTTAACTGAATTGTGAATGAAGTCGATTTAGCTGACACACTAAATCACGTTTCTGCAACAGCCTGGTTTGATGACTCACTCTCTGCCATTACATTTACTTACTCCAGTGACCAAAATCTGAGTGTCCAGCAGAAACAAATCAGAACTTAACATGTGAGATAATTCAGTGCATGGAAATATTTGTCTTTCCTTCCATCTGTTAGTATATGTTCAAACTTGCATCTCGAGCGTAGCTTACAGGCATACCATATGACTAATTTCCATACTATGGATAGAAAATCCTTTAAAATAAAGTTTTCAGCACAAAATATAGTTACATAAAAAGGATGGCCAAGAAATTATCATCCTCATCATTCTTGATTAACAATAGGGAATATATAACCTATGGCATTATCAAAATAAAAAATTGCTACCAATTGGAGAATGTCAGAAAGGAGCAATTTCAAAATTAGCATACAATACAAAATTGGTTACATGTTTTAAAATAGAGAGAGTTGAAGGTTGTTACACTACATCACTAAAATGTTCTTGCTTGAACACGTTTCGGGAGAAGGTTTGCTCCCATCGTCAGCATGTTTTCAACTGTTGTAGTTGAAAACATGCTGATGATAGGAGCAAACCCATTTATTAGTGGGTATACAAACTATTCTCACTAAAGTTTACTTCTCTGTCCACTAGATTTTATTCCAAATAAACCTTTGCAGAAATAGTGACATCACACATTTCGTTAGGATACAAAGAGAACAGCAATAGTCAAATGTGTAAGAACTGGACACTATATATTGGCCTTAAAATTCCATACTCTTTACGTGCAATCACAAGAAACAACTGAGTGTCGACAGGACTTCAAAAGAATGTCCTAGTAATGAAGAATTCAAATCATTAACAGATACCTCAGAAATGGCTTATGCCACAAAAAGGTTATTTGAAATAAAATTGTATGTTTTAAAGAAATGTATATTTTTTGTCTATTGCTTAACATTTACCAGTTATACAGATTATACAAAATTCCTTCCAAATGAAGAGGACTTCACTGTGTTCTCAAAAAATTTAAAATATACAGTTTGTCTTGTAAACACATTTAATACTAGTATTTTAATCAAAACTGTTAAGAGCCTATTTTATATAATAAAAATTTTCGATAAAATGTTCCATATAAAGGGTGATTTGGGTGGGGTTGATTTTCTTGAAAATGTTCGTGTCACATCCTTGAAAGATGCTGAACTTATATACCAAGTTTGGTATTTATCAGACATTTCGTTTTTGAGTTACGCTGTTCACACGCTCAGGGTGCCTCAGAACATGTATTTCTGGTGAAATCTCAACATTGAACATGGGTGGAATACAATACTTCTCCTAGCTACTATATGTAGTAGAAAAAGTAAAAATATATGCAGATACATGCTAGCGGTAGCATTCTTGGTTTCTTTGTAACTTGTTCTACTGTTTATACTTACTTTTTTTTTTTTTTTCATATTGTTTTGGTAGCGCTAGAGTAACCCCAGAACACTATACCACAGCATGAGAGTGAGTGAAAATGTATGCAGTATTTAGGTGCAGATTGCCTCTTTTGTTTGTCCTAGGGCAAAATATGGTTCACTGTTATGCCTCTGATTGTAAAGGAATTCTCTTTCCATCAAGTTTGACTTTTGGAACACCATTACTTTAGTTTTGGCAGTGTTGAAGGAACAAAGGAGTTGTTTTATTTTTATATAAATACCCGGAATTATTGTATACAATGGAGAGACAGTATAATTAATGTTGGGATGAATCAAAGCATATTTAATTTTTTTTTCTCTGCTTACGTCTATTTATTTAAGACTGGTTTTGGGAACATCTTCCAAATCACCAGTTTTGAGGTTGACTCTGAATCTTAAATAAATAGATATAAGTGGAGAAAAAAGCATTTAAATAAGTTCTCATCCCAACATTAATTAGTTTTATCCTTGTTTATTCATAAATTATTATTTTGAAATCAATTTTTAACAGCTAGCTCTACTAATGTAATTCATGGGAATTGCAGAAAATCATAAAGGATCGCGATGAAGAGCGTGAAAGATTGAGACGTGAACTGCAGAGATCGAGGGAACAACTGCATGTGATGCATGAAAGCCATCGTCGCAACCTTCTTAACAACACAGGTCTGGCCAGTCCCTTGCATTCACGTCCCAACAGTTTCATTTCTCAAGAGGGCTCCTGTGAACCTCACCACGACAGTGAAGATGACACAGGTGAGTAATGCAGCAATGTTGTGTGCACGCTGAATGTATGTTGCTCTTTTAATGCACTCGTATGATTGCATGCTTCACTAATGGCAGTTCCATGACAGAAACAGAATAAACTAGAATGTGATCAAATGTTAATGGAAGACTGGTTCACAGGAACCAAAACAGCATACAATCTTCTGGTTCACAATACCCAGTAAAGAGAACAGGGACACATATCAGTGACCATAACAGCAGCATGTGCATCAGGACATCATTCGCTTGTAACTGAGTATCAATATTTTTTCACCTGCTTCCAATTCAGCAGGTTATTTACTCATCTTTTTTTTGGGGGGAGGGGTAGCTTTTAATGCAATGTCGGGACTTTATGGGCATAGGATGCCCATAAAGTCTCAATACATTTTAATGTTCCTGGTCTGCTACAACACAGTAAACATTATATTAGGATAGAGTGGGACCTATAAAGTTAAACATGTCCACCTTCTTTATCAACACAGACAATCTATCTGGACATGTCACAGTTACGGCAGGATGGTATCCTTATCTCTGTCATTTATCAACAAGATGGGGCACCACCTCTCTATGCAAACATTGTGCGGGACTACCTGAATGGGACTTTTTCTAACTAGTGGATCGGAAGAGCGGCAGATCGCATGTGGGCTCCCCATTCCCCCCGACCTCACTCCCCTTGACTTTTTTGAATGCGGTTCCATCAAGAGCAGAGTTTACGCTACCAGGATACCAGATCTGTGTGAGCTGAAAGAACGAATAAGAGAGCTACACTTGCTAATAATCCCTTAAATCTTGCAGCGCGTTTTCCACACAACCACAAAGCTATGGGAAAAGGTGGACATTTTGAACTGCTTTATAAGATTCCACTCTATCCTAAAATAATGTTTGTTTTGTTGTAGCAGACCAGCAACATGAAAATATATTGGTACTTTATGGGCAGCCTGTATATGGCTGTGGACACTACTGATACATGAAATGGTAATTGGTAAAGGAAATTTGGGAAGGAAATGTTCCAGGACAAAGTTTGGGTACCTCCTCATCATTTGCAAGTTATATGAGGAATGAGGAAAACCTGAAAACATCCTGTCAGGGTGGTTGGTCCTACCAGGGTTTCAACCACAGACTTTCTCATCAGTGTCTGTGCCTTAATGACCTCGGCTACCTGTGTTGATATATAATTCAGGTTAGCCAACATCAAAATTTGATACAGTAAATATTTTGTAAATGCAGTTATGCTAAACCTCATTCCCTTACTACAGTGAGCCAAAAAACTCCGAACCGCCCGTGCAGTGTTTTTCCAGTCTGCGTCCTCGCACTTGTTGCCATCTGCCGCTATCATAGAAAAGTGTGGATGAAACCATACAACATTTTTAAAACTACTTTTAAAGGCTTTACTTACCAACTTTATGAAAGGAAATGCAGAAACTGGCCACCATCGTTGTCCATACATTTTTGGCACCTCTTTAGGAAACTATCCATCACTCGCCGTAGTTTATGTTGAGAAATTTCCTGGCGGATATTTTGTTTTAATTCTTCCAGGGTGTGTGGGTTTGCCTTGCATACTCTATGTTTTAAGCTACCCCGGAGGGGTATTTTATGAACAATATTACTGGCTGCACGGTGTTTTTCCACTGGGCGTGTGGAATTATGATAAAAGCATGATAACACACTGCTGCTATAAACAGGGTCACGCTGTTGACGCGGTTTTGCTCTGCAGTGTGAAGTGCAGTATTGAGTTGACAGTGATGTGATGTAGTTCAATTATTGCGAGTTATTTATTATTTTGTCCTGTATTTAGTCACAAAGTATATTATGGCTCAGTATATGTTTTCTACTGCACAGCGTGTATTTATTTATGATTTGTATGTGTTAACTCGGTCAGCTCGCCAAGTGAAAGTACGATTTGCAGAAAGATTTCCAAGTGTAAAAGTTCTAGGCCATACAACAATACATGAACTTTACAGTAAATTTCAGGCCACAGGAAGTGTTCAGGCTAAGAAATCTAAAAGACCGCGTTTGGTTCTTACTGAAGAAACATTAGACGACATCGATCATGATAGTTTCCTAAAGAGGTGCCAAGAATGTATGGACGATGGTGGCCAGTTTCAGCGTCTCCTTTTGTAAAGTTGGTAAGCAAAGCCTTTAAAAGTAGTTTTAAACATGTTGTATGGTTTCATTTGTGCCCTTCTATGATAGCAGCAGACAGCAAAGAGTGCCGAGGATGCGGACTGGAAAAACACTGTGCAGGCAGTTCAGAGTCTTTTGGTTCACTCTGTATTAGTACATATATTAAAGCTGTTTGTTGTCCTTTATTAATTTCTTTGAATTGTACTGTGCTGCTATTTTTTGTAGTTTTTGCTACTGTTGCTTGAATTAATAGCTGGTTATGAATTGCATATAAACAAACTACAAGTGAAGCCTTTGTTAGGAGAACTGACATTCAGGGTAGAATTCATAATCGTCACTTATATGGAAAGGAGATGCATAAGCAATAAGTATTTCCTTTTGATAAGGAAATGCTTATTACCATTTGATATACATAGATATTGCATATATCAACACTTAGCATTTTCTAATTTCCAAAGTACATATGACAACATGGTTCAGCTGTTTCACAACCACTTGGATATGTGAAGGAATGTATTCAAATGAGCATGCAGGTGATCACATAGCCAGCCGCCATGTATATTTGCTGTTGTTTTGTTCTGAATAACTGCTGTGCACTAGGTAAAAGTTTGCTAATTTTGAATAGTGCATTAACTAGTGTATTTTAGTTTAAAATCAAGTAGATTGTAAATTTAATTAAGTTTGTATGTAGTATTAGTTATACAGTTACATTAGCTATGCCAAAAACATGCCAGCAAGTAGGAAAGAAACCAATTAAAATAGTTGGTACTGAGATACAAAGACATTGTAGATTAAAACGTAAAAATGAAGCTATTAACAGTGAAGTAAATGCAAATTAATATAATAACTATTGGTGACCAATCTTCACTTATCTTGTATAATAAATCAACAGCAGGACATCTTTCATTACCATAGCTAACAATGCATCACCTAGTGGCTGTAACTGCAATAATGTAAATAAACAATGAGAGAAAAAATGAAGCTGACAATGAAATCAAGAGATTTTGAAACTTGTCCTCCTGTTGATTTATTATACAAGATAAGTGAAGATTGGTCACCAATAATTATTAGTATATTAATTTACATTGTGGAATGCAGGCAATCGGATGCTGTGTGTTTGTGTGTGTATACCATCTATCAGTAAGCAAAAATACAAAGTAGCCATAACTTAAAATGTTTAGCTTGAATAGTGGTTTTACACCAAAATTGGTAAATCTCTGTTCTAGATTCTGATAATTCAATCTATATTTGTCATTTAATGGTAAAGAAGTATGACTTGTTAAATGAACCAATGCAGTCATAGTGATTAGCCAAAATAGGCAAGCTGATGTAGAAAAGCACTGAAGATATGTACTTTGTTTATTGCAGAAATATTTGCACATTTTGTTTTTAGAATTTTATGAAATGATTCTGAATAAATGCAACGGCGTTTTCTAGGGACCAAAGGATTTTGGGCATCATACAAAATAGGAAAACATGTTAACAATAGTGTTATAGCACTGGGATTCTATGTATCATCCTGTCTCACATAGTGACTTCATAATCTCGTTTGTTATAAGGTTACGTTGTTTAGTAGAGATATTACATTATTTACAACAGTGGGTTTGGTAAATAATACTGCTTCTTAAATTCAATATCACTGATGTTTAAAGTGGCTTCTGTAAATAATGCTCATTACTGTGCACTACAACTTCCTAATGAAACTCCATCTGTTCCACAAAATCATTATCGCTAACCTCCATTGTAGGCAAGTGATGCAAGATGGCATCAGTTCTCCTTATTGTATAAAAGTGTAGGTCGAAGCTTTATTATAAGAATAAGTATTTCTCTATTTGCATGAAAGAGTGATGTTTGTAAATTGAAAATGGCTGCTTAAGGGCTTCCTTGAAATAAGCAATGACTTGAATTCAGCCCTTAGTGAATCTGAGGGAATCAGGATGCACATGTGCTAGAATTCCTTTCAGTTTCTTTTTCCCAGCTTGCGACTAAGGATAACTCTAGTGGCTGTAATTCTCATTCTGGTTTTCATTCTCGGTTATTGTGAACCAACCGTAATACATCAGTTGATGAAACTAATATACTTAAAATAAACAGATACACAGAAAGTTAAACTACAAGTATGAAGTCTGTGGGTTGCTTTGTAATTCAGCTAAACCAAAGATCCTTTTGCATTCCATATTTAAAGGGATTGTTGTTCATCTATATGGTATCATTTGGAAAGTAAATCAATCAATAAAATAATTTCTTAAATTTGATGAAAACATTCACCGAGTAAGGTATGTCAGCGGTAACATGTGTGACTCACATTCGAGAGGTCCTGGGATCAAACCCCTGGGGTGGACCAAATGTTTTATTTGCAGTTTTCCTTGGATGCTAGTCAAATGCTGGATTGATTAATATGATCCGCAAATTTTCCTATTATCCCTTTCATCACTACATTTTATTTCATCCTTCACAGCCATACCAGGCATTGGGCTGATCACCCATCCCGGATATGCTATGATCCAAAGTTTGCTTGCTCCTTGACAGGCTATAGACCCAACGCATTGGGCTGATCACCCATCCTGGATATGCTATGATCTAGAGTTTGCTTGCTTCTTGACATGCTATTGACCCAAGGCATTGTGCTGATCACTTATCCTGGATATGCTATGATCCAGAGTTTGCTTTCTCCTTGATAGGCTATCGACCCAAGGCATTGGGCTGATCAGCCATCCTGGATATGCTGTGATCCTGAGTTTGCTTGCTCCTAAAAGCACTACTGACACAACACATTTTACTCATCACTCGTCCTGGATATGCTATGATCCAGAGTTTGCTTGCTCCTCAAAGGCTACTGACCCAAGATATTGGGCTGATCATGCATCCTAGATATGCTATGATCCAGAGTTTGCTTGCTCCTCGGCAGGCTACTGATCCAAAGACATTGAGCTGATCATGCATCCTGGATATGCTGTGATCCAGAGTTTGCTTGCTCTTCGACAGGCTACTGATCCAAGACATTGGGCTGATCACTCATCCTGGATATGCTGTGATCCAGAGTTTGCTTCCTCGACAGGCTGCTGACCCAAGACATTAGGCTGATCATGCATCCTAGATATGATGTGATCCAGAGTTTGCTTCCTCCTTGACAGGCTACTGATCCAAGACATTGGGCTGATCATGCATCCTGGATATGCTGTGATCCAGAGTTTACTTCCTCCTCGACAGGCTACTGATCCAAGACATTGGGCTGATCATGCATCCTGGATATGCTGTGATCCAGAGTTTGCTTGCTCCTCAACAGGCAACTGACTCAAGGCATAGGGCTGATCATGCATCCTGGATATGCTGTGATCCAGAGTTTGCTTGCTCCATGACAGGCTATTGACCCAAGGCATTTTGGTGATCAGCCATCATGGATATGCTATGATCCAGAGTTTGCTTGCTTCCCGACAGAGTACTGACCCAAGGCATTGGGCTGCAAACCCATGCTGGATAAGCTGTGATACTGAGTTTGCTTGCTCCTAAAAGCACTACTGACACAAGACATTTTACTGATCACTCATTCTGGATATGCTGTGATCCAGAGTTTGCTTGCTCCTCAAAGGCTACTGACCCAAGACATTGGGCTGATCATGCATCCTTGATATGCTGTGATCCAGAGATTGCTTGCTGCTTGGCAGCCTCCTGACACAAGACATTGGGCTGATCCCCCATCCTGGACATGTTAGGCTCCTGACCCAAGACATTGGGCTGATCCCCCATCCTGGACATGTTAGGCTCCTGACCCAAAACATTGGGCTGATCCCCCATCCTGGATATGCTATGATCCAGAGTTTACTTCCTCCTAGACAGGTTTCTGACACAAGACATCGGGCTGATCACTCATCCTAGATATGCTGTGATCCAGAGTTTGCTTGCTCTTCGACAGGCTACTGATCCAAGACATTGGGCTGATCATGCATCCTGGATATGCTGTGATCCACAGTTTGCTTGCTCTTCGATAGGCTACTGATCTAAGACATCGGGCTGATCACTCATCCTGGATATGCTGTGATCCAGAGTTTGCTTGCTCCTCAACAGGCTAATGACCCAAGACATTGGGGTGATCATGCATCCTGGATATGATGTGATCCAGAGTTTGCTTCCTCCTCAACAGGCAACTGACCCAAAACTTTGGGCTTATCATGCATCATGGATATGCTGTGATCCAGAGTTTGCTTCTTCCTCAACAGGCTACTGATCCAGGACATTTGGCTGATCATGCATCCTGGATATGCTGTGATCCAGAATTTGCTTGCTCCTCGACAGGAAGCTGACCCAAGGCATTGGACTGATCACCCATCCTGGATATGCTATGACCCAGAGTTTCCTTCCGTCTCGACAGACTACTGATCCAAGGCATTGGTCTGGTCACTCATCCTTCATATATGTTATGATCCAGAGTTTGCTTGCTTCCCGACAGACTACTGACCCAAGGCATTGGGCTGATCACCCATCCTGGATTAGCTGTGATCCTGAGTTTGCTTGCCTCTAAAAGCACTACTGACACAAGACATTTTACTGATCACTCATCCTGTATATACTATGATCCAGAGTTTGCTTGCTCCTCAGCAGGCTCCTGACCCAAGACATTGGGCTGATCATGCATCCTGGATATGTTATGATCCAGAGTTTGCTTCCTCCTCGACAGGCTACTGACACAAGACATCGGACTGATCACTCATCCTAGATATGCTGTGATCCAGAGTTTGCTTGCTCTTCGACAGGCCACTGATCCAAGACATTGGGCTGATCATGCATCCTGGATATGCTGTGATCCAGAGTTAGCTTGCTCTTCGACAGGCTACTGATCCAAGACATCGGGCTGATCATGTTTCCTGGATATGCTGTGATCCAGAGTTTGCTTGCTCCTCAACAGGCTACTGATTCAAGACATTGCGCTGATCATGCATCCTGGATATGCTGTGATCCAGAGTTTGCTTGCTCTTCGACAGGCTACTGATCCAAGACACCGGGCTGATCACTCATCCTGGATATGCTGTGATCGAGAGTTTGCTTGCTTCCCGACAGACTACTGACCCAAGGCATTGGGCTGATCACCCATCCTGGATAAGCTGTGATCCTGAGTTTGCTGGCTTCTAAAAGCACTACTGACACAAGACATTTTACTGATCACTCATCCTGTATATACTATGATCCAGAGTTTGCTTGCTCCTCAAAGGATACTGACCCAAGACATTGGGCTGATCGTGCATTCTGGATATGCTGTGATCCAGAGTTTGCTTGCTCCTTGGCAGGCTCCTGACCCAAGACATTGGGCTGATCTCGCATCCTGGATATGTTATGATCCAGAGTTTGCTTCCTCCTCGACAGGCTACTGACACAAGACATCGGACTGATCACTCATCCTAGATATGCTGTGATCCAGAGTTTGCTTGCTCTTCGACAGGCCACTGATCCAAGACATTGGGCTGATCATGCATCCTGGATATGCTGTGATCCAGAGTTAGCTTGCTCTTCGACAGGCTACTGATCCAAGACATCGGGCTGATCATGCATCCTGAATATGCTGTGATCCAGAGTTTGCTTGCTCCTCAACAGGCTACTGATTCAAGACATTGCGCTGATCATGCATCCTGGATATGCTGTGATCCAGAGTTTGCTTGCTCTTTGACAGGCTACTGATCCAAGACACCAGGCTGATCACTCATCCTGGATATGCTGTGATCGAGAGTTTGCTTGCTTCCCGACAGACTACTGACCCTAGGCATTGGGCTGATCACCCATCCTGGATAAGCTGTGATCCTGAGTTTGCTGGCCTCTAAAAGCACTACTGACACAAGACATTTTACTGATCACTCATCCTGTATATACTATGATCCAGAGTTTGCTTGCTCCTCAAAGGCTACTGACCCAAGACATTGGGCTGATCGTGCATCCTGGATATGCTGTGATCCAGAGTTTGCTTGCTCCTCGGCAGGCTCCTGACCCAAGACATTGGGCTGATCTCGCATCCTGGATATGTTATGAATCAGAGTTTGTTTCCTCCTCGACAGGCTACTGACACAAGACATCGGACTGATCACTCATCCTAGATATGCTGTGATCCAGAGTTTGCTTGCTCTTCGACAGGCCACTGATCCAAGACATTGGGCTGATCATGCATCCTGGATATGCTGTGATCCAGAGTTAGCTTGCTCTTCGACAGGCTACTGATCCAAGACATCGGGCTGATAATGCATCCTGGATATGCTGTGATCCAGAGTTTGCTTGCTCTTCGACAGGCTACTGATCCAAGACATCCGGCTGATCACTCATCCTGGATATGCTGTGATCCAGAGTTTGCTTGCTCCTCAACAGGCTACTGATTCAAGACATTGCGCTGATCATGCATCCTGGATATGATGTGATCCAGAGTTTGCTTCCTCCTTGACAGGCTACTGATCCTAGACATTGGGCTGATCATCCATCCTGGATATGCTGTGATCCAGAGTTTGCTTGCTGCTCAATAGGCAACTGACTCAAGACATTGGGCTGATCATGCATCCTGGATATGCTGTGATCCAGAGTTTGCTTCCTCCTCGAGAGGCTAATGATCCAAGACATTGGGCTGATCATGCATCGTGGATATGCTGTGATTCAGAGTTTGCTTGCTCCTCGACAGGCAACTGACCCAAGGCATTGGGCTGATCACACATCCTGGATATGATATGATCCAGAGTTTGCTTGCTCCTCGACAGGCAACTGAACCAAAACATTAGGCTGATCAGGCATCGGGATATGCTGTGATCCAGAGTTTGCTTCCTCCTCGACAGGCTACTGATCCAAGACATTGGGCTGATCATGCATCCTGGATATGCTGTGATCCAGAGTTCGCTTCCTCCTCGACAGGCTACTGATCCAAGACATTGGGCTAATCAGGCATCATGGATATGCTGTGATCCATTGTTTGCTTGCTCCTCGACAGGCAACTGACCCAAGGCATTGGGCTGATCACACATCCTGGATATGATATGATTCAGAGTTTGCTACTTCCCGACAGACTACTGACCCAAGGCATTGGGCTGATCACCCATCCTGGATAAGCTGTGATCCTGAGTTTGCTTGCCCCTAAAAGCACTACTGACACAAGACATTTTACTGATCACTCATCCTGTATATACTATGATCCAGAGTTTGCTTGCTCCTCAAAGACTACTGACCCAAGACATTGGGCTGATCATGCATCCTGGATATGCTGTGATCCAGAGTTTGCTTGCTCCTCGGCAGGCTCCTGACCCAAGACATTGGGCTGATCTCGCATCCTGGATATGTTATGATCCAGAGTTTGCTTCCTCCTCGACAGGCTACTGACACAAGACATCGGGCTGATCACTCATCCTAGAGATGCTGTGATCCAGAGTTTGCTTGCTCTTCGACAGGCTACTGATCCAAGACATTGGGCTGATCATGCATCCTGGATATGCTGTGATCCAGAGTTTGCTTGCTCCTCAACAGGCTACTGATTCAAGACATTGCGCTGATCATGAATCCTGGATATGCTGTGATCCAGAGTTAGCTTGCTCTTCGACAGGCTACTGATCCAAGACATCGGGCTGATCATGCATCCTGGATATGCTGTGATCCAGAGTTTGCTTGCTCTTCGACAGGCTACTGATCCAAGACATCGGGCTGATCACTCATCCTGGATATGCTGTGATCCAGAGTTTGCTTGCTCCTCAACAGGCTACTGATTCAAGACATTGCGCTGATCATGCATCCTGGATATGCTGTGATCCAGAGTTTGCTTGCTCCTCGACAGGCTACTGTCCCAAGACATTGGGCTGATCATGCATCCTGGATATGCTGTGATCCAGAGTTTGCTTGCTGCTCAATAGGCAACTGACTCAAGACATTGGGCTGATCATGCATCCTGGATATGCTGTGATCCAGTTTGCTTCCTCCTCGAGAGGCTAATGATCCAAGACATTGGGCTGATCATGCATCGTGGATATGCTGCGATTCAGAGTTTGCTTGCTACCTCGACAGGCAACTGACCCAAGGCATTGGGCTGATCACACATCCTGGATATGATATGATCCAGAGTTTGCTTGCTCCTCGACAGGCAACTGACCCAAAACATTACGCTGATCAGGCATCGGGATATGCTGTGATCCAGAGTTTGCTTCCTCCTCGACAGGCTACTGATCCAAGACATTGGGCTGATCATACATCCTGGATATGCTGTGATCCAGAGTTCGCTTCCTCCTCGACAGGCTACTGATCCAAGACATTGGGCTGATCAGGCATCATGGATATGCTGTGATCCATTGTTTGCTTGCTCCTCGACAGGCAACTGACCCAAGGCATTGGGCTGATCACACATCCTGGATATGATATGATCCAGAGTTTGCTTGCTCTTCGACAGGCTACTGACACAAGACATTAGTCCTATCATGCATCCTGGATATGCTGTGATCCAGTGTTTGCTTGCTCTTCGACAGGCTACTGACACAAGACATTAGTCTGATCATGCATCCTGGATATGTTGTGATCCAGTGTTTGCTTGCTCTTCGACAGGCTACTGAACAAGACATTAGTCTGATCATGCATCCTGGATATGATATGATCCAGAGTTTGCTTCCTCCTCAACAGGCAACTGACCCAAGGCATGGGGCTGATCATGCATCCTGGATATGATATGATCCAGAGTTTGCGTGCTCTTCGACAGGCTACTGACACAACACATTAGTCTGATCATGCATCCTGGATATGATATGATCCAGAGTTTGCTTGCTCTTCGACAGGCTACTGATCCAAGACATTAGTCTGATCATGTATCCTGGATATGATGTGATCCATAGTTTGCTTGCTCCTCGACAGGCAACTGACCCAAGGCATTGGGCTGATCATGCATTCTGGATATGATATGATCCAGAGTTTGCTTGCTCCTCGACAGGCAACTGACGCAAGGCATTGGGGTGATCATGCATCCTGGATATGATATGATCCAGAGTTTGCGTGCTCTTCGACAGGCTACTGACACAACACATTAGTCTGATCATGCATCCTGGATATGATATGATCCAGAGTTTGCTTGCTCTTCGACAGGCTACTGATCCAAGACATTAGTCTGATCATGTATCCTGGATATGATATGATCCAGAGTTTGCTTGCTCCTCGACAGGCAACTGACCCAAGGCATTGGGCTGATCATGCATCCTGGATATGATATGATCCAGAGTTTGCTTGCTCCTCGACAGGCAACTGACGCAAGGCATTGGGGTGATCATGCATCCTGGATATGATGTGATCCAGTGTTTGCTTGCTCTTCAACAGACTACTGATCCAAGGCATTGGCCTGATCACTCATCCTGGATATGCTGTGATCCAGAGTTTGCTTGCCTGCTCTTCGACATGCTACTGACACAAGACATTAGTCTGATCATGCATCCTGGATATGCTGTGATCCAGTGTTTGCTTGCTCTTCGTCAGGCTACTGACACAAGACATTAGTCTGATCATGCATCCTGGATATGCTGTGATCCAGTGTTTGCTTGCTCTTTGACAGGCTACTGACACAAGACATTAGTCTGATAATGTATCCTGGATATGCTGTGATGCAGTGTTTGCTTGCTCTTCAGCAGGCTACAGACACAAGACATTAGTCTGATCGTGTATCCTGGATATGCTGTGATCCAGTGTTTGCTTGCTCTTCGACAGGCTACTGATCCAAGGCATTGGGCTGATCACTCATCCTGCATATGCTATGATCCAGAGTTTGCTTGCTCTTCGACAGGCTATTGACCCAAGGCATTGGCTTGTAAGTCCTACAAAGAGAAGGTTAATGCTTTAAAGAAGATGATAGCATTCATTAGTTTAGATTAAAATTAAACAGTGCTGGTAGAAATGTGATTACATAATGAATAAGACAAGATAATGAAGAAATTTCCTTCAAACATATGAAGATTTTTTTGCTCAAACTGCACTCCACAATGAAGGTTCATCTTTTTAAATGATCCATGAATGTGATGCTTTATACTTTCTCTGCCACTTTCACTTGTATCCTAAGGTTGAAGTGAATCAAAACAAACCTAAAAACACTACAACTATTAGATCTCTTGTTGGTTGTGTGTGTATACACAGTCTGTGTCAATTAAATAGGTAATACAGGTTAAATAATAGTTAATAGTCACACAGCACTGGCCGAACAGAATGGTTCAGGCGGCAGTGTCCGTGGCCTACATTCAGGAGGTATCCTGGGATTCACCCCCAACAACTACCTACTCTGGCCCATGGGTTTTTTTTTTTATTTCCCTGGATTAACAGACGAATGCTGGGGTGGTTCGTCTTTTACCACTACTCTCCTTCCTCTCATTTCCTGTACCCATCATCTTCCTTGTCATCTGTTTCAGGGTTGTAGAACCAGGCGACAATATTCGTAGGTTGTGGCTGGGCTGTGGCTTGCGGTCTGTAAAGGTTTCTTCCCTGACGTCACTCAGCTAGGTCTCTCCTCTGAGTGGGCTCCATCCCAGGGACGCTGGAGGTTGGTGGCTTGTGGGCAAGGACCGGGTGTAATCGGATGCATTATCTGGAAATGTTAGGGACCCCATCCTGCCCATTGACATCTGGATCTGGTCACTCTTTGGGTCTGAATCCTTATCCCTACCTCCCAGGAGTCATATTGGAATCAAAATGGGCCATAATGGCATACTTGCGGTGCTCTGCCCCAGTTCCAGGGGCTCCTCTGTGATACGTGCCTTTAACACAACTGAAGAATACAAACTAGAATTGAAGAAAAGTACTTCAACAGAAAAAGAGTTATGATTAGCAATTCCATGCACATGCCATGTCGTCTGTTTTGCTGCAGTAGGGCCAGCATTACACTCAAATCAGTCTATTACTTGCAAGTATTAGCATGTGTAACAATGAACAGGGTGCGTCTTATGCAATATCAAATCATAGAAAAGGCAAACCTTTAAACTGTGGAGAGAAAATAATTGTTGTAAACCTGCTAAGTAAGTTTTGTGAGAAGTATCCAACTTCTTCCATTTACAACATTGTAACATTAACCTCAGTGTCTAAAGCGCCTTGTACACGATCAAATTCAATGCGTTTCAAGGCTTTCTAGCTTTACAATTTTTCTTGTCAAGTTCCTTCCAATACTTTTAAATTCCTTGAAAGTCTTGAAAGCAAGTAAGGACATTTCTAGACGGTCAAAGATTTGAAAATGATTGATGCCTTTGACCAATGAAAAACGAGTATTTATGTTGCATCATGAAATCTGCAACATGGCTGAAAGCGAAAAGTAAACAAAAATGGCTAGCTGGGCAAGGGATGTTGTATGCAAGCTGATTAGGTTATATGAAAGCTGGTCATGTCTGTACAAGATGAAGATAGCGTATGAACAAACTGCCAGGCAGATTTCCGAAGTATACAATAATGTTAATTCAATATCATTTAGTGTAAAGTTTAAAATAAAAAGAGTTTAAGGTTGTTACACTAGATCACTAAAATGTTCTTAGTTGAACGCGTTTTGGGAGACGGTTTGCTCCCATCGCCAGCATGTTTTCAACTGATTTTGCCGGTTATTGTATGGGGAATGTGTGTGGCTAGTGGTGTTCTCTGGTGCTGGGCTGATGAACCTCCAAAGACTGCTGGGTGGCGGCAGTTCGAAATTCATTAGATGATATTTTTGCTATTGTTCCAAAAAAACTTTCAGAAGATACTTTGAAATTATTGAATTTACAAAAAAGATCTATTAAATTCACAATAGAAAAAGAAGAAAATGGCCAATTACCTTACCTAGACATCAGGATCATCAGAAATAATGTACACAACAAACTAACGTTCGGCATTTACAGAAAACCAACTTACACAAAAAATGATATTAAAAACAATAGCTACAATGCTACAAGCCACAAACATGCAATTTTAAATAGTATTACAAACAGGTTAGTACATATACCATTGGAGAAAGAATACCAACACATTATCCACATAGCCACTATGAATGGATACCAGAAAAAAAATAGATAAGAAGATAAAAAAGTTTGAAAGACAGAAATACATCGAACAAACGATTACTTTACTCAGACAACAAAAACCACAAGCATATAGGAAATTCACTTATCACCCTTGGACACATCATAAATTTCAAAGGATTTTCAAGGAATATAACATCACCCTGTCTCCACAGAATAACCACAATATACAGAAACTACTATGCAACAGAACAAAAGATCCTATCCCCAACGATAAATCAGCTGGTATATATCAAATTGTTTGTAATGACTGTAACCTGGTATACATAGGAGGAACCAAAAGAAATCTTGAAATAAGACTTAGGAGCATATGAGATGCATTTACCAAAAGCAGCCATATAAATCAGCAGTAGCACATCATTTCTGGTCTTCAAACCATGAAATCACTTCAAACATAAAACTCTTAAAACCGATCAACAGCAGCAATGAATTGGACATCTGAGAAAAAATACATATCGTCAAAGACAGGAATCACCTAATGAATTTCGAACTGCCACCACCCAGCAGCCTTTGGAGCTTCATCAGCCCAGCACCAGAGAACACCACTAGCCACACACATTCCCCAGACAATAACCGGCAAAATAATTTGAAAACATGCTGACGATGGGAGCAAACCATCTCTTGAAACGCGTTCAAGTAAGAACATTTTAGTGATGTAGTGTAACAACCTTCAACTCTCTTTATTTTAAATTATGACACATCACTGTTACTAGCTTCTAAATCTTCAAAATTACTTATTTAGTGTAGTTTCCCTATCAATTCGTGTTATACACATTATGTTCCTTAATCATAACCTGATTTTATTTCATGCATGATCTGATCTTAGTGAGTAAGGCTTTGAACCCATCACAGATGGGTAGTTCTCGAGGTTACAGGTTCAAAGCCAGCAGAGGTTGATGAATTTTTTCAGGCATAAAAATCCTTAGCATAGCTTCCTTCAGGAGGGAAGTAAAGTCAGTGATCCTGTAACACAGATTTATGGCACTTAAAAGAACCCCAAGCCTGATAAAAAGGCCTCTGAGCAAAATCTCCAGTCTTTCATGCCCAATATAGAATGGGACACTAAGAATCCCAGTAGTTAAAGAGCGTCCATAAATAAAAATTCAATTGATTTATTATTGCAGTTGGTGGTTGTAATAAAACTACTTACATAGTTCTATTAATCAGAATCTGGAAGAGGCTTTATTCCCTCAGGGTTGGAGTGCAGTGCTAGTCTTAAGTCCCTTGTACACAATCAAATTTGTTTTTCAGTACAAAAGTTTGCAAGAAACATTGTCAAATATTGAAAAATATGTAACAAGACCTGGCAAGACTTGACAATGTCATAAAATGTTGTCTTCTTGCCAAAATGAGTCCCTTCAAAACCATTAATAATTTCTCATGAGCAAATAATTTATTATTATAATTATTATCATAGTATATGACAATTTGCAATGAAATATTGTTCTTTACATAATTACATAGCATTTTCACATATGCATAAGCCGAACTTACAAGGGTGCCTATTTATATTTTGAGCCTAATAATAAAAATACAGTAATTTATTATTGAAAATCACTTTATTATTTCTCGAAATATGCCCCTTTATGATTAATACACTTTTGCATGCATTCGAACCATTTGTTACAGCATTTTTTCCAACTTGCTTAAGACACTTCCAACACACAGTTTTTGAACTCATCAACAGCGTCTTCTGCCGATGAAAATCGTCCACGCAGTTTATTCTTGATGTTCATGGAACAAAAAGAAGTCATTGGGTGCCAAAGCAGGACTTATGGTGGATGACCCATCAATTTGATTTGTTGAGTGTTAAACGAGATGTGTGTGCGCTCGCATTGTCTTGATGGAGAATGATCCGACGGTGCTCGTTTGGTTTCCTTTTTTCACCGGACTTCCGTGAAATAAATGGTTATGTACCTTCCAGAATTGACCATTTTACGTTCCTCTAAAGGCACTGTTGCAACATGACCAGTTTTTTAAAAAAAAACAGGCCACCATTTGTTTCAAAGTGCTTTGAGCGTGAACAACTTTTGTTGGGTTTGGTTCATCTTGAAACGCCCACATAGTCGACTGCTGTTTATATTTCGGCTCATATGCATAGATCCACGATTCTCATGTGTTACAATCTTTATATGTCCTTTGAAGCACTTCTATTGTATTTCTTGAGCATTGTTGTGCACCAATCGACACAAGCACCTTTTTGAGATTCTGTTCAAATTATGTGGGATCCAAAGAGAGCAAACCTTTTTCACGGCTAAACGATCATGTAATATTTTGTATCTGCTGGTGAACCTAATGCCTAGAGTTGCCTCAATCTCACAGTATGTCACATGACGATCGTGCATTATCAGTTTTGCACAGCAATCAATATTTTCTGGCACAACAAATGATTTTGGACAACCTTCACAAATTTCGTCAGTGAGTGGATGGCAGCCATGATTAAACTCGTTATACCAGTGTTTCACAGAGGCAAAGGATGGAGCTTAATTCCCAAATGTGGAAGTAAGTTGACGATGCACTCTTGTCATGATAATCCACGTTGAAAATCATCATAAACCATCGCATTTCCATTTTTTCGCTGAGACATAATTTTCAAGTCACTGTAAACAACACAAATAATGCTCAATTGACAAAATGTCTGAAGTAGATTATGGTCAATAATATCAAACTTTCCAGTGGAAACGTCAGATGGCACCTGACAACTGTCAGTGTAGCCAAGACTCAAAATATAAAGTCGCCCTCGTAATCTCAATAGATCTGAAATAACCTGATAACAGAACATTGTAGATTGTGGAAACACCTACATACAATGGGTATCTTTAGAGGCAGTCAATGTAACAAAGAGGACGAAACTGTCTCTCATATAATCTTCAAATGTGAAGCAATGGGTAGGAAAAGATATGAAGTTTTAGGTCTCATAAACCCAAATGATGATTTTCATAAAGAAAACTTAGTTAATAAACCACTGTCCCTAATTAAAGGGACAGGACTATTTAACTCAAACAATAGTAGTAGGAGACAATACAACAAACCCTTAGGTTTCATTGTTAAGGACAATTATAACCCAACTCTATCACTACCTCTATCACTACCAAGTGTTTTATGATAAAAGTTTTTGTTTAAATGTTAACAGTAACAACAATCACAATCACCTCTTCCTGCACATGTGCGCACTTTACTTTATAGTAATATTAAAATCGGTGTAACTGTAAAATCAGTATTGTATTCCACCCAAAAATGTGGTTGGCATTTCACCAGATATATGTTTTGAGGCCCCTTGAATATGGTGACAAAATTCTGATTCCTTTAATGTGAAAATAATATGTACTTACTTTGTCTTTATTCTTTTATATTTATTGCATCCTCAGCCTTGTATTAAGCAGAACTTCATGTGCTAAAGTGCAAGGTTGTACACTGTATTGAGAAGATACTTCCAGCAGGCAGCTAGCATGCTCAGGAACAGTTATTTTATAATCCCCAAGAATTTTATTACTTAAAATAGAATAAATCAAGGTAGCCCTTATGTATTAACCTTTATCATTGAAAGAATAAGGTAATGTAAACCACAGAGCATCAGCTTGAAATACATACATAGGCACAAGCATTTTTACAGCTGCTAGAAGGCTTTGTAACACAAAGAATTTGTGCACTTTACAGCAGAAAATGCCAATCATACAATTTTGTTTTGCACTTCACAACCAAAGCCCTATTAGTCAATACTCTTTCGCCAAGAATAGGTCTGCACATGAGCAATGCACTAGTATCACTCTGCGCTTGGAAGCTCAAGAAATGGCCGATGTTACCTCCCAATTTTACATTAACCACATGCTATCTTCATGGCACCAGCACTCAGTGTTAAAGAAATACATGCCCCTATACTTGGTTAATTAAATGTACTAATTCTAGAATGGATGAAGAAATGTTATGAAATATATTTTGTTACTGTTTACTGCAGACGTCACCTTATCTATGATAGTGGAATCATTGTTTAAGAAAAAGCTATGCACATTGAAGCATATTCACAGCCATCCAGTTTGCCTATAACACTGCATGTTGATGCCTTTTCTTTTTCATGGTTTTTACAGTTCCCACCTCCTCCTTCGCATTGAAAATAGGATTCACAGACACACCAGTTGCTTTTAATTTGTATTTAATGACATCCTTAACAATACTCCCAAAGAAAAAGTGTATACATTTAAAACTATTGTTTTAACCACGTTGAATTACACTGCTGTGATCAGCCATGATCGCAACATAAACAGTGCTGCATTAGCACGACTGTTACTTCACTCCAGCAAACAACACGGGACTACCGAAGGCTTTATGGCCATGATAATGAATAGAAGCTGATTATTTATGTTTAAATAAAACAATTATTAAAACACTATGCTTATTCACAGTCTTTATTATTTGAAGCACAAAAGGGGTGATAATACATCTAGTACAGTAACAAACCATTTTTATTTGCTTGAAATCTGTGTTGCGGCAAAGCCACATGCATTTGTTTACACCAGGATCCTTTCTTGAGCTGGATGAGTACAGAGACTTGGCTGTTGTTGTCCCCACATATTTAATCAATTTTCTTTATCTCCTTATGAGGAGCATAGTGCACTCACAAAGTATTTCCATTTGACCCTATTTCTTGTCAACATTTTTACTTCATTTCACGTTTTCTCTTCTTTAGCAATTTCTTCGATAACCATTCTCTTCTGTGTTTCTTGGTCTTCCTGTTCTACTCTGTGAATCCAATCCAAAGCGATTCTTTCCACTGCTTTATCTTCTTTTATTTGTTATTTTCTGTAATCCTGAATTTGAAATTGTATCTGGCCATCTTTTTCTTATAATTCTTCTTAAATATCTATTTAGAAATGTTTGTAATTTGATTTAAAATATTTTACATGTTTTCACGTTTCACAGCCATATAGTATAACTGATTTCACATTACTATTGAACATTTTAAGTTTAGTATGTCTTGATATAACGTTAGATTCCCAGATTGGATATAATAGGACAAAAGCACCATTTGCTTTCTTTATTCTTTTCCTAACATCTTCAAGGACTCTATGATCCTCATCAATTAGATATTTGAATTCCTAAACAGTATCAATATTTTTTATTATGTATTATAATTGTGTTTGTTTTCTATTTAATCTCATTTCTTTAGTTTTCTTTATATTAATTTTCATATGAGTCTTCTTTATTACTTCTAATAGAGTATTCGCTTTACTTTGCATATAAAAATTATGGGAGAGCAGATAAACATCATCTGCGAAGTGCAAGTCTTCCAGGGTATCATTCACTCCCCATCCTACACATATTTTATAGCCACTAGAATTTGGAAGCTAATTCTACAATGCCTCAGCTGCATGTGTTACAGAATGTATAAGGCTTTTAATGTTAGAATTTTTGCATCAGTACCCAGTGACTTTTCATCTGTAACTAGTGATGCACACAGGGAAATATAGGGTTATATGAAGTTTGTTCATAGACTGTTAACTTAGGTTTATGTGTAGAAGGGGTGGGCTATCAAAGCCATAAGCACCTCGATCATTGCTGATCTATTGTACAGCCCTTTATTTCCTAGTCTCTCAGAATTCCTGCATCCTTTATAAAGGAGGCTAGCTTTCGTACTGAGATCTTATTAAGTTCATGCAATTGCAAAAATCATAAAATCATTTAATAAACCAAAGAAAAAACTAAACAATTCAAATCATTATAAAGATATACAGGTGAGCCAAAAGACTCTGAGCCATCTGCACAGTGTTTTTCCTGTCCACGTCCTCGGCGCTTGTTACCGTCTGCTGCTATCATAGAAAGGCATGGATGAAACCATACAACATTTTTAAAACTACTTTTAAAGGCTTTACTTACCAACTTTATGAAAGGAAATGCTGAAACTGGCCACCGTCATCCATACATTTTTGGCACCTCTTTAGGAAACTATCCATCAAGGAATTTTTGGGGGGAATTTTCCAAATGATGACCAATGTCGTCAGTTTCTTTGGTAAGAACCAAACGCCGTCTTTTACATTTCTTAGCCTGAACACTTCCTGTGGCCTGAAATTTACTGTAAAGCTCATGGATTTGTACGGCCTGGAACTTTTACACCTGGAAATCTTTTTGCAAATTGTACTTTCACTTGGCGAGCTGACCGAGTTAACATATACGAATCATAAATAAATACACGCTGTGCAGTAGAAAAAATATACTTAGCCATAATATACTTCGTGACTAAGTACAGGACAAAATAATAAATAACTCGTAATAACTGAACCACATCACATCACCGTCAACTTACAACTGCACTTCACACTGCACAGCAACACCACAACAGCGTGACTTTGTTTATAGCAGCAGTGTGTTATCATGTTTTTATCATATTTCCACACGCCCAGTGGAAAAACACAGCGCAACCGGTAATATTGTTCATAAAATACCCCACCGGGGTAACTTAAAACATAAAGTGTACGACAAACCCACACACCTGGAAGAATTAAAACAAAATATCTGCCAGGAAATTTCTCAACATGAACTACGGCGAGTGATGGATAGTTTCCTAAAGAGGTGCCAAAAATGTATGGACAATGATGGTGGCCAGTTTCAGCATCCCCTTTCGTAAAGTTGGTAAGTAAAGCCTTTAAAAATGTTGTATGGTTTCATCCGCGCTTTTCTATGATAGCGGCAGACGGCAACGAGCGCCTAGGACAGGAAAAACCCTGCGCAGCGGTTTGGAGTCTTTTGGCTCACTCTGTATAATCCGTAATAATAAACCCTTGGTTAAAGTGTTTAATCCTTTGACCTACAAGTCACACAATAGATGACTTGTTGTTTCATCTCATACAATTGTATCAACATTTTACCCATGTTGTATAAGTGTCCTGTTATCATTCCAAATGTTCACAATACCTGCAGTTGACTCCCAGTAGTCCACCCACTGATAAAGACTGGTTCACAATAACCGAGACTGAGAACAACAAAGTTAAAATATATGTATTATCATACAAGCATTCACAATTTACAGGAAGCTTTCCCAGGCAGGGTTCCCAGCAACCTGGAAAGTCAGGGGAGTATTTATCAACTTGGCATTTGACAGGGAATGTGGTTGAAAGTTATTACATGTCTGGTATTCATACTGATGAAAAACTGCATATCTAGGTGGATTACAACATTTTTTTGTCCCTTAAAATCCCCTCTCTACCCTTGAAGTGATGAGTTTCAAATTAAATGTAGAGGAATTGATATGTATATAAATGCTTTCACACGTATTAAAGATAAGGTTGTTCACCTTTTTGTGACTGCAGTTTCGGATTGATTTCTTCCATCATAAAACTTCACCCCCCCTCAAAAAAAAGAAACACTTCAGCTATCAGTGGTTGGATTCATTGCTGAATCTAGAATTTGAGTTTGTAAAGTGCAGAAAGAAGTTAAAACTGGATGATATGGGGCACCAAGCATTACATAGGGGTGGAGGAGGCTATTAAAAATGCGCAAACACAAAACTGTGGTCTGGGAAGTCAGGTTCACATTTTTATTGCGAACCCTGTTGGAAACGGGAAAGAGGAGTGGCCAAGTTTTAAGTTTCTGTTCTCATTCCTGGGCAGAGCATATTAGATCCATGTTAAGAAATTATTCAAGGTGAAACAGCTGGTACAGGTCTCATTAGTCACAAGCAGGGAAAATATTAGCAAATATGCATCCTGACCACAGATACTGACACCATCAGATCCATTGGGTGTTGGTTCTTCTAGCAAAAGTGTCATCTGTAGTTTGTTTATATGAGTCATTCCACATCAAGTTTCACAAATTTTCACAAAATCTGACCATCATGTCTACGATTCACTTCAAATTTTGGCTATGGATTACAAAAACAAAGTGATTTATGTTTTAAATTCTTATTTTTTTAAATAATGTGCAATCCAAGTTGTGAAAAGTGGCACGCCTCTCTACCTTTAAATTAGAATATCTCACAGGCGATAAGTGATGAAATTATGTTATAAAGTGCAATACAAAGCTTAATATGTAATCTTTTACTTAATATGTATTATAATTGATATAATTAACTCTTTACATCAGTTTTTAAAATCCAAACATTTCCTTGTACTTTTTTGTATATATTTACATAAAACAAAGATGGGATCCTGTATAGTTAATTTTAAATAAAATAACTTAGAAAGCAGTGCATGGCAGGATTCCAGTGCGGCACGGCTGGAGAGTAGCAGTAACAGCAGCAGCCTGTCATTGGATGCCTTGTCAACTGTTCACAACACTTTAGTTGCTCTAGTTCATTCACATGTAACTTAAATTTGGCATACAGTTGAATAACATTTGAACTTTCAATCTTATCCTATGGGAGGCAACTTAACTACAATTTAAATGTGCACTGTTTCCCCTGCAGGCTCAAATGAATACCATCTGGTTATTATTGGATTATATGTTGATGGAATAAATCAATTTAGCTCTAAGGTACCAGGAATCCCTTTCACATTGCTGTACCTTACTTTAAAATGGTCACTATGTTTGGAACCACTTCTGTATTCATGGCACTGGCACTTTATAGCACACAATCACTGTTATCATTGGGTGGTACTTTGTTCTCCCTCCCTCCCCGACATGCATCACATAGTTTTAGTCTGTGACAAAGTTAAGTTCTCCATTTTTAAGTTTGTAAGCATATTGTGGGTAACTAAGCTTAATGATTTCTGCCTTGTGTTATACTTGGAAACATTAAATGAATTGAAGCAATAGTCATAGCTAAGGTTCTTCAGTTTGCTCATTATGCACTTTCAGAAATCACAGAGCTAAAAATGAACTTCTAATGCAAAAAGCTGAATACAAAATAACATTTAAAATGAAACAGCGGAGAGAGGCTTCATGGAATTACAGATTCCAGTTGCTAAGTTATACTGAATATTGGAAGTGATAGCCTATCACGTTCATACTGCGTAACGCATTGGCCAGTGTGCTGCTGCAGTGTAAAGCTCTGTCAGCAGTCTATGCTCTAAAAGTATGCGCTAACACAAATAAAATGTTTAAAGGCGTACTTCTAGGGAAGGTCCCTTCCTGATATTAACGGATTTAATACAAAATATATCACAGATTCCTCCTGTATTTTTTCCAGATTTTAATATTAGGAGGTTAAATATGACATTACGGTTTAAAATATTTGTACTTAAAAAGGTGATTGTGTTTTTTTAATCCAAAAAAATAGTATTTTATATAAGGAAATCCACAATATTTTATCTGCAAAACGTTATCCCTGACCATTCAGTATTCCAAGAATAAATTACTTTTATGTAACGTGCACGTATAAGAAAAATGTTAAGTGCGCTGTAAATCGTAAAATAATTTGATTTTCTGCAAAAGATAAAATACATGTCGATTTTATGTGTGGAACACGTAAACTAAAATTCGAAAAATTCAGAGAAGGTGGTGTTTTATGTGTTCGGTCTGATGTGGAATGACTCATATTCAACTCAAAACTGGCTATTGCCACAAAAACTGGTAGAAATTAACACTGAACAACAAACCTAAACACTATGAATAAAGTAAATAAAGTAACAAAGCTTGGTACAAGTAGAGGATTTGGAAATGGCAGTGTATCTGCATTTATAAAATGTTAACTCTTTGTAATTTTGACATTGGCCAACCTGCATTATGTTGGCTGAATTGAAAGCAGGAAACAAATAAAATACCAATGCGCAAAATCAATTTTCCACTTTGATGTCATATATATATATATATATATGCATTCCCATTGTTGTTACTAGGCTATTGTGAATCAGTTCTTAACCCCTCAAAACAAATCAGTAGGATAATTCAATAATGGGTTCCAGTCCAAATTGTGGGGTAGCTTATCCTTGTTTAACCAAATAATCTGCCCTTTCATTGCCAAGAATTCCTGTAACGGTGACACTTATGTTGAGTCAGTTTCACCTATCAGACAGGCTTTAGTCTTGTAGTAGTTTATGAATTGAAATTATAAGGGTTTTATAGCCCATGTCTGTCAGAATAGAACTTTTCAATGCTGAAACAATTTTTAAAACCAGTTGAGTGGTTTTTGTACTACATACGTACATGTAAATGTTCCCTCTTTATAATATTAATTTAGATAAGTAATATTCCATAGATGTTTTGTTTATCCTATAGTAATTATTAACTTTAATGATTAAAATAGTTTTAAAACATGAACATTAGGAAAGTGTATAGTTTAAATTTCAATTATGAATGTATTAAAGTAATATTTACCTACACATTTGGCATGCTGCTTGGAGATGCATAAGAGGGAATGATTTTTTTTCTTTTCTTGCCTGTATGTAGAATTGAGTGGTAGTAGTTTTGTCAACAGGTTTGCACAGGTCATCTGAACAAGACTTGGAGATTTTAGGATTGCGTGATTTTGGTTCAGACACCTACTTGACCTATGAACAGCATGACGACATGGGACCAGATGTAAGTAAGAGCACTGCTTGGGTGATGGGTAGCACTTCTCCGCACTTAAAGAGGGCTTATCAGACACAAAAGCATTTTATTTTTTATAATTGGTCAATCTGAATGAAAACATAAAATATAGTAGGTATAGAGTTTTCTGTGATGAAGGAAACTTGAAATTTCTGTCTAATTTGAAATTACCAGCTTTTGATATTTCCAGATTGTTTTACACATTAGTGAGTTTAGTTAAGGCTGGTTCACAGTAACCAAGAATGGAAACCAGAATAAGAAAGATAGTTTGTGTGTGTGTCCAATGCTTGGAATTTAATAATAAATTATTCTCTTCCTTGTTTCCCAGTTCTCTTGACACTAAGGTTGCTTTCAAATGAGATAATGTTGTCCTTGAGCACCACAAGACCGTCAAACAATGGGAGTCTTGCCGCATCGTCATATTGTGTTCCTGTTAATAAGAAGTGCTGCACGTCAAGTGAATCCATATCTAATAAGGAGCACTTAGACCAGAACCAAATGTTCCAATTTTGCAAAAATGAATCCACGAGGAAGATTGTGGGTAATGTTTGTGACACAACCATGAAAACCACATATTTTTAGCGCAAATACAAAAGAATAAACATAGCCATATATTCAGTCATAGCCATGTAGGCACTTAAATGGGCAGAATGCTGCATCTGGATAACGTCAGCCATGTGAAATACTTCATATCAGTAATCAATTGTTACTTTAAGAAGCAATAGAACAGGTGTGAATTTGTGCAGTGGCCTTAATGGTGAATTTAGTGGTGAGGCAGGTATTGAGAAGCCAGGTTCGAAATATTACTATTAGGGTATACACCAGGTGAGTCAGCTGCCCTAGGTATTTGTAAATGTGCAACCCGCAGTTTATAGTCTAATGTGAAAACATTGACCCTCTTAGCAAAAAAACTTATTGTAGCTCTGCCCTTGTATTCGGTACTATACGCAACTAACATTAATGATTAAAGGTTTGAATGAGAACCAACAAGCT
Source organism: Deroplatys truncata (assembly GCA_030765065.1). Taxonomy (NCBI): domain Eukaryota; kingdom Metazoa; phylum Arthropoda; class Insecta; order Mantodea; family Mantidae; genus Deroplatys; species Deroplatys truncata. The sequence continues at coordinate 132,662,709 of CM060979.1, read as the reverse complement.
GCAAAAGCCTTAAAAAAAGACGGCGTTTCATGGATATAACGCTTGCAAGGAGATAGAGGAATGTTTTCCCGAAGAGCAGGATAAATTACGTGGGTTCTGGCCGAGTGGGTTAGCTGCCGGAATGTGGTGAAGCAAAGGTTAGCTTTGGAGGTTCGAATCTGATACAAACATCAAATTGTTTTGGTTCTTTTTTTATATTCTCCCTGTGTTTATTTTCTGTATTTTAGTGTACTAATTTATTATTTTTATTATTGGCTCTTCTGTGAGCCAAAGACACAAGAATTACAATCAGATAATTGTATATCATGTTTACCCTAATAATTTGTACCGTATCTGGTGTTGTAAACCGTGTTACATAGTTAGCTGTCATTCTTTTGGGCGCATATTGATAATATTAAATCTAAAGCTTTTGTTTCATGTTTAAACCTTATGTTTCACTTCTTCTATTCACAAAGGAGTTTTAAATGTGCTAAGTTCACGGGTAAACAGAATAATAAATTGTTAAAGAGCGTGGATTTCATCAACAAAGTAAATGTTCAAAATGATGACGCTCTTCATCAATGCACATTTGTGTTATGTTGCCGGAGATACCTTCTTGCATGTTGTAACATGCGCGGTGTAATCTGCCTGCATTCTTCACGTATGAGTGTCTGTAGATGATTTGGACTTTGCGGTGGAAAACATGGTGATTATTATATTTTGTACATACTTACAATGTTAGCAAAAATTTTATTTATATCATATCAAATTATAGGCCCAAAAAAGATGAAACAAAAGGTAATAAACAGTTTGAACTTAACCCAAAGGATTTGAACCAGAACTCAAGTAGCACAGTGTTAAAGCAACCATGATAATACCATTCGGCCAATGCTACCTTGCGAGCTGAGGTTCCTATACGAATTAGTAATCACAGAACTAGATCCCACCTCAAATCTTTACATGCTTTTTGCAATGTCATACAGTTTTGAGCTCGGTTTGGTAGTTTTAATTTAAATAAATAAAGTGCATCAGTCATTACAATTACTGTATGATCTGAAATATGCCATAGTTTGCGACATATGAGAAATTATGTACCTAATACTTAGTATTTTTTTGACAAGGCTGTACAATGCTGACTGACAGCTTAAATCCAATTGGTCGCACTGCATAGACATGCCATTTTGTTTTCAAATAGTTTTGTCAACCGATGCATGTGATGATAGGCTGTTCCTTCAGGGGCGTTTACAAAGGTGTACATGAATGTATGCTAAATAATAAAAGTTAGTAAAATTGACTATAAGTGTTACTGCAGCTCCCAGTGTCAGGGGGGGATGTTTTTTGTATTGACATACATAGCGATTGCGTTCTGTCCTGTAAAACACTTATGCACTGAGTTATCTATCCCTCCTCTATAAAGTGTTATGCAAATCAGCCATTAGAAGGCATTCAAGAAAGGCCGAAGTCAAATATGTTGCTTAGCACATTGCCTAAATTCAAATATAAATTGGCACAGCTGACTTACCTGGTATATGTTTAACACATTGGTTTTGAGCACTAATCCAGTTTTGAACAAATGTCTACTTGAGCAATCATGGTCTGTGATGAGTCTAAACATACCAGTGGGCCTTTTCTGGGCAGATGTGGGATTGATTCTAGTTTTGTCTGGAAATGCTTCCAATTAAAATTGTCAGAAGCAGCAAGGCATTGGCTATGAAAATGTTTTTGATTAACCTTTTTACTGTTTCATGGGAAATATTTTGTTTTTCTGGAGCCCTTCTTGGCTAACATATCTGCTGGCTGATTCCCAGCTATTCCACATTGAGTCAGTTGGAAAACTATGCATTTATTGAAATTTTGCAGCTGATGAATCATATTATGAATTTCATTTATTTTCTTCATTTTAGGGCTGTCAGTTGAGATAATACTCGTATAGGGAACACAAGAGTTATTCAGGTTTTACCAAAACACAAAGATGGCTAATGCAGCATGCCAGGGCAGCCAACATTTTAACTTGAGTCACTAGGTATACAACCAGAGAAATCACCAAGTAACTTATTTATGAAAGACGTATTATTTTGGTTTTCTGCTGGTGTTATATATTTCATGTCATTAATATGTTAAACTTGTAAATATAATTGTAATGTTTTCTTTGGTAATCTGTATTAATGAAAAAAAAAAAAAATTGCCTGCGCAATGATTATTTTATTTTTCTAAAGCATGGCTTTAGTTCCATTTTTAAACTTTACAGCTGCATACATATCAGTTTATGCCAGACAAATGAGCTTAGTTGTGTAGTCTCCTCCCTGTAACACCTGCTGAAAAGTGGCGTAGTTGGCTGCATAGTCTACTATGTGTGCCATTGATTTTATGGAAGTGGCGGAACTTTGGATCACGGCACAGAAGTATCCAGTTTCATATTTACTTGAAAACATAAAAAGGTCCCAAGTAGATTGGCCAATGTACAGGATTTGAACCTGAGACTTCCCAAATGCAAGGTATAGTCTAACAACTGAGGCACAGGGCATCAATGAATTGTTCTTTAATCTTGCATATTTATTTACCTCCAATAAGTTTACAATTACAATAAACACGTACAACACAATTAAATACTAGCTCAGTGTCCATTGGTTCTGTAAACTCTATTTGAAAAGTACATTACAGTGGCTCTATAGAGGTTAGGATATAGGAAAACCAAAGCTTTAGTGACTAAATGGTTGGCATGGAAAAATTTGACCACTGTAACTATAAAAAGGGTGCCAACCTAACAGGTATAATATAATGTGATGAAACGGCTGTGGCACAAGGTTATCGGGAGGCCAGCACCAGGCAGTCAGAGATAAATGAAGATAAGTTGCATTCTCGCCCGGTGTAAACATGAGAAGTGCTATCGGCAGATAACCAGAACCTTCTGGAAGTTTCTTTCCCCCATCCCCAGAACGTGTGTACAGATAGTTCTAGAATGTTCTGTCGAAGATTCCATTGTCTATAAAAGAGAATGTTCTTGTGAGGAGTAAGTCTGTTGAAAGCTTGTGCTACAATCTCAGGTTAAAAGCTGAGGTTCTCTAACTTGCAGTTACTGCTACCTGTTTGTTAAATGAAGTGCCCCATATTAGGAATGCAAGGTAACTGTAGGGTAATTAACCTGGAGTTTGTTAACAATTTGGTATGATGCCACTTGTAACATTAGATCTTCAAAATAAGCTTTCTGCTGCAATGTTCTTGAATTCGACATTTGATTTCTGTGTATAATAAAATCTTAAGTTTCTGTTAAATTAGTTTGAGGAATTTCATGATTAATGTGGATAATTTCTTATGGCTGCATACATTCAGGAACATAATAAAGCATACTTGTTAATATTACAATTTATATAGGTTAGGTAGCGGCACATTTCTAAGGGCTATGCCATTAGTTTAGTTTGCATTGGAATATGTATGTTTAAGCAAGAATGATTTGCCGTTAATATAGTTCTTGGAGGTAGTGTAAAATAGGATAGTTCGCATAGTTTGAAAATAAGTTAGAGCTTTTCGGAGTGTTATGGGACTTCACTCTCAGTATGATCAGGTTAATGGAAAAATAGATTTTGCGTATAATATAAGAACTTTTCACTTTGCTATCAAATTGCATTCCTGTTCTTGTTTACATTCTGATTGCCATTCGTTGTTATGAATCAGCCTTAACCATATTTTTATATGGGGTAACCCAAAATGGTTGGTACAAAAAGTGAATATTGCTGTGAGTACTGTAATGAATTTGTTTCACAAATACAAATATAATGAAAGGTTGACTCTCCAAGTTCACATGGATATTCTCAAATGTTCAATGTGGGCTCCATTTGTGACACAGTAGATGTCTGTGATACTTCATTTTTTGCCAGATCCATCCCATAACTTAAGTTAACTGTGCCGACTAGTTGCTGTAAGCCCTGTGCAGATGGGGCAAATACACTGTCCTTCACATGCCCACAAAGGAAAAAAATTGCATGGCATAATGCTGGCTGACCTGAGAGCTACAAAACATCAGCTACCGACATGGGTAGCTGAAGGCACGGACTTGTGAATGGGAGGTCCACAATTCAAATCCCACCAGCAACTCCCTCTGTGAGTGAGGTTTTCCCCAATTTTCTGGCAAATGTGGCGGACTAAAATGGAAAGTTTCCTTCCCAAATGTTTCATTTCACATATAACCAATGTACACTGCTGGGCATTAAAGGCACATCATTCATCTCAGCATGACCTGTGGAAAGATGCTGTTGAGGTGACTACACATGATGTTATGTCAAAGTGGTATATCAATGTTATCCCTTTAATGGTAGAAATGATCAATCACACTGTAGTTAGTTATGGCACAGAAAACATTCACCTTCAGAAGACGAATGCTCATATTCCAGAGTGGTTTCCAGGTTTTGTGCAACCCATATTATCAAATTATGTCTGTTCAATTTGCCATTTAAGTGAAACTGGCTTTGCCAGGGAACACAAGTCTATCTGTGAAACTATCCACCTCTAATCCAATCACAGCTCTCCCACAGTATGCTTTTTCTATTGCTGACGCTGCCATGTTTAATAGTAGTAATGAGCATCGGCAAGTTTTCATAGTTGCTGTCTGGAACTTATTCCTTTCATGCTATGTTTACAGTTGTGAAATATAGTCATTACAATAGTCACAGTAATATTTTCTTTTTCTACCATTTGAAACAAACAAAGGTAGACCCCAATCTTAAAAGCATATCTTCAGTATTATTGGTTGCCTTGTGATAAACAAGATAAACATTACTTTTCATACTTGCCAATTTTCAGGCTTGCCCATAAAATGCATGACAATGCACGTGCTTTTACAACTTAATGGCATAGAAGGTATTTTTAGGGTTTTCTGGACAGATTCAAAGTGTTACAGATTTTCACCACAGGCACGACAAAGCATTAAATTCTATTGCATTATATTAAGATTACAGACAGATGGTATACAGTGCTGTGATAGGCTAGAGCGTATCTGTGTGTCTGTCTTTCAACACATTGCAACATTTGTACTGCTGCAACAAAATGCATAGCACCACTAGCGACCTCTAGTAAATGGTATACAGTGCTATGATAGACCAGAGCTTATCTGTGTGTCTATCCTTCATCATGATCATGGTCCCCCTTCACTGGGCTGCAACAAAATGTAGATTTAAAATTTGATTGCACCACTAATGACCTCTAGTAACAAGGGCACAAACATTCAGTAACGGACAATGTTAATTGTAAAGTCGACTCCCTCACGTAATATGTTTTTTGTATTCTATGGTTGTGCGATATAAGTTGCCCATTTTTAGCGACAGTTATTGTAGGAATGTGTGTATAATTTACTAACGCTTTAATATATGTTTGTTATGATACCAGGAAGAATTTCAGCATGTGTGACAGAAAGAAGCAGTATTACCAATCTTCAAGGATTCTTATAAAACAGAATTATCATTTATTTTATCTGGAACTGTTGCACATTATTACTGCACTGAACATTTTACACATAAATTTAATGTTATTGCAAAATTATTACGCTTTGACAGATGGGTTTCAATTTCAGGAAGTTGCAAGTATGGGGGCAGTAAATTCCATTACATATTTAATTTATTTAAAAGCATAAATATTCTCAGATTTCAATAAAAATTTAAATACTCATATGACAGTTATGTACACTTTATTAAACTTGAAATTATTAGAGTTACTTTTCTTTAAATAGTTTTCCATTAAGACTGGTTTTAAGCCTTTTTAAAGAAGTACAAGGTGTGTTCAAAAACAATCGAACTTTTGCTATAACATCTTTATTGCTCATTGTACATTTTAAGCACTGTCCTCCCTCAAAAGAATTGCCTCTACTTGCAATTCACCGTTCCCAGTGTTTCTTCCATTTTCGGAAAGCCTCCTGGAACGCACATTCTGGGATGGCATGCAGGTCTCTTGTGGCATTGTCCTGAATCTCTTCTGTGGTATGAAAATTATGTTGTTTCATTGTGGCATGAGTTTGGGAAATGGGAAAAAATCTGCTGGGGCTAGATCTGGAGAATGGGGTTGATGGGGCACAATGGCAGTCTGATATTTTTCCAGATAGTTGCAGACAAGGAGCAATGCATGAGCCGGCACATCATCATGTTGCAACGTCCAAATCTGGTGTTTCCACAATTCAGGCCTCTTCCTGCACCAAGCATGCCCCAAATATGCTAAAATTTCCTGGCAGATTTCCTTAAAATTAAAAATAATTAAATTGAGTTTTATTTATAGATGCTCTTTAACTGCTGTGGCCCTTAGTGTACTATTCTATATTAGTTGTGAAAGACAGGTAATTTTGCTCAGAGGCCTCTCTATAGGCTTGAGGTTCTTTTACGTGCCGTAAATCTATGACATGGGAAGCCGGAAGGTTGTCCAGGCCTGGGATCCTCACTGACCGACATTCTGCCATGTTCAAAATGCTTGAACCACTCATAGCACTGCATGCGATTCATATGTCCTCCCGTATGCTTGGCTAAGGAATTGAAATGTCTCTGTAAAAGTTTTGACACATTTGTAGCAAAATTTCATACATGCACAAGGTTCTTCAAGCTCTTCCATTGTCACGAATCCAACAAACAGCTTGTGCACATGTTCACTTCAGCGGTGTAGCTCAGGAACTAACGGTCATAGCAAAATAAGGCAAATGGCAGTTTATTGTGTATACCTGGTGCGCCCAATAGCCACAGTGCACTCGCTCTGCTGGTTGATGCATTATTTCAAAAGTTTAATCTTGTTTTGGAACACATTTCGCATTGCTTTAATGAAAGGAGCACATGTGTCGGTGCTGAAGATATGTTGTAGACATAAAAAATGAATATAATGTTATGTATGTGCAATGTTTTGGCAGGAATTTGCCTTTTGCATAAGCATGCTATTCTTTTGCATGGGATTTGCATTTATATTGTTAAGGTGTACATTAAGATTCAAGCTTCAGCATGCACAAGTGTGGGTGACTTCTGTTGTTATCTAAGAGAAGATTTTAAACATGGGATGGAAAGGGATTTCCAAGTGTGAGACTTCTCCTTTTAAAACACTTCACGGAGAAGCTGATGGTTTGTGAGGTTGTCAAATACGGGGTGTTTGGTAATGTGTTTATTAGTATTGAAAAAGTGATTGTACCATTCACATGACTTTCTCTACTCACTCTTCTACAAAAATTTATTCTATCTATTTCTTGTCAATCAAATAAACTCATTAGGTATATACATTTTATTGTAAATATAAGAAGAATAAGTAGGCTAAAGCGATAGTCAAATTTTTAGTTTCTCTACTACCTATAGTAAGTAGGGGAAGTATTGTATTCCACCCAAAATATGTTTTGAGGCTCCTGAACTCAAAGAAAGCATTTTTAGGAAAAGCTCCCTGTGTGCGTCTGTGAACAGCATCTTCCAAAGATGCAACGAAGATTTTCAAGAAAATCCTCCCCATTCCAAACTACCATTTATATGGAAAACTTTTTTGAAATTTTTTATTTTCTAAAAACTGCTTCTGACAATTTTTATTAAAATACGTATATTAAAGATATTTACATGGCAAATAAAATATATATCTTGAATTTTCAGGGAATAAACTTTGAAGTATTCATTAGGATGAAATTTTGTATAATCTTGTATAACTGGTAAACATTAAGCGATAGATAAAAATGTAGATATCTTTAAAACATGCAATTTATTCTAAATAACATTTTTTGTAGCATTAGCCATTTCCGAGATATCTGTTAATGGTTCAAATTGCTCAATACTTTGTCCTCCTTTTGCATTCTTGTCAATTTTCAGTTGTTTCTTGCGATTTCATGGAAAGAGTATGGAATTTTAAGGCCAGCAGGTGTGCAGATCTTAAACATTTGACTACTGCTCTTCTCTTTGTATCTGTAACGAAATGTGTAATGCAGCTATTTTCAGAAAGGTTTATCTTGATTAAAATGAAGTATATAGGAAAATAAAGTTTCATAAGAATAATTTGTATACCCACTAATAAGCGATAGAGAGTAGAGAAAATTGTGTGAATGTAACACATCAGACTTTTAAAATTTGGATTACAATGTGATGGCATAATTTCATGCTCTTTGCATGAGCAGAAGAAAAAACAAATAGTGACCTACCACCTTTTTAATTTGTATGTTTTGTGTATGTGTTATGGTTTACCTGTTGTACAAAATTCCTTCCAAATGAAGAGGACTATTCTCAGAAAAGTGATAGTATACATTTTATTTTATCATGTAAATATGACAATTTTAATCAAAATTGTTAAGAGCCATTTTTGAGATACTAAAAGGTATTGAAAATGTTTCCATGTAAACACTAGTTTTGGGTGGACGAGGGGGTTTCTTGAAAAATCTTCATGTCGCATTTCTGAAAGATATTGAACTTAAATACCAAGTTTGGCGTCAACTGAACATTTCGTTTTTTTAGTTATGTTGTTGACATACACACAGATGGTCTTTTTTACTTTCTCTACTAGAGTAAGTTGGGGAAGTATTGCATTCCACCCAAAGGTTCAATGTCTAGAGTCCACCGGAAATATAACCTGAACCCCAAAAAATTATTTTTAGAACAATGTCTGTGTGTAAACAGCATTACTCATAAACGAAATGTTGGATAAATACCAAATTTAAGTTCAATATCTTCCAAAGTTGCAATACAAAGCTTTTCAAGAAAATCCCCCCCCCCCACCTCAAACTACAATTTACATAGAACATTTTTTTTTTGTTGTTGAAATTTTGGTTTTCTAAAAAAGGGCTCTTAATGATTTTGATTAAAATACCATATATTAAAGATATTTACATGACAAATAAAATGCACATCTTAAATTTTCTGGGAATAGCCTGTGAAGTCCTCTTAATTCGGAATGAATTTTGTATAATCTTGTATAACTGGTAATTGTTAAATCATAAACGAAAATGAACTAAAAAAAAAAGCGAACAGGTAGCAACCAGTTCTGAAATATTTGGGCATTGCTATCTCCTTTGTATCTATAATGACACGTGTAATGCAGCTTTTTCTGCAAAGTTTTATCTCAATTAAAATTAAGTAGTTAGGAAAATAAATGTTTGTACAGATAATTTGTATACCCACAAATAAATGAAGAAAGTCATGTGTATGTAACACAAGATTTTTCTAAAAATGCTTTCTTTGGATTCAGGGGTTCTCAAAACATTTATTTCCGGTGAAATACAATACTTGTTCTTACCTACAATATGTAGGTGACAGAAAAGTAAAAATAAGTGGAAATGGACTGAAAAAAAAACAATTTAATGGTGGATAATAAGATTTAGATATTAAATTTGTATCAGTTGTGTACCGAATGAGTGGTAAGCCCTTTATACACTGCTGTACTTTCATTTGGATATGTGGCTGACCTGACAGGGATATCCTTGGCACTGGGAAGCACGCTGTTTGCTGACAAAGAGTCGGATATTCATAGCCTCTTAATACTCTCATCATATTATAACTATAACAAAAGATGTTGGAGAAGATGTCCTTGTGCAGCCACGCATCTCTCTCACCTTTATGAAACCATGCAGGTCAATAGAGGGAACATTCACATTGTTCAACCCCCAATTACAGAAATTAATTCTGTTTACATTATCATGTGGTTGCAATTCCTGAACTACAAATATCTTCTTCTTCTTTAAACTGATTACCCTCCTTTTTGTAGCACTTACAACCCAATGCCTGAAGGAGCAAGCAAACTCTGGATCATAGCATATCCAGGATGGGTGATCAGCCTAATGCCTTGTGTCAGTAGTCTGTCGAGCAAGCAAACTCTGGATCATAGCATATCCAGGATGTGTGATCAGTCCAATGTCTTGTGTAAGTAGTCTGTCAAGGAGCAAGCAAACTTTGCATCATAGCATATCCAGGATGTGTGATCAGTCAAATGTCTTGGGTCAGTAGCCTGTCGAGGAGGAATTAAACTCTGGATCATAGCATATTCAGAATGGGTGATCAGCCTAATGTTTTGTGTCAGTAGCCTGTTGAGGAGCAAGCAAACTCTGGATCATAGTATATCCAGGATGGGTGATCTGCCCAATTTCTTGTGTCAGTAGCCTGTCTAGGAGGAAGCAAATTCTGGATCATAGCATATTCAGAATGGGTGATCAGCCTAATGTTTTGTGTCAGTAGCCTGTCGAGGAGCAAGCAAACTCTGGATCATAGCATATCCAGGATGGGTGATCTGCCCAATTTCTTGTGTCAGTAGCCTGTCTAGGAGGAAGCAAATTCTGGATCATAGCATATCCAGGATGGGTGATCAGCCTAATGTCTTGTGTCAGTAGTCTGTCGAGGAGCAAGCAAACTGTGGATCATAACTATTCAGGATATGTGATCAGCCCAATGTCTTGGGTGAGTAGCCTGTCGAGAATGAAGCAAACTCTGGATCATAACATATCCAGGATTTGTGATCAGTCCAATGTCTTGTGTCAGTAGTCTGTTGAGGAGGAAGCAAACTCTGGATCATAGCATATCCAGGATGGGTGATCAGCCTAATGTTTTGTGTCAGTACCCTGTCTAGGAGGAAGCAAACTCTGGATCATAGCATATCCAGGATGGGTGATCAGCCTAATGTCTTGTGTCAGTAGTCTGTCGAGGAGCAAGCAAACTCTGGATCATAGCTTATCCAGGATGTGTGATTAGTCCAATGTCTTGGGTCAGTGACCTGTCGAGGAGGAAGCAAACTGGATCATAACTATCCAGGATGTGTGATCAACCTAATGTCTTGTGTCAGTAGTCTGTCGAGGAGCAAGTAAACTCTGGATCATAACTATCCAGGATGTGTGATCAGCCCAATGTCTTGTGTCAGTAGCCTGTCGAGGAGCAAGCAAACTCTGGATCATAACTATCCAGGATGTGTGATCAGCCTAATGTCTTGTGTCAGTAGCCTGTTGAGGAGCAAGCAAACTCTGGATCATAGCATATCCAGGATGGGTGATCAGCCCAATGTCTTGTTTCAGTAGCCTGTCGAGGAGCAAGCAAACTGGATCATAGCATATCCAGGATGGGTGATCAGCCCAATGTCTTGTGTCAGTAGCCTGTCGAGAAGCAAGCAAACTCTGGATCATAGCATATCCAGGATGGGTGATCTGCCCAATGTCTTGTGTCAGTAGCCTGTCTAGGAGCAAGCAAACTCTGGATCATAGTATATACAGGATGGGTGATCAGCCCAATGTCTTGTGTCAGTAGCCTGTCGAGGAGCAAGCAAACTCTGGATCATAGCATATCCAGGATTGGTGATCAGCCCAATGTCTGGTATGTCGGTGAAGAAGAAGGAAATGAAATATAGTGATTTCAGGAAAATTCACAGATGAAATTATCCAACCCATTATTTGCCTAGCGATGGAGGAAAACTGCAAAAAAAAACAACCTTCAGTTAGGTTGGTCGGCCTGGAGGTTTGAACCCGGGACCTCCCGAATGCGAGTCGCACCACCTCGCTGAGTAATTATCTTAGTGTTTTAATCTTAAAAGTTTAGTGGCATTCCAAGCCAAGTGTTGCAAAATTTCTGATTCATGTAAAAGCTTTCTTAGAGATTTCTTTGGACTGCACTCAGACTTTCCCCAATATTGTCAAGTTTTTCGTGTGTAAAAAAAAAACAGTGATTTAATTTCAGTTTCTTATCAAGAACACTGTCTCCCTAAATCTATTCACAGAATTATGAATTGTTTCTATGTGAAGCACACAAACAGGAGGGAAACTATCTCCCTTCTGTACAAGAGTTTGTTGTGTCAGAATCATACACAAAAATTATATGTGCTAAAGTATACAGCCTTTTTGGCATTGCAATAACAACATTAACACTGAAACACTTGGTCTCACAACATATCAACCTCTGTACACCACAGACTTCACGTCACCTGATTTGCCAGCACACTTGAGAGTGCGGCCATGTGCCAAAACAAGGCTCAGTAACTGAACTCACAGGAATGAAATTTTAATGCAATTATGTCTGCAGGTGTTTGTTGATGCTCTATCCGGAGAAGCAGAGTGTCACCTGGAAGGTGAATCCGAGCTGATGTTAAAAGCAGCCGAGGAGGATTTGGATGGGGCGATATGCGAGGATGTGCAGCCCCAGAAAGAGAAGACTCTCGGAGATGTCTGAAGAAGGGCTCCGGCATCATGCTTTAGTCAAGAAGAGAAACATTTCTGTTCTGCCATCACTATAGATGGCTTTATATCTGTGAACTGCATTTAATTTGTTTTCTTTAGTCTTTTGTTTTGGTTTTTTTTTTTACACTGACTAATTAGTAAATTGTGACAAAAATGTTTAAAAAGGTGTCTCCCCTAATGTCATGTTGCATTAAGTTATGTACTAGTCGAAATACAAGCAATGTGTACCAGAGAGCCCAGTGCACATTTGAAACACCAGCAGCAACGGTACCTGTTCTTGGGAAACACCAAGAACTGTTTGTGAGTCAACAGATTATAATATTATATAGTATACAGAATTTTTTTGTAACAGTTTTCATGCATTTGAGAGCTTTATTTATTATTTAACTGTGAACAAAGTAATAGACATACATTCTGTATTTAAAAGTCATTAGTTACTTCACCGAGTCTGCTTAATGTATCAAGAATTAATTTAAAACAGTTTACTTTAACCCACTCATTTCAAACCACTTCAAAATGTAAATTTGTATTTGGGTGCTGCTGCTATCTTTTGATTAAACAAAGAGATGTAGTATTTCAGTTTTTTATACAGTGCTTTAAATGCCAAAGTTTGCTTTTTGTGTGCCATGCATAGTCCTAGCATTCAGGGAGAAAGTCAACCTGATGCTTCACAATTAGTTTCAAATCCTGCAGTTATTGTTAATGGTTTAAGAGTTGGCACAAAGAAACACATTATTTATATCAATTCTCTCCAGGTGTCTGTAATATGCCTTTACTAGTGCCTAGTACAAACTAAACAAGACTAAAACTCAGTATTTCTACTTTTTTTGAGAGTAGGAAATTTGGCAAATTTTGGAATTGTTAAATGAAGAGAATCTTTAAATTACAGAATATTTTTAATGCATCAATTATAGTGTAAATCAATTGTAAAGGACAGTTCACCACTCAAAAGTATGTTTCCCCCCCTCTCAAGGTTTTTGATTGTGGCATTAATGTAAATGTGGTATAAACAAGCACACCTAATTTAAACTCTTAAAAAAGAAGTACAAAGCATTTAAATACCAACATTTATATTTGCACAGGAAATAGCTTCTCTTTCATTTTTTCCATTGCAGAATATACCGTATTTACTCAGCCATAGGACTCCCTTTTTTCCTAGAACTGGAGAAGGGGTCTTATAAGCAAACTTCTTAAAATCAATTTGGTTTGGACGGGGGGGGGGATTAGACAATAAGTAGTTTTATTTTAACGCTACATAATATGAGATATTCATTCAAAGAAAGGCATTTTCTTCACTTCAAGGATTAGTTAGGCATTTCACCTGTTCCATCCTCGCATTCTTCACTTCACTTCCATCTTTTTCAGGGGCATCCGATCATGTCTGTTAAAGCTTTATAATTTTTAATTAAGAGTAGTATCTTATCTTCTCTTCACTCAAGCGCTCTTTCAGTTATGCTTATTTTCTTCAATTTTATCGGATAATTTATAAATATTCAGTTCCTTAATTATTTCATTTCTGCTATAACAATTTTACTTTTGTCCTTTTCTTTAACTATCCATGATTTGCTGCCCTACATCAGCACAGGGACCACCATGATCTTGTAGAACTTTGATTTTTTTTTTTTTTTTTTTGTATAGTTCCTGTTATGGCTTACATATGTAAATAAAGTAAGTCTGCTAACATCCCACGCAGTAGCAACTTCTACAAAGATGCCTAATTTGGTGGATGGGTGTGGCCTGTAAAACAAGAAGCAAGTCATGCACGTTTAAACTGGTATACAAAATGGCTACCTATAACACAAAAATCTTTGTTTTTAATACTGTTCTAATTATGTTCATGGTTCACAAAAATATTTAAGGGGGCGAAAAACAATTCTGAAGTTGATATTCTTTGGTTTTTGCTGCCTCATGTGCTTCGAATAGCAGCATAACCATTATTTCTTGTTTCATTAACCCACTCTTAACACTTTAGATTTTGTACTTCATTTCAGAATTCCACAGAAAGATTTACACAGTCTTTCTTCACTTGCGTAAGTTGGTCCGTATGATTGCACCAATACTGAATTAATTATTTTAGATTGTACACTGAACTCGTGAGATGCTGCTCTTATGCCATTTTTATTGCAAACTTTATCCTTTGATTCCCAGCAATTTTTTTGTTTGTTTTCTCTCTCTTCATACTTACAGTATACATAAAAGATAAAAGACTGGATGCATGAGTAAAGGTAAAAATCCAAGCAGCTCTTCAAGTGGGTGGGAACCAGGAAGGGGTTGGCCGTAGCCTGAAAGACTATATGGTCACTGGGTTTTACTACAGCACTGCACTCTTTTCTTGCCAAAGAAGCCAACAAGGCAATGTTGTCAGGTTTAGATTTGACAATAGTAAGGAGTTTGTCATTGTACTGTAGACAATAGAGTCCTACAACTGAGTAAATACAGTATAATTAAAAACATGCTTGCTTACCTTTTACCTAACTCAACTAAATAGTGGAGTGGTATGAGGGATGTTTTTAAACCAGGGTCCATTGTGGAATAAAATACGAACTACCAAATTTTTTCAGCAATTAATTTTTTGTTCCATTGTAAATGCCTTAAGCTTTCTTTCTACAAGCATTTAAATTCTCAGTGTAGTTTAGAGTGGATCCTCCTCATAGAAGTTTGCTGCCAGTCAGCATAACCCTGTACTGTTTCCCCACGTGCATCCAATTTGCATTGTTGGTTTCAAGGGGGATTGAAACTGGAGGTCTGATTTTCATCAAAGAGGAGCAAAAGGAAAATGTTTAGTGGTTTGTACTTTATTAGAGAACTTACCTTACTTTAAAAATATCTCTTGTATATTGGTGCAGTAAGGCATAGTTAATTTTTCTATTTTGTTTTGGAATGCAGAAGAATACAATGAGTACACTACGATGCATATTGTAGAAGCTTTAAGCATGTATTTACAAATCAGGGTACCTATAAAAGCCATGAGACAAATGAACCTATTGCCATTTCAGTTACATAGTCTTTGTATCACAATGCCAAATATTCAATTGGCAATTTACACAAAAAGAAATACATAATGCTTCGTCTATCCTTTCTTTTTATCACAAAGCTGTAAAAATGGAGTGTATAAGACTAATTTAAAAATAAAAAAATAAAAAAAAAAGGCAGTAATTAAATGACGGTGCAGAATGATAATGTTTTTCATTGTATCTTCACATTGTGAAGAATGTATAAAATGTACTAGCAACATCGTTGTGTATTATAATGAAATGTAAAATAATATTTGCCTGTATACAGAGGCCTCATTTGGTGCTGTTGATTTAGTTCAAGCATCTGCTCCTATTGTTACCAGGGCAAGAATAATAACATGTACATGATATTTTTAACTGAAATCCATTGTAGTAACGTGTATAACAGATTAATATTGGTTAGATATATGCTGCTTCTCAACCAAACAACCTCCCCATAATCAACCAACTATAAACATAATTATATATATATAAAAAAACATATACAGAAAAAAAATTCATAATTGTAATATACATTCTAGGGGGAAAAAAATGTTGTACATAGAACTGAAGGAAATAAACTATACTTGATATACAATGTGTAGAGATTTTTTTCTTGCTGCCTCCTTCCCTGTGAATTTTATCCTTTAGCATAGTGAAGATTTCATGCAAACATTTTATTTCATACAAAGTGTGTATTTTAAATAGTTCTATAAGGGATGCAGCCTAACTCAGGTTACTGAAAAACAAAGATGGTTTGATGCTGCATGCCAGGGCAGTCGTTCTAACTCAAGTGCCTAGATATATAAACCAGAGAAATCACCAGACAACCTATTTACAGAAGATGCACTATTTCTGTCTTCTGCTAGCATTATGAGTCATATCATATATAATATTCTTTTCTTCCTTTCCCCCATAATCGCTGATTACCTATAACCTGGATGCACATTAAGTGTTAAATTCAGCACTGAACCTTGCAATGGACTTAATTTATATGATATGTTTATTAAATGTTCCAAATTACTTTACTGTATTAGTGTGAAAAACAATTTTAATATGATTTCAGTCGTGCTTACCTAAACCAAACAATTAACTTTATTGGGTATTTTTTCTACACAGATTGTCCTTAATAATAAAACCACACACAAACAGACAATACTTACACCAAAAATTGCAAAAACAGTTCAAATTTCTAGTTAACTGCAAAGTTAAGAACTAATTAATAATAAATAATTAAATGTGCATATACTATCATCTGTTCATCAGTTGGTGATTAAATGGTTGGCATGCAAAGTTTAAACACCTGCAAATATAAAAATATGGTGCCAACGCAACAGATGCAGTATAAGTAACATTCCCAATACATGTAACAGGTGTGTGTTTGCAGAGGAATTTCCAGTTATGAATGGAATCTGACAACCCAAGTATCACCAGATTCTGATTTATCCCATAATGGTGGAAAAATGTCAAAGTTGCACTTTATAACCTCTTGTACATTGTGAGCTCTATACATTTTTCAAGTGATAAGTATTTGTCCATCCCTCATATTGTGTGGCCCAGAAGTTAATTGACAAATGGAATGTATTATCAAGAGACAAGTGTTAATTAATTTTCAAGATTGAGAAGCTAGTAACAGTGATGTGTCATAATTTAAAATAGAGAGAGTTGAAGGTTGTTACACTACATCACTAAAATGTTCTTCTTGAACGCGTTTCGGAAGAACAGTTTGCTCCCATCGTCAACATGTTTTCAACTGATTTTGCCGGTTATTGTCTGGGGAATGTGTGTGGCTAGTGGTGTTCTCTGGTGCTGGGCTGATGAAGCTCCAAAGCCTGCTAGGTGGCGGTAGTTCGAAATTCATTAGGTGATTCCTGTGTTTAACGATATGTATTTTTTCCCAGATGTCCAATTCATTACTGCTGTTGATTGGTTTTAAGAGTTTTGTGTTTGGAGTGATTTCATGGTTTGAAGAAGACCAGAAATGACGTGCTACCGCTGATTTATCCGTCTGTTTTTGGTAAATGCATCTCATATGCTCTTTAAGTCTTATTTCAAGATTTCTTTTGGTTCTTCCTATGTATACCAGGTTACAGTCATTGCAAACTATTTGATATATACCAGCTGCTTTATCATTGGAGATAGTAGTTTATGTATATTGTGGTTATTCTGTGGAAGCAGGGTGATGATTTATTTCTTGAAAATCCTTTGAAATTTATGATGTGTCCAAGGGTGGTAAGTGAACTTCCTATATGCTTGTGGTTAGACAAAGAAGATTATGAAACTAGGGTTATGCAATTACTACATAGCCCAGAGTACATAGAAATCAAAACTAGAGAAGAAAATGGCCAATTACCTTACCTATAGTATAGTATTTATTGTGCTAAGAGTTTTACAGATTTGATTGTCTACTGCATTTTGACCCTGGTCACTTATTCAGTAGACAATCACTACAGTTTATTTACATTTTACAATCTCTTGTCACTAAATTATCTTGCTCTTTTTTTTTTCCCATGTCCCATTTCCACTTTTTTTTTTTTTTCACTTATCATTTATTGATTACTTAACCATCACACATTCACTATAGTTTTCCATTCAAAGTAAGATGCACTACCTCTTACTTTTCTCTTTCCACTGTCCAAAGCCATTTATTTTTTACTTTACACAAAAACTGTCCAATGCTTCTAGCGTCCTTGCATATCATTTCAATTATAAGTGTATTTCTATCCCCCTTCAACCACTTCTTATTAAAAAATTCTTTTCTCCAATTTTCTGTTCCTTGGCACTTAAATACTGTGTGTTCAATGTCTTCGTTACCACCACATATCGGACATTGGTTCTGAGGAATACCCTGTCTTAGCCCTTTTAGCCTCCATGCTCCGGTTCTTACCCATGCAATAGATTCTCTCTCTTCTTTATTTACTATGTCTATATATTTTTCCCTACCCCATGTATTTTTCATTGGCCTATAATAAACTAATGAGCTCTTTTCGGCAATCTCACTGAACATGATTTGTATTTCTATATCTTCCAGTCTTTTCCTTGCCTTTTTCCAAAAATTGTTCACATTATTTTCTCTCCTTCTCCATATATCTCCTAACCCATTTTTCTCCAAAATATTCCGTAATTTACTTACCCATCCATCATTCACTAAGCTCTTCTCTTGGTATTCAATACATTGTCTTAACACATTACTTTTTCCTAGATTTAAACTTCTGAACCAAAATTTCAAAGCTCTTTCCATTATCTTCCCCTTAGTTGGCACCCTGCCCATCTCTAATTGTGCTACCTGTCTTACAATTGACTTCGGTAGCCCTAGTATTTCTCTACAAAACATCCTGTGCACCACATCTATACATTCCCATCCTCTATCTAATCCCCATATTTCTATACCATACATCATTTTTGCCTCCACAACCATCTCATAAACTTTTTCCAGCCATTTAACATTTATATTAGGTACTTTATATTTGCAGCTTCTAATTGCTGCCATCACCCCTTTACCTTTTGCCAATGCAAACTTCTTTTGTTTCTCCCATTTATTACCTCCATCTATTTTTACTCCTAAATAGATACAGTCATGCACTACCCTGTAATCTTTATTCTCTCTCTTCCACTTTTCATATTTGCCTAATTTTCCCCCCTTTTTGAAAACCACAATCTGTGTTTTCTCTTGATTCACTTTTAACCTCCATTCTTTACAATATACATCAATTGCTTGTAATGATTGTTTTAAACCACTTACTGTAATAGATCCTACCACTAGGTCATCTGCAAAAAGAAGTCCTGGAATTTGGATGTTGTTAATTATTGGTGCACAGTTATTATTCCTTCCAATTTCTAGTAAGACATCATCTATGTATAAATTAAATAAAACTGGACTTAGCTTACATCCTTGCCGAAGGCCTTTCTTTTGTGGAATTTCGTTTGTTACACAGCCTGTCTCCACCCTTACACAGAAGGTGTTCTCAAAATACAGTGCTTTTAGAATATTCACCAATTGCTGACTTACTCCCTTACACACTAATTTATGCCACAGAAGTTGTAGCTCAATTCGGTCATAAGCCTTCTCTAAGTCTACAAAAGCCATATACAGTT
This sequence comes from Deroplatys truncata, assembly GCA_030765065.1. NCBI lineage: Eukaryota > Metazoa > Arthropoda > Insecta > Mantodea > Mantidae > Deroplatys > Deroplatys truncata. The sequence continues at coordinate 132,643,512 of CM060979.1, read as the reverse complement.
TACCCTTTTTTTCTTTTAAATATTTGTCTGCTAATGTCTTTATAATAAATAAATTATCAATTGTTCTCCTTCCCTTGTGAAAGCCCATCCGTAATTCCGAAAGGATATTATATTCAACCCAAGATTGTAGTCTCGTTGCCAAAATGCCCGCAAAAAGTTTTTTCTATATTCGATAATAATGCAATACCTCTGTAGTTACTAGGTTTATCGACATTGCCCTTGCCTTTATATATAGGATGGATGATAGCTTCTCTCCATCGTTTATGTACATAACCCTTTCTAATAATTACATTAAATAAATCTAGTAAAATTTTCACTCTCCCTGTTTCATTACACCACTCCTTAAGAAACTCTGTTGGGATGCCATCAATTCCAGTAGCTTTATTTTTCTTCAGTAACTTGTTTTATTATTTCCTCACTCCTAATTTCACCATCCAATATCTCTACAAAAACATTCCTTATTTCCAAAAATTCTGTACTTCCTATACTCCTTTCTTCCCCATGTAATGTTTTAAAATACTCCATCCATTGTCCTGGCTCAACATTGGGTTTAGTTACACATTTATTATAGGTCGACTTAAGAACCTGCCATACCTTATTAACATGATTTTCATTTAGACATTTTATCAAATTCCTTTCATTGCATTCCCTCCATCAGAAATAATGCACACAACAAACTAACGTTCTGCATTTACAGGAAACCAACTCACACAGAAAATTATATTAAAAACAATAGCTATACATAGAAATAGGATTTTGGTTCTCCTGCAATTTTAAATAGCATTCCAAACAGGTTAGTACATATACCATTGGAGAAAGATGAATACCAACACATTATCCATATATCCCATGGATATACCGGGAAAAAAACAATAGATAAGAAGATGAAGTTTGAAAGACAAAAACCACAAGCATATAGTAAGTTCACTTACCACTCTTGGACACATCATAAATTTCAAGGATTTTCAAGAAATACATCATCACCCTGTCTCCACAGAATAACTATAATATACAGAAACTACTATGCAACAGAACAAAAGACCCTATCCCCAACGATAAGTCAGCTGGTATATATCAAACAGTTTGTAATGACTCAACCTGTTATACACAGGAAGAACCAAAAGAAATCTTGAAATAAGACAAAGAGCAGCATATGAGATGCATTTACCAAAAACAGACGGATAAATCAACAGTAGCACATCATTTCTGGTCTTCAAACCATGAAATTACTCCAAACATAAAACTCTTAAAACCGATCAACAGCAGCAATGAATTGGACATTGGAAAAAAATATATATCGTCAAACACAGGAATCACCTAATGAATTTTGAACTACTGTCACCCTGCAGCCTTTGGAGGTTCGTCAGCCCAGCACCAGAGAACACCACTAGACACATTCCCCAGACAATAACTGGCAAAATCAGTTGAAAACATGCTGACGATGGGAGCAAACCGTTCTCCCAAAACGTGTTCAAGTAAGAACATTTTAGTGATGTAGTGTAACAACTTTCAACTCTCTCTATTTTAAAAAAGACAAATGTCGTTTATGAGATTAGCTAAAATATTCAAACCAGTCATGCTGACCCCTGGAACAAAGAGATGAACTTGTGATAATCGCACTTGGGCAAGATCCAGAAATTCCAAAACCATCATTTCAAACTGTAAATAAACTTTTAAATAAATTTAAAAGGAGCTTTTCTGTGCTGGAAGCAAAACGAAGTGTTGGGCAGCTGTTGATGAAGGTGATTGCAAGTAATTTGCTGTGTGTGTCTAGGCAGAGTGGAGTGAGCAAAGAAACTGGAGCATCACAAGGTGCACCATGTTCACTCAATGCATGACAATGATCCTATACCAGGCATTGCCAAACTTTTCATAATGAGCAACACTGACCAGAGAATGAATCGTGGGCAAAGCCACATTAGTTTTCAAACACAGTATTTTATTGCAATGAAACCTTAACTTAGATATTTATAAAGAATGTGATTAAATACAAATGATAGGCAATATATCCATACCTGAGAAGCAAAAGGGTGTGCATCAATTTTGAATTATTCATACTTTTGTGGCAAGCATGAATGATTGCACAACATGGAAAAAATGTGGTTGTCCTCTGTGCCCTCCCTCTTGCAATATCAATGTACGGTGTTATATAAATGACCTTTCCAATTACATGTTTGAATTACTATCATTAGGAAACATTTAAAACCACAATATTGGTATCAATGGAAAGAGAAACTCAAATATTTTTGTTATGTCAGTGCAACTATCACATGTTTATCAATTTCGTTGTTAGGAGACAACAGAAGAGGAAATGACTGCAAGGGAAGACGGGGGAATTTTGTGTGCTGGATTTTCGCATATCCCAGTCTCATTGTACAATGCAAGTTTAGAAGAAACTTTGGTGAAGAGGCACCCAGTGGGTCTAGTATCTGTAAGTGGTACACTAACTTCAAAACTAGGGGATGCATATGTAAGCAGAAGTCAACCTGCCGTCCATCGGTAACTGAGGCAGATTTGGAGTGTGTGAGAGAGAGAGTTTCACACAAATTCTGCAAAACTGAAATGTTATTTATGGACGTTCTTTAACTACTATGGTCCTTAGTGTCTCATTCTATATTCGGTGTGAAAGATGGTAATTTTGCTCAGAGGTCTCTTTATCAGGCTTGAGGTCCTTTTACATGTTGTAGATTTACCACCAGCTTTACTTCCCTTCCAAAGAAAGCCATTATAAGGATTTTTACACCAAAAAAAAAAAAATCCATCACCCTCTGCTGGGATTGAACCCTCAACCTTGGGAACTAAAGGCTAGAATGGTACCCCTGGACCATGGAGGAGAAATCCACAATAAAACCCAGTAGAGAATTAAACATCCCACAATAAACTGTGGAAGATTTTACGGAAATGTTTGAAGTTCCATCCATACCATCTGTAATTGTTGTAGGCTCTGAAATCAGACAATAAACTCAAGTGACTGTCTGTGAGGAGATACAGCTCAGAATGGAGACTAAAGGTTTCATTGAATCATTGGTGTTTAGTCACAAAGCCACTCTCCATCTACCAGGAAAAGTGCACAAACACAATGTCAAGATATGGGATTGCAAAATCCTAACCGTCATTTGGAACATGTTCACAAGTCCCCCAAAGTGAATGTGTTTCGTGTATAAGCCATGAAAATGTGTATGATCCAGTCACTAGTAATTCTATTTAGACATATTATAATAATAATGGCTTCTTTCACAGCTAGAACAGGACATGAAAGGTTTCATTTTTCAGCAGTATAGAACACTAAGATGTCCAAACGAACTGAATAAAATACTTCCAAGGAGATGGATGCTGGCCATGAAGATTTTGCTTGCTCGCATTGCCCTCCACGTTTCCCCGACCTCACACCTTGTCATTTTTTTTCTCTGGGGTTTTATTAAACAACAGGTATATTTTCCACCCTTACCACCTACCATTGAGGATCTTTGTGTCCACATCACAGAGGCCATTGCACTGGTGGATGGTCCAATGCTGCTTGATGTGTTGTGTGACACAAGGAGCAAATGTGATTTATGTACGGTTGGAACCAAATGTTTCTGTTTCATGCTTCCAGTGAACCAAGTGTCGGAGTTTCTATTTTTGTCGATACCAATTTCATACTTTCAATTTTCACTGGTTCAAGAGCAGCACATGTAATTTAATGTTGTGAACCAATTGGCTAACAAAATATATGAGTTGATCATTCCATTGATACCAATACCATGTTTAGTGTTTCATAATGATAGATATTGAAGTTTGTAATTGGAAAAGTCATTTATAGTAACACTGTATTATAATGGCAGTTGTGAGAAACATTTAGAAGAAAATGGACATACGTCCATATTATTTTTAAAATTTATTCATATTTTACGTAACTTATTAATAAATCTTACATAAACCAACACAAGAATGCTACTGTATGACCAAATACCACAACCTTAAGTATTACATTTCATGAGCAATGTGCAATTATTGTACCACAGAAATAGGTTTTTGGTTCTCCTGAAAAGTTATGAAAATGGACATGTGCCCCTTTGCTTCTCAGGTAGGGATATGTTGATACTGTTACATGAATTACTTTTATGTTATTCTCTGCTCAGAGGCTTTTGAGCCAGTGGAAGGGGGAGATAGGATGTTGCTTGGCCAGACCGGGTGTATACATAAAACAAAACAACCCAGACAGAGTTGCATGATTTAAAGCTATTACTCAAACATGAGTAGTGTTGCACATCAGAGATATTGCACAAAGTTCTTAAATGTGTATGTATATATGTGGCAGCCATAGGAAACAGGTAATGTATCTGCTACTTATAAAGCAAATTCCCGCCTATAGGACATGGAAAACCAATACATAAGCAGACGACACACAATATTCAAAATGTATATAATTAATTACTTTAAAGGAGGAGACGACAAATTTAATTCGCCAATAGAATATACTGTGGCTGCCACTGGCATTCCCAGATGTACAGTAAAAACAACCATTAAACTGGATATTCAACACTATACAACTCCAACAAAGACGAAATGCGATGCAAACAAAACAGTTGAAGAATTTCATAAAACTGATAGCTTTAGTATGGATTTAATGAGAACTGTATATCAATTTTATACAAATCAGACTACTCCAGCACTGAAAAAAATGTTGATTGCAGTTTGTGAGAAAACGAGAAACACGGGGTACAAGTTCCCGTATCAGAGGACACATTGTTTCAACTTCTCAAGTCTATGAATTTTAGGTTTAAGAAGTGAAGATGCCGAACACCAGTAATGGAATCAAAGCGAAACCAATTATTTAAATAAAATTGACCACTATAGGCAATAGGCTTCCAGGACATCTATCTAGGCAAGACATGGTACGATACACACAATGGTGTCTTCCGAAAATGAACAGATGAATTGGATTACTGTGATTCTCAATTTTCAACTGGTAAAGGGCAAAGAATAGGAGGAGGAGGAAGAGACTTTGTTCCAGGCGCTATGTTTGTGACTCACAAGAGCTTTTTGGATGCCCCAGTTGATTATCAGGGACAACGAATGCCAAATTGTTCGAAGAATGGTTTGAAAACACAGTCAGGCTGCTAGAGAAATCTTCCGTGGCTGTCATGGATAACGCAAAATATTCATGCGTTCTCAATTCCATGCCTAAGAAACGGGAAGAAATAATAAAATTCATAGATGCTGATTTTTGTTTAAGGGTGCTCACTATTAGGTCATTAGCGCCCTTGTAAAACACATCATGGCATAATTATAACTTTGCTATTCTGAACACCAGAGAGCGTACATGTCTTTCAAACTGCTTTAAAACGTTTTTTCACCTTGATATAACAGCTTGTTCACTAAACTTGACATTCCATTCTAAGGAAGCTGGTATCTCCGATTTACACCCTACTGACCACTTTCCATATGTTATTAGTAGACTTCGGATATTTAGGTTTTTACCTATTGTTTTCCTTTACAGCCTATTGAGTCTAACATAGATAATTGCACATATAATTGGCCTAAAAAGGTATTAACCAATTTTTATAGTGTCTATAGGCACCTATTTAAACATAAATGCCTATTTCTGCCTTTTGGTGCCTATAAATGCCTTTTTTAAAAATTCCAATGAATTTATTCACTAAGCTGTTGTATTCAATAAATAATTATTTAATCAACAACAAACCTTTCATTGACTGGATACTTATTTGATTTCTGTTTGATAAATTGCGGCGTGGTGTCATTTTTAAAAGGCTTAGCGCAACAATAAATAAAGCAACAATTAGTGAAATCTTAAGGTGCCATATGCGAAATTGGAACTTCGGCAATGGAATACAATAACAACAATTGGCCCACGTCTGGTTCTCAGAAAAAGTTATTTGAAAATAATGCAAAGTGTCGGTTCGTGTTCATAATATAACTATATTAAATTTGGTTGCTGTCATAATTTTTCTGCTAGTGCTGCAAAATGCTTAAGAACAAATCTACCAAAAGTGCATTAATAAGGAAATGGATTTTGGATTTCCAGTTTTATGCAACAGATGAGAAAATAATCTTCTGTCGGGTCTGCAATAAAGAGGTAAGCTTTTTACTGCATTTTCTGTCATTTTTATTATTCACATGAGACCATGTATGTTAACTACCACAATTAATTGTACTGTATGACTTTTTCTTCTATCTGAAAATAATCTGAAATTTGTTTGATGCATTTTATTAAGTCCAATACTGGGGTCTAACAGTACAACAGATCAAGACAATACTAATTTTGTAAAAGACAATTATTTTTAAGTTATACTAATTTTTATGTAAATTATATTGGATATTAATTTAAAATGTTAATTATTTTAACAAAATATGATTTACCGACATTAAAATATATTTATAAATATATTCTTCTACTTAAGGTTTTTGCCGACAAAAGGAGCCACTTGATACAACACGAGAAAATTTCAATGCATCAAGCAAATTCTAAAATGAAAGATTCTTAGAAGCAAACTTTACTTACACAGTCCATGCTCTGAAAAATAAAATTCCAATTCTATTTTGATATGTGTAAAGCATTCGCTACAGCCAACATTTCTTGGAATGTAGTTGAAAATACAACAATGAAGTCATTTTTAGGAAAGTATTGCAGAGAAAGACACTTAGAAGAAATTATCTTGAGATTGTGTATGAATCACAGCTGAATGAAATAAGGTCAGAAATAGGAGATTCCTACATCTGGATTTCCATAGATGAAACCGCAGATGCCCTGGGGCGAAGTATATCAAATTTAATTGTAGGGAAATTGGCATTTGATTTGTCCGAAGGTGTTGGAGAAAGCTAATGCTCAATCAGTTGCCTACTTCGTAAACTCCGGACTAAAGGTACTGTATCCGAATGGTGTAAAGTTGTTACTGTACACCGATGCAGCACCATATATGATAGCAGCTGGGAAACTTTTGAAGGTATTTTTTCAGCATTTCACACGTTACTTGTCTGGCTCTTATCTATCCTACTGTATTTAAGTGTGTTTTCCATGGCTGATGCATAAAAGTTTTTTATTTATTGTGCCTATTAAAGACCTATTTCCCTACTTTTTAGGAACTTTTTAGGCGCCTAAAATCACATTGTTTAGGACCTAAAGATCCGAAGTCTAGTAATTATTAACATAATAAATAATTCAGAATAAGGCAATGGGTCTTTCAGAGATTCCAAAACTTTCGATACTTCAGAGAAGAGGATCTAATTTTATTAATAGTCTTAACACCCATCACCTGTTTTGCATTCTCAATCTTTCCACATAGTGCCTCCTGATGGAAAATACAATGGAAAAAGCATACGTTTTCAGGCATTTTTAACATTTTAAATAATTGCTTTGATCTACCTACCAGATCCTTCTTTTCCCCAATAATTGCTGGAATACCATCTGTCGACAATGATACCAGCCTTTTCAAGTCTACATACCTTTCTTCTTCTAATGTATCTTGCAATGCAGTTCTTCTCTCGTTATTTGCTCCTTAAGGGTTACAAGATTCAAAGAATATGGCAAAGGTTCGTGTAGTGCCTTTCAAAGAATCGATCCCCAAGTCGAAAAATTGGACTATTTAATGTCAATCCCTGACAAGACCTCACATCCAGAGGATTGACCTCATGCAAATCAGATTTACAGGCGCTGGCCCGGAGGTAAATGTTCTGACACGCAACTGCTGTGTTTAGCCTCAGCGGGTTTCTAACCTCTCCACCAACAAGCGAAATTCTTTAATTCCATCTTTTATAGAAACTTATTGTAATTCTACGAATACCTACAATAATAGCATTGTGGCAATACTGGTGTTCAGAAAGATAATCATTTACACCACGAATTAAGATGAGTCTCATCTAGTGCTATAGAATAATTTACAAACTTATTAGCTTTACTTTGAATATATTTTTCAATTGCTTCTGCAATGTTTAGCCCTCTAATCTTGATGGTGTTAGGAGACAAACGTATATTTTGGAAAGTATCGGCTCGTTGATGACATTATTTTAGCGACATCACAAAGACAGGATTTTATAAACTGTCCATCTGTAAAAGATTTGGTACCACTTCCGTATTTATCAGTTAAGGTTTTACAACAAAAATACTTATTAAATCCAGTGAAATGTGCATGTAGAATAATCCAGAATATTAAAGGAAGAAGTGAATCACTAAATGTTGCTCCGAGGAAATGATATGGCTCGACCACCTGTTCTTTTAAGTGACGGCACTTATGTATTAGAATGTATATTTGTGTTATGTAATAAACTAGTAAGACATATCCATGTGCTATATGACTATGATGATTTCAAGCCGTTATGGTTAGTGCTTTTCCGATTTTCCAAACTATACAATAGCTTGCATCAGAGGTCAGGCCGAAATTTGAGCTGTCTGGTCTACATATTACCATCATTAATGTAAATAAAAAACTAGGCAGTTAAAATCAGAAAAGCAATATTCTGTCTTAGACAGCTAAAGAGTTGAGTGCCGGATAAGGTGCTACTAAGATGTTGCTTTGTATACTTCCATACCAAAAGTTATATGATGTAATATTACGTGGATGCAGTAAACAATGATATAATATTAGAACTATAAAAGAGAACAGTAAAAGTAATAGTTGGCATAAAAAAATACAGAAAAGCTGCAGAGAACATTTAGGAAGACTAAATATATTACCTTGCCCTGTGTTTATATAAAGGAACTATTATATATAAAGAACAACCTGGAAAATTTAATTACAAATAGTGAAGTGCAGGACATAATAATAAAAATAAATTGCAAATACATTTCTATAAAACCACTGCATTTGAAAAATTCTATACCTTTATTGCAGCAAAGTTATACTATAATGTAAAAAAAAAAAAAAAAAAAAAAAACAACAACAACAACACACCACACCACACCCCACACACAGTTCATTCAAAAATGCTTGGCACTCTCCCCATAACTACAGTAAAGTGGGAGTTGGCAATGTGTTCTGCACACGGGTGAAGCTTTGATTGGAAAACTGGAAACGCAGGGCACTATCTCTCCACATGAACACAGTGTCACTAGTTGTACTTTTGCGGGAAAGGCAAATTTTCTGATTGGCTGTTTCAAGTTTCGAAGTTCGTAACGAACTAAATGGCAGGCAAGAAGAAAGGGACCATCTTCAATTTTTATAGCTGAAAGTTTTCATCTGATGTTTTTTCATCAGGAATAAAGCAGAGACGGTAATCATACATTTACGCTACTTATGATTGATTGTATATGTTTTGTAATATTGGTATTTTGTATTAACTTCAGTGAAATTCATAGAATGAGGTAGAAACCTTTGATAGGTTATTGTGTGTTGCAACATTTTTATATAACAAATTAAATTTTCAGATACATTGAGCCATCCAGACAGAGTGGGATATGCCTACGATTTACATTCCTTCCAGTGTTGTGATTCGAGTCCTGAATGGTGACTTAGAATCTGAAGGTATGCTATTAAATTTGAGCAACATAAACTGATAATGTTGGATGACAGGTTAAGTTTTTAAGAGCTTCTTATGCTGAATTTTATATTGTCCTGATTTACTTTTCAGATATAGTCATCCAGACAGTGGAATATACGATTAATTTTCTTGTTTGCACTACATAATTGATGGGTGGAGATCACAGCCAAAGTGGGTAAGGTAAAAATCAACCTTTAATGCAAATTAAATAGCATGTTACAGTGTCAATATTCATTCATATACAACGCACTGCATCCGAGGTACTATGGAAGAAAAGCTTAGTTTTCTGAATTCACGGAAGGTTAGTATTAGTTGGGTGTTTTATTATTTTTATTATGAAAAGTGTTTAAAATTTCACTATAAATAACATATCGAAGGAACATTCAAAAGATCCAATTTATTGAACCTTCAATGAAAAGATCCATGGATCCTTTGCGTATACTGAATTTTGTTCAAGTAACAAAGTGGTGGTGGTTTTACAATAAAAGTGTTATTTCCTTCTCATTTAACACTTTATCAACCAAACATGAGCTCAGATTCCAATTTTCTCATTTAATTCTGTTTCTTTACACTTTAGTTATTTGTAGTGTGTTTCACTTCATTGGCTGACTAGTTAATTCACTCATATCAATACTTGCACATTTAAACTTATATGTTTTTTTTTAAAATGTAAACAGGAAATGGCCTAGCCTCTCTTCACCCCAAAGCACTCTCATTACTTAAGCTGTGGTTGCATAAAAATGCTGCTAGACACTAGCAATTACTAACTGATATGTTAAAACTCCTCTAGGTATAGTAGCAATAGAGGACCTACTTTCCATTCCAAACTAGAGTACCTCTCACTATAAACAAACTCTTTGTATTATCCATGCGAAAATAGTTTGCAATCCCTGCCCCCTTACGACTGCTTCTTCCTCTCACACATACTTGCTACATGTTACAGCTGAACATTGTTTAAGTCTATAAAAAGGTGCCCTGTGTGAAAATCATAATTAAAAATGCAACCAGAAGTAACAATTAATTTTATAAGCATGTGGAAAATTAACATTTTACTTATATTATTTGAACTCCTCAGGAAAGGTGCAGTAACCTAATCCAAATCCTCCAAAGATGACTTGGCTGCCATATTGGAATCAGAACTATCCTCGAAGTTAATGACAAGCTTATCGACAACACTGTTGCGTACAAAACAGGTTCCCACATTTTAGTCTCCTATTATGTGTGTTTATATTCCCTGCCTGCTTTGGTTACACTTTTTTTGCTGAAACGCCTGTAAACTCAGATGTTAGTGTCGTAATATCTACTATTGTAAGTGTCAGGTGTTTTTATAATAGTGTGTTGAACACATTAAGTATTTCTTTTTTGCCTTTTTTTTTTAACGGTTTCCCACCTTTGTTATGAGTGCTAGCATATTATAAATGACTGTTCACTTATATTTCCTGTGTTATGCAAAGAGTTTATTTGGTACTCAGATAACACCCATGGGAATTCATTGCTGCATTTCTCATATAGGCAAGAGAATAGCAGTCATTGGTAATTCACAAACCAATACTATTTGAGTGTTAGCGCAATAGCAGTTAGAATTAAGGAAATCTTATTTTGTAATCTCTTAACAGTTGTTATATATCCATTACCTTTAACAATGAGTTCTTACAATAACCACAATAAAATGTGTCACCTTTCCACTCCAATATTTCATGATACAATACATTTATAAAGGAACTATTTACATTGGCATAAGCGTAGTGCTTAATTTCATGACAAGCAGAAGCATATGCTTTGGTTTACATCAGAAAGAACTCTGGTTTACAGTGGATAGTATGTATTATAATCACAAGGTGTTTGTAGCCACAAATTTTTCCTTAATGTAAGCAATTTCTCTTTTCAGAAACCTACTTTTAAGGGTAGTTTAAACATGTGTTTCTCTTTACTTCTAGGATATACACAAGGAAAGTTGGAGTTAAGTTGTGCCTATTTGTGTCCAGTGAGGCTTCAAGCCAGAGCACAGAGAGTTACAATGACATTAATAGTGTTAAATTGTGTGGTGAAACTGTTGCTAATGGTATTTATTGCACTGCTAATAGCGATTTAGTGAATGACAAACAATAGCTACACTATTGCATGTAATGTGTGCAGAAGTTTCTTTGTAGGAAATGGGAGTTATTCATGTTATGCAAATATGTCAAATTGTGTTGCACTATCTAGAGAGTAGAATAAAATAACAAGTGTCAAACATGTGTTATTCTTCCAATTTTCCTGTCAAAATCCACATCCTACTGTTGGTTGGTTGCAAAAGTGCAAAAGATTTTACTATGAAGCATGCAGAAGAAATTATTGCAAGGTACTTGATCTTCTCATTCAGCCTCAAAAATGTAAATGTGACCATTATGTATTATGGCACAGAAACATTCTGCAACCACTATTAACCCCAATATTATATAAAAGCAATGTATGTACCGACTATTGGATAATTTAAATAAAAAGAGTTACACAGGAATAAACAGTTGTGTTTTTCATACTAGCCTAGCTGTCTGGTGTTCAGCTGATAATTATGTTCTAATATTGTGTTGCTACAGATGACAATGACAAGTTATTTTATGTGAGCTTTAATCAATTCCTTTAAAATGAAATTTGAATAACTCAAAGTGCAATCACGATTACTGAAGCTCACGTAATTAACTTTGTATGTCGTCAGTAGTGATACATTATTAGAACATATGATCAGCTGAGCCAGACAGCTAGGCAGGTATGAAAAATACAGTTGTAGTAGCTACGAGTGACATCATCATCCAAGAGCGCGAGTTTTCATAGTTTAGTTCCAACCCAGATCACTACTCAAGCTGTGATCGCCTTCGTGTTTCCACCGTTTAACACTAGAGTTGCACTTGTAATACTGTGGTGATCTGTTGTTTGTATCAAGACAGGTTATAGTACCACCTATTCCCACCAGATGATGTTGGCGCATCCCACAGGTAGACCAGTTTAATGTGTGGCATGCTAGTGAGATCATGGACAGCACAAAGACAACATGGAAGCAGACAATCATGGACAACAATGAAGTTTGGTTTCTCTGGAGGGAAGAAGTGGCTGCTTCAGACATTCACACAAGGTTAGCCGCTGTATGTGGGGGAGCAGCACCAAGTTTGCAGATCTGTGTTCCATTGGATTTCAGATGGCAAGAATTGTGCTGAGAAATGGAAAAGCACTGGATGTTCAGCACAAGCACGTAACCCAGTCAATGTCCAAAGTGTGTCCAATTTGATAATAGAGAACAGATGTATCACATTTGATGAACTGGATTATCATGAGGAACTCTTCACGCTATCATCCATAAGGAGTGGAACATGACCAAGATGTCTGCACAGTGCCCGATAACCTCAGCAATGTGCAGAAACAGATGATGAGATGGGGTTTAAGGGCGCTAAAGATCAAAGGTCACCAGCACCCTTACAAAGTATAAAATTTAAAAACCCAAAACTAAAAAACGGGACACAAACCCACCTTGTCTAAAACACATGGTAACAAATTCTAAAACAACCACACTAAAAACATGGCAAATAAAACAATAAAAGACTAAAATGTGTCAGGAGCTGTAGAAGTCAAGGGACCAGAGCCCCCCCATTAAAACTGACAATATAAAATCATAAAACTAAAAGACGCTCAGTGCATCAAATGCGCCGACTAAAGCCACTGTCAATAATAAAACGTAAAAGACAATCTACCGCATGCGCGTCGTCTGCCAAAACGTTGGCTATGCCAACAGGCAGAGACACACGAACGCGCAATGGAGCTAAAACCTGACACACTGTTAAAGTGTGACGCACCGATAAGGGTGCCGCACACTGCTCACGGAGTGGTGCGGGGTCACCACTAAGCAAGTGTCTATGACTAAAAAGGCTATGTCCGATACGAAGACGTGTTAAAATTACCTCTTCCCGACAAGAAGCAAGGGAAGAGGTAGCCCAGACAACCGGGAGCGGTTTAACCTCCCGCAACTTGTTCCCCGTAAGGGCCGCCCACTCATCGCGCCAACGCGAGAGGATACAGGCACGTAAAAGGACACACAGATCAGTGGAGGGAACAATAGAAGTAAAACATCTGGGCGATAAAATCGCCAATTTGCCAGCGGCATCCGCAGACTCGTTGCCAGACGCCCACATGACCCGGAATCCACACAAAGGAGACGCTGATGCCAGAAGCACCAAGCGAGTGGAGGAGATCATGTATACGCTGTACGAGTGGGTGATAATTGTACAGCGCGTTAATACTCTGAAGGGCGCTCAGAGAGTTTGTGCAAAGAACATAGTGCCGTTGGATATATATAAGTTACATAAATACTAAAAATTTCGGCGGTAAAAATCGAACATTGCCCCGGTAAACGAAAGGTAAAACTATTTCCACCACAATAAAAGGCACATCCTACTCCAGCATCAGTCTTAGATTCATCAGTATATATAAAATGAAAGTCATTGCGCCGGGAGTTCTAAAAACGCTGATCTTAAGACTGAAGCAGAGGTCTCATTCTTCAGCATCGACGTTAACCCAAGGTGACAGTGGGCCTCAGTGCGCAACCAAGGAGGAAACTGTGTTCCCCCCTGGGAAGGGCCGGAGCTCGCGTAACGTCCAAATGCCGAAGGTGTCGAAATCGAAACCCTGGAGGGAGCAATGCAGAGGGACTAACTAAATATTGCCGATCGAGCGAATCCTCGAAAAATAACTCCAAGGACGGGTGGTCAGGCAATCTGGAGAGTCGACATGCATAGCTGCACAAAAGCATCTCTCGCTTGAAGGACAGCGGAGGCTCTGTAGCTTCAGCATACAGATTGGGTACAGGGCTGGTTGGAAAGGCCTCTGTAGCGACTCATGCCACGATGGTGAATGGCATTCAGGTGACGTAACACAGATGGACGCGTCGAGGAATAGACAACGCACCCGTAATCAAGCTTGGATCGGACCAAAGAGCGATAAAGGCGCAGAAGGACAGTCCGATCAGCTCCCCAGGATGTGCCACTTAAAACACGTAAAAGACTAAGAGAACGGTCACACTTTGCTTTTAAAAACGAAATGTGTGAAGTCCAGCTCAACTTCCGGTCAAAGATCAACCTAAAAAATTTCGCCTCGTTTGCAAATGGTAGGTTATCCGGCCCAAGATGGAGAGAGGGCGAAAGCCTTCCGGCACCAGAAATTCACACAGACGGATTTCTCGGCGGAGAAAGTAAAGCCGTTGGCGTTACTCCAGGTGTAGAGGCGGTCGATACAGCTCTGGAGACGGCGTTCGGGCAGACAGGTTCGCCGTGAACTGCAATAAATGGCAAAATCGTCAACAAAAAGGGACGATGAAATACCAGGTGGAATACAATCAACAATGGGGTTGATAGCAATTGCAAAAAGTGTGACACTGAGTATAGAGCCCTGCGGTATACCGTTCCCTTGAATAAAACGACTAGATAAAACCGAGCCCACACGTACACGAAAGACGCGATCCGTCATAAACTCCGGAAGAAATATGGGTAGACAACCGCGTATTTTCCATGCGTGGAGTGTACGTAAAATGCCGCCCCTTCTACAAGTGCCATAACCTTTCTCCAGGTAAAAAAACACAGCCACTGTTTGACACTTTCTCAGAAAACCATTCATAATATGCGTCGAAGACACACCAGATGGTCGGCGGTAGAGCAGTGTCGACGAAACCCGCACTGAGCGTTCGCCAGAAGGTTCTGAGACTCAAGCCATGTCAACCGCCCGTTGATCATGCGCTCCATCACCTTACAAATGCAACTGGTGAGGGAGATAGGGCGGTAGCTGGAAGGTAGTTGGCGATCCTTCCCAGGCTTAAGTATAGGGACAACGGTGGCTTCGCGCCAAACTGAAGGAAAACGCCGTCTTGCCAAATACGGTTATAGACCTGTAAGAGAAAGTTTACTGTCGGCTGAAAGGTGCTTTAACATCAGGACATGAATGCCGTCCGGCCCAGGAGCGGAGTGCCTAGATAAAAGGAAGGGGTGCTCCAGCTCCCTCGTTGTGAAAAGTTCATACCACTCCTGATGTGGAAATCGAAAACTATAGGTCACAGAGTCAAGCCGATCTTTGAGAGTGCGAACGCCGGCGGAATAATGGTCAGAACTGGAAACCGCATCAAAGGCAGCATCCAGAGTGTTAGCAATGGCAGCCGGATCCACTATGGTGGTATTGGAATCCTGAAGGTCAGGCACAGTACAATGCGACACTTTACCGGAGAAGCGACGAAGTTTATCCCAAAAAAACAGAGGAAGGCGTGAAGCGATTAAGACTCGACAAAACGAGTCCAAGATGCCTTCTTGCTATCCAGAATAATGCGACGAGCCCTGGCGCGCGATTGTTTAAAAGTAACCAAATTATCAAGCGTAGGGTGTCGTCGAAACACCCTGAGTGCAGCTCTACGGGCACGAACGGCTGACCCGACAGTCCTCGATCCACCACGGAACAGGAATACGCCGAGGGTGGGAGGACGAACGGGGAATTGTGCGTTCGGCGGCAGATAGGATCGTAGACGTAAGGTGCTGCATCATTTGGTTAACGTCAGTGAAGGGCTGGTCCACAAAAAACACGAGGCTCGAATAGTCCCCAGTCGGGTTTAAGGAATTGCCAGGTAGGTGCTCTGGAAGGCTGGACGTGGTGAGACAAAAGAGAAACGATGCAGGGGTAATGATCGCTGGAGTAGGTGTAAGCGACGACGTTCCACTGCAGCTGGATGGAGCAAACGGCAAGGTCCAAGTGAGAAAATGTACCAGAAGAATCAGAAAGAAAAGTAGGCTCACCTGTATTGAGGATGGAGAGGCTGAACTAATAAAAATGTCGGAAAGAAGAGTTCCCCTCGCACAAGCCCTTGGCGAACCCCACAGGGGGTGATGGGCATTAAAATTTCCCAACAAAAGAAATGGTGTTGGGAGAGCGGACAGGAGATCTCGAATGTCCGCGTTAGCGAGGGGAGACGATGGAGGTGAATAGACGGAGCAAAGGCAAAAGAAAAAGCCGGGTAATTGAATCCTAACGGAAACAGCTTGCAACTCGGACGTGTGTGAGAGGCTGAAAATGAACGTCGTTAAGCAGTAATAGCATGGCACCTCCATGAGTAGAACCCTCACCCGGTGCAAGATCCTAGCTAACCGGAGTATACCCACGGAGGATAAAATGATCGTGAGGGGGAAGCTTGGTCTCCTGCAAACACACGACCATAAGTGAATGGGAACGCAATAAGTTGCAGTTCCGCCCTATGCGATCGTATATCACGTAAATTCCAGGTCAAATAACCATGAATAAAAGGGATAAACTGTCTACTTAGAAGGGCGGCTCAAAATAACCTTTTGCTTAACCTTGGAGCTCGGGCTTTTGGTATGGAGTTATCAGACTCCATAGGCTCCCACGCGCTCAGTGCCAGAAACCGATTTAAGCGCCGAGAATCGGTTCTGGGTGGCAATGGGTGAAGGGTGCCGCTGAGCGCGGCTTGTCCTAGGAGCATCCTGGGACTGCGACCTTCGAGAAGCTGAACTTTTCTTACCGCGCGCACGCGGAGGGACTCTAAGAAAATCTTCCGTACGAAGTTACTGTTTTGATTTCTTCTCAGTGCCTTGTGACTTCAGTACCTTGGACCAGCTTTAGATGGCTTGATAACTGTGCCAGAAATGAACGGCCGGATGGTAGTTGCGGTCAATGCAGTCATGGTCCAGGTCTGGGTTTCGGCATCCTTCCGGGGTACTGGCGAGGCAACAACAGAACTGAATGTTCCCGATCGCAGGAGCGAAAGCTGGCGCGCACGGTAAAGCCTCCGGACTTCGGCGAAGGAAAGTTTCTCCTTTACTCGGATCTCCTGGATCGCCTTCTCGTCCAAGTACCGCGGACAGTCGGCAAATGACCAAGAATGAGACCCTTTGCAATTAATGCAGACGGGGGCTGATGAACAGGTACCATCGTGTGACGGCTGGCTACTTGAGGCACAGATGGATACGGCACTCTTACAAGAGACTTGCGTATGCCCAAAACGTTGGCATTTGAAACAACGCAGAGGTCTAGGAATATAGGGCCTCACCGCAATACGTTCGTACCCTGCTGAAATACTATTGGGCAGATCGACGCCGTCGAACGTGAGAAACAGGGTACGAGTTGGTACCAACACTCCGTCGCGTTTAGCCTGCACTCGATGAACCGCTGTTACCTTTTGGTCGGAAAGATATTCAACCAATTCATCGTCCGACATTCCGTCGAGGCTGTGAGTGGTGACGACGCCTCGACAGGAATTTAAGGTTTCGGTGCTTCTCAACACAGATGGGATAACCGTGGAGAAGCGTGGCGCGTAACAAGGACTTACTTTGTTGTTCGGACTTGCTCTGAACTAACAAAGAACCATTCCGAAGTCGGGTGCAGGAATGAACAGAACCAGCAATAGCGCCAATCCCCTTTTGAATAATAAAAGGGTTCACCTCAAAAGATTGGCCTTCCTCTGTTCGGCTAATTACCAAGTAACAACCAGATGTCAGTGGTGCTACTTCTGTTACTAAGACTTTTCGGTGCTTGTTATTAGGAATGGAGAAAGAGGGCTCCATACGAAAGAAATCCTCCACCATTGCAACCGTTTCCGACCTTGGGCTCTGACTTCCCGGGCGTTACCCCGGCTTGGGTGAGTGTCCTGTCTCACCCCAGGGTCACACCTCCCAGAACATAGACAGATGGACCCAATGGCCGTCGGAAGTCAACAGCTCCCCCTCCCCCGCGGGACTGCAGTTGAACAGCGGATACGAACACAGGCCCTACATGACGACCCCGGGTGGTGGGGATAACGCCATTACCCACTCACCCAGTGTGCGGGTATCCGTCAGGCTGTGTCCACGGAGGATTAAAATAAATAGAATGGTAAAATAAAACAAAAAGTGTGTGGGCGTTTTGCACACAAGGTAGACCGGCGAAGAAGGAAAATGAATGTGAATGAATGGACGTGGTGCGAAATGTGCATAAATGGATTAGAGCTGAGGTGGCGAAAACGTGACTCGCAGGCGCCGTTTCCTCTCTACAACCGTCCGTTTGTTTTTCACATGCTGCTGAGTGATGGAGTGCGTGTTGCATATTTTGTGACTCGCGGAAGGAAGTCGTTTTCGCCACCCTTGGATTAGAGAATACAGAAACGATGGCGAGGGGCGTCATGGAATGAAATGAGCCTACCTTGCGTCCCCCGGTCACGAGAACGAACCCACCTCGACCGGAGGGATGACGATAGCGATGACTGCTCGGGACCCCGGGTGCACCAAACCCGTACTCACACGAAGTGAGCCCCTGGGGGGACAGAAACAGAAGTGTATTGTATACCAGCAGTTGTTGCAACTGTACAGTGTGAATCTAGCAGTTTCTGAGTATCTGGTCACCATTGATGAGTCATGGTTCTTGCATGAGACTCCAGAAAAGAAAGAGCAGGTTATGCAGTGGAAGCATGCTGGGAGCCCTTGTCCTAAGAAGCCACAACCAGGACTATTCATCCACAAGCAAATGGCCACTGTGTTCTGGGATCAGGAAGGGATCCTTCTGGTGGATTGGCTTCCACCCAATACAACCATCAGCAGTCAATAGTAGGTACTGCAGTTCACTGTGCCAACTCTGGCGATGCATTCAGCAATGCCGCAACAGAAAATGAGGGCGAGGTTCTTCTCCAATAACACAATGCTCGACCACATATCACTCGCCAGACCATTGCAGTTGTCCACCAATGGCACTGCCAGGATAGGCACAAAGAGTGATTTACCACACAAATAAGCAAATTGGCAGAATGATGGTACAGGTGTACTGAACTGGTGGAGAATATCTATAGATTTCTGTATTCATGTTATTTCATAAATGCTTACTATATACAAAACAAATCTGATGTGATACACTCACATGGCTTTCTCTACTCCTGTACAAACTATTTTTACAAATGCTTATTCTCCATATGCTTCATGTTAATCGAGATGTTAATCTTATTGCTAATTTTCTTGTAGATGCAAGGGGAATTGGTAGGCTTTAAGCGATAGTCAAATATTTTAAGAGCTGGTTGCTATGTGGCGCATTCCATTCTTTTTGCATTACTAGAACAAAAAAAAGAGGAAAACAAATTCCTTGAGAAAAAGTATAAGTATTAGAAAATTTAAGGGAATAGCAAGCAATTTCTTGAAAATGGTTCACACAACAAAAAAAAAAACAAATGCATATGACATAAATTTTATATTTTAACGCGATCTACATTTTTTTGCGTAGTAAAATTTTGTCTGTCTATTATGGTTTACCAGTTATGCAAAAGTCGTTCACAATGAAGAATACTTTTGGGGACATTCCCAGAAAATTCAAGATATACATTTTATTTGTCATGAAAGTATCTTAAAAAAATCTGATGTGTTACACTCACATGACTTTCTCTACTCTTGTACAATCTATTTTTACAAACGCCTATTCTCCGTATGCTTCATATTAATCAAGATATCGAGATGTCAATCTTATTTGTAATTTTCTTGTAGATGCAAGGGGAATATGGTAGCTTTTAAGCGATAGTCAAATATTTTATCGTTGGTTGCTATGTGGCGCATTCCATTCTCTTTGCATGTCCAGGACATAAAAAAATGAATAACGAATTTGAGAAAAAGTATAAGTATTGGAAAATTTAAGGAAATAACAAGCAATATCTCGAAAACGGTTCACTCAACAAAAAAATTGTATATGATATAAGTTGTGTATTTTAACGCGATCTACATTTTTTGTGTAGTAAAATTTTGTCTATCTCTTATGGTTTACCAGTTATGCAAAAGTCGTTTATAATGAAGAATACTTTTGGAGACATTCCCAGAAATTTCGAGATATACATTTCATTTCTCATGACATTATCTTAAACATATGATATTTTCATCAAAATCGTTAGAGCCATTTTTGAGAAAATTAAAATTTTCGAAAAATGTTCCATGTAAAGGGTAGTCTGGGGTGGGGGGATTTTCTTGAAAATCTTCGTGTCGCATCTCTGGAAGATACTGAACGTAAATACCAAGTTTGGTGTTTATCCGAGTGTTAGTTTTTGAGTTATGCTGTTCACAGACACACACACGGACATGTTTCCAAAAATGCTTTTTTTGGATTCAGGAGGTCTCAAAACATGTATTTCAGGTGAAATCTCGGTATCGAATTTTTGGGTGGAATGCAATACTTCCCCTACTTACTATACGTAGTAGAGAAAGTAATATGATATTTTAATCAAAATCGTTAGAGATTTTTGAGAAAATTAAAATTTTCGAAAAATGTTCCACGTAAAGGGTAATCTGTGGTGGGGGATTTTCTTGAAAACCTTCATGTCGCATCTGTGGAAGATACTGAACCTAAATACCAAGTTTGGTGTTTATCGACTGTTCGTTTCTGAGTTATGCTGTTAGACAGACACACACACACAGACATGTTTCCAAAAATGCTTTATATGCATTCAGTGCATCTCAAAACATGTATTTCCTGTGAAATCTCAGTATTGAATTTTTGTGTGGAATGCAATACTTCCCCTACTTACTATACGTAGCAGAGAAAGTAAAAAATAAATAAATTGTAGTGCCAGTCATTTTTGAACATCCCTATTAAATAAAATAATCTATACTAACGTTTAAAAAATAAATACACAAATTTTTACTAAATATCAACTTCTACACAATTAAAAGAATACTGTACAGAAAAAAAAAATTATGCTGTCTCTCAAAACTATTTTCATTAGTAACTTAATTGATACTAAGCTTTCTTTTTCATGTTGCTGTAAAATTATGAACTTCACTGAGGCATATCATACAAGAGAGTGAGCTAAGATGGTGGACAAATGAAGTACAATTGTGATATCATATTCTTAGAGCTGTAACCTTATATGTATCTAAACAATTCGCACATCATGCGCATGTGATCAATACAAGAAAATGAGTGAATGCAATGCTCCATGAATTCATCTACTGAGCAAAAACAAAGCTCCAATTACCAAGTTTTGATTTTCTGTTTAAATTTTGCTTCTGAGGTGTGTAAAATAGGTGAATCCCATTATAGATCAAATTCCTAGCAAAGAATGCAGTTCTGAGACTCAGTTTGCCCCTATTTCTCTCATTGTAATGGTGTTGATAATCATTTATGTGCTTTGTAACATACATTAGTACTTTTGAGATATATAAGCATGGAAGTGGTAGCATGCCTAGCAGTTTGAGACCAGATTTCCTGAGTCTGTCTGTTTCATGTTCATTATTGTTCTGATTAATTCTTTTTACAGTTTAAAAATTATGTTTCCTGCATCAAAATTCCTCCAATATATAATTCCAAATCTTATTAAATTATTAAAATAAGTGAAGTACAAATTCCTCATTGTATTAAAACTTACTGCTTTATCGTTAGCCCTGAAACTGAAATTAATTTGACTTAAGTTTAGCAGCCAGTTTTTCTATGTAAGTGCGAGTGCTTTTCAATGTGAGTGCTCAAGTCCAGTATTGAGAAACACATTGTCTTCTTGTTGATGGACAGCTGCCATTTTGAACATCTCAAGTATTTGTTATGGTTAGTTTTACTTCTCTGGAAATCAGTAGCAGTTCACGAGTATGATTATGAAAAATCTGTGATACATTCACATGACTTTTCTACCCTATATCCTTTATTAGTGGGTATACAAACCATTCTTACTGAAGCTTATTTTTCTATTCTACTACATTTTAATCCAAATAAATCTTTGCAAAAATAACTATGAGGGCTGATCAACAAAGACTGAGACTGATTTTTTCCTGTAGCTTCCGTGATAGTTTCGTATCTGTAACATAAATATTTGAAAAGAGCAGGTTTTTATGTATAATGTTGGTAGGCGAAAGCACTCTCATATTGGTAGGTTGGTAGTAATGCTCTATTTTGTAGACCCTACGTGCATTTCGCATACCAGACAATGGAGGTGATGCGAGAGGAGCAGTACAGCGCAATCAAATTCTGTTTTCGTTTAAACCATACAGCCACCGAAACTTATGAAAAGCTGAAGCAAGCGTACAGTGAAGATGCACTACCTCGTGCAACAGTGTTTAGGTGGTTCAAGGACTTCAAAGAAGGCCGACTTGTCAGTGTTAAGCAAGGTGGGCCTGGTGTTTCGGCTTCTGTTCTGACTGAAGTCAACATCAACACAGCTGCTGTGATTGTCCGAGAGGATAGGCATATAACATTACATAACCTCAGTGAAGTGTTGAGCATTTCATATGGCAGTGTGTTTACAATTATGCACAACCATCTCCATATGACCCGAGTTTGTGCTCGTTGGGTGCCACGTCTGTTGACTCCTGAACAAAAGGCTGTGCGGATGGAGACAAGCCGTGAGGTGCTGCATCTCTTTGCTGATGAATGGGATGCATTTTTTCAATCGATTATCATCGGTGATGAGTCATGGCTGCTTCATTATGATCCTGAAGGAAAACAAGCCAGCACAATGTGGAAATCGCCAGGTTCTCCAACACCAAAAAAGGCAAAAGTTGTTCCATCTGCAGGGAAAGTGATGGTGATCACATTTTTTGACTGTAATGGAATGATTTACCAGCATGCAGTTCCCCCTCACACTACTGTTACAGCAGCATACTACACGTCAGTATTGGCTACACTGAGGAAGCACATTGCAAAGAAACGACCAGAGCTTTCTCGGACTGGGTGGCGACTTCATCATGATAATGCACGGCCTCACGTCGCAAATCAAGTCGTGCAGTTTCTGGCTCGATTCAACATTAAACATTACCTGTGTACCACATCCACCTTATAGCCCAGATCTTGCACCCTGTGAGTTTTTTTTATTCCCATCACTAAAGGCAAAGCTTAGGGGTATTCGATTTGAGAACTCTGAAGCAGTGCTCAAGAAAAGTGAGGCGATTCTCAAGGACTTGACAAACAATGGTCTGCAGCACGTGTTCAAGGACTGGCAGAGACGCGTAGGAGGGGACTACTTTGAAAAAGATCATGTAAACATTGAATTGGAGTAATAAACATCTGTGAAAAAAAATCAGTCTCAGTCTTTGTTGATCAGCCCTCGTATATTACATATGGAGTGCTAAGCAAGTAGTGGAAGAGAGTGGACGTGTGAGGAGGAAGCTCTTGGAGTGGAAGAAAGAAGGGCTCAAGTAACCATGGGAATTGGCATTGAGGTGTACAGAGCAAGAATTGCAGCATTTAACAAGTTAAAATGGAAGGATTTTAAAACAAAGGTGTAAAAGAGATGGTAAACATGTTTCTTCTCACATGTGTAATAGGTATACTATACTACTACTATACTACAAAGAGCAGGGGATGGGATGAGAAGGGGGAGGGGCAGGCTAATAAAGGAAATAGGGTGGTATGATGAGGAATGCAAAATAACAAAAAAGGTGGTGAAACAGGCATTAGTAAGATGGAAAAAGAGAGGGGTTGAGGAAGATAAGAAGGAATACCTAAAGAGTAGGAATTTATATAATGCACTATTAGAAGAAAAGAAACAAGAATGGCGAAATAAAGAACAGAGTAATCTGATTAAAGTTTTAAGGGAGAACAATGCCAGCAAGGTGTGGAGAGCATTAAAATCCACATATAACAAATGGTTAGTTAAACCAAATATCACTTCAGCAGATTGGATGAAATATTTTGAAACATTATTCGAGGAGGAGGGTTTTATTAAGAATAAACCAATGGCGGATTTTGCAGTGGGATACACAGATATATTAGATAGTGAAGTAAGAGATGAGGGGGTAGTGAAACAAGTGAAGGCAATGGGTATTGGTGGAATTCCTCCTGAGTTTATCAAAGAATGGTGTAGTGACGAGACTAGAGTAAAGATGTTTAAGATTTGTTTAATGTAATAAAAACCAAGGGGTATATACCGGAGCATTGGAGGAAAGCAATAATTCATCCTATACACAAAGGCAAGGGGAGCGTTGATAAGCCCAATAATTACAGGGGAATAGCATTACTTTCAAATGTTGGAAAGATTTTCACAGGGATTTTAGCAAATAGGATACAAAACTGGGTAGAGGAATATAATATCCTCTCGGAGTTTCAAATGGGTTTTCGTAAGAGGAGAAGATTGGTAGATAACTTATTCATAATTAAAACTCTGGTGGATAAGTATTTAAAAGAAAAAAGGGGAAAATTGTACATGGCATTTGTTGATTTGGAGAAAGCGTATGATCGCATTGATTTAAATTTGTGTGGCACAAATTCTTGAGGAAGGGAGTAAGTCAACAGATGGTGAATTTATTTAAAGCTCTATACAAGGAGAACACATTTTGTGTGAAAATAGGAGTAGGATTGGTGACAAAAGAAGTAACCAAAGGAAGGGGTTACGACAAGGATGTAAGCTAAGTCCAGTGTTATTTAATCTGTATATTGATGATATCCTCACTGAGATAGGAAGGAATAATAATTGGCTGCCTGTGATAAATAAGGTATCAATTCCTGGGTTATTATTCGCTGATGATTTAGTGATAGGATCAGTTTCAACGATTGGTCTGAAACAGTTCCTACAGTAAATGAATAAATACTGTGTCGAATGGAATCTGAAAGTAAATCAAGAGAAGACTCAAATTATAGTGTTTAAGAAAGGTGCCAAACTGGGCAAGTATGAAAAGTGGAAGAATGGAGAGAAGGAATATAAAGTGGTCCGAGATTGTATATACTTAGGGGTTAAAATGGATGGCGGTGGAAAATGGGAGAAACAGAAGAAACTGGTATTGACGAAGGGGAAAGAGGCAATGTCAGCGATTAGAGGGTGCAAATATAGAATACCAGATATAAATGTTAAATGGCTAGAGAAAATATATAACACAGTAGTTAAAGCAAAAATGTTATATGGAAGTGAAATATGGGGAGTAGAACGAGGCTGGGAAGAGATAGATATGGTACATAGGAGTTTTTGTAGAGAAGTTTTAGGCCTGCCAAATGCTACAGTTAAGGAATTTGCTCAAATTGAAATGCAGAGAGTGGGGAGAAAAGGGGTAATAATGGAGAGAGCTCTTAAATATTGGTACAGACTATTAAATTTAGAAGAGAAGAACTTGTTGAGGCAGTGTTGGAATTTCAAGAAAGGAGCTTAAAGAAAAATGGGTGGAGTTATAGTATACAAACTAATTTGGAAAATAGTGGTCAGGGAGAAATTTGGAGGGAAAATAACATTAAGGGTTTTGGAAAGAAGCTAGGCGGAGGTTTGAAGATATAGAGATACAAAATTTATTTAGTAACATTGGGAAGAAAAGTTCCTTGGAATCATATATATTCATAAAAATGTATGGGCTATAGAACAGTATGTGGAAAGCTCAAATAAGGAACAAAGAGAAAGTATAGCCTGGGTATGAGCAGGTGTATTTAGACTAATAGGAATGAGAAATGGGTTCCCACAGAACCAGTGTCCAATATGTGGGGAAAGAGAAGATTTAGAACATATCGTTTTCTATTGTAATAGTACACAGCATTGGAGAAAGCAAGCTATAAATGGGAAATGGTTAAAACTGGACAGGAAAGTAGCCTTAAGCAAGATTTTTAATAAGGATAGTAAAAAGGTAGGAGAGTACCTGTCCAAAGTAAAAAAGAAATGGTTATGGACAATAAAAAGAGATGTGAATTAATTTCATCATGAGATGTTAAGATATGTAATTATATTACCAGTATTATAATATTAGTATTATTAGATTATTATTTTGGTATTACTACTATTATTCTATTATTATTATTATGTTATAATTAAAGAATGTAATATGGGTAGAATATGGCAAGATAACAGCTTGGGCTGATGTATAGCCATATTCTAAGGAAGACTGCTAGCACAAATAAATAAATATTACATATTTCGCTATAGATACAAAGGGAACAAGTCAAATGTTTAAGAACTGGACGCTATATCAGACCTTAAAATTCCATACTGTTTCCATGACAACGCGAGAAACAACTGAATGTTGAAAGGACTTTAAAGAATGACCAAGAAATGAACATTCAAACCATTAATGATGGAATCTCAGAAACAGCTTATCATAACATAACATCTCAATCTGTAGACCCTATAGTGAGCTAGACCAGCTTAAAGAAAGCTAGTCTACTCTAGGATGTAGATTACGTCATAAATACATTGTGTACTTGTATGTAAATAAATTGTAGTTCTTATGTGGAGTATGTTAGAGCTACACATTTTTAAAACAATATTATTTATACTTATTGTATTTATAAAATTCAGTAACATTTTATAGTCAGTTATTTTTTTGAATGAAAGAAATCCTCCTCTGTACAGAAGGTGTGAGTAATGAGATATCTTTTCAATGCTACCTGGAATTTATTTTTATTAGTTTTCAGTTCCTTAATATATGATGGAAGTGAATTAAATAATGCTATACCATCGTAGTAAGCCCCTTTTTGGAATACTTGTAGGTTATTGCTTGGCCTATGTAAGTCCTGCCCATTTCTGGTTTGTTTGCTGTGTATGTCTGAATTTTTTATGAACACTTCTGGGTGGTCAACCACGGTTAAAAGTACAGCTAAAATATATTCACAGGCTAATAGTAGAATTCCAAATGTTTTGAATAGTGGTTTACAATGAGTTGATTTCTTTACACCTGCCATTATTACCTTTTTTTTTTTTTTTTTTTTTTTGCAAAAGAAATATTTTTTTCTGCATCTACTGAATTTCCCCAAAATGTTATTCCATAAGTCATAATTGAATGAAAATAAGCATAATATACTGTTTTTAGGATACTTTTATTTGTAAAATGAATTAATGATCTAATTGCAAAGCATGCAGAGCTTAGTTTTGGTAGGATGTAGTCAATATGGTCTTTCCAATTCATATTATGATCTATAATAAGACCAAGAAATTTTATGCTACAAGTTTCAGTAATTTCATTGCCTTCATGTTCAATTCTTATGTCTGCAATACTTTTATTTTTTGTGCAAAAATTGATATACTTAGTTTTTTCAAAATTTATATGAATTTTGTTACTATTGAACCAATTAATTAGCACACTGAAAATACTGTTAGATAACTCTGAGAGGCAACTGCTGTTGTGTTCTTTAATTATAATATTTGTATCATCTGCAAAGAGAACTGGGTGAGCATGTTCATTTATTACTCTGGGGACATATATTACAAACAATAATGGACCCAAAATCGAACCTTGTGGAACACCATGCTTTATTTCTGACCATTTGGAATTATCTGCAGTATTTGTTATGACCTTTTGATGTGTTTGATAGGTAAGATGCAATCTATTGACACGTTTTATTCTTAATGCCATAATATGATAATTTTGATAAGAGTAGGTTATGATTTACACAGTCAAATGCTTTTGATAGGTCACAGAATATTCCTAGTGTATTACATTTATTATCAAGTGATTTCAAAATTTCATTTGTTAAGTAAAGTGGCATCATTGGTTGACATGTTTTTCCCTAAATCCAAACTGCTCCTTTGCTAAAATATTATTTTTAATTAGGTGGTGACATATTCGTTTTAACATAAGTTTTTCAAATACTTTGGAGAAAGCAGTTAGTAATGATACTGGTCTATAGTTCGACAGTTGTGACTTTTGCCCTTTCTTGTATAGTGGTTTAACTATAGAATATTTTAGCCTGTCAGGAAAAGTCCCTGTTACAAAGGAGAAGTTACATATACGGCTTAAAGGTCTGCTAATTTTATTGGCACATAGTTTTAATATCTTAGTAATTATTTCATCATAATCCGATGAATTCTTGCTTTTGAGGGGTTTTATTTACTTCTATCATGCTGGGGGTACTATTTCTGTACAAATAGGCTGTTCTAAGGTTGCTTTTTTCAAATATGAAATAGGGTCCTCCACATGTTGTTTGGACTGTAACAGTAAGTTTTCTGCTAACTGAATATAATACTCATTAAATAATGTTGCTATTTCTTGTGATTATATGATTTACTGTAATTTCTTTTACTTCATTTTTTGTGTGATGTTTACCAGTCAATTTTTTTATAATTTTCCATATTGTATTAGGCTTGTTATTTGAGGAATCTATCTGCTTTTCATAGCAGAGTTTTTTTAGCTACATTTATAACCTTTTTTAGAATTTTACAATATTCTTTATAGTGTTGTCTATGTTTCTCACAGTTGCTTTCTCTAGTAGCCATCTAGAGTTCTCTTTTGTGTTTGCAGGATATCTTAATACCTTGTGTTAACCAGCCATTTCTAGATGTGTTAATAATTTTCTTTACATGAGATGGAAAACTTGAGTTATGAATCCTTATGAAAGTATTTAGAAAGGAGTTAAACTTGTCATTCATATTGTTCTTTTTGTATATTTCTTCCCAGGATTGTTCTGAAAGCTGGTAATTAAAGAGTTTTATGTTCTCATTGTTATGACTGTAGTTGGATACATGATTCGTTATTTTGGAATGGGGAATGTTATAATTGATTTTAAGCAACTCATGGTCTGAAAGTTCATTAGTTAAGGGTTGGATTTCATGGTATTCATTTTTAAACATATCTATGAAAATATTATCAATAGCTGTTTTGGAAATTTTTTGAATTCTAGTTGGAAAGTTGACTGTATGCATAAGGTTGTATGTTCTTAATAATGAACAAATTTGTTCGTTTTGGTTGCTGTCTTTAATGAAGTCTATATTTAAGTCACCACAAAGTATAAATTCAATTTTAGGCTTGAATAGATATTTTAGAGCAGCATCCAGAGTGTATACGAAGTTTTCAAAATTGACAGCTGAGGCTCTGTATACTGTTAATATAATTAGTTCATTGTCTAGCTTTTTTATATCAACCGCGCAACACTCAAATGTTTGTTCTATACAGTATTTATCCAGATCAATATTGTCAAACTGTATGTTTTTCTTAACCAAGATACTCACACCTCCTTTAGAGAGTTTTTTCTACAGTAATATGCTGCTCTGTTGTAGCCTTTGAGGCAGCATTTTTAACACTTAAATGATTTCAGTCTAATTATATAATATAAAATTCAATAACAGCCCAGCCCGCCTTAAAGCAATATGTGTATAAATAAAAATATAAAAAGTGTATGTAACAGTTATTGTATTATGTAATTTAATAATGTAGGAGCTGTGAGAATAGTTGCTAACAATGAGGTAACCTTGAGGCAATAATGAATTGGAAAGTTTAATAATGCTACTAGTAATTCTTGGAGCAACAATAATGTAAGTTTTGAGACAGTTTATAAATAGGCAATCAACAACCAGAATAACCTGAAAGTTAAATAAAAGTATTCTATTGGATTAGGAATAGCCAATCAGAGACTTGAAATAGATGAAATTTGCAAATTCAAGCAGTAGAAATCAGTTCAGTTGCTAGTAGACAGCATTCCTAACTGGACGCGTCCTCGAGAAGTTTAATACGTATTCAGTGTGAGATGAAAATTCATTACAGCGAGAATATAAAGTTTACGTATTAAAAAGTGCAAGTAATTAATGAATAATCTCACAGCCCTGTATATAAATTAAGGTGTTATTTAATAGTGTGAAGGATTAATAAAAAGAGTGAAGTAAACATTATAATTTGTGTAAGCCTACATTCTTTAGCTGCATCACCCCCTGCAAAGAGACACACGTTTCTAAAAATTAATATTGATGCAGCCGAGGCAAACCTAAATATATAGTATTTAAAAAAAAACCATTAAAATACAAAGTTGATTCCTAAACTTGGGGCAAAGACCACCAAAAAGTAAACTTGGGGCAAAGACCACCGGAAAGTGAACATTGGGGCGAAGGCCACCGGAAACTTTGTACTATACGTGGGCAGTTACTTACAGTGTTCGACTCCCCAACAGTCGAACTACAATACAACTCCTCCTACATTACACCTTCTCAGCTTCCATTGAGATATGTAATATTTCCTGTTTGTCTATGTGATGTTCCATTATGCATAAGATATCTGGGTTTTTACTTTCATTTTTGAAACTAATTAATAACTCAGAGATTTTATTTCTTAAATATTGAATATTTTGATGAAATACTGTTAATGGGCAATGCCTTTTTGTTGGTTGTGTGCAATATTCTAATTTCTCTGTTTCAATTACTTGTAATGTCCTTCCATATCTCTTATTTAACCTAAAAAAGGAGAGACTCTACTGTTATCTTCTGCCACAAAAAACTTATTTGAAATAAATTGTGTGTTTTAAAGAGATCTACATTTCTTTCGTAGTACGTTTTCATCTATCACTTAAATGTTTACCAGTTACACAAGATTATACAGAATTCCTTCTGAATAGAGAGGACTTAACAGAGTATTCCCAGTAAATATATGGTATTGTCACAACCTGGGGGAGGACATAGCTTATAAGGAAAGCACAGAGAGGGTAGAGACAACTCTGATGTCAGTTGCATGACCCATTTATTGAATCTGTAATTTACTACTATCGTGGGCTACAGAACCTGCAATGTTTGGGCTTGCTACTAGTTTCATCTGTTTTGAAGAGACTTTTAAAACATAGGTGTTTACAAGATAGATGCTTTATTTGTAATTTTTTTCATACACAATTTTTTTTTTTTTTTCCAATATGTCACTTATAAATTAAATTAACCTATTTGTACAAATTTTCTTGCCAGCTATACTACTCCTTTTGCCTGGCACCCTGGCCTTTGGCTCATCTAACCATCCCTTGCTGCCTTTTATCCCTATTGCCCATCCACTTCCTCCTCCATTTGCCCTTCTTATCTCTCTTACTTTTCTAATCTATTTCTCTTTTACTTTCTTTAGAAACTCCCCCATACTCTTATTTTTCTTTTCTTCTCTTCTTGTTAACATTTTAATTGCTACTATTTTTCCATCCATTTTTTCCCATTTATCCTCCCATACCTCTCTTCTCCATTCTGCCAATTCTTTACATTCTATCATATAATGCCCTGAGCTTTCACTACCTCCGCAAAATTAACAAATTCCGTTTTTTCTACCTCTTAGATATAATGATCCTGTTCTCATCCATGCAAACGCTTCTTTTTCCGCTTTATTACAATAATCCACACACCCTTCTCTTCCCCATTTCCTTTTTGCTAATCTATAAAACCCTAGTCACTTTTTATTCTCTAAGCTTCCCCAAATCTCTTGTCTTCCAGAAGCCATTGCTATTTCTTTCTCCTGCTCTCCAAATATCTCCCATTCCTATCTTCTCCATAATTTTTTCTACCCCTGTCCACCTGCTATTTTTGTTTTTATTACTTTTTTGTTGTTCCATACAAATCTTTAAAATTTCCCCTTCATCTTTTCTCATACATCTAAACCAAAATTTCAATATCCTTTCTAGTATCACTCCCTTTCTTCTAGTTCTTCCTAATTCCACTAATGCTACTTCTCCTGGTGCTGATCTTGGTAACCCCAATAGCTCTTTACAAAACATTCTATAGGTCTGATCTACTTTTTTGTTTAATTCAGATCCCCCCCAAATTTCTACTGCATATAACATTCTTGCTTCTACCAATGCTTCATACATTCTTTCTATCCATTTAGTTGGCATTTCTAATTTGTATTTGCACATCCTTACTCCTATCATTGCCGCCTTTCCTTTAGCCATAACCTTCCTACTATGCGCTCCCCATTCACCATTACTGCTCATCCTCATCCCTAAATAATCAAACTCCTCGGCAACTTCTAACCTTAAACCTCCCATCTGCCATTTTTCTTGATTTTTTAGTTTATTTCCTCTTTTAAATACCATAACTTTTGATTTATTTATATTTACTGTAATTCCCCATTCTTTGCAGAATTAATGTATTTCGTCGATTGTTTTCTGCAACCCAATTACCGTTATAGCCCCAACCATAAGATCATCTGCGTATAGTAGACCTGGCATCTCTCTATTTACTATTATGGGACAGTGTGCATTTCTTTTTTTCACTCTTTCTAATATGTCATCTATAAATATATTAAATAATATAGGGCTCAATTTGCATCCCTGTCTTAATCCCATTTTTTGTTCAGTCATTTCTGTAGTTCCATTATTTTTACATCTTATACAAAATTTTATTCTTTATAAATTTTTTTGATTTCCTTTATAAAATTTTCGCTTACCCCTTTCATGTTTAATTTAAAAGTTAATGCTTCTCTGTTTATTGTATCAAATGCTTTTTCAAAGTCAGCAAAAAACATGTATATCCTTCCTCTTTTCCTGCTCAAATACTTATCTATTATAGTCTTTATTACAAATATATTATCTATTGTTTGTTTACCTTTCCTAAATCCTGCTTGAAATTCTGACAATTTTCTTTCCTCTTCTACCCAATTTCTTAATCTTTCGGCCAATATGTCTGTATATATTTTCCCTAATATTGATAGTAAACTTATTCCCCTATAGTTTTCTGGTTTATTTGCTCCTCCCTTTCCTTTGTAGATTGGTACCACCATACTTATTTTCCAACATTCTGGCAAATCATTTTTTTCTTTAATTTTATTTAAGTCATCACATTTAGACCATTCTGTTTTTCCCCATACATTTTCCAAAATTCCCCTGTTATTCCATCTATTCCTACCGCCTTGCCTTTTTTATATTCCTTATTTGCTGGTAAACTTCCAGTTCTGTGATTTTACATCTAATTTCTCATTAAATATTCCTCCTAGTCTTGCTTCTTTTGTGTTTAATCGTTTCCCTTCTCCTGTTAGCTTTCTAAAGTACCCTATCCATTCGCTCGGTGTAATTTCGTTTTTCTCCTCTCTATTCTTAGTCATCATCCTCACTATTTCCCATATTTTTTTACTATCCTTACTCTCTATTGCTTCTTTAATTTCCTTGCCATTCTTTCCTCTTAGCCTCAAGAAAACCTTTATATTCTCCCTTAAGTTTCACCAGATTTTGTCTATCCCTTTCTTTCTCTGATCTCCATCTAATGAGTTCTTTAGTTACCTTCCTTTTTTTTATTCTACATTCTTCATCAAACCACCCTGATTTCTTGACCTTTTTCGAACCTTCTTTCCATCCCTACTCCTGCTCTTGTTAATAATAATTTCAATAGCTGTAATACTTTTTCTGGATTCCCCTCATCCATAGCCATTTTTATAGCACATTCGACAATCTGATTGCCTTTGTATTTAATTCTTTTAAAAAGTCCTCTTTTAATTCCTCCCTCCATTTATACACTTTTATTATTTTTATTCTAGTTATTTCCTTATCTTTTACCTTCTGTTCTAAAACATTTATTATCATCATTAGTGGAAAGTGGTTACTACCTACTACTTCATTTATTATTTTAAATATAGTAATTCTGTTCTCCAGTTCCTCACTACATACCATATAATCTACTACACTTTGTCCATTTGCGTTTGAGAATGTAAACTCCCCTTCCTCGTCTCCTTCCATTACTCCATTACATATTAACATCTTATTTATCTCACAAAATTCTAGTAATTTATTTCCCTCCCTATTACTCACTCCGTCCCTACTTTTCTTGGCCTTATCACATCCCTATCATCCTCTTCCTGCTCTTTACCTAATGACCTTCTATTCACCCCCCCTATTCTCGCATTCAAATCTCCCATCACAATAAATTCTATCTCTGGCATCTTTCTCGTATTTCTTCCATGTCTTCTTCGAGCTTACTATAAAAGTTACTGTCATGGAACACATTAGGACCTCTATTCTCCATTTTTTCTATATCAATAATTATTTCAATATCTTTCTTTATAAACAAACCTACTCCTCCTGATGCTCTTCCTTTGTTGTACCTTTTTCTCTATAAACTAATAACCTTCTCTCTCTCCTTTTCTCAACCATGTCTCTGCTATTCCTACTAAATCCATAGAACACATAATGTTTTTCATTTCACCACTATCTTATTTCTTAGTCCTTCCATATTCCAAAACATAACTCTTAACCCATTTCCCTATTTATTCTTTGGCTGCTCTTGGAATTTAGAACTCTCCATCATTTTTCTGTATCTCGTAGTTCTAGGCTCCCTTTCCCTTTCTTCTCTTTCATCCCCAAACTGTATGTAATCCTTGGATATAGTTTCTAATCCTTTCTTTTTTATTATTTCTTCTGCTTCACTCATGGACCCTACCAATGTCACTTCCTCACTTTGCATTTTACCCCCCTCTGCACCTTCATTTCTCACAATTCCTGCTGCCTCCCCTATTCCTTCTTCTGGTCCCTCCTTTTCGATCATTTTGTTCACCAATGTTGCTTCTTCGCCTTCTCCTTCCACTCCCAGCTCTTCATCCTGTCTTCCCCTTGTCTCTTGTTGGTGTATCTCCTCCTCTCGTCTCTCTCCAGAGCTGCTTCTCCCCTTCCTTCTGGCTTCCCGCTCCGCTGTCGTTCTCTTGAGCTGATGCCCTCTTCCTACCCATATTTGGTTTTGCTAAAATCCTGCTAACAGTCTCATCCTTTGTTCATGTCTTTGTTCTGTATTTTCCGGCCATTCTGTATTTTGCGGCAATGCATATGTTCCTCTGGTTTCATTTCTTTTAATACTCATATTCCAATTTTCACCTTCCACAATTAATTGTAGATGTCTTAGATATGCTTTTTTCCCTACCGCCCTTGCTTCGTTCATTTTTTTAATTAATTTTTTCCTTTGATCTTGTTCCTCTTTCATGTAATCATGTTCTCTATATATTTTTGTCCCCCTTAGTCTTCTTGTTTGACTTAAAATCTCCCATTTTTTTCTCATTGTTGTCAATTTCAAAATGATACGTCTTGGTCTTCTTCCTTTCTTGCCTATCCTAAACATATCTTCAATTTCCCATCCATACATCCATATTCTCATCACATCTTCTAAAATTTCATATACCATTTTTTCCAGATTTCTTCTGTCACCGCAAATATTACACAATTTTTTCTTCTCTTATCCCTTTTATATCTTTTTTCCATCCTATCTATTCTTTCTTTACATTCTGATATGTTTCTCCATTTCTTCTCTCTGAATTTTTATTGCTTCTTTCAGCTCTCTTGTACTGTTATCCATTCTTTTTCCTAGTTGCATTCCCATCTCCCTTATTTCTTCCATTAATTTGTTCATTTCCATTGGTCCTGGGTTCTGTTCCACTCCTATTATCAATAATATCACGATTACCATCATGATAACTTTCCATATCTGAGTTTCCATTTTTATTTTTCCGTCTTTTCTATTTTTTTTCTTCTTCCAAAACTTCCAATTCTACATTGGTACGTTTGAACATCACAGTTCTAACGTAATGTCACTAATAATCTAACCTCATCCGTCTAACCTCAAAAAGCCTAATGTTTACTTCAGTGGTTTATACAGCTTCCTGAGTAGCATAACATTACTGTACGGACCAATATACTTTGAAATCCAGGGTTTATATGACATCTTTCATATTTTGTTAATGGTAAAGAGTTCCTTAACTTGTAATGATAATTAATACTCCATTATGCCTCAGAACAACGTAACCAACACTATTTCCTTTTGTTATATTTGCATCACATGTTTATATTCATAATCCTATAGCTCAGTTCTCCTGTACCATACAACCATTTAGTATAATCTAGAATTGCAAAATAAATAAACACATTCAAACCAGTTCAATGTTGACGCAACTTGAAAAAATGTCTTTATAAAGTACATCAAGAATCACGTTTTCTATCGGATACAATTCAACAATCCTCCATTTCACAGTTGTAATGCACTCCACACTGTATAATTACTAGACCTGAAACAGTCAAAGATATTGTATTTAAGGAACTAAATCCTTCGCCGACCAGTTAAAGTTGCAGAGAAAATGTTTTATCGTACACCTTTACACATATATTTTCTCACTTCACAGCCATATTTAAACTGTCCATATACTTCATTGTAACACATGTTCTCCCGCTCGGCAGCTCAACCTTCTCTCTCAGCAGCCGGCAAAGAACCAGGTGTTTACAAAGTGAAATACATAATATGTTACCCCTACAGGGCTTACCTTGGGGGAGACGTAATGCAACTGTTGAGTGTCGTGTCAAGTGCCGGACCAGAAAGACTAGAACCCTGCAACGCTGTTCTGACGGCCTTAATATAGATCATCCTTGCCTAGGGGGGAGTCGAAGCAATCATGCTGTAAGCTTTACCAAATATGGCGAACCAACGCCTTAGGCTTGGGTTGTAACAGCCAATAGTAGCAAAGCATTCAATTTGTTCTAGAACATTCCTAGTGACACATGACAGCTCAGGGTGCAGCTCAAGCTGTGTAAATCTGCACCTATGCCAGAGGAAGCTGATGTCATGGTAAAATCCTTCAGGATTATCATAGGAAGTGGTTACTCTTGCTGTTCCTAAAAGTGTTAGCTGCTGTTACAATCCAGAAGTCGAGAAATGCAAAAATATATAACTTAATAAATAAGTGTCCATAATATAAATATATGCACCTTGACATAATCCTTTACAATCCTCAACAGCTTATGTCACAGTATTTTAATCAAAATCACTAGAGCCATTTTTTAGAAAATTAAACATTTAAAACAAGTTCCATGTAAAGGGTAATTGTGAGTGGGGGGAGGGATTTTCTTTAAAATCTTTGTGTTGCATCCTTTGAAGATACTGAATTACATAAGAATTTTGGTATTTATCCAACTTTTCTTTTTGAATTATGCTGTTCACAGACACATGTATTTCCAGTGAATTATCGATATTGAATTTTTGGGTGTAATACAATACCTACTATGTGGTATAGAGTGTAAAAATTGATACAACTGCAGCCACTCCTGACAATAATAACAACTCATCTGATGAAAGAAAGTTTTGTTTTTTAATGTTGTGTGTATATTAAGTATAGAGTGTTAGGACAAGAACGAAGTAATATGTAAATCAAATTGTAGTTGAGATTAAGGATGGTAGGGAGAAGTCTAGGTGTTTGTGCGTGTTACCTACTTCTGGCATAGTTTGCTACCACCATAGTTTATTGATGTAAATTTAGTGACATTATGGAAACAGTGCAGGAAAAGCTTCATGTACTAGTGCACTTCTTCCAGTGTGCACAAGTTTTTTTTTTTTTTAAAATTTATTTATGGGTGCTCTTTAACCACTATGGTTCTTAGCGTCCCATTCTACAATGAGCATGGAAAACTAGAAATTTTGCTCGGAAGCATCTTTATCAGGCTTGAGATTCTTTTATGTGCTGTAAATCTATGATACGGACCACCAGCTTTACTTCCCTTTTGAAGGAAGCCATGCTAAGGATTTTTATGCCTAGAAAAATCCATCGCCCTTTGCCGACTTTGAACCTGTAACCTCAGGAACTAGAGGCTAGCATGGTAGTCCTAGACTATGGAGGACCACACGTGTGTACGACCCGTAGGTATTTAGCCACATAAAGTAATCATGTCATACCAGTTGTACACGCACAGAAGCTCCTTAAAACGTGCATAAGTTCAAGATATGCTAGCAACTGTGTTGCCATGTCTCATTGAGTTTAGAGGAGTGGCGTGGTAGATTTAAATACCGTAGATTTTTAATTACCGCATATACCTACGTTCAATAGCATTCAAAGAAAAAATAACCCATAACCAATTCTCAAGGTGTCAAAGGTTATGGGTGTTCATGTGCTCTTATACAGCAGTTGCCACTGCTGAAAATTATTGCATTTGTCAAGTGACTTTTGAGCCACAAGGCAGTTTACATAATTATACAAATTTTATTTAGAATGAAGAGAACTTCATAGACTATTCCTAAACATTCCAAGATATGTGTTTTGTCATGCAAGCATACTAAATATTTGGTTTATACCAAATCATTAAGGGTGATTTTTGAGAAAATATAAAAAATATGAAATATTTCCATTACCCTTTGTGGTTTGGGGTGGGGGTTGTGTTCAAGAACAGTCGAATAAAATATGCTTTGCATCCTCTTCCTTCCTACAGATTGGACAAGGTGCTGATCCACCTTATTTCTATAACCTTTAGATCAATATCCGTAGTCTCAGCATCCCTTCTATTATCTACATACTATTCTGTTTTACAATCGGTCTTGAATTGAAGAAATAGAATAAAAGATATGAAGCAGCATAGAGGAAGAACTGTGTGATTTTTGAAGTAGAGGAGGACAATAGAAAACTAGAAGAAATAGTGTACAAGATCATGGAAGAGGGGCTAGGAATAAAATGTTTGGATGGCAGATAGAGGATATGTTTAAAATTGGGAAAAGAGGAAGAAAACCCAGGCCTATTATAAAATAATGACAATGGGAAATTTTAAAGAATGCAAGAAAGTTGAGAGACTCAAGAATATTTATTGTGCAAGATTATGGGAGATTTTGAAGAAAGAAGCAAGAGCAGATGGGAAGAATGCATTCTGAAAGGACTACTATTTGGTGGAAGATGAAAAGTGAAGCTTGAATGTCTGGAGAAATGAGGGAAAGATTCAGGAACAACAGCAGGAAATCACTGAAGAACCGAGTCAATGAATCAACTGAACAGCTGGATCAGGAGAATGGAGAGGAGGTTAACAGGTCCAACACGAGAAGTTGCAGGCGAGGAGAATAGAAGGAAACCGGATGGAAGAATCATTGGTGCAGGAGGGAGGAGTTAATATGAACAAATGAGGAAACGGTACAAGTAGGAGGAGTCAAGAGAAGGAGTGAAATAGTTTCAGCAAGAAGCACATATATAGAGTCAGGAGATGTCGAGTGGGGAAATAATAAGAGTGGAAAGTGTTAGTTAAGCAGAGGAAACTGCAAGGAGGGAAAAGGGAAGGCAGGATAATGCAGCAGAGGAGAGAAGTGATGGTGTGATGTCATTTAGAAACACAAGATTAAGGAAAGCAATGGAAAAGTTCAAATTTCAGGACAAGCCAAGGAGCAAATAGGGTAAGGGATAAATATGTTTTGGAACATTGGGGGTATAAAAAGCAAGATATACAGTGGGCAAATGCAAAATATGAGAAATATGGACACTATAGGGTTGCAGAGACATGGTTAGGAGAAAAGGAAGTAATAGACTTAAAGGATTTCAGATTTATAGGCAAAAGTGCAAGTAAAAGGCATTAGAAAGGAAGAGCTTCTGGAGGAATAGGTGTATTTGCTAAAAAAGATACGGATATAAGTATTGAAACAGAAATGGCGGAAAACAAGGTCAACAAAGTTTTATGGATGATGATAAAGCAAGTAAATGTAAGTATAGGAGTTGATGATGATGATGATGATGATGGATGTGGTTTAAGGGCGCTAAACTACTAAGGTCATCAGCGCCCTTACAATGTATAAAATATAAAGTCAAAAATACAAAAGACGGTTAAAGAACCGCATAATTAAAAACGGGACATAGACCCGCGATGTCCAAAAGCTAAAAACAACAATACAACAATCCCAAAAACCAACACACTAAAAGCATAGGCAATAAAAGAGTAAAACGTGTCAAGAACTGTAGAATGCGAGGGACATGAGTGCCACATGTCCACTGGGGAGTAGAGTCCCCATTAAAACACACAATATAAAATTGCAAAGCTAAAGGACGCCCAACGCATCAAATGCACAGATTAAAATCACAGTCATGAATAAAACGTAAAACACACTCTACAGCATGCGCGTCGTCTGCCAAAACGTTGGCTAGGCCAACAGGCAGACCCACATGAACACGCAATGCAGCTAAAACCTGACACTCCTCTAAAACGTGACGCACCGTTAAGGGCGCATCACACTGCCCACAGTGTGGTGCGGGGTCACCACTCAGCAAATACCTATGACTAAAAATGCAATGTCCGATACGAAGGCGTGTTAAAATTACCTCTTCCCGACGAGAAGCACGGGAAGAGGTAACCCAGACGAACGGGAGAGGTTTAACCTCCCACAACTTGTTCCCCCGGAGGGCCGTCCACTCATCGCTCCAAAGCGAGAGGATGCGGCGACGTAAAACAATAAACAAATCTGACGAGGGAACAACAGAGGTAAAACTTCTGGGTGATAAAATTGCCGATTTGGCAGCGGCGTCGGCAGACTCGTTCCCTGAGATGCCAACATGACCTGGAATCCACATGTAGAAGACGCGGATGCCAGAGACACCAAGCGAGTGGAGCAGGTCATGAATGCGCTGTACGAGCGGGTGGTAACTGTACAGCGAGCTAATACTTTGAAGAGCACTCAGGGAGTCTGAACAAATAAAACAGTGCCGTAAGTCGTGCCGCTGAATGTACAAGAGACTGATAAATGCTAAAAAGTTCGGCGGTAAAAATCGAACATTGCCCCGGTAAACGAAAGGTAAAACTATTTCCACCACAATAAAAGGCACATCCTACTCCAGCATCAGTCTTAGATCCATCGGTAAAGATAAAATCAAAGTCCCCGAATTGCGACTGAAGTTCTAAAAACGCTGATCTAAAGACTGAAGAAGGGGCTCATTCTTCGGCATCGACGATAACCCAAGGTGACAGAGGGCCTCAGCGCGCAACCATGAAGGAAAACGCGTTTCCCCCCCTTGGAAGGGCCGGCGCTGGCGTAACGTCCAAATGCCGAAGAAGCTGACGAAATCGAACCCCTGGAGGGAGCAATGCAGAGGAGCTAACTAAATATTGCCGATCAAGCGAATCCTCGTAAAATGCCGCGAAGGACGGGTGGTCAGGCAAGCTGGAGAGTCGACAGGCATAGCTACTACACAAGAGCATCTCACGCCTGAAGGACAGCGGAGGCTCTGCAGCTTCAGCGCAAAGACTGGGCACGGGGCTAGTTGGAAAGGCCCCTGTAGCGACTCTAATACCACGATGATGAATGGGATTCAAGCGACGTAACACAGACGGACGTGCCGATGAAAAGACAATACACCCGTAATCAAGTTTGGATCGGACCAAAGAGCGATAAAGACGCAGGACGGTCTGATCAGCTCCCCAGGATGTGCCACTTAAAACACGTAAAAGATTAAGAGAACGGTCACACTTTGCTTTTAAAAAGGAAACGCGAGAAGTCCAGCCGAACTTTCGATCAAATATCAACCCCAAAAATTTCACGTCGTCTGCAAACGGAAGGACCTCCAGCCCAAGATGGAGAGAGGGCGGAGGGAAAGCCTTCCGGCGCCAGAAATGAATACAGACGGATTTCTCGGCGGAGAAATTAAAGCCGTTGGCGTTACTCCAAGCGTAGAGACGGTCGATACAGCTCTGGAGACGGCGCTCGAGTAGACAGGTCCGCCGTGAACTGCAATAAATGGCAAAATCGTCAACAAAAAGGGACGATGAAATGCCAGGTGGAATACAATCAACAATGGGGTTGATAGCAATTGCAAAAAGTGTAACACTGAGTATAGAGCCCTGCGGTACTCCGTTCTCTTGAATAAAACGACTAGATAAAAGCGAGCCCACACGTACACGAAAGATGCGGTCCGTCATAAATTCCCGAAGAAATACGGGAAGACGACCGCGAATATTCCATGCGTGAAGTGTACGTAAAATGCCGCCCCTCCAACAAGTGTCATAAGTTTTCTCCAGGTAAAAAAACACAGCCACGGTTTGACACTAGCTCAGAAATCCATTCATAATATGCGTCGACAGTGACACCAGGTGGTCGACGGTAGAGCGATATCGACGAAATCCGCACTGAGCGTTCGCTAGAAGTTTCTGAGACTCAAGCCACCATGTCAACCGCCCGTTGATCATGCGCTCCATCACCTTGCAAACGCAACTGGTGAGGGAGATAGGGCGGTAGCTGGAAGGTAGTTGGCGATCCTTCCCAGGCTTAAGTATAGGGACAATGGTGGCTTCGCGCCAAACGGAAGGAAAAGAGCCGTCTTGCCAAATACGGTTATAAATCTGTAAGAGAAAGAGTTTACTGTCGGCTGAAAGGTTCTTTAACATCAGGACATGAATGCCGTCCGGGCCAGGAGCGGAGTGCCTAGAGCAATGAAGAGCGTGCTCCAGCTCCCTCATTGTGAAAAGTTCATTATAACACTCATTATTAGCAGACCGAAAATTAATGGTGTGGGAATCCAGCCGATCTTTGATAGAGCGAAAGCCGGCGGAATAATGGTCGGAACTGGAAACCGCCTGAAAGGCAGCACCCAGAGTGTTAGCGATGGCAGCCGGATCCACTATGGTGGCATTGGAAACCTGAAGGCCAGAAACAGTACAATGTGACAATTTACCTGAGAAGCGACGAAGTTTATCTCAAACATAAGATGAAGGCGTAAAGCGATTAAAAGACTCGACAAAACGAGTCCACGACGCCTTCTTGCTATCCTGAATAATGCGACGAGCCCTGGCGCGCGATTGTTTAAAAGTCACCAAATTATCAAGTGTAGGGTGGCGCCGAAACATCTTAAGCGCAGTTCTACGGGCACGAACGGCGTCCCGACAATCCTCGTTCCACCACGGAACAGGCAGTCGCCGAGGTTGAGAGGATGAACGGGGAATTGCGCGTTCGGCGGCAGAGAAAATCGTAGACGTAAGGTGCTGCACTAGCTGGTTAATGTCGGTGAAGGGCTGGTCGTCAAAATGCACGAGGCTGGAATACAAGCTCCAGTCGGCTTTTATGAAAATTCAGGTAGGTACTCTGGAATGAGGTACGTGGTGTGACAGAAGAGAAACGATGCAGGGGTAATGGTCGCTGGAGTAGGTGTCAGCGACGACGTTCCACTGCAGACGACTAGCAAGCTGGAGTGAGCAAACGGCAAGGTCCATGTGAGAAAATGTACCGGAAGAATCAGAAAGAAACGTAGGCTCACCTGTATTGAGTATAGAGAGATTGAACTGATCAAAAATGTCAGAAAGAAGAGTTCCCCTCGATAAGGCCTTTGGCGAACCCCACAGGGGGTATGGGCATTAAAATCTCCAAACAGAAGAAATGGTGTTGGGAGAGCGGACAGAAAAGCTCGAATGTCCGCGGGCGCAAGGGGAGACGATGGAGGTGAATACACAGAGCAAACAGAAAAGAAAAAACCGGGTAACTGCAGTCTAATGGCAACAGCTTGCAAGTCGGACGTAAGTGAGATGTTGAAAATGAACGTCGTTACGCACTAACAACATGACACCTCCATGAGCAGGAGTACCCTCCTCCGGTTCAAAGTCGTAGCGAACCGGAGTATATCCTCGGAGATCAAAAGGATCGTGAGGACGAAGCTTAGTCTCCTGCAAACGACCATAGGCGAATGGGAACGCAATAAAAGTTGCAGTTCCGCCCTATGCGATCGTACACCACGTACATTCCAGGTCAGGATAGCCATTAAGAAAAAGGGATAAACTGTCTACTTAGAAGGGCGGCTTAAAATTACCTTCTGTTTAACCTTTGGGCTCGGGCTTTTGGTATGGAGTTGGTCAGAATCCATAGCCTCCTCGAAGGGAGGGCCCACGCGCTCAGACCCAGAAACCGATTCAAGCGCCGAGAATCGGTTCTGGGTGGCGATGGGTCAGGGGTGCCGCTGAGCTTGGCTTGTCCCAGGACCTTCCTGGGACTGCGACCTCCGAGGAGGAGAAGGTGAACTCTGCTTAATGTGAACAGGGTCTTTTAGAAAGTCTTCTCTTCGAAGTTTCTGCTTCGGTTTCTTCTTAGTGGCTTGTGA
This sequence comes from Deroplatys truncata, assembly GCA_030765065.1. Lineage (NCBI taxonomy): Eukaryota > Metazoa > Arthropoda > Insecta > Mantodea > Mantidae > Deroplatys > Deroplatys truncata. Next base: position 132,599,617 of record CM060979.1, on the reverse strand, counting down.
CTTCATAGACTTTGGACCAAGTTTATAGGGCTTGGTAACTGTAGCTTTAATGGACGGCCGGATGGTAGTGGCGGTCAATGCAGTCATGGTCCAAGTTTGAGTCTCTGCATCCTTCCCGGGTACTGGGAGGCAACAACAGAACTAAATGTTCCCGATCGCAGGAGCGAAGGTTGGCGCGCATGGTAACGACTACGGGCTTCTGCGAAGGAGAGTTTCTCCTTTACCCGGATCCCCTGGATCGCCTTCTCGTCCAAGTACCGTGGACAGTCGGCAAATGAAGCAGAATGAGACCCTTTGCAATTAACGCAGACGGGGGCTGTTGAACAGGTACCTTCTTGTGAGGGCTGGCTACATATTGCACAGATGTTAACGGCACTCTTACATGAGACTTGCGTATGCCCAAAACGCTGGCATTTAAAACAACGCAGAGGTCTAGGAATATAAGGCCTCACAGAAATCCGTTCGTACCCTGCGGAAATGCTCGTGGGCAGATCGACGCCATCAAATGCTAGAAACAGGGTACGAGTGGGTACCAATACGCCGTCGCGTTTGGCCTGCACTCGATGCACCTCTGTCACCTTTTGATCGGATAGATATTCGACTAGATCCTCGTCCGATATACCATCGAGGCTATGAGTGGTAACGACGCCCCGACAGGAATTCAATGTGCGGTGTTTCTCGACACGGATGGGATAACCGTGGAGAAGCGTAGCGCGCAACAAGGTCTTACTTTGCTGATCGGACTTAGTTTGTGCCAATAAGGAACCATTTCGTAGACGAGTGCATGATTGAACCGCACCAGCAATAGCATCTATGCCCTTCTGAATTATAAAAGGGTTCACCTTCTCAAAGTTTTGTCCTTCTTCTGTTCTTGAAATGACCAAGTAACAACCAGATGTCGGCGGTGCTACTTCTGTTACAATAACTTTTCGGCGCTTGTTTGTATTAATGGAGGAAGGGTGCTCCATAGCGAAATAAATCCTCCACCATTGCAACCGTCTCCGACCTCGGGCTCTGACTTCCCGGGCGTTACCCCGGCTTGGGTGAGTGGCCTATCTATACCTATCTCACCCCAGGGTCACACCTCCCAGAACATACACAGAGGGACCCAATCGCCGTCAGAAGTCAGCAGTTCATGCAATGGCCCCCCCGCGGGACTGTAGTTGAACAGCATATACGAAAACAAACCCTACATGACGACCCCGGGTGGTGGGGATGACGCCATTACCCACTCACCCAGCTGCGCACCCCGTGCGCGGGTATCCATCAGGCTGTGTCCACGGAGGATTAAAAGAAAAGATAAAAGAAATAAAACTGTGTGGGCGTTTCGCACGCAAGGTAGGCCGGCGAGGAAGAAAAAGAGATGTGCGAATGTTGTGGTGCGAAATGGCTGGAAAGTGACAAGGGAAGAAAGAAACGATGGTGAGGTGCGGTATGAATGGAATGCAAAGAACGTACGAGAGCCTACCTTGTGTCCCCCGGTCACGAGAAGAACCCACCTCGACCGGATGGGGATGAATATGGCGATGATTGGCTCGGGAACCCCCGGGTACGCCAACACCTGTACTCACATAAGGTGAGCCCCTGGGGGGGTATAGGGGTTGGGGCAGTACATAACTCATCAGAAGCATAACATAACCTGTACAAAATTATAGACAAAGACATAGAAACTAGTGGCCAGATGTAGAGCTTATTGTATTGGGAGTCTTTAATGCCAAGATAGGAAGGAAAAATGGTAATTACTAATGAAGTGACTCAGAAGGAGAAAAAAATGAACTAAGAGCAAGGAAAACCAGGGATAGTGTAATAAATAAAGAAGGCAAAAGGCTATTGGAACTTTGTGAAATAATCTGTTCATTTGTAATGCAAATAGGAGAGGATAAGGAAGGCATATTCACGCTGAGCAAAGTATAAACAGTGTGGTGAGCAATTAGAGGAGAAGATTAAGAGCTTTATAGTAAAAAACAAGATAGTGAATAGCAATCAGTTATTTCCTGGTAGTGATAGAATTAATGGTAGGAAAACAAAAAGTAAGGGATAAAGGGGCAATACAGATAAAGAGATTGAAAGTGTATAAATGGAAGGAGAAATTACAAGGAAACTTCACAAAAGTTTTAAGTTCCAAATCATAGAATATAAAATAATGGTGGATCTAAGGCAGACGTAGGTATTTCAAGAGGTGCACCTTGCTACTCAGATTGCACCAACCGGCTACACTTGGTGATGTCTGATGGAGTGGTGGATTGCTTAAAGGGCTGAAATTTAAACATCTTAATGATGAAAATATGATCACAGGTTGCTGTATTTAATGTTAGTCAGCAACAAGAATACAAAAATTAAGTTTCCCAACTAACAACTGAAATATAGCTACTATATTCCAACTATTATTGATTGATGTTTAAATACAAAAAAAAAAAAAAAAAAAAACCCTAAATATATTGATAACATTCCATGATAATTGTAACACAATGATATTTATCCTTCTTCATCAATACCATTGGCTCGTTTTAAAAATTTGGAATAATGTTACACTGCAATTATTAGCTGATAAAATAAATTCTCATCTGCAATTCGTGCTCTAGCTTTGTGTTTTGCAATTATCAATTGAGAATAAAGGTGCTCACAGACATAAGCTGAGCCAAACACTGAGGAAACTTTAAATGCAAATCTTCGGAGAACATAGATATTTTAAACTGCAGAGCTGTTTAAATATACCTATACCAACCATATTTACGAGTTGCTTTTGATAAATGTGTCGTTCTGAAGCCAAAGAACTTCTACCTGAAGATCTAACCTTACACACTGTACGTCAATAGTGAATTTATTTTCTGTAACTTCTTTTATCAGGTATTCTATTTTTAATATAGAGTCAACTGAAAAATTCAACGCCACAGCCGGGATTTGAACATATTCTATTCCTTGACTGAAGTGACTAATATCAATATTAGGTGTCAGATTAACAGATTTTTAAGCAAGTAAAGCGAAAAAAAATTCCCTCTGTTCTAAATGTATCAGAAATAGACGCTGCTGTGACACAAATTGTTTAAATTTGTTGTACATATGTAAGATAGTCACATCTTTGCACTGCAGAGCAACATTGAAGTCATTCATAGCTGGATATATTGCATAGAAACGCAAATCAGTGATCCAAACGTCATCAGTCAGTTCAGATATTCTTGCACCCTGAAAAAACATTAGGTATATTATTTGTTATCAATTATTATTAGTAATATTCTCTAAATTCCTATACTGTATCTGATTTTTAAAGAATTCGCATTCAACTTTCCTAAATTAAATACCGTCTTTAATAATTTAATTGAATCATGAGTCGGTGGATACACTAAAACTTCACTTATTAACAAATGGAACATTGACTAATTTTGAAGATTTAGAAGCTAGTAACAGTGATGTGTCATAATTTAAAATAAAGAGAGTTGAGGGTTGTTACACTACATCACTAAAATATTCTTACTTGAACGCGTTTCAGGAGACGGTTTGTTCCCATCGTCGGCATGTTCTCAACTGATGTTTCCGGTCATCGTCTGGGGGATGTGTGTGGCTAGTGGTGTTCTCTGGTGCTGGGTGGCGGCAGTTCGAAATTCTTTGTTTAAAGATTTTGTGATGGAATGAAAAGAAATTCTGGTCCAGACATAATTTTGTTAGTTTTAGGTATTCTAACAAACCACAGGCCTAACTATGGGAAACCCCCTTTCACCATTTTTAGCAGAACTATATATGAGCCATTTTGAATGCCATATTACTAAATCTTTCCCACATCTATTCAAAACCTGGTATAGGTATGTAGATGATATTTTTGCTATTGTTCCAAAAAAACTTTCAGAAGATGCTTTGAAATTATTAAATTTACAAAAAAGATCTATTAAATTCACAATAGAAAAAAAAGAAAATGGCCAATTACCTTACCTAGACATCAGGATCATTAGAAATAATGCACACAGGAAACTAACGTTTGGCATTTACAGAAAACCAACTCACACAGAAAATTATATTAAAAACAATAGCTACAATCCTACAAGCCACAAACATGCAATTTTAAATAGTATTACAAACAGGTTAGTACATATACCAATGGAGAAAGAGGAATACCAGAAAGAATACCAACACATTATCAACATAGCCACTATGAATGGATACCAGAAAAAAACAATGGATAAGAAGATAAAAAGGTTTGAAAGACAGAAATACATCCAACATATGACTACGTTACTCAGACAACAAAAACCACAAGCATATAGAAAATTCACTTATCACCCTCGGACACATCATAAATTTCAAAGGATCTTCAAGAAATACATCACCCTGTCTCCACAGAATAACCACAATATATAGAAACTACTATGCAACAGAACAAAAGATCCTATCCCCAACGATAAATCAGCTGGTATATATCAAATTGATTGTAATGAATGTAACTTGGTATACATAGGAAGAACCAAAAGAAATCTTGAAATAGGACTTAAAGAGCATATGAGATGCATTTACCAAAAGCAGCCAGATAAATCAGCAGTAGCACATCATTTCTGGTCTTCAAACCATGATATCACTCCGAACATAAAACTCTTAAAACCGATCAACAGCAGCAATGAATTGGACATCTGGGAAAAAATACATATTGTCAAACACAGGAATCACCTAATGAATTTCGAACTGCCGCCACCCAGCAGCCTTTGGAGGTTCATCAGCCCAGCACCAGAGAACACCACTAGCCACACACATCCCCCAGACGATGACCGGAAACATCAGTTGAGAACATGCTGACGATGGGAACAAACCGTCTCCCGAAACGTGTTCAAGTAAGAATATTTTAGTGATGTAGTGTAACAACCCTCAACTCTCTTTATTTTAAATGGAACATGTTTCGAAAGCATGCTTGCTTTCGAAACATGTTCCATTAATTTAAAGTAAGTGAAGTTTAAGTGTATCCACTGACTAAAGATTCAATTAAATTGTTTCGCTTCGCTGTCTCTAATTTCTGAGTAACACTTTCTATTATTCCACATCTTTAATATTTTCACATGACTGAGCCAACGTACTTCTGTGTGGTACGCCAAGTCTTCATATTCACCAGCTATCTGTGTTAATATGTGTTTGAACTGTCTAAACTTGTGTGAATTTTATTTTATTAATAATTTGTACTGCAAGGCTCATAACAGGTTTTAAATTTGCTATTCTTGCGCTGGTGTGTTGTGCAGTGGAAATTGTAAAAGGTGTCAGATCACCCATTTTCCATGAGTAAAGATTTTAATCTACCAATGAATCCTTTCCTCTCACCAGCCATGGTTGGTACTCCATCAGTTGTGACAGATACTAATTTTGACCAGTCCAAATTTCTTTTCTCCATGGACAAATGAAATGCTTTGAAAATATCTTCACCTGTTGTAGTACCCATCAATGGAATTAGGTCCAAAAGGAGTTCATTAATAATGAAATTTTCTTCCACCCCTCGGCTGTATAAAACCAACTCTGCCATGTCCGTGCTCTCATCTAAGGCAATTGAATACACCGTAAAATGCCCCTAGCTACAAAGCTTAATTTTTTCAAATTTATTTTTCTCATCTGGACAAATAAGACCAGCTACTTCAGTCAGACAAGTTTTTATAAATTCCCCTTCTGCATAAGGTTTTTTGGCTTTAGCAATCTCCCAAGCAATTTGATAACTCGCCTGGAGAGTGCATGCGTTGGAAATGTCTCTGCAGCTTGGTATGGGCCTACGGCTTCCACTTGTTTCTATAATCAATTTCATTCTAGCTGCATGTCTTTCTTTAAGCTTTATTAACTGTCTTATATGATCAAACCTTAAAAAAAAACAAAAGAAAACAGAAAAGATGAACTACATAGATTCAATTTAAATTACTAATTTTATAACGTTATATGAATGTGTAAATGCCATAAACAGTAATCATTAGACATAGACACATGCCTTTAATTTCTGTGTGTTCATTATGGCAACTGTCATAATGTTGCTTAACGTTGCTCTTCTTCACTGCAAGCAATTCTTTATGGCACAGCCAACATCTAATCCCATCCCCTCCTTGGCAGCAAAAAAATTCCTCCTCCCATTCTGTATGGAAGTTACATAACTTTTTCTTTTTTGCTTCAGGAACTTCTGTAGAGAATGACATTTTGCAATGTGATCCACCTCTGACTATAAGTAACCCAACTCATCAGAACTATCAGCATATGGAAGGTGGAGAGGGAGGGTGGCATGTGATTGTTCTACTCCGTTTGCCTTGTGCTACCGATGCCCATGTCTGATCTAAGGGAAGGAAAAACAGAAAGCGTTACAGTTATTGAAATGATTAGTAAAAAGAGCAGGGACAGACATGGAGATAAAACAGGAAAAGATTCAGACAAACAAAGGGTGGTATGATGAAGAATGTAAAAATGCAAAAAAAGATGTTTTCAAATAACTTATTAGATGGAGGGGATCGGAAAAAAAAGAAGACAGGCAAGAATTGACGATATATAAAAGTTTAATTAATTTTGAAGATTTAGAAGCTAGTAACAGTTATGTGTCATAATTTAAAATAAAGAGAGTTGAAGGTTGTTGCACTACATCACTAAAATGTTCTTACTTGAACGCGTTTCGGGAGACGGTTTGCTCCCATCATTAGCATGTTTTGAATGTTTTACATACTTAAAAAAAAAATATAAAAGTTTGTTAGGAGGTAAAGAAAAGAGAATGGCAGTAAAATAAATTAAAGACACTAATAGAAGGGAAAGATAGTACGAATATATGGGAAATAGTAAGAAGGGTGAACAAGAAAAGAAGGAAATAAACAAATTCATGCCAGCTAGAATGGTAGAATACTTTAGGAAACTGGTTGTGGCGGAGAAAAAGATAAGATTAAAACACAGAATATTTGGACAAGAGGCAAACAAAATACTAGATGATGAAATATCAACTCAGGAGGTACACTTATACCTAAGAAATATAAAAAAAGGAAAAGCAGAATAGATGGGATACCCAGAGAATTTTGGAAAAAATATGGGCAAACACGAAGAGGAGTAGAAATAATGATATACTGGAAAGCTGGAAAACAAGTATGGTTGTAGCAATTTATAAAGGGAAGGGAGGAGCAAATAGACCAGAGAACTGTAGAGGAATAATCTATCCTGGGGAAAGTGTTTACAGGAATTTTGGCAGATAGACTAAGGGAATGGGCAGAAGCTGAAAAGAAGGCATCGGAATTCCAGGCAGGTTTTAGGAAAGGAAAGCAGACCATAGATAACATATTCATAATAAATACTATAATAGATAACTATTTGAGCAGGAAAATAGGAAGGGTATACATGTTTTTCGTGGACTTTGAAAAAGTGTTTGACAAAATAAATAGAGACACTCTAGAATACAAACTAAGGGAAAAGTTTTATAAGAGAAATTAAGAAAAACCTATAAAAATGTAAAATTTGGCATACGCTGTTTAAGAAACAACATTAGACAGATGATTCAACAAAAAATGGGATTAAGACAGGGGTGCAAGTTGAGTTCCATATTATTTAATCTATTCATAGATGATATATTGGATAAAGTAAAAGTAAGAAACCAACACTGTCCAGTAATAATGGATAAGAAAACCCTGGGTTTATTATATGCAGGATATTGTAAAAAAATAGGAAATTAAAATAAATATAAATAAATCTAAAGTTATAGTTTTTAAAAAAGGAAGCAAATTGAGAAAAGAAGAAATATGGTTCCTGGGTGGACAAAAACTGGAGGCAGTTAAAGTTGACTATTTAGCAGCAAGATTGAATAACAGAGAATGGGGAGCTCATGGTAGGATGATGTTAGCTAAAGAGAAGGCAGCCATGACAGGGATAACAATATGTAGGTATAAACTAGAGATGTCGACTAAATGGCTGGAGAGAATGTATGAGGCATTGGTAGAATTGGATGTTTATGCGGTAGAAATCTGGGGGGAAATGAATTAAGCAAGAAAATTGACCAGATGTATAAAATGTTTTGTAAGGAATTACTCGGACTGACAAGAGCAGCACCAGGGAAGGTTGCTCTTATAGAAATAGGAAGAACTAGACAGAAGGGTATAATAATTGAAAGAATTTTAAAATTTTAGTTTAGGTGTATAGCAAAAGAGGAAGCAGAAATTTTAAGGGTATGCATGGCACAGCAAGAGTGTTTGACAAGCAATAACAGTTGGTGGAAAGAAATGGAAAGAAAGAATGGAAATAATAGGAGGATATATGGAAATCATATTTGGTAGTCCTTTTTGTTATTTTAATTATGAAAACACATGGTTTTCTGGAATGTAGTAAGAAGCAGAGTGGAAGATATAAAATGACAAGAGATATGGGGAAGCATAATAGATAAAAAATCATCAAGCTTTTACAAGGTAATAAAAGAAGGATGGGGAAGAGAGAGATACGTTGATTGCTGTAACAGGCAAGAAAGGGAAGGTTTAGAATGGATGAGAACAGGGGCAATGTATCTGAGAGGGCTGAGAGCAGTGCAGAGAAAGGGAAAGTATATAGCATTATATGACAATGTAAACAAATAAAGGTATGGAGAGAAAAAGTGTGGGAAAATATGGATAGAAAGATGGTAACTGTCAAAATGTTTACAAGGAAAGAAGAAAAGAAAATCAAAGCCATAGGGGGGTTTTTAAAGGAAGGTAAAAGTAGAGTAAGAGATATGAGAAGGAAAGAGATGCTTAGTGAACTATAAGGCCTGGGAACCAAGCAACCTGAGTGGGTAATGGGAAGCTAAGCACAAGGTATACAAATAGGGGAGATTTTATATTATATAAAATATTGTATAAAATTGTAGATAAATTCAATTAATTCATTCATAATCACTCTTGATGGTTATGTAAAATTTAAGAGAACTCTTTTCTTTCATTCATACATACATACATACAAAGTTGACTATCATATCCTGAAAAGATAGAATTACACTGAAAAATCTGATGTGTTACACTCACATGACTTTCTCTACTCTTGTACAAACTATTTTTACAAACTCTTATTCTCCATCTATTTCATATTAATTGAGATAAACATTTGCAGAAACTATCTTTTGACATGCAAAGAGAATTACATTTTACACATAGCGATCAGTTCTAAAAATATTTGACTATCACTTAAGGCGTACTATGTTCCCCTTGTTTTGTAATTGCAAGGGCAATATAAAAATACAGTAGCCTTTAAGCATCGACATATCTCTTAATAGCTGGTTGCTAGGTGCAGCACCATTCCCTTTGCCACAGATTAATACTCTTTGCATATCCAAAAAAAAAATGAATAACGAATTCCCATTTGAGAAAATAAGTATTGAAAAATATAAGGGAATAACAAGCAATATCTCGAAAATAGTTCACTCAACAAAAAAAATGTATATGACATAAATTGTGTATTTTAATGCAATCTACATTTTTTGTGTAGTAAAATTTTGTCTATCTCTTATGGTTTACCAGTTATGCAAAAGTTGTTCACAATGAACACTTTTGGAGACATTCCCAGAAAATTCAAGATATACATTTTATTTGTCATGAAAATATCTTAAACATATGACATATTAATCAAAATTGTTAGAGCCATTTTTGAGAAAATTAAAATTTTCGAAAAATGTTCTATGTAAAGGGTAATCTGGGGTGGGGGGATTTTCTTGAAAACTTTTGTGTTGCATCTCTGGAAGATACTGAACCTAAATACCAAGTTTAGTATTTATCCAACTGTTCGTTTCTGAGTTATGCTGTTCACAGACAGACATACACAAGGACATGTTTCCAAAAATGCTTTTTTTGGATTAGGGGGTCTCAAAACATATATTTCCGGTGAAATCTCTGTATCAAATTTTTGGGTGGAATACAATACTTCCCCTACTTACTATACGTAGTAGAGAAAGTAAAAATTCAATGCCATAGCTGGAGTTTGAACTATGGATCTTCCGGTTTCCGTCTGGTTGCTCTGAGTTCCATAGCAACATGCCTGCACAACATTAAACTGCAAGTCACTTGGGGAATGATAAATGATGGACTCGGAAATTAGCACTGGATGTTTTAGTACCTAAAATCTCTGCAGACAGGTGAGGAAAAAAATATTAAAGTTTTGCTACATCAACATTTACACAAATTTCTTCAAAACTGTAAGATCTTATAGAAAGTTTTGAAATGAAATATGAATGTTTAACTATGGAAGGCATGTATTATATAATATTTATGCACATTTAAATAGAGACTAATGTGGTTCTTCAGTATTGCCAATATTGTAAATATATATTCTTTGAGCACATTTTTCCAAAAGTTATTTATTCATCTTCGAAGCCGATGAAGAAAAATATGTGGAAGGAGCCAAAATGGGAATAGGGTGACGCTTCCTATCATTTGGCTGCAATGACTGAAGAGCAGGATATATTATTCCAGTTTTAGATCTCTTTTCAACAATAGCTTTATCATCCACTTTCTGGGCATTCTGAACTGAATCTTCTTTTGTGGAAGCCTGTTCGCTTTGAACGGATGATGCAGCATAGCTTGCTTTCCCAGTCGTCAGTTGCTGCATCAACGCTGTCCTGCAACATGCCCAAAAAGAAAGACTGTGTTGAAATTATTGTGAGTGAATTGGTGATACTTTAGTTTCACTCAGAGCATGTATCAAAGATGTTAGTCTTACCTCTCCAAGAGAATGAACACAAGAGGGAATATCAACATATTCAGAAAGTAGTCGCAAAGAATAGGTTCAGCCCACATATAGTGGACAACCTAATGCAGAAGAAAGAGAAAGAATCTGATGTCTTACATTCATCAGACTTTCTCCACCCATTATAGTTTATTTTATGTAGCTTCTACAAACTACGAGGTGTGATCAAAAAGTTTCCGGAATGGCTTCACAACAATGCTGACGCTGAGATTTCTTTAATTCTTACCCAGACTGTACATGCAGCATTCCTTCCCGATAAAAATGAGAGGTCACGTGACTTCCTGTGACCAGACAGTGACGAGGTAGACGCTCTGAAGTGAACACGTGTTTTGCATGTGCTGCAATTTTTCCGTGTAGTAAAAATGTCAGATTACGAAGAACAAAGAACGAACATCAAATTTTGTTTTAAATTCGGTAAAACTGCAACAGAAGCCTATGAAACGTTAAGAACAGCTTATGGAGAGGAAGTTATGGGCAAAACTCAAGCATTTGAGTGGGTTTTGAAATTTAAAAGTGGTGTGACATCAGTTAAAGATGCAGATCGTTTGGGGCAACGCTGTTCCAGCAAAACTGATGAAAATATCAATCAGGTGAGGGAAATGGTCTTAAAGGATAGGCACATTACAATAAAAGAACTTTCTGACCCATTAGGACTCTCCTTTGGAAGTGTTCAAAGCATTTTGAAAGACAATTTGGACATGCGAAGAATTGCCGCCAAGTTTGTGCACCGCCTGCTTTCAAATGACCAAAAGGAAAGCCGTGTGATTGCCTGCACAGATATTAAAGAACAGCTACAAAATGACCCACAGTTTATGGAGAAAATTATTACTGGTGATGAAACATAGATTTATGGGTATGATCCAGAAACGAAGCAACAATCTTCACAATGGAAGGGTCCTTCATCTCCACGCCTGAAAAAGGCCAGACAAGTTCGATCCAAAGTGAAGTCAATGATGATTGTGTTTTTTGATTGTACATAAGGAATTTGTGCCACAGGATCAAACAGTGAATCAAGTGTTCTACAAACAAGTGCTGCAAAGATTAAGGGAGAATGTGCGACGCAAACGGCCGGAGAAATAGAGGAGTGGTGACTGGTTCCTGCATCATGACATGACAATGCGCCCACGCACAAAGCCCTTTCTGTTTGCCAATTTTTGGATAAAAATAGGATGAATACTGTTCCCCATCCTGCCTGTTCTCCAGATTTGGCATCAGTGGACTTTTTTCTTTTTCTGCGACTTAAAATGTGGCTCTGAGGACACCATTTTGAGGACATTGATGTCATCCATCGCGAATCGCAGAAGGCTCTGAACATGTTGAAAGAAGAGGACTTCCAGAGGTGCTTCCAGTGGCAGAAGTGCCGGGACAAGTGTATCAACTACCAAGGAGACTACGTCGAGGGTGATAGTGCAGATTAGACAAAATAAACTGTTGTGTAGTACTTATGAAGTCATTCTGGAAACTTTTTGATCACCCCTCGTATTCCTACAAAAGCTTGTTTTTTCTATCCACTTCATGGTAATCGAGATAAATATTTGCAGAAATAGTTTCATTACATATTTCCTTGTAGGTACCAGAGGGGAAGAGGAAACTGAATCAATAGATGTTTAAAAACCGGATCACTACATGCTGTTCTACAAATTTCATCTCTTTCCATGACATGAGAAACAACTGAATAATGACAGCACTTGAAAAAAATTACAAGTTACAGTCAAACACTGTTTTAATGAATATTTCAGTTGAACAAAAACAAAAAACTGAAACCCCCTTCTATATTTTCATAAGTGTCGATGTTAAATTATTTCAATTGCACAAGTGTCGGTGGAACAAAAATCTCAGTATAGCAAAACGAAACTCCTCTTAATGAACATATGGCCAATTGAAAGAGTTTTTCAATTGTTTTCTTGACTTACTGAACAATTCCATGTCGTTTCCTGATTCAGAAAGTAGTCTGTTCATCCCTAACCATACAATGTTGCACACAGAGTGGTCATACAATGTTTTGCCTCAGCATTTGTCATTAAAGGTCTAATTCCATAGTCTGGCAGTCTGTTCAAAAGATACCATTAAATGGTAAACTTTCATTTAGTCTGTTTATTGTTGTCTCATGTGGTTTAACCTATGAAAGATGGGAATTTCAGTTTGCTCAGAGCAAGTTTAAGCAATATCAAACAACAGAGTAGGAAAATGTAAAATAAAACAATTTTCTCTAAAAGAAAAGTTAAATATATTGCAAGAATCAATTGTGAAGAGTTCTGTCCTGTAAAAAATTACACCCTTTTCAAAATGAAAACATTTGTAAGGTATGTTGTGTAGTAAAGCTTACTACATGTTAATTAATTATGCAGTGTTGCCAAGTTTAATATTTTAAATATGAAACTACAGAGTGGGTCAACAGACTCCCAACTGCCTGTGTGGTGTTTTTCCTATCCGCGTCCTCGGCGCTCGTTGCCGTCTGCTGCTATCATAGAAAGGTGCGGATGAAACCATACAACATTTTTAAAACTATTTTTAAAGGCTTTACTTACCAACTTTATGAAAGGAAATGCTGAAACTGGCCACCATCATTGTCCATACATTTTTGGCATTTCTTTCGGAAACTATCCATCATGGAATTTTTCCAAACGAAGACTGATGTCGTCTAATGTTTCTTCGGTAAGAACTTCTTCGGTTCATGGATTGTTGTACGGCCTGAAACTTTTACACCTGGAAATCTTTCTGCAAATTGTACTTTCACTTGGCGAGCTGACCGAGTTGACACATACGTATCATAAATAAATACATGCTGTGCAGTAGAAAACATATACTGAGCCATAATATACTTTGTGACTAAGTACAGGACAAAATAATAATTAACTCATAATAACTGAACTACATCACATCACCGTCAACTCAATATTGCACTTCACACTGCACAGCAAAACCACAACAGTGTGACTTTGTTTATAGCAGCAGTGCGTTATAATGTTTTTATCATATTTCCACATGCGCAGTGGAAAAACACTGCGCAGCCGGTAATATTGTTCATAAAATACCTCTCCGGGATAACTTAAAACATAAAGTGTACACGACAAACCCACACCCTGGAAAAATTAAAACAAAATATCCGTCAGGAAATTTCTCAACGTGAACTATGGCGAGTGATGGATAGTTTTCTAAAGAGGTGCCAAAAATGTATGGACAACGATGGTGGCCAGTTTCAGCATTTCCTTTCGTAAAGTTGGTAAGTAAAGCCTTTAAAAGTAGTTTAAAAAATGTTGTATGGTTTCATCCGCACCTTTCTATGATAGCGGCAGACGGCAACAAATGCCGAGGATGCACACAGGAAAAACACAGCACAGGCGCTTCGGAGTCTTTTAACTTACTCTGTACTTTAGCAGCGAATTTCAAACTGTGATGCAGTATCATATTTCATTTAAAAGTTGCAATTTTGGCCTTTTTGATATAAAAATATTAAATAATCAATTTAACGAAATTTTGGTACAACACAATGAAATTCAAAGTCCCCAGAAATTTGTTATAACTAATTTGACTATATTGAAAAATCCAAATGAATAAGAAATGGTTGATGCTACAACAAAAATTACTTGAAATAAGTTTTGTAAAGATATTTGCATTTTTTGTGTGGTAGGTTTTTGTCTATCTCTTATAGTTTACCCGTTATACAAAAATCCTTCCTTATGAAGAGGAGTTCCGATATATGCAAAATTCGGTATACATTTTATTTGTTATCTAAATATCCTAAACATATAGTATTTTTTATCAAAATCATTTTTAAGAAATCAAAATTTCAAAAACACTTTCATGTATATGGTAGTTTGGGAGGGGGTATTCTGAAAATGTTAGTACTAGATCACTGGAATACGTTGAACCTAAATACCATGTCTGGTGTTTAGCTGATGTTTTGTTTTTGAGTTCTGCTGTTCAGTCCCACGCATGGACTTTTCTCTAAAAATGCTTTCTTGAATTCAGTGAAAACTTATTGAATTTTTGGGTGAAATGCAAAGCTTGCTTTACTTGCTACAGGTAGGTAGTAGAGGAGGCAAAAACTTGGACAACGCCAGCAGAGATATCTCACTGACAAGATATAGCAGATTAACATTCCACCCAAAAGTTCATAACAAATTAATTAAACTGTTTCCAGAATGTCGCTCCTTACAATAAACACAACCTCAGAAACTTACTTCATCTGCCAAAGGACACTATGCCGAACACTAAAGCTGTGTCACAATAACCTGAGAAAGGTAACCAGAACAGGAATACTATTAATCACAAAGTGGAAAGTAAATTTTGTACATTGGGATTTCATTTGTTTTTAGCTGGTCAATGACATTTTTTCGCCTGCTTCCAATTCAACCAATAATGTGGGTTAGCCATTAAAATTCAATAGAGTAAACATTATCTAAATGCAGATTGATTACATTTCCGATTTCTTTAGCCATATCAAGCTTTCATTTGTTTATTTAATGCTGTACATTAAAGTTGTTTATTGTTCTTTGTGTTAATTTCTACTGCCTCTTACTGTTGTTTGTAGTTTTTGAGGTAATAGTCAGTTCTGAGTTGCATATAAACAAGCTACGGATCTTTCACTAGAATCAATGGATCTGCGGGTGTCAGGATCTGAGGTTAGGACGCACATATGCTAGCATTTCTTCCAGTTTATGACTAGAGAGAGCACTAGCAGTTGTTTCATGTCACGGTCATCTTGAATAATCTCTACAGCGAAGTCTAATTGTATAATATGGATCTAATATCCAGGAACGAGGATGTTAAAACTTGGCCAAGTCTTCTGGGCCTGGGAAAGGTTCCTGTCAATTGTGAATGCTACCATTACAACACACTTATTTCAACTTTGTTGTTCTCATTCTCGGTTGTTATGAACCAGCCTTAAATAAACCAGGAATTTATCAGATTGCCATGAAATACACACAGGAAAAACCAACAGAAACGTATAAACAGACAAAGAAGCACTTAAGAAATTTAAAACTTAAGCAAAAAGAGAAATGTGCTTATCCTTTTTTTTTGATCAACATAACACGACATTAAAGAGGAAATAATATTTTAAAACACCAGCACAACTCACAAAATGGCAAATATCCACATCACAAAAAAATGCACATAGAGTAATGAAATTTGAAATTCCTCTGGTGCATGACATGGTGAAGTTATCCACTAGACAGCTACATGGCGGTGCAATTGGGTTGCCATAATCTGATAATCCAAAACCAGGACCTTTTTTATCATTAGTTTAATCCATTTAGAGAAATGAAATTCTGAGGAATATGAAACCTTAATTTAGGAGAAATGTGCATTTAATTAATAATCCAGAGCTTTGAAAGGACTTGCTTTATTGTATTTTACCTTAAGCAATCACATATGATTAAAGCTATATTATCTGAATGTATAAAATGTATAACCTGATATCAAAGTTTCACTGGAAATGCATGTTTTGAGGTTCCTCAATAAAATGCCTTTTTTAAAAAACTCCATGTGTGTGTGTGTGTGTCTGTGAACAGCATAACTCAAAAACAAGATTCAGTACCCTCAAAAGATGTGACACGATTTCCAAGAAAATCTCCCCACCCCAAACTACCATTTACATGGCACATTTTCAAAAGTTTTTATTTTCTAAAAAATGGCTCTAACGATTTTGATTAAAATACCATATATTAAAGATTTTACATGACAAATAAAATGTATATCTTGAATTTTCTGGGAATAGCCTGAGAAGTCCTGTTCAAGAGGAAGAAATTTTGTATACTAAATGTTAAGCGACAGACTAAAACGTACTACATAAGAAATGTAGATCTCTTTAAAACACACAATTTACTTCAAATAACTTTTTTGTAGCATCAGCCATTTCCAAGATATCCATTATTAATAGTTTGATTTGTTCAGTACTTGGTCATTCTTTTATGTCCTGTCAATTTTCAGTTGTTTCTCGTGATGTTGTGGAAAGAGTATGGAAATTTAAGGTCAGCATATAGCGTCCACTTCTAAAATATTTGACTATTGCTGTTCTCTTTGTATCTATAACGAAATGTGCAATGTAGCTGTTTCTGCAAAGGTTTATCCAGATTAAAATGAAGTGGATAGAAAAATAAGCTTTTGTAAGAATAATTGTATACCCACTAATAAACGACAGAGGGTAGGGAAAATGATGTGAATGTAACACATCACATTTTTCATATTGTATCGTATTTGCAACATTGCATTAACAGATTTTACTGTTAACCTATGCTTTCTTCTGTCCAGTGAGCGCTCATGAGGGGAAAAACTCTCTCTCCGTTGGTGTTATGACCAGGAATAGAGAAATTTTAGCAACTCTGAATACTGCTCACTAGAAATACAATTATGAATGAAGGCAAGTAATTTCTTATGTGACAACAAATCGGGCATTGGTATTAGTGAATCCAAAACATTTTACATCAACACTTGGACGTGAGAGAACTTTGTTGTTGATGGATTCCACATAAACTGATTCCCAATCAAAACAACAACGCATTGATTGGTGCAGAAAAACTCTGGAAAAATTCTAAGGCGGCACTTCAAATTTAGTTTGAAATATCGTTACTGGTGATAAATCTTGGATTTATTGTTATGATTCTGAAAAGAAAATTCAATCAGCTCAATGGGTCTTTCAAACAGAAGCTAAACCTACAAAAGTCCAATAAATTCGCAGTGCTAGCAAGAAGATGGTTGCTAATTTATTTTTTCTAAAACGGACCATACAGCTACTATAGCATTAGAAGATAGACGTACCATTACTGTTGACTGGTATACAGATGTCTGTTTACCGCAAGGTTTTGAAAAACTTCATGAAAAATAATGTTACATCATGACAATACATCCTGCATACAGCAAAACTAACAACTGAGTATCTGGATGGCCTAAAGGTCAGCACCATGGACCCTCCACCATACAGCCCTGACCCAGCAGCTTGTGATTTCTTTTTGTTTCCAAAAATTAAAGATAAAATGTGTGGAATCACTTTTTTGTTATCAGATGAAGCAGTGGAACATTATAAAAACCTGGTTTCTGAAGTGTCTCAGGAAGAGTGACATCATTGCTTTAAGGACTGGTTTCATCGAATGCAAAAATATATTGATGTTAAAGGGGAATATCTTGAAAAACGATAAAATCATTTATATTTTTTAAAACTAATCCTTGTTCGATTTTCTAAAAATGTTCAGTGTTGTCCTCGTAGTGGTTGCTATAGCAGAAAAAATAAATAAAGTGGTAATGAAGCACTTGCTAAAACTTTGCAGAAACTGTAACATAAAACAATGCGTGTTTGACAGTTCTCCTGCAAAAGTGCATGGAAGAATAAAACTTGAGCTGCAAGAATAACTAAGAACTGAATCTGTTCTGTAGTTCTTGCATTCTTTACAAGGTACCTGAGGCCACAGCTACAGTCCCTTTCTGAGAAGTACAATAATGAAAACAAATATGCTGGTTGACACTGCCAACCATGCGAGTACTGAAGGGTTAGAACAGAAAAGTATATATGAGTATATAAATAATGTACATGTAACATAAAATGGGTTAAAGATTAAAAACAGAAGCACTATTAACAGTGAAGTATTCTTCATGATGCTAGATTGAGTCACACTTATTGACACTCATCTTCACTAAATTAAATGCTGTATAAAACAGAAACATTTTCAAAGAAAACCACAACATTGGCCAAAGTATAAAATTGTTAAAATCCCCTCACCACACCAATAGAATTGAACATCTGGGGAAAAATACAAATCATCAAAAATGGCAACATCATTAATTTTGAAATACTGCCTGTGAACAATGTATTAAAACTCTGTGCCCCAAACACCAGATGGCAACAGGTTCAGAATCTGCAGGAAGAGGAAGAAGAGCATACGAGAGAAAGAGTCCTTTAGTCACCCAGTCGCTGACGATGAGGACAAATGCCCTCAAAAATGTTTCTGTTTTATACAGCATTTAATTTAGCAAAGGTGAGTGTCAATAAGTGTGACTGAATCTACCATCATAAAATGGGTTGCCCAACTGAAGAGTGGCCAGAGCCAATTTCAGTGGCAGTCAAGTACATGTAATGTCTTGGTACTTTTGTTAATGTGACATGATGTCCACTTCAAGCGCTTGTAGACAAAAGAGGTTTTTAAGTTATTCAGGCAAAACCTGCA
Source organism: Deroplatys truncata (assembly GCA_030765065.1). Taxonomy (NCBI): domain Eukaryota; kingdom Metazoa; phylum Arthropoda; class Insecta; order Mantodea; family Mantidae; genus Deroplatys; species Deroplatys truncata. The sequence goes on along the minus strand of CM060979.1, from coordinate 132,580,781 downwards.
GAAGCTTTTCTGAATAATGTAAAAGATAACCACAGATCTCCAAGTTAGCTAGGATTGTCCCCTGTGTTAAGAGTTTCCTCGCTCTCACCTGCTAAAAGCTTGCTGCTGATCCAGTGGAGGTGTTCGAGCAGGACTGAATGTAGAAAGCTCTGCACCTATTGGTGCCGATCTCTGAGGGAAAAACATAAATCAAATATAATAAATAATCTCAGTAAACATTCTCATTTACCTCCTAAATGAGACTAAAATCAGATGTGACACATTCACATAACTTTTGCTACTTACTCTTCTACAAACTATTCTTACAAAACTTATTCTTTTATCTACTTCTTGTTATTGCAGATAAAACTTCCTTACACTTGTACATTTTGACATAGGTATAAGAATATAAGCTAAAGTGATAGTCATATCTTTTCAATAATGGTTGCTATGTGATCACTTTGAAATTTGTTCTCTTTGTGCAAACACGAAAAAGAAAGAATAGCAATTTGCAAGTATTTGAAAATTCAAATGAATAACAAAGAATATCTTGAAAGTGGTCAATGCCACAAACAATTTTACAGTAGAAGCCCGATTAACCAGTATAATCGAAGGGTGGGTTGACGGTTAACCAAAAACTGACTAAACACACAAGTCCTATGTTACATTTCTTGTATATTTAGAAAAATGGCAATTGAAGTAGTCATGTTCAACTTTGAAGTATGTTGGTTGGTTCCGGAGTTGGCTCACGTATTATTTTTAGCTGCTTTTTGAGTGGATGCTGTTTTGAGTTAGCCCCATGTATGTGTGCTAATTTGAAGATGATTTGCTGCTGTTACGTAATGTTGCGTAATATATGTTTACGCAAACTTGAAGAGTTCTTATGTATTAATAGTTGCTTTGAGCGTCGGTTTGAATTTAATGTTTATGCAATATTATTGTTTAAATCTGCCTCGGCTGCATCAGTCTTAATTTAGAGTCAGGATTCTTATACAGGGTGTGGTAATGACAATTATTGTAGACGTAACAGAATTAAACTTTTAGATTTTTCACTTTTATTTTAACTTCTTGCACATATTTATAAATCACTACACTTTTAAAAGAACTGTGAGAAACTTTTATACACTCACTTAACGCGTATATCTGTTTTTACTAAACGCCCGTAGAGAACACATTTTTCTATGTACACCCTATCAAGTCTTGCCAGGAACTGAATAACTTCAACGGTAAAAATTATAAGCTTCGGTAATGCAAGTCTCTGATTGGCTAATTCTAGTCCAATAGAATTTCTGTATTTAACTTAAAACTTTTCTTTGCTGTTGATTGGCTTATTTTAAAACTGTCACTGAAACTACGTCATCGTCGTTCTAATCATGACCAGTACATTTTCAAATTCCAAACACATTATTGTCACAATTATCTCATTATTATTCATTGTTAGCAACCTAAAATTCCTGCATTACTAGGGTATATAAAGTATTCACATAACATTAATAAAATATATTTACAATAAAAATAAGCATTTGAAATGACTGTTGCACACAATTTAAAATAATTATTAGATACATATTGTTTCAAGGCGGGCTGTTATTGAATTTACCTATTTTAAATAACAATTGAAATTATTCAGGTATTAAAATACTGCCTCACAATAAAGGCAATTGTTGTCAACAGGGCAGGGCAATGTGGTAAGAGGTAACAGACTTTTGTTTCGCAAAACCAATACAAGTACATGCGCTTATTCACTTGCATCCGTTATCTGTCAATTTTGTACATAAATCACTAGATGACAACCGCTACTACTGTCTGACAGCATGACCACTCTCTGGTCTGAAACTAAAACTTAATACACAGTTGAAGGCATCAGAACAAACTCTTGACTAGAGTACATGTTCATTCTGGACCTTTTCTATTCATAATTTATGTTAATGACTTACCGTATTATTTACCTTCTAAATCCATTATATATGCAGATGATACAACGTTTTTAAATTCTGATTCTGAACTTAGAACAATCAAACAAACTAATGCTTGAAAAACCTACCACATGGTTTCATGTTAATGAACTAGTAGTAAAGAAAATAAAACTGAGCAAATTTATTTTACTTTAAAAAACACACTTACATTAGATCAACAGAGTAAGTCTGTAAAACTGTTAGGAATATACAGTGTGTCTGTAAAGTCATGGCACACTTTTGACTGGTCACAGAAAATCATGAAACTGGATAGAAATGTGAAATCTGCACCAAATTAAAGGAAAACTCTCTAAGTTTCATACCTGTTCAGTGCAGTTTGATGTAGCTTCCATTGTCGCCCTACGCACATCCAAATAACATTCAAGTTCTGCCCATGGAAATCTGGTGTAACAGAGTGAATAACGTCTATGATTCTCTGTTTTAAATGATTAATGTTGTTGATATGTTCACTGTACACATGTTGTTTTACTTAACCCCACAAGTAAAAGTCTGAGGGCATCAGATCCGGGGATTGTAGTAGCCATGGCTTGATAGAACCCCTGCCTATCCACTGCTGGGGAAATGTTGTATCCAGAAACTCACTAACAATGCTGGCGTAGTGTGGAGGAATGCAGTCTTTTTGAAAGATGACACCTTCTACATACAATTCCAAAATGCCAAGGTAGTTTTTTGCCACCACATTCTGCTCCGCAAAGAAAAATGGGCCTATCACTGTGCCATGCATCAGGCCACACCACACGTTCACTTTAGGGGTGTTACATTCATACTAAACGTAGGCACAAGGATTTTCAGCAGCCCATATCGAACTTTATGATGATGAACATGTCCACAGACATGGAATGTTGCCTCATCGCTAAACACAATCTTCTGCAGAAATCGTTCATCATTGTCAATCTCATGAAGCATATCTGTAGCGAACGCGAATTGTTTGGGGTTTATCCGCTGGTTTTATAGCATGCAACAGCTGCAACTTGTAACCTGAAAAACGTAGACTTTTTTAACATCTTATGAGCTGTAGCCTTGCATAGGTGTAATTGTTAAGCACATACACGCACAGATTTTTTTAGAGCGCCTTACACAGATCTCCCATATAGCCTCTACAGACTCGTCACCTACCAATGGCCTACCAGAATGAGGTTTGTCCAACAAACTGCCAGTATCCTTCAACTGCTTATCCCACCAAGTAATGTTATTCCTATGTGGTGGCATTTTGTTGTACACGTGATGATATTCAGTTGCACTTTGGTCATGGATTCAAATTTGGTGACCCACAAAACACAATGAACTTTCCTCTGGCGAGGTGTGAGCTAATCCGCTGCTGCGCAGTTTGTGGTGTTGCATCATCACTTGCATGCGCACATGCTTGCACATCATACTACGGAAACTTGGAGAGTTTTCCTTTTATTTAGTGAAGGTTTTACATTTATATCTTGTTTCGTTGCTTTTCAGTTGCTTGTCAAAACTGCACCAGGACTTTACGGATACACCGAACATTGATGGGAAACTGAGCTGGAATCAACACACTTTGAAAGTATGTACCAAATTGTCAAGTGTTGTATGTACTGAAAAAACTGAAGTTTAATGTTAGTACTAAAGAAAATATAATTTATTTTACAAAACACCTTTATAGGCCTTCAATATAATCTCCATTCTTGCTTATGACAGCTTCCCAACATTTTGGCAAATTCTGTATTCCGGATAGGGCACCTTCATTGTTGAGCTGTCTGATTACTTGGGTCACCTCAATGCAAGTTTCATCAATTGTATCAAAATGCTTTCCATGGAGTGGTTCCTTCAATTTGGGAAACAAATCAAAGTCTAATGGGCTCATATCAAGACTGTATGGTGGGTGGGGAAGTATTTCCCATCCATATTTGCCGAACATTTCTCACTGGTAGGGCAATATGCAGTCTTGCATTATTGTGCAAAATGAGGACACCAGCTGCAAGCATGTCAGGCCTTCTTTGACAAATTTTTGTGTGCAAAACGTTTTGTAGAAACAGCTTGTAGTAGTACGCACCTGTTAAAGACACTGTTAGTAGCTATGACTCCATTCACGTCATATGCAAAGACTTCAGTTCTGGTTCAAAATCTCGTAACCAGGTTTCATCAAGTGCAACAATCCTTTTCAGAAACTGTTCTCCTTCTGTTCGATAACATTGAAGCAATTCTCCTGCTCTTCTCTCAGATCATGCGGAACCCATCTGGCAGCAACTTTTCTCATCTTTAACTTTTGAGTAATAATTCTGTAAACTGAACTGACAGACATTCTGGCCTTATATGCAATTTTCTCACATGTTTTTCATCGATCCTCTCTCAAAATGTCATTAACAATAATCTGATAGGTGTAGTGTGTTGCAACCCTTCACGGTAACAAGCAGACACTGTGATACTGTGCTAAGATCCACTACACTATTCCCACACACCTCTCTCAAAACGTTGTAAACTTCAATTGGTTTCTTTTCATGTAGGGATTCAATTTTGATGTAGGAACACTGGTCATTATGTGTAATCCGACCTGACTTGCTTTCAGCTTCCATTTTAAAACTGAATTACTCACGGCACAGTCACATATACAACCGTCAAGCATAAAGTCTGACTCACAACTGACATAAATTTCAACTTTATCATGCCTCTGTAATGGTCGCGCATGTGCCGTGTGGAGGACTTTTGAAATGCCCTCATACTTCCTTTCACGCTCATGTACAATATCATATTCTTCTCTGGGGAAACTCAAGAGTAGTAGAACAAGTATTTAAATAGCAAACAAAGGCAATCAGATGTATTAACGGTCTTGAAAGATCTGCTTCACATAAAAGTAATTTTATGCAACTAGGCACAGTGATAGTCCCCAGTTTATCTTATATGCCCCTTTTATATATTAGAGAATATATTAATATCCTTAACTTCAGAATAGATATACACATACACAACACAAGGGGAAACAAATTACTAGATATTCCTAATACAACAACTAGCATCAAACTAAATGCTTCAAATACATGATTACCAAATGGTTATTGACTGTTCTATGGATGATTTATATTATGAATTGGGTAATAAATTATTTAATAATTATATAATTTTAGTAATATATATTGATAGCTAGGTTTATTATACAAGGCAAACATTGTGAATAGTGAGTGTGATGAAACCAACATCTTGTAAGATCTGGTGGTGAATAAAATTCTTATTCTGGTATTCAATTCCTAACATTGTTGCCTTGGTCACATGGGAAATGATGTAACAGACTTTTGTTCCATTATTTTTAAAGTGCACTTCACTTGAAAATTCTTGAATACTGAAGCCAACATACTCAAACTACCAGCAAATACATATCCAGGACACATCAACAGGTTTGTTTTGTGAATAACTCAACTTTTGTAAAATGTACATAGAACATTATATAAGAAGAAAGAAAAAGTTTAATGAACCAAACAGTTAAACGAATGGCAAATAATCCAATTTATACTGTATTTTACATAAATTGTGTGCTTTAACGATCCAATCATAAAAAATTCCTTGGAAATCAACAGGGCATGGAAAAATAGACCTAAACAGAAACCTTAAGCTAGATATTTAGTGTTTGCAGATGATGTAATATTACTGGCAGATTCTGAAAATGGTCTTCAAATATTCAACTTATCTACTGAAACTTATTTCTGAAACTTACAACATGGAAATTTCAGTAACTAAAATCAAAGTAAGGGGCTTCATTTGGAACTAAAATCTATCTTTAGTAAACCAGGTTTCACCTTTTAAATATTTAGGCTTCTTTTTGAGTTATGAAACAGAAAAACATATTGCAATGAAACTATATAGTTTTAATGATGCAATGAGTACAATAAATACCGTTTTCAAACCATCTCTTGTACAAAGACACACTCAGATAAAGGCCTATAAGACATTGGCAAGACCAGTCTTCCAGTAAGGAAGTGAAACTTGGACTGTATGACAAACTGATCAGCACCACATCATACGTAATGTAATGAAATTTTTAAGAACTAAAAATTGACCCACAGAGAAAGAATTTACAATTACCATCAAAGCTGGGGATCCCAAGGAATCAGGATGCCTGCAACAAGAATTCCTCAGCAAATATTAAATTACGACTGACCACAAGGGAGAAGATACTTGGGTTGTCCGACGAAGAGATGGAATGAGAAAGTAACAGGCCACTAGGTCTAATATATGCAGGAAGAAGACAAAATTCCTTCCGAATGAATAGGACTTCACAGGATATTTCCAGAAAATTCAAGATATACATTTTTTTAATGCCAACACATTACACATATGGTATTTAAATAAAAATCTTAAGATTCGTTTTTCAGAAAATCCAAATTTTAAAAAATTTTCCATGTAACGGTAGTTTGGATGGGGAGATTTTCTTCAAAATCTTTGTATTGCATCCTTGGAAGAAGCTGAACTTTACTATCAAGTTTGATATTTAACCAACTTTTCATTTTTAGTTCAGCTCTTCAAACACACATGCTAAAACCACTTTTTTTTAGGGTACAGGGTTCCTAAAAACATGTATTTCTGGTAAAATCTCCATATTAAATTACATTTTGTTGCAGCCCAGTAAAGGAGGACCATGATCATGAAGATAGACATACAGATAAGCTCTGGTCTATCTTAACACCGTATATCATTTACTAGAGGTCACTATTGGTGCTATACATTTTGTTGCAGCCCAATAAAGGAGGACCATGATCATGAAGGATAGAACACAGATAAGCTCTGGTCTATCATAACACCGTATATCATTTACTACAGGTCACTATTGGTGCTATACATTTTGTTGCAGCCCAGTAAAGGAGGACCATGATCATGAAGGATAGACACACAGATAAGCTCTGGTCTATCATAACACTGTATATCATTTACTAGAGGTCACTAGTGGTGCTATACATTTTGTTGCAGCCCAGAAGGGGGACCATGATCATGAAGGATAGACACACAGATAAGCTCTGGTCTATCATAACACTGTATAACATTTACTAGAGGTCACTATTGGTGTTATACATTTTGTTGCAGCTCAGTGAAGGAGGATCATGATTATGGTGGATAGACACACAGATAAACTTTGGTGTATCATAGCATTGTATTATCATTTACTAGAGGTCACCAGTGCTGTTTATACATTTTGATGCAGTCCAGTGAAGGGGAACCATGATCATGATGGATAGACAAACTATCATAGCACTGTATACCATTTACTGGAGGTCACTAGTGGTGCTATGCATTTTGTTGCAGCCCAGTGAAGGGGGACCATGATCGTGATGAAGGATAGACATATACAGATAAGCTCTGGTCTATCATAGCACTGTATATCATTTACTGGAGGTCACTAGTGGTGCTATGCATTTTGTTGCAGCCCAGTGAAGGGGGACCATGATCATGATGAAGGATAGACATATACAGATAAGCTCTGGTCTATCATAGCACTGTATATCATTTACTGGAGGTCACTAGTGGTGCTATGCATTTTGTTGCAGCCCAGTGAAGAGGGACCATGATCGTGATGAAGGATAGACACACAGATAAGCTCCAGTTTATCATAGTACTGTATACCATTTACTAGAGGGCACTAGTGGTGCTATGCATTTTGTTGCAGCCCAGTGAAGAGGGACCATGATCGTGATGAAGGATAGACACACAGATAAGCTCCAGTTTATCATAGTACTGTATACCATTTACTGGAGGGCACTAGTGGTGCTATGCATTTTGTTGCAGCCCAGTGAAGAGGGACCATGATCGTGATGAAGGATAGACACACAGATAAGCTCCAGTTTATCATAGTACTGTATACCATTTACTGGAGTGCATTAGTGGTGCTATGGATTTTGTTGCAGCCCAGTGAAGGGGGACCATGATCATGATGGACAGACACACAGATTGGCTCTGGTCTATCATAGCACTGTATAGCATTCAGTCTGTAATTTTAAGTTACAATATAATGCAATAGAATTTAACGTTTTGTCATGTCCGTGATGAATACCTTTAACACTTTGAAACTGCCCACAAAGCTGTAAAACCCCCTTCTTTGCTACAAACCCATAAAAAGGCCTCACTCCTGTACATTTTACAGCCAAACTGTAAAAGCTGTCAAGTATAATCTATGCTCTATCAGAAAATAAAATGTTGATATCAAAGAATTTATCATAGACAATTTTCTGAATATCTGCATGGAAACAAAGTGTTTGAATGATCTCTTCTTAAAGCAGCAAGTACTGAACTATAGCATCATCACAGTAAGAGCAGTGTACACATCTTACTACTTGCTAGCAGAAATAATATCAATCATTTCCTTATGCCTGCTGCTTTTCAGAATTTTATAATAATAAATTAATTTGAAACAAAGATTTGGCTCTTATTATGTATGTATGTTTTGGCATTCTTGATACTGCAAATATATATTTGTTTTAACAGTTCATAAAAGCAATTGCAACAGTTTTCATGAAGTTAAAAAATCACAAAAGCTATTATGGTCACAGATGCAAGAAAGGAATTACAGCTATGAACTGTTATACCCATATTAAGGATGGCAGAAAATAACATAACGGTTACCTTAATGTAACGTTATTGAAGTAATAGAGACAGTAACTATTACTCATTAATAGTTACCCAATAACAGTTACCAAAGTAACTAGTTATGCAATAATGTTTACCAAAGTAATGAATACTAAGTAACTAGTTACATAATAAGTTACCAAAGTAATGAATACAAAGTAACTGGTTACTTAATAACAGTTACCATGGTAATGAATATGAAGTAACTAGTTACCCAATAATAGTTACGAAAGTAATGAGTACAAAGCAACTGGTTACTCAATAGCAGTTACCAAAGTAACCAGTTACACAATAACAGCTCCAAAGTAACTAGTTATGCAATAACGGCTACCAAAGTAATGAATGCGAAGGAACTAGTTACTCAATAACAGTTGCCAAAGTAATGAACACATAGTAACTGGTTACTCAATAACAGTTACCAAAGTAGTGTAACAGAGATGGTTACTGAGTCTGGGTGACATCATTCACTGCATGTGTAAAGGTATCACTTATCAGGAACTAAAGTGGTTTCACTTTAAATTCAAAGGAATTTTAAACAAAGCCACGTGACAAGGGAGTGCCTCATTGGCTGGCGAGTGAACTACAACCTTTCCCGCTTAGCTTGTTGTTTCTTCCTCTACATAAAATAGTTCGGTTCTAATCCTAACATTTTGTGGTTATTCCTGCACAGAGAAGTTTAAAAACCTCAGTACCGCAACAGTTAAACTTACGAAACAATGTGTGTTCATACAGATTCATGTATAACTAACCGAACTATTATATCAAAGACTTTATGAGGCTATGCACAGGTGCTGTAATTCATTGCCGATTTCCCATATAAGCCATCAGTGTACTTCTTGCATATATTGAGAAAATATTACTTTCAAGAGTGTCACAGCTGAGAATCCTCCGTATTGTGGAGAAACAAACATGGAAACTGGAGAGAAGACGACTGTGTTAAACGTTTTTAACAAATTTTGTGTAAAGTACCCACCTTTAATTAACAATGAATGTGATCAGCTGTTTTTTAGCAATAACTTTCAAGAGTGTCACAGCTGAGAATCCTCCGTATTGTGGAGAAACAAACATGGAAACTGGAGAGAAGACGACTGTGTTAAACGTTTTTAACAAATTTTGTGTAAAGTACCCACCTTTAATTAACAATGAATGTGATCAGCTGTTTTTTAGCAATAACTGAACTTCGTTGTTAGTAATGCAGAATTGTTGTATCATGTTTTTCTATTGTAGTTTCTAACCTATAGTGCTTATCATTTTCTTAACTCGTTGGCTCATAAAAGCAGTACACTGATATTGGTCATTACATAAATGATTTCTAAAACCTAAAGTTAAGGGTACTTTAATCCAGGAAGTTTAATCACAGGGGAAATAATAGATAGGTAGAGCTGCCGAACTATTCAGGTACCACTTTCATTTTCTGCTTTTAGTGTTATGTGTTAGAACCTTGGGATACAAGTCAAAATATAGAAATAAGATACACACATGGGTACTTAGTTTCTGTCATACGTTCCACGTGGTGTCATCATGTGCTTGGCAGAGTGATACATTAAGGTTTGTTTACTTCTACTTTGAACTTAAAGTGAAACAGAAGTTAAAGTGTTTTCACTTTAAGGTTAAAGGAGTTGTATACAAAACCGTGCCGCAAAAGAGCACCTCATTGGCTGGTAGACAAACTACAACTTTTCCCGCTTAGCATGTCGTCCCTTCCTCTACATAAAACAGTTTGGTTCAGATCCTAACTTTTTGTTGCTATTCTTGTGCAGAGAAATTTCAAAAACCCATTATTGTAACAGTTCAATTTACGAAACAAAATGTGTTTGTTCAAGTTCAATAACTGAATGAACCGTTATAGCAGAGGGTTTAAGAGACTATGCGTCAGCACTGCAGCACACTTCTGGAGATGCCATCAGCATATTCTTTGCCACGTGTTGAGAAAATATTACTTTCAAGAGTGCTAAGGATGAGAATCTTCTGCCACTGTAGAAAACACAAACATGGAAAATGGAAGAAGACAATTGTGTTAAAGGTTTTTAACAAATTCTGTGAAAAGCACCCAGCTTCAATTGACAATGAATAGGGTTGGCCATTGTTTAGCAATAATTGTACTTTTTATTAGTGAAGCAGAATTGTTGCTTGGGTCGTGTTTGTGTTCTGCTGTTGTTTTCTAACCTATAGTGCCAATCATTTTCTTCACTTTTTAACTTATAAAAGGTTAAAGCAAAAGTGGTATACTGATATTAGCCATTAAATGAATGATTTCTAAAACCTGAAGTTAAGAACAGTTTAATACACTACCTTTAATCACAGACGCTGAACCGTTTAGGTACCACTTATTTGTCTATTCTTAGTATTGTTTCAGAAGTTTAGTATGAAGACAAAATATAGGAATAAGACATACAATGTTTAAACGCTAATGATTCCCTAAGCTGCGTAATGTACCGTATTCACATTCTGTCTGAAGCAATTTCCTCTCACATGTCTTAGTTCCCTTCATCCTCCATGTGGTGCTGCTGTGTGCTTGGTGGAGTGCTACACTAAGTTTTGTTTACTTCTACTTTAAACATAAGAGTGAAAACGGTGCAATTACCTCAACTTGTTACGCTGTATCAATCTCCTCTGAATGAGATCGTGAGTGGCATTGTCATCTAATATACTATCTGGCAAGAAAAATGCCTACTAATTATCTGTTTTGCTACATATATGTAACCAACTGATATTGGCATTGTCGAACTAATATACCATCTGACGAGAAAAATGCCTACTAATTATCTGTTTTGCTACATATATGTAATCAATTGATATTATCTGCATCTGTTGTGATGTTAGGCAATAACGTGTGTTTGGTTTCTCTAGAAACATCACCTTTCAAAATGTCATTACTGTGTTTTATCTAACATCTTAAGAGAATATTTATTATATGCTTAACTCCAGTTGTGTTGATGTTGGCAATACTGATGTATTTTCCTTTGTTATATCTTATGTCTGCATCACATGATGTTTATATTTAGAATTCTATATAGCTCAGTTCAACTGTACAAACTGTATATGTGCAAGATTGAGACTATAAAGCAGTGTAGTAATAAAAGTGTTGACACAGCTAGAGAAACTTCTTTTTATATTGCATCTTATGCTTAACAGACAGTATAGGTTTAATGGTGCACACTGTTGCCACATGTACTATACACAGACTTGCATTTTGGTGTTGAACTGCGATCGCTCTACCAATTTAATGTCATCTTGTAAAAGATATATCACCAAATAGTAAAATATCTGTACTGCTATTTAAGGGCTGTAAGACATTTAATTTAATTAAACAACATTAAACAACACTTTAAAAGACAGCAGAGACTTGATGAAGATAAATTAAAAGATAAAGATTATAAGAATATTAAAGATAGAGTTGATATACAAAAAGTCTCAACGAAAACTGCCTTATTTAGGATGGCAACTGGCCACAATTGGCTCGCAGAACACCTCTACAAGATATGATGCCCACCTACACTCTGTGAAGAAGATGTCATCCTGAACAAACAGTATCTTGCCAAATGCAAAGGCCTTAAAAGTGATAACTTACAGACTTTATATTGGGAAGCCAGAGGGAAAATGATGCAGATCAATTAATCCCCAGTGCCATTGATCATCAACAACAACAACAACAACAGACATTTAATTTTTACCTGCACTTTAATCTCCTCTTTGTATTTTTAGTACTTTGAAATACGATTTTACAGGTATAAAAATATATATATAATCAAAAAAATATGCAGATATAAAATGACCAAATCTATAATTTGGTAGGGTGTCATCACTATTTACCCTTAACAAAATCACATACAATGTGAGTGGAATGTTTTCAAACAGCAAGTAATGAACAGTGCACCACACTCTGCTTTGCGCCACTTCATGATGTTCCGTTAACCTAGCGTGTTTTTCTTTCCCCCCATCCTTTTTTGCGGGTCCTTAGAGATCCTTTCATTCATTCCTTTTTTATCCTATACACTACTGTTTCTGAACATCTGGGTAGCCTTAACTGTTTCTTTTATTGCCTTACTAACACTCATTTTACTTGAATAACAATCTAACACATTCATTATTACTCTTCTTAGTTTACCAACATTTCGTCTCTTCCTAGCTTCTCCCTTCATAACCATAAATATTTATGTAAAATGTTAAATAAATAACCTACATAACACTTCACACTATAAAGTGCCCACTTCCTTATAACTGATGTTAACCTTTACTGACTTTTATGTCATGCCTGGCCTGTTAGATGAATCAATGGATGACACTTGTCATACACAATCAATTAAAAACGTTACAGGATTCCAGTTTCTTTTAAAAACTGCCCTCAACCCTTCTTAACATTTTCTCTCGCTTGGTCCCTTTGTAAACCCAATAACAAAAAAGTTTCTCACTGGCTGACTTTTCTACTACTTTTTGGAAAATATTTAATTTAAAAAATTATAACTCTCATCTTATTAAAGGTAGAGAATTCAAACTGGGCAGGTATCAGCACACTAGTTTACTCTAGCTAAGAAAAAAATATATTGTTGTTGCATTCTGTCCTTTAGTTTATTAGTTACTGCGTGATAAGCGGAGAAACAGAAATGTCGGACTTTTACTGAAAAACTTGTTTTGTTTATAAATTTGTATCCACAGAAATCTATAAAGGCTCTAAAAATGATATGATCTGATAGAGAAAAACATTCTGCATAGGATGTGTTCAAAGCTGAAATTTATAACAAATGAATATTCACACCATGTTATTGCTTATTATCAAAAGAATCTGTAGTGTTAACAAGTACGTTAAGGGTTAGTAGTAGAGCTGACTGAATGTAATTATACTATTTATATGTATTTTGATAGATATGGTGAAATAAATTAGATATCTATCTTATCTATCTACTTATTATCAACTTGGCGACAGCATGAGAGTAGAAATGGATGAAGCTAATGGCGACGAGTATGTGTTAGAGTCAGAGCTATCCCATTCACCTCCACACTGTCTTTTTAGAATGTATCAAGTAGGTATGTATCGACATTATTAATATAGAAACATAGTTACAGCTGATTGTTACTGTAATGTAACTGCAGACGTGACAACCATGAAAACAAATAACTTAATTGTTACTGGTAACAGTTAATACACTGTAACTGCTACAGTTATAACTGTTTGTCATATCCCTAACCTATAATGCTGTTTTTTCAATTGCATTATGTAGAACTATTACCAGAAAATTAATTGTTCTTCCACACAAGCCGTGTGTTGGACAAGGTTGGAATTCCATTAATTCACCTAATAGTGGTTGAAACTATGAAGCCCGGACTTAAAGTGCTTACAGCATTGTAAATTGCCATTGGGGGTCTGTCATCTTTACAATTCAAGATCCCCTTGTGGTTTACCGGAAAAAATGGAATCAGTTGGGGAATTTAATGTAATGCCGGCATGTTGCCATCGTAGCTCAGTGGTTAGAGCAACTGGACGGAAACCGGAGATCCGTGGTTCAAATTCTGGCGATGGCATTGAATTTTTCAGTTGCCTGATGTTACCAGAGAGTTAAGCAATAGCACTCTTGAACCCCAATTTTATGTATTTAAATGCAGTATGGTCCAATACTACTAAAGAACAATTAAAGAGACTGTTATAATATTTTTTGGCTTCAGAAGTATTTAAAGAAACAAATATATGCCATTTTTCTTTCTCTGCAAATATAGTCAATCTTTACTGATGTAGAAAACTAAAAATAATCTAAGTACCAACTTAGTTATCAAACACAAAAATGATATTCACTCCTACAAAGCAAGCTCAGGCAATCGCATCTCCATAGAATCAGTTAACTCTACCAAATACGAAACAAAAGGTATATTACATAGTGCTGCTAAAACATAAGACATTTTCCCATCTGACATCACAGCATCACTTATCTCAGTTCAAAAACAAACTTTTCAAATACCTATTTGACCAACACTGTAATACTTAATTACTCAACAACAGAAAATCTTTGTGGTGCTTGTTCAAATATGTATTAAATAAATATTAACCACACACACACTGAACAGGTTAAATATATATGCTTTTTTCTTTTCTCGATTTACTTGTGTACTCTTTTGTAGTTTGTTTACCACCTCACTAGTAAAGGACAGTCTCTATCTAGAGGAACATGCACATTGGGACCTTCTATGCAAATAAATAAAAGAATAATAACTAGTGATGGGACGATACCACTATTTTTCGATACTCACTTTATAAAAACTGTAACGGTGATAGCTTGTTCACTGAATTATGTTGTTAGTAGTTTTCTGCGTATAAATGCATGTAACCAATTTTGTAATGTACCTATGTTAATTCTGAAATTGTTCCTGTTTGACACTCTCTAATTGGCAGCAATTTTTATATCTTGATAATGCTACAGGTTATATATCCCTACTGTTAGTCAAGGCTGCTGCTAATAAATAAATAAATAAATAATAATAATAATTTGTTTGCTTCCCTTTTTATGTAACTATATTTTGTGCTGAAAACCTTCTTTTAAAGGCTTTTCTATCAATATTATAGAAATTAGTCCTACAGTATATCTGTAAGCTACGCTCGTGACCAGAGTTTGTCTTGTGTAGACAAAAACTAACAGATGGAAGGAAAGAACAAATATTTCCATGAACAGTATTATCTCAAGTCTTAACTTCTGATTTGTTTCTGCTAGAGTTTGGTCACTGGAGTAGATGTATTGGCTGAGAGTGAGTCACCAAGCCAGGCTGTTGCAGAAACGTGATTTAGTGTGTCAGCTAAATCAGCTTCATTCACAACTCAGTTAACACTGTATGTTACATGAGTATCCCTACTCCTTCACCCATTGTTTTGCATGTTTTCATTTGGACACAAGAGTCTATGGAAAGTTGCATTGATTCACCCACAGGACATGCACGGTCTATCAACAACTATAGTCCAGTAACTCTTTGGGGATATGTGCAAGGCAATTAACGTGAAGTCTCAACCCCTTTCATTTCTTATCTAGCATAAAGTTAAACACAACAATTTTCAGTAATGCAAAACTTAAAAATTTAAGTGCTGAAGCTTTATCTCATACATTAGACATACTTCTATTCCAGAGTATTAAGGTCCCATGCCTAATAATAATACACATAAGAATCCATTCAGTTATCTCACCTCAAAAGTGTCTGTTTTGGAGCTAAGATGAAGGAGTTTTTCCTTTGATACTTTTCTCTGAGCCTCAGCTAATGCAGCTTCCAGTTGGGTTGTCTTATGTTGTAATTGGCAAATAACTAAACAAACAATAGTGATTTTGATATTAAAATTTAATTTAAAACGAGCAAAAGCACTTTTGAGTTGTTTGTGTTTTATAACATGTAGACACGCATACTTCAATTATGTAGAATTTAAAAATCCACGAGGCGTCCTTGGGAGTATTCTGCTATCATCAGTTGGTCGACTGTTATTCCTTTCTGGTTCTTCCTTTGAAGATGTGCTGCTATCTATCTTAACAACTGTTACTCAGATGACGCCATCCACTAGCAGGATTTCAAAGTTAATAATTTTGTCCTGGTTTTTTGTAATGAGTATCTTTTGCAGTGGTAGAGTGTTAGTGGCTTTTTTTGTGTGTTTGAGTCATGTTGTATATTGTGGTTGGAAGTTCAAAAATGGTGTGCTACTTTCTATTATATAGTTTATACTTGACATTCCTAAGGTGTTCCTTCATCCTAATTTCCAAGTTCTGTTTTGCTTCCCAATATACAAAAGGGGTATTTTAAAAGTAAGGTACATTTTGCAATGAAGTACAGAGTACTAAATATTTTCCAATAGTTTAACCTAGACTTCAAATTTTACACTGCTTTTCTACCAGTTATCAATGTTTTTTAAATATTTCTCTTATTGTAGCATACATTTTTTTGGAACCTCGCCACAGACTTCTGCCGCGAGTACAGCTAGGAAACGTGTAGCTGTTTCTGGAGTTACATTTTTCTATATTAAAAATGAACATTTGAGGTACATGTACGAACACTTCCTCAAGGACGAGTAATTTGTTTTTGGCTGACATCACATTAACTTGTAAACTCACAATTTTCTTCTTGCATTTACTCTTATGATAAAAATCTGATTTCCGGACCAATAGTTTGAATCCCCCTTCTAAACTAATGATACCAATAATACAATTGCTTCTGTGACGGAACTTAGACACAGAAAATAATGCATCTCAGAAAGTGTACAATTGTTTCACTTACTGGTGGCAATCTTCTATTAGTAGGAGCCACTAAAACTTACTCTACACCAGAATGAGAATTTAATTGACTGTAAAAACTGCATGGAAAGAAAGCTGAAGGTATATACAATGGAATAAAAAATGTGTTAATAAAAATATTAATTAGTTCTTATTTTACTGCATAAACGACCATACTTTAAAAACATACCTTGTATATAAAATCTATAAGTGAAGCTATTGAAGAAGTGCAAATATATAACAAATATTTGTGACTTAACTTCACTTATCTTCAATTGCAGGATATGTTTCGAAATCTCAGCTTCTTTAAAGATAATTCCACTCTTAAAAAAATACAAAATTCACAAACACTTTTAAAGTACATGGTATAATTTTAGTTCCTCAAAATAAATACAACATAAAAAATTTGACATTTATCAATTAAGCTGTTTGGATTCTGACCAGGTTTGTATTTGAAAAACTAAACATCATTTGAAAACCAGAGTAAAAGAACTATTAAGGATATTAAATACAAACAAACTGATAAATCAGCTGTAGCAGAGCATTTTTGGTCATTTAATCATGAAATAAATACTGAAGTTAAATCGTTAAATCATTTAAATGGATCCATAGATTTAATGGTGCGGGAGAAAATACTTAAAGAATAAAGATTGTTAATGAATTTTGAAATTCCGCCAATTAACAAATTTGTTTTACTTCTAATAAATGGCATTACAATAGCTAACAATTCATCACCTAGTGGCGGTAACTGTAACAATGTAAATAAACGAGACAAAAAAGAAGCAGATGATGAAATCAATGGATTTCGAAACATGTCCTGCAATTGAATTAATGAATAAGATAAGTGAAGTTTAGTCACAAATAGTTATTGTTATGTTATATATGTTATTGCTGTTGTTCACCAAAGGCACTGGGGATTAATTGATCTGCATCATTTTCCCTCTGGCTTCCCAATATAAAGTCTGTAAGTTATCACTTTTAAGGCCTTTACACTTGGCGAGATGTTGTTTGTTCAGGATGAAATCTTCTTCACAGAGAGTGCACTTGGGTGTAGGTAGGCATCCTATCTTGTAGAGGTGTTCGGCAAGGCAATCTTGGCCAGTTGCCATCCTAAATAAGGCCACTGCAGTCTTCCATGGCATTTTTTGTATATCAACTCTATCTTTAATATTCTTATAATCTTTATCTTTTAATTTATCTTCTTCATCAAGTCTCTGCTGTCTTTTGAAATGTTGTTTAATGTTATTTAATTGTTTATTTATTTCTATTTGTCCTACAGGTTTTATTTGTTGTATTGCACCTTACTTTGCTAATTGATCCACATTTTCATTGCCCAAAAGTCCGACATGAGCTGGGATCCATTGTAGAGTGACATGATTTCTAGTTTCAACTGCTTTAATTAGGCTTCTTTTTTCTTTAATATTTCTTATTGTTTTATTATTGTAATTTACTATTCCATCTATGGCTGATTTTGAGTCTAATAAGATGACTATTTTTTGTTTTATGTATGGTCTATATAAAATGTTCTGTAATGCTGCTTTTATAGCTGCTAATTCTCCATCATAGTGGTTTGACGTTTTATCTAATGTTAGATACTGTGCAAAATGTTTACAGTATACTCCTGCACCAGCATTTTTTTTATTGATGAGGGATCCATGTGTATATATTCGGAGCCATTTTTTTTCTGGGTATCTTTCATTTTCCGTAGCTATTGCTATGGCTCTCATTTCATCTGGTATATTGTTTTGTTTGTGTATTGTATATATCAGGTCATTCTGATATTGTATATCAATATATTCTATTGGGCGGTTTACCTCTGTTGCAATTATATTTGTTATAATTATATTCTTGTAGTTTAAGTTATTACTATATGTTCTGAAGCTTATTTGAGTTTTTAAATTACTTATAGTATCTGCTGTGTGGTACCACTTGTATCTGTTTCTATTGACTTGCAGTTTTTGCGCTAGAGTAATTGCTTTCAACTCATGTTCCAATTCTATAGCCATGTTTTTTGTGAAGCTTTGTAGTACTGTGATTGGTATTGTTTTTACAGCTCCTGTTATTATTCTTAGTGAATTCTTTATGTTATATATACTGTGTATATTTTGTCACAATCTTGGCAGTTCATTTGATATGTGATAAGAGAGGTGTATGATGACAGAATAATTAGTGTTGATTTGTGGCCCCCTCATTCTCTTGACCTAACGAGATGTGATTGTTATTTATGGGGTTCTTTAAAAGACAAAGTGTATCATTCCAATCCACATTACAGGAGCTTAGAGAAAACATTGTACAAGAAATCACAAGAATTCCTGCTGCTGAGCTTCAGAGAGTGAGCGAGAATATTTACACAAGATATGCTACCTGTTTGAGAGCAGAAGGTCAACACTTCCAGCATCTATTATAAGGTAAGGATTTCAGTCCGCCTCTGCCAGCGTAATTTCCCCCGGCGACGGCCGGCTGTCTCGCGCAGTAGAGAGAGGCCACGAGTGGGTTCGAATAATATATATATATATATATTAGAGAGAGAGAGAGAGAGAGAGAGAGAGAGAGAGAGAGAGAGAGAGAGAGAGAGAGAGAGAGAGAGAGAGAGAGAGAGGTGTTTTGGTATTAAAAAGAATCTTTTACATACCTATTGAACCTATTTGGAGAATATTTACAAGAAAACTCAAGAGACAGGAATTCGCCCAAACTGCAATTGTTGTGTGTCCTACGAGTGTTTCATACCAGAACATTCAAGATAGTTGCAGGCAATCTTATAAACATTTACGATACAGCTGTGGTCGTATCTTTCATTGCATTGTTAGAGTGCTTTTGAAGTTAACAGCAAGGTACATAAATATGCCCAAAATGATTAAGAGTGTTCGGAAAATAAACTGTAATTCTTCACTTTTAAAGTATCCAATGGATGCAATTGAATGCAAGCATGTTCCATTTTGTGCCCATCTGGTAAAAATGGTGAGCTTTTCCAAAATTGGAAACAGTATTTCTCCATCAACATGCGACTACTCTGCAATGCAAATATGAAGATTAGGGACACTGTTTCCAAAGAATTTTAAGCTGCTCTTCAGTACATTTCTCATATCCTAAAGCATTAAATATATCCATCACAATTTTTCAGGTATTTTTCTGTTTATCCAGCATCTTTACACCGTGTTTTTTGCACTCTATGT
Source organism: Deroplatys truncata (assembly GCA_030765065.1). Lineage (NCBI taxonomy): Eukaryota > Metazoa > Arthropoda > Insecta > Mantodea > Mantidae > Deroplatys > Deroplatys truncata. Next base: position 132,560,849 of record CM060979.1, on the reverse strand, counting down.
TGTTTGAATGGATTTTCATTATTTCTATCAACAAACATTTACCTTTTTTGCTGAAGTCCCCCCCCCTTATCCTATCACACATAACCTTATCCATGATTGCTTCAAGTAAATCACGCAAACAAAACAATACTCCGGGAGAAATGAGCCCTTATTTCCGTAGTTATAATTAAAAAAGCAAATCGTGGCTGAGCTCTCCTACATTACTTCTAGATTAAATCACTCCTATAGCAACCTACTTCTGTATTATGGACTTCTTTAATAAACATTACTTCAGAAGTAATTCACTCCAACATGGTGCACTTACTCTCACTGTTGTTAACGGTATGTGAGTGAGGCTATGTATTAAGTTATGAAAACTGACAAATTGATGAGATTTTTGATTGAAAATGTATTGTAATTATCAACATATGTTGGTTTTCTATAAATTCCAAACTTTTGACTACCATCATTTTTCAACTACCAAAGTAAATTTTATTGATCTATTTTACAAATTCAGCAATTTCAAAACATTGTCTAAAAATCTCTTGGGGATGATAGCAAATACCGTATTTAAGCGAATCTAATTCACACCTTTTTTGACCAAATGTAGTACTCAAAATCGTGGTGTGCATTAGATTCGAGTGCAAATCCGTTCCGCAGAATGCCAATAACTTAATTAAAATTTTTCGTTTATTACGTTACAATGGATTGCTGGAGTTAACATGCATCCGGAAACTCGCAACAAGCTAGCCTTTCATTTAGCATTGTCCTATAATTGAGCATTTTTAGTTAGGATATGGAGGGCAAGGGCAAACAGAGAACATCTTATGATATTTTTTTAAAACGTAAAGTAATCCTTTATGCTGAAAAAATTGTAATAGAAAGGCAGGAAGGAAGTTCAATGTATCAGAGAGCAATGTTCGCTTGTGGCAAAAACAGAAATTGGCATTATTTGCTACTAAAGCTAGTAGGAAGAAATTAATGGGTCCTCACAAAGGAAGACATCCTGAAGGTGAAGAAAAAGTGTTGGAATTTGTGTGTGAAGGAACAAAGAATGGGCAACCTGTGACTAGTGACACTATACGAAAGAAAGCTAAAGAGGAGGCTGAAGTTCTTGGTATTCTGAAACAAGAGTTTAAGGCTAACCTGGATGGGTGAATCGTTTCATGCAGCGGACGGGTTTATGTCTAAGACGCCGCACAACAATGTGCCAGAAGCTTCCTGCAGATTTTGAGGACAAACTACAAATGTTTCAGTGGTGTATCATTTCACTTCGGGAGAAAAAAAAATTTCCATGAGGCAAGTAGGCAACGCTAATGAGACGCCAATTTGGTTTGATATATCGTGGAACTACACTATTACTGAGAAGGGGACAAAGGAAGTTATCAAAACAACAGGGTGCGCAAAACAGTGCATACCACTAATTTTGTTCTTTAACAATGTGTCACCTAACAATCGGGTACTTAAAATTCTATAATCTGATGGTTTATATATATATATATATATATATATATATATATATATATACAATAAATCCATTGTTGTATTAAATAAACTTAAATAAAATACCTATTTTCTGTCATTGATGTGCTTTACATTCGATACAAACCCTCCCTTTTTTTCATAATTTTACGTTTCAAATATGGGGTACGCATTAGATTCACGTAAATATGGTATGTTGTGTACATACATATGCCAGGTTTTAAATATACATGGGAAGGACTTGGTGACGTGAATTTTAAATTACTCATATCCAATCCTGCAAGAATAAGTGAAATTGGGTTACCCATAGCCCAAACCTGTAGTTTGTTAATATTAATTGTATTGTATTCATCTTGGATTTTTTAATTAGATATAATTGAAGCATATGTGTCTACATGTTATACAACACTTTACACTTTTGACTTAATTTACTACCAGAACCAACCAGGTTGAAAGGAAGTAAATCCACTTTTCAATCACAAAATATCACAAAATCACAAAAACTTATTTTATCAAAACTATGATGTAGTCACTGCATCGATCTGTTAGGCATACAAAATGAGCAAGTATGTTGGCATTTTAGTCAAATACTGTTGATGTAACGTAACATGTTAATGTGAAAATGCATGTAATTCCTTTCAACAATTGTGAAACCAATACAGTTAACAACAAAATATTCAACATGTTTGTTATATTATATTGTAATCTATAAGTGCAGTTTACTCAGAACAGGACTTAAATTATTCCATGTTGAAACACATTAGTTCTCTTCAGCGCAATTTGTGGTCATGTTAAAAGCAATATATGGATTGTTGTCCCAATTGTAAGAGGGGCAACAATTTGCTGACGAGTCTTTTTGAAGTCTATGTTTATAGATCATCCCACTCAATCATCACTCTGACACATAGAAGACCCGTGTCTACGTTAAACTTGAGTCTCAAACCCTGACCTAGCACAGTATCTTTTTATTAAATGAATCAAGCCCTGCCAGAACTACCTTCAGGTAAGTCCTTATGATTTGTGAACCAAGAGGCCCATTAGTAGATCTCCAAATCTGATAAGTTTAATTAAATAGCCTAGCCAATAGTGTTTAATAGAACCCTGGTGTAGTTACTTTCTGCTACTCCCTAGTTCCTTCAATGGCACTCCCTCATCCCATGCAAAGTACGACTACCCTCTGAAACTATTACTCCCCTGCTAGTAACCTCAGGGTTTACCACCCTGAGGCTTGCTACAATATTTTACAATGTAGGGTTTAAATTTCATTTATGCATTTCTACATAGTGTGCTGTCACATTCATACTTCTTAAATTGAAACCCGTAAAACTTTATCTTGTCCAGCAAAGCTTAATAATTTTGTGATGACATAGAATTTAAAATGTGTAAAATCCTAATGCAGCAAATGTACAAAAATTACATGTAAAATAAATGGGAATTCCACTTTCTAAGAATTCTAAGACCTGATAGAACTGCTTCTTTCTGTAACATGCTGAAATTCTTCTTGGTATCAGAACAAAAAACACAATTAAAACAACAAAACCACTTCCTAAGTTAAACACACACTTCTAGTCCATATTTTAACAGCATAACATCCACTATAAAGAAAAACTGCCACAAAAACCTAAAAGCTTATACCCTGCAGCATTAGAATGCAAATAAAATAAACAATTTATGTGAGGAAGTTGACTTTACAATTCACTTTGTGTATTACTGAATGTCGCACCCTGGTTACTAGAGGTCACTAGTGGTGCTATGCATTTTGTTGCAGTCCAGTGAAGGGGGACCATGATTGTGATGAAGAATAGACACACAGATAAGCTCTGGTCTATCATAGCACTGTATACCATTTACTAGAGGTCACTAGTGGTGCTATGCATTTTGTTGCAGTCCAGTGAAGGTGGACCATGACTGTGATGGATACACAGATAAGCTTTGGTCTATCATAGCACTGTATACCATTTACTAGAGGTCACTAGTGGTGCTATGCATTTTGTTGCAGTCCAGTGAAGGTGGACCATGATTGTGATGGATACACAGATAAGCTTTGGTCTATCATAGCACTGTATACCATTTACTAGAGGTCACTAGTGGTGCTATGCATTTTGTTGCAGCCCAGTGAAGGTGGACCATGATTGTGATGAAGGATAGACACACAGATAGGCTTTGGTCTATCATAGCACTGCATACTATTTACTAGAGGTCACTAGTGGTGCTATGCATTTTGTTGCAGCCCAGTGAAGGTGGACCATGATATTTGTGATGAAGGATACACAAATAAGCTTTGTTCTATCATAGCACTGTATACCATTTACTAGAGGTCACTAGTGGTGCTATGCATTTTGTTGCAGCCCAGTGAAGGTGGACCATGATATTTGTGATGCTGGATACACAGATAAGCTTTGGTCTATCATAGCACTGTATACCATTTACTAGAGGTCACTAGTGGTGCTATGCATTTTGTTGCAGCCCAGTGAAGGTGGACCATGATATTTGTGATGAAGGATACACAAATAAGCTTTGGTCTATCATAGCACTGTATACCATTTACTAGCGGTCACTAGTGGTGCTATGCATTTTGTTGCAGCCCAGTGAAGGAGCACCATGATCATAATGAAGGATAGACACACAGATAAGCTTTGGTCTATCATAGCACTGTATACCATTTACTAGCGGTCACTAGTGGTGCTATGCATTTTGTTGCAGCCCAGTGAAGGTGGACCGTGATCATAATGAAGGATAGACACACAGATAAGCTCTGGTCTATCACAGCACTGTATACCATTTAGTAGACATCACTAGTGCTACTATACATTTTGTTGCAGCCCAGTGAAGGTGGACCATGATCATGATGAAGGATAGACACACAGATAAGCTCTGGTCTATCATAGCACTGTATACCATTTAGTAGACATCACTAGTGCTACTATACATTTTGTTGCAGCCCAGTGAAGGTGGACCATGATCATGATGGATACACACACAGATAAGCTCTGGTCTATCATAGCACTGTATACCATTTACTAGAGGTCACTAGTGATGCTATACATTTTGTTGCAGTCCAGTTAAGGTGGACCATGATCATGATGGATAGACACACAGATAAGCTCTGGTCTATCATAGCACTGTATACCATTTACTAGAGGTCACTAGTGGTGCTAAACATTTTGTTGCAGCCAGTGAAGGGGGACCATGATCATGTTGAAGGATAGACACACAGATAAGCTCTGGTCTATCATAGCACTGTATACAATTTACTAGACGTCACTAGTGGTGCTATACATTTTGTTGCAGTCCAATGAAGGTGGACCATGATCATGATGAAGGATACACACACAGATAAGCTCTGGTCTGTCATAACCCTGTATACCATTCAGTCTGTAATCTTAAGTTACAACATAATATAATAGAATTTAATGTTTTGTGATGTACATGGTAAAAATCTGTTACACTTTGAATCTGCCCATCAAGACGTAAAAACACCTCTTTGCTGTAAAGTCATAAAAAGCTGTCCACACCCTTAAATTTTATGGGAATAATGTAAAAGTTGGCAACTAAGAGATAGTGGTAGAGGGTATCCAAGGGTATTTTATTTTCCTTATGATAACATTACAGAGGGCTTTGCCTTTAATATAACCTTTATGATACCTTTTTTTGGTCTCTATGATAACTTCATTGAGAATGTGTCTAATAAAATTGTTATAGACCAAAATTTTAAAACATATTTAAACATGAAAATTTGCCAAGGGCTTCATTCCCAAAAATAAATCTTTTCCTCTTACAGGATACTATTATGCCTTTTATTATCAAAATTTTACCTCTATATATGAAAATGTAATTTAATTAGTAGTTGTTACCTGTAGTCTGGTATTTTAAAACTTTTTCCTTCTTCTCTACTTCGAGCAAGTGCTCATTTTTCTCTTTTTCCAAAAGAGATAAACGCTGAAGATCTGAGCACTGCTCTTCTACCTTTGCTGCCAGTGAAGCAATTTCCTGATTTTTCTGCATTAGAATTGCCTCTTGCTCAAGTATTTTGCTGCCTGCTTCCTTCAGCTGAAAGTATAACATGAAACATTAATATATAATACTCCAGTCACAAGTAGCGTTGCTGATTGCAGCGTGAGGAAACTGGAGCTCTGATAGAGGTTGAAGTCCTTTGGGACCAACTGAGCAAATCCCAGTCTTGGAAACTACTACACTTTATCCTCATTAAGGCTGGTTCACTGTACTACGAGAACAAGAATGCATGTCAATAGCAAAGTCTATTTTAAGCATTAGAACATCCTTTGTTACCATCTCTACTATTTACTTACAGTAAGTATTGTATTCCACCCAAAATTTGATGTTGAGATTTCATCATAAATGTACATTTTGAGGCTCCCCCACCCTCAAAATACTATTTTTAGAAAATCTGATGTGTTGCATTCACAAGACTTTCTCTACCCTCTATTGCTTATTAGTGGGTATACAAATTATTCTTACAAACGTTTATTTACCTATCTACATCATTTTAAACGAGATAAAACTTTCAGGAAATAGCTGCAGTACACACTTCGCTATAGATACAAAGGAATAGCTAAGTAAGGAATATCCTGGGCTTGTAAGCCATGGTCTACTGGGCTCCTACTTCATCTTCCCAGACGTTTTGTCTACACCTGCAGTAGACATCATTGGTGGCATTGGCATGGTTGGAGTGTCCTTGTGGGTGTCTCGGTCGACACTGTGGTTTGTACTGCAGTACGAGGGCGGAATTGATAAGACCATGACTTTGAAGAGAGATACCGTTCTAATCACAGGTTTCTTGTTTGCACTCAAATCTTACATCTATTCTGAGTATAATCGCAGAAATTCGACATCATTTGTTTCTTCAAACATTGTTGAAAGTGTCTAAAATAAGCAGATGTGTTTTGCTTCGTGGAAAATGGAGAAAAGTGAATTTTGTGTTCTGATAAAGCACTACTTTTTGCATGGTAAGACGGTGAAGGAAATGGAAGAAAAGCTGAACAAGTATTATGGGGACTCTGCTCCATCACATGGCATGGTTCACAAGTGGTTCACATAATTTCGATGGGGTCGTTTGAGCATAAGAGATGCTGAGTGCACAGGACAGCCGGTTGAGGTCACAACAGAAAAAATGGCGAACAAAGTTCATGATATTGTGTTGGAAGACCGCTGAGTGAAAATCCATGAGGTAGCCAAGACCGTAAACATTTCGAGTGAATGGGTGTATAACACTGCACGAATATTTGGGTACGAGAAAGCTGTCAGCAAGATGGGTGCCGCGACTGCTCACAGTTGAGAACAAGCGGAATCGTGTGACCATTTCACAGGGATGTTTGAACATGTTCCAGCGCAACCCAAATGAGTTTTTGCGGCATTATATCATGGTTAATGAAACTTGGATTCATTACTATCAACCTGAAACCAAACAACAATCAAAGCAGTGGATTTCCTTTGGCAAAACTGCTCCAAAGAAAGCGAAAACCATTCCATCAGCAGGAAAAATCATGGCAGCTGTCTTTTGGGATGCATAAGGGGAGATAAGACATCCACTACCTGGAAAAGGATACATAAAACAATCACAGGTTCATATTATGCCGCAATGCTGGATCAGTTTCACAAGGAATTGTTAAAGAAATGACCCCATTTGGTGAAGAAAAAGGTTCTCTTTCACCAGGATAATGCACCTGCACACAAGTCAGTCATTGCCATCACAAAATTTGTGGAATTGGGCTATGAACTGCTACCTCACCCACCATATTCTTCAGATTTGGCTCCGAGCGACTTCTTCTTCTTGTTTGCAAACTTGAAAAATTGGCTCGCTGAGAAGAAATTCACGTCCAGTGAACACATCATAACAGAAACAACCTCATATTTTGCAGACTTTGAAAAATCATATTTTTTGGAAGGTTTAAAAAAATTGTAGAAACGTTGGACAACATGTATTGAATTGATAGGAGACTGTGTTGAGAAATAAAATTGATTTTTTGGAAAAAATTATTATTTTCTTTAAAAATTCACTGACTTACTAATCCGTCCTCGTATTTATCCTGTAGTAGGCAGGGCGGTGTTGATTGGTTTGGGTTGGCTGTGGGCTAGACTTGATCTGATGGTGTGCTGGATTTCACTGGCTTGTGTTGAATGTTTTATTCAGCTCGATGAGAACTGGCATACAACAAAGAGCTTTTATTCATTCGCCTTCAGCGCAGCAACAAGCTTAATAGGAAGACTGGGATCATGCAGATAGAATCACATTCGCTTCGATGATTACTCATAGCAACATTACCACAGAAAATTTAAAATTAAATTGAGTTTTATTTATGGACACTCTTTAACTGCTGTGGTCCTTAGTGTCCCATTCTATATTGGGCATGAAAGATTGGAAATTTTGCTCAGAGGCCTCTTTATCAGGCTTGAGGTTCTTTTACATGTTGTAAATCTGACATGGACCACCAACTTTACTTCCCTTTCGAAGGAAGCCATGATAAAGATTTTTATGCCCGAAAAAAATCCATGACTCTCTGCCGGGTTTGAACCTGTGATCTCGGGAACTAGACATAAAAGAAAATACTGAGGCAGTATTTTTAACACTTAAATGATTAATAATATAATATAATTATATAATATAATTATGTAATATAAAATATAATAACAGCCTGCCTTAAAGCAATATGTGTATAAATAATATATAAAATGTATGTAAGTCATTGTATTAATGTTTATATTATTGTGTACATGTATAATAATGTTATGTGAATGTATTACGTAATTTAACAATGTACGAGCTGTTAGAATAGAAGCTCAAAGTTGCTAACAATGAGGTAACCTTGAGGCAATAATGAATTGGAAAGTTTAATAATGCTACTAGTAATTCTTGGAACAATAATGTAATATTTAAAACAGTTTATAAATAGCCAATCAACAACTAGAAAAGCTGAAAGTTAAATAAAAGTATTCTATTGGAGTAAAATTAGCCAATCAGAGACTTGAAATAGAGAAATTTGCAAATTTAAGTGTAAATGCCAGTTGCTAGTAGGCAACATTCCTGAGCAGTTAAATACGTATTCAGTGTGAGACGAAAATTCATTACGGCGAGAATAAAATAAAGTTTACGTGCTAAAAAGTGCAAGTAATTAATAAATAATCTCACAGCTCTCTATATCAGTGAAGTGTTATTTAATCGTGTGAAGGATTAATAAAAGGAGTGAAGTAAAAATTATAATTTGTGTAAGCCTACATTCTTTAGCCGCATCACCCCCTGCAAAGAGATACATGTTTCTACAAATTAATACTGATGCAGCCGAGGCAAACATAAATATGTATAATATTTAAAGAAACATAAAAAATACAAAGTTGATTCCTGAACGTTGGGGCGAAGGCCACCGGAAACTTTGTACCATACGTGGGGCAGTTACTTCATCAAGTTTGGCTCCCCAACAGTGGAACTTCAATACATCACAATACTCACGCTGCTCACCAGCAAGAGAAAGCAACATCCGCAAACTTCTGACAACAAGGCCTCAACTAACACCCACATCAGTTGTACAGTTGCAAATCTGTCAGATTATTAGCTGCCATCTGCTGTGCTTTCAAAAGGCAGGAACTTTGCTGTTACATGAACTGCTTTACCAATAGAAGACATCATCTCAAGTATTGAAGCCAGCATATAAGAGTTACTTCCAGGAACAGCAGAAGAAATATGACTTTAGTCTTCTAGAAACGAGCAAAGCAATCTTTCAAGCCAAGAAAGGAAAGCCCTGAAAAGTTTGAACACAAACATAGATATCTTTGCACTTGCAGCAGACAAAAAAAAATTAAATTGAGTTTTATTTATGGACGCTCTTTAACTGCTGTGGTCCTTAGCGTTCCATTCTATATTGAGTGTGAAAGACTGGAAATTTTGCTCAGAGGCCTCTTTATCAGGCTTGAGGATCTTTTACATGACATAAATCTACAACATGGGACTACTTCCCTTCCGAAGGAAGGCATGCATGTAGGAATTTAATGCCCGAAAACATCCATTGCCCTCTGCCAGGTTTGAACCAGTGAACTCGGAAATTAGAGGCTAGCATGGTAACCACTATCCCATAGGGACTAAACAGCAGAAAAAGGAAACACCACTGTAGTGCTAAACAAATTTGACCATGAATAGAAGATCACCAAACTTCTAGACCTGGCCACATATAGGAAGCTGCTGAAAAGACCCAACAGCCAGCATTCTTCGAAAAACTAACCAGCTAATCTAGGCATCATGCATTCCTGGAAATGATCAACTGAAATTGAAAAAGACTGAAGCTTCACCACCAAGACTTTATGGTCTACTGAAAATCGCCCCCGAGACCGATTGTTAGCACTATTGGTTCGCCAACGTATGCAACTGCTAAACATCTCCTGCACATACTACAACCATACATTTGTAATCCGGACACGTACATCAAGGATTCCTCTCACTTCATTAAAAAACTCAAGACCATCAGTTTACAGCCCAAACATACTGGTCAGTTTTGACGTCTCACTGCTTATCATGGTGCCAATCAAGGATACCATAACAGAGCTTAAGAAAATTTTTCCAGAAGATATTGTTGCTCTCTTCCATCATCTTCACCACTACATATTTTCAGTGGGCTCATGACTTCTATGAGTAGATAGATGGAGTTGCCATGGGCAGTCCACTTAGTCCAGCAATTGCTAATTTTTATATGGAGTATTTTGAAGCCACAGTATTGAATTTGTCACCACTCAAGCCTTGCTGGTTTGTTACGTGAATAATACTTTCGTCATCTGGAACCATGATGAGCAAGCACTAGCAGAATTCCTTAAATACCTGAACAGCATTGATCAACATATTCAGTTTACCATGGAGAAAGAAAAGGATGGGCAAATACCATCCTTAAGACATCATGGTGAACAGGAAGGTGGATGGTACATTGGGTCATAAAGTATATCGTAAACCCACACACACCGATCGTTACCTTCACAAGGATTCAAACCATTACCCGAGGCAAAAACGCTATGTAATTAAGATGCTAACAGATTGGACTACAGAATCTGTGAACCTGAACACTTACGTCAAGAATTTCAATATTTAAACAAAGCCCTCCAATCCAATGGGTACACAGAACAAGAAATCAGAAGAGCATGGCATCCCAGAAAAAGTTCTCTTATTTCAGAGAGAACTTCAAGTGAGAACCCCATACATCAAATCAGTCACAGACGGCATTGGCAAATTACTATCACAACACCACATTACAACATCAACACCATTTTCAAGCCAACCAAGCAAATACATAATATACTCCAATTAGCCAAAGACTCGAGTAGTACACTATCAACAGCAGGAGTATTCAGAGTACGTGCTCCTGCGGTAGAGTATATATATATATATATATATATATATATATACCAACACATTATCCACATAGCCACTATGAATGGATACCAGAAAAAAAAATAGATAAGAAGATAAAAAGGTTTGAAAGACAGAAATACATCCAACAAACGACTACTTTACTCAAACAAAAACCACAAGCATATAGGAAATTCACTTATCACCCTTGGACACATCATAAATTTCAAAGGACTTTCAAGAAATACAACATCACCCTGTCTCCACAGAATAACCACAATATACAGAAACTACTATGCAACAGAACAAAAGATCCTATCCCCAACGATAAATCAACTGGTATATATAAAATTGTTTGTAATGACTGTAACCTGGTATACATAGGAAGAACCAAAACAAATCTAGAAATAAGACTTAAAGAGCATATGAGATGCATTTACCAAAAGCAACCAGATATATCAGCAGTAGCACATCATTTCTGTTCTTCAAACCATGAAATCACTCCAAACATAAAACTCTTAAAACCGATCAACAACAGCAATGAATTGGACGTATGGGAAAAAATACATATCGTCAAAGACAGGAATCACCTAATGAATTTCGAACTGCCGCCACCCAGCAGCCTTTGGAGGTTCATCAGCCCAGCACCAGAGAACACCACTAGCCACACACATTCCCCAGACAATAACTGGCAAAATCAGTTGAAAACATGCTGACAATGGGAACAAACCGTCTTCCGAAACGCGTTCAAGTAAGAACATTTTAGTGATGTAGTGTAACAACCTTCAACTCTCTTTATTTTAAACTTGGTTAAACTTTATGTTCCTTAAATGTTCCTTCATTTTAATTTCCAGGCTACATTTAGTTTTTCCAATATCAATTTTATTACACTCTAAACATTTCAAATTATATATTCCAGCCATCTTATTTCTAGGTAAACGATTTTTTAAAGGATGATTCAATAGGTTTCTTGTATCAATTGCATCTATTTTGTGGTGCCAACTTTATATTGAATTCTTTAAATATCTTCTCAAATTTGTAAAACAATTTGGGATGAAAGGTAAATTTACTATAGCTAGCAGATTTAATCACCAAGAACGAGCCTCGTCTTATGAATTTTGATATCCCGCCAGTTGACGATATAATGACTTGGCCGATATGACACAATGACTTGGCCGAGGATTTTCCGGCTGTAAAGCTCCAGTCAACCAACTGATGATGAGCATGCTTCTCGAAACATGTTTTGACTACTTGACGTATGTGGCGTTCATGTGTTTTTAATAAATTGTGTTAATACTTATCATATAACTGCACTGTTAATATTGACTTTATTTTAATCTCATATATAAAATTCCTTCAGAACAAAGAGGACTTCACAGGCTATTCCCAGAAAATTCAAGATATGTTTTATTTGTCACATAAATATCTAATACATGGTATCTTAATCAACATTGTTAGAGCCATGTTTTAGAAAATAAACAATTTTGAAAATGTATTATGTAAAGTGTAGCTTGGGGTGGGGAATTTTCTTGAAAATGTTTGTGTCACATCTTTAAAAGTTTGGTATTTATCCAACTTTTCATCTTTGGGTTATGCTGTTCATAGGTGCACACAGACCTTTTTCTAAAACCCACCCTTTATTTTTTTTTATTCTGGGAGTGTCAAAACATGTATTTCAGGTGAAATCTTGGTATCAAAGTTTTGGATGGAATGCAATACTTCCTCTACTTTCTGTAGGTAAGTGGTAGAATAAGTAATAAGTGTAATAATACTTGGCAATAGTAGCTGGATACAAAGCCAAGCAATACTACAATATTTTCTAGAACACTATTTCATACTTACCCTTTCTTGCTATAGAATATGTTTCACAGACATGTTATAAATTCAGCTCAAAAACTGTTCTATAAAATTATTATTTCACTTCACTGTGTACTCCTTTCATTATTAATTCATATTATAAATACTTAACAATTGTTTTGTGGCTCAGTCACAATAGTGTATATGTGTGATTCGTTTGCACTGCAGTGACCTTAGCATGTTAACTCTCTAGTGATGAATGACCCACTCAAGCTGCATTTATTGGCTGTGAATGTAAATTGCTGCTGTAAAGACTAGGGTTTGTTCATTGTGCATCTCGAAAGTCAAAGCCTATTCAAACATATGTGTTGTACACAAATTACTTTAGCCCTAGAACGCATATGCAGGGCTTTTGAGGCCCTATGAGCTAAAATTCATGGACCATGGTATCAGTTTTAAGGAGGAATGTAAGTGAAAATGCATGGTTACACACAATCAGCTATAACTGCCAAGGTTTTTAAGATAATATGACACTTGGCATCAGCATTTGGAGTACATTTGTTGACTAATGCTGAAAGTTTGAAACATTTTCCTAACATGTTTAGATCACTGATAAACAAAACTTAAAAACCAAAATTTTCTTATGGTACATTTTTCTAAATATTCAACCAATCAATTCTAATAAAACTTTGTGCCCGACATCCTTATGCAGTGATGATAAATTGTATGCAGCAAAATGTTGATCAAGCTGCTAGTTTTTTAAATAATTTTTTTTTTTTTAACTTTTGGCATCACACACACATATACACACAAAAAAAAACAACTTAAATTTATTTGGATGCATAATCATAAATACTATTATTTTCAAAAAAGAAGAAAGAAAAAAAAAATACTGCATAGAATTGTTTAGTGTACACATTTAGAGAATGCTACCAAGTTTTACTGCTCTGAAACTGCTCCAAGTGCTCTCAGAGAAAAGGACACTGGGAGAAATGTCATTCCTAGAAAACAATGCAGAAGATTAACCTTTCATTTTTAAAGTTTTGTAATTGATGTAAATTCTTGTCAATTAGCATTTACTAATAGAAAGCAAATAGCGCAACACAAAATAATGCCTATAGCCTTAGCCTGCAAATATTTGCACCATGAAATATTACAGAGTCCATGCTGTAACGTTCAATATAGCAGGTTCAATTATTGTTTTTATTATGTTCCAATGGATTTATTCTAAGAAATAAATGGCAGAGTTATGCCTTTAGTTATAGTTTTGCTCTGTAATTTTAACACCTAAGTTTCTGACATCAAAAATTTTAATTGCATTATTACACTCTAACATACATTTTTATTTACTCTCTGAAAGCGGCAGCAGATTTATTTGATTAGAATTGGCAACCCTTACCGACTGATTTTGCTCTTTTTCCCATAATACACACTTGCTGAAAACTGTAAGTCATTTCGTACTAGTTGAACTGCTATTTCATGGCACGAAATATGCTGTTGATGGAGTGTGGCTAGATCTGCTGGGTGCTCTATCTCGCCTTTGGATTAGGATGGGGTGGACCCAGTTAAATAATCGGTGGCACTACATGCCTGGATGATGATGCGGCACGTAGAAGCACCCAGTGTGATACCTGTTTTGTAAACTTTTGAAACATATTATTATACTCACTTTTTTTAAGTAATATTAATTATTTGATATTCTTATTGTGTAAAAATAACTTACGTTGGATAAAATTCCTATTATGAAAAGTTAATTTTAAATGTTAAGAAGTAAATATGTGAACATAAATACTATCAATAAACTAAAAAAGAATGCTGTAATTTTGAAAGTTTACAAATAGCACATAATAAAGTATTATAATCACTGTATTTAACAATAAACATATCACTCTAAATCACAAAATCACTGAAATTTTACTAAAAGGATGGGAGGGCTTGAGAGGCCCTGCTTATGTATTCTCTGATAACTCAGAACCATGCATACTATACCTTTTCCACTATAAGCTGAAAGGAGAAGTGAACAAAACTTAATGTATCACTCCGCCGAGCACATGGCAGCACCACGTGGAGGATGACGTACTCGTGAGAGGAAATTCCTTCAAACAGAATGCGAATACAGTATATTGTGCAGCTTGGGGATCATTAGCTTTTAAACATTGTATGCCTAATTCCTATATTTTGCCTTACATCCTAAACGTCTAACATATAATACTAAGAGTAGATAAATAAAAGTTGTACCTGAACAGTTCGGCATCTGTGATTAAAGGTACTAGATTAAACTGTTCTTAACCTCAGGCTTTAGAAATCATTCATTTAATGACTAATGTCAGTATACCACTTTTGCTTTAACCTTTTATGAGTCAACAAGTTAAAAAAAAAGATTAGCATTATAGGTTAAAACACAACAGAAAACAAATGCGGCCCAAGCTATCCGAGCAAGAATTCTGCATCACTAACAAAGAAGTTCAATTACTGCTAAACAATAGCCAACTCTTAGAATATAGGATCGGATCGAAATTTGTTGTATGGAAACACCTACCATATTCAAATCGTTTTGAATACGCCAAAGATACTGTCCTCTACTATACTCGTAACACGCTGCACACTTGTCATTTTTTTTTTATTAGCGGAAATCGTTAATCACATGTGTAATAAAATACACAGCAAAGCCACTTTTATCGCTTTCATAATTCACAATTTATTCTTCTCAAAAACATTCACTAACCTTAAAACCCACTTAAAATATACAGAAAAACAAATTAACATATGTTTAACAGGTTTGGCAACCTAAATCCAAGTTGACCAACATAAAAGCTTGAATTATTTTATTCTTGAACTTTGTGTATCTAAATCGATCTCAATACGTATTGAATTTAACATGGAAATGCAGATCGCATTCAGTATGGAATTGGACTCAGATCGATTTCAATTCCCCATGGAAACGTAGTGATTTAAAAGTACACTGGCGGCTCATCTGGAAACAAACTGCAGTGCCTGCGCATAGCCTTTTAAACCCTCTGTTACAACAGTTCATTTAGTTATAGGTGAATCTGAATAAACACATTTAGTTTTTCATAAATTGAACTGTTATAATGCATTTTTTAAATTTCTCTGCACCAGAATAACCACAAAATGTTACGATCTGAACTGAGCTGCTTTTTGCAGAGGAGGAGATGAATGCTAAGCGGGAAAGGTTGTAGTTTGCCCACCAGCCAATGAGGTGCTGTCTTGTCACATGGTTTTGTTTACTTCTCCTTTCAGCTTACAGTGAAAAACGTATTTTTATGTACAATATATACGTAAACACAGTTATGTAGACAATTACAGGAAACATTTTATGGCATTTCAGTTCCAAATACAGATATTGTTAAATGTTTGGTTAATAAGTTTATGACAACTGGATCGCTAAACCTAAGAAACAAAAGGACATATTTTAATGGAGGAAAAAATGTATGAAATTGGTGCAACATTCAAGTGCTCTCCAAAGAAGTCTCTTAACATGTGTTGTACGGCAAAGGTTTCAGAAACCTTTGTTCATACAACTGCTAAACATTCAAAATTTGAAGCCCTACAGAGTAGAGTGACTATTGTTCATGAATTACATCGGTATGTAACACGAATTTTAGAATAGAAAACTTCTCTTGTAGAAGACAGTACACGGAGCTCACATACACTCGATTTGTGTTGGGCCATAAAACAAGCACTCTGTAGTACAGGCTGATTTTTTCATTGTGACGCACTTATCTGTATGTGCAGTAGTTGGACAAGTCCATTTATCTTCTGTGTTGGGTCAATAGCAACAGAGCAGCAGGCATGTACACTACGTGAGATAAGGCAACATCATCACGGTTCCGAATAATTGTTTGCTCCACGCAAGGGGAATACTGCCAGCCGTTCTTGCCCCCACCCTAGAGTACCTTCTTCCCCTCTGCAGTTCTGCCTTTTCACTATGAAAAGATTGACCTGTACAACAGATCTTTTTGCTATTTGATTGCATTATCACTTACCTTGTAATCAAGTGATTTATTTTCCTCCTCAAGTGTTTGTACTGAAGCCTTGGTTGTATAAAGACAATGTGACACAGTTTTTAAAGCATTAATCTTTTTAGTTAAGTTGCTTTCCATTTTCTTGACATTGTCCTCTAAGGAATTCTGCAAAGCAAGCATTTAGGTAATATTTCTGAAAATAGTGTTCACTACTTAGGTAAGAAACACATAAGGAGATTTATACATAAATATAGTGTAACACTGCTTTGATGAGAAGGAAAGAAACAAAACAATAGTTCCATATTATAAAAACTAATTATAAATCACTTTAAATTATTATATGTTTTATCATTTATGAGGTCTGGTTATAAAATAACCAGACTGATTTTTTCTTCAGTCCCTGTGGTCTTGGTAACGATGACGAGTGGAACCAATAATCTCGCTGCAGCAGCTATTCTAAGAACCTCGTGTACTTGAGTTCTGTCGGAAAGGCATTGAGAATGAATGTGGAATTCCTCGTAAAACTTTCAACATATGCTAGAGAAACTTTCAATTTGTTACATGAATTATTAATAGAGAAATAGAGAAAACTTCAATGTCACAGCCGGGATTTGAACACGATTCTCCCGCTCTCTGTGAGGTTGCTCTAACCATTGAGCTACTGTGACAACATGCCGGTGGGACATTGAATTCCCCAATTAGCTCAAGTTTTGTTCCCAGACAGACCACTAAGGCATCTCACTCGAGATGATAATCTCAGTGGTGACCTGCAATCGCAAGTACTTCAGTGTTGGGTATTTACGTGTTTCTTAAGGTTTTAAGAAAACCTGTGTTGTCACAGTAGCTCAATGGTTAGAGCAACTGCATGGAGAGCGGGAGAACCGTGTTCAAATCCCGGCTGTGACATTGAATTTTTCAGTTGACTCTATTAATAACTTTCCAAGACCGGCTAAGGTCTGTAAAAAGTATAATTAATTTCAATTAATTATATATCTAATAATAATAATAAAAAAGTTGTTACATGATGTTTATGGTGATCAGTGTTAATCCCGCACTCAAGCTTTTGACTGGTTCAAAAACTTCAAAGAAGGAAGAGAAGTGATTGAAGATGGTCCATGACCTAGATCAACAAGAATGGATGAAAATGTTGCAAAAGTTCATGAAATTGTTTGGAAAGATTATCACTTGAGCATTCGAGTCATTGGCCTACTTAAAGGTCTTTTAGAAACCTTCCATGAGTGGGTCAGATAGAAATGTGAAAGAATTACTCCTGGGTCCTGCATCAAGACAACACACTTTCTGGCAAAGCACAAGATCCCTACGTTGGAATATCCACCATATTCATGGATCTGGCCCAACAGTGGAAAATGTGCAGGAGTGCAAGACTGGCAAGATTGAAATTTATTTTTATTTATGGATGCTCTTTAACTGCTGTGGTTCTTAAGAGCCCCATTCTACATTGGGCATGAAAGACAGAACATTTTTGCTCAGAGGCCTCTTTATCAGACTTGAGGTTCTTTTATGTGCCGCAAATCTACAACACAGGACCACCGGCTTTACTTCCCTTCCAAAGGAAGCCATGCTAAGGATTTTTACGTTTGAAAAACTCCATCGCCCTCTGCCAGATTTGAACCCACGACCTTGGGAACTAGAAGCTAGCATGGTACCCCTAGACCATGGAGGACCACAGGACTGGGAAGGTCGGATAAACACCAAACTTGGTATTTGGGTTCAGTATCTTCCAAGGATGCGACACGAAGGTTTTCAAGAAAATCCCCCCCACCCCAGAGTACCCTTTACATGGAAGATTTTTCGAAAATTTTAATTTTCTCAAAAATGGCTCTAACGATTTTAGACTATTTTGAAGGGAAGTTTCCAAAGAGTAGTTTTTTCAATAAAGATTTAAAAGTCCC